>VOIT01000023.1:0-1278813 GCA_031010545.1 Laburnicola sp. JP_R_19
TGACCGAACTGAAGAGACGCTGCACTGGCTTCGTGGGCTGTTTAGAGCCTCTAGAGAAGCGTTAGCAGCTCTTGCTAGAGTGGGTGTTGATGTGTGGCTAACACTGCGAGTGTTTGCAACAAAGAGTTCTTCCGTAGCAGCTAAATCCCCAACAGGCGCTGTGGACGATCGCTGCAGGTTACTGCTCTTGATAGCATAACTCTGGCCTGCTGTACTATAATACTATCGCTGTTTAGTTCTGCATGCCTTTCTATGTTCCCTAAGTGCTCTAGAACTTTATCTGCGCTTGTATACTTGCGCAGTTCCAGCCTATATCTCAAGTAAAATACCAGCAGTCCTTGCATCTCTGTCCTTTATCTGTTGCAGTATACGTTGTTTATACTTAATACGCTCGTTTGTCTGTTCCCTATCGCTTACGCAGAGTTAACTGATAACTGTCGCGGCCTCTACGTTGTCTACTACTAGTGATGCGAGAGGAGATAGTGCTCTATATGCATCCTCGCCTTCTAGCAACTCGTTTGGCTAGATAAGAGGGTCGCGAGGAATGGGAACGTCAGCGCTAAGTCGAAGACTGAGGTCTAGGTAGGTAGTGGTTGGAGCGCCTAGGAGTGCAGGTTCGTAGTAGATAAAGTTAGGGCGAGCTATATGCTAGAAAGAGCGGTCCTTTCTACGCAAGTATTCTTCGTGATTGCGTCTCCGCTTTGCCTCAGCCTTAGCTTCGGCCATGAGATACTTCTTTGGTCTTCCTCCTGGCATACTGTAAGCTATAGGGTCACGCTAGAATCGAAAACGCGTCGCGTATTAGAGATCAGGAGGGACTCTTCTCGGCTTAGCGCGTTCAGGCCGGAACTCTTTTTAGCTTAGCCCCACACCTTACCAAATTGGGACCTCACTTCACAACCATACCACCTTTCAACGCAGGTAACTACACACCACAACCTTAATTAAAAATTAGAAGAGTATGTTTTTCGCATGCCCTTGCTCTATACTTTGCACCTTAGAATAAAAATCTGCGAACTAGGGGATTTGTAGGGGTTCTTCTTAAGCACGTTTAGGCCAGAACTCTTCTAAGCTTAGCGCCTCCGCTTCGCGCGCCTTACCGAATCGGGACCTTACTTCGCAACCACACTACCTTTCGACGCAGATAACTGCACGACCACGACCTTAATTAAAAATTAGAAGAGTACGACCGATTTGCATGCTTCTGCTCTTGTTTTGGCACCTTAAAATAAAAATTTATTTCTCGAAATTTTCTAACCTTACCCGTGTATTGTACCTTCATAACCCTAACCCTAACTTTAACTTTAACTTTTTTATATATTCCACTCTACTATTCTTCTATTATAATTTTTTCTTCTTATACTTTTTACTTTTCCTCTCTTTTTTTTTCTCTATTTTTATTTAATATTCTCTTTCTACTTTCTTTTTTTTTTTTTTTCTTTCTTTTTTTATATACTCTCTTCTATACTTTACCTAAATACCTATTTGTTTTTCTTCTTTTTATAATTATACTTATTATTATAACTTTTTTTTATTTTATATTACACTATATATAATTCTATTTTACTCTACTTTCTAATATTAACTTTTTATCTTTTTTACTCGTATTTTTTTAAACCCCTAACATTGTTTTTACTTCTTATTTTATACTACTCTTTAAATTTTTTTTACTTTTTTTTCTTCTAACTATACTCTTCTATTTAACTATATATTTATACTCTTTTTCTTTTTTTTTCTCGTCTCTTTCTATCTTCTTTTTAATTTTTTTTTCTTTTTTTTAATCTTACTCTATTATTTCCTTATCTTTTATTTACCTACTTTTTTTTACTCTACCTAAATATCTATTTTTATTATCTTATACTTACCCTATAATTCTACTTTCTTTTTACCTTTCTCTTATATTATATTATACTTTATACTTTTTTATTCTTCTTTACTCTTTATTATTATTTTTTCTTTAATTTTTTCTTCTCTTATTTTGTAATACTCTCTCTTATTATAATCTTTTCTATTTTCTATTTAACTTTAACGTTAACAAAATCTTTCTACTTTTTAAACTTTTATTTTATTTTATTTAAATCTCTTTTGCCTTTTCTTTTTATATATTTCTTTATCTTCTCTTTCTATATTATATCTTTTTCTCTTTTCTTTATTTTCTTTATTTTCTTTTATTTCTAAATTCTAAGCTTTCTTTCTAACTCTTTACTTACTTTTAACTAATATTATTTTCTTATAACTCTTTCTTATAAACTTTAATTATCTTGTTACTTAAAAACTCTACCTCTCTTTATACTTAAAAACCCTAATCCTCTCTCTATAGTAAAATCCTAACTCTCTCTATACTAAAAAACGCTAATACTTTCTATACTTAAAAACTCTAACCCTTTTTTATCTATTTTATATATAATTTTTCTCCTTTTTCTTTACAATTTATTCTATTATATTCTTATTTTAATAAATTTCTTACTTAATTTTATATTACTTTATTTTTTATTATATTACCTATCTTCTTTTACTTTATTTTATTTTACTTTTTTATATTTTATATTACTTAATAACTCTATAAAACTTTTTATTTTCTTACTCTATTTTACTTAGTTCTATTATTCTATTCTATTACTCTATTTTATTATACTATTCTATTTTATATTCTATACTGTAACGGTAACTGCTGGCCTCCCTGCCAAGCACTCCCCATCACCTTTCCTTCACACCCTATTTCCCCTATCTGCGCCTTTTACCTTCCTAAAAGGCGCCTTTCCTAGTTAGTGTTAGCGTGGTAGTTAGCGTGGGCTCGTGCCCCACGCCGCCCTCTATATAAGAAAGGGCCCCCCAGGTCCCTTTCTTATCCACTGTCTTAGAATAGTATCAATTCAACTAGCTCTTTCAACTATTCTAGCTGTCCCCGATAGGTTAGCCCTGTAAGGAATTGTTCAGTCCTTACATTATTCTAAGACCAACCATTTTATTTGGCCGTGGACGGCGACATAATATCTACTCCTCCCTTAAGACGCTGCCCGCGGGCGGTCGAATTAGTGGAAGTTTTACCTTGTTAGTCACTAGTTGTGCTAGGCGGTTGCCTAAGGTCTGCGAGACCGCTAATACGACTCCTCTGCCCGCTGCGAGTAGGTAAGGGCGTATTAGTTTGTTAGTCACTGGGAAGGATCCCCAGCGCCAGGGAGTTTGTGTTTCACTGCCCTGAGGTCTATTGAGAGAGGCCGCTTCTGAGTCCCGCCTCTGCTTGTCGCACGAGGGTAGGAAGTTTGTTAGTCGCTGGGAAGGATCCCCAGCGCCAGGGAGTTTGTGTTTCACTGCCCTGAGGTCTATTGAGAGAGGCCGCTTCTGAGTCCCGCTCTGCTTGTCGCACGAGGGTAGGAAGTTTGTTAGTCGCTGGGAAGGATCCCCAGCGCCAGGGAGTTTGTGTTTCACTGCCCTGAGGTCTATTGAGAGAGGCCGCTTCTGAGTCCCGCTCTGCTTGTCGCACGAGGGTAGGAAGTTTGTTAGTCGCTGGGAAGGATCCCCAGCGCCAGGGAGTTTGTGTTTCACTGCCCTGAGGTCTATTGAGAGAGGCCGCTTCTGAGTCCCGCCTCTGCTTGTCGCACGAGGGTAGGAAGTTTGTTAGTCGCTGGGAAGGATCCCCAGCGCCAGGGAGTTTGTGTTTCACTGCCCTGAGGTCTATTGAGAGAGGCCGCTTCAAAAAGTCCCAACGTTCTGAGAACAAACAAACAATCAACAAACAATCAACAAACAATCAACAAACAACAACCACCCCACTACTGCCCGCACTATGGCTAACCGCCGCCCTTCAATCCAAGAGACTCCTGGAACGTTCCCTGCGTCCTCTGTACCCCCGGACAGCTCCAGGATCGAAGATACAGAGGTGGACGTTCGCCTGTACCCCGCCAACAATAGTCTACACGACATTCGCCTTAAGAAGATTTCCCCACTTAACCCCAGCCCTACAAAGAAAAAGAGCATCATTAAACTACTGGAAAAGGTCTACCCCGAAGGAATTCTTTACAACTCACAGCACGAGCACCACGTCGCTACACTCCAAGCGGACCAGCTAACTGATGAATTTGCGACAGCAGAGCTTGAGTGGCTTGCGCACTAAGGCGAAGCTGAACTCAAAGCTACCGGCAAGTATAACGCGTTTACGGGAAAATTCGAGCCAGACCGATTGATCCAGCACGGTTTGGAAATGAAACAGTTACTGGCCACCTGTCAGCTTCGGGCTCGATATCGCTTTTCTCGAGGTCTGTTTTTGGAGACAGCACCAGATTTGGTGACCAGGGCTGTTACAAAGTCCAAAGAAGACCCCGAATGGGAGGTCCTCGTTCGGGCCTTGTGCGAGCGCGCTGATATGTTTGAACAAGCTTATGCTATACTCAAGGCAACAACACCTCACCACCCAGTGTACGCAGTCTTGGAAGATTCCGACTCACAGTCCGATGTTGCCGATCAGGCAGCCATTGGACAAGACTTGTTCAGCCCCGAGAAAGTTCTCCCCTCTGTCGAAGATCGTCATGGTCCGAAACACCGACTGAAGTCCCCTTGAAACCCCCCGGCCCAGGAACGCCCCGCCCTCAGGCGGCCGAGCGGAGCTCATCCCGCCCAGCCGCGCCCCAACGTGCACCGCGAAATCCACCCCAGCTCGCGGTGCCCACTCCACAACAGGAGGACACCCTTCGCTACTCCCCAGTCCCCGGATACGTGCAAACCAAGCTCGCCAACGGCGCCTGGATGGACGTGCCCTGGGGCAGACACGCTTCCGCCGCCCCCTCTAGTGTGTCTAAGCTAGGACGCTCCGCGAAGCTACCCAACGTTGACAAGTACTACAGAAAAGGTCAACCTGGCCCTAGCATCGAAGATTAGCTAGAGGATATGCGCAACAAGATCCGCGTAAACGCAGACTATTACTAAGGCGACAACAACAAAGACGATCAAGACAACTAAGTAGAAGCTATCCTTAGCCGCCTTGGAGGCGCGCCTTGAGAGGCAGCGCGAAATTGGCGTCAAACGAATTAGGCCCTCCAAGAAGACTGTGGACCTGAAGCACTTTTTGAATTTCTAGAAGAGACTTACTGCGACCCCTTCGCTCCCCAGCAGGTATGCGAGAAGTTTCACAAGCTCTTCCTCTCTAATAGAATAGACGCCTAGACGTTCCTGCAGGCTTTTAAGAGCCTAGCTAGGAAAGGTAGACTGGACGCAAAAACCTGGAAGGACGAATTACGACTTAAGTTGACTAGGAGTTTTAAGTTGATGCTTTGGAAAGAGATGGAAGACTCTAACGTTGACTACCCAGCGATTAAACGCCAGATAACCGCCGCCAGCTGTACTCTCCGCGACAACAACACGACAAACCCGTTTCAGGCGCGTACGAGGACCCCTTACAAGGCATCACCCTCTGGATTAAAGCCCTCGTACACGGCAGCTGAACAACTAACGCCCCGCTCCGGACCCGCTGTTCCCTTCTCGCCCCTCCACAGTTACGACAAGACGTGGTGCATTCAGCACAACGCCTGTTTTTGATGTGGTAAGACGGAGAATAAACACTCGAGCTGCTGCGACCGTTTTAAGAAGACAGCTACACAAGCGAATGTACAAGCAGTGGACGATCTTGATTTGACTGAACTTGGTATTGCCTACTACTCTGATTTGGAGGCAGGTGATTCGTTAGACGACGAGGCTTTAAATGCGCGCTACTAGACCACTCTGACCTAGTAGCTTACATAGGGGCTACTGAACCAATCGATCTGGACAAACTGCAATTCCAATTACGAAACATAGATGCCAAACCGATATCGCTGCCCGCGGGCGGCAAGACACTGAGAGTTCCCGAGCTGTTCGGAGGCCCTCAGCTGGTCATGCCAGTGCAAATCGTATTCCAAGGGTTGGCTCTCAGGTTGCGAGCCTTGATGGACACCGGTGCTAGCGCTTACAACCTCGTCGCTTTAAGGTATATGAAGGCTGTCCGAAAACAGCTCAAAGCCAAACTACTCCGCCTGAAGACACCGATCCCCCTCAAGAACTTCGCAGGAAAGAGAAGCGCGAAAGTGGACACCTGTTTCACAGCCTAGCTTAACATTGACGGACGCAGCATCACTACATGGTTCGTTTTCTGTGAAATAGGGGACCACGATCTTATCGTTGGTAGAAAATTTTTTGAGCAGGCCAACTGCCTGGTTGACGCTCGGGACCGCCGCCTTTGTTGGAAAGATGACAAGAATCTAACCTTTGCCGGCAACCTCGTCCTACCCGGACTTCTCCACCACCCGACCCCTCCCACCAGGACGACGCCACTCGACGGGATGGTCTACTCGAAAAGCAGGACCATACCTGCCGAACGACTCGCTTATTGAAAGCTGACCAGAGTATCTCCAAGGAAATCTCTGTTCAGCTTCCCAGCCCCACCATCTCGTTCATCGGCACATACTCACAGGCTTACCGGAAACCGAGCTGTGAGGACGACTTCGATGGAAATGGTAGCGTAGAGGCTGTCGAGCTGTCTTCCTCGGACGACGAGTCGCCTGTTGGTCACCCCGTCCCCGCTACCCAAGGAAGCCACCAGCAAGACCAGCCCCCAGGAATTGTGCGGCAGGATCCGGGTATCACCCCTAGCCCTAGACCTGGAGACTGTGATCCTACCAGAGAAGCTGATCCGAAGATCAGACAGCTCTTGCAGGAATTAACTATTCAATTCGACCTACCCCGGCCAAAACGACCTGGGATGACTCCCTTCCGCCCCACCGAATCACTGACGCGGCAGGAGAACTTGCGGAAGATGAACGATGAATTGCGTTCAGCAGACCCACCAGACCTATGGGATCCGGCCGACCTCCTAGAACTCATTTAGGCGCCAACACGGGAACAATTGTACGCTGCCGGCTTTGACGTTAACACAGTGAGCGCCGCAGCCTTTGCTTTGAATAGCGGCTACAAGTCCAACGCGATTATCGGTTGTACTAGCCCCTACGAGCTGGCCAAACTCATAGAGGACTGCGAGAGCGAGAGGCGCGGTCCGGAAAACAAATCCCAAGTCGACCTGCTCGCCGAGATGGAATAAGCGCTTCCCTGGCCCGGATACGCCGGAGCGGAGCCCGCCCATTTTTCAAAAGCAGATTCCAACGCCCTCCCGCCTTACCGAAAGGGCGTCGATCACAATGTCGACCTCACTGAAGACCCGTCCACGCTTACCACCTCGCCTTTGTACAGCATGTCCTTAGAACACCTTAAACTCCTCAAAGCCTACATCGACGACCACATTGAGCGCGGGTTTATCGTCCCTAGTGACACCAGCTTCGCTTCGCTGGTGTTATTTGCTAAAAAACTAGGCGGAGGTTGGCGCTTTTGCGTTGATTACCGCTGGCTTAATGCTATTACTAAAAAAGACGTTACGGCGATCCCACTTATCGAGGAGACACTTATGCGCCTCTCTAGAGCGAGACTCTTTACTAAGCTTGACATTCGCCAAGCATTCTACCGAATCCGGCTCACCCCAGAGACTGAAGCGCTGACTACTTTTCGAACCCGGTATGGAAATTACAAGTACAGGGTCTTACCCTTCGGTCTCTGCAACGGTCCTGCCACCTTTTACCGGTTTATTAACAGCGTCCTAGGCAATTATCTAGACGACTTCTGTACGGCATACATCGACGACATCCTTATCTTTTCTGACGATCCCCTAGAACACGAAGAACATGTTCGCAAGGTCCTACTTCGCTTGAGGGACGCTGGTCTCTAAGCTGATCTCAAGAAATGCGAATTCGCCGTAACGGAAACTAAGTTCTTGGGATACATTATTAGCACTGAAGGAATCCGTAAGGACCCCGCGAAGACCGCTGCGGTTCGGGAATGGAAAGAGCCCACAACACTCAAGGCATTGCAGAGCTTTTTGGGCTTCTGCAACTACTACCGCTCTTTCCTTCCTTACTATGGTCGGGTCGTTCGCCCCCTGACCAAACTACTGAAAAATAGTGCCTTCCACACTTTTGGAGAACAGGAGCGCGCCGCTTTCGAGGCCGCAAAGCAACTCGTCGCCAGCGACGTCCTAGTCTCCTGGTACTCCCCATTTCGGATCACCCGCATGGAAACCGACTCTAGTAACGGCGTCAATGCGGGCTCTCTTAGTCAACTGCAATCGGACGGCACATGGCGCCCGGTTGCATGGTATTCGAAATCACTAAAGCCCGCTGAGTTAAATTACGACATTCACGACAAAGAGATGTTAGCAGTTATGCGGGGCCTTTCGGAATGGAGAGCGCAGCTGATTGGTCTCCAAACCGCCGAGCCCTTTGATATCATTACTGATCATCGGGCCCTTGAATACTTCAGCACCAAGCGTGAGCTCTCTCCACGGCAAGCCCGTTGGTCTGAGAAGCTGTCCGAGTACCATTGTCGCTTTTCAACACCTGCACGCCCTTAGGCTCGCGCGCGTCGCCGGATACCTATGGCTTTTCGGTACCCTCAAACCCCGGACAAACCCTCACCCCCCGACAGACCCTCCCCCCCGACTGTCCCCACTATCGCCGGCAGCACCTATGGCTTTGGAGCTGCCCTGCCCTAATTGAAAACCGCATGGTCGGGTCAACACGTTTTTCAAAACGCTCTCCTATGGTACTGGGGAACGTCATGCGACACGATTGCGCCGCGCGCAACGAACCGACCGGAATTTTTGGCTGACCGCGTTTTTTGTATGGCGTCGGAGCTGAGGATGCGCTCTGTCGGCAAAACGCCGAACGCTGAGAGGTGGTTTCTAACCAATTCCAAATCCACCAATTCACCTCCAACTACTTTCCTTAATATCTCCACTACATGGCAACCAAATTGGACACAAAGGCCACCGTTCGAACTGTAGGGCCTGTTGCCCCTATTGCAACCCTCTCCGGCCCTAAAATAGTGCTGGTTACGTTGAAATCCGCCAAAACCCTATTTTCACGTACTTTCCTTCCTATTTTCGGACCTTAAAAGGGGGGTTATGTAACGGTAACTGCTGGCCTCCCTGCCAAGCACTCCCCATCACCTTTCCTTCACACCCTATTTCCCCTATCTGCGCCTTTTACCTTCCTAAAAGGCGCCTTTCCTAGTTAGTGTTAGCGTGGTAGTTAGCGTGGGCTCGTGCCCCACGCCGCCCTCTATATAAGAAAGGGCCCCCCAGGTCCCTTTCTTATCCACTGTCTTAGAATAGTATCAATTCAACTAGCTCTTTCAACTATTCTAGCTGTCCCCGATAGGTTAGCCCTGTAAGGAATTGTTCAGTCCTTACATATACTATACTATTAATCTATTTTCTTTTTACCTTCTATATACAACCTGTATAAAAATACTTATTATAAAAAAATATTACCTTATAACCCTATATTATTCTTTTACTACGTTAATTAATACTAATCTCTTAAATATTATTACGTTTTCTACTCTACTACTAATTACGTTATCTAATAAAACTCTTTTACTAAATTATTATCTTTAACTATTTTTAATAGTTACTTCTTTTCTAAAAACTTAACTAATATCTACCTTACTTTTAAATTATCTATTCTAAATCCCTCTAACCGCGCTCTTTACCACTCTTCTACCCCGGTATACCCTAACACTACGCCTATTAACTTGCCTACTAATACGCTTTTATACTAATAATTTTTATCTTTTACTCTCTAATAGTATCTATAACTATTTCTCTTCTACCAGTTATATATCTCCTATAGCACCCTATACTAAATACCCTAAATAACTCTTAAACTTAATCTACTCCTTAATTATCTTAATTACTCTCTATATGCGGTACACACTCTATAGGTTGTAAGCCTCTCTACCTATAGAAACTACTCTAATTTATCTACGTCTACCTGCAATGCCTGCAATATATCCCTCCTCCCATGCGTATAGCAAGCTGCACATTCGGCTCGCGTTTCGCTGCCCCATCTGTATCTTCTGCCCCAACCACTGACGCTGGCGCACCTCAACGCTACCGTCCATCACCCTGGCCTGCTGCATCTGCCCTTCTAGCCACGGCATACAAAGCGACCCCTTAAACGCGAGCAGCGCGGCGACCGCCTGGGGCAGCACCCAATCGAATTGACAAATGCCTCGTCCCCCTAGCGACTTGTACCCTCCCTGCGTGCTTAAATCTTCTACCTACTTGTTATATCGCTTGTGGGGTGAAGCAGTAGTTGCATTTCGCGAATAGCTCCTATTTTACCATACCTATCTGCTTATAGCTCGCCTCCATGGCCGTAATCTGCTCCTCGCTCGCTGTCGGGCATGCTTTCCACTCGTGGTTCTCCGCTCTGCCGTCCACGGCCATGCAGATGGCACACATATATAGCCAGCGCCGCAGATGCCGCTCTATGCGCTCCAGCTCGTACGCCACATGGTCGGTCTTCCTACGCTGAATGAGTTCGATGGCCTGTTCTTTCACACCCCGAGCCTGCTCGAGCCTGCGTCGCTTTGTGTCGCCCACAGCCATCACGTCCGGCGGCGGCTTGTCTTCTATCTGCCTCTTCGTGCCGCAGAGCTGTGCTTCACATAAGTCGCACCGTGCCTCGCCTACTTCGCAATGCCGTCGATCCTCGCGGCCGTCCATGTACCGGTCGATGGCGATACGCCGGCACGTGGTCTCGTTGAGGTAATCTTTCGCTCGCTGTTCCAGACGGTGTCCCAACGCTTTTCCTCTCTTTGACCCCTGACCCCAGCATGCTCGCAGCACAATGGACTCACTTTCGTCTCCCTCTCGCCCTGCGCGGCCACTCTCCTGCACCAGGTTCAGCAATAGGTCACACATGGTCACATGAATCACACCCGCACGCCTGGGCATGTATACCCAGCGTCAGTATGGTGGTTGCCGTGCACAGCTTCTCTGCCCCGGCTGTAAAGGCCCGGACCATATGAGACTTCTCCTCGTCTGTAGCCATCTCGCGGTAGTACGCGGTGCATTGCAGCAGTTTGCCCAGGCGCTTTGTTTCCCTAACAGACGGACAGTAGATGAGGATCTGTGCCTTGGGGCCATACTTTGCCCGCTTTGCTGCAACGAGGTTGACGAGCGCTACATCCAGCTCGCCCCGCGTGTATTCCTGTACCCTGTACGCAATGTTGGGCCGCGTGGTGGACTCGTCGCGGATAATGTCAAGCTCCCTCATATCGAGACCCGCAACGTCTAGGAAGGCTGGCTGTAGCACGGGTGGCAGCGTGGCTGTCAAGTACACCAGCTGTGTGCCTTTGCCCGTCATCTCCGACAGCCTCAGCACGTCCGGTCGCCACTGATCGTTTGACTCGAGTATTGTGTGGCACTCGTCGATGACAATGCGGTCTAGCTGCCTAAGCATCCGCTTCTCGTCAAGGAAGCGGCCAAACGACTTGGTGGCTGCGCCTTCTGGCGTCGTGAACACAATCCTGGCCTAGTACGGCGGCCGACGGCCATCCCATTTTGCGCTGGGAATGCCGAGCCGGTCGCAGCGGTCGAGCATGTCGTCTTGCAACAGATTGAGCGGCGCGATAACAATCGTCACGCCACCAGGGGACACCGACGCCGGCAGCATAAACAACATGCTCTTCCCCATACCTGTGGCTATTACGACCAGCAAGCGGAGGCTGTGCTGCATGATCGCATTCAGGCTTTCCTGCTGCTGGCCACGATACTCGGCGTCGGGATGGCCTGCTATTCGCCTGAACTTGGGCTTCAGGTCTAGCATAGCGAGTGACGACCACCGCTCTCGAGCCTGCTTCTCCTGCTGTGCCATTGCCTTGGCGTAGTGCCCAGAATGGTACTGCTTCCCCTCCAGCGCCGACACGAACTGGAGGATGCGATGCCAGTCTATACTCACCCGCCGAAACTTGGCCCACTCTGCCATGGTCTGGAACGGCGACTCGGTAAGACTGCGGCTATAGTTCCCCTCTTCTGTCCGAGCCAAGTGGCCTGACTGCCGTGCTCGCGCATCGTCTTCGTCTAGTTCTTTGTTAAAGTAGAGCACGTCGAGCCAGTCGCGTGCCTTTCCATCGTTGGCCAACTTTCGGTGGATCGCAGGATAGGCGTATCGCCATACTTTTGTGTTAAGCGCAGCCGCCATGTACCGTAAGGTCTGCTCCTTCAGCACGCGTCGAATGCGGTCTGTACCCCAGTATCCATCTAGATTCGCAGGCATCTGTTTCCTACCTTCCTCTCCACCGTCCCTGTCGGCATCATCCCCCTCTTCATCACCGTCGTCTTCTTCCTTGCTATCCTCCTCCTGCTCCTCAGGCGCTGGCTCCTAGAGAAAGGTAGTCAAATCCCCCACGTCATGGTGCATCATCTGGAGGTTGTCGATAAAGGGCCGCCCCAATCCAAGGAAGTACACCACCAGCTCGCTTACCTCCCAAGGCACATAGCAGTGGATAGTCTTGACCTTCTTGGTAAAGTTGTACCCCTTGTGATAAGTGGTCACAAACGACACAAGACCCCCTTCTACGAACACGCCCCGGTGCCCAACACCCTCTGCGCCGTTCTCGTACTGGATCGACGTAATCTCGGTCCCGCGAGCTGGTGCGCCCCCCGACAGATCCAGCACGAAGAGGGTCTCCTTGAAGCGACGTACGGCCTTCATATAGGCAGCCACGGCCACATTGTGCCACAGCGTGTGGGGAGGCTGTTGCGTAGCATCCATGCCACGTATAAACCTGTCCCGCAAGGCTAGCTCTTTAACAATCCTATACAGCAGCCACATGTGCCACAACTCTATGTTGTTGTCGGGATGGTTGAGGAAGCTGTACCTAGTTGACCTCTCGGCTGGCTGGTCTACGACCCTGTCGAGGGAGAGTTCTGGCAGCATGGTCGTGCCTGGCTGTACCTGATCTTGCGCGTCTAGATCTAGTAACAGCACATCTTTTAGCAGCTGCAGTCTCGCCGTCTTATACAAGCCCTTAACTATTAAGCGCAGGTCTTCTAGCGAGAAGCTCTGCTAATCAATTAAGAGCCAGTCGCCTCTCTACAATAGAATGCTATCCGCGTTACAACGTCTAGCCTCTGCTCTCGCTAATGCCCGCAGACAGAGTAGGCGGTTTATAGGAGTTGCTATATAATTAAAGTCCAACAGCATTATAAAGCGTACGGCCATTTCCCTTACTAGCTCACTCGTTATGGGCGCGGAGTCCACCCAGCCGGCATCGCCTGCTCCCGCTGGCAGTGAGCATAGTACACGACCAGCGCCTTGGACGTGGTAACTAGGGCCGAAAGCGTCGAGGAGAACTCGTGTGCGGGTACCCATCCACCTCCACGGCGGTCAGGCTTGAGTCCTAGCACCGCAACCCCACTAAGCAGCCCGCTTTCGTGTTCGTCGGCGAGCAGCGTGTGGTCTAGTAGCTATATCCAGAACTGCAGACAATGCTTTTCTAGCTCCGTAGTATCGCCCCCTCGGCCTACACTCTGCTGTGCCTGCGATAGAGCCACTTGTTGGAGGCTACTCAGCTTGTACGGCGGCCGCTCTGTCCGGCCATGTGTGCGCCACAGGTAGCAGAAGACGTGTAACAACTTGTGGCTGTACTTCTTGATGGTTTGGACGCGCTGCCTGGCATAGAAGGGCTTTTTGTTTGACGGTGCACCTGTCTTGCGTTGTTCGATGAGCTCTAGCGTGTATTGTCCCACTACCTCAGAACGGCAGTTTCGGAAAGCCTTGCGTATTACTCCCCGCATGGCCTTGCAGGCGACGCTCAGTTCATGTTCCTTGTTGGCCTCTGGTAGCTCTCGAGCCTCGAGCAGGGACGCCCTCGAGCAGCCCTTGAGATGGGGCACCCATCCTGTTAGCTCCAGCCATACGTCTGCCTTGACACGGTGGCTGTCTTTGATGATTGCCTGCGCTTGCAGTGCCTAGCGTTTCTTCTGGTCGCTCTGCCAGCTGGTGAGGACCCCCTGCGCAATGTCTGTTCGTTGTGACGCTGCCGGACGGGCCCTGACGGCCATGTACGCAGGCCAGCCAACTGCTCGAAATACCCGCTGGCAAGTTTGGCTATCTTGCCACATCCGGTTCCTTGGCTGCGCTTCCATCTTCTTCATATCACCCCCGCGCCGCTGGTTGCCTACCCAGCCATGTTTGCCAGAGCAATGGGCACGTATCTTCTGCGGCGTCGTGCATGTGTACCAACACGCTGGAAATGTGCATACAAAGCCATTGCTGAGATGGTGTAAGTGCGCAACGCAGTCTTCTGCGGGCTTTGGGATGCGCACGTTGCGTGGGTCCTATGCTAAGTTAGGCAGCGTATGTGCGATCGCAGCAACATTCTTGCGTAGTACGACTGGTACCTTAGGGTGGCGTGTCTTAAGATGGGTAACAATCTGTGCAGGCGGTATAGCAACGGCACAGGGCTGACAGATAATCACCTGTAGCTCGCGTTAGTGTTCGAATAGCTCTGTAAAGATGTCTATAGTGTGTAGGCTAGTAACCCGCTCGAGGTAGGTGTATGTCTACTTAGAAGAGTAGTTCTTAGAAATAAATCCATTAGTAGCACTGTATAAGACTACTGCCTAACGCGTTGTCTTCTCGCACTACGACACGTCGATTCCTCTTTGTACCACATACCCCAACGCAACGGTGTTGGTCGTAATCTTGGAACGCCGTCGCGCTCGCCACGTAGACGCTATTCTACTCTTTCGCATCCTATTGCATATCTCTAGCTACGCTTAATTTAAGTTTAATGAGGATTAGCCAACTTTGGCGCTAGATTAGGGTTGGCCGAATTGGGCTTAGCCTAATATGCGTCTGATTACAACATGATTGTTTGACTCTTGTTACTGTCTTCACTATCTCGCGTTACTATGGTCTTAACAGCTTGGGAGGCCCTGCTGGCCGAGTCCGCGCGTAGGTTCGATGGCGGTGCCTGCAGCTTTCCCCTAGCCACCACCGTCCCTGTCTATGAACCACCCAACATAGAGTACGAGCGCGTCTTCTACGATGCGAAATCCTTATAAGCTAGTACTCTGCCACAGAGTTGTAGTGTAGGCTAGATTATACTAGACGCTAATAGCATATGTAACCTAGTCTTTGTCGCGCACTCGTTGCTGTCCGCCATCTGGCTAGTACGCGAAACCCTCCCCCTCGACACGCTACCCAACGATGCCTGGGCGTGCCTTGCCTATGCGGCTGACAAGCTTGCTTCCCCCAGAGGAAGTATGTCGCCTCCATCAGCACAAAAAGTGCTACAGAAACGCGCGTTCTTGCCGTGGGTGGGAGCACCGGTACCCTCTTCTTCGGGCCTGGGAGGGAAGCGCGCTGGCTCGCTGCTGGAATCAGCATCGCCCAAGCGCACAGAACTAGACAGGTCTGAGTCTGGAGAGGTAGCTGGCTCCGTTGTCGGCGAAGTGGACGAGCTAGACGGCATAGTCGAGCCAGCTCAAGCCGGTGCCCCCTCCCCTAAGCACACCCACCACACCAACAACACTATGAGGGCGGAAAGACGACGGGTGGAAACAGAAAGCTAGGCAAGTTCAGAAGCGATACGAACTGGGATTGCTCGCACCAAGCGATAAGGCGCCACACCGAGAGCAGGCTGCGTACACGTCTATCATGCAGCCAGACGAACCCCTCGTGGCCTGGATCATCAAACAACCGTACGGGGCGACACCGATTTTCTTCGCAGGCGCCAAGACACCATATTACACAGCCTGCTCGTTGCTCGAAAAGGCCCGCGCGATGGGCAATGCGTCCTCGCGGGTCCATGCCGCTTAGTTTCTACAGGCCTGGCGTAAACGGGGCTCACTCTTTCACGGTGAATCCAACGCCATCATAGCAAGCCAAGATTTCAGCGGCATGCAGAGTCAGGTGCGTGGTAGACGCCGCGGAAACGCAGCCAACAACGCCTTTCGTTTCGCCTGGGAGATGTGTAACCAGTCCAAGGGCGAGATGGCCACCGTTCACATCACGTATCGCTAGGCGGCTGCGCTGCTGGGGCGGGCATACCAGAACAAAATCGAGCAGATCCGCGAGAGCGACAAGGATATGGTGACTAGCACCGCACGCAGTCGCAACGGCAAAGGCCAAGTACGCGCAGAAGCAGCGGACGACTTGCTGGCCTTAGTGTACACCAAGCCGACCAAGAATGACAGGCGGCTTTTCAAGAATCGTGTGATTTGAGGGATGCGCTGGTACACAATAGGCCAGACGCTAGGCTGGGGTAGTTTCTGCTTAGTACTATATAACATTATCTCTAATACTTAGCTAGAGTATACGCTGCGCGTCCCCGAGTTTAATGTCTAGCTACAGCTTGTTAAGAAGGTGAATCCAGATGTCTTTAAGGCAGCACAGATTCTAGATAGCTGGCTTAGGCCTAAAGGGATTGCTGGCGGGGCTATTAGCAAGAAGACACCTCTTAGTATTGAAGCTGAGCCTACAATGGCTATCTATAGTATCGAGGAGATCCAGGATAGTGAGGACAGCGGAGACGACAGCGACGGCGTAGAAGCGTCGCAGTCTCAAGCATCGCGGAAGAGCCGCACGCCTATACCGCGGCTACGTCAATTAACATTGTCAGAGTTGTTTCACCCCATACAGTAGTATAGTTAGCTGTATAGTTAGCATCGCTGTAAGTAGTCGTGTAGCAAGGCGGCCTGCCGCTACGCTCTACTCAACCTACGCTTTCACCCATCATACTAATAAATGCCTCCTCTGCATTAGACTTTGTTGGCTTCGTAGTAATTATCGTAGCTATTTAAAATATTCTTAAGTATATCTCAAAGTCGTAGAGTATTTCTACTCTTAGCAATGTAGTTATTTTTAATCGTTCCTGCGCTGTAATAGTATACGTTTATTATATAGGGTTATATCCTAAGAAAATTCACAACTCTGCCTGCACTTGTTGTAGGCAAAATTAAACAGTAGTATTAAGTTCCTCGACCTTTTCTAAGTCATCCTAACCTACTTGGAATACATTTCTTATTGCTGGTTGTAGGTTTAATTTCGCCCATCCCAGCTATGTCTATATTTTGGTGTTCGCTGGGGTTCGTGTACGGTCCTCTATAACCACCCTATACAAACTTTACTACCCTGTATCTTACGCCCAGTATGCTCGATTATGCTGGAAATTACGGATTATAATTGAAAATTACTCCCTGCAGGCTGTGCAAAGGTTGCATTAGATTTTAAGGCAAAATGAGCGGTTAACCTTAGTGTAAAGAAGCGATGAACTACAGTCAACTATCTGTGCGGGCGCTAAATCTTTAGGTGTAAAAGCGATGAACTACAGTGCAGTTCATCGCAGAATCCATAGGAGGTTCTGATCTCCATGTCGTGACACCTAAGCGGTTCCCGCGGGTTTGTCTTCTTCCATTTATTTATCTTTTTTTTTTTTTTTTTTTCTATTTTCTTGTGACACCTAAGCGGTTCGGGCGAGTTTACCCTTTTTTTTTATTTCTTTTTTCTTTTTTTTATACGTACTCTATACTCTATGTCTAGATTTATAATTGTTCTTTTTTTATTATAGTAATTATACTTTATTATATTTATAATGGTTCCTTTATTATTACTTTTTCTAATCTTTTAATATATCCTTTTAGTATACTTTTTTCTTTATATATTTTCTTTCTATTCGATATATATTTCTAACTTTTTTTTTTTCTATATAAAAGATTCTTTTACCCTAACCTATTAGCTTTTATATTTTATATACTGCCTATTTTCTTATATACTCTTTTTAATACTATTAATAACTCTTTTTACTATTTATTTATATTCTATTTTTTTTCTATAGTTACTATAAAATAGTTATTAGTAACTTTTTATTATAACTTTACTAGTTTTTATAGTATTTAACTACTATCTACGTAGTTCTAGTTAATTTTTATAATTATCTTTTTTTTTCTATATATATAATTTAACTTTATTGCCTAATAGTTATATATTTTCTCTTAATTTTTTTCTTAACTCTATTATTTTTTTCCTTGTTATTTATTATTTATTTTATCTGCCCTTTATTCTTTTACTTCTACTTTACTTTTATAATTTTTTTTCTTATTATATTTTATTCTTTTCTACTATAACTTCTTTAATTTCTATTTTTTAGTTTTTAGTTTGTAAATTCTCTTTCTTTTTCTCTTAAATATTCTTCTTTTTTATTTTTTTATATACTATACTAAGCTTTTTTATTTTTTATTTTTTATTTTTTATTTTTTATTTTTTATTTTTTATTTTTTATTTTTTATTTTTTATTTTTTATTTTTTATTTTTTATTTTTTATTTTTTATTTTTTATTTTTTATTTATTTATTCTCTTTTTATCTTATATCTAATAGATATTATCTAATTTCTTTTTTTTTATCTATATCTGTCGGATCATCGGCATTGGTAGATACATTGGCTGCCCAACGATGCCCAATAGACCGCCTCGATCCTACTTCGGTCCTACTTGGACAAGAGCATGTACACCTCTGTAGCATCCACACGAAGACAAGAATCATAATCAATCTTGGAATGTAATCCGTTTTCAGTTCCTTTCCTTTCACTAGTGAGAGCCTATCTAACACTGATCAGTGATTGCTTGAGGCGATCACAGACAGCAAGGTAGAAGAGACAGACTGTCGACACCCCGACGTGAGAAATCTCGGGACAAGACATATGTGCTAAGAACAGAGCGAGGCAGAGATAACACGAAGCACTCTTAACCTCCCTCTAAGCTGCTGGTTCAGGCCGATCCGCGGACACAGAGCGCGTCAGCAACGCATACCGATTTAGTACGAGCGTCTCCAGACGACCCAATTACGTACGACCACAACAAGTGCTGGAAACGACCAACCAGCAAGACAACACCGACAACGCGTCAACACGTCAGCACGATGGCGGACAACCAAAGCGATACAAGCGCCGCGGATGCGGTGGATGCTCAGAATCAGCTGCTCAACGAACTATCAGAGCACGGCACAAGCGAACGCGAGGAAGCTCCTTCCCTTTGGGCTAAGTTCACCGCCAAGCATCTTATGAGAGACTGTCCATACACAGTCGCGCTCGATGTCATCAACACATCTCTCTGGGATGTACCCGTACCGGCGGATGCAAACGAGACGCACACGACAACCTGGGTCGCTAAGATGGTCCACGACTACAACGTGGCAATGGTCTGGGATAATGAGCTTTTCGACGATTACAAAGTGGACTTTGAAGGATGGACAAGAGACCTGTTCCTCAAGGTTGAGCGAAATACTCTGAAGTCTCTCAAGACCGTGCTGCGAAATAGGGGAGTCTACACTGGCAACAACCGCGCTAGGGTAGTAGATTCCCTATACAAGACACTGGCCATGGAAAACCCCCCCGAATGGGACCCTGCGGAGTTTCAAGCGATGAAGTTCGACCACCGGTCTAGAGCGTACGAACGCCAAAGGAACACGCAACGGATAGCCCCCGAGGCCGAACAACCACAGCAGGCTAGCCCACTAGCTGGTACACGGCAACCGCAATCGCACATGCAGCCACCGCCGTCGTGGCAGGTCTCGCAGGGCTTGCAACAAGGCGAGCAGTACGAAGCAAGACAAGGCGCTCGAAGCCAGGAGCCACAACTGGTACACCAGAGCCCTAACGGTCCGGAGTCGCCGTACATAAGCGATGCGCTTGGAGGACATCAACCTCGACAACAGTGGGCACAAGGCGACCGATCACAACAATGGCGACCCCAAACTCACACACGACCACCAGCGACCGCGTATCGCGAAATCACGCCATTTCCGCAGCAGCCGACAATTGGCATACCCGACAGACCGCCTGAACTTCCCCACGACCCGTACAAGACGCTGCCACCACGATGGTCACGCAACGACAGGCTTAACGCCAGCACGATCACGCAATTCTCAAAGATCTGGGACAACAGCAAGAAGTATACAGGGGACGCGTACGATCTCCTGGATGACAAGATCAAGATCTTCTTCAGCATCTGTTGGCAGGTCGACATCAAAGAGGAAGAGTTTCATGCGGTGTTTCCTCGTATTCTCACCGGACGCGCAGAGATGTTCTACATCCAGGTCGTACAGAGGGACGACAGCTTCGCCAGTGCGTACATGGCGATTAAGAACCATTTTGACCATGACGTCCACCATCAGCATTACTACACGGACTGGACTACTACAAGCTTTGCTCGCACACGAATGGAGAACCCCGAAAAGGGCCTACACGAGGTGTTGCAGATCCTGCTGGATAAGCTGCAGCTGTGCCAACGCGCGCTTGGGAAGAACTTTGAAGGCGAGGATGCTTTGCGTACGACGGTCATCAATGCGTGCCGTGGAGTTCCTGAACTCGAAATGGCACTGTTTAAGCCAGCCCTAATCTGCGAAGGGCTCTTTTCAGACTTACGGTCTGCAATTGAGACGCACCTTGCACGTCAGCACACGACACAAATGCTAATGGGGAGCAAGACGGTCACGGAGGACCAGTACTACCTGGACCGCCGCTACAACGGCAATGGAAGAGATCGAGGGGGATTCAGAGGAGGATTCAGAGGAGGATTTAGAGGCGGAGGTGGATTCAGCGGTGGATTCCGAGGAGGCCAAGCAAGCAACAGAGGCAGTCAGCGCTTTAATAGCTATGACAGCGCACGTGGATTCACGCCACGCTGGAAGAAGAAGTGTTTTGTCTGCCAGAAGGAAGGCTGCTGGTCGACCAACCATACGGACGAAGAACGCAAGGCCGCCCGCGCGCAGTTTTTTTCCGCATGTCACTTTGCGGACACACAACCGCCCGCAGACTTCTCCGTGTACCTCGCGGAGTATGAAGGAATTGAACACGCGACCCAGTACAACCAAGAAGGCTGGAGAGAAGAGGAAGCCTACGAGGATGAGGACGACGACAATAGCGTCACAGCCGCGTACGTCGAACAACAATTCTTCAAGGAACAATGCCTCGCAGATCAAGCATTCCTGCACCACATCTCTGGCGACGACATTTACAGCAGACGTGCACTGTCAACGCCAGCGTCGCAGTTTCTCATTGAGGACCGATACGCGCGATCCGTGTACCAGGGAATCCTGCCCGATACTGGCGCCGCCAATGTATCCACGGTCGGCAGGGAACAATACCTCGCGCTGACACAAGAAGACCTAACGGTCACGATGGACATATCCACGGCAGGAAAAGCGTCCATCAAATTCGGCAAGGGCTGTGTTACCGCGTCTATCGGCACCGCGCAGGTCTCTACGGAGATCGGGAAAATCGATTTCGAGGTGCTTGAAGCGCCCACACCGTTCCTGCTGTGCCTTGCGGATATGGACAGGTTGAATGTCTATTTCAACAACACCACGGATGAGCTCGTACAAGGAGAACACCGCACCCCAGTGATCCGCAAATGGGGACATCCGTGGTTCCATCTCAACAAGAGAGAGCGCGCAACGATGTTTCTGACAGAGACTGAGTTAAGACGGCTGCATCGCCGGTTCGGGCACCCAGCTGTCATACGACTCGTCAAGCTATTGAAGAACGCCGGTCACAACGACTTTGAAGAAAGAACTCTCGAGGAAATCACGAAGTTCTGTCATCATTGTCAACTAAATAGCTCCGCGCCGCGCCGATTTAAGTTCACCCTCAAGGACGACCGCTACTTCAATTACGAAATCCTTGTCGACGTGATGTACCTGGGCAACAAGCCCGTACTGCACGTGGTCGATGCGTCCACTGCGTTTCAAGGCGCGAAGTTCCTCAGCGCTATTTCGGCCAAGGAGACGTGGAAGGCACTACGGATGTTATGGATTGACACCTACCAAGGCCCGCCGGATATCATTACACACGATGCAGGCACCAACTTCGCGAGCGCAGAGTTCCGCGCTGAGGCAAAGATCATGGGAGTAACGTGTAAACAAGTGCCTACGGAGGCGCACTGGTCTATAGGCAAGACTGAGAGGTATCATGCGCCCCTACGCCGCGCATGGGATATACTCCATGTCGAGCTCGCCGGCACTATGTCCGACGAAGCGATCCTCCAGATGGCTGTGAAAGCCGTCAACGATACGGCCGGCCCTGACGGGCTAGTCCCGACTCTGCTGGTCTTTGGGGCGTACCCACGTATGACGACGGAGTCACCGCCGTCACTGTCAATGGTCAAGCGCAGCGAGGCCATTCAAAAGGCGACGAAAGCCCTGCGCAAGATCGCCGCAGAGCGCCAGGTCGCGGACGCCCTGAACACCCGGAACGGACCTGCTACTGAAGACGTACTCGCACTCCCGCTACAAAGCGAGGTTTTAATCTGGAGAGAAAGTGACGGCTGGAACGGCCCGTATAAAATCGCCAGCATAGATGGCCACAACGTCACTGTTGACATGGTCAATGGTCCAACAACATTCAGATCAACTGTTGTCAAGCCATACTACAGACCAGACCACCTCTGGAGCGACCCTGATGCGCCACACGCACTGCATGAGCCACCTGCAGATGTGGAAGTACCTATGGCAGCGCAACCGCGCAAGAGAGGCCGTCCTCTAGGATCGAAAAACAAGCGCAAGGCGAATGTGTACATAACGAAGAAGGAGGAGGCCGACCATGAGCTAGCGATCAAGCTACGCAATGATGGGGTCATCACGACCCCAGGCGCACCCTTTGAGGCGTCCGACGATCAAGAGATTAGTGACCTCGTAGGCCGTGGAGTGTTCGAGTTTGAACTGTACGATAAGGAATTGCACGGCGGGATCCGAATTTTCAAATCGCGCCTTGTACGAGAGGTCAAAGGAAAAACAACTAAGCCCTACGAGAAATCCCGTCTAGTCATCCAAGGCTACCAGGACCACGACAAGGAAGCTATCTTAACACAGTCTCCAACTATTCAACGCTGTAGCCAGCGTCTGATTATGGCCCTGGCGCCCGTACTTGTACAACGTGAGATGACTGTTGAGCTGCGCGATATAACGCAGGCATACCCTCAAGCGCAGACAAATCTCCAGAGGACGATTCTTGCACATCTCCCCTCAGAACTAGTGTCAAAATATCCGGAAGGCACGCTGCTTCACGTGATCAAACCGCTGTATGGGATCGCGGAGGCAGGGGTTCATTGGTGGACAACGTACCACGGACATCACCGTAAGGAATTGGACATGTCCACATCAACGTACGACCCTTGCTTGTTGGTCACAAACGGGGACGCAGACGCCTTCGGACTCGTCGGCATGCAGACCGACGATACCCTCATGCTTGGGACAGCCGCATTCTCGTCGCTCGAAGAGAAAAAGCTCGAGGACGCACAGTTCCGATCGAAGCCAAAGACTGTCCTAACGCTAGACGTGCAACTGGACTTCAACGGTTGCACGCTTACGATGGAAAATGGCGAAGCGATCTTAAACCTTAAGCAGAAGGGACAAGGAGGAAAGATTAAGCTTGTGGACATCAAGGCGCACGATCGCGCGCAACAGTACACGGAACAGCGCGCCCGCGGGGCGTACATCGCCTCAACGTGCCAACCAGAGGCTTCTTTCGATTTGTCCGTAGCCGCGCAAGCGCAGCAACCTTCGGATGAGGACATCAGGGCGCTCAACAAGCGCCTTAAATGGCAGATGGAGAACCTCGACCGCGGTCTGCGCTACGTACCCGTTGACCTTATCAATGCCAAGTTGATGGTCTTTGTAGACGGCTCATTTGCCACAACAAGGACCTCAGTTCGCAGCTGGGCTTTGTATTGATGCTTGTCAATGAGTCTACAGACGTCGATAACACCTTTACAATCTGTGGCAATGTGATCCACTACAGCTCTACGAAATGCAAACGCGTCACACGAAGCGTACTGGCCTCAGAAATCTATGGCATGGTCAACGGTTTTGACATCGGCATCGCTATTGCAACCACCTTGAGGATGATCACAGAACGCCTTGGACTACCTGCAATTCCCTTGGTTATCTGCACAGATTCGTACTCGCTGTACGAGTGTCTAGTGAAGCTTGGGACAACAAAGGAAAAGCGCCTCATGATCGATATCATGGCGTTGCGCCAGTCATATGAGCGTCGCGAGATCACTGAGATCCGCTGGATTAATGGTGAAGACAATCCTGCGGACGCTTTCACCAAGGCATCACCAAACCGCGCCCTTGAGCACCTTATTAACAGGAATGAGTTGACAGTCCGAGTTGAGGGCTGGGTACAGAGGCCAACAGGCTCTGATGTTTAATGCTTTACACACAGTTAATATGGACACACACAGTCACTACCGAGCTATCCAGAAAGAAAAGATTTCCAGTGTCGGATCATCGGCATTGGTAGATACATTGGCTGCCCAACGATGCCCAATAGACCGCCTCGATCCTACTTCGGTCCTACTTGGACAAGAGCATGTACACCTCTGTAGCATCCACACGAAGACAAGAATCATAATCAATCTTGGAATGTAATCCGTTTTCAGTTCCTTTCCTTTCACTAGTGAGAGCCTATCTAACAATATCTATTATATAACGCTAATTTATTTATTATAGTTATTTATATAGTATATTCTTTTTTTATTCTATTATAATTACTTTTATCTTTTTATTTTACTTTTTTATTTTACTATTTTCTATATTTTTCTTTAATTTGAATTATCTCTTTATTATATTTTTCTTTTTTTACTATAGTAAGTCTTTTTATCTACTATATAATCTTCTTTATATATCTAATTTCTTTATTTTTATCTTATTATTTATTTCTCTTTTTTATTTTCTATTTTCTTATTTTCTATTTTATACCTCTTTTTATATCCTTTATTTTTTCTTATATTATTTCTCTTTGCACTATACTCTCTTTATATCTTATTTTCTAATTATCTTTTTATTATATATTATTTCTTATCTTACTCTACCTTTTTTTCTCTTTCTCTTTTTACTCCTAAACCCTATTCGAGCCCTAATATAACCCGAATAGCTACCACCATTGCGTTACTAAAAAATTCCCCCAATACCGTCTAACGTGTCGCTTTCCAAGCCAATTAGCATACTCCTTGAAATCTCCACCTAGTTCCCCTTCAAATCCAGTTCCTCGAATGATGGCAACCCCTTCCTCAATTCCTACTGCTGCCCGCGCCACCGGTAGTACTACATTCGGCCACTGACACCCCTTACTGACATCCTGCCGTGTTGCGCAGTATACCTGACTGACTCCGCATCTTGTACAGCTGTGACTATCCAATCCATACCATACAAGCTGCCGAAACCTGTCCAACGCCTCCGTAGTTAGTCCATGGTACTTTCTGCACCTTGTTACCGAATGGGAACGCCAGTACTCCGCCCCAACAGCGTACTCCGCGTCTCCCATTACCCAGCAAACCGCACATGCTCCCGTTAGCTCGCCCATGATCATGCTTACTTTCTCCCACTCCCTTGCTGCCTGTGAATGGGAGTCCTGCCATTCTACAAGCCCGTCGCCGCATCGATCGCATCTAGCCCTATTAATCTCGCCACATTCCACTCTTTTCCCATCTAGATATTTACTTATTACCCCGCGTCGACACTTGGACGCCTGAATGAACATCCCTATCGCGTATACGTCCACCGAGCCGCTATCCTTCTGTAGCCTAGCTTCTACCTGCCCCTCCTCCACCACAATCACCGAATCTACCGTCTCTCCTGCACGACCCCCTCGCCCGCTCTCTTGCGCGTAATCGATCATGCTCCACGGCATCCCAACGTGCAGTATAAACACGATCCCGGGAAAGTCGACCCCTGTGCCCAGCGCCGATGTAGCCACCATTAGTCCTCCGTCCCTCAGCCACTGCGCCAGCCGCTCAGCGCGGTTGACGTCGCCGGCATGATAGTACGCGCACGCGAGCGCCTCGGCCAAGTCTTCGCACTGCTGCTTGCTGCGGCAGTACACCATTTTATCTCGTTTAGCCTTAATTTTACCACAGATTACCCTCGCCTCTTGTATAACTGCTTTAACTTAGCCAGCTCTTCTTCCATCAATTTGATTCGTTTGAGCGTTGGACTTATTGACGCATCCCTGGACCGTTTCCGTTTCCTCGGCTTGAATGAGGATAGCAGGGTATTAGCCTTAGTAAGGGAAGTATGTCGTAAGGTGCCCTTTAGATTGTCATCACTGTCTGAAAGGTCCACCTCCTCAATGACCATGGCAGGTCCCTCTCCTTGAACGTCACAAGAATATCCAGGCGCTTGCTGAGAAGAAGAGGCGTGGGGTCGATCCATGTCTGAGTCCACCTCTACAGTGAGCGGATCGCTCTCAGTAACGTTCGCAAAGCGATGCCACGTAAAGCTGTTCTCAAAGTAGCGATCGATTAAGTCTGGTTGCAACTTGGCTGGATACGCCTGGTCCAAAGCATACGCTCCTGCGTGTGTTGAAGGGTTATGTCCAGTCTGGAAGGACAAGAGATGCAGAAATCCATTGTAGTCTTTTGGCGTGTTTGGATCAAAAGGTTGCAAGAGCGCAGGAATATGCTTCTTACTAATACTGACAGCGATCTGGCGATATATCTGAAGATTAAGTGTTATTGGACATTCCGCGGTAGCCTGCTGGAGGCTCTTGGAGCAGGCCGCTAGGCTGAAGCAAGCTGTAGGATTATCGCTGACTGTGAACAGGTGTGGGTTGGTAGCGACAGTAGGATTGACAAGCTTCAACTGTCGTATGAGAAAATCGCTAAACGGCCTGATGTAGGCCAGGTACAGGAACAAGGCTCGTTCGACTACTAGACAAGGCACGCGAACAATGTAGAAGGAATTGTTCGAGCGGGTGCTGGCTTTGTTATAAGAGAAGACTAGCATGATTCGTGCTTTGTAGATGAATATGTTTCGTGGTACAGCCGCTGTGTCCGCCCACCGAATGATTCGAAGCTCTTCTCCTCTTGCTGGCATGCCACTAGTCAAGTGGATTCCTCCAAATAGGAGTCTAACAAAGCGGTCGCGCCGCTTGAGATAAGCAATCGCTCGTCTCCGCCCGTCGCCCTGCAAGGCAAACCCTCCCCCGTCTGCGCGGAAAGCCCGACGGCTGAGGTGCCTGAAACTTGACTGTAGCTTGTTGTGCGGGTCTTGCAAGAACGAGTAGCCAGGTCGATGCTTCGCAAGATCGTCGCGCAGGTCTTGCAGCCTAATATCAGGCCACCAGTCAAACATTAGCTTGCGCACCTCCTGCTGTGTCCGAGCGAGGAGGAGATGGACGGCCTGACGGAATTCGTGCAGACTGATCTGAGATCCAGCAATCTCTAGCGTCTGGCTATCAAGAGACCAAGAGATGTTTGTCCTTGCGCCTTCACGCCTTGCGATCGCTCTGCCATGCTGCAGACGCTCTATTAGATATCCCATTGGAGAGAAGCTGCCTCTCTGTAGATACTTAGGTCGTATCTCGACGCACAGCCTTCTTCCTTGATCTGGGTACGTTGCTCGTGCTGGCCATGGGACCTTCAAAGTGCCATACTCCCTTAATGGCAGCGCATACTCGAGGATGACAAGTCTCCCAATCCAGATTAGCGCGGAGAGATAGGGAGTGTAGTCATACGCTGTGCGAAATGCTAACTCGTAGGGATGAATTCCTAGCACACCAGAAAAGTGAACAATAGCTTTGCCTTCTACTCGTCCGTCGGTCGAGACATCGGTCCAGAACATAGCGAGTAGCTGGAACAGAGCCTCAAGGCAGCTTGGGGAAGCACCGGAGGAATCAGATGCACCTTTTTCTAATTGCAGTGGTTTACCAAGCTCTGCCCATATGAAGTTCATCGTTTGCACTTGGCATACGTTGAGGCGAAGTCCAAAGATCTCGTGCGGGTCTTGTCGTTGCTCGCGGCACACTTGCATTGATCGAAAAACATAGCATAGGAAGCGGTAAAGATAGGATCGATACTTTGAGCGCGTCGCTTGTCGCTGGGGCAGCTCAAAAGGGCAAGCGTAGAAGTGCGAGCCCCAACTGCGCAGCCAGCAACACATAGCCCGCGGTGTCTGCGCCAAGGTCTCCTCACATCTGTCAAGCACTTGGCTCGCCAATTTGATGAGACCTCGTAGTCTTGCCTCGGTATCGGCGGTGCTGATCCATTCAGCGCAATTCCACGATCCTAGATTCAGGTCTTCGTTCCTGGTCGATGGAGCCTGTGACGTAGCTATGATAAGGTGCAGTGGTTTGTGTGCAAACCACAGCGGCCATCCGCTACCGCGCAGCCAGTCTGTGTTCTCGTCGTGCTCAAGCTCGTCCGTCAATGCAGTGGATCCTTGGATTTCACCAACGAGACGTGCTTCCTCCTCAGCCTCCATGCGGAGCAGCGCGGCTATCTCAGGGTCATCACAACCTTGCCCTAGCAGCTCCAAATCCGATCTGCTATGTTCTGTAGCGCTTCCAGAGTACGGTAGCGTTGCGTCCACGCGCCAGTACTTCCCAATCTTTCGGAACGACACCCATTGTTGCAGGTAACAGGCAACGCTGTCTCTTTGTATCTTTACGCCTCCCATTCGGTGTGCTTTGTTGATATGCCACCGATAGTCGCCCCAATTTATTCCAAGATACGTGCAGTGCTTGCAGTAGTAGCCCTGGACCGGCGCCGCCAGGCACTGCATGGGTGGGGTGCCATCAGGAAGCGGTGTGACGTCGGAGTCTGTCTGTGAGATGGGAAGGTTTTTGTATTCCTCGATGATCGCCTGGCAGAACGAGGACCTGATGTGATGATAGAATCGCAGGTGATGGTACAATGTCTTGAATGGAATAACACTCTTGCAGAGGGTGCAGAGCAAGTGGCCGTACTGCGATAGATGGGTGATGATATCCGGCGTTCCTACTGAATGGGTGTCCTCAACCTAAAATGCACTGGCGCGTTAGCTAGAGGGTTAATTACTGTTAGCAGCTGGCTGCCTACCGTAGCTTTCGTTGGATCTCTAGTGTAGACTGTCCACATCGAGTACATGCTACGCAGCGGTGGGAGCGGTGATAACAGTGGCTTTCCAGCGTTTAAAGATGCAAGATAGAAGTAAGGAGGACAAGAGGTACGATAGAGTTGTGGTGGGTGATGGAAGATGGAGGTCAGCCATAGTAGGTTAGTGCAGGGGTCGATCAGGGACTAGGTTACCGAAAGAGAAACACGAGCGGGCGGATCAACGCTAAAACGATGATCGGACTGAAACATGAGCGTTCGCTGAAAGGTAGGTAGGCTTCACGTGTCTTTTCCGCCCCGCGCGCCCTTCTACGTCTCCCTACCATACGCGGTCCTGGCGTCAGGGCGGCTACGTGTATAGCCCGCTCTTCAAAGAGTCGCATTCTATAGTACGCTGCTTTCCAGGTAAAAGCACGCATTTGCCGTGCTAGAGCTAGGGAACCGGAGACGGATCTATGCTAGTGGACGACAAAAATCCAAGTAAAAGACCGCGCTTGTGACAAAGTTGCGATAGAATTGACTATTAATGTATGAATGAGTGACTGGCACCTTACTTTAGTTGAGGAGAATAAAAAGAAAAACTTAAAGAAATTGGAACTCTAAACCACGAAGTAACAAGGCGACAAAAACTTGAAAAGATGAAAAATTATAAACAAATCACACACTCCCAGCCTCCAACCACTACTAGCTGAGCAGCTCTTATCTACTCCTCCTCCGCCTCCGGTCGGGTAGGGACGGGTCCCATGACAGGGGTAAAGACAACATGCCTACGCTGGCTTGCTGCTCCTCCTCTTCGCTGGCGTGGAGGAGAAGCGTCTTCTTGAATGTCCCAAAGCTCTTCGCGAGAGTTCTTTGCATGGTCATTGATGTAACCAGTGTCCATGCAGACGCCGCTGTTTGGATCGGCACTACAGGTAGACAGTAAGATTAGCCCACCAGTCATATCTCCGAAGAAGGGGACGAATATATTGGGGTACGTACTTGAATGCAACCTGACCGTACCTCCTCTTTCCTCCCTTCCCGAGGCAGCCATTCACCTCTGTGCGCAGGTAGCCGTCAATGGTATCTTGCGTGAGGTCTGTCCCTGTCCCTTCCTCGTTTTTGACGCTAAAGAGCCAGAAGTTCCCAGCGGGTTCGTCGGTAACGCATAATGCGCGTTCTTGGTATGGAGCTAGGTTGCCTTGCAGGTATGCTGCGGCTGTTTTGACGTTGTCCAGTGCGAAGTGCGTGTTCGCGTTGTCTACCCAGTCTTTGTAGCACCCGGCCGAGGCCAAGGGGAGGAGGAGAAGGGAGCAGATGGCAGCCGCTGCGTGGGAATGCATTTCGATTGATGAGAAGAGTTGGTCTTGGTGCTATGAGAAAAGAGTATATAGAAAGGGTAGCAGTAAAAATTTGAGGCGATGTGGATAGTAATGTGCTGTAAGATTGAAACGTTGACTTTGACAGGCAAGTTTAGAGGGGGGAATACATCCCATTTTTATAGGCATCGCGTTGGAGGGAGCAGCCCTCCTAGGTGAAGATTCAGCCTTGGGAGAAGCCTATCGCAGACGGACAGATTGCAGTAGGTCTGCATTTCGCATCCATACCTAGGTATTTCCTCCTCGAAACCGCCACGTGTAGCCGTGCCGCCAGCCTGCTTCCAACTCTTCCGCCCGCATTACGCCGCCAACCTCTCTCCTTTCAACTCTGAAACCAGGCTCTCTACCTTGATTTTGGCACAGCATAAAAAGTCACGTATCATTATATTCACTCATCTTCGTTTTATCGCCCTTCTAAGGTTGCTCTTCTTCTTCCTCTTCTTCTTCGTTAAGGCATATTTGGCTATTAGAGAGAAAATACTTGTAATATGAGCTACCATTAATCCTAAGTGCGCTTTAAAGCTGCTTAGATGCGAAGCATATGTATGCGCATCGAAAAATGTGCTTTCCCAAACGCCTGCCTAAGTTGCACGCCATGTGCCGCACCATTTCACGCCGCACATAGGCGCCCATCGCACTTCCTGCTCCTGAACAACACAACACGCCACAATTCAGCGGCACGCGTTCTCACTTTGCAATCTTCCTAGGGCTGCAGTTCCATTTGCCAGTGCTGATGACTACCAACGCCCCCATCTTGCTACACTGGGCCTCGTCAACGCCGTATACGCAAATTTTCCACCTGATGGTGCGAAGGCCCGTGATAAGGCGTGACCTATTTTCTTTAGAGATATGCAAGTCATGATTCAAAAATGGCCCGCGGTTCGCAGTGCCGCATACGTCCCAACCACAACTCGACCCATGTGTTTCACCCCCCTGATTCATTCATTCATTATTCATATCTATTCATAGTCAACCCAGCCTGTTCCTGCACGTATGTGAGACATTATTCAAAAAAGAACCATGGCTCGTAGCGCCGCATACGTCCCAACAACACCTCGGCCACTATGTTTCACCCCTTGGGTTCGCCTGTGCGGCACCTGTGCCTGCCTAACATGAATCCTGGTGCCGCAGCTAAGTTGATACGTTGCTACTTTGCACAGCCGCTTGCGCAGGGTAGACTTGCGTATATTAAGAAGTGAAGATACCGCCTCTTTCTTACCTGGCACGCATACTTTCATTGCACAATCTACCACCATTTTGTCTACTCGCACACTTGCTACCCTCCCTACGTCTCTCTTAATTTCTCCCTCCACTTCTTACAGCTCGATAACACGATCAACCAGTCCAAGTCAACGTTGCTATGAAGTCCTTCGCAGCCCTTTTCATAGTCATGCGCCTAGCAGCTGTGGACTGCAGCCCGCTCGTATCTGCTATGCCTACTAGCATTTCCCTAAGCGAGGAGGAGCATGTCACCTTTTCTGGCGTGATGATCCAAGCTACCCCAACCTCATCAGTGTCCTCGCAAGGGGCCATGGTTGCGTACCAGACAGGAGACACCAACAAGAACAAGCTAGAGCAACGCGTCATCAACTGGTCGCAAATCACGATAAGCGAGGCGTGTGTACGTAGTTAAAGGAAAACGCCAACCTCAGTGCGCTTGCTAACAGTCTGCGTGTAGGCAGTGTGCGTTGCAGCCCAGGCAGCTAGTGCTGGGATCAGGTATGCTTTTCGGCGAGGCCTTGTGCCTAATACCAATGTTTTGTCGTATATCGTGTAAGTGTAGTTTTCTTATAGGTTACATGTGGAGCTTATCGGTGTGTTTAGCGCAATATCAAACTGCGGGGTACCTTGCGCAAGGGCTGTGACAGCAGTAACCCCAGGAGGTGATACGAAAAGCTGGAACGAACTAACATGGATTGAGCATATCACAACAAACGCGAGCTAGATGGGAATTCTTCGCTCATGGTGGATGAAAGTGACAAGACGAGGAGAAGAGAGAGACGGAGAGGGAGGGAGAGGGAGCGCGAGACAGTGGACACCACTACGGTCATGTCTGTTATTATTCTTCGTCCACTCATTCATTTCCTATTATACTGAGTCTCAATTTTGACGGGCTGTTGCTGTTGAACAACAGCTTAGACACGCTGGGCTACATTGAGAGGCTAATAGCACTACATACTGTTTGAATATTACGCCTTTGCCCGCGACCACTTACACTTCCAAAACCACCCCCAAAACCCGCCCGGCCCCACCGCCTCCACGATGCCAAACGGCGTAATAACCGCATCTACCACTCCCCACCGCCCCCAAGCAGATGATTATGCGCAATCTGCAAATGCCCCGTAGCTCTATCCACCGTCACCCTAAGCATGTGTAGCCAAGCCTGCGACTGAAACCCATTACTCTGCAGGAGGAACTTGTTTCCATCATTCCATTCCTGCACAAGATGGAAGCGGATAACGCGTTCTATGGCGAACGGAAATTCCGTGTTGGGCAGCTGGTCTAGTCGGTTGACCGACACATCGACGTTGTCGCCGCCGACGCCGTCGAAATGCATGGCTGGGCCTGGGCCCGGGCCCGTGCTAAAGTACCCGGTCCAGTCGTCGTCGATGAAGAAGGCGGGTGAGGTCATGGCGGCGAGGTGGCATGTGCTAAAGTGCTCGAGAGCGTGTGATGTGAAAGGCACAGGCGGGGCACAGAGAGCAGGCAAGGGAAGCGAAAACGTGGTGGGCGGGTGCATGAGGCCGCTGGAACTGGTGGGTCCGCATAGCCGGTTGTTGGCAAGTGCCCAGCAGAGTCCCTGGTAGAAGAAGCCGACTGCTCGGTTTGCCAGCGTGTGAAGCATGACTAGGCGATGGGTGGTATCTTCGGATGAAACGCTCTGTCCATGGAGATTGGTAAGACAGAACCACTGGACCGAGGGGAGAAGACAAGGTGGTTTATCTCCGTCCGGAGGTGGAGGGCTGGCGAGCAGGCGTGCAGTGACACAAAAGCTAGCGGCCTGCGCAAGGCGCCAGGTGTGCGTGTCCGCCGTGCGACTTGGGCTGATGGGAAAGGCTGTGTCGGCCTGGGCAAGCGGATCGGCATCGGGACCTGAGACGATGGGGACGTTGCAGATGGTGTCGCATAGGCGGTGCAGGGAGGGAATGTTGATTGATAGAAGCACAGGATCTGTAGGCGCAAGTTGGATGGAGTTAGCAACTGGGCTTCAGGTAGAGAGAAAGGGAAAGGGAAAGGGAAAGGGAAAGGGAAACAGAGGGGGGGTGCAAGGAGAAAGAGGGAGAGCAAAAAAGAGACAGAGAAAAAGAGAAAAAAGGGAAGATGAAGAAAATATATATAAACCACAAAACCTACGATGCAGCACAACCAAACCCAGCAACCACCTCTCCACCTCCTCACTACCTACGCATATATCCCGCCGCGCCGCCACCGCCAGTGCATCAGCGACAACCCAGCGTCTCCAAACATCTTGATCTTGATCCGTACTACGAAGTTTAAGAGTGCGATAGTAACGTGCTAGAGTTTCTTGAGTAGCGACAAGGTCTCGCCATGCAGTCCAGTCATTGCATGCAGCGTGGATGGAACGGCAGGTACGGATGAAGGCTAGCGCTGTGGTAGAACAAGGCAGTTGAGTGAAGATTTTGCGTAGGAGCTCTACAGGTAGTTGCTGTATCAAAGGGTAAGCCATAAGAAAGTAAAAAGTAGCAAGGTAGACTGTAGTAAGTATAGAGAGAAGAGGCGCTTCGACCAAGGTAGTACATAAGCTTAGAAGTAGTAGGTAAAGTAGTAAAAGAAGAGGGGAAAAAAGATAGGAATATTGCAATGGGCAAGCGGCAGAGTCAGGTATATATAGTTTTTGTCTACATGGGTAGTTTCTATTTGGAAACAAGCTGTGCCGTAATCCTATCTTTAGGCTACGGAATTTCTGTCACGTGATTATGTACTATCAGCTATTAATAGATAAACGATTCTTAACACCCCTGTCCCTAAGAAGAGAACCGAAAACGACTATTAAATAAGAGACGCAAGGAAAATTCGATTGGCACTTAGAATTCTAGCCTAGCACCGTATGTAGAGCGATTATTTGCGCCTAAGGGTAATGAATATGCTGCAGTGCAAATGGACCACGGTACACCTAGTAAACAGGCATAAGCTAGCGCATATAGTCGCCGCCCACATTGGGTTGCCGCCCACCCCGCCAAAACGCGACACCTGCACAAAACACGCGATATCTCTCCACAACGCTCATCAATATGGACCCCCGCGAAGAAGCTATACAATCAGCTATTAGCGATTTCAACGCTGGGCTTTATCCAAGCCTACGCGCTGTAGCGAAGGCATATAACATCCCTCGATCTACCCTCCGAGGCCGACTAGGTGGCGCGACAAACAGCGCGATTTGCCATCAACACCAGCAGAGATTAACTCCTGCGCAGGAGGACTTCCTAGTAGACTGGATCCTCGAAGAAGACGCACGCGCCTACCCTCCCTCGCACGCTCGCGCTCGAGAAATAGCGAATCGAATTCTGCGTATAAATGGCGACAACCAGCCTGTTGGCAAGCTCTGGCTCTCACACTTCCTTAGGCGCCAGCCACGCGTTGCCTCTGTAGTCGGCAGAAAGCTAGAGGCTCAAAGAGCTGATGCAGCAACACCAGAGCAGCTACGCGCGTTCCTAGAGCTCTATAAGCAGACTCGACGGCGGCTTAATATATAGGCGGAGAATACCTACAATATAGATAAGACTAGTGTGGCTCTAGGAGTATATACAAACACTAGAGTACTCTCTAGTAGTTAAAAGAAAAAGGCTTATATTTAGTCTCTAGAGAATCGCAAGTAGGTCTCTATAATTAAGTGCGTATTAGCAATAAGGCAGAAACTACGCTACGTAGTCATTTTTAAAGGCTAGAGCCTACAGACTACCTAGTTCCTAGCCAAATCTATGCCTAGCTAGCTCTATACAACCTCTAAGAACGGATAGACGTTAAAAGCGATAGGTATTAAGTGGCTACAGCGTATATTTATACCTAAGACGGCTGTAGGTGATAGCCAGTACCGCCTTCTTATCCTCAACGGTCACGGCAGCCATATCAATATAGACTTCCTTTAGCTCTGCAGGCTGCATCGTATACAGCTCCTATATCTACCTGCGCACACCTCACACGTCCTACAGCCTCTAGATCTCGCTCCTTTCTCTGTAATCAAGTCTAGCTATAGGCGTCAGATCCAGGAGCTCGCATCACTTGACGACGCTGCGCCTGTCAAGAAGGAGCGCTTTATCACCTGCTATCACCAAGCTAGGGAGGAAGGCTTCACAGAGCGTGTGATTCGAGCTGGCTGGCAGGCATCTGGCATCTGCCCATTCAACATCAATCACGTGCTCAGCTCGTCGCAGGTCTCTCGGAGGCCTACTACGCCTACTCGTCAGCAGCAGCCTCAGCAGCAGCTCCAGAGCTTCCTCTCTATTCCTCAGGGCCCTCGCGATCTGTATATAGCGCAGCACAGCGTCCAGAGCGTCGAGAATCTAGGTCGTACGACCCGGCTACTCCTACAGAAAGCAGGTAAGGCTCTAGCAGCTGCAAATGCTAGAGCTGCAGGCCTAGAAGCAGAGAAAAGACGACTTGAGCAGCGGCTAGAGATATCTACCTCTCAGCGTAAGCGTAAGCGCGTTCGAGTAGACCCGAATCAACGCTTTGCAGAAGTAGAGAGTATCAGGGAGGCTATGTGCGCAGCTGAGGCTTTAGCAGCTAAACCACGTATATTTACTGTATCAAGCACTTTAGAAACAGCTGCTATAGCTACAGCCACTACAGCGCTTGAATCTATGTGTAGTCAATGGCAATTGTAATCAGCGTTGCTGAGATATCGCGGGTTTTGTGCAGGTGTCGCGTTTTGGCGGGGTGGGCGGCAACCCTATATGGGCGGCGACTACCGTGGGTCACCACCTCGTGCACGGCCCCACCTCGTGCACGGCCAACACCAAATCTCCCGCACTTTCAGAATCGCTTTACACCACCAATATACACCCAATGGAGGCTGCCCTAGAGTCGTTAAAATTGCTGAAGCTTGGAGAGAAGCCTAATTATACTCAGGCTGCGAAAAAGTACGGTGTTGATCGAACGTTGCTGTCGAAGCGTCACCGCGGGGTTATCGGCAGCTATGCGGAGAAAGTCGATAATATGCGCCTTCTTAACTCTACACAGGAAACTGAGCTCGTACAATATATTGATAAGCTCTGTGTACGAGGGCTACCACCTACAAGGGAGATGATACGGAATTTCGCAGCAGAAATAGCAGGAAAAGAGCCAGGAAAAAACTGGGTTGATCGCTTTATTGCGCGGCATCACATTGAGCTTGTATCTCGATGGGCATCCGGCATCGATTCCATACGCCACAGAGCTGACTCTGCCTTCAAATACGCCCTATATTTTAAGCTCCTGGACCAGAAGATAACTCAGTACGATATCGAGGCTCGCAATATCTACAATATGGATGAGAAAGGCTTCTTAATCGGGGTGCTGTCAAAAATGAAGCGCGTGTTCTCCCGCCATCGATATGATCACGGAGGCGTTAAACAAGCACTCCAGGACGGCAACAGGGAGTGGATAACTACGATAGCCTGTATTTGCGCCGACGGCAGCTATCTCACGCCTGCGCTAATTTATCAGGCTGTTTCTGGTAAGATACAAGACTCATGGCTTCAAGATTTCGACCCCGCAGAGCACAAAACCTTCTTTGCCTCATCGCCCAGTGGATGGACCAACAACAAGCTAGGGCTCGCATGGCTTGAACAGGTGTTCAATCGCGAAACAAAAGCAAAGGCAAGACGATCATATCGTCTACTCATCCTTGACGGCCATGGCTCACATATATCGATGGAGTTTATCAAGTTTTGTGACGACAATCGGATTCTTCTGGCCATCTATCCTCCCCACGCTACCCACACCTGCAGCCGCTCGATGTCTGCCTTTTCAAGCCTCTATCAACTGCCTACTCAAACGAGCTCTCCGAGTTCATGTATAGCTGCCAGGGCATCTCCGCGATTACAAAAAGAGACTTCTTCCGCTTGTTCTATAAGGCCTGGCATACAACGTTCAAGGAAAAGACGATCTTAACGGCTTTTAAAGTCACAGGGCTTTCGCCGTTAGTCCCAGAGGCTATACTTAAGAAGTTCAAAATAGAGGAGACTGAGAGGCCCTCGTCAAGCGATAGTACTACTTCCGTACTCAGCGCTTCAGATTGGAGAAAGATTGAGCGATTACTGCGCCAGGTAGTGGAGGATATCCACGATCGACGCTCCCAACAGCTAAGCCAGACGATTCACGTGATGGCTGTACAAAAACAGCTCCTCCAGCATGAAAACGAGCGACTCAGAGGGGCCCTTGTCAATGAGAAGAAGCGCCGTCAACGTGGCAAGCCTCTATTACTTGAGGCACCGCAGGAGTATAATGGTGGAGCTATATTCTGGTCGCCATCCAAAGTCAAGGACGCCCGCGATCGCCAAGCACAAAAGGATGCCGACGAGCAGCTACTACAACAACAGAAGTCCGAGGAGATCAAGCGTAGGGAGCAGCAGAAGCAGGAGAAGGCTACCATGCTTGAAGAGAGGCAGCGCATGAGAGAGGTGGCCAAAGAAATACGCCTTCAAGAACAGCGCGAGAAGGCCGTGCAGCGCGAAGAAGCTAGGATCGCGCGCGAAGCCAAAAAGCAACTCCAACAAGACATACAATTCTCCAAAAAGGTTAATAGACGCCGTCCAAAGGCCTTTGCACCACCTCCTCAAGTCTCTAAGGAGACAGAGGATGTTGGTGTGGATATATCATCTGTAGTTGATGTGGTGCCTACACCCGGCCCTGCCACGCGCACCCGCAAAGTACGCCTTCCACAGAGGTATCGCACGTAGTTTATCGTTGCCAATCGATCAAATAGGTCCTTAAAAGCCCTCCACTAAAAAATCTCGCGATAATACAATATATATGCGACTCTACAGCTTCAAAAGTTGTGGGTGTGGGCATCTGGAAACCGTGCACCAGATGGGGCCGTGCACCAGGTGGTGACCCACGGTATAACGTAAGCGATCACCGGATGCACGCTATCACCGGATGCACGGTCTCCTGCACACGAACCCCTCGTACGAAAACCCCAATATCAACCGATTAAGACGACGGATAATCTTCAAGTTTTGGATACAAAGTAAAGAAAGCTATGCAAAAACGAATATTTATTTATCTAATCCTGAAACCTTAAGGGGAGCGTGATCTGCCGCCCATTTCGTCCGACTACTGATTTCTGCCTCTTGGAGCATTCCACCACGGTATCCTCTCTTTTCCGCTTCTGAGGTTTCTTTTCTTCCTTTTGATGATCCTTTTAAAGCTAATTTTCCTGCCGGATTTGTTTATTTACTTGCTGTCGTACAAGATGTTCTTCTTTTTTGCGTTCCTTTTGTTGCAGTTTTTCTTCCCGGGCCTTCCTTCTCTCCTCCCTTCTCTTAAGAGCCTCCTGCCTTTCTCTCCTTCTCGGTGGCCGATTCCGGCGTCTCTCTTCAGCTTCGGCCTTTTCGAGTTGTTTCTGCCGCTCCAGCTCATTCATACGGCTTCGTACGGCAGCAACTTTAGCGGGAGAGAAGAACTGGGCCTCTCCAGGCTGTTCTTGGTCAAAAAGTCTAGCCGGCTTCCCTCTTTTCCGCCCTTTTTTCTCATTAACAAGTGCCGTACGAAGCCCTTGGTTTTTATGTTTAAGTATTTCGTTTCGTATTGCTAGTTTTTCGCTGGCGCGAATAATTAAATCTATCCCGAGATTGACATCCTCTTTCTCCTTGGAGATCGCCTTTACCGCACGACGGAGACCTCGTACAGAGCCTAGGGTAATATGCTTCCTTTCGCTATCGCTTATAATGGGTGACGGGGTCTCCCTTGTAATCTTCTAAAGTACCTTGCTCTAATCTATAGGGTAGATTCCTGGAGTAGCAAAAGCGGATCGAATATTCTTAACCATTAACGCCGAATTCCACGCTGTACGAAAGAGAGTCCAAAAGTTTCGTTTTGTTACTCGAGAGAATCTATAGCTTGACTGACTAAGCCGGTCAATTTCTTTTAAATATGCAGTAGAAAGTAGAGAGAAAATTCTAATATTAAGGGGCTGTAATTGGTGCGTTAAATGTGGCAGTAAAATTGCGAGAATAATATTATGTTAGTTATAAAAGTTAATAAACCGAAGATTAACATGACTTGAGTGACCGTCTACAAGAAGAAGTCGTTTCAATTTGCCAGCTTTTTCCCTCGTACAAGGCTCAAATATCTTTAAAAGCCAGGACATCCCGAGTTTATTGTTCGTCTAGCCCTTCTTTGAGACTGCAAAGTATGCATCGTCTGATGAGCCATCGAAATCTTCTAACTAAGTGTCTTGGAGGTCATGTGAATCGCCTTAATAGATTAAGGCCGGTGGGAGCGCTGTTCTATTAGCACAGATTGCTGCAAGAAGGGATATAAACTCCCAACTACCATCTTGATTTGATCCAAGAATTTTCTTCTTCCGAAGTTGCAGGGTTGATACAATTCTTTTCATCGTACGACATAGGCTAAGAAGAAATCCTTTTTTGTCAAAATTATATATGTTTGAATGGCGAATGCGGTACTTTCTGATCTTTTTATTAAGCTAGATGGGAGAAGTAAGCACATGCCTTTGGGTTTTGGATTCCAGAGGAACTAAAGAAGGGAGAAGTTGTACACCTCGATAGAAATGCTTAAAGTATACAGAATTATCAGCTACCTTACGGGTTTGGTCGATTCCACGAAGATAAACACTTTTGATCTCGTTTTTGTGCCGCTGGCAGAATTGGCGAACCCAGCATTGTCCGATCGGCTTTCGTACGATCTCCACAATCAAATTTTCTAGGATTTGAGGGGTTGGCGGCATTCCCTAGTCCGAAAGATTGGAGATATGCTGTAGAAGAACTTCTTCTTGAGCGTCTGTGAGAAGCTTGTGGTGAGTTGAGTTGGCTTCTTGATTTGAGGTCGTTTTCCCTTTAAAGCGGCGCATGAGCGTCGTACGATCTAGATTGTATTTTTTAGCGGTGGCAGCAAAATTAACGACTTTTTGCGATTTCAAATCATCAATAGCTAGTTGAATATCGTCCTCGTTGATCATTTTATCAAATTTTGAAGATGGGGGGTTTTGGTGTGGGAGACCGTGCATCCGGTGATAGCGTGCATCCGGTGATCGCTTACGTTATGCGCTAGCTTACCAAATTTATTTATCCGTCTATCCAATATACCAAGATCATACCTAGCGTAAGTCACCCTATTAAACGCATATAAGCAAAGTCCACCACTGTGTGCTAGCTACTGGGTTATAGTGCCTCCTGTTTTACTCCTCTCTGTGTATAGTGGAGACTCGACCTTGGTTAGAATCTTAACACGACGAAGATCTTCAATAAGCAAAGTCAGACTTGCTATCAGTCAGGTAACTTAGTTCGAACTGACTGAACTGACTGCCAAGACTCAGTTCAGTCAGTCAGTTCTTAAGGTTGCTAGACGTCAGTCTAGTGAGTTTATAGGCCTCTAGACTAACTAAACTAACTAATATTAAACTAATATTAGCTATTTTTAAAGTAGAATTTTATAGTTATAATAGCTATATCTAGTGTAGCTTTAAAGCTACGCTAGTCCTAGATATATAGGCACTAATCCTATATAAGTTAAAATATATAGCATTAAGCTAATTAGAGTTTGTAAAGGTACGCTAGCCGCACCTAGCAAGCCTTTCGCGTCGCGTCGCGTCGCGTCTGCTAAACACACGACACTATCCCCCGCATGGCCAAAATCTGCCGTACATGGGCCACAATGAAATGGCCAATCAGGAGAGCTGCCAAGTGAACACCAAATCTGTATCGTGGTTAGCAATTTCTGTTTACTAGCCAAAATACGCCTGTTTTGAAATTGCCTGCACCTGCAAACATGCCAAAAGCTGCTGGCCCACTCACCAATGACCCTGACTTCGTAAAATACACAAAATACAGCAAATCTGACGCTGAAAAGCCTGATTTGCCAGCAAATCCGCCACCCGATTGGAAACCTCTCAACGTCAACAATCCACGTATTTTTGGAGAGGCTAACTTACCTGAAGGTGTTGATTGCGGCAGTCCGATTGCCTTGTTCGATTTATACTTCTCCGCTGACGTTATGGACCGTATAGCACACCATATAAATCAACATGCTGAGGCGCTCCGAGCAGCGACCTGGCAGCTGCCGCAGCTGGAAACCGACGTCTCCGGCGGAGCTTTATACGTACTTTTCAATCGTCGTTTATATGGGCGTCCACCGGGAGCCCTCGTTAGCGGAGTACTGGGAGAAGGGCCACCGGAACGCTCCTACACACAAAATCAACGAGTTCATGTCCCGCCAGCGTTGGCAGCAGCTAGATCGGTACCTGTACTGTACTGAGGTGGAGCAGAGCTTTTTCTCCCTATTTGGCCGCGTCTGGGATCTCTCTCAGCTGCTCTGCGAGCGCTCGCTTTTGTATTGGACGCCCGGCAAGCACCTCTGCGTCGACGAGGCGATTGCGAGATTTACTGGACGCGCGTCAGAAAAAGTGATAATCAAAACAAAGCCCACACCTGAGGGCTACAAGATCTGGTGTCTGGCAAACGATGGGGTAATACTTAACTAGCTTTTTCATGCCCGCGGCAGAGGACCCGTTAATTTGATTAAAATCGCCGACGCTGACGCTGCTGGCAGGTCTTTGACTCCAACAGAGCTTGTCCCTGTCACCCTCGTACTCGCCGAGGACGCCGCTGGAGAAAGGCTTTTTCCAGCCGGCCGTCATATCGTCTAGGACAACAACCTTTTCAATACGATACCCATGCTCGAATACCTCAGATCCAAAGGCGTCGGCTGCGCCAGGACTGTTAGGACGACAAAGACAACGACAGAGGAGATCTTCGAGCAGGCCGCGGAGGCAGAACTCCAGACAAGCAGCGCACCTATCGCCCGCAAAAAGCTGTCCAAAGAGCGCTTCAACAGTGATCTTGTGCGTCTCAAAACACACGCTCGGCAGTCCCTAAAGTGGGGAGAAATATGCTAGGCGCTGTCAGCGTCAAAGGAAGTACTAGAGGCAACCTGGAGAGATAATCAAGTTATCCTTTTTGCTAGTACAGTCGCAGATTGTGAGTATTGACGTCATTTCTTGGCATAATGTTAACTTTTACACAGCTGCTCAGTACGTCGAAAAGCTCCGTTAACGCTCCAAAACAGCATCAAACAACAAGAAGATCTTTGCGGACGCCTTTGGCAACGAGCTTGTCAAGTTACTAGGGATACCGACGATAATAGACGATTATAATACCCATAAGAGCGAGGTTGATCGATTTAATCAGTGTAAAAGCTACTACTCCGTCCAGCAGGCCAAACGGCGTACCTGGCGTCCTCTGCTCTACTTCCTACTGAATTTGGCACTAAACAACGCCTACAGGCTGTCATCGTACTCGTCCCAGCCGTCAGCGAAAAGGACGGGTCATAAAGACTTCCTGTATGCCCTAATTAAGCAGCTTTTCGAGCGCGGAGGCCGACTTTGCAACGGCAGTAACAAACGTCAGCACATAGACGATATCGTCAGCGACGCTGGCAGCTCCCACACGTCTACAAGGCTATTTGCAGAGGCAAAGACTTGTGTATCTTGTGCGACGTCTGGGCGTAAAAAGCACAACTCACGGCCTCCACGGCAGCCTCTTACAACAACTTCTAGCAATCGTAAAGCTCCTCTGCGTACTCCGCGCAGTACTTTTGGCTGTAGGGCGTGTAGGCTGCCTTTGTGTAGGCCAGAGGAGCGTCCTAAGTGCTGGCAAGAGCACCTACAGCGCTGTCAAACAATCACATCAAAAGACACCTCTCAAAGCTCAATTATCAAGTAGTTTCATCAAAAAACCACAAGAAATCAAGTCTCCATACAAATCTACATACAAATCTGATCTCCTTTGGTGTTCGTCAGAAGTCGGAGCTTTGCTCCGATTGGCCATTTCAATGTGGCCCGTGTACGGCAGATTTTGGCCATGCGGGGGATACTACTGTTACTATAATACTGTTTAATGTACTTCATGTCTACTCCCTCTAATTCAGACCTTCGCCGCCTTGTAAAATACAACAAGCGCAATCCTCCTCTACTATCGCTATTAAACGCGCTTACTGTTGGCGATACTGCAGGCGAGGCATAGACTAATAAGCCTGTAGTAGTACAGGCAGACTTCCCTAATAACGGCGACAATAACAACAATTACAACGGGCTTAATTTTAAGCGTGTGCTATACCTTAAACGGCGCTAAGTTAAGCGCAATAGTTGCAGTGGGCTAAAAAGCTAGACCTACTGCTATAGCTAGGCCGTCTAGCACTATAAGTATAAGAAGAACTACTAGCTTTGCTAGTACTGCTATTAATAACAGAAGTAAAAAGCTTGCTATAAGGCTGATAACACTATAAACGCTAGCTAATACCTCTTAAGTAATAAGTCTAGACACTTGCACAGACCTAACAAACCTATACTAATTACTAGCTAGGAAGGCAATATTATAGGCGCGCTTGCAAAGTCCTAAGTATATATTATAAGGTTTAAAGGGATAGAAATATTATAAGAGGTAGTAAACAAGATAGTAATAAGCTTTTTAATCTCTTAATTTTAGGATGCGCTAAAGGACTAGGTAGTTATAAACAACTAGAGCCTTTGCGTAATAGAAACGCTGCAGTTTTAAGCTATAATTGCGGCTGTGAGCCCGCTAGCTAAAGCCCTCCTTTGGCGTAGCTACTAAACACTCTATAAGTATATTATTGCTAAGTATAATATATATATACTAGCTATTACTAATTACCTTTGTAAAGCCTAGTTGCTTATATATGTGTTATTTAATAACTAGACTTTAACTAGTAGGCAGTATGCTTTTACTAGCCTCTGCGTACATTACCTTAATAGCAAGGGCAAGCTAGTTAACTACCTACTTAGGTTGCCTAAGCTACACAGAGCGTACACTGGCAATAATATTACTGCTATAGTAATAATAATACTTTAGCTATTTAGTGTTAATAACATAAGTATTAGTTATTTTATACTTAATAATATAAGTAATAATAATACTATAGCTAAGTTCTTAGTAGAGAAGTTTAGCTTTATTATAAGTAAGTAGTGGCTGTAGTGCTACTACTATATACTTAACTTAAGCACGTATAAGAGTAACACTACTTATCTTAAGAATAAAAAGAAGTATATAAATAAGTAGCGTAAATATAGTCCTATTAGCGTTCTTTTTAATATAATTATATCTATCTATACGTCTTAAACTTAATAACTACTAAAGTAACTATAGTGTAAGGAGGTAAAGTCTTTAGATGTTACACCTTATATTTAGCAGCTTATTAAGCCTATTAAGACCTACTAGAATAGCTATTTTAGTATATTTATACGCGTAGCTAAGCTATATAGCCTTATTAATAGCTATATTAAGTATAAACTTAAGAAGTATAGTGCTGCAATAGCACTCTTACGGCGTTAAAAAAACCGCAAGTAGCTGCTCACTGCGTAGCCGTAACTATATAAATATAAAGGCGGTCTAAGTAGTAAAAACTAGATAATAATAATAGAGTATATTTAACTTTTTAAGCTATTTGCTAAAGCTATATAGCTATTTAAAGGCTATAGATAACACAGCCTCTATAGTAATATTAAGAAAGTTCTAGTAATATTTAAATAGCTTTTTAATTAGCTTAAGGCTTTTAAAAAACTATTTTAAGGATATAAATTATAAAGATCTAAACACGCCTAAAGATTATTTTATTATAAATATTAACCTTATATAAAGTAAACTGACTAAGTACTACGTAAAAGTTAATAATACGCCTGTCTACTATACTACTATAATACTACACCTACACTATAAGCACTACCTCTTAGCGCTCTAAAAGGTACCTAACACCTATATTACTGTCTATAATAGTGTTTACTATTATAATAGCTAGCTTAATAATAACTACTAGGCATTCTTATATATATAGTAAAAGTAAAAGGACGCTATAGCTATTCTAGCTTAGATAGTAACGCTGCTATATAAGAAGTCCTAGCTAGGGTTCTTAGTATTATAATTAGCTTTTCTATAGTTATTAATTAAGTAAAGTATATAGTAGGCAGAGGCAAGTCTTATAGAGAATAAGTATAAGATTTAGAAGTAGTAGCTAGCGTTAGCTAAAGAGGATTAGCTATCTCTTAATCTACTTCTATACTAGGAGTTAGTTGCTAGATAATTCTTTATACTCTTAAAATTTACTATTAATATTCTAATAATACTAGTAGTAGTAGACTATAAGTAGGCTTTTAGTAAGCTTAGTAATATATTAGGCACGTAAAGACTTTATATAAAGCTAGAGTTTATTTTAGCTTTATAGAGTTTAAAAACCTAAAAGAGACTTAGTATATAGCTAATAACTATATTAGCTTTAAGATTAGCGCGTACACTATTAAAGAAAGAAATCTCGAAAATACAAGAGCAGTTATCTTAGTTTAATATTAGGTAACTTAGTTTAGTTAGTCTAGTTAGTCTGTAGGCGGCGGCAATGTTAGTTTAGTTAGTTAGTTTTAACTTAATTAAAAAGCCTTAGTAGTTAGTCTAGTCTAGTCTAGTGACTAGGCGACGTTAGTTTAGTTAGTCCGAAGCTCTCTAGACTGACTAAACTAACTAATAGCAACTCTGGTTGCGATAAGATAGTATGTTTAATATAGGAGGTATACTGTAGTGGTTACAAAGCCACTAGAAAAGGACTAACTATCCAATTTAGCTTACCCTCTGCCTAAAGAGAGTAGAAGCCTATTATAGGTTAACTAGCATTAGTGTATAGGAGTAAAGATACTAGAGTATACTATAGAATAGATAGATCGCACTACTATAGACAGAATAAAAATAGAAGAAAGGTATTTAGTAAAGTAGAGATAGAAGAGGAAAGAGCATTCTTTTAATATTTCTATATAAGTAACGCTATAGGGCTAGAATATATAGTGCCTGTGCGTAGCGACGCTTAGTATAGTCTAGTTAGTTTGCATAACTCTTACGTGTACGCCTAGCAGCTCTAGAGCTTTAGCATACCCTTGCCTGCCGCCTTTATTATAGCCTTATACTATACTAATACTATATTCTAGTATCTAGTATCTAAAGAGTAGATTCTATTAGGACCTAGATTATTCTTAGTAAAATTTAAATACATATCTATAAGTATAATACACTTCTTTTTATAGTACCTTATATTAGATTATAAGGCTTATTAATAAATAAAGTAAATATTCTAATAATATATAATTGTTATTATTATTATTATTATTATTATTATTATTATTATTATTATTATTATTATTATTATTATTATTATTATTATTATTATTATTATTATTATTATTATTATTATTAAAAGTGTTTTATCTCTAATACTCTACTTATACGGTGTTTTAGTTCTTAGCTAATTCTCTATACTAACGTGTTTATAAGCGTGCCGTCAGTACAAGCGAGCCGTCAACCCCACCAACTTTCCGTAACGCGCGATAAGCAAACTACAATGCCTCAACCAACTACAACTCAATTGCCCTATAACGAAGGAGATATCTTCCTTGCTATCTCAGCTATTAATAAAAATCAGATTCAGAGCGAAAATCGCGCTGCCTTAACGTTTAACGTCCCTCGATCAACGCTGCGCGACGCGATTACCAGCCCAAATCAAAGAAGCTTACCAAGCTAGAAGAGGTGATTGTTGAGCAAATACTTGACCTAGATTCGCGAGGCTTTGCGCCCACTCTAGGTGCTGTACGAGATATGGCGAATAAGCTGCTCACTGAGCGCAGCGCAGGCCACGTTGGCCAGCAGTGGCCTAGGAACTTTGTCAAGCGAACAGACAGCCTCACAACGCGATTTAATCGACCCTACGATCGACAGCGAGCCCTCTGCGAGGACCCGACGGTTATACAGGCCTGGTTTGAGCTAGTAGCACGTACAAAGGCCACCTACGGTATCTGCGACGAGGATACCTTCAACTTCGACGAGACTGGCTTTCTGATGGGTAAAATATCCTCCCAGCTAGTCGTTACTGGCTCAGAGAGGCGTGGCCGGCCAAAAGCGATCCAGCCAGGCAATCGTGAGTGGGTGACGGCGATCCACGGAATCAACGCTGCTGGGTGGGCAATCCCGCCCTTTATCATCTTCGCTGGCCAGTACCACCTCTCTGCCTGGTACGAGGGCGACGATATACCAGGTGACTGGGCTATTGGTCTCAGCGACAATGGCTGGACTACGAACGAGCTTGGTGTTGCCTGGCTACGGCATTTTATCAAGCATACAGTAGAGCGTAGAGTGGGCGCGCGTCAGCTACTAATACTTGACGGCCATGAGAGTCACAAACTCGCTTGAATTCTAGGAGATCTGCAAGAAGAACAAGATCTACACTCTCTGTATGCCGCCACATTCGTCACACCTTCTGCAGCCGCTTGACGTTGGCTGTTTCTCGCCGTTGAAGCGGGCGTACGGGCGCCAGGTCGAGGGCCTGATACGCGACCACATCAACCATATCACTAAGCTTGAGTTCCTACCAGCCTTCCGCGCCGCCTACGACCAGTCAATTACAAAGGAGAATATCTGCGCAAGCTTTCGAGGCGCTGGGCTAGTCCCACACAATCTAGAGGCGGTGATATTAAAGCTTGATGTGAAGCTTCGTACGCCGTCGCCAGCAGCCCTACTAGAGACCCTATGGGAGTCTGCAACACCAAGCAACGCGCGCGAGCTAGGCGCTCAGTCAACTCTAGTTCGTGAGCGGATCCAAAGGCATCAAGGATCCTCTCCTACATCAGTTATCCAGTCGCTTGATCGGCTTACAAGAGGGGCTGAGAGAATGGCGCATTCGATGGTGATTATGCGCGATGAGATAGCTAGTCTACGAAGGGCAAATGAGGCAGCCACAACGCGTAAACAGCGCAAAAAGAAGCGGATCCAGAAGCGAGGCACTCTATCAAAGGCAGAGGGAGAGGATATTATTGCTCAGAAGGCTGTTGAGCAGCAACTAGAGGAGAAACGCGTATAGCCAGGCGCGGTCAGGTGCGAGCCGGCAGGCTTCAGCGCGCTGCACGCGCTGCAGGGAGCCTGGGCACAACTCACGTACGTGCAAGAGGGCTTCTATAGATACTGCTTGATTTAGGAAAGCTATTATATTAATAGAATTTTGATGTGTTGTTAAACTACGTGGCTTTTTAAGTGTAGAAAGTTGGTAGGGTTGACGGCTCGCTTGTACTGACGGCACGCTTGTAAACACGTTAATCTACTATTCCTATAAATAGGAATAGGTTTTATACGTCTTGTATAATCACTTTCTTTATTTTATATAGTAGTAATATCTACTTACTAACTTTATAAAAGTTTAATCGGCTATTCTTTTATATATAGAGAATAGGATATAATAAAATAAATTATATAGCTAATAATGTCTAATATAATTACTCCCTTTATTTTATATATTAGTAATATCTATTTACTAACTCTATAAAGCTTTAGTCTACTATCTTCTTACGTATAGAGTATAGGATATGCAAAATAAATTATATAGCTAATAATAACTTATATAATCTGTCTTTACTCTTACTAATTTATAGTTAAAAATTAGTTAACTACTAATTAGGATTAAATAAGTACTTTATAGCTAGCTATATAGATATTAAATTCTAATACTCTATATTAGCAAGTGTAGAGGGTATATAGAATAATTATATAAGAAAAGAAAATAATATAATAGAATAACTTTAGTATTAATTACTAATCTCTAAAAAGAGTATAAATAGAAAGAAGAAGATTCTATAGTATATAGGCTATAGCGCATAGGTATTACGTAATCCCTATATAATGCTATTGTGTAGTAATATTAAAACCTTAACACCCTTAGGTGCCCTTGCCTATATAGTGTACGGACAAATTATATATATATCTAGAGGTAAAAAGCTGCCTTTACTCCTATTATTAAAAAGAATAAAAACTATAAGCTTAATAATAAGAAAAGAGGCATTAAAGTAAAGATCTATATATAAAATAAAAGGTAGATTTAAAATATATTAAACTAGTAGTAAAAAGAGCTTAAATAATTAATATAATTATTAACTTTAAAGTATGCACTACGTAAAATTTAATAAAGTACTTAACAGGTCTGCATTGAAGACCTTACCAGTGGGAGTTAGATGTAGAGGCGTGTGAGACCGTTCTCACGAGGCACACTGAGCACAGTGCGTGCTGGGGAGAGGATAGTGCAGTGCTTTTTGAAGTCCGGAAAGTCGGTATTTAGCACGACGTCAATAACACCCCATTGCGCGCTCTGAGATGCACCCTCCATCTGGAAGCCAAGCTGCTGTCGCACCCAGCTATGCGCGCCGTCTGCCCCGATGACATATTTGGCATGTATTGTTGTTGTGCTGCCCGACTCGCCGCTGATGATAGGGACCGTGTCAGAGCCATCGCTGGCTACGACGGTTGCCTCGATGCGGCCGCGCTCTGCCTTGATGCTGCCGTCCTTCTGCACACTGTGTGCATTGACAGGCCACGCAGCAAGCTCCTCTCTAAGAACATAACGCAGGTCTACCGTGACTGCGTATGCGCTCGGGTCCCGAACTTCGCTTTCGTCCACGGCAATGCGTGTCAGAACTAAGCCACGCTTAATTTGGATGTTAGATCGACGCTTTAGGGCATTGAGTAGAGCTGCCTCAATATTCCCCTGGTGCATTGTGCCGCACATAAATTTGGACGCATCTGTCCTAATGGCAGCCTCGCGTTTCGCAAACTCTGGAGCGTTCATACTAGCATCGGATATAGGTAATTCAAGTACTTTGCTAGGGTGGGAGTAAGGCCCCTATATTTTGCGGAACGAAGAATGCCCGTTTGGGAAGATTTCTTTTCGGCTGCATACGCATTTGGGAAACACAACGTCGACGTTATATTCGCATGCATTGACCGCGAGGGGAAAGCTGTTAATATGGACCCTTTTGGCCTGAACAGAAACAAGATCATCCATGTCAATTTCGAACATCAGACACAGGCGTGTCGTGATGAAAGCCAGATACATGTGCTTACTGGACCTTTCACGGAAAACATATGCTTCGAACCCGAGAGACAAAGTGTACGGGATTCTTGGGCTTTTGGACCCTGTAGTCTCTGCACACGTAAAGCTTGACTGTAATCTCTCAATAGAAGGGTTGTATACAGACTTTGCCTAGAAGTACGTGCAAAATAGTAAGCACTAACTTGGTTGAAGACAGCAAACCCCCACACATAGACTTCCAGTAGGAAGCTTGAAAATACTCGAGCTGTGCCGGCTACGGGACTCTTCCATGCCTTCCTGAATCCTATACCGGAGAGATGAGAATCACCATCAACTCTTTGGCAGACGTCATTCGCCTTACAAAGAAGCCGGAGCGTCAGTTCCTCGGTATTGCTTCAAAGAGGAACGCTGCATGCTAGAAGTCGACTGCATCATCCTAGAAACAGTTGACGGCCTGGGTCGAGCCTACTTTGAGTATGATGCTAGCTGTGTTCCAGAGCACGGCCTATTTCAAGCAGACAGCTCTTCCAATGCCCATGGGTACGAAGACTCCACCAAAGACGCTGTATGGCGAACTTTATACTCTTTAGGGATTTTGGCCCCAGTAAGCTACGTCCGGCTCCTTAATTTACCAGCCAGAGAAAATTACATGAACGCGCTTTCCTCTCCGGGAGTAAGGGCATTTAGCCGTTGGTAATGCAGAATGCTTCGCTTTCCATTGGTGGAAGAAGGCTCGATACATATTTCACCTACTCAGCAGACATCTTTCCCAACACGGTAGTGGATGCGGGGGAGCAGATATGGCGCATTAAAAGAAGATGGGGACTTGTGGTGACGGATAGTAGAAGGATAGGTATGGTAGCTAACGAAGCCAGAGAAGGGGATGCAATCAGAGTGTTTTAGGCTCTAATATGCCTGTGCTAATGAGACCCGGGCCCAAGCCACGACACCCGTACAAGATTGTTGGTAGTTGCTACATACATGGCATCATGTCCGGAGGAGCCATGCATTGGCTTAAGGCGGGCACTACAAAGGTGTAGAAAACCTCGATCATTTGACATAGGTTGGTATTTCTATTCGGGTATAATTGAAAACATAAATTCCCAAAGCGAAGACTTGTATACCTCACAACTTTTAAAGCTGTCCAACGCAACGAAAGCTGCTCTGCGGTCACTGATTCCAAGGGACCCACCATTCATCACTCTCCCACGAAGGTTTGCACTTAACCTTTGCCGGTGGCATCGTCTTCCACGAAATATTCTGGACATCACTGTGACACAGATGCTCCGAGACTGATCCCCTCTCCCTCCTCACTAGCTCCATATGATCATAATAGTACGCCGTGTTAATGGTCGGGACAACAGCAATGCGTCCATACCCATTGGACCACATATCTTTGGCGAGCAAGCCCGGCTCACCCTGGAAGCACTCTTCCTGGTCGTACTCGACACCGCGGAAGCGAAGCGTGCCGTTCATGAAGGGCTCCGCTGTCAATGCAACGATGCCGTTCCAGCACGCGAACACCTGCACTGGCTGCCAGCTCTCGAACCGGTCATGTGTCGGTGGATCATCCCAGAACATGCCGCTGCCCGTCTCGAAGAAGTTCCTGTTGTAGGGGTTGCCCGTCATTGAGCGTCCGACCCACGCATCGTAGTATCGCGGACGACCCTCTGAGTCTTGGTTCCAGTCCATTGCGCACGTCATGTACGCTTCTTGCGTAAACTGCTGGTGTACCAGCTCCAGAACGTCTTCGGTGCAAAGCCAGACGTCGTTCGAGAATATAATGGTAGTATCTGGTGCGTAGAGCTGCGGTTGCTCGTAGAGGTCTCGAAGGGCGAGGTTGCGCAGTTCAGCAAGGAGAATGATACGCTCGCCGTTCATCTGAGGGCGGATTTCAGAGGTTTGTAGGAAGTAGCGAAGACCGAGGGCCTCGAACTCTTTGCCTAGCTCTCGTAAGATCTCGTATGTGCCATCTGTAGAACGACCCTCGACTATCGAGAGGACACAGTTGTGTGGACCAAGAAACTTGATCGCTTGTATGAGGCTACCCAGGAGTTGAGGCATGATATCGACAACCTGGTGTAGGTCGAGCGCGAAGAAGTATTTGGGACGTATAGTTCCATCCGCCGACAGAGAGGGTACTCTTAGGTGAGCATAACGACTTTCGGTCGTAGCCGTAAGCAACAGACAGTCCCATCTGCGGAAGTCCTTGTTGTTTGGGTCCAGGATTGCTTTGATGTATTTCGGCGCCTCGAGCAGGCGTTGTGCATCACCTTTCTTCGGTGGAAGTATCGACGGTGGCAATTTGGACGACTTATTCAAGTGGTATGAAATATCGTCTATGAGGTGGTTCATCGATCCGTTTGCAGGGGTAATCAGCGGGCACCATTGTTTTGGCTCGTTGTGGGTCTCTGCAGGCCGCCGTAGAGCGAAGTCGAGGCGCACATGGCCGTGGGGAATCAAGAAAGAGAAGGCAAGAATAAACGTCGCTGTACTGATGAGCAGCAAAATCAAGCGATGGAATTTAGTCTTCGAAATGGCTCGCGACATGAATTTGCTGTGCGCATTATGCGCCAGTTGCACCATGGCTGGCGAGGAAGCCGCCAGTATAACCAAACGGAGGAAGCGAGGAGAAAACAAGCAACAATATAGCGTCAAGCTTTTGATGTAGCGTAATTGCATCGTTAACGGGACCCGAGTTCCATAACGCGCGGCACTGACATGTCACGTCTGGGCCGGCTTTTGGACCGTTTCATTTGCGTAAGCGCTATTTCAGTAGGCAGTGCTACCGGGAGCATATAGTCCACTGATTGAGCCCCGTGGGCTGTAGGGCGTAAGGCGTATTTATTCCGCGTTAGACATTCACGACAAACGATAAACGAGCATTCGCGACGCGTGTCCCTCGAGGCTTATTCTTCTTCAAAACTGGTTTTGCGTCCACGATACTTAACTTGCTCGAGCTATGGAACAGCATTGGCTTCAGGATCTAGACCTAGAAACATGATCAGCCGAAACCTACCCCGGCTATGTCTATTACTGGTCCCAGTGGCTCTCCTACTAGTCTCTCTACCATTGCTACTCGGAACACGCCATCGCTCGTTCAATCGTTCCTTCAATTGCCACTCCTTTTGGTCATGCATATGCGATCCTTCTCTTGACAGCGACGCCACGTCGACCCCTTTGGAGCACTCCGTGTCCGAATCCAAACTCGCCGACGGTACAATCCGCTACACGCGCCGCAACTCCGCCGACCCCCCGTCAACCCTGGTTCTTGTCCTCGCCCGCGACGCTGATTCCTGGTCCCATGACTACCAAGCTACCAAACGTTCCGTCTACGACTTCTTCGACTTGCTCGCCCGCACCAAGCTCGCTCTCCCCAATGTTGCCCTGGGCATACTGACTGCTTCTGGCGACGATTTCAAGACAATCAAGAAAGCCACCGAAGGCGTATCTTTAGGCAGTGTCACGATTCTTCATCGAAAAGGCACAGGCAGTTCCTTCCAGTTTGGCGATCGACACAAACCCGAGATCCAAGATGAGCGCCGCGCTTTGCTGGCCCGCCTGCGAAACTACCTCATGAACGGCGCGCTACGGGATGAGTCGCACATTGTTTGGGTGGATGCAGACGTTGTCGAGTTCTCCGAGGGCATCCTCCAGACGATGCTTCGGCACGCAGAAGCACGTGCAGATGTCGGCATTCTAACGGCGCGCTGCGAGCGCGACACACAAGACAATTACGACATGAACGCATGGAAGGTAGCGTCTGCTGAACTGGATGCGGAAAACGCCACCGATAGAGGTGCACTACAGAATATGTTGGAGCAGAAGAAGACGTGGGTTCCTAAACTGATGAAGGACACGGGTGACCAAGATCTTGTGCCTCTGGACAGCGTGGGTGGCACCCTGCTGTATATGCGTGCAGAACTGGTACGGCAAGGGTTAATATTTCCGTGGTGGTCGGTTGTGGGCACAGGATGGGAGCACGAGGGGTATGTTGGGCTTGAAACAGAGGGCCTGTGTTACCTCAGCGCCAGGATGGAGGGCGGGGGTTGTTTTGTGCTAGGTGGTAGCCATAAGACGAGGCATGCTGATAAGGGGTAATGATCCAGTAGTGCGTATACAATGGACAGGCGAAGCAGTAATTGCTGTCATCCCATCACGTATCTCTTAGAGATGCTAGGAAAGTGACCACCTTCTCAGCGATCCACTCCTTCGATCCATTCGCACATAACGTATGATCAGCCCCCGGGTTCAACCCCGATATTGCACTCACGACGCCCTCCCCGGCAGCTTCCGCCCATCGTCTCAACAATCCTTCTTTATCCACCTCGGGCGGAACCAATTCGTCTTTCTGCGAAGGAAGCACAAGCGTAGGTTTTTCCAGCCTGCCGAATGTCGCCGCTAACGTAGAGGCAGGCAGGTCAGAAGAAAAGTAATCATCATCACCACCTTTTGCGACCAGAGAGTGCCAGCGGTATGCAGTGACAGGCGACGCGAAGACCAGCGACGTGAACGAATCAGGCATGATCTCGTCGTGTTTTCCGTCCGCGATCATCGAGGTAGCGTGTTGGAGGCTTTGAGCTAGAAATTCCGGGGGAATAAACATAACTGCGGTCTCACGGTCGGAAACCGGCGCACAGAGGATATATGCATCAACGGGTGGAGTATCATGCTTGGCAGCATTGGTGTACTCCATGATGCCCTGACACCCTGTGTTCCTAATCATCAGTATCCGGAAAATCCCTCCCAGACAAAGAATACTGACCGGTCGAGTGTCCAAGTAATACAATCTTCTCTTTCCCAATTCCGCGCAGGTACGTCACTAGAGCTGCGGTGTCACCGACATCATTGGCAAGACTAGAGTATCCAAAGCCTGTGTACGAGCTGCGCATGCGAAATTCCAATAGCGAGTAGTCGGATCTAGATGCCTCTAGCGCTCTGGAGAGGGTATCGAGTATAGGGTTCGCAGTGTGCGGACCACCACTTAGTCCACCAATAAAGACGAGTGCATTTCTGGACGAAGTAGAGCCACGCTCATAGGCACAGGATGAGCGCGTCGGAGATGTGAATGGGTGAACGATGACAGGGAAGGGTGAGGATTCAGAAGCCATGATGAGAGTCTTCTAATGTCGACGAATTGCTTGTGGCGGTCTTTATGTACAGCACGAAACGCGAGCCCACGTGGTTTATAGGTCCCGGGCCATAATAGGAAATGGCGCTCGATCCTTCGCGACCGTTAGTGAGGTAGAAATAGCGGTCTGAGGCGCGCCGTAGTGTAGGTTTGTCCTCGCCAAGGCGGCATGCCGCTTGACTTTGGTGGTTCATTGGTCAATACTGATAGTGGCAGATGCAGCCGGTAGACGCTAGTGGGTCTTTCTCCGGGTAGATACACGTCCGTAGACAAGAATGTCGTTCGATCCAAGTTCTTTCTACTCCAGTCTCAAAGATATCAAGTCCCCGAACTTCAACCTTGCCGAAGTACCATCTTCCTCCCCGCCACGGCACTTGAATCTTTCATCCTTCTCTTCTGTACAAAGCAGAGAACATGAAGACTTCCGGTCAGAACGAGCTGGTATCAGGCGCGCGTCGCCTCAAAGGATGCTGATGGTGTGGGCTCCAGTTTAACTATCGTTCGAAAGGATAGAGAAGAAAAATACGTCGTGTCAGCTGCACGTTATGGATGTTGGTTGGATTATGGTATTCAAACTGACGTCGTTACGCTTCTGCGTGCCTAGATTAGCTATCGTAGTTTCATCCTTTGGACCAAGCACGTCCGTCAGTAACGCAGAGTTCGGACACTCCTATCAAAGGCCATTAGTCTCCATCTTGCAGTAGTCCTTCTCCTGACTGGAAGAGAAGAGCCCTGGAAGAACAACCAGGAGCATCGCTACGGAAATGGTTCACTGATGGCTGGTTGTTCACGTTGTCTTAGACCGCAACTTGCGCTGCCAATAACAGGAGACTTGTTCCAGGCCACGATGGAGTCCAGGCTGGGGTAGTGAGAAACGGTTGAGAATGATGTGTCATTGTATCCCCATAGGTGAACCAGAAATCGGAAATCCGGGTTTCTGGCTCGTGGGCTGCGTGTCCTAGGACTTTTCAGTCTTTGGAACCACGAATTCGGACCATTGTTAGTGGGAGTGCGTAGCGATGCGCTCTCGCGATCTGGACGCCACCAAATGCATTCTGAGCAATCTGCAAGAACATATCCTCAGATGGTAAGGTGCCTCTTTGTCGAGTCGCGGACAGGTCTCCGCGTGATTGATTGTGCGAGTGGTTTCGTCCACTTGCGAAGATTGCCGCCTGGAGGACGCAATAAGGATTGTAGTTCTTTGGGTTGGCGGCTCTCAGCGGACGGTCTGCCCGGAGCTTATCGCGTCCAACCTGGCAGAGATCATGCCTTGCGCTGAATCTCTCGATTATAATCTAACCATAAAAGCCCACGGTACTGTCGTGTGCTTGTTACATCCATCTCGCGGCGACATTCTGCTTTGATTTCCTTCCGCAGATTGACTCTCGTCTAGAAGATATCGCAAAATAATTCGCTGCCCATCGTCAAGGAAGAAACGTGCTAAAGGAAGGAAAGAACATTGAATGAGCGGATTGGGAAGAGAAAGGAGGAGAGATCGCGGTGCAGCGTGGCGCGTGGAACAGTTTCAGTCGATGCGGAGGCTAACTGTTTTAGGCTAGTGCGACGGGTCTTAGCGCTTCCTCTTTAACATTACAACCATGCATGTGGATTGATTGCTTTCACGGATACGATCCGTCTCTATGGGCACTCGCGTGCTCCGTCGCCCTGTAACCGCTGGCTGGCAAGGTGGTGGTTACCATCTATAATGGCCTAGAGCATTCAATGAACGCATTCAGGGCGACCTGACACCGTCTCTTCACTCAGCCACACTGCCTCCAAAACTAGAATGATTTCAAGGTTGCTCCTGCCGGGCTTATGAACGACGACCGCAGTTGTTCGCCGCTCGATCCAGCAACACGCTCGTTGATACAATTAGCCTCCTCTTATCCGACTAAACTAAGCCTACCATTACAAAAGCAAATTTATCACGAAACGACAAAGGAACAAACAGAATCTACGCGCCACTCTCCATGCATCCCGTCGAGCAACTCTTACCATGGGGGGTGGAGGAGGGAAATTTGGGAGTGTATGTTTATTGGATGAGGGAGTAGTGGGGATGTTCGGGTGATGGGAAATTAGTTATATGGGTGGACGTAGAAGTAGAGGGTAGACAAGAGAAGTTTTAGTGTAATTTTTTTTTCTTTGTTTGGGGTGTGGACAGATAGGAAGTGTCAGGATTAAGAACTGAAGTCGCCGTCCTCCGAAACAGTGTTCTTGCAAACGCATACGGTTCCCCCGCTGTACAGGCGCCACGTTCGCCAATGCAGTGCAATGGATTGTGGTAGGGTAGATTGTTGTATTTGGGGTTCCTGTGGGTCCTGTGGGTGGTATCTTACACAAGGGGGTTGCTTCTCTTGATTACTCTAAAAGTTTCTACCTTCTACTAGGCCGAGTATCGTAAGCTGAGGGACGGCGGAATGCGGGAGGTGGCAGGAGATGGGGCTGATATCTCAAAAATCCTCCGTGTCGGTCTTAGAGAGCATGAGAAGAGAGGATAAGTGAAAACTTCAAATATAACGCCAGCTCATGTCCAGTTTCAGGAAAGCATGAGTGAGTGGATGTGTTGTTGGGCAAGGTGCCATTGGTAATCGCACCAGCTTGAGAACACAACCTCGCATGAGTATCCATCCATTGGCACCGGCGCACCGCTAAAAGTCTTCTTTTCATTGAACAATTTTCATAAAAGGTTACAGTGCCATGAACCTAGTGTGCGGTGGACTACTGTTGTCCGCATTTCTAATCGAGGTACCGTTGCAACACCGCTTGCTGCCGATGGCTTAATGGCCACTCTCGTACTCTCTCGGAGCAATGGTCGACGGAGCAGCGTGTAGGACGATGGCTCAAAAGCAATTTCCGAAGTCCTGCTAATAGAAAGCGCGCGAGGGTATAGGTGAACTGCCGGGGGCGTGGAGGTCGGCTTCGATAACGCGTTGCCATTCATCCGCCTCACGGACCTGCACCACCTCCTCTTCCGCGTCCCCGTCCCCGACCGCGCATTCCCCGCCCGCCACGGTCCCCACGATCACCCCGCTGATGCATACCGCCACGACCCCCTCTAGCCGCCTGGTCCTTCGCCTGCTGTTCCTTGACCACGTCGACAATCTCATCGGGGACCCGTAGGTATTTTATCTGCCATGTATCAGTGCCCAGCTCCGTATGCAGAGTCAGTTGCGGAGAGTTGGACTGACCGTGCTGCCCCGCACGTAGATCTCGGGTAACCTCCAGAACTTGTCGCCGTCGGCGCTTGTCTGCACCACCTCTTTGAGCGTGAGGTTCATCCACGTGTCGCAGTTGACTAGGAGGCCGTTGAGGGTTTCGCCGCTCTTCAGCTCGACGAGCATGGGGTGCCCGGTGGCGGCCGTGAGGAGGCCTAGCGGTAGCTGGAATCTTTATTAGTAGAAGCTCGTTGCGGCGATTGTGATTTTGTGACGTACCATGGCCGCGCGATTCTGCGAATTTTTGTTGGTCGCAGGAAGACGGGTGCAAGGTGGGGTGTAGGGAGATTTAAGTGATTGACACGGAAAGTTCGCTGGTGGGGTTGAATAATTTGGATTCGTGGTTGAGGAAATCAAGTGGGCTGTTGTCCCATGCAGATCGACAGAAGGAGCTCGGGCCACCATCGACAGGCGGGCGCTCGAAATATCACGTGATGCATCCTCGTCGGGTTGGATTCAGCGTCCTCTACGGCACTACCTGGCCACGCACAGTAACCATAAGTCGCAACAAGATTAACAACAGCTCGTGTAGCAATGCATGTGTACTTGTACTTGGTGAATATTTGTGCCATGATTGGACAGTACAATTGATGCTATAGATTCACCCTCTGGCTTTGCACTACAACCTCTATAACCTAATCAATTTGCATCTCGGGGCTTGTCTTTATCTTTATTAGTCGTCTCCGAAACCTGAAGCATCTTGATAGATGGGCATGCAAGTCAAAGAAGGGATTTTGATCACCAGGAGGTAGAAGTTCGAGACATGATGCACCTTGACACACATGGTCGTCTGATGTCTTTCGCAGGGCTGCATAAATGGAAATCATTTAACACTTTCTCAAAGTTTATTACACCTCGCGCTGGGGAGCAGAATTATTAATGTTGGAGTCGGGTGTATGATATTTTCGCGCCCGATGGAGGAAGAGCGACCCGCGTTTATTCTCCCACCACGTGTTACTATAAATCAAACTTCTCCATGTCAATTCTCTTGAGCGCCTACGACTCCATTTTCCTGCCTTCTACTCAATCGTCCTTTTCGCATCCCGTCTCTTTTCCCCGCATCGTGACCGCAGGTGCTGCGCCACGCTGTCCTGACTCGTCTGTGACACGCGTGCACTCAAGTAGTCTAGTGCTGACAGCTGAGGGTGGCACGTCTGCGCCCCATTAACATCACCACCTGCCGCTCGCTGGCCGGTGCCTGATCTCAAGTTTGGGAACAGCTGTTCGCTTTCTCTCATTCAGATTGCGGCCTCCTCCAGCTCGGGGTGCTCTGGAGATCTGACAGACGTTCATTTCTTTGCATTCGCTTTCATTTTCGTCCTTTGAGCGATGCGTTTCTCCAAGAAGAAGCTATTGTTGGCCTGCGGCCGGGTATTACCTGCACTCGCAGCTGTTGTTCCACCCGAAGGTGGTCGACCAGATGTTGCTCGCCCGGAAGGGAATCAGCTCTTAGAGTTGGGTACGTCTTTATACTCTCCCACTTTTGCCATCTCCAGGCAGCTACTAAGCATGCACGCGCAGACTTCCAGGAAGACTACGCCCAAGCAACTTTCCACGTCCCATGCGCCGGCTGTCTGGGCACGAGCCATGATGACGAGTCCATTGTGAGGCCCACTTCCAGGCAACAAAAGGGTTAACCCCACCTGCTTACCTCTCTCCAGACTTTGAGTGTGAAGGCTCATGTCAACGAAAAACCTTGCGGCGTCTCAAACGTCACCCTGAACGGAGCCTACCTTCCCCAAGAGTGGAGTGGTGATTTTGCATCCGGTTCTGGCTTCTACGGTGGTGTCACCGACATCCAAGAGAATGCCTGGTTCGCCCAGCACGACCTCGACCTTGAGTGGGAGTCTGCCTGTCTTCACGGAGAACGAGGCGCCGATGATGCTGCCCAGGTCTTGACAGTCAACATCAAGTCTGTCGACGGAAAGGCCCTAGTCGCTCCCTCTGGTTTTACAGTATCGTTCAAGCAAGTCTCCCCGCCGGAGCTTCTTCGCCTTGACCCTACACCCAACCGATCAGCCAGTAAAAAGGACCACGCTGAGTCGTGGCGTGAACCTCCACCCCATCTACGTCTACGCCTTATCGTCCCGAAAAAGGATGACGGCCTAGAGGCCATTGACTCCCCAGATCAGCCGCAGCTAGAAGACGATGTCCGTGAACTGAAGGCTCTGCAAGCGGAAGTGCAGAAATTGCAAAACACCCTTGCGGAGAAGCAGAAAGCCATCGACTCTCGTGTCAAACAGCAGGATCAGGGGTTCAAAGAGGAACTGCAACAGTGTGACAACATCACTTGCGTTGTCAAGACTCTTGCCAACGGAGCCCACGGCGCTTGGAGAATCCTGTGCGTACGCTTACGACCGAACCGCCAGCATCGCAACAACGCCCTGCCATCGCCACCTATGGGGCGTCCCGAGGATGAATCTTACCATCGCGTATGGCGGACAGGTAACCACAAGCAAGGCAACATTCGGATCGAATCTGATATCCTCCCGCCTGCGCCCCCACACCAAGATGGCTCTGATCATGCACCACCACCACCCCCACCACCGCCTCAACAAGGCTCGCCCCGCATGCCGCCTCCCAATTCTCCCTTCGTCATCGCCATCGAAGTCGTCCTGGGTCTCCTCTGCTGCAGCTGCATCGTAACCGTCATCCACCAACGCTGCAGCAGCATCCGCACGCGCACGGTGCGCGCCGCCTCCCGCGAAGAACGCCGCACGCAACGGGCGTACCGCTGCGCCGCGCGCCGCCACGCCTGGCGCAAATGGTGGCACGGCAACTGGCGCGACGCCGAGCGCACTGCCTCCTACGAAGAAAAACGCAGCCTGATCCAGCACCAAGAAGGCATTCTCGAGGACGCCATGCAGGAGGAAATTCGGCAGCTGAGGGCGGCCCACGGCGTGGTTCACGACCTCGTTAGCCAGGCGGAAGAGGGTCGTGTTCATCGTGCTGCTGCAGGGGTTTACTATCCACATGGTGATAATAATGCCGGCTACAGCTACAATACTTACTGCCACTACTCCTCCCATGGCGGCCCCAGACCTCAGACCCCCTCCTCCCCCCTCTCAACAACATCCACCTACCCGCCCACCTCCCTCCCCGAACTCCCCTCCCGCCCGCTCTCCCGCACAGACAGCCTCCCCGGCTACCGCTCCGACGCCTCGAGCTCGCCGCCGGCCTACGAAACAGACGAAGACGGCGACGTCTCCCACATAGTAGCCAACGGCTTCCGACTCTACTCTTCTGCTGCCGTGTCGACGGCGAGTACTTCGGGCGCGAGGTCGAGGTCGAGTTCGCGGTGGACGACGCCCGAGTCGAGTGTTGTGGATGTGAGTCCGAGGCCGAGCGCGGATACGTTGAGGTTTGTGGAGGGGGTCGAGTGTGATGATTGATTGCTGTTTGTGTACCCGTTTTCTGTACTTTTTTTCTCTTCTTTTTCATGTCATGCGTGTCATGTCATGCGCGTTATACCAGATCTTACGCGAATCCTGTGTGTCTTTTCACACTTCTTTTTCTTCTTCTTCTTCTTCTTTTCAATGTTCAAACACTTGGTTGGGCACGGCGTATGGCGTACGGTGTAGACTTGGGCGCACGAGCGAGACCTCAGGTATGGGTATCGGCGGGCGTGTCCAGCATGCATCATGATCTTTTTGGAGCGGATTTCTTTCCTTGTTGTACAGCAAGGCACACCACAAACAGAGCGAGGACCGAGGAGGTCCGTACTAATAATCGCACTTCTATACCTACATAGTCACGTAGCATATACATATCCGCATCGGAATGAATACAAGCGAATATAAATACTCCTCCAAATGCTCGGTCTAACATGTCCAATACAAGGTAATGTACAATTCTGCCTGCCTGTCTGCATCTACACCTATGCTACAATACAGCGCGTCGAACCCCCCAAAAAGACAATAAATACTCTCTACCGCCTCCTCAGATACCAATTGAACGCCAGCTGCCCCGTCTCCACGTGGAAGGGGGTTGGTACTTCCGACAAGCCCGGCCGGGCAACCGGATGCCTCAGATAAACAGCCGCGCAAATGTTCTGGTTGACCTCCAGGTACCGAGGGATAAAGGCAAATGCCGCCATGTAGTCTCGTGGCCGCCATGGCGTCGCATAAGGCGCACGAGCGTCGCGCTTGTTCCACGCCGATGTGTGCTCCGTCTCCAGTTTCAGCTTGTCGAACGCAGACTTGAGCTTCTGCTGATCCTCGGGCGACATTAGAGACGTCTTTTCCTCGGCCGCGGCCCTCCCTTCCCCTTCCAGCGCAGCCCGCCTCGAATTCAAGGCATCCTTCAAAAACGTAAACTGTGTATCTAGCGTCGACACGGTCTCTGGACTCGCCGTCTTCCACAGGCCAACCGCCTTCTTCACTGTTTGTCGGAATGCGCGGAATTTCTGCTTGTCCTTTGCGCCGACGTCTTCGTTCAACACGTTCTCGACGTCCTCCATCAGCGCCTGCATGTGGTCCTTCAACTCTTTTGGCGTGGGCTCTTCGCGGACGGAGACGACTTCGGGTGGGCTGGGAGTGGTGGGCTGGGGGTTGGCTTCGCGGGCGGCGGCGCGTTCGGCGGCCTTTTCTTTGGCGATCTTGCGGGCGGTGGAGGAGCGGGATTTCTGGGCGCCCGTGGCGAACATGACAGACGAGGGCTCGACTTGGAACATGTCACCTGGGTTGAGCATGTATCCCGGATAGGGCATCTAGGGGTGTGGTCAGCTCCTCGCCGTCCATGCACGATGATCGAGTTGGGTCCTCTACCTTTTTGCCGTTGACTCTGACCAGTCCGTGTACGACGAACTGCCGCGCCTGTCGGACACTGCTCGCGAACAGCGCCCGGAAGATGGCCGTGTCCAATCTTCTCTCGATCGGGTAGTATGTCATCTGCATGTAGGGCGTCGGCGGCGGCATGCGGGGCTTCTCGGCCGCATCCGCACCAGCGCCTCGTCCAGCGGCCTGTTCCGACCCATCGTATCTGGCCAGGTATTTGTGGTCCATGGGCACGACGGCGGGGATGCTTCTCCTGAACAGGCGCTTCCACTTCTTCTCGCGTATCTGCTCGCCGTGGTAGGCACGCGTGTCCGATTTGGCTGTCCATTTCTGCTGGAAGTATGTCTTGATGGTGTTGGGCGGCTTGAGCTGCGAGAGACTGTACAGCGACCAGCGTGACCAGTCTTGCCGGACTTTCTAGGCGCGTGTCAGCATTGCAGCGCCGCCATCTCGTTGCGATGAGCATCTCGACTGACCAGCTTCTTGAGCGAATGGAATCTCGGCTTCTTCCTCATGGTGGGCGGCGCTCAATGGGCGGTGAGGGGGGAGCTGGGAGCGGTGCTGTACTGAGACTCCCGACGGCACGAGGAGATGGCACCCCGCGCACGGACCGTCGTCAAAAAAATCCCAGCAAGAGCTATCCCCCGCTAGCTCCTGCTCTTCTACTTTTTCCCTCCACCACCGCGACTCTCCCGCACCCCACACCCACACCCACGATTTCTAGATTCCTGTTCTGCGCACAAGTACCTCGAACAAGCGCTTACATTCCAATCGCAGATATACAGCTGCACCGCAGCAAAATGGCCGACAAGCAGCCCGCCGCCGAGGCAGTTGCGACCAGCCCCGCCGAGGTCACCAAGGCCGACGCTTCCCTCGAGGTCGAGGCCGGCACCAAGCAGGAAGCTGCGGCCGACGCTGCGAAGACCGACGCGACTGACAACACAATGGCTGGTGCCAAAAAGCCCTACCAGAAGGGTTCCACCGACGCTGTCCAGCGTGAGGAGTCACCGGTCGTTGATAAGGTTGAGGAGCTGTACAGGCGCTCCCACCCTCGCAAGGACAAGGACGATCGCAAGGACCGCGACTACAGGCGCCACGGCAAGTTCGAGCACAAGAAGCGAGCCCAGTGCGCCTACCCTACTTCACCCCAAAAATTCTTGACTTACACCCGCGCAGGCGCACGGATGAGTTCGACAACCTACCCGAGACAGATGACCCGACCGAGATCAGGAAACAAGTACGCTGCCTCTACTTTATATGTCGTATCTGCTCTAACATGCCAAGGTCGAGTTCTACTTCTCCGCCGCCAACTTGGCAACCGATGAGCATCTCTTCAAGGAGATGGAGGGCCCTCGCAATGCGCCTGTGCCGATCAAGCACATCAACTCGTTCAGGCGCATGAGGCGCTTCAAGCCGTACTCTGCAGTCGTCGCCGCCCTCCGTGAGAGCGAGGATCTCGTAGTTGTCGACGACGAAGAGTTCAGCGGCACCGGCAACGAGGGCGTCAAGCGCAAGGTCCCTCTGACAGTGCCCAAGCGAGACGGTGACGCCGACTACCCGCCCACGCTGGATGATCTCTACAAGCGCCTCTTCCGCCTAAGCCTCAACAACATGGCCAACTCCGTGTACGTGAGGGGCTTTGCTGGCGAGGGTGAGGATGTTGCTCAGATCCCCCTCGAGACTTTCTTCCGCCCCTTCGGCTCCGTTATGGTTCGTAAGCGTCGCGACAACGAGGGCAAGTGGAAGGGCAGCGTGTTCGTCGAGTTTGACACGGGCGATTCTGCGAAACAGTTCCTGGCTCTCGACCCGAAGCCCAAGTTCAACGACAACGAATTGACCATCATGTCCAAGCAGGATTACAGTGAGATGAAGTGCAAGGAGAAGGGGATCATCCCGAACTGGCTCAAGTCAGAGGAAGAGTGTAAGGAAGAGGATAAGGAAAAGCGTAACGGCTACCGTGGTGGTCAACGACGTTCCCGGGTTGAGCGAGCCGATCGAGCCTTTGGTCCCGCACGACGTGGTGGAGGGGGATATGGAAGTCGCTACAACGGCCGCGATGACCGCCGGGATCGTCATGGCCGCGACCGTGATCACTCCGACGACAGCAAGGATTGGAACCGTCGCCGTGACAACTTCCAGAAGAAGGACAAGCGAGACGACAAGGCCGGCGGCGATTCCAAGAAACGCAAGGCCGATGCCGCTGAGGACGACAGTCCCAAGCGAGTCAAGCTTCAGATCAAGGAAGACGAGTAGATCGCGGAAACATCCACAAGCGCGGTCCCGTCATGTTTGGTCGCGCAAGCTCGGCTGATCTGTTCTATCCGATGCGTCTGTACGGCAGACATGTCAACTCCCAGGAAGATTTCGTTGGACTACGTGGATATACTGCTTGTGGGCAGCTTCTGGTTAGGAATTCCTTTGCATCTGGAGAAAAAATTGGCGTTGAGGTGTGCACACATTCTATGGTTGTCTTCATTGATACCATCTGGTTGGGAGGTTGCTTTTCCTATTGTCATGGCATATCGGCATGTCCACCGCTGTATGATAGCTCACGATTTCATGCTTCGCATGAGCTGACGGGTACGAATCAAAAATGTGCTTCAGTCGTTGCAATTACACTGAGTGATGTTCTTCGATCCATATGCTCGGCCTAAATGCCTGGCACTCATTAGATTTAACGCAATCCTGCGCCCAAATCTTGCAAAGCCATGGACAGTAAATCAAGAAATGCGTAGTCTACTTCAAACACGCTTTTATGCAGACTACCAGTTTTCCGCGACTTATCTCCGTAACGCCTTCCTCATTTGTAATCTAACATATTCGGTCTTCTCGCTAAGCCGCTTCGGTGTACAGTGTACTGTATGCAGTGTCTTGATATTCAAGTATCTGCCATTACTAGGTGTCAGGAATTGCGTGCACTCCCTTGTGTCTCAGATGTCAACAACACGAAGCAGTAGAGTCTTGTGATATTTTGCTAGCCCTGGAGAGTGACGCCATGAATCAGTACCGCGGTCAACGACTACGGTCCTGAGTGGAACACAATTCCACCACTTCCTCCTCCTGACGTGAAAGGGCTTTCTCGAATTCGCGTCGGCTCCTCAGCCCTTTTGATGAGTCTTGGGTTGACTCTATCAGTAAGCGGCTGTTGGACCATGGTCGGATGACGCTCGCCTTGGTTGCTGCCCAATCAAATGCCGCGGGTTGCTGCGTCTTGTCCGAACGTAGAGGCGTCGAGGAGCCTCTGGTCGTAGATGAGTCACAGCATATGTGACGCAGAGCGTAGTGTATACTGAACGGCGTTTGCTGGAGCTTCGAGCTCGTGATGACTCCTCGGTGGCGCCGGCTGGGGCACCGTGCAGTGTGGGTGAAATGCCACACTGGCGCTATGTCCAAATTAAGCGAAAGCGGCTCGCCGCCCCACCATCATCGCCCACCTGCAAAACTCGACTCCCCTCCGCCCGCTTCTTCTCTCGCCCACCACTTCGCCCGCCAGCTTTGCGCCCAGGGGTTCTTAAAGCGCTGCCTTTGGTCTGCACTGCCCGCGCATTCCTCTGACACTCGCACCTTCTGTGCCTCTTCAACCACACCAGCCCCTCCGAACCGGTGCGGGGTACCTGAGCATTTCATCCACCCGAATTTTCGAGTAACCACCAACGCAATACCGCCAACATGGTCAAGTAAGTCGCCCTCCCGGCTGCTCCTCGCCTCTGTGGGCGCAGTCGACTGCCCCAGCGCCTCTGGAGCCTGATTGTGCACGGTGCTAACAGCCTGCCAGCTTCACCGTCGAGGAGGTACGCATACCCCGCACAACGCATCGCGATGCATAATACACTGGGAAGCGTAACATGTGGAAGCTAACTGCGACGGCAGATCCGTCAGTTGATGGACCAGGCGGCCAACATCCGTAACATGTCCGTCATTGCTCACGGTAAGCTCGTCCACCATTGCCCCGCATTGGTCTGGCCCCATGTCTAATGTGCCAAATCAGTCGACCACGGAAAGTCCACCCTTACCGACTCCCTCGTGCAGCGTGCCGGTATCATTTCCGCAGCGAAAGCCGGGGAAGCGCGGTTTACGGACACGCGAGCGGACGAACAGGAGCGTGGTGTGACCATCAAGTCCACCGCCATCTCGCTGTACGCCACGCTCAGTGATCCAGAGGATCTCAAGGACGTTCCTGAAAAGGTTGAGAAGAACGACTTCTTGATCAACTTGATCGATTCGCCCGGTCACGTTGACTTCTCGTCCGAGGTTACGGCTGCGCTCCGTGTTACTGACGGTGCCCTCGTCGTCGTCGACACCATTGAAGGTGTCTGCGTCCAGACCGAGACTGTGCTGCGTCAGGCTCTTGGTGAGCGTATCAAGCCCGTTGTCATCATCAACAAGGTCGACCGTGCTCTTCTCGAGCTCCAGCTCAGCAAGGAGGACCTCTACCAGAACTTCTCCCGTGTCATCGAGTCGGTGAACGTCGTCATTGCCACCTACTTCGACAAGGTTCTCGGCGATGTCCAAGTGTACCCTGACAGGGGTACCATTGCTTTCGGTTCCGGTCTTCACGGCTGGGCTTTCACCGTCCGCCAGTTCGCCTCGCGATATGCCAAGAAGTTCGGTGTCGACAAGGCCAAGATGATGGAGCGTCTCTGGGTAAGTCGCACGTAACATCTGTTCAAAACGCAAACTAACACATGTAGGGCGACAACTACTTCAACCCCAAGACCAAGAAGTGGACCAAGACCGGCACACACGAGGGTAAGAACCTGGAGCGTGCCTTCAACCAGTTCATCCTTGACCCCATCTTCCGCATCTTCGCGGCCGTCATGAACTTCAAGACCGAGGAGATCCCTACTCTGCTTGAGAAGCTTGAGGTCAAGCTTTCCCCTACCGAGAAGGACTTGGAGGGCAAGCAGCTCCTCAAGGTCGTCATGCGCAAGTTCCTCCCGGCTGCCGATGCCCTGCTGGAGATGATGATTCTTCACCTCCCGTCTCCCGTGACCGCCCAGAAGTACCGAATGGAGACTCTCTACGAGGGTCCTCATGACGATGTCAACGCCATTGCTATCCGCGACTGTGATCCCAAGGGTCCTCTCATGCTGTACGTCTCCAAGATGGTGCCGACTTCCGATAAGGGTCGATTCTCTACGCTTTCGGTCGTGTCTTCGCTGGTACGTCCGCTCTGGTCTCAAGGTCCGCATTCAGGGCCCCAACTACGTCCCGGGCAAGAAGGAAGACTTGTTCGTCAAGGCTGTCCAGCGTACCGTCCTCATGATGGGTCGTTCCACGGACCCTATCGAGGATGTGCCCGCCGGTAACATTCTCGGTCTCGTTGGTATTGACCAGTTCTTGCTCAAGTCTGGTACTCTGACCACCAACGAGACGGCGCACAACCTCAAGGTCATGAAGTTCTCCGTGTCCCTGTCGTGCAGCGTTCCGTTGAGGTCAAGAACGCCCAGGATCTTCCCAGCTCGTCGAAGGTCTCAAGCGTCTGTCCAAGTCTGACCCTTGCGTGCTCTGCTTCATCTCCGACTCTGGTGAGCACGTTGTCGCCGGTGCTGGCGAATTGCACTTGGAAATCTGCTTGAAGGATTTGGAGGAGGACCACGCCGGTGTGCCCCTCCGTATCTCCGACCCTGTCGTGCAGTACCGTGAGACTGTCGCTGGCAAGTCGAGCATCACCGCCTTGTCCAAGTCGCCCAATAAGCACAACCGTATCTACCTCAATGCTGAGCCTCTGGACGAAGAGGTTTCCAAGGCCATCGAGTCTGGTGCCATCGGCCCTAGGGACGATTTCAAGGCTCGTGCCCGTATCCTTGCCGATGAGCACGGCTGGGACGTCACCGATGCCCGTAAGATTTGGTGCTTCGGTCCCGACACCAACGGTGCCAACTTGCTTGTTGACCAGACCAAGGCTGTGCAGTACCTGAACGAAATCAAGGACTCCGTCGTCTCTGGTTTCCAGTGGGCCACAAAGGAAGGTCCCGTTGCCGAGGAGCCCATGCGTTCGGTCCGCTTCAACATTCAGGATGTCACCCTCCACGCCGATGCCATCCATCGCGGTGGTGGTCAGATCATCCCCACTTCTCGTCGTGTGCTCTACGCTGCTGCTCTCCTCGCCGATCCCGCTCTGCAGGAGCCCGTCTACCTGTGCGAGATCCAGGTGCCCGAGCAGGCTATGGGTGGTATCTACGGTGTGCTTACCCGAAGGAGAGGTCACGTCTTCGAGGAGAACCAGCGTGTCGGTACGCCTCTCTTCAACGTCAAGGCGTATCTGCCCGTCAACGAGTCTTTCGGTTTCACTGCCGATCTCCGATCCAACACTGCCGGCCAGGCCTTCCCCCAGATGGTGTTCGACCACTGGCAGATTCTCCAGGGTGGCTCGCCGCTTGACAACACGACGATGCCCGGTAAGATCGTCGCTGAGATGCGGAAGCGGAAGGGTATCAAGGTCGAGGTACCGGGTGTTGATAACGTAAGTTTCCGTCCTTCTCTTTCTAGAAAGCTGCATGCTAACATGTTGTGCAGTACTATGACAAGCTATAGAGAGAAATTGGCAAAAGCGCTAGATTTCCTTTATCGTCAACCGCGGGACGAAGGGTGGTCCTGGGCCTGCTCGTGATGGCTGGTCGCCAGTGTACCATTACGACAAAGGTCCATCATAGAGCAACCAGAGCAAAAAAATGATAGTCCGAGCAGTCGGCTCTTGACCATGGATGTCGTTTGGGGGTTGGACGCCAGAAACGGATAATGACCCTCTTTTCCTTTTATGTTCTTTTGCGATGTAGTGTAGATAGAAATCGAGACTATATTGCACCAACATGTTGTGCTGCGAGGTGATGTTGTGTCGTTTGTAGTTGATAAAGGCATAGGCAATGCATTAGGCAAATGTTTGACGCTGTCCCATGGACCATTGCAATCAACTCTAATGCAAAACCCACCATTTTGTTATTACCTACGGGTGCTACCAATCCTCATGGTGAGAGGGCGGCGTGGGTGGCTAATTCTTTGAACAGAGCACAAGTCTCCTCAGCGTCGAAGTCGGCGGCCTCGTCGACCTTCCTTCCACCCTCGCCCTTCGCATACGGCACCGTCGCTCTACCCGCGACTTTCGCTCAGGTAATCAATCGCCATGCAGTTGCAGGGATCCGACAAGGGGCCGCTGGGAGTGCCTGTACGCGCAGATCTGCACCGGCGTCGTGCGTTTCCATCGCTGTTCATAGGAGAGATGGATAGGTTGGTATTGTATATACGTCGCTTGTGCGCTGCCTGATAGGTAGTCTCAAGCGGGAAAAAAATCAGAGAACGGATATTATCGCGAACAATGCACAGTTGGCGCAGGGACCCGCTGCGTGAGAGTGGAGACGCCACGAGAGCACGGTGAAGACCCTCTGCATTGCCAAGCTTCGGATGCCGGATGATCGGATCACAGGCCTCGTTCCAGCCGTTGCACCTCGGGACGTCGACTGCTCTCGCACAGCATTTGACAGGCACGGCGCCTGTGATTGTGGGATAGGTAATGTACTTCAAACCTTCCACACCCCTCTCGGTCCGTCTATAGTACCCGAACACCTCGTCTTGCCGGGTACACCCTCGACTAGCGATACGATCCGACCTCTGAGGCCGTTCTCCCAGCCCAGTAGCCTCCTTTTTCAACATTTCTCCGCAATTTGGCGTTCGCGCGCCAACTTTCGTGGCGTCACGTGCCTTGCCTTGTATCGTGTTCGCGCCCAGCCAACGACGGTCGTGCCCTTGGCATGGCATGGAGGCGGGGAGGATGCCGCACGCACATCCGTGTCTCTGGGTGCATGGTGCGGAGACTATAAGATGGGGGCTTGCAGCGGGTGTTGTTGGTCAACACCACTGTTCCAACTTCCACCCATCTCGTCGTGGGGGAGAGTAGCTTCAACACCATGGCTGACCACATGGACTCCAATCTGTCGACCGACGATACTAAGAACAGGGGAGCCCATCTCGCCGAGGACTTCAAAGCTGGCAATGCGCACACCATAGCGGGCAGAGGCCAAGCTGCCACTGACATGTCAGTCAGGACTCACCCATCCGCCATCCAGCACCTGAGCGCAACCATATTTGGGAGTGACTAACGCCCCGAGCAGCTACGGCCACTCGCTGATACAGTTCGACGCAAAAGCCGAGTCGCGCCTCCGCTTGAAAATCGACCTCTACATCGTGCCCACGGTCGCGCTCCTCTACCTCTTCTGCTTCATCGACCGCGCCAACATCGGCAACGCCAAAATCGCAGGCCTCGAAGCCGACCTCGGCATGCAAGGCTACGACTTCAACTTTGTCCTCTCCGTCTTTTACATCAGTTACATCCTCTTTGAAATCCCGAGCAACATGGCCTGCAAGTGGATCGGCCCCGGTTGGTTCATTCCCATCATCACCCTGTCCTTCGGCATCTGCTCCATCGGCACCGCCTTTGTGCACTCCAGGGCCGCCCTTTCCGGGGTTCGCTTCTTGCTCGGCGTCCTCGAGGCGGGCATGTTGCCTGGGATCGCGTACTACATGTCCCGCTGGTACCGGCAGTCTGAACTCGCTTTCCGACTCGCCCTGTACATCGTCATGGCGCCGTTGGCGGGCGCATTCGGAGGCCTCCTCGCATCTGCGATTCTGAACCTGGACCACTTTGGCATGTTGCGGACGTGGCGGATGATTTTTGCTATTGAGGGAATCGTTACGTGTGGGCTTGCGCTCATATCCTTCGTCACGTTGACGGATCGTCCCGAGACGGCGAGATGGTTGTCGCAGGAAGAAAAGGATCTGGCGATTGCGCGCGTCAAGTCGGAGCGCGTGGGCACGACCGAGCTCCTCGACAAGATTGATCGGACTAAGACGTTGCGCGGTATCACCAGCCCGGTCACATTAGCCACGGCGTTCATCTTCCTCCTCAGTAAGCAAGCCAGCAAGCAAGCAAGCAACTTCCACATGGACAGACGCAGTCTCAGTCTCCGTCTCCCTCCAGCCCCCGGTCGTCCGTCCCTCATGGCCATTAATCCATCAATCCATTCATCCATTCATATCCGTCTATAGTCGACTTAACCTTACTAACACTCCCCCTAGACAACATAACCGTCCAAGGCCTCGCCTTCTTCGCCCCCACCATCGTCCAAACCATCTACCCCAACTCCAGCGTCGTATCCCAACAACTGCACACGGTCCCCCCCTACGTAGTCGGCGGCTTCTTCACCGTGCTCCTCCCCTTCCTCTCCTGGCGCTTCCACCGGCGCCTCATCTTCTTCATCCTCAGCTCGCCCCTCGTCATGATCGGGTACATCATGTTCCTCGCGACCCCCACCTCGGCCGCGCCCACACGGTACGGCGCCACGTTCCTCATCGCGAGCGGCGCCTTCTCCTTCGGCGCCCTGTGCAACGCCCAAGTGTCCGCTAACGTGGTGACCGACACGGCGCGCGCGAGTGCGATCGGGTTGACCGTCATGATGGGGAATATCGGGGGACTGATATCGACGTGGAGCTTTTTGCCGTTCGATAGGCCGGATTACCCGATTGGGAATGGGCTGAATTTGGGGACGTCGAGTCTTGTGCTGGTTACGGCGGTGGCGCTGTTGGCGTGGATGAAGTGGGATAATAAGAGGAGGGAGGGGAAGAGTGTGGAAGAGGAGCTGGCCGGCTTGACGGCGGAGCAGCAGCAGGATTTGGATTGGAAGCATCCGAGTTTTAGGTGGAGGCCGTGAGGGGGGCGGGGTGTATTGTGTTTTTTTTTCAAGTGGATTGAAGGCTTGTTTTTTGTGGGAGTCTGGTTTTGGAGCGAGGTTGCGACTTTGTTTTTTTTTTCTTTAAAGGGAATATGGAGTGGATGGGGAAATGGTTTCTTCACAGGTAAGCGCGCAGTCATGCCATCCTTCCGTCTACGTATGCAGTCTACTCACTACCCACATATATCACTCCCAACAAAGCGCATTCATTGCGTTTCATTTCCATTCCTTGTTAGTTAACGCTCCCTTGCGCTATTAGTAACTACCTATACTTTATCCTCCACAATAGCAACTTGGCTCTTATCTTATTCTCAACGCCCTCTTAAATCGGGATAACCGTACAAGGCTATAATGAAGCAAAGTAGTAGTAGAGTTCGTAGAAATCTTCGTAGGTACGGCTATACTTGTACGATCTATAGCCTCTCCTACCTATTTATCTATACCTCTATACGTCTATTCTACTTATTTAGTATATTAAAATACCACACACATGTAAGTTTTATGTGGCGTTAAAGTAACTACCTAGAGGTAGAACAACAAAGGCTTTCATCTTAAATAATATAATAAGAAAGTAGAGTTCTTTAGTAAACGAAAAGAGCGTAAAAGGTGGTTTGTTGAATATAACACAGACACAGACACATCCTATTATTCCCAACACCACCAATCCATCTATCCATCTATCCAATTCAATTCATTCTCTACACCATACCTGACCGACATCAAATCCATCATCATCCTCCCCACTCATTCCTCCCAACGCTACCTTCCCTGCCTGCCCCCCCCCCCAAACACTCCTAATCCAACCCCGCCCCCCATCTCTCTCTCCCTCTCTCTCCCTTGCTCTACCGCCGCCACCCCTCCTCCCCACGATCCCACGCATCCGCATCCGCATCCAGACCCGGACCCGGACCCCTAGCCCAACCCGCACCCGCACCCGCACCCGCGTACCCACCATAACCACGCACCTCCTCGGTAGCAGCAGCGCAGGCCATCTCGCCAGCACTGCACGCTTAGAATGACAATCACACGTAGCCACGCACGTCCAACGAAAACTCAACTCCACCTCCACCTCAACCTCACCAGAGAGAGAGAGAGAGAGAGAGAGAGAGACCAAGGCATACATACCCAACTCGTCATTCGTTAGTTAGTACGTACTGCATACGGCATTACGTTCGTTACGTTCGTTGCGTTTACACGTACATTACACGTACACTTAGACTTACACGCCAGCTGGCCGTATTGAGCCGTGTCGTGTGCGTATGTCCTCCTCCCCTTTACCCGAGGAGAGGCAGAGCAGAGCAGAGCATTCATAACATGCAAACATAACACAATATGCAAACACATGCAGACAAACAAGAAAAGGAAAAAGAAAAAGAAAAATCAACCGAAAAGGCAAAGCCCACAATCCTGGCATCAATCAATCAAGCATCGCATCAAAAGCATCTGCACCACGCAACTCAACGCACTCTTCTCCTATCCCAGTCCCTATCCCTATCCCAGTCTCTATCCCTATCTCTGTCTCTTCCAGGCTCCCTCTCCCTCTCTCTCTCCCTCTCTCTTTCCCTCTCTCCATCTCTTACCCGTTCTCGCTCGTGGTCACGATCACGATCCCGCTCAACCTCATTTATAGGCACCTCAACCTCAACTTCATACTCCTCCTCCTCCCCCCTCCAATACCTCTCCACCACCCCCCTCTCCTCCACCGCCCTCCTCATATCCAGCATAAACCTCACCGTCCCGCTCTGCCCCCGAATCCCAATCGCGCTCTTAGGCGGCTGCGCCATGCCCGGCGACACCGCGCCGGGCGTCGCCGGTGCAAGCGGCGACGTCGGAGCAGGGGCGCCGTTGCGCGGTTTCGCGCCGTTGGTAGCGGCGGGGGTGTGCGAGGGAGTTTCGGAGGCGTACGTAGCGTAGCGGGGGATGTGGGCGGCGGAGGCTTCTTGGTTGAGGGTAATGCGGATGTTGATGAAGGTTTCGAGGGGGTAGAGGGGGCCGATGGAGGTGGAGGCGCGGTGGTGCGTGTACAGGTCTAGGAGATCGAGGAGTGTCTCTGTAGGCATGGTCGTTAGAAAATGTGGACGTCCTGGTAGGGTGGGTGCGGATGCGAGACAGAACATACCCATGACCTCGGCCCGGGTGGTATTCCACTTGGTATAGCGGCATACGCCCGCGTCCACGACGCGCGCCGTGTCCATCTGGTGCAGCCTGGCCGTTAGCTCGACGCATGCAAGCGCCATCGTCGGCGACGTCTGCTTCAAAGGCACAAACGTGCGGTACATGTCGATGCTGAGGTTCCACGTTGTCTTCGCCTCGTTGTGCGGAGAAAAGCGCAGGGCGCGCGCTAGCTTGACCATGAGTTTCTGCGGGTAGCGGTTGCGGAAGTCGAAGCCTGCGCTCTCCAGCATGAGGCGTTCGAGGCCTAGGATGGTCTTGGAATGGTTCTCGAAGCGCTGCATGATGGAAATATTAGCCCTGCTTCTTTCTTTCCATCTGTAGGCTCATGCACGGGAAGGGCTGCATACCGGGTCATCGCTGCTCAACTGCTCGCCCACGCCCACCTTGCTATTCCAATACGCGGCTAGCACCTCCCTACTCTTCTTCAGCGTGTCCTCGATCTTGCACGCCGTGAACAGCGCCGCGGCCGCGGCGCCCTCCCAGTTGTACTCGGCCTCGGCATGCAGCAGGCGAAACTTGTGGTAGTATATCACGGCCGTGTTGAATGTGCGCACGGGTAGCTGCAGCGCGCGGCGGACCTGGTCAATGTATGCGACGCCCTGGAGTCGGACTGCGTCCTCTTTTGCGTCGGACATGGAAAGCTCGGAGAGACATTGTTGGATCGAGGATTGGAGGATGTAGGGTTTTGCAACTTCGATGTAGGACGGATGCGGGCCAACGCGGGGAGCGACGGCGACGGCGAGCGTAGGGTCGAGAGCGCCGCGAGGAGGAGAGATGGTGGGCGCCATAGTGGGCAGAATGGTGCTTCAGAAGTTCAATCGCATGCGACGGTTGAGGCGAGTCGAGGCGGGCGGTCAACCCCGTCTACAATGTCGGGGCTGCTACTGAAGCTGGAAGCCGGCCGCGCGACGCCATCCACAATTGCGAATCGTCTGAATCTGGGGGTGGAAAGTGGAGGTAGTGAAAGAAACATGGAATGCTATCTTTACGCAATCGCAGAGAGCTGCATCGGCGCCATAATGTTCCGGCAACTATTAGGCCCAGGGCTCCAGGGCTCCAGGGCTAGGCCAGCAGCACGTGAACAACCCCCTCCCCGGTCCACTCCCGCACGTGGCGAGCTAGCTCAGGTGGGACGCCTTGTTGGACTCAGCCTGCATATAGCTTTATAACAATTCCATTCTCATTCCTCTGCCATTAACTACTTTTGCCTACCACTACGTGAGCCGCTTATTTACATCCATGCCCATCATGCTAATGATGCCACCATTACTGCGTCCACGGCGTCCCCGCACTATCTGGCACATGTCATACGAACAGCGCCATCGCTTTCGCGACCAGCGCCGCTCTTCAAATCATTACGTCTAAGAAACAGAGCAGAATGCTCGGCCAAGGGAAGGCCCGGCTCGGAGGGAAGAGAAGCGCCATGTGAACTCCAGGAAAATGATGCAAACGCCAAGAGTACCAACGCTTGCCATGAAGCAGATGCAAAGCTTATGCTTCCCGCTCCGAGAATGCAAGAAGGCAGTCGTCCTGTACGCCGTCAGTCGTGCTCTTCAGCAACAATTCACTACTAGACACACCATGGGGAAAATAGTGGCGAACACCTTGATCTCTTCGCTTTTGTCCGTGACCTGGTGCTTCCAGTCCAACAGCATACTGGCCTTCCCGATCAAAAGCATCAGGTTGGCCTGCGCGTACGTCTGCCCCAGGCAGTAGTGTGGGCCTGTTCCGAAAACCAGCCAGTTCTTGGTCTGCTGGTCGGCATCACCCGTGATCCATCGCTCCGGAACAAAAGATTCAGGGTCTGGGTATGCTTCGCCATCATGGAGAGCCAGCCAGGTAGTTGGGATGACCATGGAGCCCTTCGGGACAGTGTATTCTGGAGTGACGGGGAAGTCCTTCTTGGCGACGTAGGGAACCATGATGACGGGCGGGCGGTACCGAAGAGTCTCCTTGACGACGGCACGGGTCCAGCTGAGCTTCTCAAGTGCTTCCAAGCCAATCGGGGCGTGTATATCGCCGTTTCGCACAGCAAGGTTCTCCTCGCGGACCTTATCGAGGAATTCGGGTCGGTCAGCCATGATCTGGAACAACCAGGTGTTGGCCGAAGAAGTGGCGTCTTGGGAAGCGAAAAGGAAGGTGAACAGTGTCATGGAGATCTCGATGTTGGTGAATTCACGGATAAGCATCGAAGGCTTCTCAGTATCGGGGACCTTTTCTCCAGCGGCCACTCGCTTGCGGTACTTCTCGGACTCGATCATCGCGGACACCCAGAAATCGAGGATGCACTTGTTGTCGCCTCCAGCAGCCAAGCGGACCTTGGCTTTCGCAGCGCACCGCGCGAACTCTGCCAGCACCATGTCCGCGGACTTCTTGCCATACCAGCTCTTCGTATACGGGAGAATGATTGGGAAGTTGACCAGCTCAAGCGCCGCCGTAATCAGATAGTAGTCGTCTGCAATCTTCTTGATCGCTTCCTCGGTGATGTACTGGCCAACGAACGTCCGGCAGCTCAAAGCGCATTGCAGCTCGCGGAACTCTCCCATGAATGGAATCGCCTTGCCGTCGTGGTCCTTTGTAATCTGCACAAATTTCGCAAAGTACTGGTTGTAGATGGCTTCCTGGATGGGGAGGTACTGTTCGAGCGCCTGGCGGGTGAAGAGACCGTTCAGGCCCTTGCGATAGTCGACGTGGGCTTTGCCGTCGAGGAAGACCCAGTTCTGCGGGCGGAGCAGCTTGTACGCGGCGTCCACGACGCAGGGCTTGGCGAACGTGGGCGAGTTGAAGATCTTGCGGGCCATGTCGCGCGTGGACGCGATTACGACGAACCTGTGAGCGGTCAGTATGCAGCAACAAGGCGAGGCGCATCGCGCAATGCAGGCGACGAGAAGGGGCAGGCGCACTTGTGGAAGACGGAAACGCAGCTCAGGGGACCGGAGAGCCATTTTGCGTGGTATTTACGGAACGACGGGTTGACAGAGTCAAGGAATGGTCCCATGAAGGGCGCCTTCCACATGGGCCCGACGATTGAGCCTTTGTTCCAGACATACTTGACTGACCACGATTAGCGGGGAGCCGGGACCATGGAAGAGCTGAGACATACACTGGTCGTAGGCGATCGCGAGCATAATCAGCGTCAGGACGACCCTCCAGCCGTTGAGGTTGTCCATCATGAGACGCACGAGGCCATTGGTATCAATCGAAGCGGCCATGTGCGCCACCTTTGCGTCCGCTGTGGGCGATGCGAAGCTCGCGTTTGCAGCCATTGCGGAAGCTTCCAAAACGGATGACGCGCCAAAGAGTAAAATGGAGAGAGGAGAGCGACAGTGGAAGCAGCCCGAGGGTGGTGCGCGCAACATGTATTTACCACCCCGTATCTTGTTCGAAGAAGTTGAGGGGGCAATTAAACCTTCACCAATTAGGCTTAGTCGCCGAAGCCTCGGAAACCGCGAGTGGTCCACTGCCGTTCGCGCCTTCCCTTTAGTATTTCATTTCCGTTGGCCAACAAATCCACCTTTTTCTCCATTGCGCCAACAAGTCACCTCATGCACTCCTGATCGCAGTGATCCACGGAGTCTGGACTGACTAGCTACGCGCAACGGGCGAGTCTCTTATACCAGCGTTCAGTGTTGCTACCCAATCGGGGCAGTCCCTAACTCCGTTACAACCGTAGGTAGCCAGGCACAGTGCATGACGCCGTGACTCCTTCATACTGTGTACATATACGCCAAAACGGCGTACTGGCAGATGTAGATAGAGAGTCCACACAACCCCAAAAACTCCGGACTACACGCAAGAATATTTCCCATGTGCTCTTACACGCAGTTTCACAAAATAAAGTCTTATACGGAGCGAGCCACAGGCACGTCAAAGCTTGAAATCAGACTCTCGTATTATTATTGTCGCAGGCGCATAAGCCTTGGCGCTCGAAACCATGCTACTCACAAGAGCACATCGCCCAAGTAAAAACGCCGCCATGATGCTGGGGTATCAAAACTCATAGCCCACCATGCCGTTGCGCCAAGCATGCCATTCGTATAAGCACATCGCGCATGCGCAACGCCGTTGTTGCAATTCCAGGGTATACCAAATGCTCATGCCCAATCAGACCTTTGCGCCAAATATGCATGTGTCGTGCCAATCATCTTCTCCACCTAACCTTGTAGCTAAAGGCATTCATCCCATTCATCCCCGTCGGCAGCTACATCGAGTTCGACTTGACCGCCAGTATTCGAGGACTTCTCGTCGGTGTCACCATCGAGGACGTTTGACTCCGGCTTACCAGACTGCTGGACCGCGGAAGCCTCATTGAGGGTCCACGATAGGTCGCTAGCATCTAAATCGAAGGAGCGAGTCGCTTCATCCCGGAACTGTCGTGGATTAGATTCCTGCCCGAGGGTATATAAAATGTTCTAGACTTACCCTTTCGGCCTGATAGCGTTGTTCGAAGCCTACTACCAGTGCAGACGGGCGTCGCTTGTGTTGTCGGATATAATTACAGCCGGTCGCAGTCTACAAAGATCAGCACATGGGTTTCAGGGAAAGCAGAAAGACGTACCAGAAGATAGTTGCGGATCGCGGTGTCTTTCTCCGAACCGGCTTCGACTCCAGCGAGGACGAGACGCTTTGGGCGATTGTCGAGTACGCATCCTCCACGACCCCTACCAAACCCACGGCCACGCCTGCCCCTCGATGACAAGACATCCCGAAGACTTTTTGGTTCAACCTGTGGTCCGGCCTGTGCAAACAAGCTCTCGGCTTCAGCCTGCAATTTCGCCAAGTCCTTCGTCGTAGAGGAGACTCCCGAAGCGGCGTCCTGTTCCTTCTTGGCGATGGCCGCAACGCCTTTGGCCTTCTCTTTCTCAAGCAGCCCCGAACGCAGTTTGTTCAGTTCCTCCTCTGCGACTTGAGCCTGTCTGGCGAGCATCTTGGAACGAGCTGCAGCTTCCTCGGCTTTCTTGCGTTTTTCCTCGAACTGCTTCTGAAGCTGTGCTTGCTGTTTGCTGACTTGCTCTAGGTCGATCTCCTTCTCAATGTCGTTATGGATCTTTGGCGTGTGGGCCGGCAGTGTTGCTGTAAGCAATGGCTTGTTGGGGTCATATTCTGGAACAGCTGGCCCGCTGGCCGCTTCGCCGTGTTTATGAAGGCAAAACGCTCCCATGAGACAAATCCCTTTAGTCTCGTAGTCTAGACACTTGCTTCTAGGAGAAGCAGAGTTGTGCTGGACCATAGGGTTGGAAAATGGAGGTTGGACGGAGGCCGGCTCACTTCGAGGAGCAGTAGGATACTGCTGGACCATGTTGCCGTAGAATGGCGGCAGACCCCAGGCCGGTACCGGGTATCCCCCAATAAACATGCCCATGTTCGCCGTAGCAGGCACATTCGTAGTAGGCCAAGTGTTACCTTGGTGGAGGGGGGCGGGAGAGGGAAAGGGAGGTGGGAGGGGAGGTGGAAAGGGATGGGGGAGGGAAGGAGGAAATCGGGCTGGGATTGAGGATGTGCTGGGGGCTGGGGGCTGTGTACCTACCGATGCAGTCGGAACGAATGCAGACCCATGCCCTGCAGCTGCTCCTGGCGCTGCCCCTCTTGCGTGTCCACGCGCTCCGGAACCCGCAATAGCCCCTCCACCTCGCCACGCCTGTTGCTTCTGGGGTCGCTCCCCACCTGCACTGTCCCCATTGTTCAGCGACTGGCTCGTCTCCCGCTCGGGCAGCTTGCGCTTCTTCGACATGTCATGTGCGCCATTCCGAGGGCCGGTCGGCACGGCTGGTTTCGCTGGTTTCGCTGGGAGCGAGTGCGGGGCTGGAGGCAGTGATGGCGAAGAGAAAGACATGCGATCCGCCAGAGATGTCTTGGGTACGTGTGAGTCGTTGCTCAACGGAGCGCCAGCGGTAGCCTCTGAGGACCGAGAGGCTACGCCTCGGATCCTGAGCTCTGTTGAAGCTGATGTGCGAGCGGATGGTTGAGGATGCGCAGACGCTGGCGCAGGTTCCTTCGCTTTCTGCTCCTCGTCCCTCGAAGCTCCACCGATTTCCCTTGGAGCTCGGTCGATTGCCCTTGAAGGCCGGTCGCTCGCAGCAAAGGATCTCTGCTCAATCGCCGCGGCGATTTCATCGACAAATGCGCCCGTCTCTGGTTTCGTTAGCACATCTCGCCCGAGCTCACCCCGGGCTACTGACCACGAGCCCCAACCAGGTCAGCAAGCTCTTGCTTGCGCTTCTCTCTGGGCACCTCTGCCGAGAACAGCAGGACGACGAAATCGGCGAGGAGGCCGGGTTCGGCCTCAGAGCTGTTCAGTTAGCAGGCTGCACCTGAACCGCACAGGTTCGGGCGAGACGTACATGGTGGGCAGCTTTGGCAGCAGCCACTGCCTGAAGGCAGGCCGGTCCTGCTCTTGAAGCCGCATGCTTGCGACTGGGAAGGTGCAAGTCGCGAATGGAGGAAGGTGCAAGTCGTGGGGTTGTGGCACCCAAGGATTGATTTACAGAGCTCCGGCGCACGGACGCGTCGCTAGCGCGTTTGCCCCACGCGCTCCCCACTAGCTCCCGTCTGCGGTGAAATCTTCGGGGAAGCCACAAAGCCTTCGGTGAGAGTGAGTGAAGGGCAGGCCGGCAGCGCATTCCTGGTCCTGGCACGACCCCCACAATGCCATCCGCCATCGCCATCAAGAAGGTGCCCGGCCAACCAGGCCAGGTCTACTACCCCCTCGAGAAGATCACCATCCCCGACCCTCAGCCCTCGGAGAACCAAGTAAGCGGCAATCCTCCCCTCGACACCCAAACACCTCCTCACCCCGCTCCCAGGCCGTCGTAACGCTCACAGCCGCCGCTCTCAACCACCGCGACCTCTTCATCCGCCAACACCTCTACCCAGGCACCGCCTTTGGCGTGCCCCTCCTCGCCGACGGCTGCGGCACCGTCACGGCGACAGGCTCCTCCGCCGCCGCGCAGAAATGGCTGCACAAGCGCGTCATCCTGAACCCGGGCACGGGCTGGAAAGACAGCCCCGAGGGGCCTGAGCATCCGAAGGGCTACGCGATACTGGGCGGCACGAAGATGAATGATGTGGGGACGCTGGCGGATGTCGCGACGGTGGGAGCGGGCGAGCTGGAAGAATGTCCGGAGCACTTGAGCGATGAGGAGGCGGCGGCGTTGCCGCTGACGGGGCTGACGGCGTGGAGGGCCTTCTTTACGAAGAGTGGGAATGCGGTTGCTGGGCGGAATATTTTTGTCACGGGGATTGGGGGTGGGGTTGCGCTTATGGTGTTGTTGTATGGCGTGGCGCAGGCGTGCAATGTGTATGTGTCGAGTGGGAACCAAGAGAAGATTGACAAGGCAATTAAGCTGGGTGCAAAAGGTGGAATCAATTATAAAGAGGAAGGGTGGGAGAAGAAGTTGCAGGGGCTGTTGCCGAAAGAGAGACCGTATTTGGATGCGATAGTAGATGGGGCTGGCGGTGATATTGTGGCTAAGGGTGTGAAGCTTCTCAAGGTATATATATGTGCTCCATCCTCTAGTAGCCATGTACTAATGATATCACCAGGCTGGAGGCATAATCTCCGTTTACGGCATGACCGTATCTCCCAAAATGCCCTTCCTCATGTCCGCCGTCCTCAAGAACATCGAAGTGCGTGGGACAACCATGGGTTCACGCAAAGAGTTTGCAGACATGGTTCAATTCGTGCGTGAGAAGAAGATCAGGCCTATCGTGAGCAGAAGCGTGCATGGCATGGACATCGAGCAGTTGGATGGGCTGTTCGAGGATATGAAGAACGCAAGCCAGTTTGGGAAGTTGGTCGTTACATTGGGAGAGGATGAGAGCAAGGCAAGTAAATTGTAGTGATATTCCATCTATTATAAGCGCATTAAAAGAAGCAGATACAGTTGTACGCCTTGGAACTCTCACTCAGCCCTAACCGATCGCGCTAGAACTCGCCATCTCGTGACGATCATGCCTCACCAGATAAACGTCCATGTCGCTGTATGCGAAAAAGAAATGATCATACATCTTACAACTCACCCTTTGGAGCGCCTTTCCTTTCCAAAATCTCCCGGACGATCCATTCTGCCAACTCCGCCATCGGAATGCTCTCATCAAGCAGCCTCAACAACGGTATAGCGCTCTGGAATGTCGCCAGAAGCCAGCTCCTCAACTCCACTGCGATGAGGCTGTCAACGCCGTACTCCGCTACCGACTTCTTCCCTTCGATACTTTCAACGGGAATACGCAGAAGACTAGCGACCCTCTCCTTCGTAGCCGCAAGCACGAGTGCTTCAGCATCATCAACCCGCCCGTCGTCAAGTGCCATCCCAACAGCACCCGCTACTTCAGGCACGGTTGGTTTGTCTTGAGTAGGTTCATTGGCTCCCGTCTTCAGGTCTTCAGTCGCTTGCACGATGTGGCTGAACTTCTTGTCCGTCATCCAACGCGGCACGCCCCTGTCCGTGCCATTCTTCGTCAGCCGCAATGCGAGCTTGTACGGCTCCAAACAAGTCGTTATTTGAGCAGCAGCCAGCGGATCGAAATCCCTCCAATGGCAAGACGCAGCGCGAGAATCCTGGACTGGCACTGGTGCTTCGAGAAACGCAGCTTCCAGCAGCCTCAGTGTCCCCAGCTCACCGGTGCCGTAGAGATTGTTCCGGTCTATCATCATGGTGGTGATATCTCGTTGGCCCACTTCGCCTATCTCCGTGATCAGGCCGAGAGCGATCGCGCAAGCAGGAAGACCCATAGCCCGGCGATATCTCGCGAAGGCGTCTTGGAAAGAATTTGCGGCGCAATAGGCTGCTTGAGTAGGTAGAGCTACTACAGCCTCGTAGCTGCTCGTCATAACGAAGAAGTCCAGACCAAGACTGTGCTTTATAGTGGCTTCGTGCAGGTTCTCGGTGCCGGTTACTTTTGCAGATATGCCGAGCTGCCACTGGCTGTACGGCAGGATTTCGAAAGCTTGGTCACAGAACGTGACTGCGGCGTGGATGATGCCTTTGATGGGGATAGGCGCTTGAGCGATGGCGGTGTCGATGGACGACTTGTCGGTTACGTCGCAGCGTACGATGTCCACTTTGACGTTATGCAGGTTAAGTTGCGATATGAGGGCTTTGGCCTCAGGAGGCGCTTTGCCTGAGCGGGACCAGACGGCGAGATTTCGCGCTCCTCGTGCGACCATCCATTCTAGGATACCGCGACCAAAGCCGCCGAGACCGCCGACAAGGACGTACAAACTGTCAGGGTCGAATCTTGCCGATGGCTTCGGACGAATCATCTTTGAGGAGTTAGTGTTTTGTGCACTGAGGGAGTTGTTCGGCACCTACCCTGACAAGCGATTGTTCGTTTGTGTAAGTCACTGCTACTTTTCCGATATGCTTCCCTTGGGAGAAGTATAGCAACGCTGATTCCAGCTCGGATATATCGAACGTTCGCAGTTGGGGAATTGGCCTTATTTCTCCTCTCCTCAACATGGAGCCCACCTCGTCCATCAGCCTGTACTCGGTCAGTGTTTTGAAACTTTTTGCATCGTACTGCGTGAGCGGACTTACGTGGCACAGAAGTCCAGGTCCTGTGACGCCATAATGCTCAAATCGAACGAAGCGTAGACCGCATTCCGTCTGAATACTTCCATGGCGAGCGTCGCACCGTTCTGCACGTCCAGTCTTCCGACGTCGATGAATCGGCCGCGAGGCGCAAGATGTCTCCAGCTTTCGTGCATCATACTGCCCGTAGATGTACTAAGAATGACATCAAAACCGTGACCATCGGTGACACTCTGGACGCGCTGGAGATCCCTCTCGTCCCTAGAGGAGAATATGCGCGCTCTTTCGATACCGCACTGCTCGACGAGGAAGTCGATTTTGTCCTGACTTCCAGCGGTCGCGTACACCTCTGCATCGAAGTGCTTTGCAATCTGTATCGCGGCAAGGCCCACACCTCCTGTTGCTCCCTGGATGAGGACACGTTCTTTCCGCTGAAGTCTCGCCAGATGGCTGAGGCCGTAGTGAGCTGTGCAAAAAGCCAGCGGCACAGCAGCCATGTCCTCGAAACGGTCGCCGGGCTGCATTCCTTGCGCCATTTTCGCCGGCAGCCTTAACGTGTTCCCGAATTTGCCCCACGCTATGGCGTAAATGCGATCGCCGATGTTGAGATGTTGCACTGCGCCATCGTTAGTCTCCGTACAGTCCGTGGTCACTTTGCTTCATTCATGTTCCTGGGCTCACTCACCGTTACGACCACACCCGACGACCGTGCCAGCGCACTCTGAACTAAAATGATCCATGTCGTTCCTCCCCGTGCAAAGTGCGAGATCCTTCCAATTCAAGCCTACCGCCGCCGTGCGAACCTCAATATAATCATCAGGCAAAGGCTCAAACGCCCCCTCATCCCGCCGAAACAAAAGCGAGCTGATGAGCCCCGGTTTGGAGAAGTGCGCGACGACCGGACCATGGCCGTGGATAGGCGCCAACGCTGGTTCGTGGTCTACGATGTGCAAATCGCGATATTGGGCGTTGAGTTCTGCGTCGAAGACGAGACGGCTGATGTGCGCGATGCCGTGTTTGACGGCGATTTCGCGGTCGAAGTCGTGGGCGTGGAGGCGCGTCTCGCGGGTTACTATCTCGGTGATTAAGGCTGCGTCGGTGTGCTCTAGGGGTTGTTCTAAGAGGAAGATACCGTGGCGCGCTTCGGGCATTTCGGTTGTAAGCATGCGGACGAGACCGGTGGTGGTTGCGGATCTGGGGAGGCTTCCTCGCAGGCTGTCTCCGATGACGAGCCATAGGATGGAACTCGAGTTTCGGATGATGGCGCGCAGCTGGGTGAATTCTTCCTCGGTTGCGTCTGCGAGGCTGTAGTTGGTGTGGGTTAGACAGAGGAGGACTCTGGAGCTTGGGGGGACGTCGTTTTTGAGCTGCTGGAAGATGGGCGAGAGGTTCTGTCGGCGTAGCTCATCGCCGATGGCTTCGTGGGGTGTTCCGGGTTCGCCCAGAGTAATGATGTGGATTTTGGGTGGTGACGGTGCCTTCTCGCTGTCGATTCCCGATTCCAAGGCCGTACTGACGATGGTGGAGACGATTCCATGAGGCTCTTCGTAATCGCTCAGTTCGATGTCTATGCCTGAGAAACCGCTTCTCTGCAACGCAAGATGCCACTCCGCACCCGTCAAGAACGGCGAGTCTCTCTCTTCGTCTCCATCCCACCAGTCCGGGAACGTGCCGTACACGATATTGTGCCCGAGCAGAGCCCGCGTCGTCTCCAACAGGACAAGCTTCCCCTCCGGTTTCAGCAACGCACGTAGGTTGTTCAACGCATCATGCGTGTTGGCGGTAGCATGTACACATTCCGAAGCGATGATGACATCGTACGTCGTGCTCATACCTTGTACGTCTGGCTCAACATTCATGTCGTACGTCCTAAACTCCATGTTTTTACAGCGAGAAAACTTTGCTTGAGCAGCGGTTAGAAACGCGGTCGACACATCGGTGAATGTGTACGAGGCGTAGCGCTTTGGACTCCCCTTTGGTGCTAAAATGCTCATAGCAACATCAGTCGCCGCACCCGTTCCAGCGCCGACCTCAAGAATACTGATACTGGGATCGCGGTGGGCGAACAGGTCGAGCAGCCGCGCAAGCTGCGGATACGCGGCGGAGATACCGAGGCCGGTGGTGTACACTTTGTTTAATATGTCGTCTTGCAGCGCGACTTCCACGCCAGTTGTTGTGCCGTTTAGGATGTGCTCCATGTTATCGAATATGCGTCTTGCGAAGTGGACGTCGATGACGTCGGGGAGCGCCGCCCCGATGGCATCGATGGCTGCGTGCCGCTCAGAGCTCGACATGGACCGGACGGTGTCTGCGAAGGGGACATCTCCGCTGGCGATTGTGCGGACCCATCGCAGGAAGCGTTGGAGGTGCGGTGTACATGGTGCTGAAGCCGCGAATCGCACGTCCAGTTCTACGACCATGTACATAGCCAGCTCGTCCATTTTTCGAAAGACATTCTCTACCGCGACGCGCGGCACCGGAGGCGGAAATAGAGTCCTCGCCTGGCTATTCGAAAGACTCGAGATATCGGGTTTCCACGCTAGACGCGTATATTCGTGCACGTCTGGCCGGTGGATGATGCCCTTCCCGCCGTGGTGCGCCACGCACTTCAGGTTCTGCATCTCGATGATGGGATGGCCAGATTGTGTGAAGAGTTGGACGTCTGCATGGGCGCCGCGGAGGCCCTTGAGACTGCCTGCTGCGATGCCGTGGCCCCATTCATCTTCGTGGGTGGTTAGTGCAGGCCAGACGGTGACTTCGTCAATGGAAACGGGGATAAAAGCGGTGCGGAAGCGTCTTGTTTGCCCGCCGTGGCATGCGATGAGGGCTAGTTGATGGCACAGGTCTAGCGACGCTGGGTGGATGGCGTAGGGTGACTCTGGCCCTTGGGGGAAATAGGGGCGCGTGGTGTGCAGGCCGATTTTTGCGCTGGCGATGTCTTTGTATGGGTCTGAGGTGAGGTCGTGCAGGGCGGAGAAGGAGGGCCCGTAGCCGAGTCCTGCTTCGGTGAAGTGGGTGTACCAGTCTTGGGTGTCGATGAAGCGCGGGTTTATACCTTCGTCTAGGCGGCGGAGTGGTGCTTTGGTAGACGCGGAGATGGAGACCAGGCCTGAGGCATGTTCTGTCCATGTAGCGCCGTCTTCTGAGACGGAGGCGAGGTTGAACTCGTAGAAGGACGGGTTACCCGATGAGGCATGCAGGTTTAGCACGATTTCGAGCCCGGTGTCGTCTTCTGGGATTCTCATCGCCGACTTGATGGAGACGTTGCGGAGCTTGAAGCAATGCTCGCTAGAGAGTTCAGGCTTGCCGCTGAGATACTGCAACATGGCTTCGATCGCTATACAGACATACGCAGAGCCTGGTAGGACTGGGTGGGGAAGCAGCTTGTGGTCGCTCAGCCAGGGGAGGTCTTTGAGCCGCAGCACGTTGCGCCACGAGGGGCGGTCTCTCGCGCACCCAGGCTGCAGACTGCCGAGTAAGTCGTGTCTGAGGAACTTTCTTTGTCTGATTTCGCGTGCTATGCGTGTCTCGTGGCAGATTATGGGGCCGTAGGTGTACTGGTAGGTTGGGAGGTTTGGACAGACGGAACCAATGTCGTACTCTACTTTTCCATTGACGAGTCGCTCTCCGGCATTGAGCGTGATGAGATCAACGGGGTAGCTGTTGCAGAATAGATTTCCACATAGCTCGAGGAGGCTTCTTTCTCCGTTGTTGAACCGCTTTAGAGAGGGGAGGTAGCTTGGTGGCTTTGAGCTGGTGGGGAATTCTACCGCGGTGACGATCTGGTTGAGTGGCCCTTGGAGGGCGGAGTGAGGACCGATTTCTATGAGAATGTCGACGGCGGTTGTGGAATTTGTGGTGAGATTTGAGACTGCTTGTGAGAATTGCACGGGCGATTCGAGGTTCTGGCGCCAGTAGGATGGGGTGATGAGGTGACGTTCCATTTTCTTCCAGGGGGTCACGGAAGAGGTCCAGTGTTGTTGATCGAATTGGACTAGCAGACTTTCGGGGTCTCTTTTGCGTACGTCTTCTAATGCTTGAGCGAGTAGGAGCTCGTAGTGCTCGCCTACTGCCTTCATGTGGTGTGAGTGGTACGCGTTCCCGCCTGTTTTGAGAAGTCTTGAGAATTTGCCCTCTGCTTGAAGTTGCCTGAGGCGGAAGTCAGTATATTCCAGGACATATAACACAAAGAGGTTACTCACTCGTGCAATTCTTGCATGGCAAGCTTGTCGCCTGATAGCGTAACGCTAGAAGGTGAGTTGACTGCCGCAATCTTGACACTTTCTTCCTTTCCTGCGAGCACTGACCGACATTCATCCGCTGACATGCCGACGGCCATCATGGCGCCTTCATTGTTGTTCGTCGAGAGTGCGATACCACGACAGTAAGCAGTGACAATAGTTTCTGCTCGAGAGATATACCCCGCGGCGTACGCTGCTGCGATCTCACCCGAGGAATGGCCCACAACCGCATGTGGAGCTATATTCCAAGATTGCAAAAGATCTACAAGAGCTACTTGCAGCGCGGTGCAAATAGTCTGCGAGATCTCGGCGTCTTGGACGGAATGATCTGTCGTCCCTGATAGGATACCCGCAATGCTCCAAGGTGGTTTACAAGATAAGGTACGAAGAACGTCATCTTGTGCTGATATAGAGGACGGAATACTGTAAAATCAGTGAGCGGCCCATCTCTTGCCATTGTGCACCTTGTCCCGTAAACACGAATCCCAGGCGGGGTGTTGTGAGCTGGTGGACTGTCGGATCACTGCTTGATCTGGTAGATACGCCTAGATTAAGGTGGCAAGTCAGTATATAATAATCTGATGTGTTACGCATGCACGCTTGAGTTACGTACCGTGTGAGAATCGGCAATACAGAACGACTTGAAAAGGAACTTTGATCTGCGCGAAAGAGTATACGCGATGTCGGTTAGGGAGTACTGATCAATCACGGACATGAGTGCGAGCATGTTGCTCCTTGTGGCGCTCTCGTCTGCCCGGAAAAGGGCAAGAGGAACGAATTGCGTTGCGTGTTCGCCTCCTCCCGCTCGAGTGGGGTTTCTTCACCGAGGATACCTATGTATTAGAGTACAAGTCAGCAGAGTCCAGTTAAGTGAGTTACATAGATTAGGTACGTAATACATGTTGCACCCTTATAGTACATACCTAGTGCAGAATTGCCATTTATAATCGCCTCGTGTGTGTGGGCTATCTGAACGAATTTTCCCGTTGTACTTTGATTCGTAGTAGTCGACCAAAGAAAGAGTGCTCGATGGAGGAAGTGAATCCTGTGCTAGAGGTGGAGTGGGTGGAAATCCGTAGTTTCCATTTAAAAGCGTTCTGTCGTCATTGCTGTCGCCGACAAGACTGGAGGCCGAAGAATCTTCTCTTTCAGGCCCCAATGTGTCTGGGTGGTCAAGGATGCAATGTCCATTTGCGCCACCATATCCGAAAGAGTTGACACTTGCTCGTTTGAGCGCATTCTCTGGCCATGGGTAAGTTCAGTAACGACTTCCACGCGCGCAGCTTCGAAGTCAATACTGGGGTTCAAGTTGTGTACCCCGACTGTGGGTGGAATGCATCCATTCTCTAGAGCAAGAACGCATTTGATGACGCCTGTGATGCCGCTAGCAGATTCAGAATGGCCGAGGTTTGATTTGACGGATCCAATCAGTAGTGGGCTTTCGCGGGTGAAAGCAAAGACCTTTCCGATAGCAGAGACTTCCACTGGGTCTCCTACTGGGGTTCCTGTTCCATGACATTCGAAGTAGCCGGTATCTCGCGGTAAAAGTTGCGCGCTGTCGTACGCTTGTCGTATGAGTGCTTCCTGTCCTTCTACGCCTGGATGTGAGATACCTGCCGTCTTTCCATTACTGACTTATGTTAGGTTTATTCTCCCTCCAATGTTCGCCTCTGTTGAAGATGCGAGTCACTCACGAATTTATTGCAGTGCCTCTGATCAACGCCCTGATAGGATATCGTCCCTGGACTGCGTCTGCATGTCGTCTAAGATAAAGGGCACCAAACCCTTCGCCCCTCCCATAACCGTCAGCCGAAGCATCGAATGTATGGCAAGTCGACGTCGCGGAAAGAGCACCCAAGGATCCGGTCAATGCCTGCATTTCCGGTGAAAGGATGAGGTTGCTACCTCCGACGATCGCCGCATCGCAGTCGCCATTTCGAATCGCGGAAACGCTAAATGCAATGCATACATGGATGACGCGCACGCCGTATCCACGGTAACACTGCATGCGGTTAGACAACGGTTAGCGAACATACTGCAAGATGACTTGGCATCACCAACCTAGGGCCGCGAAGATTGAACACATGGTTCACTCTATTACTCAAAATACTGGTGCTACCTCCGTAGCAGTGTATGGAAGTGCAAAATCAACATCATAGATCTGATTCGTTTGGTAATCTGTGTTGAAGTTTCCAATGAAGACACCGGTTCTTGAGCTGAGAATTTCTCCCAGGGCTCAGCTGCGCTCTCAAAAGCTTCATATGCTACTTCGAGCATTTTTCGTTGATTTGGATCCAGAGTCTTCACCTCGCCCTCTTTCAGGCCGAAAAGTCGGTGATCGAAAAAGCGCGGATCCTCATCGAGAAGATTGGCTCCCCGTGTATGCAAGCTACCAGGCCGATTAGGGTTTGGGTGGTAATAACCATCGAGATTGATGCGTTCGGGCGCGAATTCGCGCCATCCTGTCCTCTTCTGGCAAAGAAGATCCCATAATTGTGAAGGACGATTAACACCACCAGGAAGTCGACAGCCTTTTGCAGTGTCAATACGATGAGTCTGTTTTTGTATTGTGGATCTCGAATAACTCACCCATGCCCACTATAGCGATAGGATCTGGTGTTGCTGATCTCCCATTACGCCTTCGAGAATCCTTCGCGTATGATGCGCTGTTGGTATCGGCAGCCATGGCGTTTGGTAATGGCCGTTGTGTGAACTGAGGTTGGCCTCGACTCTTGATACGAGTTGAGGTCTTTCAAGTAGCAGGGTTCTTACTCGGCCCCTTGCGGTCGTCGATTTTACTGCGTAATATCGTTGAGCATGATTTATTGCTGAGCTGGGTGGGCCGTGCGTAGCACCGCCTTTTAAGGTACGCAGTAAAATCGACGACCGCAAGGGGCCGAGTAGGCACCAAACGTGGCTTGGAACGAGCTAAGCGACCGCACGGTCGTATGGAGAATCTGCCTATTTCTCCGAAGAATCGTATAGAAACGCTAATACATAGTTTTGGCCAAATTAGATGCTGACACTAATTTTGTATCTTTGGATTTAATACGAGTGGGGTGCTTTATAGCAGGTTCTAGACTATGGGATGATTTGATTTTGAACGTCAAAGTAAGCAAAATTGATTCATAACATCGCAGCTACGTGGAAAGGATTGTCCTGCGCGTCCCACAAATCAACCTTTCATACTGTCACCAAATGTACCTCTATGAGACCCATAGTTCCCTTAGCATGAACCTTCTGAACCTAGAAGACGTCAGTCTAGATAAAAATCTGATGTATTAGACTCTGTACCTTCAATCGCGCATCAGCTCTCTTTAACAGATCAGAGAACTCGGCCTCGGTGCGTTGTTTAGCACCTAAAGCTACCAGCATCATGATATCGACTTGGCGCAAGCCATGTTCTTCATATCTTGAAGTTGTCCCGTGCTCCGGCACGATGGTGTCGTTGATAAGTAGCGGCGTGCCCGGAGGTGATGACTCCAATGCTGGAACAATTACTTTGAAAATCTTGATGCACTCTTCATCTGGCCAGTTGTGAGTAACTTGGCGGAGGAAATATGCTCCTGCGCCGTGAATAGGTTGCGCATCGAAGAAGTTGTGTTGCATGAACTGCACACGCCCCTCTCCTACGGGCCCAGCTTCCAGCTTGGATGTTTGGGCAAACATGGTGGGATTCCCGTCCTGTACAGTGATATTGAGATTTGGGAATGTCTGCATGGGTGAGCGAGTTTTCTCACAGCTATATTGAATAGCACGAGGTCTCGACATACTTGAGCGAGAGAGATGCTAACATGACCGCTTCCTCCTCCAATGTCTACAACTTTCTTCTCGCGAAGTTGAGCCCATGGATAGCCATTCTGCAGCTCTGAGATTTGACGGTCCACTGACGTCTTCTCATTAGTATCTCCCGAATCGTCAAGATGACATATAACTCACACTTGGCAATTCCAGCCATTGCGGATGCAAAGCGGGCGCCCAACTTCGGATTTTCGCCATAGTATTGAAACAGAGACATTCCGAATGCCTCATCAAAAGGGCTCTTGGTGCCATTCTTTAAAGCTGTAGTGGTACTTCCGGCTGCTTTGAAAAACTCGTCCAGTTGGTACTCTGCAGCAGCTCGAAGTCCATCCTCTTTCGCAAACACAATGCTCCCATGAGTATGTGCGAATTCACCCTTACTAGTCTCTTTGAAGACTCGCTGTGTGCTCAGGAAGTACATTGTCCGCGCTAACACATCTTCATTGAGGCCTACTTTCCGGGCTAGATCTTGAATGCTGATACTAGCATCTTCCGGCACAACTTCAAAGATCCCGTATTCAAACGCGATCTGATAGGCAGCTAGGTCATGGTGAGTGCAGAAAAACTGTCGCGCGTGGCTCCGTGGCCCATTGACCAAGAGTAAGAGGTCCTGGGTAGCGTCGTTCAGGGAGTTCCGCAGAGAATTGTATGCTGGTGTGGCAGGCACTTCTGAAGAAGTGGTCGAAAAGTCTGGCTCCGGTATTTCGGCCTCTTCCAACTGTTTGGTAATATCTTCTGTTACAGCAGTGATACGCCTCGCAAGATCCAGTAGCCTCGTTCTTTCGTGAGTCGCCATGGTAGAGGAGTGCAAATGAAAAGATTTCAATTGCACATTTCCTCTCATCCTTAAGATACCAGCTTCAGATTTGACTAATGAAAACGTTCTGTAATATTACAGTCGTATTCCTCTTTTACCGTCCGGTGAACCGTAAGCCCTTGGACCTCGGCAAATGCCGGCAGCTGGCAGCCCGCAGCGAGGATCCCGACACCAATCCAGCTCACCAAATTTAGTGTTCGTGTTGCAAGGTATTGTTGATGTAAGCCACAATAATTTCAGACCGTGCTATCAGCAGCCAACCGTTGAACAAGAACGCCTAAAATGCTTGTCAGGACGTCAGGTCGTGATTACTTATTGCGTACAACCGCGCAGCTCTACCGTATCCAGGCTCAACTCCGATCGATAAGCGCGTGCAACGCGAACTCATCTTGCAGCCGTCTGGGGGCTAATTAGTATACCCGTAGGCACGTCTAGGCCCTAAACCAACAGAGGAATGTGGTCTCGTTTTCCAGACCTAATATACGAATGCGCTGATTGTGTGCCAGCTCCCTTGCAATTCAGCTTTGCTCTCGTCCGAGCTGTACGCTCTCAGCCCCCAAGGCGATACCAGATGAACGAGTCGTATGACTGAGGCTGAGTGTAGCTGCGGCAATCATATCACAGGAGGCATACCTTAGGTACATATCGAAAACGCGCATACATATTACATGGTACAAGGATTACGAATCCTACAGCACTATGTGCCCAATCATTGCCGCAATAAGACGATGTATTGTCAGCGAACGGTGCGCAGGTCCTTTCCTAGAAGAAATTCAATAGTGCCGCTCCCGCAGCTAACCTTTGCTGTCTTAGCAGTAGTTATATATATATACAGCGATTCTGCCATTTTCGCCGCCCTTCGGAGCTCCGTAGTCGAATGGTGACTCTGAGGTCACTGCCCTATGGTTCGGTACGTTTTGGTTCGTTACTGAGACGCTAGATTGCTCCGCAGCTGTCATGTGATCGGCCCTTTACCACCCTTGGAATCATGCGCGTCATGCTTCGGCTCCCCACTGTGGCTGATCCCAATCGCGCCCTTTTTTTTACATACTTTTGCTGTTGAACCTTGGCTGTGCTTGCTGTTAAGTCTTATAATCTATAAAAGGTTAGGTTGACTATAAACGGATATGAATAAATAAATCAATAGTTATATATAGTAACGCTAGACAGTTTTCCCTTACAGCGTTGTACCGTATACCAAAAGGTCTGCGATGTTTCTCTTCCTGACTGACCACCGGGCAATCCAGGCCCAGCGGCAACGTACTACGACGATTGGTCACTAATGCAGTCTATGATTGAGTTGTTTGCGTGATTCTAATGCTCATAATTGTTCCCTAGACGGTTCACTTCTCCCCCCGCGCCAAATCATTCACATGCACAGTCTCCCAATTCCTCCTCGGCTTCCCATCGGAGGGCCATTGCTCCGGAACAGTCACAAATTCATCGCCTCTCCCACACACCGCGTACTCCTCATCTCTGTCAACCACTGATACCGCATACGGGTCCTTCGGCGACCTCTTCCTACCATCCACGAACTCCACAGAGTCTGCCTCCGAACTTCGCGCATCGCTCGACTTGCGCTCTTCGCTGCCTCCAGTGACGGATTGGAGGTACAGGCGGATTCGCGATTCGGAGAAGCTGCTGCCCATTCTAGCTATCGAGGGCGAGAGAAAGGGAAGGCAGGCAGAAATCATGCCTAGGTAGATTTCCATCGAGTTGTAGATTCCGGCAATTTCACCGTCGTGGAGGAAGTCTTCGTCGTTTTGCAGTTTCATAAGGTGGAAGCGTAGGCCTACGATGATGACAATTCTAGCTACTAGTTAGTCCTGCATGTAAATATTCGTGTTGGGGGAGTACTTACACGAATCCTAACCCGAACATGGCACTTACGGCAAGCTTCTTCAACTTGGAGATGCTCAGTGTCCATACCACAGGTAGTGGCAGTAGTACGATAACAACGTCGAGGAACAGATTGCATCCACCAACCAAATAGAAGCCGTCCTTTCTTTCCATTACACAGTGACCTCCAGGTACTGAAGGGTCCCAGTTGAACTGGATAGGCGTGCATTGAAGGAAAGTAGCGATGGTAAAGCCTACGAAGAATATGACGCAAAGCGCCATGGTAACGTATACGCAGCGCATGAACCACGTCAGGCAGAAGAAGAACTCGGTATAGGCGACGAGGATGGAGAGCTTAATGCATGATATGCAAATAAGCCAGATAGGATAGCCGGCGAACGTAATGGCTCCGGCGTCCATGAGATGAGTCGGGTCGCTCTCGAGAAGCTCCCACATGTGTAGGCCGACGCCCCATTTGTATGCTGTTCAAGATTGTGAGCTTCTCACAGTCCGAGTTGTCGTAACGGCGGCTCATACCCCATATTTTCCTCAGCGCATCTGCGAAGGCGAAGATCTGAGTAGATGTTAGTGCGAGAATCTAGAGCGCGATGGCGCGGGAACGTACCCAAGCTGCAATAATAAGATAGTCGCCAGCATTCAGTCTCATCCTCTTGATTTTACGAGACCACAATCTTAGCCCGATCACGATGAGGTCGATAAAAATGCCAACAAAGGACGTTGCTAGGACAGCGACTCCTGTAGGATTTGGTGGCAGCGGGGGCATCTGCTGAGTTGATTCAGCCACGCCAGCCATCTGGGGAGCCATTGTTGTCAATACGCTTCAGGTGTCTGAAGCCTTGGAGAATATGGACCGTGAGCGAGAGGATGCTCGAAGGTTGAGCTGCATGCGAAAGGCTGCCAGCATCTGGTCTTTCATTCTTCTCCCTTGCATTCGTGCGAGCTACTCTATTCGGTGGTGCATGTCTCCGTAAGTGTGGCTACACGGGATCTCGTTTAGTAAATACCCATGCTACGCGCAGCAAATGAGACTTGCAGTTTTCCATCTCTTGTACCAGGTTGCTTCGGAGTCCGAAGGCTATAGCCAGAAAAATCTCGGAGCCCGGGAAATCATAAAGAGGCAGGGACCCATACGTACCGTAGCGGAGTACGGCCGCAGGTACGGCCGAAGCATGCACGGCTGCCAAGTTTCAAGGTAAAAAGCGCACTCTATATATAAAACGTGCACGCTTTGGCTGTACTTGCGGCCGTACTCCGCTATGGTACGTTGGCTACGCTGGTTTGCGGCTCGCATACGTCGGAATGAAATATAGTGGTCATCCAGTTCTATTTACGTAGCCAATACCCAGCCACCTCGTTTTCCGTCCCATCGTTAAGTGGGACGATTGCTCGAGGCTGCCTCGTGCTTACACGGCTGACCACCATCAGACCCGCTCATTCCCAGTCCATGCGACGGGCCCATGGGCCGTTGAGATCACACCACCATGCGCACAGAGCTTACCCCCTCGGAACTTTTTCTCTACGGGGATGGCGCGGCGCCCAAAGCTTGAGTGGGCTTGCGTCAGCAGCAGCAGGCTGCCAGCAGTTATGGAACCCTCACCACGTGCTGGAGGATTGGTGGGCATCTTCACTCTGAAACTACGATTTCATTAGTCGCCAAAAGACAGGGTGCATCAAAGTCGGCAATAATACAAGCCCGGCTGACTGGAAGCTGGTGCCCTTGTACTGGTGGGTGGGGCAATGAGGAGTTCCAGGTAGCTCCGTATTACGATCAAATAGAGTCGCGCCATGTCGGAATGTCCGACCACCGAAGAATACCGACAGAATAGCTGGACAGTTCACGACTCATTCTCCTCGGAGCTCATGCGTCGCAGTCCCCAGCACGAATTTCCAAGGTTATATAGCTCAAGATCTAAGCCACCACAGAAGTGTCGATAACTGGAGCCTCCTGCTTCAAGAGAGCGATCGTCTCGGCCCAGATCTTCTTCTGGGCCGTCTGACCCTCGGTAGATAGGACAAAAGATGACGGTCTACCCATGTCGTCAGCAAGTTAGCGATTTTAGGGATGCGCACATGCAAACTTACTGTGTCTGTCGCTGATCGCTGAGATACTCCCCATGAGAGTTCTCATGCTGTACGAGCGCATCGGCGAGACAATTTCCACCTTGGGCGGGAGTCCAAGCCATTAGCCACAGGAAGATATTGATTATCCCTGCACTGTGCCGATGAAGTCCGCTGTAGCAGAAGCCTGGGTTGACAGTGTTGATAACGACTTCCTCCGCCGGGACTTTGCTCGCAAGCTCCCGCGTCCAGAGAATATTGAGTAACTTAGATGTGTAATATCGCTGCATCTGAGTGCCGAAGGTCTCTTCGTCGTCCATTCGCTTCAGGATGTTTTCGGCAGTACGCTCTTTGAAGGGGATCCAGAAATGGCCTTCGGAAGAAACAATAGTCATGCGCGTTGGAGTGTTGAACTTTCGAGCCGTCTTTCGTAGAGTCGGGAGCACTTCGAGAGAGACGGCAGAGGTTCCAATGTGGTTGATTTGGACGTTGGTTTCGTGGCCGAGCAGCGAAGGTTTGTACTGCATCATCTTCACGCCCGAGTTGAGGAGGGCATAGTCCAGTCTGTCCAAGGTCTCGACCCGCTTTCCAAACTCGACAATGCTTTCATAGGATTCATGGTCCAGGAGCCAGACTTCTATCTGGCACTTGGATGGTGACGTCTCTAGGATTGACTTCTTCGCGGCTTCGCCTTTGGTGTCATCTCGGACGGCGATGATAAGGCGCGAAAGCTTGTGTGCCACAAGTTCGCGAGCGGCTTCGAAGCCAAGCCCACTGTTTGCGCCCGTCACAAGCGCTGTTTTGCCATCCAGTGAGGTCGTTGGGGGGAGAGGCTTCGGTTTGACCGTCCATTGCCGATAGACGAAGTCCAAGAAACCACCCATGGTGTCGATAGCAGAAGTTCGGTGCACGGTTTATTACGTCGAAAGGAACAATAAGGTGTGGAGTTGCGGGAGGCTGTAGCTTTGTTGTACCAGATGTTCGGGTATTGGCCCAGTCATGTCACGTGATATCTAGCGCCTCGGTGTCCGGGCGGAGCCTAGGCACGTGAGAAAACAGGCACAAGACACATCACAAATGGATCGGTAAGGCTTCCACATTATTAACCATCCTCTCCTTGCCTTCTCGTACATTCGGGTGGCACGCTAATGAGATAAGTTCCCACGCCATGGGCTGCGCTGGCTTTTCACCCGCTTGATGGGTACGCGCAGTCTCTGCCATACCAGTGAGTAATCCGTCACTCTCATCCTCAAAACGCCAATACTGAGGAGCCCAAAAGTCTCATCGTTTTCATTTGCCCAATGCAGAGGTATCTGTACTTGGTCCTCTTCATTGGTGTGCGGATTTGGACCATCTTCAGTCACGACGGCGACATGATTACGCGTCACTGGACAGAGAAGTTCACCAACAGTCCCGCGCACCACACACTACACCACATATACTTCACAGTAAACTACGGACAATACTTTACCTGGGCCGACGCCTATTTCGGCTCGCACAGCTGCCGGAGCCAGCACTGGATCCTATCCATGATGCGCTCAAGGTGATGCGGGCGAAAGGACTTGTGGACGAGCAGGGCAACCCTGTCAAACACACCAAAAGCGAGCAATATCTCAACTTGCCAGAGGGACCGATGTGCCCAGTAGATTTCCCTGCTAAGACAAGACAAGGCTGGCTATTCGTTGCAGTTGCAGCTAAGCAGCCATTCATGGGCTCAATATCTCTGGACGAGCGATCAGTTCTGATGAAAAGTGATTTCCTCGCTAGAATAAATGTGTTCTTGGCAACACCTGCTGCAGAAGCTTGGTTCGACGGGCCGCGAAACGGTATTCGAAACGACATTCGAAACGAAACTTCCCGGAATATGCGTACCGGTGCTAGTCGGGCCGGTTATTAATTATGCCCATTCTCATACTTAGGGCTCTCGGTGCGTTCTTCCGAAAATAAAGCCACTGTGCAATACCCACACTTCGTGCTTTCCTAAACCCCGCTACATGCACGTCCATTCTTTCAAGCAGCGCCGCGGTAGGGATATCCCTAATAATGGTGGAAACTCGTACATAATTCGCTCAAGGCAGGCCAATGGCATGCGTTCTTCTTGGTCTTTGCTTTTATAGTGCCGACACAAAGCATTATGAAGATAGACCTCAGTTACGGGTGGATTGTTTCCAGAAGGCTGCGGAAGTTGTTCTGTCCGCCATGTGGCAGTTGAGAGCACGAGCAATTAACAACTATATGTAGAAGTATGTTGCCACTGAGATGCCAGTAGCAAGACAATCTCCATACTCGTTCCATATCTTTTCATCTTTCATTAGCATCCCTACTTTAACTTTTTATTTTATTTTATTTTTCAATCCAATCTTCAATTCAATTCTCCAATCATGGCTTCGCGACTGATCTCCGTTCTTTTATACACTTCCCTTTTCGCCAAGGGGCAGGTAGCGCAGGCGCAAACCTCCAAACTCATACCCATGAGACTAAAGACCTTCAGAAGCGATGAAGCGGGCCGGAGTAAGAAGCACCTGCACGAACTGCAGTGAGACATATACTGACTTGGTACCTCCACCTCTGCAGTCCCTCTTATCGAAGTGGGAGTTGGCTCACCGCCACAGACCGTAATGGCGATCTTGGACACTGGGAGTAGCGATTTCATCGTCCCGAAGACTGGCAGCAAACTCTGCCAGAAGCCCACACAGCAGTGTGCCGACTCACCTTTTGTCGCTGGCTCGTTCGATACGGACAAGGATTCACAAGTTAAGTATCTCAACATAGCGCTCAACACCGACTTTGCGAACGGCGAAATCTTCCAAGGCCAAAGGGTCCAGTCGACCTTGACGTTCGGAAACCAGAGTGTGCCCGATGCCCTGTTCGGGGTGGAGGATGATGGCTTTCTCCCGGAGGGAAATCCACTGTTTCCCATCATGGGTGTCGGTCCTATCGGAAACGAAGCCACCGACCAACTTTACCAGAACGTACCGGCCCACCTCAAAGATGTCGGTGCCGTCACTGATAATTTGTATGGCATCTACATTAACGATTTGCGTGAGTCAGAAATACCCATCGCTTAGTCATTGGGGATTTTTACTAAGACATACTTATGATAGGCGCTCCTGAAGGCTCTATGGTCTTCGGCGGAATCGATACTGCGAAATTTCAGGGCAAGCTCCAAGAGGCACCCATCTTGGCCGACGACGATGGCGTCAAGAGAGCCTTTGTGATTGAATTCAGCTCCATGACCTTAGTGCGAGGCAATTCCTCGGCGGCGGGCGGCAATGCTAACTTGGCACGACGACACGGAAATTCGTCTTCGTCTTCATCGAGGGGCGATGTCGACCTAACACCACGAGGCGGCTTTTCCCCAAGTCTGATTGATACCGGAAACCCCGAATTAGATGTTCCCATCGGCGCACTGCGGACGCTGGCCATGGCCATGGGCTTGACGGTTGACGAAGAGCTGGGCGAAATAAGCAATGTACCCTGCGACCTTGGCTCGGGCGGAGAAAGCATCTCTTTCGGCTTTAACAACAACCAGGTAAAGGTCAGCACTCCGCTGGCCGCCATGGTCGACCGGGATTCAGAAGGCACGTGTTTCCTCCCCATAATTGCTTCGGACGATGTCAGTCTGGGAACCCCGTTTATGCAAGGAGTGTACATTGTTTACGACTTGGACCAGAAGAGACTGTTGATGGCACAGGCGAACATCAATACCACTGCGTCCGATGTGCAAGAGCTCAGCGCAGGATTGTAGTGAAGTCAAGGAAAGGCGAGTGAATGAATAGAATCGAATGAATAGAATCCTGTACCCCGATTTCCCGTGCTTGCTGCTTGAAAGTGCTATGCGTTGATATGTTTCGCCTTTGTGTGCCTGTAGCTGTACTCAAGCAATTCGGAGACAGCTATTTCAAGGGCCTGTCGAGGCCGAAACCTCATTCGACGTACACCTAGATGTGGGCATGCAGGCCGCGCAATCACGCAAGATCGCGGGGGATTGCGGATTAGAGAAGATGAATGCCGTAGTCTATGGAAATAATCGCCACTGCTTCGTCGTGGAAAGTGGGGGTTAAAGTGCTCCAAAACTACCGTACCACGCCTACGTAGGCTTACTTAAAAAATTAGTTAATTAGGGAAACGAACACTAGAAAAACAATTCGACAAAGCAAGGTATATACATAAAAATAAACTGTCTGGATGCACTAAAATCCCAAGCTCAAGGGTCACATGCCCAGCTTGAAGCCACCCGGCAAACGAGTCTGGAAGACGCCGTCTGGGTCATACGTCCTGCTGATGCGCTTCAACTTCGTATATGTATTTTGTCCAAAACTCCGCAGCGGATTTTGAGTCAGGTACGCATCGTTGGGGAACACAAACTGAGAATAGAGGCCACGAGACCGTGTTAGCTCACCGATGTCGGCCAACGTGTCCTGTAGGATCTCGCCCACGCGTGCATCGTCCGACTCGGAGACCCAACCAATGTTGATTTCGAGCCACATCTGAGCCTTCGTTTCGAGATTCGCAGTCATTGGGCTTGTCCCTCGCTTGAGCGATTCCTCGACCATAGACGCGGAGATGGGCTGCGGTTGAAGGACCATGGAGCCTCCGTTGATTGTGGAAAGACGAGATGTCGCGTTTTGAGCTACCCTCGCGACGTCGACGTAGGTATCGTTGTCGAGAAAGAAACTGCAGGATCCGTATGTCCATCTAGGCACAACCATATCCACGCCTTCGCTAATAAGGTCTGTCAAGTGATCGTGCATGCGCGTACCGTCAAAAGTAAAAGGAATGTCGTAAAACGGCTGGAAAGCTGCAGGCTTTTCAACCTCGTCCATATATGTGAGGACGACATAGATGGTGTCGTTGCTGATGCCCATGTAGCTGAGAAGCGCCGATTTCCGATCTAGTTGCCCGGATTGCTGATATGTTGCGAAGGCCCGCATCAAATCGTCTCTATAGTCGTTGGTATATACGAGAGCTCCGCCCCAGACCTTGCCGAGAGGAAATGTTTGCATGGTGACATGCGTCGCAATGCCGAAGTTGGTACCGCCTGCTTTCAGTGCGAAGAAGAGCTCGGGGTTGGTCTGATAATTAGCTTTGATGAGCTCTCCACTACCATCGATCACTTCGAATTCGATGACGCTGTCCGAAACGAATCCGTATTGATTCGATAAATGCGACAGGCCGCCTGCGGGTGTCAGTCCTCTTGTCGCATTCTGGGAAGCTGTTGTCATGTTTACCTCCTAATATTGTAGCCAGTCCAACTGTTGGCGCTCTTCCACCCAAAGATATCCGGCCATAAGATTCGAGATAGCTGTAAAGCGACCCCCAGTTGTTACCAAACCCCACACGAACCGTTTTGGAGGCTTCGTCGTATTCGATGTCATTGATCGCTTTCGTTGATAACAACACGCCGCCATCTAGGTTTCCCCACAATGGAAGCGGCGAATGCCCAGATCCTCGAAGAGCGAAGGTCACATTGGAAGATACAAGCTGCTTGAACGCCGACTGTAGCTCTTCAACTGAGCCCGGAGTGACGATACAAGCTGGCGACTTCCACGCTGTCGGCGACCTGGTACAAATATTAACTTCGATTATGCTTCGACGAAGACATTACTTACCAATGTGCCTCTCGCTGCTGGTCGTATGCAGTACCATTCGCAGGCGTGATCACCGCCGTCGGCCACGCCTTGGCGAACTGGGAACAGACCGCACTGGCACTTTGCCCCCGCCGTACAAGCTTATCGGCGACATTTTCATGTCCCGTCCCCGGATTGGGAAGACTATATGACGTCGTAAGAAAAGAGCAAAGAGATAAAAGAGCGACTTTAGAAAAGACCATTATGTCGAATCGTGACTACAGGCTCCAGCAACAAGCGTGCATATTGCGAGCGCACAACAGGTCGCTTTTGAGAACCAGGTAACACTCCCTAACGGCTATTTTGGACCCAACAGAGATGCTAAAAAAAGGAGGATTCCACGATGGCGCAAGTAAACGGGCAGGCCTGCAAGGACGTTGCAACCAACCATATTATCTTAACCCTTGCGCGACCCACTTCGCCTCGCCCGTGCGCACATTAAACTTTAAAGAAAACAAAGACAACTCAACTTTACAAGCTATTTTATCTTAAAAATAATAGCTTTTTCCTTTAGAATTAGTGCGCATTAAAAAGGCGATTAAAATTGAAGATAAACCCTTCGTTTTCGATGACTTTTTCTTTAAAAATTGATGATTTCTTCAGTTGAAAAGGGCCTTCCAGGCGCAATGCCACGATGGAAACATGTTTTAGCCCTGGGGGCAGGCGCACCCGCGCTCTCGAGAGGCTATGCTACGTACGCATTCCTCGTGTACAATTCCGACGTGAAGCTTTGACGGGACTGACGATACAGGATTCATACGAAGTGCTCACATTCAGCTGGTCGGGACGCTAGACAAATTAGGTAGCATCGTCCGATTGTCATGCGAGTCATTCATCCATCTTTGGGGACCACAAGGATGCGTTATATATTGAATTCGGCGCGTATGGTACTTCGACATGCATGCAATCTGCCTTGTCGTGTCTGACAAGGGTGGTTACAATTTTTGGGGCCTTCGCGACCGCAGTGCGAAGGTTGGGCGATTTCCAGCTCTGCTCGAGGCCCCCGCTCGAATCGCGGTGGAACCACGCTCGCATGCATCGTTTTCCGGTCGCTTTTTCGAACGCGCGAGTGACGTCTATGCTCTGAGCTTTCGTTTATCACTCTTTTCCAACATGTTGAGTATCTTGAATACAGCCGGCCGCTTCATCGTGGCCTACCTAGCATTCTGGATCGTGCGAGCCATCTACCGCCTCTTCTTCCATCCCCTGTCCCGCTATCCAGGTCCAAAGCTCGCCGCAGTATCCAAACCATGGTATACTACACACCTGACCTGATACCAATCCACCCATACAAACCTAACCCGCTACAGGTACGAATGGTACTGGAACTTCCACCAAAAAGGCAAGCTACTCTTCGAAATCGAACGCCTCCACGAGCGCCTGGGTTAGTCTACCACCAACATGCCTGCTGTGTTGATCCGCTGAATTGGGAACAAGGCCCCGTGGTTCGCATCGCTCCGAACGAACTGCACATCAATGATCCAGAGGTGTTTCAAGATATGACGAAAGTGGGTTCGCACTTTACCAAAGAGCCCGAGTTCTACAGCTTCATCACGTTCCCGGGCACGTCTATTGGAGAAGTTGATCCCGTTCGACATCGGATTCGGAGACAGGTGCTTACGCCTGCGCTGTCGGCGCAGCGCGTGCAAGAGCTCGCGCCCATGGTCAAAGCAAAAGTCGACCACCTGCTGGAGCGACTCGAGGGCTTCGCTGCGACCGACGAGCCCGTGAATGTATTCAAAGCCGCCAAAGCATTTACCATGGACGTCATTTCTGAGATTGTCCTCGGCAAAGAACTGGGCTGCATGCAGGACCCAGATTTCAAAAACCAATTCATCGAGTACTTGCACGCGACCTTCGAAGCGGGCTGGATCGGCACGGCATTCCCCAACTTTACGAAACTTTCTCTCGCGCTGCCCGAATGGCTGTCGTTGTTCCCCATCCCCATCATGGAATTCAGAAAGGTGCGCCGGCGCCCCTCCTCTTGTTCCGCTTGTCGCTCGCCGAACAACCACAACCACGCACACCACCAGCTAACAACGTCCCCCAGCAATGCATCACCCTCATCGACGCCTACCTCCGCGAGCGCTCCGCCCCCCGCGTCGGCAGCACCACTGACGCCAGCACGCCCACGACCCCCAAACAAGACTTCAACCACTCCATAGTAATCGACACGCTCCGCGACCCCACCTCCGCCAAAGACCACAGCACGCTCAACGCCAGCCAACTCGCCGAAGAAGTCATCATGCTGCTCTCGGCCGGCAACGACACCGCCTCAGACGCCATCATCGTCGGCATCTACCAAGTCCTTCGGAATCCGGGCATCCATCGCGCGCTCAACGATGAGCTGGTGGCTGCGTTCCCGGATATGGGGGAGGAGATTACGTATGAGAAAGTGCGGAGGTTGCCTTACTTGGTACGTAGGATGGTTTGTTTTCGGTGATGATGACGATGATGATGATGATGGCATGTCGGGTTGGAGGGGATGTGGACTAACTCGGCTATCTCCAGACCGCCCTCCTCAAAGAAACCCTGCGCATCTCCTCTCCCCTCCCGGGGAAACTGCCCCGCCGGATCCCCGCAGCAGGCTACACGCTATACGGGCACGCCCTGCCTCGCGGGACTATCCTATCTACCTCGGCGTACCTGCTCAACCGGCACCCGGATGTGTTTCCGGATGGGGATAAGTTTGTGCCGGAGCGGTGGATGAAGGAGGGGGAGAGGTTGGATCGATATATGGTTAGTTTTGGGCGGGGCACGAGGGGGTGTTTGGGGAGGGAGTGAGTGCTTCTTTTTTTTGTTTCTCGACATTTCTTTGGTCCTTTGCTATGCGCATGGAAATGAAAAGCTAACCATAAAATGTAAAAAAGCCTCGCCCTCGCCGAACTCACCACCCTCTACGCCAACCTCTTCCGCCGCTTTGAGTTGGAAATCTATCAGACGGAGGATAAGGATATGAGTGGGTGGATTTGCTGTTAACATAGTACGTCATCACACCCCCCCCCCCCCCCCCCCCCCCCTTATTCCTTCTTTCTTTTCTTCCTTCCGTCTCGGTGATAGGTTCTGCTCTGCTCTGGAAGTTTTGCGGGACCTGGAACCTGTGCTGGACACAAAAGCTGACGTCGGTTGGGTGGGCATATAGTTTCACAGGCCGAGATTTCCACGCAAAGGTTAGGAAGCGTACGCATTAAATCCCAAGCCCCAAGCCCCAAGCCTAACGAAACGAAACGAACGGAGATTTACAGATACAGATGGTTGGAGATAAAATACAATCAATATAGTGTCGGTCGACGTGATGCGATGAAGACAAGACAGATAAACCTGTAAGTGAGTAAATAAGAGAAGACGAAGCAAAGCAAAGCATACCTACCCACCCAGCGAACGTATCGCTAAAAAAAAAGGGACGAACGTCCAGGACGACTATTTTTCTCAATCTATACTCCCGTGTTCGTCAAGGTCACGAGTCTCACTCAGAGTCTGCAGGTGCCTCTCTCGTCTCGCCTTTCATCATCAAAGTAACTATAACTATGCATTGAAAAGCAAAAGAAAAGAAAAGTACAAAAGCGCAGAATACACACACCCACCATGACCACATCGCTCCGTAAACCCCAACCTCCACCAACGCAAAAAAGATAGTAAGAACACATCACCCAAAAGAAAACCCCATCGTCAGAATTGCACCACCCCCACCCCACCCCTCAAAGCACCGGCATAAGCACCCTCCCAAGCCACCCCTCCATCCACTCCAACCCCCTCTCCCCCTCAACCTCCCCCTCCCCACCCCTCAACCCCCTCACCCCCTCCCAAAAAAGCACCCCAACACCCCCCTCACACCCCACCCGCACCAACCCCTCCAAATCGCCCCCCTCCTCAAAGAAAAACCTCCCCAACAAATCCCCATCCACATGATTAAACCTCGGCGCCGCCGCCCCCCTCTCCAGCCCCTCAGGATCCACATCGCTCGCCCGGATCTTCCCATCCTGCGCGCCCTCAGCCCCGTTTTGCAAAAGGCTGAAAATGTCGCCGCTGCGACGATGCTGGACGGTGCTGAATTGCAGCGCGGGGTCGCGTTTTTGTTTGGCTTCGATGAGGTTTTGGAGGAGCCGGAGGAGCCGGCGGGCCGGGGCGGAGAGGATGCTGAAGCTGTAGATGGTGCAGTCTGTACAGGCGCCGATTATATCGTCGCATAGGACGCCGGTGGTGGCTGTGGAAGGTTCATCGGGGAAATAAGCGCGACGCCACGGCGGTCGAATGTCGCCTCGTTGAATGCGGATGACGGAGCGAGGAAGGCAGGCCTCGAATAAGGTTGGAGTAGCGCTTCGGTTGGGCGGGCACCTTGGATGGAGGGGTCGGCTTGGACGGAGGAGGCCTGTCACGGAAGCGTTCTTGTCCGTAAGAAGGACGAGGGCGCCCGAGTCTGGGGAGCGGTCTGGGACATCAGAAGTTTTTGGAAATGGGAACTCGAGGACTAGGTGGCGTATAGAAGGACGTTGACGTGAGTCGCTGAAAATCCGTTTGATTTTGAACGCGGTTTCCTCGGACCCTTGCATGGCTTGTTGGGTGACTTCATAGCAGAAATGGGAATCATGGCTCGTGGAGACGTAAATAAGCTTGCCAGAAACAGTCATGTGAACTCCAGCGGAGGGTAAATCGACATGTGCTCGTGGTTGCCATCTATAATCGTCAGCCCAGTTCTACTGCAAAGGGCGACGCTGTTAACTTACCTGGCCCCATCTGAACGTTCTAACTGTTCAATCCGCAAGGTGTTTCCAATGATGGTGACAATGTGCTGATCGTCGTAGACAGCTATACAGCGCACAGGACGATCGAATGACCTCTTATCTTGTATGTTGAGTCCGGATTTCGTGATTTGAAGAACAAGTCTACGTCCCGACTCTTTCCCCAAAGAATCAGTGATTCCAGTCCCGACAACAATGAACGCTTTTCGATGTCCATTCCCATCGACAAATATCCACCTGGCCATCGAGTGCACCTTTTCGTAATGCTCTAGATGGACCTCCGTTCTGTGGGGTTTGGGTCTCGGGGTGGCGTGTAACCCCTCTTCTTTGATTTCGGGCTCCATGTTTGATTCATTGTTGAACATGTCGACGATTTTGAGGCTCGAGAGCATTGTTCTATACCCGTTCGGCGGTGCTCGCTCTTCTTTGACTTCGTTCGTAACCACAATCATGTGGTGCAGCAAGTCATCTGCTACCACAAGCTTTGGGGTGTGCTCGTGGTGGGTATTTTTCGCGGGACAACTTTTCCTTCTCTGGAGTCAGGGGAGACAAGGCCTGACTGGACCATTTGACGTCGTAGTCTAATCGAGCGAAGACCATCTGATCGCCGGAGATGGCGAAGATGAAACCACCAAGGTCTCTTTCCTGCTGGCCAGATGCTACTGGCAGAGGGACTTGATCCATTGCGTGTATGGGACCCTGCAGATATGTCGAATTCTGTGGATCATCGAGCCATATAGAGTCGACCTCACTACGATTTGGCAAGCGGACTCGGCAGCTCCGGTGTGACAAGCGGACGCAGCAAAAGTCCGGCCCACAAGCTACGAATGCCATTGAAGGATCAGTTTTGCTAAGGGTAACACGCACAGCGGTAGAACCCATCTGGGTGATGGATGGTGAGGTTAGATGATATGCTATACCAAGTCAGTATCAAACCTCGGCATAGATCCAAGCGACCTACGCTCTTGTGTGGCATCTAGCGCCGTGCTGATTAGGAGCCCGTCTCGTGTGCCGCACACCAACTCTTCCCGACCGCGTATTGTAAGTATGACGGCACTTTCATATACACGCTGCAGCAGGGGGCTTGCCAAAGCATTGTGTGTATCGTGAGCCACCTTTAGTGCACCCGTTTTGTCCATCCTAAACAGGTATAGGCCTTTATCAACGGTGCTCGTGAAGATAAGAGGTCCGTCACTGGATGATAAAATGTCGATGCATGTAGCGTCATGAGAGAGAACACAACGACTTGAACCTTGGCTTGGCGAACCAAGAGACCCATCATCCAAAATCGGTATGGCTTGAATAACGGTCGTTTTTCCTTCACGGAAAGCAACGACCATGAAAGGAAGGCCCGGCTTGGTAGTGCCACCAACCAAAGTGTTGGAGAAGGTAATCGAACCGACTTGATTCAATTCAGGGCGCTGGAGAACTCTAGCCTCTTTGTATGTGATCTGGACAGCAAATTTCTCGTTGAGGGCACAAGCCGAAATGGTTTCTGCATCGCGGATGAGAGCATCCCCGGTGGGTTCGATTGTCTCCCAGACTCCGCCACTCCACGTGCCCCCGAACATGCCTTTACTAGATGACCGTTCATCTCGTGTACGCGACGCGCGTATTACCAAGCTCTCTGGAGGCGCGTTCACGACGAAGGTCGCGTAATCCTGCCTTTCAAGTTCCTCGTCCTGGTCGAGGGTATGGCTGCCATGGTCCACGATCCAAATACCTGTAGACCCTTCCATGCCTTCGAATGAATTGTCTACCAGAGCCCTTAACCCCCGTCTTATCTGCGAGACTTCGCCATAAGGAGATTTGCCGTTGGTGACAAACACATGAGATCGATCTCGATCGTAGGGTAGCGGCACGCCTTGGAGCCGTGAAACAGACATATCCGTGAGTGGCGCCCAATTTGGTATTGTCTCCACGAAGCCGAAGACGTTGCTTTCTGAATACGGCTTCTTGTGCATGTATTCTTTTGGCCACGCACCCACCTTACACAGATGCCCGTCGCTTCCGAAACCTCCAGCGACAAGCACATCCGGATAAGATTGCGCAAATTCTGAACCGTCCGCTTTGAGGCAGGCAAAGGCGGTATCGATCGGGTATGGCCAACTACCGGCATCCGTGATATCGAGGGGATCGTATCCATCGCGACGCTCCACGTATATGATGGCGCCATCTTCCCGCGCCAAGTAGAATGCTTCTTTAGTGAAGTCGGGGTTACGAGGAGCTCTATCCCACTGAACCCAATGTGGTGTACTTTTATTGCCGCCAGGTCGGAGCGACTTCAGAATACGATTGTCGATGATAGTCTTGACGGGGATCGGGGGCCCGGACAGTACGCCTTTCCACAGTGAAATATGCTCATCATGGACTAGTAGGAAATCCATGCTACGGGCGAGGGGAATAAGGAGCGATGGAATGCGACGTTCTACAAAGTGTCAGCTACCACATCTTCAGAGATAGACGTGAGCCGTGAGAGAAGGAGTAAATTATTCTCACCAAAGTCAACCACCGATCTAACTATCCTAGGCGTGCAGTCTAGGCTGTTTCTGAAATCCCAGTCGTAGGCTGCGACTCTCGTCTTCCCTTCTTGGACTACAATGAAAACAAGGACAACGTGTGAGTCGTCCGCCTTGTCCGAGGGCGAGAGGAATTCCATGTGCATTATACGCCCCTCGATCGGGACCTGCGCTTCTTCCACAATAGGAACATCGTAATGTCCTGTCCGCATCTCGTGCCGCCATGTATCCATCGATTTGGTCTTGTAAAGCATAAAGCGGCCCTCGTGAGCAGCTACAGCTATCGCGCGGCATTTCGGATCAATCGTCAAGTAGGGCCCAGGTCGATTAAACCTTGACGCTGATGTTGGCAATTTCAATGTCCTCTGAACGAATGTAGTCCGTCCTGTGTGGCTGTCTTTTGCCCATAAGAACATCAGCGTCCTAGTGCTGAGCGTCAATACAATCACCTCAAGAGGAAGAGTAGGCTCTTCTTCCCCAGTCGTAGATCTCCGTGCCCGATGGAGGGATTCTCGTTTCAGGAGCGGACTTCGCTCAGAGGTGTTAATCTGCACCTTTCGAGGGTCGCCAAATGTCCTCGCCGCCAATATTTTGCCCTTGAAGTCAGCCTTGGTTGCGATGTGACGAAGATGGCCATAGTCGCAGATTTCTTTCAAGTGGACAAAGTCTTCGCCCACGAGAACTATATCATCCAGGTCCTTGTGGCGTATGTTTGCTGGCAAGATTGTTCTGTAAAGAGGGCTCTCGACGATGGTCTTGGAGAGAATGCCCAGGTCAGGTACCTCGGCGGCGAAGTCCTTCTTCGGAGTATCCTCCATCTTAGCGTCTTCTAGCTGTCGGTTGCGCGCCATGATCTGATAGGCATCAGATGATCTCGAAACCCATTCTCCGTCGACAAGGACGGAACCCTGAAATTGAAACTCCATGGCGGAGGGCCAGGGCTGATATACACCCAACAGAGGACAAGGCGTCAATGGGAATACGAGTATGACAGAGCCGCGCTACGTTTGAGAGTACGGCCTAGACGCGCAGAAAGGCAGGTGTCTAGTCTAGTCCTGCTGCAGGAGAAGTAAGTGAAGTCGCACTGGTAGGGCCGCAGGGTAACTATCATCTTCGTTCTCCCCTGTATCAAGTACGAGCCTTGTCAGACAAATGCGCTTAGCTCAGGCAAAGGATATGCGGGGCCAATGCAACAGCAGATGAAGAGTCAGCTATTGAAACGACAGACGGGCCGTCGATTGGAGGCCTTGAGCGGCGGAGTGCCAGGCTGAGCGAATGGGAGGGGGGTCGGAGAATCTGGTACGTCCTTCACATACCCGGAACGGCATCAGAAGGGCGCGGAGGACGGCGCAGTACGATCGCTATGTATGATCGATACGGGTGGACAGGGACCGGGTATCTCACGATCGTGCAACGCGTACGACAACTCACGCCGACCGACGGTATTGGTTGGCCGTGTGATGCCGTGGCCGATATGCAGTTGAAAAGGCAAAAGGCTAGGGAGAAAGCGGGAAATAGTGCGATGCGTGGGGTGAGTGTGACACTGTCAAGCCGCTGCCTGGTGGGCGCGATCCCGGTATGCTTGGCGACGATTGACGACGAGCTGTCAGCTTGTCTCTGGGTAGATATCTCTTCGGCGTGTGGAGTGTTGATAACACGGTCGCCCACCCCACGGTGACGTGAATGAATGAAGCGTGCCAAGCGCCCGGCAAGCCGTAGGGAAGCGACGACGTTCGAAACACCCTCAGCCCGAGCACGTGTACCGCCATGACGATTCACCACCACGCACCAGACTGCTCAGGCCCAGGCTGAAGGAACATCTGGTGGCGTTCTCTATCAACCACCCGCACGCCATGCCGGCGCCCTCGTTAGTATGGCCTCCTCATCCCGAACCTCGTCCCGCAACCCCTCGCGCTCCGTAAGCTCAGCCAGCCTGCCCACCTCGCGCCGCAGCACCCTCACCGCCTCAGTCGAACTCTCGCCCACCGCACAGGCAAAAGCCGCCGAAATCAGCAGCGCCTGCCAGAACCGCGACGTCGACGCCCTCGTGCGGCTCGCGACCAGCACCCTCGGCCTCGTCAGCGACACCCTGCGCCGCGCAGCATGTACGTCTCGTCCCTGTACTGCCTTCGCTGTGACAGCCCCCCCTCTGACGCATAGCAGGGCCCATCCTCCTCGGCTGCACCCCGGACGTGGACAACAAGCAAGAAGAGCAAGTTCCATGGCGGGACTTGCCTGCGCATAGAGAAGAGGGCCAGGTAGCATTAGACGTCCACCGCGCCTTCGTCTACTACCCCAAGAACTCGTCCGACAAGCAGCTCTCCCAGCTAAAAGACGACCTCTCCTCGACCATCACTGCAACGCTCCGCCGCCACCCCACCCTCTGCTACTTCCAAGGCTACCACGACATCGTCCAGGTGCTCATGCTTGTGCTCGGCGCCCCAGCCGCCCCCGCAGCCGTCACCCGCCTCAGCCTGCTCCGCATCCGCGACTTTATGCTGTCCTCGCTCGATCCCGCAATGGCCCACCTCAGCCTGCTGAACCCCATCCTCGCGGCCGCCGATCCCGCCCTGCACGCCCATCTGCCCAAGAGCCAGCCAAATTTCGCCGTCGCGGGGACCATCACCATGTTCGCGCACAACATACAGGACTACGGGGATATCGCCCGGCTTTTCGACTTCTTCCTCGCGCGCCACACCGTCATGCCGATATACTTCTTTGCCGCCGTCGTGCTCAGCCGCAGGGACGAGGTGCTCGAGATTGACAGGGAAGACGAGGATATTATGCATGCGGTGCTTGGGAAGTTGCCGCAGCCGTTTGATGTCGAGTTTCACATTGCGCGCAGCGTCGAGCTGTATGAGCGGTTGCCGCCTGAGTCGCTGGCGAGCTGGACCTGGTGGAAGATTTCGTCGGCGAGCGTGCTCAAGACGTCGTCGACGCCGAGGGCGCTGGCGAGTCTCACCCTCCAAGACGCAGAGACGTGGATGCTGCAACAGGAAAAAGAAGTCCGTAGGCAACAGCTGCTCAAAAGGGTCGTGGGGTACAGCCGAGCGGCGCAGAAGAAGACGTGCCGGACGCTGTGGGTGCACCGCAGACAAGGCGCTTTTGGTCTAGCCATCCTTGTTGGTGTGTACGCGCTATGGCTGGGCCGCCCTTTTGGCCCCAGGGTCTCCTCGTTGGGACCTTTGAGTGAGCTCCTGAAGAAGGCTGTGAGTATTGTACGACAGTGATGATGTTTGCATAGGGAAAAGTTCGTCCGTTTAGTTGTAAGAGCTGTACGAATACTGGCCTCGTCTGAAAAAGACGCATCACAAGTTGTTCAGGTAGTATCAATTTCATTACTGCCAATGGTCAAGTTCACAGTTATCCACCTCTCGCATCTTTTCGTGATTATGGCTGCCATTCATCAATTTAAACTTGAGTACGCGTAAGAGATAGTTCTTGGGGTCACACTTGCACGTTCATCTGTGCGCTGTAGATTTTCAACTCATGTCGTCCGCTTGGGTCTCTCCATATATCGAAGTCGTGAAGGACCGATACCGGACCAAACACGTGTTATTTTCGAACCGCTCCCACTACGAACAAACACGCCAGCTAGGAAGTTAGCCATCAGCCGTCGCGCCTCTCCGCGTGTATATCCGCCGCAAAAAACGCAAAGGATTACTGCAGACTCCGCCTGGAAGTCTCATGTCGTGAACCTTGCCGCTGCGGGACGAAACCAAACTTTTAGCCGTGGAAATCAGGGCACCAGTCGCACCATGTCCTGCACTAAGTGAAGTCAGTATCTATCAAAATCCTGTGGAACTCACTAGCTTACCAAGCTTCGACAGAACTGACGGCTGCAGTCTTCTGCGGAACGCGACTGGACGACGTTATTACAAGGTGCTTAGGGGGTATGGCAGAACATATACGTACCTGCAAACAGCCATAGTACCCCTGGACGCAAGGCCGGGGACAGAAGCTTCGGTAACCGGCAATTTGGAGCTCATCGACTGGCGCCTCTGCATCATCGAGCTCAAGAGGAGTTATGCTGTCGCTCCGTCTGTCAACGGGTATGGCAGGACATCTCTTATCGCACTTGTTGCACTGTGCGGGCATCAGCTATGTGCAGCTCAGAGCACGTCAAACGTGTAACTTACCTTGCCGTCTTTGCACATCTCCTTCCAACATTCCTCGAATGGGTTGTGCTTCCATGACGGTGGTCAGCTTCCCTGCTTTGGCCTGGTGGCTATAACTTCAACGTACCTTGGCCAGGCACCTGTTAACTATCCCGCCGCAACTGTTAGGACACCAGTCAAAGTCCTCGCTCTCAGCCGCACGCTCAACTGGCTTGACGACGGCAGAGTTGTCGGGGGAACGAGCAATGGGTGCAACGTCCTCTTCGCCTTTGGTCATAGCTCCGTTGCAGAAATGACAGGAGGAAAAGCACTGGTAGTTGTCAGCATTCGTGTCCCGAAGAGGGCTGTCCCGACTTACATTAGCTTGCTTGCACAGGCTCTGGACGCAACCACTTCCGCTCTGTCGACATCTGTTAGCAGAACCATGCGCCTCGGAGAACGGGTGCCTACATTTGAACCCAGGCATTGGACCCAGTCAAGGGAACAGCCCTTGGGGCAATGGTACGCAGAGTGCTCAGGCGTCGCAGCTAGTTGGGAGCATTGGCACAACGATTGCAAGACTTGGGATGCCAACGCGGTTTCTACGCGGCAGGAGCGACTCACCTCGTGGCGAGACAGCGGCAGCGAATACCACGGCGCCGAGTGCCGCGAAGGAAAGGAGGTTGAGCAGCTTCATGTTGAGGCAATGCGCTGGAAGCTGACAGGTAGTGTACAGACAGATGATTTGGTGAGCCAGAAGCGTGGCGGAAGCGAATTGTGGAGGAAAAGTGGTGGGAAATGGTGGAAGTGGTGGGAGGAAGGAGCTGTGGGTGCGCAGCGGAGACGCAATTTAACGGCAGGTGCGGCGCGTTTGCCAACTCTTGGAAAGCGGCCACGAATCAAAGCGGTGAGGGTGAAGCTCTGTCGCAATTTCAAGATAGGGCTAGAGTGGCAAGTGTCAATGGTCCCGAAATGGTCTTACAGCAGCTAGGTGGTTGCGGCGTGATTGAGGGGCGTTTGTGTTCCGTTCCGTGTTCGGCGTCACCCTTGCCCCTGTATACAGGCTGGCTGACCCATCATAGCAACTTGCAAAATTGGCTGTGGGTACTGCTGCTGGATCAACAGGGCACTCGAACGGTCGTCCGTTTGGTCAGCTGGGTGGGACGGCGCTAAGCTTTCACCACCACGACGATACCCGCTACTCTCACCCAGGCAACGTCTCCCTCAAAACCAAGCCTGCGACTGCTCAACTTCCTGTACACCTCTCAATCGGCACCATCGAATCCTTCTCCTCGGTGCCTCCCACGCATGATCAACATGAAGCTCGTTCTACTTCTGTCGGTAGCTGCCACGGCGGCTCTCGCAGCAGTCGCTCCTCCCCCATCGGAAGCCAGCCTTATTGCTGCGAGCAGCCCGTCTTCAGAAGGTCTCCTTGCTGGTCGTGAGGCGCAGGCTACCTGCGGATCTCGTAGCCCATGCTACAACTTCATGAAGCATTGCACATGTAAGTAACCCGACCCAGTCCTGAACGTCACTCGCCCAGCATCTCTACAGCCTGCTTCGTGGCCCAGACCGACAGAGGGGTGCACGGTGAATATCTGTCTCACCCACCTTGCGTACGGTGGAGTCACTCACTCACATGCCACGTGCAATTCAATAGTGCCGGGTTGCACTGTGTTCCTATACACACGTTGACTCACACCGAGAAAACCTGGTGACATAGTAACTCTAGATATCGATTGTGAGCACCCATTCACGACGCAATGCGACACCTGGTGTCGAGACCGACTTTGTCACACGGGCCCCGAGACTTGTCGCCAGGGTGGCGAGTGCGAGCTCCAGTACAACTGCAATGACAACGGCGTTGCACGCAATGGTCTCACCGGAGCCTCCGGTGCAGGACTTCTCTCACGCGACCTCGAGACGCTTGCTGCTCGGGCCTCCAAGAGCAATGCCTCGCCGCAGTATGCAGAAGCTTTAGCGTGCTACCGACACAGTCTGTTACGCTACAACGAGGTCATGACCCGCTACGAGGAAGTCTTGTCACGCTCCAGCGAAGGAGTTGCGCCAGTCTCTCAACGAGTTGGCTCGCCTATCCATGAACTCGAGGCAGCGTTCGAGGACGCCTGTCCGTCCTTGAAGAAAGGCAGCTCGGAAGCCTCCGGCGAAAAGGGCAATGCTGAATGGAAAGTCGATGTGGTCGAATTTCAAAACGAGGTCAAGAAGCGCAGTGAGCGCGATCTGTCCCCAGATCAAATCGAAGCCCGGAGCGACCAGGCCTGTCCAGAATGCACCAACTGGATGAAACGCTGCAAACGAACCCAGTGCGCCCGTCCATGGGCCCCCGAGTGCCAATGGGACTGCTCGCGTAAGCTATGCAAAGGCGGACCTTCAAATTGCCGCAAGGGCGGCCGGTGTGTCCATTGCGGTGCTAAGCCCCAGTCCGATATCCAGCCTCTGGACTCCCACTCTGCCGATATCGACCCTCTCGACTCCCGCTCTATCGTCAAACCCCTCCCTCTCCCTCCAATGGATGATTGTGAGCACTGCAAATACTATCTGGATTAGTGTCTGGGAAATTGTCACCCGAATACCCCCGCGGACTGTGAGGCCTACTGCTGGGATTCAATCCCTGGGTTTCGTAACCCTGGGGTGTGCCTCGCCTGTGTAGTCATTGGCCCCCCGCCGACAACTCTGAGTCTCTAGCTACGGTTGATCAAGCCAAGCGCACAATTTCTACTCTGCCGACCAGCGTATCCAACGTAACGTAGTACGGCCTGTAAGGCCTAAGGACGTAGCTATCCTCTAGGCTGTAGCGTAGCTATAATTGTATGTATTTTAGTCTATAGTATAGCTCTATGTGTTGTTAAATTATCTACCTAGGGGTAGACCGACAAAGGCTTTCATCTCAAATAACATGACAAAAAAAAAGCAGAGCCTCCTGCTTAGTAACCAAAAAGAGAATTGTAAACTATAATTTATTATTTTTAGGGGCTTCAATATATATATATATATATATACATAACGCCTATACAAACTATAGCGTAGAGCAATAGCGGGCAGCTGTAGTAAGTACTACGCTACAGTAGAAGCCCTGCTGCCGACCTCCAGTTTGGGAGTGAGTGCTTGAGCGAGCGCGGCCATGATCCGGTGGCGACGACGAGTCTTGCAGCAAGGGTTATGTATGGAGGGAGTGTGAGCTGGGTGACGGCTACAGAGTAGAAGAGCGCTTCAACCCGAATATAGCGGACATCGATCAATGGTCTAATGTAATTGGTACACGGGGACCGAGTTTCGAGCTTCGTCTTTTGATCCTCCGGTCTGGATTTTTGTGAGAGACACTGAAGCTGCACAACATGGTCCATAGATGCAAACGATATGAAAACCATTCCCAATATATTGAATTGACCCATGACTCCTACCACCAAGCGACAGGTGAAACTTTTGCCAACACCAGAACGCCACGTATGCCATATCCTCGTAACGAACTCATCAACGCCCTCAGACCCAGCTAGCTTGCATCTCTCCCTCCCTCCCTCCCTCCCTCCCTATCTTTCCGCCCCACCATTGGCCTCGGAATCATACCCCGCCTCGCCCTTGACCTCCGTCATCAACCTCTTCTGCAGCACGTGCTTCTTATCCTGCTCACTCCAGCTCTGCTGCCTGCCCAATTGGCCGAGACTCAGGCCCCCGTTCCGCGTCTTCTTCGACTCGGCGGCCTGCGGCGCGGCGCCAATGCCCGTGTGCAGCGGGACGACGCCCTGGCCTGGGGGCGGGAAGGGGTGCGCTGAAGATGAAGATGTCGGGGACGCGACTTTTGCGAGGCCGGTCATGTCGCTCGTGTTGTCTGCGTTTGCGGGGGTGTCGTCGTCGACGTTGGATCTAGCCCCGTTAGCAACCCTTCCTTGCGACATGTTGAATATGGCAATTAAAAAACGAAGGCAAAGGAACTCACGACACACTCTCCTCCCCCTTCAACTGCTTCAGCGCCTCCTCATAATTCGTCGAGCTGGTCCGAATCCGCCCGCCAGCCGGACGGCGATACGCCCTCTGCGCCTCGGACAGGCCGTCGGCGTCGCTGTCGGTTGCTTCGCTGTCAAGACCGGGGGGTACGGCGGGCGCAGCAGAGTCGGTTTGCTGGGTTGCGTTGCGCATGAGGGCGGCTTCGGCTTCGGAGCGCGTGGTGGGTGTTAGGCCGGAGGGGTGGGGGAGGCGAAGGAGCCCTGTGATGGGGGCAGGAGGGTGCGGTGGGCGGCGGAGTCCCCCATGGTTTGGTTGGTTGGGTGACGTAGCGTGAGATGGAGTGATGAGGTGAGGGCTTGGTATTGGTGGGATGTGGGGTAGGCGGTAGTGGGAGCGGGTGGGTTGTAATTGGGTGGGATGTGGTGAGGTTGCGTGGTCGTTCGAGATCAAGCTTTGTGTGGAGCGACGATGGGGAGCTAGAGAGGGGGGTTACGAGAGTTAGCAGATGCGTTGTGGATTGTGATGGCGGTGTTTGGGGTTTTCGGGTTGGATGGAGACGAGGTAGGTATGGTTGGTTGCACCTTCACTTACGTACCAGTCTGGGGCCAGAGACGGACAAGAAAAGGACACAAAAGGGAGAGAAAGTATTGTTTGATCCTCCCTATCGACCTCTGTGCAACTCGTGACGAAGCACACAGCAGAAACGATCCGAAAGGCCTATAAAGGTTATTTGAAGACTGTCCTTTTGGTGCTCCCACTACCAGAGGTACGATGACGGCGGTGACGTAGCCAGGGTCCTAAGGGTCCAAGCATTTGCGGGGACAACCGCCCTGCACGACGACCTTCGGAACTAAACAATTGCGGTACTGGGAGCGGTGATTGTGGCGCTTTTATTCGTCGATTGTTGCGCATCTTAGATGAGGCTCGCGGGCTTGCGCGCATCGGAACGGTCGGTGGGAGGCTAGAGCGGCGTCGGCATGGTGGACGAACCGCGCTGTAGAGGCCGCATCGTAGAGATCAGGTTAAGGATGCTCGGGTCGTCACCTTGGGTCGTCACCTTGGCGGAATTCAAGAAGAATAGTATGCGATAAGGGTAGCAGAGACTGAGCGTGCGTCGTGTGAGCGACTTCGTCATTCGAAAGAGGGGAGGGTTTCGCTGCCACTGCTAATGGCGGCGTGCCGATGTTGTGAAATGACCCCTGGCAGCATGCCTATGCGGCATCTATGATTGCTCTATCGTTCGCAATCCTTCATGACGCGCGCTCCACTCACACCGTCTCATACACAGCGGAGCACATTCTACCGCGTGGCGCTCATGCGTCATATCTGCAGGGCTATCGCCGTCGATGTGGAGGGCGTGAAGACGGGATCTTCGGAGCTTGAGCGGTGGGTTCGTTTGAGGGCGCGCTGCTGTCCTGCGATTGGGTCGCCGTGCCGCATTTGAATCTCACGTGCACGAAGGGCATCTTGACCCAATCGGCGGTTGAAAGTGAGTCCAACCATTACTATTATCTCAAGTAAGTCATGCAAACAGCGAGGCGTTTGATGGATATCGGATATTGCTTCTCGCAGCGCGATCAGAAGCCGAGTTGCCCTCCTTCAAAAGGCTACCTATTGGCATCATAGTAGCTTCCCCTGTCGCCGATTTTTTTGGGCGATATTTGAATTCATTGAGAATGTTCGAAGGAGACATGTTCGCGGGCAGGGTAATGAGCCACGTTTTCAACCCGCGATACAGCACAGTTCAAACCGAGCGATATCAAACGATGACTTCCACCGGCACCACAGTTATTTGTTTATTCCTAGCCATTTTCCTATTATCGTTCCAGAATATCTGGCACGTATTCCAGACATGGCAATTCATCTTAAAAGGCCGAGTAATAATGTTAAAGCACGCACGGAAAGTGAGTACTTTGGTCGCAAGCACATGCAAACAAATAGTTAACAATCCAACGCAGAATTCTCACAAAGCATATTCCTTGCCTATCCCCGGCAACCGACTCCACGTCCTGTCCTCTAAAGAGCATTGGTACGACATCAATAATGCTCCTACCAGCCAGCTCTCTCCGAATGCAGCATCTAGAGAGGTACGTACGCGGCGTTCTGCTACTACGCTCATCTGCAACCTCGTTGAATGAATGTATAGATGTTTCAACCAAGATACACGTTCGAATTTGATTTGGCTGCACCCCGGGAGCATGTCAGTTTGGCGACCGTCCGATCGATCCGGAATATGACGCTGTAGCTTCCATCTTTTCAAGGAAGATTTGCAGAGATTCTGAATCAGGAATTCCAGACGGCTATGGCCTCCAGTCCACGGGAAGAAGGTATGTAGCGAGCTTCTCCTCTACGTGATAGCTGCTGACACTCGACCAGCAAATAACGAGGCGTTCATTACACGTGGGTTGAATTTCGTAAACCAGACGACTCTCATCCTTGAGTCCGTTCGACTGGTTCCATCCTTCTTAGCCCCATACGTCGCATTGGCCATTGGAGGTCTTCCAAAGCATTGACTCGAAAGCAGACTAGTGACGAAACTGATCAAAGGAGGAGGTCACGATCGACCATTGGTTTTCAGGACACTGAGGAGCCTCATAGCAGAGCGAGAAGCGTACAACAAAGCCACACCAGAGCCATCACGAGCTGCACCTGTACTTCTCCCACGCGCGATCGGACGCGAAACGTCCCATCTAATCTACCCAGACAACCTTTCTACAAGGCGTAATTTCGTACTCCCAAGACGACCGAAGCACACAGCAACACGTCGACTCAATCACTTCCACCTGGGTGATTTCCACCCTCGCCATCCTAGTCGTCACCGCTCAGCTCTTGCAAGACATATACACCCAACCGACACATTTCTCAGCCCTTCGGGATGAATCCGATGCCGTGGCTCTACATGAGGCCTCACGCTCACATGAGATTGCCGAGTATCTGAAAAATCCGCCGCTGCTCGAAGCCTTCGCCATGGAGTCATGGCGCACGAAATGCTTCCAGGCCAACACTGCGCACCGCATGGCTATGAAGCCGTTCCGGTGCTCAGATGGGTACGAGGTCCCAGCCGGAGAATTGATTGCATTCCATCAGCACTGTCGCATGAGCGACGAGGCGGTTTGTCCTGAGCGTGAGGAGTTTGACCCTTTGCGGTTTTTGGACAAGGGCCGGTCGATTGTTGACACGGGGATTGAGTGGCCTTTTTGGGGCGTCCAGAGGTATATTTGGTAAGTTGGCAGCACGGCTATGGGTATAATGGGGGTGCGCGATGCTGATAGTGTATGTCTAGTCGTGGTCGGTGGCTGGTTGCGAATGTGGAGAAGCTGCTGGCTGTGTATGTGATGCAGAATTTTGAGGCGAAGTTTGAGAGCACGAAGGGGTTGAATTTTGATTGGCGGGACGCGCCGGTGCCGAAGATGGTGTTGCTGATGAAGCCGCGGTTGGAGGGGTAAGTGCGTTGGGCGAGTTGGGGGCTATGGACGACGAGGCTTTTTTTCCTTTAGCACTATACATATTATGTTGTTCAAAGACAACATTTCGCGCCCTTTCATTGCATAAACAAACCCTGTAAGGGAAAGCTGTTAGGATGCTAATGAAATAAGGTAAAACAGTAAGACTAGATTTGCAGGTGCTCGTAAGCATGAATAAATCATCCCCTTATTATGGTTAATGATGTAGCTGATCAAATTACATTGCCTTTTAAAACGAACTTTCAATCTTAGATACATATACGTACTTGTAAAATACAGGCTACATAGGAGCAGCTCTTTAGCAATTGGCCTGTCCATAAGTTTTATTGCTCTTCCCGCGAACGTGTCCCTGTTTGAAGACCTGCGAAGGAATCGGGTGCAGGTGTATTAGGCGAGCAGACAGCTAGCTACCTAGCTGCCTATCACGGCTGTGCGAGTTGCGTACACGTTGCGACCAACAGGTTAGTTGGTGAGTTACCCGTATAGGGCGGGGCCGAAATTGGGTTGCGTATCACCCACGCCCTGCGCACACTCTCGATGTCATTCGTATGGTTAAAATCAATCTAATATAAAGAAGGATAGAACTGCACAAGCTTGAATTCAAAACGAAACATTCACAGTGTTGAAGCATTGAAAAGCAGCACCTGGGCAATCACACCATCATGTGATCTGTAAAGACCCGACCCGTGGACCCGTGGACACGCTAGTATGAAGCAAGACCGTTATGAGCCTAGCTCCAACATCAAATGTCGACGCCACAAATGCTGAAGTCGAAGAAACAACACATCAACCAACGCCAGCAACCAAGAACACGGGTAGGAAAGCTGGAAATGGGGCAGCTGGATCTGATTGGAGGAAGTTGTCCTATGCAAGAGAGTGGATATGATGTAGTAGGGTGGCGCCCCATGGCACAAGGCTGAAAAGTTCATTGGTTTTGGATCCTCACCGGTGAAGGCAGAGCCGCAGCCTGGTCTTAGAGGCTGTTGCAAAGACGACAGTAGGTGACGTGGCGGCGCCACTGCGATAAGGTAATTTAGGCAAAAGGGCACCACTCTGGGGTTTGGTTGGTCAAACGCTTCAAGGGCGGTTGGGGAGGCATCGGGGTCAAGAAAACAGCGATGTGATTGATGCGAACTACCTGAGGTGCGTAAAGAGCGGATGTATCTTTGGGAGCAGAGAGGGAGCAACCAAGACAAACTGAAAACCAAAGAGAGCGACTATAACAAATAAGAAAACCAAAGTAACGATGTGTGCCCCGAAAACCAAAAGTTCAACGAGCGTCCAAAGCGAGGTGACCGAGACAGGAAAGTATGGGTGAGTGGCAGGCACGTCGGGCTTCACCGTAGCGAAATCATCCCTGCTGTTGCAGCGCCTCCGGTCAAGCTGCATGCATGCTAGCCTAGCGCTTTACGCCCTCACAAGCTGCATTCCATGCTCTTTCTTCATGTGCTCCTTGAGTTTGTCGGCACGTGGGTAGGTCTTGTTGCAGGGCGAGACAAGGCAGCGGAAAGTTGCGCCCCCATGCACGGAGCTGAGATGTCGACGAAACTCGGCGCCTCGACCAAAGGTCTTCGTGCATCCGGGACTGGTGCAGCTGATACGCTCGCGGTGCGCATGAAACCTCTCAAGGTTTCGGGCGACCTGTTGAGGTGGCTTGGACCTTGACTGACGTTCTGGACCCGCAATGAAGGGCTCCATGCTGACGAACTGCGACTGGGCAGGAATGTGCTCAGTGTGAGGAAAGAGGATTTCTTCGATCTGAGGGTGGTTCATCGGATGCGAAAAGCCGAAAGTTGATGCTGGATGATCTCCATGCGCAGGAAGATTTCCGACGGAATTGTTCATGCTAGATTCAGCATGAAGATCCGAGTGGAAGTCCATGAGGGACACCCCCCTTTCATCATCAAACTGGAAGCCTCCGTAAGAGTAGGAGTCGAGATCTCCCAAGTTTGGATCCGGGAACCAGGGTGCCTGGCGTGGCTCGGTACAAGGGATCGCTCGATCACCCAGTTGCGTTTCGTTCGTATAGGGATCAACAGTGATTGGTTGGCGCGTGATATGCGGGGAGTTTGCCCCTGGAAAGGCATAACTGCATAATGTTAAAAAAAAAACTCACCGAGCAAACTCTGGTGTCTCGATGTCATGGTTGCCATCATCAAAAGCGCGGAATTCCTGTGGATCGAATGGAGGGGGCATATCTCTGATTGTAGTGAGGCGGACGGTATCGACAATGAAGGAAAGTTCGGACGCGTGGTAGACTCAATGGTCCAAACTTGTGGTACGAAGGCGCTGGGAGTGTTTGGGAAGTGAGCGGCCAGCCTCTGTTATCCTAAAGTCAAGGGTGAAGGAGGCTCCGTCAGGACGCGACGGTCTGTGACAAGGGCGTCATATGCACACGTGAGGCCACAGAAACACCAATCGGAGCGTGAGAAGGTGCCCCGTTCGTTTGGTGCTGTGACTCGCCACGTCAATTCTCTGTCAGTTAAGAGGCAGTATTCTTAACATGGAGGATACACGCACAAAAAACTTCCCAAAGCTGTTATTGCATAACGAAAAACGGTACCAATGGGCGACTCAGTGTTATTCCAATGTCAACATTGCTCAAAGGTCTACCAGCCACGTGGGAGATACAAGTGAGTACTGCAACACCACCCCAATACGTGTACCAGATCTAACAGATAATCAGCCAACATTTAAAAACACATACAAAGCCTTTTCGATGTAAACAGTGCGATAGAGGTTTCGCTCTCAACGCGGACCTTGCCCGCCACGTTAAAAACCGTCATCGCGTCGCACAGCAAATGTTTCCCTGCGCTTATTGCGACTTTAAAGCAAAGCGAAAGGACAATGTTTCCCAGCATATACACAACATTCACAGCCATTTGATTGGCCCTCGTTTCAACGGAGATAAGCCGAATTCACCAAAAGCCTCATCTGCGAAAAAATTCAAAGACCAAACCTCAGAAACCGATGCCTCCTTGAACGGCTCTAAACAGACGATAGATCCGATCTCCATATTCAACGCGGCCAGTGCTGGAAATGCCATTTTGTTGGACCGACTTCACCAGTCAGGTGCGGATATGTTCGCGATTGCAGATGACGGCTCTAATGCGTTGCATGCTGCGGCCAGGGCTGGAAGCGAAGTAACGGTGAAGTTTCTTCTGGAGATTGGTGTGTCACCTGATGTCCGAAGAAGTCACAGGACTGCTCTGCACGAAGCAGCCACGAGCGGAGATTGGGCCACAATGAGAATCTTGCTTCGCGATGGTATCTGTTTGTATCCCATGCCTTGGTGGGACTTCAATTCATGCGTCCTACACTGCCTCGTGGATTCGGGAAGCGAAGATGCTATCAGAAGCTTGATACAACATTGCAGAGAACGAAACGTCCATCAACCAGAACGCCTAATACCCTTCATGTTGTACTTTGCCATGGACATGAAGAAAATTTCCATCACACGCTTGCTTCTTTCGTATCAAGGTATAGAAATCAACACAAAAGTCATACGCGGATGCAGTCCAATACATCTTGCGGCATGGCATGGAGACAAGGAATCTCTAGGCCTTTTACTGGCTTATCCAGACATTGATATCAACGTCACAAACAACCACAGAACACCTTTGGATATAGCAATTCAACGTGGCCACGAGAACGTGGTCAGCCTTCTCCTCACACATAAAGACCTCCATTTCAGAGGTGGCCGCCCTTGGCCGGAGACCGAAGTTCGTAAAGCCGTGCGCAGGGGCTACTTTGATATCACCCGGGCTCTCATCCAGGATCACAGAATGAAGAAGGGTTTCGAAGAAAAGACTTTCGATTCAAAGCATCTTGATCTCCTCCTTGCAGTTATAAACGGTGATGAACACGCTGTCAAGATGATCATATGTGGAAAACGACTGGACTCTTCGCAGTGGTCTACGAAAAGTCACCTTGCGCCTCTCAATTGGGCTGTTGCAATGGGTCATAGGCACATTGTGAAACTGCTCTTGGATCATCCAGACACCAATGTCAACCTCGGAGCTTATGACAACTTTCTCCCCCTAGAAGTTGCTGCACGAAACGGCGACCAAGCAATACTGCGAATGCTTCTGGATCATCCCCAACTCGATGCCAGTAAAGGCAAAGCTCTTTACGAGGCCGTGAAGAGAAGCGATGTCCAGATGTGTGAGATGCTACTTCGTCGTCCCGACACCGATCCAAACCACGCGGAGCCGTTGAAGGAAGCTGTGAAGCAAGGCAGCCAACAGATTGTGGGAATGTTACTTGAACATCCAAAAACAAACGTGAACCAGACACATCGGAGAGGATCTGAAACAGCTTTGCATATCGCTGTGTCGCATGGCAGACTCGATCTCGTCGAACTGATACTCGCCCGCGTAGCATACCCTCGGGTCAATATTAATGCTGTGGAATATTTACGATGCTTAGGGTGGAATTGTGGTACGGTGCTCGATGTAGCTCGCCATAAACAGCACAGAGAAATCATCAATCTTCTCTTGGCTCACGGAGCGGAAAGTTATGAGCAGCTACGAGTAAGATATCCCAGGTTAGAATATGATTATGATGTATTGGTAAAGCAAAGCAAAGACTTTGACAATAGCATTCAAACTCGGGACGAGGCCAAAAGACTTGGAGGATCCGGTCATGGTACGTCACCTTCAGTCCTCTCTATGAACGAGATGCCAATGGACGCCGACATCTCCGGAGACGAAGATCTGGATATGGATGACTGGGAACGATATGAACAATTTGACGCTGGTGCTCGAGCGTCATGAATCCCACGTAAGATCAACTTGAAAAGTTTCCAACCTGGCGCTTTCACGTCTCTAAAGAGAGTAGCTAGAATCATGACCTTTTTTTCGTATCCACTATGCTTTTGTCATCTCCTGTATCCGCCAGTCCTGTGTGTCTTGTCTACTTTGCTTATTATATTTGGGGGCTTTTCTTTAGCACATTCGTTCTTCACGCACGAGCTCGCCGTCGTCCTGTCCGAAACGGGCATAGACCGGCGCACGTCCAGAGACGCGTACCTGCGTTGTTCGGGTGGTGCCCGGGTAGTATATACATTGCCTTTCTGGTTGGTGTTAACGCGAAGCACACAACCTGCTATGGTAGTGAGAACGGTGCTATGCGTTGCGGAAAAGCCCTCGATTGCGAAAGCAATCGCAAACCACTTGGGAGGTCAAGTGACTAACGTGTCCGTGCGCGTGATGCGCCACTTCGCGTGATGGGCCACCCACGCCAAAACACTCAAACTTCGCAACCTCGTAACTCCACTATCATGGCTCCAATCGATGATGCCGTTGCAGAAATAACGTCGCTAAATTCTGGCGAACAGTTCTTGTACCGAAAAATAGCTAAAAAGTATGGTGTTTCTCGCTCAACTTTAACACGAAGGCACTAAGGCATTGTTTACCTCCCACTCAGCAGTTTGCTGGCAGTTTTCGTATGCACGTGCCGAGAGGCGTTTTTAGCTGTTCTATATATAGTAAACTGCCAGAGGCGTGGTGTTTACCTCCGTCTGGCAGTTAGTGGCGTTAATCAGCGCACTCTGAACCTCAAAATTAACAGGCTCTTAATCCGGCACTGTTTTTGTTGCAATCCACCTTAAAAATGGCTAGAACCCGCAAGAGGACTCAAAAGGCCCAGGAATCCGATCTCCAGAAGACCCCTCCGCGTGGTAGTTCGCGCCCAGCACGCCTAGAGGCATCGTCTCCTCTTAAAAAGAGGCCTAGGACCACGAAGGGCAAGAAAGAGGCCCAGCTAATTAACCCACCCACTCCAGACGACGGTGTTGATGTGTCTGGAGGTAACAGTGGGCCTGCTGAACCTGCGGAACCTGCGGAGTATAGTGGTGACGACCTAGAAGATCCTATTCCCGTTGTTGATGACGAGGAAGATCTGTTAGTTATTACAGTACCTTCGCCACTCCTAGTTAGGCCTGCTGTCAACCCTGGAGCCACTTGGAAGGTGCCTGTGAACCTAGCCGATCCTATTCTACGCTCTTCCGCCACACTAAACTCTTTTGGCACGCCGGCTCCTTCTTTTAAGGTACAAGACTCTGCTACTCCAGCTCTAGGTGTAGCGCCAGGCGGCAAGCCGCCACGTGTGAAATGGACTAAGACGATGGAAGAGGTGTTGCTCTAGGCTCTTGAAGAGATTGTCAAACGTGGGAAAACGGCCGATAGCTTCAAAGCAGAGCACTAGAATGAGGTAGCAGATAAGGTTTGTAAGGTATACACGGGTAGGGCGGCGGTGATCGGCAAGAACTGTAAATCGAAGTATGAGATATTTCAAAAGTCCTGGAGTTTGTGGCAAGATCACCTAGGTTCTGGATTATCTGGATAGGAGGATAACGAGGAGGGCTTACCTTAATCAAGCAAGGAGGTTATAGATAGCTACTTTAGCGAGCATCCTAAGTTTAAGGCGTTTTAATTCGAACCCCCTCTAGGCTATAAATACCTTGTTAATATTATTGGAGATCGTGTTGCAACAGGCGAGTTTGCGATCGACGCGGAGGCAGAGGGTAGTGACGACTGGGCATCAGAGCTTCTATCTGATAACGTCGAAGATGAAGAGGAGAGCGGGGAAAGCGAGGATAACGAGAGCCAGCCTTCAATCGAGCGTTCTCAATTGGTAGCCACATCACGATCGTTGTCTGTTGTAGCTACTTCGTCGTCAACCTCCGATAGGTCTCTTACAGCCGTACAACATAGGAAGCTGGAGAAGAAGCGTCAGAAGGAGCAAGCCAAAGGTGGAATGCGTAAGCATATGGCAGAGAAGAAGGCTAAGAAGGGAGGGGAGGGTCGTGTGCGTGAAAAGGGTGAGAAGAAGTCCAATCTGTTAGCGCGATCTCTAAGTGAGTTTGATGGGCAATTGGCTAAGGTTCTAGAGGGTTTTATGAAGAAGCTGGACGAGAATATAAAGAACCTGATCTAGCAGGCTGTTGAACTATTTGAGAGGCAGTTAGCTGGAGAGTTTGAGGCGGAGGTGTACTAGGTTATCTCTCTACTTTAAGATGAGGCGAAGGCAAGCGCCATGCTCGCGATAAAGCTAGAACGCCAAGCTAGATAGATTAAATATCAGCTAGGGCAATTGTTCTCCTAGAATATCTCTAGCCTATAATCCGAGCGCCCATCTATGTTCCTGATAGGATTCCCACATACATTCGGTCAATTCCGTGCGAAATTCGTCGTCGGTAAGCCTTGATCGCCACCCATCCTCCATTTCAGTGTCACCCTGGCATATTAACCCATCCGCCTCCGCCTCATTCGCCTCCGCAGCGACGTTAATACCCTGCTGGCTGTTAAGCTAGTTATAAAGGGCTACACAAGCGTATATGATAAACACCTAAGTCCGAATGCTAAAGCCTAATTGGGCCCCCTGGAGGATCTTGAACCGTCTCTTTAACACGCCAAAGGCCCTCTCTACCGAATTCGGCCACTCAACGCACAGACCCCACTCAACGCACAGTTTGAGGATAGCCACCACTATTACTTTTGAAGCTGCAGAGCTCTATATATATCGTAAAATCACTAGATTTTTTAGAGTAACATTTGCAGAAGCTTGATAAATCGATTGGCAACGATAAACTACGTGTGATACCTCTGTGGGAGGCGTACTTTGCGAGTGCGCGTTGATGGGCCGGATGCCTCCACCACCCCTTCAATAACTAATAGATCCTCAACATCAACCTCTAGGTCCTTAATAACATGAGCAGGAGGTGCAGGAGCCTCGAGGCTACGCGCCTTACCCTTTTTGGCCAATTGTATATCAGTCCTGAGTTGCTTTTCAGCTGCGCGCGCAAGTAGATCTTCTTCGCGCTCTGCCACCTTCCTCTGCTGTTCTTGCAACCTAACCTCTTTTGCAGCCATCCTTTTCTGCGCCCTCTGCTCAAGCATAGCCTGTTTCTCCTGCTTTTTTCTGCTCCTTAGCTAGCTTGTCGCGCTCCTTCTGGTGTTGTAGTTCTTCTGCTTTGGCGTCTTTTTCAGCCTGGCGATTGCGGGCAGCCTCAACTTTTGATGGCAACCAGAAGACGGCGCCGCCAGCGTAATTCTCAGAGGGTTCAAGTAGTAATGCCTTGCCACGCTTACGGCGCTTCTTCTCATTGAAAAGGGCATCTCTAAGGCGATCGTTTTCGTGCTGGACGAGCTGTTTCTGAGTCGCTATTGCGTGTATTGTGTGAGACAGCTGCGAGACGCGTTTATCATTAAGATCCTCAACTACCTGTCGTAGAAGTCCTTCAATTTTACGCCAATCGCTTGCAGAGAGTACTGACAACGTGCTATCGCTGCTTGATGGCCTCTTAGGCTCTAGATCCTTAAATTTCTTCAATATAGCGTTGGTATTCAGCGGAGAGATGCCAGTAACTTTAAAGGCGTTAATAATTGTTTCTTTAGCGAATGCAACTCTATATGCCTTATAGAAGAAGCGGAAGAAGTCGCGCTTAGTAATAGATGTGAGTCCTTAGCTGTTGTACATGAATTCGGAGAGCTCTTTTGTATATGCAGCTGAAAGAGGCTTAAAAAGGCAAACATCTAGAGGCTGTAGCGTATGAGTTGAATACAGCGGGTAGATAGCTATGAGGATTCAATTTTGATTGCAGAACTCGATAAACTCCATAGTAACATGTAAGCCATGCCCATCAAGAATTAGGAGTCAATAGTCGCGCTTTGCCTTCTTCTTAGTCTCCTCTTAAAAGCACCTCTTAAGCCAGGCAATCCCAAGTTCGTTGTTTGTCCATCCAGATAGTGATGAGGCGAAAAAGGCCTGGTGCTCTTGAGGATTGAAATCTTGTAGCCATGTGTCCTGGATGTTGCCAGAAGCCGCCTGATATATTAGGGCAGGTTTGAGAGAGCTGCCGTCGGCGCATATACAAGCTATCGTCGTTATCCACTCTCTATTGCCGTCCTGGAGTACCTGCTTGACGCCTCCTTGCTCATATCGCTGTCGAGAGAACACGCGCTTCATTTTTGACACTACCCCGATCAAGAAGCCCTTCTCATCCATATTGTATATATTTGACGGTGCGATGTTGTACTGCTTGATCTTATCGTCTAAAAGCTTGAAATAGAGGGCGTATTTGAAGGCTGAATCGGCTTTGTAGCGCTGGCTATCGATGCCAGATGTCCATCGCGATATAAGGTCAATTTGATGCCGCGCAATGTAGCGATTAACCCAGTGATTTCCTGGCTCTTGATGTGCTATTTCTCCAGCGAAATTTCGTATCATCTCTCTCGGGGGTAGGCCTTGTACACACAGCTTATCAATGTACTGTAGTAGCTGTTTTTCCTGTGTATTGTTGAGGAGTCGCTTTTTTTCGGCCCGAGTTGCATAGGTGCCCCGAACCCCTCGATAGCGCTTCGAGAGCCGCGACCGCTCAACGCCGTACTCCCGAGCAACCTGGGATATATTAGGACGTTCTCCTAGCTCCAGGGATTTTAAAGCTTCAACAGCTGCGTCGATCGGGTCCATATTGGTGGAGTTATGAGGTGTTGAAAATATACGATTTTTAGTGTTAACTGTGCGTTGAGTGGCCGAATACGGTACCATGGGTGCGGGGTCAATGCGCGCCGAGCCTCAATGCGCGCTCAACACCAAACCAGCTCAGCTAAACTTGAAGCTGCAGAGCTCCCTACAATTGCTATTATTATAAGAATTTCTGGTGATGAGGTCTATGAATCTTAATAATTAATTATAGCTATAAAAATCTACTCGGAGTTCTAATATCCCGGCCCCGGCGCGACTGAGGCTGTAGAGGCTGTGAATCACAATTGTCAACAAACAAATCCAGTCCAAATCCACCCGTTGACTTGATTTGATGTGCCTCAACAGTGCTGGAGGACTTGATTGGGAGGTCTTGGCAGCAGTTTGTACTTGATTTGGAAGTCGGATTTGCAAATATTAATCTGAAATTGTGGTGTTGTACTGCAGTTTGGCAGCTAATCGTCCCATTTAGATACACTGTACAGAGTCTTGATTGCTGCGTCAGTGAGATTGCTCTCATCAACCTCATTGTCGCTGCTCATAAAACCAGCCTTCAGCCAGCTCCGCACACACTGCAGAGCAGCTAGTAACTGTGAGCTCATTTTGCGCCGCTTCGGCTCCAATAAGTCGCCAAGTTCGCTGAACAAGCGCTCACACTCCGCGCTGGAGGCTGGAATACTCATTATATCAAGCGCAAACTGCGCCAACGCTGGGTACTTGTTGCGTAACCCAAGCCAATAGCGGACTGGGTTACCTTCTCGATCGAAGTCGGCGCGGCTCCAACGCGGCTCACAAGCCCGCCAGCGCTCGTACTCATCGCCAGTTTCTTCATCAGAGTCGCTCTCCGCCTCGATAATCGCGTCAACGGCGTCGTCAATGGTGTTGGACCGCTTAACCAGCGGGCGTGGAGGCGGCCGGGGAGCAACAGTACCGCTATAGAGGCGCCAAAGTTGCTGAAAGGCAGCGTCGGCAGCCGCCAATTGAGCTGGGTCACCCGCCCAAGCGACTTTGCAGTAGTTACGATAGCGCGGGTGGAGTACAATCGCAGCGTAATAGGCAGTACTGTCGCTCAGTTTGCTGTAATAGAGCTTCAGTTTGGCGACAGCGCCGCGCAGGTTGATGGCCAAATGGTCTTCCGGAGCGTCTTCTTGCTCAAAGTCAACATCGCGATAGGTAATTAAGCGCTCTTCATAAGCGCTTATAAGCTGCTCAAAGGTAGGGATAACCTCATAAATGGCGCCGAAGCGCCCATTAAGCTTGCGATCGCCTGGCTGCTTGCTCTTGCCGCGACCTTCCAGCCGCTCTGTGGCTGCTTTGAGCGGCTTCAACACATCCACATACTCAGTGATAACTGCCCAGTCTGCTGCTTGTAGACCGGTTGATCGCATCCACGCCAAAGCAGCTGGCGGCTTGTTAGTTGTTTGATCAAGCGCTTCGATCCGTGAGATGTGGTGTTTGGCGTAGTCGGTGATGGGACGTTAGAGGATAAGCCCACGCTTAAAGGCAGCACAATAGCTGTTCCAGCGTGTAACGCACGCCTTGACAACGGCTAATAATAAGGCCTTGTTTATGGGGTCTTCAGCTAACGCGAGGTGCTGGAAAGTAGAGAAACTAGAGTACTGTTTCGGCGTACTAATAAAGTTGATGATGTCTAGAAACACTCCCAAAGGCCCTAGCCGCCGCCACTTATTCATGAACTTCTCCTCATCCTTCTCGTGCTTTGGGTCATTATCGTAGGCGTCTTTATCCTTGCCAAACATGACAGTTTAGCCGACAAGGTTAATAGTGTGGCAACTGCAACGAAGGCGGCGTTGAGCGGCAGTAAATCCATACTATTTACTCAAGTACTCCACTGCCACATTGTTACTTGCAGCGTTATCTAACACAAAGTAACCTAGCTTCTCCGCCGTTATATCGAACGCCTGCAGCGCTTTGTCGACACATTCGCCTATCCTCTCGCCGCTGTGGACGCCAGCGAGCTGCGGCAGCGCGATAGGTAAGTCTCGAATCCTGCCCGCGGTGTCAACGTAGTGAGCAACGACACCAAAGAAGCCGCGCTTGCCACCTTTTGCAGTCCAGCCGTCAAAGCTGACGTGCACCTTACTGCTCGCAGTCGCTAATTCTGCTTTAACAATAGGAACAAGGTAGTCGTAGAGCCGCAGTACGAACCTCGACACGCTGTTGTGGCTTGTCCACAGCGCTTGAACTGCCGCAGGATTGGCGAACTGTAGCATGCGCCGGAAGCTCTCAGTCTCAAATTCGCGCAGCGGATGGTTATTCTTAACAAGCCATTACACAGCGGCGAGCCGGAAGCCTTGAACATCAAAGTTACTCAGCTCATTAACCACAGCTTGCGTGACAGGTACGCCCTTCTTCATCGCGTCAAAGATAGTTGACTGACCACCCGGCAGCTGTGGCAGCTGCTTCCCGCGCGCAGTTAGGCGATGGCCGCGCCTTTGACGACCCAGGTGCTTCGCCACGGAGCTTGTGGCATCCGTCACCTCGATTATGCTGCTCGTCGGCGCGTTGTGGTGGCAGAAGCGGCACACAAAGAAGGTGCGCTCAGGTTTATCAGCCGCAATTTGTGCAGGACTTTGCTTTAACGCGACGCGATAGCCGTACTGAAAGACCCAGCTCTTCTTGCCAATAAGAGTACGCCGCGGCACCTGGTACCGAGCCAGCTTCCAATCAATGCCATCGTAATTGTCCGCAAAGCGCTCGTCAAAGCCGCCGCCGACGACATTATCATCCTCCACAGTCGAAGCCTCCGTGGCTTTGACGCCGACGATGGCGTTAACAACGCCTGCGACTCCAGCAACTGCAGCTCCCACGGCCGCTGCGAGGCATCTATAACCTGGCCGACAAGCGGGTCTTCGGCGGGCATGGCTGGCTGGCTGGCTACCCGTGATGGCGACGATTGAGGCGACGGCGGCGCAGTTAGCTGCGTTCGGGCAGCTCTATCGGCTGACTGGCAGTGCCGGCTGGCAGCGAGTCGCCTTCAATAGCCCGCTGGGTGCGTACTTTCTGACGCTTGCCGCGACCTCCACCTTCATCGGTCACCTCTACCGGTACGGCGCCGTTGGCGCGTACTCCGGGCGCGTGTGTTGCCATCGATAGCGCGTTTGGGGGGCATCTCGGGCTATTAGCAAGCCCACAAGGTCAGCAAAGGCAGCGAAAGTACGCAATAAGTTAACTGCAATAGCTAAAACACCAACAAAAGTACACCGATAGATAGGCGATGGTAACAAACAGCGCGTCAAGTGCGCGATGAGATGGCTAGGGGGCCTGGGCGTGATGCCGGCAGTAAGTTGTGGCCAATCAACGACTCCAAATAAGCCAACTTTTGCAGCAACACCCGCTCGCTTCTATGGCTAAACAACACTATCAAATCTATCAAATCTCCAAGTCAAATCTTCATTTTGGACTTGATTTCCGCCTCAATTTATACGGCAAAGACTTGATTTACTTGAATTGGCAACTCGGCCGTTCGAAGCTCGAGATTTGGAAGTATATTTGATTGTTGACAATTGTGGCTGTGATGCAGCACCTGAGGCCTCAGCAGCATCTATAGCCTTATTAATAAGCTTTTTTTCCCTTATGCCCTGCTTAGGTAGCCTTAATGCCTTTTTGCTACCTTTCTTAGCTATTTTTATACGATTCTTGTAGTGTTGCTGAGCCCTGCGAGCCTGCTGCTTCTGGGCTCGCTCAGCTGCCTGATCCGCCTTTGCCTTCGCTCGAGCTGCCTGAGCCTCAGCCCTCGCAACGCGCTTCTCTTGGAGTAGTCTAGCCTTCAGCTGCTGGCTAGCCCTCCAAGCCTCAGCTGCCTCAGTTTTTTGGAGTACTAGCTGCTCTGCCTCGGCCTCTTTTTGCTGTAGACGATCACGTGCCTCCTGCACCTTCCTTGGGGACCAGAAAACAGCACCCTCTGAGTACTTAGTAGGCTGGTTATCCAGCAAAGGCTTGCCACGCTTCCTACGCCTCTTCTCATTGCCTAGTGCTGCTCTTAGTCCCTTATTTTCATGCTGTAGTAGCTGTTTTTGTACGGCAATTGAGTGCACTGTTCGGCTTAGCTTCTTTGCCTTATTACTATTCCCTATATCTACTGCAGCCTTTAGGAGCTGGTCGATTTTCCTCTAGTTAGACGCGCTAAGTACTGAGGTTGAGCTTTCTCTTAATTCCCGCTCGGGTAGGCTGGTCTTAGTGAATCTCTTAAGTATAACCTCTGGGTTAAGTAGTGCTATGCCAGTAGCCTTAAAGGCCTTAATAATTAATGGCTTCCTAAACGAGCTACCCTAAGCCCTCTAGAATAGGCTAAAGAAGTCTCTTTTTGCAATTGACAATAGTCCCTGGCACCTGTGTAGGAAGGCTGAGAGCTCAGCTGAGTAGGCAGTGGAGAGAGGCTTAAACATAATAACGTCGAGCGGCTGTAGTGTATGTGTCGAATGAGGCGGAAATATAGCTAGGAGTATCCTATTCCGGTTATAGTAATTGATAAAATCTATAGTAAGGTGGGATCCATGGCCGTCAAGGATAAGTAGTTGGTAGGAGCGTCCAGCTTTCTCCTTAGTACAGCGATCGAACACCTGCTTAAGCCACGCGAGGCCTATCTCGTTATTTGTCCAGCCAGAAGGCGATGAGGTGATAAAGGCTGAGTGTTCCTGAGGGTTGATTTCTTCAACCCAGCTTGATTGTAGGCTACCTGAGGCAGCCTGATAGATGAGGGCTGGATCTAGAGCCGATCCGTCGGCGCATATGCAGGCTAGGAGCGAAATCCACTCACGGCTACCATCCTGAATAGCCTGCCTCACCTCCTTGCTCTCGTACAGCTGCCTACTAAAGATCCGCTTTGAGCGAGTAGTAATGCCTAGTAGGATGCCTTTTTCGTCCATATTGTACGTGTGCTGAGGCTCGATATCGTATTGGCTAATTTTCTGCTGTAGTAGGTCGAAATATAGGCTGTACTTTGTCTCTGAGTCGGCTTTGTGGCGATTGCTGTCCATTCTAGCTGTCCATCTTGAAACTAGATCAATGCTGTGTCGCTTGACGAACTGATCAACCTAGTATATGCTAACGCTCGTTTTGGCTATACAGGCTGTAAAGTTCTGGATCATTTGCTGTGTAGGTGGTAGGCCTTGCTAAGTGAGTTTTTTGATATAGCGTATAAGCTCCTGCTCCTGTTGAGGGCGAAGTTTTTGTTGGTTGATTCCCTCAGCTGTACGCGACTGCGTTACAGCCTGGTGTCTCCGGGTGAGCGTAGAGCGTACAACGCTATGCTCCTTCGCGATTTTTGTATAGTTGATAGAGTCTCCAGGTTCTTGCGATTGTATCGCTTCAAGCGCAGCCTCAATTGACCCCATATTGGTAGCGATAGGTGGTGTTGAAGCTTGAGGTGTTTTCGTGTTGAGCGCGCATTGAGGCTCGGCGCGCATTGACCCCGCACCCATGGTATAGCTATCCTTAACGATAAATGCTGTAAGTTAAACGGCTCTTAAGGCGTTTTTGGATTCCTACTATTAACATCCTACTCGCTAATGTAATAACGAGTTTTTTAATAGGGAACGAGCAGCAGCCTATCTATTAAAGAGTAGCCACTATCCGCTAGAAAATAGGTATTTAGAGCTGGGGCCTTGAATCCTTTGAAGCAGGCATTCTAGAAAACACGGGCATTATGTGCGGAGCCCTCCTATCTAGTAAGAACGAACCGGAAGTTGAGGTTAAAGTCTATATAGGCGAAAATATTTTATAAGTAATAATCTTTCCTACACTGCTATGCTGACTTAATAGGAAACTTCTTGCCAGGCTTAATAGTATTCCTACTAATAGAGATAGGTATATAGGTCCTATCCACAGCTCTGCAGCATTTGTTAAAGAACGGCGAGTAGGTTTTTAATGTTGAAATCCGCAAGGGTACCTTATCCTCTAGGGGCCGCACCACCTTAGGATAGAGGTTATTGCGCAGGATAGTAAGTACCTTGTAGAAAGCGCGATGTAGAGTCCTCATGCTGTGCTGGAATTGTTCGCGCAGGTAGCGATATAACTGATCTTTGCTGACAACCGCCATAAAGATGCCCAGCTTCTTGTTAGCATCCACCTCCCCCGAAGCCGTCAATCCCCTGTTGATTAGCAGCTTTAGGAGGGCCTCAAATTGCTCCTTATGCAAGCCAGTAATGTTGTATATCCTATCCTAGTGGCCTTCGCGCATAGCCTTTACCTACTCTAATCTATAGCTATATTCTATCCCATCCACACGCAGGCCGGTGGGCCTATAGAGCACCTTATTAAGAAACAATCGCATGGCGCGCGATCGAGATTGCCGCTGTAGGTCTATAGCGATCGCTGCTAGTATAATAGGGAGGGTTCTGCGCAAACGAATACGTGGGGAGCTGCGAATGCGAGCTATAGGGTAATAATAACAGCAAGAGTATGGAGTGACGTTATAGCGATGTTTGGCAGCCTCTGCTGGCAGTTTTTTCTGCACCTCTGGGGCACCAGTAGAAACTGCCAGCAGTTTTGCTGTTTTAGGCAGGTTGTTGTCCGTGCGAAGCCACTAAACGCCACCAATACGCCACCCTGGCAGAATTTTCTGCTGGATTGGCTCCGGAGGTAAACACTAGGCCGCCAGCAGCTTCTTAGAAACTGCCAGGGGCACGGGAGGTAAACACTAGACCCTCAGCAGCTTCTTAGAAACTGCTGGCAAACTGCTAAGCGGGAGGTAAACACTGCCTAAGCTATAACACAGCCGCACGCGTCTAAGATTATTAACTAACAGAAGCTTACTCTGCTATAGGAGGCAGAGCTTGTTAACTATATAGAAGGACTTACAGCACGTCACTTGCCTCCTATAAGAGAGATGGTACAGAATTTTGCGTCTACAATTGCGAAGGAGCCCGTGAGCGAGAGCTGGGTTACGCGCTTCATCAACAAACACGACATCTATCTTATCTCTTAATGGGCAACGGGTATGGACGCTAATCGCCACAACGCCGACTCAGGGGATAAATACAGCCTGTATTTTGATTTCCTAGGTGACAAAATCAAGGAATACGACATCGAGCCTCGTCACACATACAATATGGATGAGAAGGGCTGCCTGATTGGTATCATTGGTAGATCGAAACGGGTGTTTAGCAGGCGAATGTGGGAGAAGAAGGAAGTTAAAGCAGCTCTCTAAGATGGCTCTCGTGAATGGATTACCATCTTAGCATGCGTCTGCGCCGACGGATCAGCCTTGCCGCCAAGCCTCATCTATCAGGCTACCAACAACGGCATACAATCAAGCTGGGTAGAGGACATCAAGGCAGGAGAGCACTTGGTACACGTCACCTCATCGCAGTCAGGCTGGACCAACAACGATATCGGCCTTGCCTGGCTCGAACAGGTGTTTGATCGCTACACCAAGGCAAAAGCTCGACGATCTTACCGACTACTTATCCTTGATGGCCATGGATCTCACGTTACTATGGATTTTATTGACTACTGCGATCAGAATAGGATCCTCCTATACTTCCTCCTCATTCAACTCACACGCTTCAGCCGCTTGATGTGCTCTTTAAGCCTCTCTCAACTGCGTACTCAGCTGAGCTATCAACCCACCTCCATAAGAGCCAAGGCCTCATCCCTATTAAGAAGGGCGACTTCTTCCCTCTATTCTGGAAGGCCTGGACGAGCTCCTTTAAGGAGGAGACGATATTTAAGTCTTTTGAAGCAACGGGTATCTCACCATTCAACCCAGAGGTTATACTTAAAAAGTTCACCCAAACCACCCAAGATGAGCAGGGATCGCGAGAGAGCTCTACGTCAGTACTCAGTGGATCTGACTGGCGTAAACTAGATCGCCTTGTACGATCTGCAGTAGAAGGCCAGAGCAGCAAGGACGCGCAGAAGCTCAGCCGCTCACTCCACCATATCTCAGTTCAGAACGAGCTACTTCGCCATAAAATCAACGGGCTCAAGGAGGCACTATCAGTCAAGAAGAAACATAAGAAGAAGGGCAAGCCGCTTGACCTTCAGCAACGTCAAGAGTACCATAGGGGAGCAGTCATCTAGTCACCAAGGAAGATTCGGGAGGCTCGTGTACGCCAGTCTGTAAAAGAGCAAGAGGAGAAGGAGCAGAAGCTTCAAAAAGCGGAGGCAGCTAAGTTAAGGGAGGCAGCCAAGGTAGCTAGGGAGAAGGAGAAGGCTAAGAAGGCAGCAGAGAGCGCGCGCCAGAAAGCGGCTCGTGGCGCAGTAAAAGCTCTACAATCAACCCAAAAAGGTAAGAGAAAGGCCTCGCAGCTATCTACGCAGAGCAATAAGCGTCAGAAGCGTGTGGTTAACGCTGTAGCTACTGAGGAGGCCTCAGGTGCCGCATCAGCAGCTCCACCTAAGGCCACGCGGTGCGGCCGCAACGTCAAGCTTCCAGGTAAATACAAGTAGTGCAGGTTAATTGTAAGCATTAACATAGTACTCCGCTATAAAATCTAGTGATAATAGCTACTGTATGTGGCTCTACAGCCTCGTTTCTCGCAGAGCTGTTTTGGCGTGGGTGGCCCATCACGCGAAGTGGCGCATCACGCGCACGGACACGTTACCGTGAGCACAGACGCGCGCAATCCGCCCGTCGAGCTAATGGACGTGCAGCATAACATGCCAGGCAATCCGTATGTGAAGAACTACGAATTCGACTACATGTTTCCGCAATGGGGTAATTGCAGTGTGATGATGACCTCTGTGCTGGGCCACCTCTTCAGCCACGAGTTCGAGCCCCGATACAAGAGCTGGACTTCAAGCGACGCATCTGCGCTTTTTGACGCTCGCATCGACGTTTTTGTCGGTAGCGACAGAAAACCTATCGCGGACAACATCAAGCGACACGCTCACCGGGCCGACGTGCTCTATGTCTGGACCGACTGCGACCGCGAAGGTGAGCATATAGGCACCGAGATTCGGTCGGTGGCCGCACAAAGCAACCAGGCTCTGGGTCGCGCTGGCGGCACAGTAAGAGCGCATTTCTCCAACATCGAAAGAGCGCATATCATTCACGCCGCGCAGCATCCCGCCACTCTCGACGAAGCGCAAGCCGACGCAGTGGCGTCGCGTATCGAGCTCGATCTTCGTGTGGGCGCAAGCTTCACCCGGCACCTCACTCTGAGTCTTCGTCCTGTACTCCAGCGAGGAAATCTGTCAGAAGCCTCTCGCTTGATCAGCTACGGGAGCTGTCAGTTTCCCACGCTTGGCTTCATCGTCGAGCGCTACTTGCGCGTTCGGAATTTTATACCGGAACCATTCTGGGGCATCAAACTGATGTATCGAAAAGCTGGAATAAGGGTGGACTTTAGTTGGGCGCGTAAACACCTCTTCGACAGAATGACGGCTGTTATTCTCTATGAGTGGTGTCTTACTTCGCAGAATGCGCAGGTCCAAAAGGTCCAAACCAAGCCAACAAGCAAGTGGAAGCCCTTACCGTTAACTACTCTAGAGCTTCAAAAGTGCGGTAGCAGATTCTTAGGAATAAATAGCTAAAAGGTTCTGCAGCTTGCAGAAAAGCTATATTAAAAAGGTTGGATTAGCTATCCTCGAATTGAAACAGATCAGTTTGATCAGGGTATGGACCTTCGCGGCCTTGTCCTGAAGCAGACGCAGGGCGGCGGCTGGGCTAATTATGCAACAGCGCTGGTCAATGGAGACTTTTTGTGGCCCCGTAACGGACGTAGTAATGATAAGGCCCATCCGCCTATCCACCCTGTCAATTTCGTCAATCCAACTACGCTCTCCTATGAAGAGCAGCGTGTCCATGAGTTCGTCGTCCGGTGGTTTCTGGCATGCTGCAGCAAAGACGCCCAGGGGTTAAAGACCGATGTTAGTATTCTCTATGGACCGGAAACATTCCATGCATCTGGTCTTGTAATATTAGAGCGCAACTATTTCAATGTCTATGTTTACGATCGGTGGGGTAACCAAGAACTTCCCCAGTTCAGCGAAGGGGAGGTCTTCGAGCCGACCGAAGCTATTCTCAGTGAGGGGAAGACGTCACCACCTGGATATCTAACTGAACCGGACCTGCTGGCACTAATGAACGCGAATGGTATCGGCACCGATGCCACAATCGCCGACCATATTGTCACCATTACAGAACGACAATATGTCGAAGCCAGAGCCCAGCCAAGCCAGGCGCGGCATGGAAATGGCGAAGAAGAGTCCGAAGAGATGCCAGCCCAAGCGAGAGTCGGAAATGGTGGTAGAGGTAGAACAACAGTAGCCCGTGGTCGTCGTGGCGGCAGGAATAGCGGTCCTGGTCGCGGTGGCGCTATAACAGGTGTTCGGGAATTCATCCCCACGACGCTAGGGGTCGCTTTGGTGGAAGGCCACGAGAATATGGGTTTCGAGACTACTTTGACGAAGCCTTTTTTACGCAAGGAGGTAAGTCAACATCCTTCGTCAATCTCCACCATGGGCTGCTAATGACAGGTGTAGATGGAGCGGAAGATGAAGGCCATATGTAATGGACAAGCGACCAAGGCTCGGGTCGTGAACGAAACCATCGATCAGTATCGAGGGGTCTATGCTCGCATGCAGCAACATCCAGACGTCCTTCGTGCGGTGAGGACTGAGTCTCGGCGTACCTACTTCTCCGCTGATGCGATTGTAGGCTGTTCGGAAGTGTGTTTTCGGTGAAGTGAACTGAGTCTACCTTAGTATCGGACCCTGCCAGTTGCCGCGCATCTCAACCGATCATCCTGCGCAAGACTTTGATGGACCCGCTCGGCCATTATGGCCACTGTTTCGCACGCAGTTGCCCGCGACTGTTGTGGGCTAGACTGGGGTTCGGAAAGGCAAATCCATTGTTGATTCCGAACTCATCATGTTGCAGTTGTCTTTGAGGCTAAAAAGCGGTACTTCGGGGCAGCACTAACCGTATGGCCTCGAGGCTTCGTGGGGGCTATTCTAAGATTTATGCATTGCATGCCACCCTCTCTAACTGGATTATGGTTTCGGCTCATAACTAGATCGAATAGGAAGCGAATTGTTTTCAGTTAGTAATCCTAGATAGAGAGAGGGTGTGTGTGTATGTGTAAGAGAGTTTTATTTATAGTTCTATTTTTTGTAACTAGCTAATATTATATATTATCTTTTACTATTTAGCAGCTATTTTAAAGACTTGTAGACTTTTACTTAGTTATAATAGAATGCTAGAAATATATTACTATGTGGCGTTAATTTAATCTACCTAGGGGTAGGACAACAAAGGCTTTCATCTTAAATAATATAAAAAAAGCAGAGCCCCCTGCTTAGTAATTAAAAAGAGCGTAAAAAGGCATATTACTACAATCTACTATATAGTACATAGTATACAGTATATAGTATATAGCATATGTCACATTGCACACAGCACACAGCACACAACACAAAGCATATTAATAACCTCTATCCATCCATCCATCCACCCCATCATGCATTCAATTAATCCATTTATCTAACCATCAACCGCATCCCATTCCAAACCCAGTCCAACCCACGGCTATGCCATGCCATCCCATCACCACATACATATAAATGCGAGCAGTCCAACCCACATCCCATCCCACCCATACACACCCAGATCCCCAACAAACCCACCCACCCCAAGTCCACCAAAGACAAAGCCAAAGACAAACACAACAGACGAAAAAAAAATAGACTACACCCAACCGCAAACCACACAGCGGCCAAGTTCTATTTGATATTGAGACATTAAGTAGGTTAGGGGGTTCATCACGCCCCCCCTCCCATAGTAGTACGACCCTTTTTTTTGCGCATGCATAACGGACAGACCTCGCGTCAAAGAAAAAAAAGTTCCCAGGGAGTAGAGTAGGTGAGTGAGGCAAGCTTCTCTCTGTCCAGTCCGTCCACTGCAGCATCGGGAGAAAAACCTTCTGAAAAAAAAGAAGAGGAAAGGAAGCGTGGTAGCCTAGCCCTTGCCTTGGCCAGAGAAAAGAAGAAAAAAACCGGCAATAACCCCTGACTAAGCGTGCATAACATGTCGTTAAAAACAAGGACAAAGGCGCCCCTCCAAACCCGCAGATGACGAATGTCACTCCGTCATGGAGCTAATGGGCGAGCCAGCGCGGCTTTCGTCGACGAGGTCGCTGAGCCGCATCCTTTTGTGCCGGGGGCCTTCTGCCTCGAGCTCCTCCAGCCGTCGCTTGAGATCCGCCTCCCGTTGCTTGACTTCCTCGAGCTCGGTTCTTAGCTGCGATTCCCTTCCCCGTGCTGCCTGCTCGCTCGTCTCCAGCTCGCCGACGCGTCCTCGGAACAGGTCGTTGATGACTTCGAGCTCGGATACACGCGTCTTTAGCGCGGTGTTCTGTGCAGACAACGTGTCGTACGGGAGCGGGGGTTCGAGGTGAGAGCCGTTGAGCGAGGACAATGCGCTGGGGGAGGGTTGCCGGAACCCAAAGTTGGGCATCGAGGGTGAGTGGAAGGATTCGCCGTGGAGAGCGCCATCGAACATGTGCTGGGGAGCGATATTGGACGGATGCGGAAAGCCAGGCGTGCCCGTGCGCGAGATGGGCGACTGCGAGCGGTCGGACAGGCCAGAGGAGATCTTGCCAGATGCGCGACGATGCTGGGCGAGACTCTGGAAGCCGTCGGTGTCGGGATGAGCAGCGGGCAGGCTGTTCATTTCGCCGGTCTGGACGTGATCAGCATGGGTGCGCGTCAGGCGCAGCCAGCGCCGTACCTTCTTGCGAGCGCCCGGCGCGCCCGTCTTGACGCGGTTGCGGCTCTTGATGACATCGGTCTTGAGGGAGATGGGCCGCGGGCGGCTGTGCAGCTTCAGGAAGAGGCCGCAGGCGTTGCAGAGCACAGAGCCGGACTCATCGCGGCGCCAGAGCGGCGTGGTGCTGGTGGTGCAGTTCTGGCAGACGGGCTGGGCAGGTCAGTCGAGTGCTATCGATATCGATTGGAGAGTGCGCGATAAGGATAAGAGCAGCGGTTTGGCGAGCCACGTGGAGCATGCCGCGCCGGGCACGCAGAGAGAGAGCTTACCGGAGAGTTCGACGACGATCCTCCGCCAGCAGTAGCGGGCGCGGCGGTTGCGTAGGTCATGCTGTGGCCATTGGAGGGTCTGCTGCGGCCGTCAGCGAGATGTCGAAAACTGCGAGCGGGCAGGTGCCAAGACACGATAAGGCCAGGGAGGGCAACCGCTACTGGCGGGCAGCCCAGGGACCGCTACCACCATGCTGACTGCGACGACTCGACGCTGCCGCTGCACGCACCTTGGGGGCGATAACGCCCTCTTGAGGGGCGTCATGCCGCTTGCATTATCATTATTCTCATTACTGGCCTTCGCGGCCGCCGGGCCGGGTGCCGCTACCGACGCGAGGGTAGCCAGGGCGGGCAGCTGGACGGAAGCATGGCTGCCGTCACGTTGATACGTGAAGGAAGCGGCCGTGGACGTCGACGACGGTCGTGAGATCTCATGGCCAATCGACGGCAGAGAGGGCTTTTCGTCGAGTGTGGGCGCCGTTTTGAACGCGGGCAGGTCGAACACCTGCAGCGTGGACGGTCGGCGGAACGCGTCGCTGGCCTGTGGCCGTGGGAGAATCGCCGTAGCCAGTGCGGAAGCCGTAATGTAGTCGACGGAGAAACGCAGCGCGTCTCTCGTAGGCGTGCGGACGTGCTGGAAATCGGCGACGGGCGAGTGCGAAGGCGCCTGAACTGGAGACACCAAAGGAACACGGAAAACGCGGACAAGCAGAGAATGAGTGACTGGTATTAAGTGAGTGTATGTGTAAAGGGCGACAACTGTCGAAGCGAACAGTTCAAAGGAGCGTGGAAGAAGCGGCAAAGCAGACGTGAGGGACTGTGTACATTTCTTCGTTGCAGCTGCACGCGTGATAAGCTTAAGGGTCAAAGCCCGTATGCTAGGGGTGCCCATAGTACCATCGACCACCCACTGATCGTACCCACCGACCGTAATTAGAGCTAATTTGGTGACCTGCATGCCTTCACAAGACCCTCAGCCGCCTTCAGTCTCCTTTCAGCCTGCCCGTTTTGCGTCTGTCGTGCAGAGATCGTCGCGACCGCGATCCCCGTCAACCCACTACAAACGAATCGGTGCAAGCTTCCGTAGCCGCGAACTGCCACCACGGCCATTGAAACAGAACTACTGGCTGAACGCCCGTTCCAGCCACCAACGGCTGTTCGTCCTCGCCGTGAGACAGTGCCCCAATTCGATTCCCGAGCGCGCGTACACACCCAGAACCTCGGCGCTTATCTATGTGGATTCTGATAGATGATGCTCAGGGGTATGTATGCCGCAAACAAATCGACGCGCTAACCCCACAATGAGCATTCCGCTGGGTGCCCGTGCGCCTTCTCCAATGACCAGCCTCTGGACTGTGATCCTGCGAATGTTGCGCGTGGGAATATAGCACGCTGAAGAGGGCGTGGTTGCACGAATTCATGGGAAGTTGGGGCGTTTGATGCGGCAACTCGTCCCTCGAACATTGATGTTTTCGGCTGGACACTACACAGCCACTACAGGTTATCCGTGGCCTTCTACATAGCGTCTCGATGAGCTACATGTTCTCACATTACCTCCCAAATGAAAACCAGCCTTTCTTAGCTGGTTTCACATCCTCCACCTTCTCCTCTTCCGCCTGCGGCTTCTCCGCGCCTTTATCTGGGACCTCCTTCTTCTGCCCAGGGTACTCAATATAGTTCCATGCCACATCCAGAAACAGTGGTTTCACAGGCACGGGCTTCAGCTTTGGCGGCCACGTAACCAGGTTCTTGAGATCGGCAGTTCCAGAGGTCGGGTACTCGTTCAGTCTCTCTACCACTGGAGCAGCGTTGGTGAGCTGTGCCTTTGAAGCGGTTTCCGAATTGGATAACAACTGGGACAAGGCTACCAGGCCACGGTAGTGCAAAGTAAGATTTTCCAGGTTCTGCTTCAGCGTTTGCGCCTGCTTCTCGGAGACAACTAATTTCAGCGCGTCTGACGATGATGCGGTAGGTCTCGGCGAGCTGACAGATTGCGAAGCCAGCGACAAGGCGCGGTTGCAGAGCGCAAGCGCCTGTCTCGGGGCTGAGAGGAATGCGTGCGAATGTGAGAGGTTCAGACACTTCAACCCTTGGTAATACGCTCGTTGACCGTCCAGTTCAGCGACAAAGCTAGCATCGCGTGTGGCACCTTTCAACTCCTTGATCGAGTCGATACTTTGTAGGATTGCATCATATAATGCAACTCGTTCTCGCAGCCTGGCCAACTTCCGACCAGTTGGTTCGTCCCGCTCTACCCATTCTTTCCCGTCTTTGCGCGCCCGCTTTGGTTTCTGTGGAGGGTTGGCAGGGAACGTAAGGCCATCGTCCGGGCCTATCAGCACCCTGTAACGACCGACACGCCAGGCGATAAGATCGTAGTTTACCGACAGACTTGTGACACGGAGATCCTGCATCCTTGAGTCCCCTTCGTCTACGCCCTCCTTCTCCAGTTCCTCAATCGCTCTTCGTGTTGCGTCAGCAGCATCTTGACTCGAAATGAGGACGTCGTCGTAGGCGTTGGCTCTGTCTTTGGATGAGGTAGACGCCGGATGTATCTCCGCCAGCTTCGCTGTGGCAGCATCAACCGAAATGAGGGCTTGTCCAATGGCAGCATCGACTATGTTTGCCGTTCGCCCCCGCCATGTGATCTTGGAACCTGCGACAATTGTTAATACATGCAAATTTTTTGATAGCCCAATGGCTCACCTGAAGCTGTTGCCTCCTCCTCTAGCAATGCTGCAGGGTCGACCTTCTCCACTGCTTGGAGCAGTTCTGTCTCATCTGTGGGAAAGAACTTCTTGGCTACCGCAGGCACACCCACCGTCCGTGGTATCCGATGCTGATACGCGGCGTATCGTATGCTTGGGTCCGTCGTCCCTGCAAGCACCTCTTTGAACAAGTCCTTTTTCGTTGCCTTGAGCAAGGAGCTGTAGATGACGCGAGCGGCAGAGTAGTTGACCAGACACGGAACCCACCGCCTTGTTGACGAGTCGTGCGACTTGGTGCCCTCCGCTTGTTTTTCAAACTCCTCTGTTCCTGCCAGGGCATATGCGTAAGCCCTCGCTTCCAGTATGTCTGTGTCTGATGCTCCGCTCGCCGCCCGGTCAGAAAGCAGGCCCACCACGTCCTCTGCGTTCTTTACGGCCTTGTATAATCGTGATATTATGTGCTGCCGTGTGGACCCAGAAATCATCTGGTCTGCATTGTCCTCGGAGTGGTCGGACTTCATGGCCATGGCGTGGGCCCACGCCCGCTCGGAGGTGAGCAGCAGCAGGTGGAGAAACCTGGCGGTGTCAGCACCTGGAGCTTCGCATGCGTTGGGCTCTCCTACTCGACGTCCCGGCCCACCTCCTCTGCCGTCACAGGCGCCTTCGCCGCATATTTTGCATTTTTGGCGGTTGCGCGGCCGAGCTTCTTCCGCACTATGCGCAGCCGCCGCGAGAGCTGCGTGCGATATGTGCTGTAGTCGCCCACGAGGAAGGCGGCCTCGCGGTAGTCGGCTACGAACTTGGTGATGTCCATGGGCGGTGGCTGCGCAGGTTGTTAGGCAGTGGGTGGGATTGGGATGCGGAGGGGTCGTGTGTCCCTGGCAGGTGCGATGGACATGACTAGCCCCATTGGTGCATCTCGCGATCCCGCTCGCGAAAAAGTGAGAGACGAGTCGCCGCCGTCGCCGCCCCATCTCTCACACGTCCTCTCCTTGGCCCGTTCTTTGTGTCTGTATAATACTTTCCTTCCTTGTGCTGCGCATTTCTGGAGTTTCTGGCTTTCCAATCGCGCCCCGTCCTCCGCCGGCCCGCTCCAGGAGGCATGCGAAGCTGTGAGGGCTGGTCTTTTGCTCTGAGCTCTCCGCCGCCGTCCCATCCACCAGCAGTCGCACCGACTAGCCATCGTCTCAATACCCGGTAATCAGCGGCGTCATCTGCTGCGCTCCTGACGCGGCGGGTGATGCTCGAGCGAGCCTCGACATGCCTCGAATCCGGCGGACGAAAGCTCCTCAGAGCCCCCAAGCCCTGCATCCGGAGCCGGCGCATGCTGCACTCCTCTTTCTGGCATCACGCTGCGAGCGACCTGCCACCGCCGGCTTCGTGGGCGTCGTCTCCGGCCTCCGATCACGCCACCGATGACCCCGACGACTGTGGGCGAAGCAAGACGACTGCCAGATGCCACGATGGACCGCTCCTCGACTTTCTGTACCCCGAAAAGACCCTTGCGTTCATCCGACGCCTGTCAGCCTATGGCGTCGATGCTGCCGACACGAGACGAAAGCTCATGCTGAGCTCTGGTGTGCGGCAATATTCCACTTCCCGCTGGCAGCCAGCAAAAACAGAGGATGTGGAGGATTTGGAGGCTGTAAAGGCGAGAGAGGAGATGAGCGAGCTGCTTCTTAAGACTACTGCCGACGACGCGCTACAGAAGATCCTTTGGTCGAACGAGCCTGGGAAGCAAGAGCTGGCGTGGCACCTGTACTCTGCGACGCTCGACCACAATCGGACCGCCCGTCTGCATTGCGACTTGCTCGAGTATCTCGAAATACCAGACCTGACACGCGTAGCGAACCGCGTCCTACAAATTTTTGGCGCCACTCCGCCGGACAAACGCCGGTCATCGTCATATCGAGTTGCTATCACTGCTTATGTGGCTCTCAAAATGGTAGGGCCTGCAATTCAGCTCCTGGAAGAGGCTGCCCAACGCTTCGACCCGACTCGCATTGGCATCGATGCCGTATTGAAACGCACCATCCAAGATTATCAATGGGATCTCAGCTTCCGCGTCTTCAAGATATTCCTGCAACATGCAGATCGTGCTAGCTTTGCGGTCGACACGTGGTATGGCTATGGCGAAGTGTATCGCAAGAACTGGGGACCCATCTTTGGCCAGGCTCAGCACGTGCTAGAGCCAGTGGAGCACTTGCAATCTTTCCTCGAGCATATCCGCCAGTTTCGACATGAACTCAACTCTACCGAAGAGAACAAAAGGGCTCTGGTGCTTTTCTTGAATGGATACGTGCCCAGTGTGATGTCCCAGGTTATAGATGCCCCTGAGCCCGACGAAGACTCCATCTTCAACTTTTTCTCCAAACTCTACTATGACCTCCGCGCCCTAGAGCTTCCGACTACGGCCCTCTACGAGTATGCCATCCCGACCATGCTGGATACGCCACGGTATCAGGAATATACGAATCGCAGCAAGATCTTCCTCGAATTGTATACTTGGCAGCGTCAAGAATTCCTTGATGGCTATAGCAAAATTCCACCGTCGCGCCGGGTAATCACCAGACTCATCAAGCAACATGGCCGATTCTCCAGTTTCGAGCGTGTTGATGCCATGGTTGACGATTTGCGTTCATTTCACCCAAGGCACGCTTTCGATGTTGGAACATTGCAGTTTCTCATACGCTTTTACGCCCAAGGTGGCTTCGACCGCGTGAACGAGTTTTTCCAAATCTTGCAGACAGAGTTCGGGCATTCCGTGAACCTGCGCATTCTCATATCCTGGTCTATGCTCGCGCAAGGCGCATCGACGTGCCGGGCGCAATGCAACAATTCAAACGCATCACCGACGAATTTCACCTTGTGCCTGACACGGCGTGTTGGAATACTCTACTGCTCGCGTTTACTCGTGCAGATGATCTGGACGGCGCTCTGGGATGTTCAACAGCTTTCTGGAGTCTGGGATGAATCCCAATATCCGTACGTTTGGACCTATGCTCGACCTATGCGCAGCTAGGGGCGATGTGGAGGCTTTCGAGGCGCTCTTCCAGGGCAAAACAACTCAATGTACCCGTCGAAACTGATCGTCGAGCGAGATCAGGATATGTCCAAGCATTTCTCAATGCTGGCGACTCGGAAGGTGCTGAGGCGATTGCTCAAGGCATGCTTCAGAGTTGGCGCGCTGGCACATTTGGCAACCAATCTATCACCCACACGTGGAATTTGCTCATTACCCACTACGGCATGCAAGGATCTTTGACGGACTGTCGGCGCGTCTATAAGCAGATGATACAACACAGAATTCCCCTCGACTCATGGACGTACGGGGGTCTGATGCGCGCCATGGTGGAAGCAAAACAAACAAATGCAGCGTATAAGATTTTGAGAGTTACGATGCCTGCCAACAACATACGGGTCTACCCCTTCCACTACGCTCTTGCCATGAACGGCTTCATTCGTGAAAACCAGCACGAGCGAGCGAGGCAAGTCCATCGCAGGATGCAGCGGCGCAATCTGCCTCGTACTCAAACCTTACGCCAGGCATCATTGCTCACTACAGGAATGCAGGACCTTCTGAAACTACGACAGGAGGACAATCAGAATCCAAGGGCTTCCCTAGAGGCAGTGGAGGAAGAATTACGGCGGAGTCTTATAGCTGACTATGGGCACGAGATTGCAAATGACGAACCCGGCCTTTACCGATACATCGACTCCCCGGAGATGAGTAACGTACCCCAAGGATACTTTGCCCTTGTCATCATGCTGTACACTGCACGTGGTGCATATGACATATGCAAGCAATTGTTTGAAGCTGCTTCCAAGCTGCGGCCCGAGCAACAAAGCTACGAGGTCCCCATCGCACTGCTCACCGCTATGATGGAGAGCCACTTGAAGGCAAAAGAGTATGATGAGGTTGCAAGGTGCTGGGAGCTTGCTCGTAAGGAAGCTAGCCGGCTTGTCAAAACGTTCAGTCAAGTCATGCATTCTGGGACCCCGACCCCGGAATTTGATTCGATCACCGACCCTGCTATCAAGGAAAGCTTCGAATCTTCCCGCATTGCGATGAATCGTCGCCAGATTTTATTTAAAGCGTCTCGCATTTACATCCGCTCTCTGATTCAACAAGAAGACGCACAGGCTCTTCAGCAAGCTCAACGAACGATTCGTAATCTCCTCTCGAATGGCTTCATTATCGACAATCTCACGTGGAACGAATTTATCCAAGCACTTGCCAAACACAACCGTATCCTCGACGCTTTCTCCGCCTGTGAATTGTACCTTATGCCGCATTTTCCCGGCTGGGCGCAGCTCAGTCCTGTCTATGTTCGCCACTACCGGCCGGGGTACAAGTGGATGGAACTCAGGCACTACGAAATCTCCAGAACTAGCGTGTTGCCGAGATACAAGACGCTGGTGATGCTAGCGGCAGTGCATGCTAGGGTGCAGCGTGATGAGGCCAACGGTATAGGGTTCGATCCAGATTTAGGTAGCTGGAAGAGTGAGGTCTTGGAGCAGGTTAGCCCGCTGACGGTGAAGGCTATTGAAACTATGCCTAGAACGGGTGATGTCCTGCAGAAAAGGTATCTGCCGGACATGTAAGATATAGAGGTGCTATGTATATGTAGACTATGTTGCTCCGAGTGAGACAAGTATATAATGTAAAGATGTGCACGCACGCAATGTATATAGGGATATAACAAGCGTTTCAAGCATATGGGCTGTTGTCATGAGGGTGCTGCTGTCCTATGCTGGGTGTGGAACAGAGAGATACCAGGAAGCCTAACCTTGGAATGTTCTCATGCACTCGTTGCACTTGAACCACTGTGCCTGCTGCTGAAATGATAGCTTCTAACTTCGCGCAAGTAAGTTCTAGATCTTAATTATACGCAGAAACATAGACTATGCATTCATGATCGGCTAGGAAGAGAGAGTAAATTATTTCCAAGTCTACCAGACAAGAGTGTGGAGTCGGTGAGGAGGAAGCTAAGGTTGGTGTGCCGTGTTACACAAAACTGCGTTGAAGCTCCCGCAAGACGCAGTGGAGCTCTCACAATGAGAAAAAGTTGGTGGTTTCCCCTCTACTAGCAACAGGCACTACTTTTAAAGCAATTGAAGCTCAAGCACCACGATGAAAGCAGTTGGCGATATCGATTGTCGCCCAGGAGAGCCCCGAATCGGCCCGGCGGAAGCTTGGACCCCGCTTAGTCACCCAAAGCTCCTTCTCTTTCTCCCGGATTTTTCTGCACCTCCTCCCGTCCTTCTCAACACACCTCCATCCATTGCACCTTCATCTCATCCCCAATCCATCTCCGCTCCCACCGACCGGTCATCAAAATGGTTGCCATCGCCCGCTCCTTCGGCGCCGCCCGCCTGGCCGCCCGCTCCATCCAGACCAGCCAGCCGGCTGCGCGCTTCATCTCCACCCAGGGTATGCATCACAGTGCCATCGATTGAGACCCGTCGGGCAGCCATTGACTCTCCGCAGCGCGCACCCAGCCCAAGAACACGCTCGTCATGAACAACGCCGTCCGCAACGCCTTCAAGAACAACGCCGGCCGTCAGATCATCCAGAGCCGTGGCATCGTCGCTGAGTCGACCGCCGCCGCCATGGTCGCTGCCGCCAAGATCCAGGGTGCCGGTATCGCTACCGTTGGCCTTGCCGGTGCTGGTGTCGGTATCGGCACGGTTTTCGGCGCCCTCATCCAGGGTGTGGCCCGCAACCCGTCCCTCAGGGGTCAGCTCTTCCAGTACGCCGTTCTCGGCTTCGCCTTCGCCGAAGCCACCGGCCTGTTCGCTCTCATGATGTCTTTCTTGCTCCTCTACGTTGCATAGAGTGGTGCGCTGCGTGGGTCGCTCTGGCATTCGGGTCTTCGGGTCGGGTCTCCAGGGTTGAAAATTTTGCGAAATGGGGGGATGGGTGTGTGCATACAAGACTACCTCTTTCCTAGTCTAGTGGCAGCTCGGATTGTGTAAAACATGTACTCTAGATCAGCAATCTGAGGAGCAAGTTCCCACTTCGGCTGCTCTTAATTTCATATCCGAGGTCTATCTACATGACGGAGCCTTGTCTACATGCTGTGTGACGCCTGCGGATGCCCGCGCGAGAGCTCCATCCGCTCAATTGCAGATTGCTGTGAATTTCCGGTGCTTCCTGACCCCCGATTCGATGCGGCAGGATGCCAATTGCTGTTCGACGGGTGCTGGCTGATGGAAACCTGGCCAGCTCCGAGGCGCCAAGCACTTGCCCAACCTCACCCTTCGGGACCTTTCGCGGGACGACTTGACCACGCCGCATCACACCTTGATGCACATGTGTTAACCTCCGTCCCTTCTTCGAGTGCACACAGATCCCGCTTTCTACATGGCTACATTTGATCTAATCCCACGCGCGCGTGGGTCTACGACGTTGCTACGGCTCCAGCACCAGCGATGGATATATATATGTCTCCCGCTGTTATCGATCGGGTTGGGTTGAGCTCTTAGCCAAAGGTAGCTGGGCTGCGAGGAAAGATTGGATATGCCTGTGAACGACTTGAAGTTTATACTATTGGCATTGATGACGAGACTTGCGATCGATGTAGGTAGGATGCGGATACGATACACAGTGGAGAATGCTCCCGCGCCCTAGGCGCTGGTGGTGGTGGTGGTTGTTGTTGTTGTTGTTGTTTACGATTGATCGATCGATTCGGACGCGTGCGCTGCGCTTGTGTGCGACGAGGTCGACGGGGGGTATATTGATGTGTGAGGGGGGTGGGTGGGTAAATGTTGGGGTTGTGGTGTGTGCTGGCGCATGGCGTGGCGTGGCTGTGTGGATGCAGGTGTCCTGCTCGACTTGAGCTGGATGGCATGGTGGGTGTATTACCAGGTACTGTGGAGGCTATGCGTGGTTCATAGTCTTGGGAAAGCGGTACAGCAGTCGCGCAATCTAGATGGTGTTGAGGGGTGCTGAGGGGTGCAGAGGGGTACTTCGCAGGTGGACTCGCCTCGCGATTTTTGTGAATAACATTCCCATGCTCTGGATAAATGTATACAGATCTATACTGGCCATGGTTGTTCTATTCGCTTGGTAGCTAACTGGGCCCGTGTGGCAGTCTCGTTAGCTTGAAGAACGACTGTAGAGCTCTGTACTAAAGTGTGGTTACTCCACCACCGAGCATCACGACCATACATTTCACACCACCACCAAGCATCACGACCATACATTCGCAAAAGCAATTCTATCATGACGGAGCTATCATTCAAAGCCCGATAGGCGGCTGACTACTCAAGCACACAGATTCACAGAGATATTCAATCTACTCGCGGTACAAATCATGCAGTCCATGTCCAAATCGCGCGACTTTGCGCACAAAGGCTGACATCATCACAAGGGAAAACGGTGTCGTTCTGCAGACCCTTGACACGATGGAAAGCAGCCATTCGTCGGGACGGCGCGGTTGGCGAGTTGGAGTGGCGTGGCAGTGCGGATGTGAGGGACCACGAGCTCGAGGCGCGACCCAATAATGAACCGCCGCGAGTGCTACAGTCTGTTCCGAGAGCGTTCCGTCATTCTCCAGCTCGATTCTGGGGAGCTTCGTTCCGCGTGCGTCTTGATGTCTTCTTGACGAGAGCTTTGCTGTCTGTTGCCACGCTTTATCCTTACGTTTTGTTGCTGTATTGAGAGCCTGGTGATCTTTGCGCTCAGCACCTTTCTTCGCAGTTGCGCGTTCCGGACTGTGGAGTCTGGGCAAGGTCGTCTAGCCTTGTGCTCTGCGTCTTCGACGCTCTCCCGTCGTCGTTGTGGTGCGTTCCCTCCTCCTTCCGCGCCGGCTACTTGTGACGGTACCGTACTCTGCAGACCCCCGCCCGGCCCAGCATATAGCCTCAGCCTGCCCGCAAACTAGATGGCGTCTCCTCCGCCGGCACATTCGCCCACCAGCAACGCCTCATACCGCTTGTTGCTAGAAAGCACACCGCTATGGCAAGCGCTCGATCGTCTGGGAGACCATGGGCTTAGCAGAGATGCTATTCTAGCTCTGTCGAAGCTCGAGGCTGAGGATGTGGGCAAGCTATTCGACGTTCTCGAGACGGAGGGTCGATCAGGTGTAGATACGCTCCTGAACCCGTTGAGAGGTGTACCGGAGGAAACGCTTCGTGGGTGGGTTGGGGCTGTGGCCAGTAAGTGTTTCTCATGTTCACAGACCTGGAAGAGGACTCTTGGATGTGCGCGAGCTGCGCGTCATCAAGAGACTACTGCGTCCTTCGGCGATGGTCATTTTTGGAGCTTAACCGCGCTGCCAAACTTTCGGCAGGCTAACGCGACTCTAGATGAGAAGAATGAAAGAGGCCGGCCGCGTTCACAGTCCAGGAACAGAAATCCTCTTCCTTTGGTTATCGATAACACCAACTACGCGACACCCGCTCTAGCCACACCCCTCCTCCGCCCGCCGCCTCCCTCCTTTCGCCGAAGCTCCTCCACGCGTACCCGCTCTGTGTCTTCGTCCTCTACGAACATCACACACCCATCCGTTCATAAAAAAGTGAAAGTCTCTACCAAACCAGAACGCAAGCAACGCCACTGCCCCGACTGCGGTAAACCTCGCACGAATGCCTTCGAGGCGCATTTCCTTAAGCACATAGATCATCTTTTTCCAGGCGCTGAGCTGGGGCACTATGATGTTCTTGGGTGTGGATACTGTCCTGCTCATGGTCTGCTTTCGGACCAGGGCCGCGTCTTTCATGGTAAAGACGATTTTGCGACACACGTAAAGGATATGCACGCTTCAGAGCATCGACCGCATTGGGACTTCAATGCTTCCTTCAACCACGTTCTCTCTGCTCAGCCAATTTTCAGACGGAAGATCCTAGCCAAACTTGGCCCCCCGACGGATAATATGTTCCTGACGCCGTCGTGGGTGCCAGAACCGCTGCAGCGACAACTACTGAACAAGTTGCAAGTCGTCTCGGGACAAATCGACAACCACTCATTCACTGGTGATGGCGGGAAGCTTGACGATCTACTGGACAGAGTATACTGCGCGGCGTCGCTCAAGTTGCAACCCCTGTCGGCATACTCATCTTTCACTCCGATGCCCCAGCGCACCACTCCAGCAAAAGTGCCACAGCTTTCTACTCCGCAGCCCCGGTCTCAACAGCCATCCCAAGACGCACTGAGTTTTGCGGGGATCGGTAAAGCCTTCGATACCTCGACGCCGCATGACCCTTCTTTCGCAATCGACACTCCATCTCCCGCGATAGTACACCAGCCTCCGCAGCCTCCGCAGCCTCCACAGCCTCCACAGCCTCCACAGCAGCGACGAACTGCATATGAGCCTTCGAGCGACATGGAGATGGATATGCCAATACCCCCATCCCATCCTAGAAGTGCTCCAGCGTTAGATGGCCCTTCCCCGATATTTTCATTCAGTGGCAACGCTACATCTTTTACGACGCCTCCGTCACACATGCTCAAGCCGCACATTTTCGAAGACATCTACAAAGATCTCAACATTGACGCAAGCTATATCTACAGAAACGACTGATCGAGGAAGAGGTTAGTCCATCCAACGATGCTCTTTCATCTTCCGCATATCGGAGCCTGGTTGTCCTCAGCACATGATGCGGACGTCGTTTTGCGTGTCGTCCACAACCCATGGGCATTCTTGGGCGATTTCTCGTTTATCTCTTGCCGTCTTTCATATCGCCTGGTTCTCGCGCATGCAGAGCCTGCATTGTTTTTGTTTTTCTTATTTCCCTGTGATACCCATGTTGTCTTGTTTCTTGTCGCTTGGTAGAGCTACCATCGTAGAGCATACATAGATACTTCTTAAACTAAATAGATTCACTATCTTAATATGCTACGTGCAAGTGCTTCAAAGACCCGATATCCAGATGCTGTAGCTTGGCGTAGACTCATTGCTCAGATCACAACGCAAATTCGTCGTCTGAGTGGTCGTCGCTGGCTTTGGAAACGAGATGTAGTTGATGCTTTGATGCTCTCTTTATATTTTTTATTCCCAACTATGTTAACTATAAATCTAAATATGGTCTTTTATTAAACTATGCCTACCATACTAGCCATTGCCCTTGACACGCTTTGCCGCACCATCATCTTCCCAACACCACCTCTCCCCCGCTCCCAAACCCCAACTACTGCCCCCCACTCCACTCCATTCAATTATCATCCCTTCTCGCAGCAAGAAAACAATATCCCCTAAGAGATATCTACTAACTAGCCCGATTCAACACTAGATAGACTGCGTACATACGTACTTATCCATATATACATCCTCGTACAGGAAAATTGTGTGCCATAAGGTGGTGGAATAGTAAAAGCATAGAGGAAGCGTGCTAAGAAGGAAGCAGCTAAGGAAGCAAAGAGCAAGTCAACATGTAGCTAGAAGAAAACAAAGAAGGAGAAGAATAAGCACTTACTGTAAGTAAGGCACAACGTAGACGAAAACGCAAACGTGTGTTAGACGCTAAAGAGCTAAACGCGAAGGTAGGGCGAAGCGCAAGTCGAGGATACATGGAGAGCTCTAGTGGCGCTTATGCTGCATAATCAGGCTATTTAGAACGGGCTGGCTAGAATACATAGGTAAACAGTAATCGGATGATGTTTATGTTCCAGTTCCTTGCTTTGTCGCACTTCGGCATGTGGCATCAGGAGGGCACATAAGAGAAGGTTGCGATGGATCATATTGCCTTGAACAGACGGAACACTAGTTTCCTTCTTCCGATAACTTGTAACGACAGACAGTCTTACGCTTCCTTAAGCCAGTATTTGTCAAGTTCTTAACGTAGTGATAGTGTCGTACTTAAGAGGAGGGTGGAGTGTTGCAAGCTGTACCGCCGCAGTTTTCAGGGAGGTTCTTTTCCTTGTAATTCTTCACACAGGCTGAGGGGCTAGTGCAGGTGCGGTTTGTTTTATTTGAGGTTTTGATGTGACCGTATGCGTAGAATATTATGGTTAGATTATATATCTTGAGAAGATCACTAGTAACTAAGCAGGAGGGGCTTATCTAGTTGCTATTTGACTTACCTTGCTATCTTGTACTGTGCTGCTTGATGATTGCAAGTGTAAAGGACAGCGCTGCAGTTGTGCGGCCTTGTTACCCCGCACCTACCTTCGAAGGTATACCAACATTTGAAGTTTTGACCCGTGTACCGAGAGTGCGCGAAGTCTTCTTTCACATAGAAGTTTTGACCCACTTACAGGTTCGCTCTACCAAGATCTTCAGGTGTAGCTCTAGCAGCTAAAGGGCCTAGGTACCTATAATACTGTGTGCCTTTACTTTTTTATTTATAATTGAGCTTTTTTTAGTATGTGGTGTTATTAAATCTACCTAGGGGTAGGACGACAAAGGCTTCCATCTCAAATAACACGACAAAAAAAAAGCAGAGCCCCCTGAAGGGATATCTTTACAAGAAGGGAAAGTATAGTATTCTCACTTAATATTAAAGGCACTTCGTCCGCTGAGAGCTGCATTCTAAGCACGATCAAAAGTGCCTCCAATTAGCTTCGTTACCCTGTAGCTTCGCGACGTCGTAAGTGACGTTAGATAGAGGTAAGTGAGTGTGTGTTAACTTTATTTTAACCCATGACCTTCCCATCGCCCTTTCCGTCCCCAAGGACAATTCCATTCATTGCCCGACTGTCGAGGCTTCATTTTATCCTTAGTTTTCATTAGAAAATCAGTCTGATCCTGCTGGAGGATTCCCCTGGAAAAAGATACATAAGCGGCTTTAGAGAGCTTTTCTAAGCGCCTTTGTAAACTGTACTTGCTCCTTTTATCAAGGCCTTGGCGTCTTAGTTGCCTATGATATTCTGCCAAAAAAAAATTGTTTTCAATAGGCTATTCTCACTGAGAGGGACGTCAGCCGGCTATAGTAAGCGTACGTACGCTTCCATAGTCATCGATCACGTAATATCAGTTGGGTGCACCATGCCCGTGCACATGTCCGTAACCACTCCATACTCACATGCTGTAAGTACATGTGACGCGTCACTGTAGGCAAGTCCGCACTATGGATTTAAATACTCCTCCGTGACGCTTGCTCGTCGCATTATCCACCCCCCATCCCCACCAAAAGGGACAAAAGGAGCGTGCGTGCGGCAATGACAACGTCGACGCAGAGTAACCCAAGGGCGATTGCTGTTATCAACAACGAGATACAAACAATAAACCATTGCATCGCTGCACAATATCCATAATCAAAATCTCCGTCAAAGATTCTGCAATAATGCTAACCCTCTGTTGTTACTGGTGTCACTAGCGTAAGAGGCGACTGTATGTATGGTATCTTGGGGATTCGCCGTGCCCTCTGGCATTAATGCATGCAGCGTTAGAATGAAGAACAATGCGTAATGTATGTAATAACGTAGAGAATTAGATGGGGAGAATGTAATGGATGAATATAACATAATCATAACAAGATACCACCACCACCACCACCAAGGAGAAAAGAAAAACAGCTGGACTACAAAACAAAGCTTGATGTTAAAAAATCACATTATTCATATCATATCATATCATGTCTAACCCCCAAGTCCACCTTTATCCCCGCCCCCATCCCCATCCCCATTCCTTACATGGCAAACACATCCATCACATCACCCCATCATCCCATCCCAACGCCTCCCCCCACCCCCACCCCCACCCCAACCCTCCTCCTCCTCCACATCCTCCTCCTTCACCAACGTAACGCCAACCTCCGGATCCAGACTATACACCCTCAGTCCTAGCACACACACCGCGCTCCACTGTGCGTTGGACGGCGGCTTTGCAGCCCCGGATGCATGTGGCGGGAGAAGTCCATGTCCAGGGCCAGGTCCAGGGCCAACATTGTGATCTGGGTGGTAGAATACATTTGGGGAATGCGGTGTCGGAGGTGGTGGTTCGGAGATGAATGTGTGGGCATGGGCTGGGAAGTGTGGGAGTTGTGGTGGGGGGTGGGGAGGGATGGATATAGATGGTCTGGGTGGTGGGGAGTTGTCGGGTGGTGGGAGGTGGTTAGGGGGGTTGGCGGTTGGTGGGTCGTCGTGCGGCGGGTGCGATGGTGCGTCGTTGGGGGTAATGCCGTTGGCGCTGGTCGTGTGTTGGGCGTCTTCGGTGTTTGTTTCCTCTGCGGTTTGAGCCTCTGGCGTCTTCTCGCTAGCTGGATGGTGTGCGTCCTTTGGCGGATCAGACGTCTTATCGTCCCTGATCGTGTGTTGGGGATCATTGGCATTTTTATCCTCCGCGATTTGACTCTCTGACTTCTTCTCGCTACCAGGATCTTGTGCGTTCGTGGTTGGTTCAGGCTTCTTTTCGTCGTCCAAGGTAGGCTTCTCTTCCTGAGACCCCTCCTTATCAGTAGCAGGATCTTGCGCATCCTTGGTCGGATCAGACGTCTTGTCGTCCAAGGGAGACTTCTCTTCCTTAGACCCCTCCTTCTCAGCCTCAGCCTTAGCCTTAGCCTCCCTCTCCCTTTTCTCTCTCTTCCAAGCTTCGAACTCGACTCTCTCTTTCTCCACTTCTTCCCTTTCCTTCCTCTTCTTCTCATAAGCTGCCTCCTCCATCTCTCTCTTCTTCTTTTCCTCTTCTCTTACCTGAAAAGTACCCTTTATATGCGCAACGTCATAATTCATGCCAATCTGCCGTAGCTTCTGTGGATTGCGGCCTGCAACCTTGGTCACGACGTCATACACGTCCGGTTTGTCCGGGTCACGCGACGCCACAATGCTGGGGATGACTTCGTATTTCCCAGGTTCGAGCTCCACCTCGGCGGAAATCGACCTGTTGCTGAACCAGAAACCCTGGGCGTGTACAATGTAGTCACCAGCAGGGGCGTTTTCTTTCTGCAGCACAAAGTGCAGGTCGAAGCTGTACTTGCCCTCAAGGCCACGGAAGTACCGATCGTCAAGCTGGCAAAGAACAAATATCGTGGGGCCGGCCTTCTTGATCTCGACCACGAACTTGGTGTTGAGGTAGCCGGCCAGCCAAGCTACACTCACGCTCGTCCAGCTCTGGACAACCGTCCAGTTTTGATCGAACAGACGGGTGCGATCCAGGACTGCGAAGCGCTTGCAAAGGTCGTCGTAGGACATCCAGAAGAGACCGTCGTTGCCGAAGCGGTAGTCGAGCTTCTGCATCCAATAGGGCGTCCACTCTTCTGCGCCATCGGCCCATGCGCCATTCCACTCGCCCATGCCGGCGTTGATGCGTTCGCCCCACGGGTTTCTGTGACGGTGAGAATACATCAGGAAGACAGGTTACAGGATGGGCTACCTTATCAGCACAAGTCTGTGTGACTTGCCCTCCTCGTCTTTCTCTTCTACAGCTTTGATTATCGAGTGCGCATGGTTCAATGCGAGACCTTGTCTAGCATGTGAATCGTCGCCGTAAAGGGCCGGAGAAGAAGCAGAGAACAGGAATCGCTTGTTGGCCTGTGTTGTGTCAGTCACGGCTAGAAGATGTCCACCATGTACTTACCTGTAAAAGCTCTTGCCAGAGTCGTTCCTTGCTGAGGATTCGATTCATTTTGATCTTGTTGGTGACACCTCCAGTGAGGTCCTCGACAGCTTCGCCACTGCTCTAGGTCAGGATACATACCGTCTCATACGAAACAGGCGACCTACCTGGCACCTCCCTTGATCGCACCGTAGTCCCCATGAGCCTTGGCGTAAGCTTTCTCCAGCAACGGAAGCCAGGTTTCATTCTGATCCACGCATGAAGCAAAGTAGAGAGACTTGGATCCCGTCTGGTCCCTCTTCTTGTACTCTCTCTCCTTGATGCCTGTCGGATCGTAGGCATCTCCATAAGCGTCAAAATCTGGATATCGCAAGTAAAGATTGTCATCAATCACAGTCCAGATCCATTCGCCATCGCGACAAAACACAAAACCATAGACTCCACATTCTTGGCACTCCTCATCTCGCGCGACGCATATTTTGTCCATTAAGCTGGGGTTGCTGCAGACGGTGGCTAGGGCAGCAATGAGCCAGCAATTTCCATTAGCGCCTTGCTTCACACCCGAGCCTAAAAACCCGGCCACTGTGAACGACGGCTTATCAAATATGTAATCAATGCGATGCACGGAGCCAGGCTCTCTCGGAGAGGGCGGTTCCTCAAAGGCCCAAACTCTCGAGGCTGCATTGATGTCCACAAGTATGTTCCGCGGATTGAGCAAGTTGCTCTCTACCAGTGTTGACAGAGCTTCGCTCAACTGCGGAAGGCTCACGGTCGGTTTCGGTGGTGGAGGGTCATCGTACCACGACATTAAGCCGTCAAGGCAATTTCTATCCCCGAGGTCCGATTCGATATCGAAATCTGGATCTGTGAACTGGCAAAATCCATCAGTTATCGTCTGAAGAGGTCTCTCTTTTGATCACCTTCTCGTTAGTCCGGTGGCATTCGCGGATAATTTGCTTCACGCGAGCACGGCATTCCTTAGCAGCCGCTTCGTACGATTCGGCTGCATTCTTGCCTTTCGCTGGGCCCGGCTGTGGTTGGAGCGATAGACGGTTTGCGTAGAGGCTTGACGGGAATATATTGGTCACTTTGCGGGGATTCTTGTTGATGAGGGTTTCCCAGAAGTCATTCAACTGATCCTGTGGGCCTTTGGAACCGGCATCTGCCATCGGTGAGTTCATTTCGCTCCAAGTCGTAGGTATTGTTGTTGAGTTTCGTCTGAAGTTCCGTCTGAAGTTTCGCCTGAAGTTTCGTCTGAAGTTTCGTCTGAAGAGTGCGGCTGAAGTCGTCTCGACGCTGCGGCTGAGCCAATTTACTCCGTAGCCCAAGAACAAAACGTCGAGAAGCGATTGGACAAGCTATCAGCTTCACGGCAGTCGGCTTTTAGAAATACGAGGAAAAAACTGGGCACAAGGCTACATAGGACATGGCAAGTCTAAATGTGAATACGGCTGCCGTGGGGGCCGGTTTAGGCCCACCATGCGGCTGAGTAAGGACATGGCGCTACCAGAGTGGCCAGAAGTCCTACTAGGTAGTAGGCGGCAACTAGGCATCAAGACGTGAGAGGCTACAACATCCACGAGAGGCCAATGTATTTCGTGGGGTGTGTACCACCGTAAGCTAATAAAGCTGCATATATCAACCCCGCCCCGCCTTCGGTATGCCCGCGCGTGTAAAGAGAACAGGCTATAGTAAGGCTGGAATACACCAAATGAGACAGAGCGCCAAAACGCGACGAGCCTCTAGACAAGGTTCGGGTGCGAGAGGTTGGAAGTACGTAGAGAGCAAGAGGGCGGGAGGGAAGGGGGCTAAATTAAGGCGTTGTTATTTCTGTTCTCGTACAGGCACATTAATTGGTCCGTGCGCATAGATATGACCTCACCAAGTTTCCAGGGGAACCTGCCACTGGCTGCACCAACAAAACCACCTGTAGACAAATCCCCACCAGGCACCGCGTCGCCGCTTTGATCCTCGCACGCATATTGCCCAGTGAATTGCTTGTTTGTTGCAGCTACAGCAGGGTACCTTGTTCATAGCCTGTCCTCGCATCTACTTCTTACCTTTAATTCTCAGAGCCCTGCGTTTCGTCTCGCAAGGCTGAAATACCGGTACACGCAAACATCCTATCAGTCTACCTAGCGTCGATGCAGCCAGTCTTCGGCAAATCGCGACGCGATTCCGCGCACTGGACCGGGCCATGTACCTGGAAACCGAGTGGGTCATTATGCCTCCTTCCCTTTGTTTTGCGGGTGGGTGTTTGATAGAGGCAGGCCACGGAAGATTTGCAAGTACCTACCTGGCAGATAGATATGTATTACTCTGTCCTCAGGCCCCGAGCACGTCCTATACGCTTCGGGTCGGCGAGGAGGTAGATGCGAAAGGTCAGGGGTCACCAGTGGCAGCAGAGAGCCATAGTGACGTATTTTATTATCGCACAGGATGAGGATAGTATGTAGTGTGACGCCCACTTTATCAGCACTTCTTATGATTACGCATTCATCGCATTTCTTTCTCGAAGGATTTGTTTGCATCGCAGCGCCGAAGCGACCGGGGAGAGATAGCGGAACATGATTTGAACAAGCGGAATCGTACGAGGGTGGTGCGCGTCGGTTTTAGAGCGGCCGTCGATCATGATGGTAATGTTGGGTGATAGTCAGGATCTGGTCTGGCGATTATCTACCCGCTGATTGTCCTGAGACGCGCGAAGAAGCACGGCAATACTGGTCGACAAAGGAACTCCTACAGCAGGGTTGAGGTACGCGATCTAGATAATTGTGCTTGAAACGGCAATGGAATGTGTGAGCAAGCAAAAAGAGTCGATACAGCTCATTTCGTCGACAGTCAGATGGCTGCAGCGCATCCATTTCGGAATCATGGCGCATTGTGAATTTCTCCATTCGAACTGCCAAGTAAAAAAATAAAAGGTTATTCCGCACTGTCCAAAGCCGGCGCTGAATGCAAAAGGTAATACCCAATACATGCGAAAATAGAAATCCGTACGAGAAGGAAAATCGTGGGAGAATAGAACCAGCCGTTAGAGTACATGAAATTGTATGATGAAAAAAAAAGGTGATAGCAGATGAACAGTCGCCTGGTCATGCTGAAACGGCCCCACCAGCCAATGACGGGGCAGAGGCGGGCGGTGAGGACGCCACCACTGAAACCGTTCTAGGAAAATACCATTGCTTTTGCGCACCGGTCAAACGAAAAGCCAAGAAAGGAATAAAGTCGGTTCGAGATTGCCGCCTTGACTCCAGAGGGGGGACGCGGAAATACAAGCCACCGAAACGCCGTGCTAAGGCCGTACGCAGCCGACTGAGAGAATGCCTGGCGATAGGGATGGAATCAAAGAGCGCTTGCGTGCCTGGATGGTGGATAGAGGTGAGATGCAAGTTTTGCTGGGGTGCGAGATGCCGAGAGATATGCGAATCCGAGGAGCTGGGTTTCGGTAGTCGATCACGCACGCGCACTCGTATTCATCTGTGCGCGAGTCAGAACTCTATCCATCCATCAAACGTCCATCTTCCTGCGAAAGTACTCGGGGCCAGGATCTGCAGCGTGGAAGGAAGAGGGCAGATTGCGGATGCGCTGGGAGCTGCCAGACCACGTGTGGTGGTCAGGAATCCGAGGACAAGGCGTTCGACGTACCTACGCTTTGGGCTTGGCGGTACAGGGCCGGCACAATCGGAGCTTGCACTTCTCGCACTCGTAGATGAATGGATGCGGGCCCGAATGGCAGCCGTTGCAGCTGAAGACGACGATGTTGGTGTCGGACTTCCACATCTTCCAGCTGTGTGTGCAGGTTGCTGATGCGGCCATTGTTGACGTTTCGTGGTCTGGATGGTCCGGCTAACGCTTTGGGACGTTGCAGTGGTGGTGACGAGTAGATGGTGGATAAGGTGAACAAGTTCTGTACGGATGTCAATTCTTGCTTGGGGCACCCGGTATATGTAGCTGGAGCTCACCAGCAGAGACGGGCCGTTAGCAGAGCGCAGGTGCCGCGCGGAGAAGGTTTGGAAGCGGTTCTGAGTCGTGGCTACAAAAGCAAAATAGGCGCACACGTCAGGAACGTTTGCCAGGTGGGGTCTGGCGAAGTGAAGGGCTCAATGCTGGTCTGGTGAAAGCCGGCAGTGCGGTCCCGGGCTCGTCTTATACGCATTGCTCGGTACTTCACTGGCCACCTCGCGGCTAGCAAAGACCATGGGCAGGCGGCAGGCCATACCACGTCCACCATCTGCAGCAGTGTGCAACGGGCGCGGCGGGCAGCCTTCTCGCAGGCTTCCTGTCCTGGGCGCGTGGGGTGAGGATGGGGATGGGTTGACGACGCATCAAGCAGTCGGTACACGGGGCGTTGCACGGCACCGATGGATTCGGCGAGCGTCTGCTACCCTCTGGCTCCCGTCGCCGCGAAGAGCAGCGGTGGTGGAGCTTGTCAGGCGCGGGCTGGCGGTTCCGCAGCCGCGCCCATGGTAGCATTCGCGGGTCGCGGAGGCTGGTTGCAGGGCGTGTAGAATGTGCACGGCAGACGGGCGCTCGTCCATGGCGCCGTGTCTCAGGGCGAGCCGAAATGCTCGACGAGGTGCGGATCAAGCCTCAGATGCATGGCGAAAGGGCAGCACTGGTCAGCTCCAGCGAGATGTGCAGGCGGCCCAGAGCAGGCTAATGCCGTTGCACAGCGCCTTTCCGCTGCACCCAGCCTGGCGGATTGGGCCAGCCCAGCGCCGCCCACACTGGCGCAGCGCCAGCCGGGGTCGGCTATTAGAGTTTGCGCCCGGTGCTTTTGCACGCCTGGCCTGCCTGCTCTCTCACCGACCTCACCTCCCGACTTCCTTTTGCCTGCCCGAAGTCTCTCCACGTGCGCCAAAAGCACCGCGACAGGGCGACGCCCTCCCCCATGACGATGCCGCTCGACGCTCGACGCTCTCCAGGGCCCTTTCCGCCCGCTTCCACAGGCCGTCCCAAAGCGCTCTGATGCAGACGCCCCGGCACCGTTCCTCGGCGGTTTGGCATCGCAAGCCACTCCCATTCTGGTCCATGAGCGGACGCTGGCCTGCCTTTGACAGGAGGCCGCCATGGTGGCTGCACCGTTCGCCGCCACCGCTGTCGAGCCATGACCCTCCGTGTCACACCCAGGAACGGCCGCAGACCCTGCCCGTAGCATTCATTGCCCTTTGCTGCCGCGTTGGCTGCCCCCTGCACAACGCGTATGGCAGCATTTGCATCTTCTGGAAAGCGCACTAGGCCGCTGCATGTGAGCGGATGCAGCGTCACCTGCGACACGCTCCCAACCTCCAACCCGGTTCGGCTTGTTGCTGAACAGTTACATGCAGCCTCGCCATGGCAAGCCACCGCTTCTGTGCGATGACGCTTGCTCACCCCATAGCTAGCCTTCCCTAGACCCTCCACTTTCCGCTTTGGGATACGCTTTTCCTGGACGGTTGCGCTCACGTACGTGACGAGCGAGGTGGCGTAAATTACCCAGCGCCCGGTCTGTGGTCGTCTGCTTCCTCGGACCCACGCACACTGAGAGTGAGACTATCTCAACCCTGAGATGCGGGTACGGGATTAAGAGAAGTTCGGACATGAGCCGTGGGTACATGCAGGCTCTCTTTTTTGGCAGCTTTCGCACAAAGGTTCAATAGCTGAGCCGCAGATTTGCTGATGCCCGCGCGTAGTCTATCTTCTACAAGTCGATACTACTAGATCGAAGTGCTTGTCTTGCAACCATCACCATCTATGTTCAGCGGGTGGTGGGCACCACGAAAGTCACATGAGGAGAACTATCTGCGGACTGTCTTGCTTTCAAGATAGCTCTTGTGTCGAGTTTTCTTCGTTCGGTTACACGGGGATCGAGTGGACCTGGCGCCCGGTTCCACATATGCAAGATCCGTATCACTGTGCGATTTCCTTCCGTGCAGGCGCCCGTGGCGCACCTCAAGCCAGGACTAATGCGCGTCATCCCCTACCATTACCCACGCCTCTTGCCAGAAGCGTCCACTAGTCGTCCCTATTCTCAAGCGTATCTGGCATTCTCCCATGTGAGCCAATCGTACCCCATGCCTCTCGTGGGCGTCTTCCATCGCAAGAACGGAAAACGCTAACACCTTACATGCAATGACTATGCAGGCGGTGGGCGTTGTAACACCTCCGTTAGACTAATGCTCTCCCAGCTTCCCTGGCAAGACAGCGCTGCAAACCACCCATCTTTATTTTACTGCTGTGTGGTCGCGCTGGGTACGGTTTCCCATGTGGTTTCCCATGCGGCCTTTCCAGCACCGATTGGAGCTCTGGCAACGCAAGCCATGCTTACCCAGTTGATGTTCTTCGTACGCATTAACATCTCGATTGAATGAGCAACATGGTTCATGTCCCCATCGCAGATTTCTCAAACCACACCGCTGCAAACGCCGCTTTCGTAAATAGCCATACATAGCATCTAGAATGGCAAGCGAAATGGCTTCTGCGTCAAATGAGGTACAGACTTCCGGCTGCCGTCTTCCGACGTTATTCAGATTCCAAGCCTGGTGCATGGTGCACGTCGATTTAGTTATTGGCGACAGATCAAGATCGACTGCTGCTGTGGATACCGTTTTCTGTCACCCTACCATGACAATAATGCACAGTTCCTGCCGCGGCGCGATTATGGCCCACATTTCCTTCAGGGACCAACGTATTGGAAGGCTAACCGTCCGTATATAGGTTGTCGGCACGCGTACGTCAAGCCAACAACCAATCGGGGTATTTTCTAAGAGCCCTGGGAGCCACTCGCAGCCACGATTACCAGGTGGCTGGATTTAGGAATGCGGAATTTGCTTCTCGTGCCGGACTGAAGCCACCAGGCTGCTTTAGACTCAGTCCAAAGTTGCACGGCATTCGGCCACATCCGACTGTGTCAGTCGAGGCCGCCTCATCAACCCTAGCTCCCTTCTTCACGAGACCCTCGCATAATGTCGTCAGCCTATATCTGGGTGGTCGTGTCGTGAGCCATCGAGGTACATACGTACCCCCAGACCGTCGTACATCTCACCGCTCATAGACTCGAGTGCTACCCTTCCGTTGTCAACGACTACCATCTCACCTTCTACCACCCCTCAATCACATCACTCACGCGAGGCTTATGGGGGACCGCCAACACCAGACCTTATTCGTATACAGCGCATTGCGCTATCCCACTCCGTATATACTTTCTTGCCAATATATTGACGGCGCGGTCCTGGATGTTCGCAAATTATCAGTGGTCTGAAAGTGGTCATTACACGAGGTGCATTACAGACCGCATGACGGGTTGAGCGGGCCGAAAACAGCAGATCTCATGGCATGATGGTATTTCTTCATGACACGTAGGGAGGTTGGAGGCACAATGGAGTCCATATACGGCACCACAAGAGCCGTTTTGAACCATGTGACGAGAACAGCCAATCGGTTTGTTTCCAGTCCAGAGAGGCACTGCAGGGTGAGCAACGTTCAGCAAGAGGTTATGGATGACGACACGAGGTCCAATCGAGAATTGCAACGGGATACATGGCAGGATGCAGTCGACGGCCGCCGATACCGGAGGCAGCCGAGGAGGACATGGCACATGGCGGGTTCTCAATGCTAATCCAGAGGCCTCGTTCTTCAAGGCAGATCATGGTACGGAGTTTCTACCCGAGCAATGAATGACAATGGCTGTGTCAAGATGGTAGTGTGAACGGTGGGATCGAGATGCAAAGGAGGCGTGCCGTTGGGCGGGAGCAAGGCGTGCTCTAGATAGGAGTCATGATTCGATAGCTGGCCAGCTGTTGGTCGCGTGCCTGTGCCAGCGCACCGGAGGGGGGTAAGGCACAACCGGACAATAAAGAGGAGCGGCCCGGGCATGTTCATGAAACGCTCCCTTTCCCCTCGCGCACACTGAATGCTCGCAGATAGCCGTGAATCGTGAATCGTTGTTGGCGATAGTTGCGCGCTGCTTTGGTGTTTGTCGCGGCCAAGCAGGAGCTCGGCTGCTGTTTCCTAATTGGCCATTGAGGGCCCAAGCGCATGCCCGACCGCCGACATGTCCAAATTGTCCAAATTTCTGCCCCCGCCGTTGCACCACTACGACAACCTCACCTTGCTCGGCCCCCCCAATATGCGTGGTGCAATTGTCTTCAGCGGCTCCTCTCACCCGACGCTCGTCGATGGGATATGCGACCGCCTGGGCATGCGGCGGGGTGTTGCCCAGCTCAGCAAGTTTGCCAACGGCGAGACCTCCGTGCAAATCCGTGCGTCCGCTCAGCTCTAGTCTTTTTTTCGCCTGCTGATGGCGTGCAGACACCTCGGTGCGAGATAAGGATGTCTTCATCGTGCAGAGCGGGAGCCCAAAGTAGGTCGACGGGGCTGTAGCAGCCACAACCCAATGACTGACCAGGCAGGATCAACGATGCGGTCATGGAGCTGTTGATTATGGTCTCGGCCTGCAAAGGCGGCTCCTCCAAGTCCATCACAGGTATACTTGATGTCCCGCCTGGTATCAGACATGGCTGATCAAGCAGCTGTTATGCCGTACTTCCCCTACGCGCGTCAGTCGAAGAAGAAATCGCACCGCGGCGCCATCACGGCACGCATGGTGGCTAACCTCCTTAATATCGCTGGTGTGACACGTCATTACCATTGACCTTCACGCGTCCCAAATGCAGGGCTTCTTCAGGTGCCCCGTTGACAATCTGATCGCCGAGCCCCTCCTCGCCCGCTGGATCCGCGTCAATGTGCAGAACTGGAGAGATGCCGTGGTTGTTAGCAAGAACCCAGGCGGCACCAAGCGCGTCACATCTTTAGCGGATGCGTTGAAGCTCAGTTTCGGCATTGTCACCACAGACAGGCGGAGAGCGACTAGTTCGGTGCATTGGAACGAAAGCGCCATGTTTGAGCAACTGAGATTGGATGGCACTTATGAGACTCCAGGCTTGGTCGAGGCGGCTTTGGATGCGGATACGCAGATCATCCCTCCTGCCACTAGTCCATCGACCACCCCGCGGACAGACATGGGCAAGCCGAATGCACGCTCACGGGCGACGTCGATCCCACTCCAGCGTCGCGCAAACGGGCCAACGGAATCGCTACAGAGTCCGCTGTCGAAATCTATGCGAGCAGCTTCGATTGTTAGTACCAAGGAGGAAGAGGGCATTGCCGGCTCAGATGGCAAGGACGAGAACGAGCAAGACGCGGAGCACAGCGGGGATGAAGATGCGGATGAATACACTGATGAGGTTTGCATCTCTTCAAGTACAAAAGATCTGTGCTAACGCATATAGCGTGCGAGAAACGTCATCCGCGGCCGCCTAGTGCAAGGCCATATCGTCGAAGATGATAACACTTCTCCTTCCATGTCCGCCGTATCACATACATCTTGGCGAAATCCCGCGCCGTCAGACGTCGAGAACGAAGATGTTCCTAACCATATGATGTCCTCGTTTATGTCTACAGCATCAAACACGGAGCATTCGCATGCTGGGCGGCACGGTCGATGCCGCTGCCTCGTCGGAAGACGAGGAGGAAGACTTGCGCAACCCGGAGCTGGAGACTATGGTTACGCTGGTCGGCAACGTGAAGGACCGGCCGTCTTCATTGTTGACGACATGATTGACAAGTCAGCGTCCTGGATAGCTGCCGCAGAAACCGTGGTCAAGCGAGGTGGTGCTACAAAGGTGTTCTGCATGGCTACCCACGGTCTCTTCGGTGGTGATTCTCTCGAGGAACTGATTGCTTGCGAGTGCATCACCAAGATCGTCGTCACCAATGCCTTCCCAATCCCGGAGCATAAGCAAATGCAGGCTCGGGATAAGCTTGTTGTCCTTAGCGTGGATAATTTGCTGGCCGAAGCGATACGTCGGAATCACCACGGCGAGAGCATTTCGCAGCTCTTCATGCATTATGACTGAGGCAAATTTAAAAGAAGAAAAAATATTCTGACAACAGCTCAATCCTGGTTGATGAGCTCATGGGCTGTTTCACCTTTGTATCTTTTATATGATTAGCGAGGCGCCATGGACGTTGACTGTTCATTATCTGGGATGGGATGGATCTCTGGGAATGGCGTTGGATGGCGTTCTCAAGAATGAAGGCTCAGGCTCAGGCTCGGTGTCGGGCAAATGGGTAATGTGGTCACGGCTGAAATGTTTGTATTGATATGTGGGATGGTAAGTTTGACAGAGGCGAGTTGGATATTTTGGTGCAAAGGACGTGTAATGGACAGGGTAAGTTTGCACCTTGTGGGTGGAAAAGCTTGCTTCAATGATACCATGGTAGTTTCTCTCTCTCTCTCTCTCTTATATTTGTCTCTATTCTATTCTATTCTCTTTCCTATCTCTCTCTTTTCTTTTCAAAGTTGCACGCTATTCTTTCTCTCCTCCGTCTGCGGTCCTCGCGAGGATGGATGAAAAAGCATAGAAGACTACAACCAACGATGTAGGGCGTCGGCCCTGCAGGAATCCCGTTCCCTCAATACGGTGCATTCTTAACGGAGCGTTGGGAGAGTAATACTCTGCGAGGATGGGACAGACGTGACGATGGGCGTTGGAGCTTTGCCTTTTTGCTTGTCGTCCTTGTCGTGTCATGCGGAAGGGTAGTACTGTACCTTTTTTGTGTGCGTTGTTGACGGAACGTCCTCGTATATACTTGTAGCATGTGTGTGTGTGTGTGTGTGATGGGATGGGATGACCTAGGAAATGGAATTGAATTCAAGCATACATACATACACACTTCTTGGTTTCTCAAAACGGTTGTCTAGATGTTTGGTTGGCCATCTATGTATGTATGGTATGGTATTGTGTTGTGTGAGAAGGTATACCTAGCTATGGTACTCACGCGTCACCAAGCTGCCTTACCTTGGGTGTTCGGGCATTCATCCGCATGTCCATCCATCCTTCCATTCTTCCACGCCCCTCCCTGCATTGCATGTGATTCTCAACCGCCCGCGGGCACATTCAAGCGCCCATCTTCTCTCCCTCGTGTGCATCGCCCTCCTTCACCTTGGCCACCTGCGGCTCCTGCGGAACCACCCGATACCCTCCGCGTCCCCGCCTCGCGCGCACAACCCTCCACGCAGCGCACAATGCAGCGGCGCAGAGGAAGGCTAGCACAAGGACGGCATAGACGTCGTTGGCGGTGAAAGAGCACTTGGAGGTGTTTCCGGTTCGAAAGAGAGAGTTTGCGTTCCTGGGGACGATAGAACTGGTGTTGAGGGTGGTGTTGACGTCGGTGTCGGTGGCGTTGGCGCTGCCGGGGTAGGGGAACATGTGCGTCGGCTCGCAGGTGCAGCGCCAGAGGAAGCAGCGGGGTATGCGGCCGCTGGGGCAGGTGGGCTTGTTGCCCATTGTGCTTGTTGTGGGCTGGTGCTGGTGCTGGGGTTGGCGAGTGCGTGAGTGGGTGTGGGTGTGGGTGTGGGTGGGGAGGATCGGGGTATAGGTACCTTTGAAGTGGGAGGTTGAGGGTGTGGATCTGTTTGAGGTGTGTTAGTGATGGGGCGTTGTGATGGGTGTAGGAGACGTACTGGAGGTATGGGTGGACGATTTGGATGTTGGGTTGAGTTGAGAGGTGGGTCGTGGGCGCGTGCTTGTCTGCTGGTGTGTTGTGTTGAGCACTCCGCTGCTGGGGCTGGGGCTGGGGCTAGGGCTGGGGTTTATATACCACAGGGTAGCCCGTAAGGTGGTGGAAAGGCGATTGCGGGAGGGAGGTGGCAAGGCGAAGGCGGGAAACGTGAAGGCGGGAGGGAGGTGCAAACGTAAAGGCGGGAGGGAAGTGGAAACGTGAATATTTCCTCGTCACTCTTGACCGTTTGTTTCATTCACATACCTTGTCTGTTTGCATAGTCCCTATCTTCTCCCTCCGCTATACCGAATCTAATACAATCCTATCTTTTCTATTTGACTAACCCATCCCTTATAAAACACTCAGCTACATGCTACACTAGATACTAGATACTAGATACTAAACCACATTACTTTATCACTCTATACATCTACCCTACATGACAACATAACCCTAACACGCAATCCAACTAACCTACTTTACCTTATCCATCTACGCTACGCAACTTAGCCCTGTATAGATCCCACAAAGCATAAAATCACTATCTATTCCATCCTCCCCCACACTAACCAAACAACACCCCAACCGTTAGAAAAGACAAACTCACCTTACACATCATACAGCAATACACAAACCAGTTCAACCTCTACCACCAACCAATCTCAATTACACTCCCTATCTTATCTCGATCTTGTAACACAAATCCTATGCAGAGAAAAAAAAGTAAACCAACAGGAATCAAAGTCAGAACCCTCATTCATTGTACAAGATCAGCGACCTCGACACCAACCAAGCCCGATATCCCTCACCCTAGTAAAAAGCTTACACGCCCACATCACTGCATCCACATCTATATGCCTTCCACGACCACACATTACAATCAAACTACAGCATAAGCTCCAGCGGATTCTCAATCGCCTTCTTGAGCTCGCGCATAAACTCGCCACCCACAGCGCCATCCACGACCTTGTGGTCAAAGCTTCCCGTAATCACAATCTGGTCATCCCACTCCACGCTCGCCGTGCCGTCCTCGGAGAGCTCGCCCGGTACCGCCACCTTCTGTGTTGTGCCGATGGCGACGATGCAGGCCTGCGGGGGGTTGATGACGGCCGTGAAGCGCTCAACGGCAGCATTCATGCCCATGTTGGAGATGGTAATGGTTCCGCCCTGGTACTCCTCGGGCTTGAGCTTGCCGTCACGCGCGCGCTTGCCGAGATCCTTGATTTGTGACGAGACGGCCTGGAGGCCGAGACCGTTCACGTTCTTGACGATGGGCGTCATCAGGCCAACAGGAGTGGCGACGGCGACTGACACGTCGACGACGCTGTGCTGACGGATGATGACCTGTCCTGCCTCCTCGCGCCATGACGAGTTGGCAGCGGGAACCTTGCGTGCGGCGACGGCGAGAGCCTTGACGAGGAAGTCGTTGAGGGAGAGCTTGTACTCGCCCTTGGCCGAAGCGTTGAGAGCTTCCCGGAGCTTGAGCAGCTTGGAAACGGAGATGTTGGAGGCGACGAAGTAGTGGGGGTTCTGCTGCATGCTCTGAGTGAGACGAGAGGCGATGACCTTGCGCATGCTGGTGGCGGGGGTGTCCTCGTAAGTAGGTGCGCCAACGGTGGCACCGGCAGCTGCGGGAGCTCCGCCAGTGGGCTGGTACTTCTCCACATCCTGCTTCGTGATCTTTCCACCGGGGCCAGATCCCTTGATAGCCGAGAGCGGCACCCCTTTCTCGAGCGCTATCTTCTTGACGGACGGCGATACGGCGGGTTGGCGATCGAGCGCGAGCTCTAGGCGCTTGCCAGTGGATTCGGATTCGATGGCTTGGGGGGCTGGTTCTTCCTTTGCGGGCGGAGCGGTGTCGGATCCTGATTTGGGGGGCTCACTGGCTTCGGAAGCCTCACCTTCCTTTGATGGAGCGGCAGGAGTCTTGTCGCCTCCAGCATCCTCGATTGAAAAGGACTCGAAAGCGGAGACATCCTCGCCCTCTTCGACCATGACGGCTATCGGCTGCTCAAAGTCAGCTCTGGTTGAGTTCACAGAGGGTCTGTCCAAATTGTGATAGAACAGCGGCTTCTACTATCCCGCCAACATGGGCCAAATCGAAAAGGGCACTCACGCTGCCGACGGCTACATCCTTCTCACCAGAGTCCTTGAGAATCTTGGCGATGACACCCTCCTCCTGGAACTCAAAGTCCATCTGGGCCTTGTCGGTCTCGATCTCGACCAGTACATCTCCCGGCGCTATCGTGTCGCCGACCTTCTTCTGCCACGTGCCAATGTTTCCGGCGGTCATGGTCGGGGACAGGGCCGGCATGCTGACCACTGTATGCGAGGGAAAGGCTATAGATAGAGTCCATCAGCATTTGCACTTGTCTTCGGCTTCGGGTTTCTAGCGACGTGGATGCTCACATTTTGAGGCATAGTATCTGGCGAGGGCGGCGAGGGCTGGTGTTCGTCGACTACCCGATGGGGTCAGCAAAGCTTCGTTGCGGGTATTATGGCACGCGCGGATGAACCTACGCAGCGAAAGCGGAGCAGCTGGAGGCTTTCAGGCTTCCTCGCAGGGCAATCGACCCTCTCGAGCTCAATTGGCTTCCAGCCCGGGACAGAAGAGTCGTGGTAGCTGGCATTGTGACGGGATGCCGATGGGGCCGCTGAAAATTTCCCGGAGCGGGCAAGGAACGACGACAGGCAGCACGACGGGGCAGCAGAGGGGCGGCGGAGAGGTGGATCTGCTGAGCTCGCGCTCGAGTGAAGGGGTGCAGATGTGCTGGTGATGGGAGAGGTCGCTGCTTCCAGCAGAATCAAAGTGTTGAGCTGTTGGGGCCGGAGCGGCGGCCAAGGCCCTGGCCATTAGTCCCCGACTCCCCGACAGCGTGAGTGAGTGAGCGCGCGTTCTCAGCCACCGACGCCACAGCTCGGAGCTTCGGGCGCAGGGATGGTGGCCGCGTCAGGAGGCTGATGCCAAACCTTGGAACCTTGGGAAGACACTTTGTCACTTCGCACGTAAACGTTCAGCGCCGTGTTGGAAGGACTTGTTCCGCCTTGTACCGGTATACGACGACTTGCATCTGGGGCAGGCGCGACTCTGTGATCGCTACGTCGCTGCCGTCTTCGTGCGCTCCGCTGAGCCACGCATGGCAGCTGGGGCAGGCCCCGCTAGAAAGTGAAAGAAGGAGCAACCCAGGACTAAAAGTCGGCGCATCGAACACGCACACTTCGCAAGAATGGCCGACACCGAGCCAGACGAGAAGCCCCCCAACGGGCAGCTGCCACCGGAGCCTGTTGCCGCGCACGAGGAGGCGAGGGACGAGGACACGCATACGACCGAGGAAGAGAGCGCCGACGACCACGCACCGCAAGACCCGCCAGACATGTCCGCGCCTGCGCCGGCGACGCCTACGCTCAATGTGCCAGACGAGCCAGGCACGCCGCAGACGGCCGACTTCTTCGAGCAGCGCAGCCACCCCGACGCCCGTCCACGCACCGATTCGCAGTCCACCGCCGCCACGACGGCCACGCGGCCCTCGACACGGAGCTCGCTGGTCTTTGTCACCACAGCCTTGGAGAACATAGCGGCGTCCAAGGATGCGAAGAGGAACAAGAAGCTGGGAGATGCTTTGGGGACGGCGCTGGCCGCTATCAAGCAGGAGGGCGACCCGGCGCGCATAAACCCCGAGATTCTCTTTGAGCCGCTCCAGCTAGCCTCCGAGGCTCCTTCCGTGCCCGTGTCCATCATCGCTCTGGACTGCATAGGCAAGCTGATCAGCTACTCATACTTCTCCGTGCCTTCCGAGCCGCAGGGCGACACCGAGGCCCCGCCCCTCATCGAGCGGGCCATAGACACAATATGCGACTGTTTCCAGGGCGAGGCCACGCCGCCCGACGTGCAGCTCCAGATCGTAAAGTCCTTGCTAGCCGCTATCCTCAACGACAAGATTGTGGTACATGGTGCCGGATTGCTGAAGGCTGTTCGGTTGACGTACAATATCTTCCTGCTTTCCAAGTCGAGCGCGAATCAGCAAGTCGCACAAGGGGCCTTGACTCAGATGGTGGGAACAGTCTTTGAAAGAGTAAAGTCGAGGCTGGCATTGAAAGAAGCTAGGATTAACCTATCTCGCGTTTCGCTGAATGAAAAGGACAACCTGGAGGAAAATGTGCCCGAAGAGACAGATGGCGACGTTCAGTCTAGGAATGGCGCAGAGGGCGGCGCGGAAGAGGCAGAGGAAGAGCAGTTCGATCCGGAGTCCGGCGAGCCCAGCGACAAACCCGTCGACAAGCATACCGGCCCTAAGATCACCTTGCAGAGCTTTGAAAATAATATGAGCTTCAACGATGACCGAATACGAGACAACGCGCCGACCCTCGTTACACGAATAAAGGGCAAGCCGGGTTCAAGGCACGTCTCTGGACACGAAGCTTCACCACATCCACGGGAACATGAAGGCTCGGACGAGGAGGAAGAGGACGAAATCTTCGTCAAAGATGCTTATCTTATCTTCAGGGCCATGTGTAGACTCAGTACCAAGACTCTGGCTGTCGATCATGCCATGGATGTAAGATCGCAAGGCATGCGGTCCAAGCTTCTCTCTCTTCACATCATCCATACTATTCTTCACAATAATATCGCCGTCTTTGTATCGCCATATGCAACGATTAGGAGCGGCAGTGGCGACGAGCCCACCACTTTTGTACAAGCCATCAAGCAATACCTTTGCTTGAGCCTGAGTCGGAATGGTGCCAGCTCGGTCAGCAAGGTCTTCGAGGTGGCGTGCGAGATTTTCTGGCACATGCTCAAATATTTACGAGTCATGTTGAAAAAGGAAGTCGAGGTTTTCTTGAAGGAGATCTACCTGACCATTTTGGACAAGCGCACTGCGCCAGCATTTCAAAAACAATATATATTGACCGTCTTCCGGCGATTAGCAGCCGACCCTCGCGCTTTAGTTGAAATGTACCTCAACTATGACTGCGACCGCACAGCGCTCGATAACATGTACCAGCGTGTTGTTGAGCATCTTTCGAAGATCTCGAGCATACCAGTCACAGTCACGCCTATGCAGCAGCAGGCGTATCAAGATCAGCGTGAGAAGCATTCAAAGAGCTCGGATTGGCAGACCAGAGGGACATTGCCACCCTCTTTATCCACCGCTTCCATGAACGCCCCCCATGAGAGCGATCAAGCCTATCCCCCAGAATACGCCTTGAAGCAAGAGTCGTTAGAAGGTCTAGTGGAAATTTTGCGGTCGCTGGTGAACTGGTCCGAACAGTCCGTTGCCAGTGCTGCAAGGAATTCCAATGTTGACTCGAGAGGTTCAGTTGACAACCTCAGGGCATCGACCGATAACAGAACCATCTCTGAATCTCCTAACATTGGAGGGGATTCTGGGACGGCGACGCCGCTCGTCGAAGACGACTACAGCGAATTGGAAAATGCAAAGCAGAAAAAAACAGCTTTGACTAATGCTGTGCGCCAATTCAACTTCAAGCCGAAGCGTGGCTTGAAGACTTTGATCAGCGAAGGACACATTGCGTCAGATTCCCCTGAGGACATTGCCCGCTTTTTCCACCAAGAAAGCGATGCCCTAGACAAGGCAGCACTCGGCGAGTTCCTTGGCGAAGGCGCCCCGGAGAATATCGCAATTATGCACGCTTTTGTAGATCAGCTGGACTTTTCGAAGACGCGCTTTACGGATGCCCTGCGGCGATTTCTTCAATGTTTCCGACTCCCTGGCGAAGGCCAAAAAATTGATCGTTTCATGCTCAAATTTGCGCAGCGATATATCACAGGGAACCCAAATGCTTATGCCAATGCCGATACTGCATACGTGCTGGCCTACGCAGTCATTATGCTGAACGTAGACCAGCACAGTAAAAAGATGAAGGGCCCTCGCATGACTCCGGAGGAGTTCATCAGGAATAACCGTGGCATCAATGATAACGCTGATCTGCCGGAAGACTACCTTCGAGGCATCTTCGAAGAGATTGCGCACAAAGAGATTGTTCTAGATACTGAGCAGGCAGCGGCAGCGGACAAGGGCCTTGTACAGCCTCAGTCGACAGGGGCATTGGCTGCTGTGGGTCAAGCCTTAATCGGCGGTGGAAAGGACCTGCAGAGAGAGCTCTATGTGCAGGCGTCCGAGGCGATGGCTAACAAGACCGAGCAATTGTACAAACAGCTTCTACGCGCTCAAAGACGGATAACACGGACCTTGCCGGTCTCGAAATTCATTCCCGCAACTTCTTCCAAGCACGTGGGACCCATGTTCGAGGTCACATGGATGCCCTTCCTTACCGCGCTCTCTGGTCAGGCCCAGGATTACAACATTGAAATCGTGCGTTTGTGTATTGAAGGCATCAAGCTCGCTATTCGCATCTCCTGCATATTCGATGTCGAGAGTGCAAGACAAGCTTTGTTGGCTTCCTAGCGCGCTTCACCAACCTCTACAATTTGAGCGAGATGAAAGCTAAGAATATGGAAGCACTGAAAGTCTTGATCGAGATTGCTCACACCGAGGGCAATCTGTTGCGCGAGTCATGGCGCGAGATCCTTACCTGCGTATCTCAGCTCGATCGCTTCCAGCTCATATCAGCTGGCATCGATGAGCGCTCTGTACCAGACGTTTTGAAGACCCAAGGCGGAACACAGAGTCGAAAATCCTTGAACGTGCCCAACAACAGACGACGACAGGTTCCCCACACCAACAGCATGTCTTTCCAGGCTGATGTTGCCGAAGAGAGCCGATCCACAGATATTGTGAGGGGCGTTGACCGGATCTTCACCAGCACTGCCAACCTATCTGGAGAGGCAATCGTTCACTTTGTCACCGCGCTGACGCAAGTGAGTTGGCAAGAAATTCAATCCTCCGGCCAAAGCGAGTCACCCCGTACGTACAGCTTGCAGAAACTGGTTGAGATCAGCGGCTACAATATGACGCGTGTTCGATTCGAATGGACGAACATATGGCAAGTCTTGGGCGCACATTTCAACGACGTTGGTTGTCACACCAATACCAACGTTGTTTACTTTGCCCTAAATTCTTTACGGCAGTTGTCCATGAAGTTTATGGAGATCGAGGAGCTTCCTGGTTTCAAATTCCAGAAAGATTTCCTGAAACCCTTTGAACATATCATCAATAACACTAGCGTTGTGTCCGTCAAGGACATGGTGCTGCGTTGCCTCATACAAATGATTCAAGCGCGAGGGGAGAACATTCGCTCCGGATGGAAAACCATGTTCGGTGTCTTCACTGTGGCTGCGCGGGAGCCTTATGGTAGGTTGTCTCCTTGTGTTCTCGCATATCAGCTAACAAAAAACAGAGGGCATCGTCAACCTTGCATTCGAAAATGTGACCCAGGTTTACAACACCCGCTTTGGTGTTGTGATATCACAAGGCGCATTCGCAGATTTAATCGTGTGTCTAACCGACTTTTCCAAGAATTACAAGTTTCAAAAGAAGTCTTTGCAAGCTATCGAACTGCTAAAGGCGTCAGTGCCGAAGATGCTGCGCACACCTGAATGTTCGCTCTCAGCTCGAGCCGGGTTTGTGAAGGATACCGACAAAGCCTCGTCAATACCAAAACAACCAAGCCGGCAGACCCAGGAAGAGCAGTTCTGGTTCCCTGTGCTTTTCGCGTTCCACGACGTCCTAATGACTGGTGAGGATCTAGAAGTACGATCAAGAGCTCTGAGTTACCTCTTCGAAACCCTGATCACGTACGGAGGGGATTTCCCGCAAAGCTTTTGGGACATGCTCTGGCGGCAACTCCTTTATCCCATTTTCATGGTTGAAGTCCAAGTCCGAGATGTCGAAGGTCCTTAACCACGAAGAACTGTCGGTTTGGCTCTCAACGACCATGATCCAAGCTCTTCGGAACATGGTTAGGCTGTTCACGCACTTTTTCGAATCCCTGGAATATATGCTCGACCGCTTCCTTGATCTCTTGGCGCTCTGCATTTGCCAGGAAAACGACACCCTCGCTCGAATTGGTAGCAACTGTCTTCAGCAACTAATCTTGCAAAATGTGCAAAAGTTCACGCCCAAACACTGGAACCAGATTGTTAGGGCGTTTGTTGACCTCTTTGTACGAACTGAGGCAACGGCGTTGATGTCGGCCGCCACGATAGGCCCCTCCTCTGCAAGCCAAACTCCCAATGGCTCCAATGGAACCCCGGGCGGAAAGGCAGGTAGCTCTCCAAAGGAACTCTCATTGCAGACTCCAAGCGAAGAGGACGCGTCTGCCGATAACGCGCTTGGAATTAACGGGCTCAACAACCCACGCCGCCCATCCGTCATAACGTCTGACTCCTCGAGTACTCTTACCACCGAGCAACGTGCACCATCCCCGCTACCCAAGCGCCAGACGCAGGAGCTCGAGGACTATCGTCCTGAAAATCAAGACCTCCAACAAGCGCCCGTTGTCGTCACCGCTGCTCGCCGGCGCTACTTCAACCAGATCATCACGAAATGCGTTCTCCAACTCCTCATGATCGAGACGGTGCAAGAGCTCTTTACGAACGACGCAGTCTACGACAAGATACCCTCAGGCGAGCTGCTCCGCCTCATGGCCGTCTTGAAAAAGTCATACCACTTCGCCAAACGCTTCAACGCAGACCGCGACCTCCGCACCCGGCTCTTCCGCGAAGGCTTCATGAAGCAGCCGCCCAACCTCCTCAAGCAAGAATCCGGCTCCGCCTCGGTCTACGTGAGCATCCTCTTCCGCATGTACCACGACACGTCGACGGACCGCGCGGCGTCGCGCGCCGACACAGAAGCCGCGCTCATCCCGCTCTGCGAGGACATCGTCGCGTCGTACATTGAGCTCGACGACGAAACCCAGCAGCGCAACATTGTCACGTGGCGGCCCGTCGTGGTCAATGTGCTGGACGGGTATTGCGGGTTCCCGGCGGGGGAGTTTGAAAAGCATATGGATGTTTTTGCGCCGTTGGTTGTGGGGCTGCTCGGGACGGAGATGGCGAGCGATATTCAGAGGGCGGTGCAGGGGTTGGTGATGCGCATTTTTGAGGCGAAGTTGGGGGTCGAGAGGGTGAGGCTTATGGGGCCGCCGGTGGGTGGGGGTGGGGGGAGTCCAGCTTTGGGGGCGGGGGCGACGCCGGTTTTGGTGCAGAGGAGGGCGAGTAGGGCGGGGAGGTAGGGAGATAGTGGGGTAGTTGTAGGTGTGTGGGGCAGGGAGCGAAAAGCGTGTATTGTACTATCTTTTTTTTGGAGTGAGATGGGTATGTGTATGGATTAGAGATTGGTGTTGGGTGTCACCATTTATTAGATGTGTGGTTTTTTTTCTCTGATTTTCTATTTTCGAATGACCGAGTGGTGTGGGTGCGTGATTTGTCTCTTTTTTTTGTTCCTTTTGGCGTTTGGTTTCTACTCATTGGTATTCTTTGACTTGTGTGTGCGTCTCGCTGGAGAGCGTGGGGGGAGGGGAGGAGGTAGAATAGCCGGTAGTCAGTTGTATATTATTGGTTGGGCTGGGCTGGGCTGGCTGGGCATGTATGGTTGGTTGCGTTGGTGTATCAATCAGACTTTTACTTTTCATGTTGTTTCCCTTTTTGCGGTGCGTGCCAAAGTAAACTAGTGGAATGTGAAATGAATGGTACAAGTCTTTTTATTGGACTCGGTTCTACTATAATCTACGCTCTACGCTCGAACGCATAGTTTTTACTTGGCGTTTTTTGGGTACTGCTGTAGAGGGGGGATGGTGGATGTTAGATGGTGGATGGGAAAGAAGTGGAGAGGGTAAGGTAGGAGGGTAAGATGTTGCTAAGTTTTGTGTTTACTTTGCTACATAAGGTTGCATGGTTGTGCCTTTTGGAGCCGAATCCAACCAACCTTGTTGGGCGGTCGTGGTGTAGGTAGTGCGCCCTAAACCGTGAAGATGAAGTCTTGAAGGTCGCTCGCCAGCACCGATGTAGGGTCTGGCACGCACGTACGTACGTAGGTGGTAAGAAAAGATTGGATGAGTGGAAGGGGGAGCAGGTGGAGGGAATGAACGGAGGTGTCAAAATGAAGACGCTACATAGACCTCTCTTTCGGTGTGTAGAAGCCTGCAGTCGTGAAGTGTCCCTCGTTTTCTGCTTCTAGGTTGTTGGGTGTTTGATATGTTTTCGGGTAGCGTGAAGATTGGCGGGACGGCTTGATGGTTGGATCTTCTGCATCGGGCGGTGGGTGTACATCGTGGCTGGTTGAATTGAGGAAGACTGGAGACGGGCTGGGCACAATGATTCATCCATTCAATCATATCCGTTTATAGTCAACTTAACCTTTTACAGATTATGATTCAAGGGGCTCCATCTGGGCCAGCCAACTCTCATCGACGGAAGGGCGCACGGGTCCCAGATTTCGCTTGGTTGCCAGCGTTAAGTTAATGTAACATGAGTAATGCTGTATCTCCAGGCGCAAGGTGTTAAGATCAAGAAACAGCTTACATGTGATGGAAGTATGGTTGTGGTACTCGAACTTTGGTTCAGCTCATTGTGACTCACATATCGCCCGAAAAAAAAAATTGTCCCCGCCCTGTACGGGTCTCCTCACCAGCAGGTGAAGCTACCTTTGTATCTCTGGGCGAAACTGGCATGGCAATGTTTGTCTTGGCGAAGTTGTTAAGGCTTGAGGGGAAATGTTCTAGTGATCTACTCGTGAGCTTGCAACTTAAGTATAGGATGTTGGATGTTACTCTGATCATCCGAGAAACAAAGACTAGATCCGGGGCAGATAGAAATGTATGTTGGTGATGAAGAGCAGTGGGTGGCGAGGATAATGGCCATGTACGGTTAATAGTCCGGTGTCCCTCAATGGTCCGTGCCTATATCTTGGCGCGGGGCGCCGACACAATCATTTTACAACGCCGCCCGCCTCGATCATCTTTCCAGTAAAACCACCTTCCACGACCCGGCCGCACCACATAATACATTCCCGATATCAAGCCTCCGCTCGTCAGAGCCAGTCGCAATCATGTCTCTTACAAACTGCCGGTTTTACGAGGAGAAATACCCTGAGGTGGAGAGCTTTGTCATGGTGAACGTGAAGCAGATCGCAGAAATGGGTGCCTATGTCAAGCTCCTCGAGTACGGCAAGTACAAGGTAGTGTTCTCTTTGGGCTGCTCCTAATTTTCGGGATAGACAACATCGACGGCATGATCCTCCTCTCCGAACTTTCGCGACGACGTATTCGTTCGATTCAGAAGCTGATTCGCGTGGGCCGAAATGAAGTCGTGGTGGTGCTGCGTGTGGACAAAGACAAGGGCTACATCGATCTGTCGAAGCGACGTGTCTCTCCCGAGGACATCATCAAGTGCGAAGAGCGATACAACAAGTCCAAGATGGTGCATTCGATTATGCGCCACGTCGCCGAGAAGACGAACACGCCGATCCACGAGCTCTACGAGAATATTGGCTGGCCGCTGAATAAGAAGTACGGACACTCGATCGACGCCTTCAAACTCTCCATCACGAATCCCGACGTGTGGAAAGACGTTACCTTCCCGAACGACGTGGTCAAGGAGGAGTTGCAGACATACATCAGCAAGAGGCTTACACCGCAGCCCACCAAGGTGCGGTCGGACATCGAGGGTATGGCTTCCTACGAGACACTGGAAAGGAACATGGCTAACGACGGCAGTGACGTGCTTTGGATACGAGGGCATCGACGCAGTCAAGACTGCACTGCGATGCGCCGAGGCAAAGAACACGCAGGACACACAGGTCAAGGTCAAACTGGTATCGCCGCCGTTATACGGTATGGTTGCGCACGTTTTTCACCCGCCGGTTGCTAATCTTCATAGTCCTCACCTCACAATGTCTCGACAAGAACGTGGGCATCTCGGTCCTTGAGCAAGCGATCGAGGACATACAGAAAAGCATAAAGAGCGCAGGCGGTGACTGCTCGGTCAAGATGCGCCCAAGGCTGTCACGGAGAACGACGACGCGGAACTGGCAGCGCTCATGGAGAAGAGGGAGCGCGAGAACCAGGAAGTGAGCGGAGACGAGGACGAGAGCACGAGCGACGAGGGCGGGGTTGCCGAGGCAGATTAGGCGGTGGCGCTTTGGGTTGGAGCAGTTGTCAAAAGCGAGCATCTGGCGTTCGGTAGAGGTTCGGGGCGGATTATGCATACTGGCGCGCGAGGATATCAGGGCAGCGCACAAGGTGCTGAAAATTTCTCACACGCAGCCAGTTTTTGGTAGGTATGCGATCTAAGATTACGGACTTCGCGTCACGAGCATGCTGCGATGGCAATGCTGCGCAAAATTATTCAAGGCGTATGCAGGTGGTGGAAGCTTGGGCCAGTGGGGTGGTGACTAGGGTCAATACGACAGCAATGACGATCGATCGCAGTAGATACCACAAGCCGAGTTTGGCGCAGCCAGCTTCACAACAACCAACCTGCTCCACCTCGTATCTTTCTTCTACTCTACTCTTCTCCGTGAAGCTGTGTCATACCTCTCCCTTCCTGGATTGCCGTTCTGGCTCTCTTCTGTCGCTTCTCTTGACGCTTACACCTCGGCGAGGGTAGCTCTGCCACCATGGTGCAATGGGGCAGGCTGTTCAATGCCGACGGCCATGACAGGCGGCACCGAATGCAGGATCAGATGCGATCGCGTCAGTTCCAAGATTGCTTGAAGTAGCGCAGTTACTGACTGCTCCCAGTGCTTCCTACCCTCCGCGACGAGATGCCTCCGCCGCCTATTCCCCCAAAAGAAGTTACCAAGGTCGCGCTTCGCCTCAAGCACCAGATCGAAGAAGTGATACCGTGCGAGCTGGAAGAAGAACAGGTCACCAAGCCGCATAGTCATATCATCACGCAAGGCGTCATTGCGACTGCAAAGGAAGCTGGTGGAGAGCAGTACAATGCGTGTGTGGTCTACTGTTTGTTGGTGGTGAAGAAATGGTTCAAGATACAGGCGTTGCACGAGCTATGGGATGCCGATCTGCACGAGATCCGCGCATTGGCCGCCGAAACCATGGCGAAGGCCATCATTGAAGCAGAGGAGGATCAGAACTACCTTATGGAGCACATTCTGCTCAAGCGTTATTCGATCTTCATTGACGGAGAGCCTACCGTCCCTGCAAATGCTATCGAGCGCGCAGTCGACCTACATGCCTTGACTGTTATTGGATCTTCGGGCTACCAGAAATGCATCCAATATCTGTGGAAGGGTTGGCTGGTGCAAGATGACGAGGACCCGAGCCGCTTCGTCCACTACGAGAACAAGACAAATACGAACTACTGGTCGCACTTGGATCCAGACCGCATGAGAGTGCCACGGTACCAGAATGCCGTCCAGATCGCATTCTCCGTCATCTACCTGGGCCTTTATACGGGCGCTATCAACACCATCAACCCATCGGGTGATCTGGATGTTGTGGAGGCGTTGCTCTACCTATTCACGCTCGGTTTTATTTGCGATGAATCAGCGAAGCTATGGAAGGTTGGACGCTACTACATCGGGTTCTGGAACGTGTTCAACTCAACTCTATACTCGCTCCTCGCCTGGTCCTTCATCCTGCGCATGTTAGCATACGGACACGACGCCGATTCGAAGCAACGAGCGCGATTCAACGAGCTAAGCTACGACTTTCTGGCGTTCGGGGCGCCCATGTTCTGGGTGCGCATTCTTCTATACCTAGACACATTCCGCTTTTTCGGCGCCATGCTGGTAGTCGTGAAGGTCATGATGCGCGAGTCCCTCATCTTTTTCGCGCTGCTGTTTGTAGTTTTGGTTGGTTTCTTGCAAGCATTCATCGGCTTGGACATGACCGACAACTCGATTACGGACTCGGGCTTTGTCATGCAGGCCATGTTGAATGCCGTCATGCAGAGCCCAGAGTTCGAGGGATTTGAAGATTTCTCGGTGAGTAATCTACGCTTTGTTTTCATTGTTGTGACATGAACTGATTGCAGTAGCATCCTTTTGGCATCATCCTCTACTACATCTTCACATTTGTTGTCATGGTCATCCTGCTCAACATCCTCATCGCTCTCTACAACTCTGCCTATGAAGATATCACCGAAAATGCCATCGACGAATATATGGCTCTCTTGTCACAGAAGACGATGCAATTTGTACGCGCCCCTGATGAAAACGTTTTCATCCCGCCCTTTAACCTAATCGAAATGGTTTTCCTCATCGTGCCCTTCGAATGGTGGCTTCCTCAAGACAAGTACAATCGATTGAACGATTACGTCATGGGCTTCCTTTACTCCCCGCTGTTGATAGCTACGGCCTTCCTGGAGACGAAGCAGGCCCACTCGGTCAAGCAAAACAGGAGGAGGGGCGAGGAAGACGATGACATTGTACACGAGTGGGAGCAAGTCAGTCACGAATGCGATTTCGAAGCCGATGGGTGGAACAAGAAAGTGCAACAGACCAAGCCGAACGTGGAATTCGACACGGCTGTCCTGGAAATCAGGAAATTGAAGCAGGATGTCAACGAGTTGAAGGAACTCTTACTAGAGCTGAAGGAGAAGGGCGGCTGGGGCAGTGACACGCTGAAGGAGAGCAGGGTGGAGGAGAAGTTGGGCGAGAGTAGTGATAGTGTTGCTAGGGAGGAGTAAGTGTGTAAGCCAAGTGCGATTGCGAGATGAATGGTGTTTTTGACGCTTTGTAGGCGAGCTGCGCGGCTGGCGAGGATGGTGAATGAGGCGAAGACGGACGATGGGACTGTGAAGACGGATGGGGGAAGCGACTGGCACTCGGATTAGTGTGGCGCTGTTGCGGCCTGGGATAATGTTCGGTAATGAATGGGCTTTCCTATCTGCTTGTTTCTACATGTCTCGGACGTACATAATTCACTGTGGATCAATTATTCTCATGATATGTTGCACTTGTATGCACCTAAGTCTCCTAAGATACGCCCACCAGCTCCAGCTGCAAGTGCTCAGGCTAGACGATACTCACATGATAATCATATGGCCGGGGCCCCGGCCCCGGGGCCCCTGTGGGGAGGCCGAATGACGTGACTGGGAAGCTCCCTGTTTCAGAACGCCACAAAGCAGATCATCCTCGGCCGCGATTGATGGTTTTTGGCAAAAGGTGCCGAATGGAGAAGGTTCAGATCGCATATGAGGTGTTAAATGCAGGGATGGCGTGTGGGTCGTGTGGGATAAATCGGTTCCAAGGTTCCTAAGTCTCCAAAGACACTACTAACGATGTGTCTGTTGTTCAAGAGTCGATTTCTCTCCTGTAGCGGTGGTTATTCGCGTTGGGTAGATCAAATGGTGTTTGAGTTGTGGTTCATGCAGACTGTAGAGATGGGATATACGTGGGTGGGTGGGCGAGGGCGGCGGCTGGAGCATTTGGTGATTGTTTGGAACTTCGGAGTCCTTTTTTTGAGCGGTTCTGAAATTATCGTCATGGAGAGGGCAAGCTCCGTTGGGCTCTTTGACCATGCGTTCTCGTCGAGCAGATTCTCGCTCACATCCAATCACTGTTTCGACGTGTTGCAGGCGATTGGCACAGGGATGTCCGATGACGTCTGCGCCGGGACAGCTCCTGCAGCTTGCCTGCTGCTAGGCCGGGCCTGCTTGCTTGTAGTTGCCGCCGTTCCTTTGCTGTGTTTATTCTTATGAGGATGAGACCATGTCTCTGCCGTAGTCTGTTACTGTAGTTGCACGACACCGCACGCGTCAATCCGAGACCTTGTCGCACCTCGCCACAAGCCTCTGCACGGGGAGAGTCCAATGCCCGAACAGCGCCCGCATTCATGGCACCACGCGCCTGACATCGCATCCCTCGCGCCGGACTCGTACACGGCCCAGCGCCTGGTGAGTCTGTCGCCCGCGTTGGGCCTGTTCACAGCTAAGCAGGCCAGCAACATGCGACGCCCGAGCATCTCCACCTCACCTCTCGCCGCTTCTTCATCGGGCCCATTCCGGTGCGCATCCTCCCCGCTGTGGTCGCTCGACACGCGCTGACACCAGGCGATAGGAGGGATGGCTGAAGACGCATCGCCGCGACTGGTACAAGCACCATCTCCACATCAACTACTCGACCCGCACCAGCACCTTCTTTGAGACAGGCCGCCGTGGTTCGCGCGACCGACGCCTGACTGGCCTCGAAGGCCCTAGCTCCTCCGCCCTGTTCCAGCACAGCTTCCCGCAGCCCGAGCACGTCGAAGCAGAAGACGACGACGAACAAGGCCAGAATGAACAGGCGAGTGGGGCACTGGCCGTGAAGACACAGTCGCCGCCGGCGTTGCAGATACCCCGTGGTTCTGCGCGGAAGGACCATGTGCAGTCGCCAGATGAGGACGAGTTTGTCGACGCCGTGTCAGAGCCTGACGAGAATTTGCGCGTCTACACATACCAAGAAGAATTGCAGACCGATTTCGATCCGCCGCAAGAACAGAGACCGCGGCGGGAAAGCTCCAAGAGCTTCGTAACCGCGTCGTCTATTCCCCCTACCGACGAAGGCGATGAAGTGCCCCCACAGGAAGAGCAGGCACAGGCAAATGGCTTGCAATTTTCAACTGCTTCTAAGCCTACAGGGGATGAGAGCAAGGGGAAGAGCCCGACCATTGCCGCGGAGAGCACCACCCTTGGGCCCCCGTCCACTTCTGGAGAGCCCTCGGTAGATGCTGTGTCTACGACGTCTTTGCTGCGCAAGGCTGACAGGAACAAGGCACCGCCAAAGGGCATCCTCGCGAGGGTAAAGAGGAGGTCTGAACAGGATTCGTCCGATTCGGCAGGATCGCGGTTCGAACGTGCTGGCGAGGCGCTCTCACGCAAAAAGTCAAATCTGCGGAGTCTCGTCAAGTTTGATATACCGGAGGATTCAAAGCGTGCGTCGGTTCATTTGAGAGCAAAGCAGGCGCAGATGTCGGCTCAGAGGGTGTCGACGAAACTGAGAAGGAGGAAACTCAAAGACGGGCTTGTAGTAAAGATGGAGCGGATGCTGGTACGCGTCGATTCGGCAGGAAGAGAGGTGCCGGATGACTTTGACGAAAATTCAAGTCAAAAGATCGATTCAAGAGTCAAGGAGAAATGGAGGGAGTATATGGTGGTTTGCAGGCATAGCGAGTCCGAGGACGCCGAGTTCGTCCTGCAAATATACAAGACTAGGGTTAGTGCAATGGTAGTCCCTGCGCAGTGGAGATACTGACAGCAGCTTAGGTCATACCGGAAATCGAAGAGCCAAACGGAAGCAAGCGGGCCACCTTCGAGATCCCATTAGGTACCAAGTCCACGAAAGTGAATATGTACTCTTCTCTGGACAAGTCTTTCGTCGTGTGGATGCCGGTTTCCCGAGGCACAAGGATCTTCATCATGCAGGCGCGGACCGCGTCTAACGCTGTGGAATGGTATACATTTCTGCAGAATATCATGGGCTGGAAACGAGCATCCGAACTTCAAATCAACGTACCGGACATGGGTGTCAGTCTTTGCATCATGGATCCCTTCAAGAAGCTTGAAGCATCTCAAAGCGAGGCTCAGGAGGCTAACGACTCTGATAACGAAGAAGCGATATTGAAGACAATACAAGAAGAGCAAGCAGTTGCTGAGAGCCTCGTCAAGCAGTGTCTCGAACAGCTGGAAAGCTCACCACAATGGACTGATATTCTCGATTCGTGGATTAGGGATCAGCGTGTTGGACTTGCTTGGAAGCGGTACGATCGTCTCGAGTGGATACATGGGGCAAACGAGCGCAAAATGTACGGAACGATAGCTATGTTGAAATCGCACGAGCTGGAGCTTCGTCCGAAGACACATTACCCTACCACGGCGGTGACGCGGAAAAAGCATAGGACGCTGACCGAGCCGGTTCCGGTAGAAGGGTTCCTCATTCGACTTACGAGCCAGCGCGGCCGCGCGAAACGGCTAGGCTTGATGTACCACAAACAGCTTTATTTCGCCACGCATGACCAGTTCCTCGTTTTCTCCCGTCCTACTAACTCGACGCCGCCTCCGCCACCCAAACTCCCTGCTTCGGAACGTTCAACAATCCCATCTGCGCGCGCTATTAAAGACCAGACTCCTGATACTTGGGCTATCGATCCGTACCCCGTTAAAGACAACCATATAGAGTGGTTGCTGCAGGACTATCCAGGCACGTCAGAAACTCTAAAACTCCGTGACGAAGACGCAGCAGACGAGTCACAGCGTAAATCGCAGAACTTACTCAACTGCGATGGATACATTGACCTGACCAATGTCATCAAAGTCCGCAAAGCAAGGATGGGAGCAACACCCGTCGATGAGGAAATCGAGTCTGGATCGGACGTTGATTTTGATGAGGAGGTGGAGGATACTACCAGGGATGATGGTGCGACGAAAGAGGTCGATATCGATCGAGCGTTTGAGCTTGTGATGAGGAATGGCTTGATCATTCGATTACAGGTTAGTATCTGGGCGAGTTTTTCCGTTTGAGTATACTCTAACATGTTTCTAGGCTGCTGACAAGGACCACCGGAAAGAATGGATGAAGCACCTCCGAGCCTTAGCAAAGTATTGGAAGTTCCGCACTGCAGCCGACATTGGCCTGTTAAAGTCTACACGCAGTCGCAACCTCAGTGCGCTCAACATCGACGAAGAAACCGAAGCCTACATCGGCCAATTCGCAAAGAAGTGGGAAGTAACGCAGTCTTTTGCGTCTCCCATTCTCTACAACATGTGCGGCATCGCCTGCTGCCGCACCATCCATCTGAGCGGCACCCTCTACCGCAAGCCACGTATCCACACCCCCTTCACCCGCTGCAGCGTCCTCCTCGCCGCGGGCACGCTCCTCATCTTCCAAGACGTCCTCCGCAGCGGCACGGGCAAACAAGTAGCACACATCCACCACGAGCGCATCGCTAACCTCGACCTCAAGGACTGCTACCTCTACTCGGGCCTGCTCACGGAATCGGACCTCCTGTACCAGAATCAGACGTTCGACTCGAATAAACCGGGTCATCATGCGCTTCCTAAGATCTACCTTGAAGACGGGTGGACGAGCACGGATGAGGATGTCATGACTACGTTTGTGGTGTGGCATGGGAAGAGCAAGAGCTGGTTTCGCGCGGAGGAGGGGGCGGGCAGTGGGGAGAGGGAGGCGAAGAGTGGGAAGAGGGGGAGGTTGAAGCGCGTGGCGAGGTTGGGGAGTAAGGGGAGGAGTGTGGTGTTTAGGGCGAGGAGTAGGGCGGAGAGGGATCGTTGGGTGTTGGCGGTGCAGAATGAGATTGAGAAATCAATTCAGAGAGGTGGGTAACGTTATTGTTTATGACGAAGAAGAAGAAGAAGAAATTACGTAGGACGGCGTGATGGCAGACAGACAGACAGATGGGCCACGTAGATAGATAGTAGCCCTAGAGATGGAACGTGCACGTACGTGGTGGTGTAAAAGTCGAGAAATGAATTCGGTCGCCTTTTGTGGGGAAGAGGGCCTTTTTGGAGATTTTTCTTTTTTTTTAAAAAAAAAAAAACCTTTAAGGTGGTTGGTTTTGATGGAGGGGCGAATTGTGAATTTAGGGTAGGGGGTGGGAGGTATTATGTTTAGTGTTTAGGAGGTGGATAAGTTATATGTATGTGTGTATGTGTAACGTGTTTATAAGTGAGCGGCGCATATACCATGGGTGCGGGGTCAATGCGCGCCGAGCCTCAATGCGCGCTCAACACCAAACCAGCTCAGCTAAACTTGAAGCTGCAGAGCTCCCTACAATTGCTATTATTATAAGAATTTCTGGTGATGAGGTCTATGAATCTTAATAATTAATTATAGCTATAAAAATCCACTCGGAGTTCTAATATTCCGGCCCCGGCGCGACTGAGGCTGTAGAGGCTGTGATGCAGCACCTGAGGCCTCAGCAGCATCTATAGCCTTATTAATAAGCTTTTTTTCCCTTATGCCCTGCTTAGGTAGCCTTAATGCCTTTTTGCTACCTTTCTTAGCTATTTTTATACGATTCTTGTAGTGTTGCTGAGCCCTGCGAGCCTGCTGCGTCTGGGCTCGCTCAGCTGCCTGATCCGCCTTTGCCTTCGCTCGAGCTGCTGAGCCTCAGCCCTCGCAACGCGCTTCTCTTGGAGTAGTCTAGCCTTCAGCTGCTGGCTAGCCCTCCAAGCCTCAGCTGCCTCAGTTTTTTTGGAGTACTAGCTGCTCTGCCTCGGCCTCTTTTTGCTGTAGACGATCACGTGCCTCCTGCACCTTCCTTGGGGACCAGAAAACAGCACCCTCTGAGTACTTAGTAGGCTGGTTATCCAGCAAAGGCTTGCCACGCTTCCTACGCCTCTTCTTATTGCCTAGTGCTGCTCTTAGTCCCTTATTTTCATGCTGTAGTAGCTGTTTTGTACGGCAATTGAGTGCACTGTTTGGCTTAGCTTCTTGCTTATTACTATTCCCTATATCTACTGCAGCCTTTAGGAGCTGGTCGATTTTCCTCTAGTTAGACGCTAAGTACTGAGGTTGAGCTTTCTCTTAATTCCCGCTCGGGTAGGCTGGTCTTAGTGAATCTCTTAAGTATAACCTCTGGGTAAGTAGTGCTATGCCAGTAGCCTTAAAGGCCTTAATAATTAATGGCTTCCTAAACGAGCTACCCTAAGCCCTCTAGATAGGCTAAAGAAGTCTCTTTTTGCAATGACAATAGTCCCTGGCACCTGTGTAGGAAGGCTGAGAGCTCAGCTGAGTAGGCAGTGGAGAGAGGCTTAAACATAATAACGTCGAGCGGCTGTAGTGTATGTGTCGAATGAGGCGGAAATATAGCTAGGAGTATCCTATTCCGGTTATAGTAATTGATAAAATCTATAGTAAGGTGGGATCCATGGCCGTCAAGGATAAGTAGTTGGTAGGAGCGTCCAGCTTTCTCCTTAGTACAGCGATCGAACACTGCTTAAGCCACGCGAGGCCTATCTCGTATTTGTCCAGCCAGAAGGCGATGAGGTGATAAAGGCTGAGTGTTCCTGAGGGTTGATTTCTTCAACCCAGCTTGATTGTAGGCTACCTGAGGCAGCCTGATAGATGAGGGCTGGATCTAGAGCCGATCCGTCGGCGCATATGCAGGCTAGGAGCGAAATCCACTCACGGCTACCATCCTGAATAGCCTGCCTCACCTCCTTGCTCTCGTACAGCTGCCTACTAAAGATCCGCTTTGAGCGAGTAGTAATGCTAGTAGGATGCCTTTTGTCCATATTGTACGTGTGCTGAGGCTCGATATCGTATTGGCTAATTTTCTGCTGTAGTAGGTCGAAATATAGGCTGTACTTTGTCTCTGAGTCGGCTTTGTGGCGATTGCTGTCCATTCTAGCTGTCCATCTTGAAACTAGATCAATGCTGTGTCGCTTGACGAAACTGATCAACCTAGTATATGCTAACGCTCGTTTTGGCTATACAGGCTGTAAAGTTCTGGATCATTTGCTGTGTAGTGGTAGGCCTTGCTAAGTGAGTTTTTTGATATAGCGTATAAGCTCCTGCTCCGTTGAGGGCGAAGTTTTTGTTGGTTGATTCCCTCAGACTGTACGCGACTGCGTTACAGCCTTGGTGTCTCCGGGTGAGCGTTTTAGAGCGTACAACGCTATGCTCTTCGCGATTTTTGTATAGTTGATAGAGTCTCCAGGTTCTTGCGATTGTATCGCTTCAAGCGCAGCCTCAATTGACCCCTATTGGTAGCGATAGGTGGTGTTGAAGCTTGAGGTGTTTTCGTGTTGAGCGCGCATTGAGGCTCGGCGCGCATTGACCCCCGCACCATGGTAAGCGAGCGGCGCACCCCACCAACTTTTTGGGAAGCGTTACCATCAACTACAATGGCTCCACCAGTGCTTGTTCAATTGCCCTATAATGAGGCAAAGTATCTTCCTAGCTATCTCAGCTATCAAACAGAATCAAATTCAGAGTGGACGACGCGCTGCTACTATGCACAGCATCCTGAAACTACGCTCCGGCGCTGACGCGCAGGAATCGCTGCGCGACGCGACTGTGAGCCTAAATCAAGAAGCTTACCAAGCTAGAAGAGGAGGTGATGGTTAAGCACTACTTGACCAGATTCGCGAGGATTTGCGCCCACTCTAGGTGCTGTACGAGATATAAGCGAATAAGCTGCTCACTGAGCGCAGCGCAGGCCACGTTGGCCAGCTATGGCCTAGGAACTTTGTCAAGCGAACAGACAGCCTTACAACTCGATTGAATCAACCCTACGATCGACAGCGAGCCCTCTGCGAGGACCGACGGCTATACAGGCCTGGTTTGAGCTAGTAGCACGCACAAAGGCCACCTACGGTATCTGTGATGAGGACACCTTCAACTTCGACGAGACTGGCTTTCTAATGGTAAAATATCCTCCCAGCTAGTCGTTACTGGCTCAGAGGGCGTGGCCGGCCAAAAGCGATCCAGCCAGGCAATCGCGAGTGGGTGACGGCGATCCACGGAATCAACGCTGCTGGGTGGGCAATCCCGCCCTTTATCATCTTTGCTGGCCAGTACCACCTCTCTGCCTGGTACGAGGGCAACGATATACCAGGTGACTGGGCTATTGGTCTTAGCGACAATGGCTGGACTACAAACGAGCTTGGTGTTGCCTGGCTATGGCATTTTATTAAGCATACAGTAGAGCGTAGAGTAGGCGCGCGTCAGCTCCTAATACTCGACGGCCATGAGGGCCACAACTCGCTCGAATTCCAGGAGATCTGCAGGGAGAACAAGATCTATACCCTATGCATGCCACCACATTCGTCACACCTCCTACAGCCACTTGACGTGGGCTGTTTCTCGCCATTAAAGCGGGCGTACGCGCCAGGTCGAGGGCCTAATACGCGACCATATCAACCATATCACCAAGTTTGAGTTCCTACCAGCCTTCCGCGCCGCCTACGACCAGTCAATTACAAAGGAGAATATATGCGCAAGCTTTCGAGGCGCTGGGCTAGTCCCACACGATCCAGAGGCGGTAATATCAAAGCTTGATGTGAAGCTTCGTACGCCGTCGCCAGCAGCCCTACCAGAGGCCCTATGGGAGTCTGCAACACCAAGCAACGCGCGCGAGCTAGGCGCTCAGTCACTAGTTCGTGAGCGGATCCAAAGGCATCAAGGATCCTCTCCTACATCAGTTATCCAGTCGCTTGATCGGCTTACAAGAGGGGCTGAGAGAATGGCGCATTTAATAGTGCTTATGCGTGATAAGATAGCTAGTTTACGGAGAGCAAATAAGGCAGCCACAACGCGTAAACAGCGCAAAAAGAAGCGGATCCAGAAGCGAGGCACCCTATCAAAGGCAGAGGGAGAGGAAATTATTGCTCAAAAGGCTGTTGAGCAGCAACTAGAGGGAGAAACGCGGTATAGCCAGGCGCGGTTAGGTGCGAGCCGGCAGGCTTCAGCGCGCTGCACGCGCTGCAGGGAGCCTGGGCACAACTCACGTACGTGCAAGAAGGCTTCTCTAGATACTGCTTGATTTAGGATAGCTATTATATTGATAGAATATTAATGCGTTGTGAATTTATACGCTGCAAAAGGCTAAGAGACTTGGTGGGGTGCGCCGCTCGCTTATATGCGCCGCTCACTTATAAACACGTTATATGTACGGAGGTGCCTTTCAAAAGTTCTGTCTGACGCTAAAAGCGCCACCACAACGCCCAGCTCTTGGCACTAAAATACTTGAGATAGGAGCAATCTGATCTCTCTTCTGATCAACCATAGCCCCCAATACTGACGTGTATACGCGTACTCTTGTTGTTACTCTCAAATCACCATCTGTTAGCAAGTCAACCTCTCAAGTCTCAGAGCTCACTGGCATCAAACCACGCACAATTGATCGTATCTACAGCCGAGCTATTGCTGCTGGCTTCGAGCCCAACGTTCTGCCTCTCAAGATCCTCCCACACCACGTTCAAGACGCTCCTCGCTCTGGGCGCCCATCCAAACAGACGCAGGAGGTCAAGGAGGAGGTATTACAACAAGTATGCCGCGACAGATATGGACGTGAAAAGACCTGCGCTGACGTAGCTGGTGGGCTTAGTCTGCGAGGGATAGATCTCTCAGCTACTACTATCTGGCGAGTCTTGAGAGAGGCTGGATACCACAAGACAAAGCCAACAAGGAAGCCTGGGTTGACACAGAAGATGAGGACTGAGAGATTAAAGTGGGCGCTTGAGCACGTTACTTAGACGCTTGAGGATTAGAAGAACGTTATATGGACAGATAAGACTTCTGTCGTTCTTAGTCATCGCCGTGGTGGATACAGAATATGGAGGAGACCTAAGGAGCGCGTAGTCAAGAGCTGTATACGTGAGAGATGGAAGGGATACTCTGAGTTCATGTTCTGGGGCTGCTTTACGTACGACAAGAAGGGTCCTTGCTATGTCTACAAGCCAGAGACTAAGGTAGAGAAGCAGATAGCTGCTCAAAGGATCAGTGAGCTGAACGCTGAGCTCGAGCCTTTGATGCGAGATGAGTGGGAGCTGAACACAGCCATAAGGAGGACAGGACTACGCAACAAGCCAGGCAAGAAACCTCAATAGAAATGGACAGCCAAGAATGGCAAGCTCGTACGCAGCTCTGGTGAGGCATTGATTGGTGGCGATACCAGACGTGCGTTCTTATCCCTAAGCTTCTGCCCTTCGCGCAGGAGTGTATGAAGGATAGGCCACAGACTGTGGTGATAGAGGATAAGGCACCTGCGCATGCACACCACTATCAGGATACAGTGTACAGTCTGTACAAGGTCACAAGTTGCTCTAGTGTAGCAACTCACCAGACTGCAACTGCATTAAGCCATGCTAGTTCTATATAAAGAGAGAGACTACAAAGAAGGGAGCTCCTCAATCAAGAGCAGAGGGTATTAAGGCATAGGAGAGATGCTGGCGAGACCTCCCTCAATCAAAGATACAAGCTTGGATTGAGCGTATTATTGAACATATCCCTAAGATTATTAAGCTTAAAGGTGGCAATGAGTACCTTGAAGGGAGAGGAGAAAAGCGAGTTAGATAGATCAGCAATATGTGGCGTTTTGGTGGCGTTGTGGCTTTCCTTGGCAGACAGAACTTTTGAAAGGCACCTCCGTATATATGTTTATGTGTATGTGTTAGTGTGGAGTACAATATCACATGATACAACCAACCTGATGTAGACTAGTTGCTGATCAGGTTGGTTGTATCATGTGATATTGTACTCCACACTAACAGTATGCGTTGTTAATTAACTACCTAGGGGTAGAACGACAAAGGCTTTTCATCTCAAATAACATGACAAAGAAAGCAGAGCCTCCTGCTTAGTGTTTATATATATTGGTTTAGATTGTGCGTTAATAGGGTTATTATAAAGAGTAATAATAAAGAAGTAAAAAAGGAGGGCGGGGCTTAGGTAGTGTGGAGGTGTTGAATTTTTAGGAATATGTGTGTGCGTGTGTGTGTTGTTGTTGTTTTTGCTTTTATGCGGTTTTTGGCATATTAGGTTGGGTGTGTGATGTTTGCTGAGGATTTTTTGTGTTGTGGAAGCGGCATAGCCAGTTGTATGGACAAGGTCCATGAAGTAAAGAGTCTTCATTGGGAAAGCAAGAGATTCTGCTGTTATAGTTGCTGCTATAATAGTGTGAAGGTGAGTGAACAGAGCAAGCGCGTAGCACATCAAAGTATACTTCTGATGGGTGTGATGATAGGTAGAACGAGACTCGTCTATAGTAGTGGAAGACCTTACTTCTACACACCTGCTCCTAGACCAGCTACCAAGTCCTAACTACCAAAAACTCAACCCACATTTCAACACCGACAGACAGTTTCCAATCCTACCTTTCACAACAAAGTATCCGCTTCTTACCTTCACCTATCACCCCGCGAGCCCAGTACATGGAAACAAACAAATCCCCACTCCTTTCACTCTACACGCTAGCAAACACAGATCATAACAAATAACCAGGGCTATGCCACCCGCACGCGACAACACAACCACCTACACTCCGCAACCTGCGACATATATTTCTCCACCGCGCCATCTCGCCCGCAGGCGCATCTCCACGTCGAGACGCGTTCAGCGCTACGCATCGGGCGTCTTACAGCAGGAGGGTCCTTAACGGTACGTATAAAGGCGCAGCACAAACCTTTTGTCTTTTTGGGGTGAGTTGGATTGGGTTCGCACGGGTTGGAGGTTTTGGATATGGACGGACGCAGGAAACGGATTGGCAGGGAGACGGAGGTTCAGACTGGGGTAGATGGCATGGGCTTCGGTGGGGCGATGGAACCAGACGTCCCGGATACGACTACGAAGCGGAAGAAGAACGAGGATATCGACGGGGTGGTGCCGCGCAAGCCCAAGAAGAAGGCGACGCCGAAGCCGAAGACGAAGCCGAAGCAGAAGCAGGAGTGTCCCGTCTCGCGGGCGGATGTCGTGTCGTCCTTCAGGCTGAGCGATACATATGAGGATGACGGTTCGCGGTTGTGGGAGTGGATGCGTCTGGTCGTCTGTCTGAAGTTCTCGGGCGACAAGAGGGCCGCGGTACAGCACGTTGTGGGCTACAAACCGGTGGCTATACCAGGTGCGTCTGGGGTGTCTACTTCTGATGGAGGGTCTGCGAAACAGACTGTGCAGGTACCCGAAACCAGTCGGTCGTTGACGCGGACATGTGCGCCTTTTGAGCGCCAGTGGGTGGATGAGACGCAGAACTTCAGCATGAAGGAGGTCGTGGCAACATTGCGGTCTCCGAATGAAACACGCGGCCCACTTCCGGGTCTATACGATTGGTTCGACGACGCGGTCCCGATCGATGCCATCTTCCCTCCCGGAATACCGTTGTCAGCCAAGGAGATCAGCGTAAGTCAACTCTTCCGTCCGCATCCTGCAGAGAACGATACTGAACCAGCCACTCTAGGCATACTACCCCCGTCACATCCGCTGGACAGGTGTCATGGTCCGTCTGGCAAACAACTCGTATTTCGGCGCCGATCTCATCGCCATTCAAGCCTTCTTTCGCGACCAGCCCATTCCCCCGTACAGCGGCGGCCTCATCAATAAGTACTTCCGTGACGTCCTAAAGCGGGAGATACCAGGCTTCAAGGGCTACAATGGTTTCAAGGGCAAGCCGGACCGCAATATGCACACGGGTCATCTCCGCCCGGGGTTTTTACTCGAGAGCAAGCACCAAGGGTTCGTCGTCCCGACCTTCGATGACCTGTTGAATGGGTTGACCTATTTGCCTGCCGGGTTGGATGCGAGGAGCTTGACGCAGTGCTTGGTCTGGTACCTCAACACGAGGGACATGTTTACTCCGAGGCTGCAGCTGAATGTACTGCATACGCAGTCACTTATCCGGGCATTACGAGAGCCGTTGAAGTCGTATGGGCCGCAGAATCTGGATATGAATGCGTTGCGGGAGTGGAAGGAAAACGGCCAGTTTGCAAAGAGGCCGGTCAAATATGAGGAGAGAATATACGAAGCCGAGCCGAAGCCATTCGAGGACTTGAAGACGTCCCATGTTAAAATCGACCGCCAAAAAAAGAGCGTAGAGGTGGGGGTTGTGTTGCCGCTGAGGCACATAATTACGTTTCCTTTTCTCTCCATGATTGGGATGGCGGGTAAGGCTCTGGAGATGGGTATTGAGAAAGCTGAGGCGCGGAAGGCGGCAAGAGGGATTGACGCGGGGATTGACAGGGAGGGCGAGGCAGTCACGCGTGCTTCGACTGCAGAAATCGGAAATGAAGGAACCAACCAAACCATCGACAAAGAAAAGGTGGAAACGCAGCAAGACGACAACCTGCTGAGGCAGCAAGACAGCCTACCGAAGCAGAAAGCCATGCCTGCCAATTACCGTATACCAAAGCGAAAGCGCCCCGACGAGACTCCAACACAAAACACCTCAAAAAAGCTCGCTCTGACACCAACAAGCTCATACCAAAAGTATCTGCCGACCGCGCCGCATCATGATCTACCTGCCAGGCCTGACGGCCAGTCCCGCCGGTTACGCCGCGCACATTGCTAATGCACCGCGTACGCCCACGTTCAGGAACTGGCAGGTGTCATTCAATGACCCGTCAAACGCAATGGTTGCGGCACCCGGGTACCGATCTGGTCCATACTATAACCACCAGATGCCTTATCCAGGCCGCTCATCGGATTATTATGACAATTACTATCAGACTAGACAGTTCCAGGTACATCCGCCGTCTTCTCTTGGACGCCAGTACCAACCATAGAATTGAGGCTGTTGTATCCTAGCATAGATAATGATATGTCTCATGCGACCCTCCGTTGTTGAGGTACAGCGTTCACGAATGCATCCTAGAATTTGGAGTCGGCGTGGTAAGGTGTACCTTGACTTAGTATCGTCGACGTGGTTCCGCATGTAGTACATACGCCAAGTAGATCGAGGTTGGCTCGGCCATGGCGTGGACTTGCTATACTAGTGAAGATCACCGCGACTAGTGATAGATCTCTCCGCCAAGGGTAAGTATCTTCGAGATAGCCCGATTGATTGATTGTTCGCTGAACAACGGATATGATCATGGATGAAAGGAGTCTCGAACTCTGTCCAAAGCATTTCAGGCTGGTGGTTCCTTGGACGTTCGAAGTTGGTTCGCAGGATTCAAATGAGCGTACCGGTGAAGGTAAAGGTTAAAGACTTGGGAATTAAGTTCGGATGCTGGCTTCTCCATATTGTGAGGACTGAGCGGAGAGATTTGGAGACTTGGAAGAAAGGCGGAAAAGATCCGGAGAAGATCCCGCTCAACTGGGGTCTTGGCGGGCTCTGACTGGTGATGTCATTACTGGCTTGGAACTTCCGTTATACCGGTACACTCACACTATGGCATGATAAAATCTAGCAAACAAATGAACCAAACAATGCGCCGCGCAATGGGGGAAATAGCAGGTCTCCCGACTATCCCATCTGTACAGGCACTAACATACTAACGTGGATCTCCAAGACTTTACCACCAACCTGTACCAATATTGCGAGGGTTGGACGATGTCATCAGGTACAGGCTTTAAGTGAGAAGCAGTGATACGGATAGGTATAAAAGAAGACACAGATGTCCCTGAACTTAATCATCATCATCAACTCACAACTACTTCATCCCATCAGCTAAATCACTACATTCCATCGCTTTCCTGTCATGACAGATATCAATTCACCATGCTCTTCACAACTCCTACCATCCTCACCCTTCTCAGCGCTACTCTCGCAGTAGCCGCCCCCGCCCTTGACCCAATTTTCACCAAGGTAGTTGGAGGCGTCAAAGACCACATCGCCGCCGTCACGGGCAACAACGCCGACTACAAGAAAGATTGCAAGAAAGACTGGGACAACAAATGGCAAAACAGCAACTGGCAAAAGAACGAGAAGCTATTCTACTTCGACGCCGAGTACGTCGTCAAAGCTACGCCCGACCAAGTCATCTCTACAGCTGGTGAACCCGACCCCGGCCAACCCGGCGCCCGCGGCCTCTTCAAGTACGGCATCAACATTACCGAGAACACAATCTGCTACAACATCACTCTCAGCGGTGTTACTGGAAAATTCTCCTCGCGGGCTGCGACTGCCACACACATCCACGAGGCAAAGAAGGGCGAGAGCGGACCACCCCGTATCGTATGTTCTACTTCCCACACCCTCGTCTGAGCATTTCTGATTAACGTGTTTAGGTTTTCCCCGACCCCCAAGGACCCGATGACTGCCGCGTCTCATACGGGTGTTTGACTGGCCCGTTCGTTACGGGTCTCACCAACGATGCGACTGGCAAGGACCACGGGGACGGTTTCCACGTCTCGCAAATCGTGGAGAATCCCAGTGGGTTCTGCACCGATTCTCACACTGCGGAGTACCTGTCTGGTGTGGCATTCTCGAATGCAGGGATGAGTAAGATATAGTTATGTTGTAGTAGCATCCGGTACTTAATGTTTAAGGATGAATAGTTTTTACTATATTCACTTTGTTCCCATATTATCATGCTGAGTTGCACAACTTTCACACATAGGTTTTATATCACGCTGCGAGCGAAGTACTTGAGATATACCACATATTCCTCACATGTGTTTAATTGACGTGGAGTACAACGCCCGAGTGATATGAGAGACCCTACCCTGCATATGCATTCTCCTGCATTTCTCTCAATGTGGCATATGTCGAGCTTGAATTAAACAAGAAGCATGAATCACCCTTCTCGAAGCTCATCTTGCCACAGAGCAAAGTCGTCAAAACAAACAGACTTCTGCACACCACGCATTCAACAAAGCTATCAAGGAGCAGGACGTATAGTCCCTCAGACCAAAGTCCTCGTAATACCCACACTACCGAGAAAACATACTCCGAATCTCCGCATCCTCCTCCTCATACTCGGCCAACTTCTTCCCAGGCAACCGCACCGCGCGATCCAGCGCAACAGGCAACCCCCTATGCCTGCCCCTCAACATAACCAATATCATAACAATCTTGCTCCCCGTGTACATGCCTCCGCTGAAGCTATACGCCTGGTCGGGCAAACCGATGCTAATGCCGATGGTAGTGTAGCCCGAGACGATCTCAAAGAGGATGGTGAAGACGCTGTACGTTCTTGGGTCCTCAATGGAGTGATGCGTCTCGATGAGCGTGATGAGGAATAGCGCTAGCGCGATCCACCACACGTCGTGGCTGAGCTGGCCGCGCACTTGCTGCGAGACGAGACTTGGAGGTGGGGGCGCAGGGTGGTTGTGGAGGGAGTGAACTGAAGCTCGCGAGAAGTCGATGGTGGCGGATCTGCGTAGGGCGGTGGGCGTGGGCGCTGAGGCTGCGGGTCGGTTGGCTACACCGACGCCTTGGAACGAGGTCATGCTGCGCTGGATCTGGCGGCCTACGAAGGCGGTGCCGCGGCGGCCAACTGCGCCGAGTTTCTTGACGGGCGTAGTAGTTGGCTTTTCTGGGGCTGCGTCGGCGGCGGATGGACTGGCGAGGATGTCGGCATCGACGTCGAAAAGACTACTGCTTGCGGAGTGGAGCTGTTCTACCTCTGCTTCATCTCCTTCGTATATTCCCAATGACCGCTCTTCGTAAACGTTGGTTTTTCGCATGGTGATGATGTGTGGGTAGGCTGCGGTGTAGAAGATGACCAGCCAAAGAACCTGAACGTCGAAGTACATGGCAGATGGGGATACGATGGCGTACCCTCCAGATGGAATTGCTGTTCAAGGATCGTCGGTTAGCGTGAACATCTACATCGTGAATCACTGGACTCCGGAAGAGCACCTACAGAATCCTTCGAAGAGAGAGATGAATATTCGTTGGCCGAGTGGGATAGCCTCCATCGTCGGGTTGCCAATACCCAGGACCAGGATCAAGACCCAATCCGCCGCAACAAAACTCCCAAAGGTGACAATGAACAACCAAGTGTCGCGGGCGGGAAACATGCTGGTATAAACACGACGAGGGAACTTCAGTATGAAATCGAAGCCCTCTTTCCACACACCATACTCGTTACTATCAGAGAAGAGATCCAGCAAACTTGACATCATCCAGATGAGGAATCGCATGAAAACAGGGAAAGACGCTGGCCCTGCCAGCGACAGGATAGTCACGACGGTGAGAATGTAGTAGGAGGACTGGAAGGGAAGAAAACCTGCATCCAACAGGGTGAAACCGGCATTGCTGTATGCAGAAATGGCGAGGAAAGTGCCCGCCCACCAGGGGTTCTGTGCATTGACGGCAGCAGCCTCTATCTCGTAGACCGACATCCAAGCACCAAGGGCGATAGCGCCGACGAGCTGCCAGAGAATGAAGTAGACAGGGACAAACACGGAAAGAAATTTGAGAGCGCGGTACTCAACACCGCCAAGGTACTCGCGTTGGTCAGATGTCAGATTGTGGAACTGCCCATTTCGGCCGATACTGCGCTTCTGTTCCTTGACAAACGTTTGTACATTGAAATCATCGGCTGCCTTTGAGTCATCCGTTTGCGGTCTTCGACGTGTGGATGCGCTCTGATGAGAATATGTGTTGTAGATTGAGTGACCAGTCGTCGCTGATTGTGGTCTTTCGCGGGAAGATCTATGCTCCCGAATGGGCTCCAGGAAACCAATATGTTGTTGCTGTGTCCTCGCACTTTCCATCGGCGACAGACTCGTTTCCGCTGGAGCCTCCTGCGGAGCCTCCGGAAGTGACGTTCTTTCGGGAGAGAAGCTGGTGGTAAGCGGTTGAAGTTTCGCCGGGCGTGACTTATTCGTTGAGCGCCCTTTGCCGAACGACGACATTACTGGTAGTCCAAACATCGCACCTGCCATACCAACCAGGGCACCGGTGTTTCCCTTTTTAGCCTTTCTATTTTCTTTCTCCGTCTCCACGATGTCCTCGAAGCGCTTCTCAAAAATATGCTTCCGAAATGCGATTGTGAAGTACGAAACTAAGACCGGACTACCTATCATCATCAAAACAATCAGCTCAGCCTGCTGAAATACGGTCAGTTGACTGAGATTGATGGTGTTGAGGCCCGCGGCGGTGAGTGCCGACATGACCATGAACATGCTGTCCCACCAGCCGATGCCCTTGGCCGGAGAAGATGCGCACCAGAAGATAAGCGTCCCCACGATGGCGATGCTAACAAAATAAGTGTAGTGCACCGTGATGAAGTTAACAGGCGGCACATAGGGCTTGACGGCTGCCGCTACCGATTCTATCCGGTCACATAACTCAGGGTGCTGCGCGCGAAAGTCATCCCACCGTTTGAACCCCATAGTGGTGGTCGTAAAGCTCGGCACCAGTTATCGCATAACGTGTAAGCACTGTGAAGGAATGATTGAAGGGAATTGAAGGAATGAGTGAATGGAAGCTTGAACCAGTGCTGCAAATACCCTTATCGCGTGCGCTGACGACGCAAAGGGGTTCGAATCCCTGAACGCTAGCCTATATGAGGCATAGGTGGGGCGCTTAATTTACACAGTATTTGTAGGCAGTCAGACTTCGCCCTACAATACAACTATTTGTATGATAGTCCTTCAAAGTACATAAAACCTCTCTGCCTCCAGAAAAAATTCAGCATCTCACCATCAAACATGGCTCCTCCACCATTCTTCCGCCTTCCCCGTGAACTTCGCGACCGCAGCTACCACCTTGCGCTCATTGGTGGACGCGCTCGCTTCTACGTTGACGACATCGAACCCATCGTCGGATATATCTCAGATAGGTCGGAAGATTTCAATCTGGGCTGGCTATTCACCTCTCGGCTAATCCTTGCCGAAGGTCTCGACCAACTCTGCAGACACGCCAAGCTCCAAAGCTACTACATAACTAGGAATTTGACCAGGAAGAGGTACACCGTTAAGCGTATGTTTGATGGATTCACGTCAGTCTTTGTTATGGGCAGAATCAAGACGGTTCAATTGCATTTGCAGATGGGTACGGACTGGCGCATAAAAAACGTAGGTTGGTTGTTCGATCAGCTTATTGTGCCAAAGAGCAAGGAGACGTCCAGGAGGAGAAAAGAAACCGGCTTTACGGAGCTGAGGAAGGTAATCAAGGACATGAAGGATTGTGCGTTTGAGAAGTTGGAACTCACGGTATATCTCTTCGAAACAGACCGTGATGGGAAGATGAAGGAGGAGGTCGATGATGATCAAGAATACGGCTCCGATGATTCATACAGGTACCTTTATGTCCCTGGGTACCATCTTACAGCACCTTGGAAGGTCGAAGGTTACCTGGTAGACTTCAATTTCCTCAAAAACCTAGGGACCCAATGGAAGCACATTGAGATTGAGTACATCCCTACGTATATGCAGTCTCGCTATGATGACGGAGGCGTACTATCTGCAAACATCATCGCAGTCCCAGTTATCCAAGAGTGTCTTGCTGAAATTGGCAAAGAGTTAGTCGGTGGTGAAGGCTGGGCCATCCGGGATAGTACCGAAGATTTACGCAGGCGTCCAACGCCGACCAGAAACTGGACCATCTTGGATTAAAGCGCAATCTCGATGAGTGTAAAGAGTGTCTAGAGCAAGAAGAGACTTTTACTCGGCAGCCGGATGAGGAAGACGGCATCATTAGGTTTTTTGGGTGAGCAGTGTGGCCATCTTGTAAGTCTCAAATGCGGCGCAATGACGTCCTACCTAATCAATGATTTTATCTTTCTCAGGTGGAAGTTGGACCTATTATCGTTGGAATGAACACGTAGCCGACGAAACGGCTTTCGTAAGAATTGATACCAATCCAGAAGATGAATGCCGTAGCTTGCTCTGCATATCAAACGTCTGTGGTGTTCTCCATTTCGGAACTCTTACGGCAGACCGAAGCTACTAGAATCGCCCTACTTCCTGCCCTGCCTTGATCCTCTCCAAAATCTTCCCACAATCCCACCAGATCCGTTTCCGGTTCCGTAATCCCCTCAAATCGGACCAATGCCTAGTGATCAGCGTGTATAACTGGAAGTAATCCGTCTGGTCCGGCGGCAAGAAGAACGGCCTGCCATCTTCGCTAGTTTCTTTCTGTAGCTCGTGCGCCTCCAAGACAGCTTGGATCTTAGCGGACAGCTTCTCTTCAAGAATTGGCGATAGCTCTGGCATCTCTTCCGAAACGATATTGACGTAGTCGTTTAACTCGGCAATTTCCTTCTTGGGGTATTGGAGCTTGTGAGCGGCTTCAGCGCCCGTCACAGTCACCCAGAACGAGTATGGTAGTTGGTTGGGCTTGTTAATTGTGGGCCAGGCTTCCCAAAGCCATGGCATCTCGCGTCTGAGCAGCTTTTGGAAGTACGAAATGGGGAGCTGGCAGAAGGAACGTGAGCTGAGACGAAGTGCCGCAATATTCTTGGAGGGAAGATAGTCTAGGATTTCGAAGCGAAGCTCTACAGGCAGACGAGCAAAGGGGTCGCTTTCGTTGTCTTGCATTGTCGCGTTTGGGATGGAGAAAGCACCGTTAGACGGACTGAATCCTGGGGGCGTGGTGGTAGCAGCTTGGAATATCTCTCGTAATTTCGGCACGTACAGCGGGTTCGCAGCCAGATGTTCGGTTCCTTTCCAATGGTCCCATTCTTGAGCCCGGCATTTTTGGACACTGTCATCCCGTGGAAAATCACTGAACGTGTCTGCTTCGGCATCCTCAGCCCACCAGCTTGTGAGGCCGTGCACGTCAATGTTGTCATTTCGAAGGAGAGAGGCGCGCTTGAATATTTCGAAACACGAAGGGTGGAATGGCATGGCAATTTCTTCCAACGAACCGATGTTTTCCGCACACGGCTGGTCGCAACCATGTCGAGGAGGTTTTACTCGGGGGTAATCGGAGTCACGCGATGGCATGTAGTCGCCCAGTCCACTCAGAAAGAAGTCGCCCTCTTTTTCAAAATCCTCATCGTCATCCAAGGTTTGAAACTCCCCGCCCTGCGGCTTACGTACGAGGCACTGCAGAACCTGGCAGTGGCGCATCTCTTCGGCGCTGATTTCGTGGCCGGAATAGCCTGCCCGATTCAAACACCCAGGCCCTGCTATGTGTTCAACCAAATATTCATCCTCGGAGTAGTAGCCCATTTTGCCCACGCAGTAGTGACTCGATCTGTCGAGTGTGCCATAAGGGTCATCTTCTCCGAAGCTGTCATCGGTACCGTGCTCACTTGCGTCATCTCGATTAGGATAGAAGAGCGGAAACAGCTCATCTTGGACTTCTTCGAACTTGTCAAGGAGATGATCCGGGACACCGTGATACCAAGCGGGTGATACACTTTCGTCCAAAACACCCATGTTACCAAAGCGCGACCCCAGCTCTGGGTCTTCCCGTGGCTTGCGCATCCAAAACCTTCGGATGGACTCTCGCTCTAATTTCGCTTGTTCGACGTCGTCTGCATCCTCCATTCCAACATCGCTTTCCTCGTCGCTTTCGACATCCGATGCATACTCTAGCGGTTCATCGTCCTCTTCGTCTCGCTCTTCCCACGTCCTATCTTCGACATCATCATCATCATCCTCTTCCTCCTTACGATCCACCTTCTCATTATCATCATCCTCCTCCTTACGATCCACCTTTTCATTATCATCCTTCTCCTCCATTTCAAAATCGCTTTCCTCGTCGCTTTCGGCATCCGATGCATACTCTAGCGATTCATCGTCCTGTTCGTCTCGCTCTTCCCAATTCCCATCTTCGACATCATCATCCTCCTCATTCTCATCATCCTCTTCAAACGTCGGCGCATCGATTTTCAACTTCCTTTTACCCTTTTTGGTGACAATGCATTCCACACCATCGTCCATGATCTTGCGCATCGCGAACATACACCCAGCACCGCGATGGCACTCGCCCACCCAGCTATTTCGATGGCCATCCACATAGCTGCTCTCGTCGACTACTCCACCAACATGTCTGGGATACCATGCCTCGATCTCCAACCGTGAATTGGAGGAAATGGGCCCGAAGCAACTCCATGCTGCGCTGCGTGGTTCGGTTGGTGTGCGAATACGACCAATGTTGAAGCTCACGCCGCAGAGGTGGCACAGTACCTACACCCGTCAGTTATATTCTCTATGCAGATGATTCCTCGCACCTCTGAGTAACCCATTGTGTTGTGAGCAAGGTTCGGGGTTGTAGAGGAGAGGTGGTGTAGGAAGTGTTTAAGTAGTGCGCGCTTAGCGTCTCGCTTCCGAGATAAGGACCACTAGTCCAGGCTGCGGTAGACGGCACCCACCGTACAACAAACGGTACGATAATCTACTAACAGTACTTCATAATACTGTTTCAAGGTAGGTCATTCATATCGCAGATTTTCTGATCAGAGGAACGAACAGCCAGAGTTCACTGCCAAGAGATGAAATTGGTTCGGTTGTTGCCAGCTTGTCCGAAGGAGTGGAGTCAGGGTTCGTTAAGAGGCGAGGGGTGGTTTTGAGATTGATTTTGAGTGGGAGGGATGGGCGGTTAGGGAGCCGGTGGGGGTGCGGAGTCGGTTTGGACACGACATGGTAATATGTTTTCATAGTTGCGGGGACGATGGATCGCGCTGTTGGGAGGGAATGTATCGTTAAAGGGAAAGAACGGCATCAAGTGAGAACTAGGTAACGCAAATTGGGTTGAAGTCGGGTGATTTCGACTGTTCTAATATTCAACATTTCTATGGCGTTGAACGCCTCTTACGCCCCGTCGCACTGGCCCTGTGCCTTCGACTCTTCTTCCAATGCCGTGAATGCATCCTCAGTGTCCCGACCGCCAACATTGGTACCCCTCCCCTCGGTGCCTTCATCCATTCCTTCCAAGTCTTTTTGCAGTGCCTCAGGTGCATTCTCGACGGGGCCCACATCCTGAACGGCGCTCTTGGCCCTAGCCTCACCTCCCTCCTCAAACTTACTATATACCCACCGTTCAAGCGTAGCGACCCTCGCAGGTACAACGAACTCCTGTTGCTTGTAGTCCTTCAGTAATGCGATACACCGTCCGTCGCCGTGTCTCACGGTGTACTGTATCATCATCTCGAGCGTCCCCCTTCTCGGCACAAACCCTTCCGCATTCATCTCTTTATAGTACGATAGCGCATCGTCGATATCGCCCGAATGCAGACACACCAGGATGAGACGATCATACGTTAAACGGTCTGGCCGGATGCCAAGCTGAATCATTTCGTCGGCAAGGTACATGGCCAGTTCCTTGCGGCCTCCTTTGTGGCAGCCTCGGAAGAGTTCATTAAACGTGGTGGTATTGGGTCCAGCTTTGCAGACGGTGTGAAGCGCCTTGTAGATTTCAACGGCCTGTGCTATGAGTGCTACCTTCCGGACGGAAGCCCGAATACAGCAGTTGACAACGGCGGTGGGAATCTGCCTGCCGCTGTTTGCAAGTTTCCGCAGCTGAATAAAGGCGTCCATTGGACGCGAATCTTTCTTGCAGAGGTAGGCGTATAGGGGATGTAGCCCGTCTTCGGTGACCTTCAGGCTTGAGTCTTGCATGATAAGAACGACAGAAAGAGCAGCAGGGAGATCGTTGGCTACGAGGTAACACTCTATTAATGCTTCGTAGTGATGCGGAGTGAAGACAGTGCCGCGCTCGGCCAGAACACGGAAGACATCGGTGGCAAGTTTGACGTCGCCGCTGCGAGCGGTGACGGATAGGACGTTGAGGCATGTCCCCGTCGGCGGCTTGAGGTACCCTGGTATAACCTGGTCGTTCCATATCGTGCTTACGGCTTCAGGCTGTCTTGTATCAGCAAATTGATATTGCATCGTTGCCAGGTCACTCACAAGATGTCTCTTAGCCGCAACATCTAGCAGCTGGATCCAAAGAGAACCACTCAATTTGACGTTGCCCGTGGACATATTCTGCTTCAGGCTGAGCACATAGAAAGCCTCGTCCACCTCACCGAACTCCAGCAGCATCCACACAGTCTTGTCCCACAGCCACTCATCTACCCTGATCCGCACTTTGACCATTTCCTCCAGCTTCTCAAGCGCCTGCTCGAAGCATCTGTCCCGCAGCAAGCCTGCGACAACAAAGTTATGTCCCCGTGGGGATAAGGGGAACCAGCGCTCTTTCATGTACTCCAATATGTCCGCCCTCAGGAATGAGTCGGGATGCACGGCCAGCGCCTCGAGCACGCAATGGGCAGCTCGGCTATCCATCTCCACGCCTGCCTTTTCCATGTCTTCGAGCACCTTGCGCAGCTTCCCCGCAGTGCCCGCCTCCGGATCTGTGTAGCTGTGCAGCCAAGCTGTGTACATTTGCAGGTTTGGGCGCTCCCGCCTGTCCTTGATCAGGATCTGGATGATGGCCATGACACTGTCATGTTTCCCCTTGGCGCCCTCCATGCGAAGCTGCTCGTAGAGATCTGGGGTGGGCAGGTGCACGAGGGAAACCGGTTCCTTTGCACGTCGCCGAGGGATGATAGGGCCGGGAGTTTGGCCGGTCCCAGGGGAGCCTGCGAAGTAACTTTCGGTCGAGACGGGAGGATTCGCAGTTGCAAGCGTGGACGTGTTATAATTGCGTTCAGTAGCTCCGCAGAGCCGCGACGCGGTACGAACAGAGGCGCGCGTTCTTGCGGCAACCGGGCCCGCACCCGATGTCACAGGGATGCGCGTGTATCTGGGGCAGAGACATCGCCAGAGCGCGTCGTTTACGAAGGGCCGTGGCGGCATTGCGGGCAATTGATGGTGTTGCAATGAATTGTGGTGAGAAAGCTCGCGTGAACTGCAGGTTCCGCTTTCGTACTAACCAGATTGGGCTAGTGCTATTCTGTAAGCTATAATAACAGCCACCGCCTGGGCACGAGCCGTATGTACGTCTGCCTTCCTTCCCATTACTCATTACTGCAGGATATAAGCATCGACGAGCACTGTGTGCTAGGTACTGGGTTTTAGTGCCTCCTGTTTTACTCCTCTCTGTGTATGGTGCGGACTCGACCTTGGTTAGAATCTCCACACGACGAAGATCTTCAATATATAATCTCGTAACGTGTTTATAAGCGTGCCGTCAGTACAAGCGAGCCGTCAACCCCACCAACTTTCCGTAACGCGCGATAAGCAAACTACAATGCCTCAACCAACTACAACTCAATTGCCCTATAACGAAGGAGATATCTTCCTTGCTATCTCAGCTATTAATAAAAATCAGATTCAGAGCGAAAATCGCGCTGCCTTAACGTTTAACGTCCCTCGATCAACGCTGCGCGACGCGATTACCAGCCCAAATCAAAGAAGCTTACCAAGCTAGAAGAGGAGGTGATTGTTGAGCAAATACTTGACCTAGATTCGCGAGGCTTTGCGCCCACTCTAGGTGCTGTACGAGATATGGCGAATAAGCTGCTCACTGAGCGCAGCGCAGGCCACGTTGGCCAGCAGTGGCCTAGGAACTTTGTCAAGCGAACAGACAGCCTCACAACGCGATTTAATCGACCCTACGATCGACAGCGAGCCCTCTGCGAGGACCCGACGGTTATACAGGCCTGGTTTGAGCTAGTAGCACGTACAAAGGCCACCTACGGTATCTGCGACGAGGATACCTTCAACTTCGACGAGACTGGCTTTCTGATGGGTAAAATATCCTCCCAGCTAGTCGTTACTGGCTCAGAGAGGCGTGGCCGGCCAAAAGCGATCCAGCCAGGCAATCGTGAGTGGGTGACGGCGATCCACGGAATCAACGCTGCTGGGTGGGCAATCCCGCCCTTTATCATCTTCGCTGGCCAGTACCACCTCTCTGCCTGGTACGAGGGCGACGATATACCAGGTGACTGGGCTATTGGTCTCAGCGACAATGACTGGACTACGAACGAGCTTGGTGTTGCCTGGCTACGGCATTTTATCAAGCATACAGTAGAGCGTAGAGTGGGCGCGCGTCAGCTACTAATACTTGACGGCCACGAGAGTCACAACTCGCTCGAATTCCAGGAGATCTGCAAGAAGAACAAGATCTACACTCTCTGTATGCCGCCACATTCGTCACACCTTCTGCAGCCGCTTGACGTTGGCTGTTTCTCGCCGTTGAAGCGGGCGTACGGGCGCCAGGTCGAGGGCCTGATACGCGACCACATCAACCATATCACTAAGCTTGAGTTCCTACCAGCCTTCCGCGCCGCCTACGACCAGTCAATTACAAAGGAGAATATCTGCGCAAGCTTTCGAGGCGCTGGGCTAGTCCCACACAATCTAGAGGCGGTGATATTAAAGCTTGATGTGAAGCTTCGTACGCCGTCGCCAGCAGCCCTACTAGAGACCCTATGGGAGTCTGCAACACCAAGCAACGCGCGCGAGCTAGGCGCTCAGTCAACTCTAGTTCGTGAGCGGATCCAAAGGCATCAAGGATCCTCTCCTACATCAGTTATCCAGTCGCTTGATCGGCTTACAAGAGGGGCTGAGAGAATGGCGCATTCGATGGTGATTATGCGCGATGAGATAGCTAGTCTACGAAGGGCAAATGAGGCAGCCACAACGCGTAAACAGCGCAAAAAGAAGCGGATCCAGAAGCGAGGCACTCTATCAAAGGCAGAGGGAGAGGATATTATTGCTCAGAAGGCTGTTGAGCAGCAACTAGAGGGAGAAACGCGGTATAGCCAGGCGCGGTCAGGTGCGAGCCGGCAGGCTTCAGCGCGCTGCACGCGCTGCAGGGAGCCTGGGCACAACTCACGTACGTGCAAGAAGGCTTCTATAGATACTGCTTGATTTAGGAAAGCTATTATATTAATAGAATTTTGATGTGTTGTTAAACTACGTGGCTTTTTAAGTGTAGAAAGTTGGTAGGGTTGACGGCTCGCTTGTACTGACGGCACGCTTGTAAACACGTTATCTTGTTTTAGCATAATACCAATCCCTATCTAATTCTTTCCTTGTGCATACATAGTACTTAATCTCTATCTATAACTCCTTCTAGCCCTTACTTTCTAGATCGCGGTGGTCGAGGCCGTGGCGCAGGCTGGCAACACTTGTGAATGCATTGTGTATTGTAATATTCTCATGGAAGATTGATGAAAAAGGTAAAAAAAATCTCAAGATTAGGTCACTCAAGCTGACCGACAACGTCATTGATATTCTCATCTGGTAGACCAAGAATCTCCACGTATGATACACGCTAAAAATACATTGATCTGGAGCGCCGACCCATGAGCAACACCAAGGGTATATACTCGAATGCCCAAAACATCAATCAAAGGACTCCAGGCGCAAGCTCTGCAACACATTATGAACTAAATACTACTGAACGTAACGAAAATTCGCTCCATCGCCAACTGCCAGGGGAAACATATCGGCTATCCTGAACCGGAAAGGTTGTAAACAAACACTCTCATCTTTTCGCGGGCGCTTGCAGGTATTGTAGTATCTGCGGAGAGGTTAGCTACCAATCGAAACCGCCAAGAGCTAGTAAATGTACCTGGGAAGGTAGTAGGTCCTGGCTGACCAGGTGCTTGCCGAGTATCCGGACAACCTCCACCTGCTCCTCAGGTGTAAGGCCAGTGATGGCAGCTTCAAGGACACTGCCGACGCTCGCATGGCTGGTAGCGATAAAGCTGGAGTAGTAGAAAAAGGTGATGGTGCCCATGATGAACTGACAGTCCATACGGTCCGTGATGCCGCCGTGGCCGGGAATGCTGTCACCGAAGTCTTTGATCTTGAAGGTCCGCTTCAACCCCGAAGCGAAGAAACCACCAAAAGGCGCAATCCAGGACGCAAACGTGGAGAGGACAAGAACATGAAGTTGGACGGGTTTGATGGTGTACACATGCGGAATTGGCAGACCGGGTGGGATGAATGGAACGGTGTACTTTCTCGGATTAAATACTGGGTTGGGGGTGCATTCCAAGCCTGTCCAGATGTTGGCACCGAGATCCTACCCGTTGTTAGCTAGGACGATGAACATGCGCGGTGATGCCTACATTGACCGGACAGATGAAATACTTGGATTGCGACATGACATATGTCATTCCGACGCCAAAGAGGACTGTGAAGAACCATGCGCCTAGGAATCCCTCCCAAGTCTTCTTAGGGGAGATCTTGATCAGAGGTGTCCTGCCAAACGTGATGCCGCACAGGTATGCGAAGATGTCGTTGGTAACAACCAGAGAGACGGGTAGGAAGAACCATATGAAGCCCTCGAAGACGTTGTTTATGATGAAGTGCGCCTGTCCCACGATGAGGAACAGAGCCATGTGCGTCCATGCGAACTGATTGAACTGGAACTTGTAGTGGCCCTTCTGAAGTGAAGATACGAAGAAGATGAAGCCTAGACAGTCAGACACAGCAACGTGGTGCCAGGGAAGCGTGCCTACCTATTATATACAGCATAAAGGAGATGAACCTATGGTGGGTAGCAAGCGGGAGCAGAATGCGGTCGACGAGCAAGATGTGCTTGAAGTAGTATATGACGCTTTCGCCATACAGAAAATACATGGTGGTGCCCAAGAAGTACCAGTTGAGCGACTTGGTGAAGCGCAGGCTGCGCGCCTTGCTGGGTACATTGGAGATGGCGATGACCTCCTTATAGGAGATGATCTGGAGGGCGGTGATGACGATGATGATGTAGATGTGGCCGGCGAAGAGGGCCCAGAAGAAGCCGGCGAGCATGACAAAGGTCCATATGGTGCGCGTGTAGAAGTTCTGCATCTTCTTCTCGCGGTCAGACAGCGGCGGGGCTGCTGGCTGGCCATGGTCAGCGGGGTCGACGGGCGCGACAAGGGGGGAAGGCCTACTGTCTGCTCCATGGCCTTGCCGGCAGACGCGTTTCTCGTGGGACTACTGGGTTCCAAGATGGCATTTTCGCTGTGTTCGGACACGCTCATCGACGGGCGGCGCGCCTTGCCGTTGCCGCTGCCGCTGCTGGCGCGATGCTGGAACTTGACGTCTTTGCGTGGCTTGGCCATGTCCGGTGTGTGCTGCGCGGCGGTGCGCGGCGGGTGCGAAGCGTGGGGCCAGCGAGGGCGATGTGGTACTGTACGTAGCAGGGCCGTGAGCGGGCACGCGGGCGCAGGTGGTAGATCTACTACTTGGATGGTGGGCAACCAAAGCAACAAGCAGGCTTGGTGGTCGGCAGCTCGTCCGGGGAAAAGACGTCACTCGGCCCGAAATTGGTCCTCAGCCTGGCGCCGCCTGTGGAGAGGGCTGGAACCCTGGTGAGTGGTAAGCCCTGGTGCACACGCACGCGATTCTCGACGCGTTGCCAGAGCAGCCAGCAGCAGCATACGCGTCCCGTTGGCATGTTGGAGCACCACTCTGGCATGGCGCGCAACCATGGACGACGCCGAATTCGACTTTTCCGACCATGACCTCGACGACCTGCCCGCCAACACGCTGCAGCAGCTCGAGACGACGGCCATCCAGGCCACCCAACACCAGCGCCAGACGGCAATAACCGAACCGGACTACTACGGGCTCGATGATGGCGACGAGGACGAGGTCATCAACCTCGCCGATACGGCAGACGCGCCCCGCTTTGCCCACGACGACGCCAACTACGACTACGAGCCGAGGCGGGACGATGCTGGCGGCAATGCGCTGTACGCCGACGCCATGGAGGTCGAGGAGCCGCCGCGGCAGTCGCAGGCCGACGTCGGCAGGCTCCTCGAACGCATCAAAAAGGTGCGTGGGCATGCTGGCCACCTGCCGTTGCTGTAGCTAACCGCTGCAGCTAGAGCAAGAGAAACGACGCCTGAACCACAACCTCGAAAACGCTGCCGCCGAGGTGATCAAGAAGACAGGCGAGGCGGACAACCTGAGGCGACGCACCGAGGCTGCCAACCGGGCCACCGAGCAGCGGCTCGCAGCCCAACAGCAGGAATACAGGGAGTCTACAGGCAAAATCGCAGCCGAGCGGGATGCCCTGCTACGCCAGCTGGAGCAGGCCAAGACGAACAGCGCCTTCGACGAGCACAATCGCCATGAGGAGCAGATGCGTAGACCGCGGCGGGTAGTGCCATCGCGGCCAAAGCCTGCTGCGGCTGCTGCAGGGAGCCCTACAGGGACACCGAAGAAGGCGCAAAAGACGCTTCCGCTAGGGGACGGCTTTGACGACGATGATATTGTCATGGTATCGCCGAGCAAGAGGCCGGAGAAGGCCAAGGCTGCAACACCAAAGCAGGCGAACAAAAGGAAGCGGCAGGCCACAAACGACAGCCCTCTGCCGGTGCTAGAGCTGAGCGAGCCGCGAGAGAATCCAAAAGCACCGGAGCCAGCACCCCTTGCTCAGGGCAAGCTTGACATTACTCTCCTGCGCAATCTCTGGAAGGACGACCAGCGCTTCACCCTGCTTCACCGCCTCCTCTCGCATCGCTGTTCGAACGGCTCGGATCGAATATTGGAGGCACTTACACAGCACGCCTTGCCCTCTGTGCCACAGAAGAAGCTATCGTCCATCGTATACGATTCTTTATCGAGCGCTGCTCTGACGGCGAATGCTCGCGAGCTCGCTCTCAGCATTTGCGCCATCTTTGTTAGCCTCTGGAAACAGTGTCTACATGAAAGGTTTTATGCGCCCATGTATCTGATCCTCGATGCACTGCATTTTGTGCTGGCCTGCGAGCCGGCAAAGACATCGATCCAAGTCATGAGCAGATAGTGCCTCTTGTAGTCGAGTCCGTCAAACTGATCGCAGTGCCCGTCTACGAAGCACGCAACCGCAACGAGAAAAAGACAGCTTTTGTTTTTTCGCCGGAATATCGGAGTACTGTATCTGAAGTGGATGTGCAAAGTTGCTTCGAACTACTCTACCACATAGCCACATGCTGCGTGGCATCCCCGTCTCCGGAGCCGCTTTCCCGCTTCTGGCGCAACATGCCGCTCGATTTCGTCCTTTTGGTGCTTTTGAAAGAACAACCCATACCCGACATGATGCTCATACTACATGTGCTCTCCACGTCTGCGCTCCCTAGCTCCCTTGGGCCTATCATCTCGGATGACCCCGAGGAACAGATAAAAGGTGAGGGCAACCTTATCTCGCGACTCACGAACCTCTTCTCCGAAGCCATCGCGCCTATTCCGAACCCTCAAGCATCCTCTCCCCAAGTCGTGCCCGAAGCCCAAATTTGGAAGGTCCGTCTCAAGGTCCTAGACGTCCTCACGCAGTTCTCCATCCCAGAGTATGGCTCCACCGCCCTCACCCAACACAGCCTCTGCATCGGCCGCCTCATCAAATACCTCAATTACTCCGTAGCATCTCTATACACGCGCCCGCTCTCTCCAACCCAAGACCAGAAGATCGCCAGCATCAACGCCACAATGAAGCTACTCAATCACCTCACTACCAGCAACCCCGGCTTCAACATCAAAAGCAAACTCAACGAGACACTGGGCGGATTGCACGCGTACTACGTTGCGCTCACGCGGTTGGCGTTTTCAGAAGGGCTTGTCCTCGAGGCTGGCATCGAGCAGGAAGTCATGGATATGGCGCATGATATTTTGGATGATGGGCTTAGCCCGGAAGAAGGCGATGCGTTGGCTGAGGTTTTTCCTAGTGGGAATTCCGTGTGAGATGGTTCCCTGTGTGTGAGGATGCAATGTGAACAAGGAGTGGGTGGGTAGGTAGCATCGGGGCAGCTAAGGCAGTCGTGCTCGTTTTGAAAAAGCTTTTGGTTCGCGATATAGGAATGCGAGGTGCGTTGTCTTTATGTGTGGGATGGTTTTGCATTGGGCGGCGTTGCGTTGGGCTATCTGATGTGCTGGATAGGTAGATGGATAGATAACTGGCTGTATAGGAGATGTTTGAATTTCTATGGATTGCACATACTTATTTTCCTTTTCCTTTTCCTTTTCCTAACCTCCTGGATCGTCGTGTCGTCTTCGTGGCGCATGGTTATCAGACGCAAGGAGAGAGAATGCCTTTCTTTGTCCACGCTCCTCTGCGGATGGTACACGTGTGTACACATTATTCCTACATTTTCTTCATTGAGTCAAACGCGTCCTCAGCGGCCGATGGCTGGTGGCTGGCTGGCTGGCTCGCCTCCTTGTCTCTGCTGGGTGGTGAAGTCGATTTTCGATCTGGCAACGGGTCGCGTGCGCGCTTGTCTATGCGGGAACCTGTTAGGGACGACACGGAGCCGGAATGTCGTCTTTTTGGGCTTAACGGTGTATAGCCGCTACCAAGCTTCCTCGGGTGGGTTCGCAGCCAGGCGTCCTCGTTGGCATTTTGGGGCTTACGTTCACCTTTTATGAGCGCTTCGCGGTTTTGCTTTCCGGAGATGTTGGGCTTTTTTTTTGACCAGGACGATGGGGTGACGGTCTGCATCGCTGCTGCGACGGGCGGGTCGATCCTCTGATGTTGCTGGTGGCGGTCTGCATCACCACTGCGGCGAGTCTCTCCTCCGATCTTGCTGGCGGTCAAGACCCAATGGGACTCCTCCATGTCTTTTAAAGTCCAGGGTCACCGTTATTCGATACTCGTTGGGATGAGACCTGTTACTATAGGAGTCACCGTACCAAGGCGATCGACTTCTCCTTCGCGATCGGTTGCTCTGTTGAGGGGACCAGGAACGCTCGTACCTGGGAGGAGACCTGCTCCGTGGTTCGTGCGAGCGACTTCTCCTCCGTGGCTGGCGCCGTTCCGAACGCTCATCTGCCCTACTGGAGCCTGTAGGCGCATTGTGAAAAGCAATAAAAAGGACAAAGTTAAACTTGTTAAACTAGTTAATTAATTCAACAGTGTAACAGTTCGTGCCTGCCCTCCTACTAAGCACCTCCTATTACCTTTGTTTTACACCTTATTTGCGCCTTTTACCTCCCTAAAAGGTGTCTTTCCTAGTTAGTATTAGTGTGTAATTAGTGTAGACTTGTACCCTATATTACTTTTTATATAGTGGTTTTTTTTTTGCGACTAAGAGGTTTCTAATAAAAATATTATAATAATAGTAGTTATTCCTCCTACTATTGTTAACACAGAAAAGCGTTTTAAGGTAGTATTAACAAAAAGGGGTTAGAGCGTTACAAGCGAGCTTGGCGCGCCTACTCCGACTAAAAAAAACTCATATACACAACTATGCATAAGGCCACATTACTATACTACGGTTTACTTTTTATATAAAATAGAGCCACTTGAATTTTTTATTTACTATTTTATAATAGTATTTATTTAACTAGCTTTTTTAACTATTTTAGCTATTCTTAATAGGTTAGCCCTATAAGACTATATACTACTCTTATATTGTTCTAAAACTAACCTTTTTATTTAGCTATAAATAATAATATAATATTAACTTCTTTTTTAAAATACTATCTATAGGTAATTAAATTAGTAGAAGTTTTACTTTATTTATTACTAATTATACTAAATAATTATTATACTATACTAAAGTCTATAAAACTACTTTTACACTTTTTTTACTTATTATATATGGCGGTATATTAACTACGTAAAAGTAGCACAACAAAGGCTTTTATCTTAAATAACATAATAAAAAAAGCAGAGCCCCCTACTTAGTAATTAAAAAGAGCGTAAAAAAGGTAGTAATTATAAAAAAAGCGCATTCGAACTACTAATCTACTTTAACCTCAAACTAAAAAAATAGGTAAAAAAAATATTTAGTAAGCTAATCTTTTACTTATTATAAGTTAGTAAAAGTATATAAGTTTATTAGTTACTAGTTATACAAAGTAGTAGTTTTATACTAAAATCTATTTAAAAGACTACTTTTATTTTTTTTTACTATAAGGGTATTACTAGAGTATCTAGTAAGTAAAGAAATAGAATAAAATAATATTAGAAGGTAAGTAATAGTAAGATAAATTACTATCTACTCTTATTTAAAATAAGATTTTTTTATCTAAACTTTTACTAGGCTATAAAGAGCTATAAAGCTCTATTTAGCTACCTAAGTAGTAGTAGTGTCTTATATTATTTTCTTTTTAGAATTAACCTAATCTAGACTACTCTAAAAGATTAGAGTACTTATTATTCTACTATCTAAGCTAGCGCATATAGTCGCCGCCCACATAGGGTTGCCGCCCACCCCGCCAAAACGCGACACCTGCACAAAACACGCGATATCTCTCCACAACGCTCATCAATATAGACCCCCGCGAAGAAGCTATACAATCAGCTATTAGCGATTTCAACGCTAGCCTTTATCCAAGCCTACGCGCTGTAGCGAAGGCATATAACATCCCTCAATCTACCCTCCGAGGCCGACTAGGTGGCGCGACAAACAGCGCGATTTGCCATCAACACTAGCAGAGATTAACTCCTGCGCAGGAGGACTTCCTAGTAGACTAGATCCTCGAAGAAGACGCACGCGCCTGCCCTCCCTTGCACGCTCGCGCTTGAGAAATAGCGAATCGAATTCTGCGTATGAATGGCGACAACCAGCCTGTTGGCAAGCTCTGGCTCTTACACTTCCTTAGGCGCCAGCCACGCGTTGCCTCTGTAGTTAGTAGAAAGCTAGAGGCTTAGAGAGCTGATGTAGCAACACCAAAGCAGCTACGCGCGTTCCTAGAGCTCTATAAGTAGACTTGATAGCGGCTTAATATACAGGCGGAGAATACCTACAATATAGATAAGACTGGCGTAGCTCTAGGAGTATATACAAACACTAGAGTACTCTCTAGTAGTTAGAAGAAGAAGGCTTATATTCGGTCTCTAGAGAATTGCGAGTGGGTCTCTATAATTAAGTGCGTATCGGCGACAGGGCAGAAACTACGCTGCGCAGTCATCTTCAAAGGCCAGAGCCTACAGACTACCTAGTTCCCAGCCAAATCCGTGCCTAGCTAGCTCTATACAACCTCTGAGAACAGATAGACGTTGAAAGCGATAGGTGTTGAGTGGCTACAGCGTATATTCATACCTAAGACAGCTATAGGTGATGGCAAGTACCGCCTTCTTATCCTCGACGGTCACGGCAGCCATATCGATATAGACTTCCTTTGGCTCTGCAGGCTGCATCGTATACAGCTCCTATATCTACCTACGCACACCTCACACGTCCTACAGCCTCTAGATCTCGCTCCTTTCTCTGTGATTAAGTCCAGCTACAGGCGTCAGATCTAGGAGCTCGCATCACTTGACGACGCTGCGCCTGTTAAGAAGGAGCGCTTTATCACCTGCTATCACCAAGCTAGGGAGGAAGGCTTCACAGAGCGTGTGATTCGAGCTGGCTGGCAGGCATCTGGCATCTGCCCATTCAACATCAATCACGTGCTCAGCTCGTCGCAGGTCTCTCGGAGGCCTACTACGCCTACTCGTCAGCAGCAGCCTCAGCAGCAGCTCCAGAGCTTCCTCTCTACTCCTCAGGGCCCTCGCGATCTCTATATAGCGCAGCACAGCGTCCAGAGCGTCGAGAATCTAGGTCGTACGACCCGGCTACTCCTACAGAAAGCAGGTAAGGCTCTAGCAGCTGCAAATGCTAGAGCTGCAGGCCTAGAAGCAGAGAAAAGACGACTTGAGCAGCAGCTAGAGATATCTACCTCTCAGCGTCAGCGTAAGCGCGTTCGAGTAGACCCGAATCAACGCTTTGCAGAAGTAGAGAGTATCAGGGAGGCTATGTGCGCAGCTGAGGCTTTAGCAGCTAAACCACGTATATTTACTGTATCAAGCACTTTAGAAACAGCTGCTATAGCTACAGCCGCTACAGCGCTTGAATCTATGTGTAGTCAATGGCAATTGTAATCAGCGTTGCTGAGATATCGCGGGTTTTGTGCAGGTGTCGCGTTTTGGCGGGGTGGGCGGCAACCCTATGTGGGCGGCGACTATATGCGCTAGCTTATTTTATAAAAATAGATAGTTGCTACTTTTATAACTATATAGTAATAGTTATTATTACTCTAGACACTATTATACTAGTATAGTACTTTAGGCTACCTAACTAGTTTAGAAGCTAAAGGTGCTATTAAGTAAGGCTTAGTATAGTTATTTTAATTTTTATCTATTTTTATACTGCCTTTACTTCTTACGCCTTAATTAGTTAAGTTAGTATATACTATTCTATCTTTATTACCCTAGTACGCTCTAATATACTCTTTTTTAATATTATAGCTACTAAAAATACGCTTATTATATAGTAGGTAGAATCTATTTATAACTAACTTATAAGCGCTAATTTCCATATTTATTATATTAAGCTTATTTATAAAAGTAATTGTCAGATTTGATAGTGTTCTGTCACTTTGAGATAATATATTAATGAGAATTGATGACTGTGATGATTGATTTTCGAAATTGGAGAAGCCCAGCTATCGCGAGAGGTTTCTATCTATGCTAAGGCCCTTGTACTATCTAGGATAGTACAGGGGCAATGCAAAACAGTAGTGCGCTAGCCTCCTTAGTGTATTTTACAGAGAGATTATTACTAGAATACATAGTGACCGTCTATCTGACACACCCCCTTAGCTTGGAGCTATCCTAAGCTGGACCTAATTCTTTGCAGCTGTACTATTGCTTATAGTCTAAAAGCTTCCATCCTTTGTTCTAATTCGTCTAGGTCGACCTCGTGGTTGGTGATTCTACCCTTGACGTCTTTAAGTCCGAGTTAATTTACAAACTTGGCCTATTTTCTAGCTAGTAGAGCCTTTATAAGGCTATCTGCTGCTATTTCTTCTAATTGTTAGTATTAGATTTTAATAGCTCCACAAGCTACTTCTTGTTAAAGCTAATAATTGTGTATATTAACGTGCCTGAGCTTAGTCTGTAACTTGGCGATTTCTTTGGTAACAAGTTGAATAGTTTGTTAATTATCGCAGTTGATAGTAATTGTTAATAGGGAGAGTTTAATCTTAAGTTTAGTAACTAACTAAGAGGTAAAGAGTGCCTCTTTTGCAACTTAGCTTTAGTTGTTAAGGTAGTAACTGTGTCTTACTTGCTCGCCTTCTAGGCAATAAGACTACTAAACAGCTTAATGATGTATCCTTGTGAGCTTTTTCTATTAAGGGTGTTGTTGGCGAACAAGGCATCGCTAGCAACCTTATAAGTGTCTGCTCCTCCAAAGCGTAGCCCTAATAATCGGGTGGAGGACAGGTAAAGCGGTACGCGGTCGGCGGCGTTGTGATGCTCCTCGCTGGGATTTGACAGGAATCGCGATAATCGAGAGCTTGCGAATGCAATATCAGGGCGTGTGGTTACTGCAGCGTAAAGGATTAATCCAATCTTTTACTAGTATTAATTAATCTTAGCCTTTGTAGCAAGTCTATCTTAGGGTAGCAGTTTAACTACAGATATTAGGGTATTGTGTTTAAGGTCGCGTTAGTTAATTAGGCGACTGATCTTGTCTATATAGGACGCCTAGGACAGCTAGAGTTGCCTATTTACACGGTCTCTAACAATTTCAATCCCTAGAAACTACTAAAGATTATTACTACTAGTGAGGATAAACTGTGTACTTATCTTTTCTATTACTGTGTTAGCAGCGTGTTTCTAATCTTTAGAGTAGGCGACGATAAGCTCGTCTATATAGAAGAAGATAATAATGCTGTCTTTAATTATATAGCAAGGCTTATAAGGGACTGTAGTAAAACTAAGATCCCTAAGAGCGCTAGTAAATTCTCTTTGCTACAGTAGTGGTGAGATTTAAAGACTATACAGTGCCTTGTGTAACTGTAGGATAGTGCTAGGTCGTGTGTAACCTCGCGGCATTCTTATGTAGAGTTCTCTGTCCAGATTCGCATGGACGAAAGCGTTGGTGACGTCGTACTGGCTAAGCTCTAGGTCGTATTGAGCTGCCATGGACATGAGCAGGCGAAATAATTGTCCTGCAAGGGTTGCAGTATAGGTGTCTTAAGTAGTAAGGTAGCGTTGTTGATCTCTGCGCACTACTAACCTAGCCTTACACTTCTAAAATTAATAATATTTGTTAAGTTTATAAGTATACACCTATATGCAATTGAGGATTTAGTGGCCGCGTGATCGCACTGGGGTAATAGACACCTTACTCTAAGACTTTATTTCCTTATAGCTTTGTAGGTGTACCTGCTCGGCCTCCTTCTATATATTAAATATCGGGTGATTGTCTATCTATGTTCTGCTAGATAGAGGTTCTAGTAATTAACTTTAGTAGGGTTTCTGTCCTGTTGCGAGTATGTAATTGAATTGAGCTTTGTTAAGCGGCTTCCCCTTATACTTGCCTCTGCTTCCTGCTTGTGTTCTAGCTAGGAAGGCGGCTGCCTATAGCATAACACGTTGATCTAGCTAGGTTAATCCTATAGGTAATTGTTTAAGTTGATCGTATTTGAAACTCGCTATTAATTGGGTAAGCGATGTGACAGGCGGAGGTGTCGCTGGTGGTGTTGGGTAAGTGTGATTGATCTTCCTCCCCTGATAGTACCCTGGAGGGTCCTCCTCATCCTCACAATTGCGTGAGTTAGTAATCGACTTATTCTTATAGAAGGATTCAGTGTTTTCTTGCTTAGGTGGTGGAGGTGGCAACTCTACTAATTAGGTCTATATAGCAATCTCTTCAGTAGTGCTGTGCATAAGGTTGTCTAACAGGTCCTCTGTTTTACCTAAGAACACCTTATCTTTGTTAAAGATAACGTCGCGTGTACTAATGACTTTGTTAAGTGGTGGGATCTATATCCTCTAGATGTTTGATGATTGGTAGCCCACTAGGTATCTAACCTATGCCTTTAGGTCTAACCTTTAGAGCTTGCTCTTGCCGCGTTTAGTATTGTTAGTTAAGGCGAAGGCTTTACAGCTATAGGCCCTAAGGTGAGCCTGGTTTGGTTTCTTTGGTTAAGTGACAATGCTGTTTTAGAAAGCAACTATTGTAAAGAATACTTTGTGTGGTAATCGCTATTAGTTAGCGTAGTTTAGAGTTCGATTGTATAGGTATACGGCCGCTCGTGTGATTTCCAGCTATAGGTTGAAAGGGAGATTGGCGTCAAGTCGCATTGCACGACCCTTCTCCTTGATTACACCCCCTAAGCGTTCAGCTCCTCTATTTTGAGCTTGGGTATTAGGTGCTGAAGGCTTGATAATAATACCTTTACTGACGCACTACCTATAATGTTAGTGTGGAGTACGATATCACATGATACCACCAACCTGATGTAGACTAGTTGCTGATCACGATTCTGCTACTTAAGCAGTTTCTCTGTTCAGCTTGTTACAATCAACTCAGTCTCTCATTCCTAATTGCTACCCTACTTATCCCTCACAGTTATGAGCCCGGCCTACGCTTAATTCGACTGCAGTTCACACTCTACTTACTTACTACACACACGCTTTCTACAACAGAGATTAACTTAACGAGCTTTAGTTTGCCACGATGAGCAACAAAGAGGACGAGCTAATTGTTAAGGAGACGATTATCCTTAACAAGCTAAGCGATTGGTCAAAGTGGATCTTTCTACGAAAGAGGGACTGCTAAGGCATATAAGATCTAGGACTATTGTAACCCAGATTTAACAGTAGATACTATCAAGAAAATCTACAATAAGAAACCCAAGGAGCGACTACTACGCTTATTTAAAAAGGACAACACACCCAACAAAGCTTTAAGCATTGTCTAGGGCGACAATAATATTAAACTAGACAAACTCACAAAATCTAAACGAGAGGACTACACCTTCTAGCATGGGTTCTACGCAACGAAGCTGGCAGCCTGGCAGAAGAAGGAGAACGCCCTCAACAACCTGACACGGGAGATTGCAAGGACGATCGCTAGCAGGCATATCCTGGTTATTGAGGATGCTGAAACACCCTACGAACAACTTATACAACTGAAGAAGATATTCTGTATATTAGTAGCAGAACGCAAGTATGAGTTGCTCGAGCAGTACGACAAGATTAAGAAGGTTCCGCAACGACAGAAGATGGATGCTTAGTATGAGAGCTACATCACTATCCTTCGCGACATGATCAAACTGAAACTACCTAAAGTCCAGGACTATCGGGCACAGCAGGACTTTCTTCGAGCAATCAGGGGAATTGATAAGTCCTTTGTTACGCACTAAATTCAGGAGATCACGCGAGCCAAGATAAACGGAACCCCGTATATAGATCCTGTTGCACTAGTGGAGAACTATCGACGGTTCCGACGCACCTTGAACCCTGTAGCGTCAGCACTTGGAACATACGCTGTTTTAGGACGCCCTAGTCTAAACACCAATAGCAACACCTAGAAACGTACAGTCACGTGCATCTGCGGGGAACAGCACTTATTTAAGCATTGCTCCTATATGGTGCCTTCTCTCTAACTCGCTAGATGGAGGCCCGACCTAGCTGTCTTAGCTAAGTTTGACAGAGTTAGGAAACTAGGCAAAGGCAACCCTTTAAGCGTAGCTCTGTTTAGAGCTGAGAAGAAAGCTAGTAAAAAGGCAGCTGCTGCCAACAAGAATGATTTCTTAATAGATACTAGTCACCCTCTATTAAATGCTTAAAACTTAACAGGAGCAGTTATGCACTAGCAAGGCAGCCAGAACGCAGCTTAGGTTGTTACTCCACTTAGGACAGCTGCTGTTTAACAGCCTCCACCGCCATTGATTAACAAGTGGATACTGGATCCTGGCTCCAATCTACATGTCACAAATCACTAACTAAAGACTTAGGAGAAGATCCGAGATGGACACCTAGATGATGTCCTACTAGCAGGCACACAAGCCCTGCAAATACATAAGTAGGGAAATGTCAAGCTGTTTGTTGATACTCTAACTAGCGAACGTCAAGTAACTATGATATGGGTAGCACTTATCCCTACGTTCTTCACATTAGTAGTGTCACTCTCACGCTGTCAAGCAGTTGGTATTAAGTTCGACTCGGGACGTAGCTGTCTCTATCTGAGGAGCGCTTTAATGGACATATTCTGCACACTCGATAAGCAGGGTGGCCATTAGGTTATGGACTCTAACAAGGCAACACGTCCGAACGCATCAGAATTGTACACATTCGCGATTCAGTCGAAGTCAGCCAAGCCAAGCCGTATAGAGCGCAAGTCTCTACAAGTCACCCCTATAGAAGCTCATCAGATGCTAGCTCATGCAGGACGACGCGCGGTTGAACACCTAGAGCAGGCAGTGGATGGTATCAGGCTCATCACTAGCCCCCAAGCTCCGCAATAGAGGGAATGTGAAAAGTGTATCAACTCAAAGCTTTCTAAGATTATCAGTCGACGCCCTCAACACGAGCCTGCGACACGCCCCTTTGAACGTATCGGCATCGACCTTGTACAACTCAGAAAGACGGATAAAGCTTGCTATAACGGGGACAAGTGGCTCTTACACGCTGTATGTCAACATAGCAGGTACCATTTAGGGAAGACTCTTCGTGATAAGAAGAAGGAGACTCTAACGCGCTCAGTTCGACAGATACTGGCGCTTATCCTAACCCAGTTTGACGCGATTGTTGTATACGTTCGCTGTGACAACGAAAAGGGTTATGCTAATCTCTGGGAGGTCTTTCAAGACCTGGGTATCACAGCTGAGCGACGTGCTGTTGGTGCAGAAGAGATGACTGGCCTGCCTGAGAAGGCTGGTAACCTTATTATCACTGTGGCAAGAGCTTTGCGGATTGAAGCAAATTTGCCCAAGGAACTGGCTAACGAGTTATGCCTAACGGCCATTTACATCCTCAATCGATTGCCAACAGAGGTTCTTGACTGGAAGACGCCCTACGAACATGTACGCAAGGTGAAGCCGTCTCTTGCACACATAGACGTTATCGGTGCCAAAGCCCTATTCCGTAATACCAAGGTGGCCAAAGGTGACAAGCTCGAGTCGAGGTCGATTACTGGATGGCTAGTTGGATACGAAGGAACGAATATCTTCCGTGTATGGGTTCCTGGGGCTGACAGTGTTGTTCGAACACGTGATGTTGTCTTCGTACGAGACCAACGCTACTCGGCTCTACAACTTGAGCCTATGACGGAGGAGATACGACGCGTAGTCAGAGTCCTTGATATCGATTCATCGGACGAGGAGGAAGATCCCGTTATCGAGCAGATCCATCGTGATATAACCCATCGTCAACATACAGTTAAGGATGATGTTGAGGGTCAAGAAGAAGAGGCTACTAGGCTAGACAATGCCAAAGAGCAGATTCAACAGGAGGCCTATAAAGGATTACTCACACCCCAAGAGACACCAGTACCTAGCACTTATGATCGTTCTCAACCAAAAGGCTGGAGAGAGATTGCTTCTAGAGATACTACGCCAAACCGCCATCAGAATAACGCTCCAAGACGGACAAACCCTAATATTGCTGCAGACAATATCATTCTAGGGTCCCATCGTCGGGGAGGTGGTAGAGGAGACGATACGCCTAGGAACCATTTCAGTACGCACGCTTCTCTATACTAGCAAACGTTTGCTACGGCAATCATGCAACTGCCCCCAAATAAAGAGTTAAAGGTTCACCATAATCAACTGCCGCTGCCACCAAAGAACTGGGCTAAGGTCAAATCCCGCCCTAATACTAATAAGTGGTTCGCTGCTGCAGACAAGGAGATTAAGGAGCAGCTTCACAAAGGTGTATTTAAGAAGGTAAAAGATAATGTAAAAGAGCACCTAGATGCTAAGACCCTGCCGCTAATATAGGTTTTCACATACAAGTTCGATGCTAATGGCTACTTGACTAGCTACAAAGCTCGACTAGTCGTGAGAGGAGATTTGCAGACGACTTGGGATGATACCTACGCAGCTACCCTCGCGGCTCGAACGCTCCGCTTCCTTATCGCTATCATGTGCGCCTTTGGACTCCTTGCCTACTAGTACGACGTCAAGAATGCTTTCCTCAACGCGTACCTAGCCCGACTCTGTTACGTCTGGACTCCAGATGGGTTCCGAGACAGACTAGGCAATATGATGCGACTACGCCGAGCACTGTATAGGCTTAAGGATGCCCTAGCGCTGTGGCACAAACACCTAAAGAAGACCCTTGTTGATATAGGCTTCACTTAAGTCAAGGGTATCCCTTGCCTATTTACTAATAGCAAGCTAATACTATTCTATTACGTAGATAATATCGTCGTCCTTTTCCGCAAAGGCGATCAACAATATTATTAACAGTTTCAACGCGAGTTTACGAAACGATACGAGACACGAAGCTTAGGAGAACTAGGCTGGTTCCTAGGGATACGTATTATTAGAGACTATGCGAAAGGCAAGGTCTAGATGATCTAAGACTCCTACATCGCAAAAGTCTGCCACGACCACAATCTCCTTCAGGGCAGCCGACACCCTAAGGTCCCTCTGCGCGAGTCTTATCTCCCCCCAAGTACAGATGAACCTAACGCGGAGCGCACCCGCCTATATCAGATCCTAGTTGGATGCCTTGGCTTCATCTTATATTTCACCCGGCCTGACGTGGCAAAAGCGCACTCGATACTTGCCCGCTATCTAAATAATCTAAGCCAAAAGCATCTTGCTGCTGTTAAGTCTGTGTGGCAGTACTTATACGACTTCCGATTCTGGGCAATTGGAGCAACAACAGCACGCTCTAAGAACGCCAACTACATCAGTCAAATTGACAATAAGGAAGCTGAGGAGTTGTTGTTCTTTAGTGCCTCTGATGCCGCGTTTGCTGACAATCCTAATACTGCTCAAAGCTCATTTGCCTATGTGTTTAAGCTCTACAGTATAGTCATCAATTGGAAGGCAAAAATCATGAGATCTGTTACCAAGTCAACTACTAAGGCCGAACTGTTTGCCCTATTAACTGCTGGCACTAAGTTATCCTAGTGAATAAACACCTTTAAAGCTATTAAGTTTAATCTAAAGGTTTAACCTATGTTGTACTGCGATAACTAGCAAACAGTCTCTATCGCTAACAAGGACGAAGAAAAGCTTAACACGAAGCTTAGACATATTGAAGTACATCAGATGTGGATCCACGAGCAAGTTGAAGCCGGGAACATTGACGTTACCTAGATGGGAACTGCTGATATGCCCGCTGATAGATTGACAAAGTCTCTCTCTAATAGTAGCAAGCACGAGCGATTCTTGCAGCAATTAGGAATAACCAATATCCGCTAACAAGTTATTAGTTTAGAGGATAAGTTTGTTACATCTGTTATTACCTGATAGAGTTCTTTCTAGGGAGGTGCCCTGGAGGCCCTCTGTTCACTTATTTTGCTTTGTTATACTTTACAGCACTCTGCTACCTTTGTGCTGTGGGAGGTGTGTTAGTGTGGAGTACGATATCACATGATACCACTAACCTGATGTAGACTAGTTGCTGATCACGATTCTGCTACTTAAGCAGTTTCTCTGTTCAGCTTGTTACAATCAACTCAGTCTCTTATTCCTAATTGCTACCCTACTTATCCCTCACATATAAACATCTTGTTTGACTAAAAAGATCTTATTATTGGATTTAATAACCTTAACTGTTATATTAAATTGTACTTTTATAAATAGTACAAATTCCTTTAGCAACTTAATAATTGTTTGTGCTAGTTGATTGTATTTGAAGTAGAAATCCCAAGCTATGCCTGAGAATCGATTGGTGATGAGCATCTGGCTTTTCTCGCTAGTGAAGCTCTGATCTTTATAATTGTGAAAGTCTATAGCGACTCTCTTGCTAGGACTGTTATTGATTTGCCTAGGTTGTTATCTGATTTGTCGCTTAAGCTTTAATCTGCCGCAGGCGTTGTATTAGACTGTAGTAAGTCCTTTAAGGCGCACCCCCTTATAGTGATTTATAGTGTGTTCTAATGCCTAAGGACCTAGGTGGCCTAGTTGTTTATGCTATGTGATAGCGTCTGCCTTCTGCGCATCTCGTGCGGTGCGCGTTGTGATTTTGTGTGTGGCATACGTACTATTGTCTATAGTACGATTTTGTTCGGGCATGTATTCTAGTACCTATTAACTATAGAGTTCTTAAAGGTTAGCCAGGACTGTATTATCCCTTTTCTTAATTGTTGTTAGATCTGCCTTTGTGTCCTACTAGAGGCCTTGCCTGCAGAGTAATTGGAAGGATATAAGATTGCATAGCAAATTAGGGCAGTAGGTAATATTGTCTAGCCTTAGTACCCTATTTCCGTGTACGCTCTTAACGTGTAGATAGACACTCCTATATCCCCTTATCTAAACTTGTGATAATCCCGCCCATATAAAGTCTCCTGGCGACGGTGGTCGCATTGTAACGAAACAGTTAATATTGTTAAAGATATAGCATATTGTGCTAGAATTAAGGATTATAGAGTAACATAGTAGATAGGTATTTAGGTCTAAGTAGTAGGAAGATGCAATAGCATTAAAGCTCGCTAAGAGGACAGTAATTTGTCTACTATCTAGTTATTTATCGTTAGTAACCTTAGTAATTTGGGTTAGAGTAGGAGTATGCGATAGTTTAATTCTAGGTGTTTAAGACCTTAGTCTTTTTACCTTCCTTATCTCCTTTTATAGATCTAAATTATTTTAAATTTTATATTATACTATATCTGTAAAGTTAGATTGTAGCCTAAACTACTCTAGTGTATAATCTAGGTATGCGTAGAAGCAGTCTTTTAGACTATGCCTTTGTCTATAAGCAAGGCATTTTCTGCCTTTAACTACCGTTGTATCCTCTATTAAGGACTGCTTAGATATAGTACTTTGACTAAAGGATTGTTTTTGTCGAGGTCTCCCCCGTCTATATTAGTTCTTCGTGGAAGATGGCGCGTCTTTGGCAGCGTGAGAGGCGTTCCTATTAGTGCCTAGAGTGGATGCACTACTAGCAGCAAGAGATAGCTCACTAGCAGCAAAGGCGCCCCTATGCTATTTGCTCTTAATTAGGTGGAGTATTGCTATATATTCTTAGAAGCGTTTTATTATCTCCTTCCTTATTATATCTGCGTCTTGGCGTCTAGTTTCTTAAAAGGACACGCCCTAGGTAGGGGCAGCCTTTATAATCGCAGTTAGGAAGTCCTTTATAGTATTATAGATTAATTGTACTTTAGCAACCTTATTTGTCTCTGCTTCTATAGCTGCCTAATTATACTTAGTTAGCTAGGTATCCCAGTTTAAGGGTTGTCTCATTAGCTTAAGAGCCTATAGGTATCGTGCTCTCGCCCTATCCCGCTTGTCTTCCTTATTAACGCCTACTATCTGCGTTAGAGATTTGATCTATTTTTAGATCTGCTCTCTAGGCTTACAGCAGTTATATTGCAGGTATTATAACATAGTAGATTAGATATAGATAACTACTTTCTTAAAACTTGTTCTCTCTTCTTAGTATTCTTTGTCCTTAATCTTATAGTCCTTAAGCTATATCTTATAGAACTTAATGTCCTCCTTATATGCCGTAAGGTCTAAGTTTAATAGCTCTAATAGGCGTGTTAGGGAGTTCTGTTAATCGTTGTCGTTTACGCAGATAATCGGCTGGTAACTCGCTATTTCTAGCGGCGACAACAGTGTCAGCTTTTCGCGTAGGAGTTTAGCTCTGTCTAGATTGATAATAGGCTATATATCTATTGGCTCACATTGCGCTTTTAGCTTCTGCAGCTATGGTGTATAGTTGGTGTAATTAGTCAACACGATCGTTGAGTCTCGAAGCGTTGACAGCGACATTGTCTTTTCTTAGGATTGATTAAGGCAGTGAGACTCTTAATTGTTAGATTTGATAGTGTTCTGTCACTTTGAGATAATATATTAATGAGAATTAATAACTATAATGATTAATTTTCGAAATTGGAGAAGTCCAGCTATCGCGAGAAGTTTCTATCTATGCTAAGGCCCTTGTACTATCTAAAATAGTATAGGGGCAATGCAAAACAGTAGTGCGCCAGCCTCCTCAGTGTATTTCACAGAGAGATTATCACTGGAATGCACAGTAACCGTCTATCTAATAGTAATTTACTTTATACCTATTACTTTCTAAATTCTAAACTTATTCTTATAATTTAAATTAATGTATTGTTAAATTAACTACCTAGGGGTAGAATAATAATGACTTTTATTTTAAATAACATAATAAAAAAAGCAGAGCCCCCTGCTTAGTAATCAAAATTAAATTAATAGTGTATAGCTATTTAGGTGTAAAAATTACTTTATAATAATATATACCTATATTAGGCGTTATTATATTACTAAGTAGTCTAGTATAGTGTCTACTTAATTTTAATAATAAGGTAGATATTCTTTTAACTGCTTAAAATACTCTTTATAGTACTAATTTAAAAAAATAAAATATATATTTATAAGACTACTAAAAAGCTTATAAACTATACTAAATAGGTATAGTTATTTCTATAGCGCCGTTTATTAACTAACAGTTTCTTAGTCTTTTTAAGTCTTATAACGTGAGTGTCAAGCGAGTGGCCATGCTAGGCGAGTGGCCACCCCCAATGAACTTTTAGGCCTTCTGCACGTACTTACTCAACACTACAACAACCTACTGCAATGCGTAATATATAGAATTAATCGGTAACCTCTACTCTATCTTTTTCGCACGTGCGCGAATTGTGTCCTGTCTCCCTGCAGCGCTTACAGTGCCTTTTGCGCTGCTTACCTCCACCTGCTCGCGCTCTACCTTCACGCGTTTCCCCCTCTACCTGCGCCCTAACGTCTAATTGGGCTACTAAATCCTCTGCCTCTTCCTTTGATAGGTCTCCGCCCTCCTGAATCCGCTTTCTTTTGCGCGATTTGCGCTCAGAAGCTGCTCTGTTTGACGCTTCAAGCTGCAGCACTCGGGCAGCTAGCAACGTCTGTGAATGCAGTATCATCTTAGTGCCCTTTCTAAGTTGATTAACCATCTCAACCATAGGAGAAGGTGAGGAACCCTGATATTTTTGAATGCGATCGCGAAGCAGCGTAGATTGAGCCTCTACTTCAGCGGCGTTGCTTGGTGTTTTGGGGTTCCATTGGGTGGTCCCTGGTGCGGGCGGTGTTGGCGTGCGAAGTTTGACTTCAAGCTTCGATAGCACCACCAATAGGTTATAAGGCACTAAGCCAGTTGCTTTAAAGCTTAATTAGATATTTGTCTTTAAGAACGCAGGCTTAAAAACCTTTGCAAAGGAGGCAATAAAGGCCTTTTTGTCGATTTGGCCAATGTGGTCTGTTGCTAAGACTCTGATCTCTTTGCTGTATGTCTGCTTTAAGGGGGCAAAACACCTAATATTAAGCGGCTGTAAGATGTGTGACGAGTGTGGAGGCATATAGAGGGTAATTATCTTGTTCTCCTCGCAGAGATTCTAGAAGGCAAGCGACTTGTAGCTCTCGTAGCCGTTAATAACGAGCAGCACATAGCTACTCACTCTCCGCTCCCTTATCTGCTTAATAAAGTGCCTTAACTAGGCTACACTAACCTCGTTTGTAGTCCAGCTGTTGTCGCTGACCCCAATGCGCCATTAGGGCTTCAAATTAGGGTACCAGGACGCGTCGTGGTTCTTTGCTTTGAAGATAAGGTAGGGCGCGATTGCCCAGCCTATCGCGTTGACGGCGGCGATAAGAGTCACCCACTCACGGTCTCCCTGCTGGACGCCAATGGGCTTAGTGCGTCTCTCTGAAGCAGTAACTACTTTGACTTGGTTTCCGACGCCCATAGTAAAGCCAGTCTCGTTAAAGTTGTAGGTATCTTCGTCTAGTATACCGTACTTGGCCTTGATATTCGGTACAAGGTTAAACTAGGGCCTAATAACCTCTGGATCGCTGCACAAGACTCTCTGACGATCGCGCTGTCGATTCAAACGGGACTTAAGCTCGCCCTCGCGTTTGACGAAGTTTGAGGCCTATTTTGGGCTAATAGGCTTGTCACCACGCGCAGCACGTAGTTGGTTTGCTATATCTTCTATGGAACGCAGTGTTGGCGCAAATCCTTGCGCATCTAGCTTCTTAATATAGTGTCTAAGCGCCTCCTCTTTAGTCTTTTAAAGGCTTAATGATTTAGGATGAGTATCGCGTGGTGACATCTTCTTAATGCGTTGGCGGTGGAGGGTTGTTTAAGACACGTTGTAGATAGTAGCAGCGCGTTACACGCTTAGTTTTTCAGGCGATTTAATTGCCTAGAGGGCTAATTTAATCCTGTCTTCTTTTGAGAGCTGTTCGAAGTCGGGTGGTTGAGACATTGAGGTTTGAAGTTCAAAAGCCCCAAAAGTTCATTAGGGGTGGCCACTCGCCTAGCATGGCCACTCGCTTGACACTCACGTTATCTAAAATCTCTATATCTATAATAGTAGTAATATTAATTATTCAATATTAAATAGGTACTCTATAGCTAGCTATATAGATATTAATATCTAATACTCTATATTAGTAAGTATAAAAAGTGTATAGAATAATTATATAAGAAAATAAAATAATATAATAAAACTAACTTTAGTGTTAATTTCTTATATCTAGAAGGGGTGTAGAATTTTTTTTTGTAGTATATAGGCTATAGCGTAAAGGTATTATATAGTAGTATTAAAACCTTAATACTCTTAAGTGTTCTTACCTATATAGTGTATAGACACTAGTAAATTTTTATTTTTAAAGTTACTATTAGCAGTTTTTCTTTCCTCTATATAAACTGTTTTCTTGCTAGTATTCACTCTATTTATATATTATTTCCCTATCTATATATCTTCTAATCTTAGATAATAATCTTTGTATAATTTCTAAATTTATTTAATATAAAGTTTATACCTAGGTTATATATAATATAGTTCTTCTAGATAGAAGTATAAACTACCTCTACTTATTTAGTTTTTAAGTGGCTCTACTACGTTTAATTACGATATTTTTCTATTATATTACTAGCGCCTATATAATATAATATTATGTAATATTATATATAAGCGCTAAGCCCTAGAACTAGAGCGCGTTAAAGTTTTTCTAATATCTTCTCCTAGCTTTTAAGATAACTAACCCTATAATAATAATACTTTAACTTGCTTATCTATTTACTATGTTACTAGATAATCAACACTACTTTATAATCTTTTATTATATTACTAGATAATTAACTACTTAAAACCTCTAGACGCACACTTTATTACTACTATAATATATAATAAATTATATGCGCGTATTCTACTCCTAACACTAAATAGCACTCTAACACTTTGCTAGCCTTACTCTACTTATTACCTATAGATATTCTATAGTATAATTGCGTATTTATATATTCTTTACGCCTCTAGCACCTACTCTATATAATTACTATTTTTAATGTAAGTAGCTATTAATTAGAAATTTAATATTGGGTAGTAATTACTTCTATAAGCTATATAGTAGTATATAGCTACTAATCTAAACTCTTACTTTATAAAAATATTTATAATTTTCTAGTTTATAGTTATGCTACTACTAGATTATAAACATAATAACTAAACTATAAGAGTTTTATTGCCTACACTACTTCTATAGTTACAACTCTATAGTTTACTATAGCTCTCTAATAGTCTACTAGTTAAGAGATAATATATAACTTAGTTATACTAAATAGCAAAGTATTTATTAACTACTATTAATAATACTACTATAAAGAAAGTTAATAATAAATTTATTATTATTTTGTGTATATTTTAGTACTACTACTATATACTAGGTACTAGGTTTTAGTGCTTTCTATTTTACTCCTCTTTGTGTATAGTACGAACTTAATCTTAGTTAGAATCTCTATGCAATAAAGATGTTTAATATTTTTCTAGTTCTTATTTTTACTAGTTATAAGTATCTTGCACCTAAACTAGTATAGGATATTTTACATTATAAGGCTTATTCTACTCCTACTTTTAATTCCAGACTTCTACTTACTAATATCTATATTCTTTTTAATATAGCAATCTAATTCTATAGTAGCTATTTATGGATTCTTAGTATAGACTATATAGTTTTTAATATTAAGCGGCGTCTAGCTATTATATCTAGCTATATTATATTTAGCTGCGTTATTATTTGCGTCTCTTAGGTAGGGGCGTAATACTATATATTTAGTAGTAATAGTAATAGCGTCTTTAGAGTAAGAGATAGATATAGTAACTAATTTTAAAGTCTTATATAATAATTAAATATATTATATGTATAGAATTAATTCTACCTAGAAGTAGGATAAAAAAGGCTTTTATCGTAAATAACATAATAAAAATAGTAGAGCCCCCTACTTAGTAATTAAAAAGAGCGTGAAAAGGTAATTAGGCATAAAAACTAAATATATTATATAGTAAATACATAAACACTTAATTTATATTTAGTTACAGATTTATATTATATATATATAGGTAACTATACATTATATTACTAATTTTAGTATCTAGTATATCTTATAATTAATGACTTCTAGTATAAGAGGCTAATTTACACGTGCTAATAAATAGTTTTAACTTATCTCTAAGCTACTTTACTTTTTTAATATGTATTTGGCATACTTATAGCTTTTCCTTATAGTATTATACTATATACTAAAAGGTCTGCGATATTTCTCTTCCTAATATATAATATAGTTAGGTAGATCTTAACAGATATTAATTTAGTATTTGTAGAGGACTTTCTACGCATTTTATATAGATATTAATTTTAAGAAAATTATAGCTTAAAATAATATATTTGCATCTATAATATATAGTGCGTCTTTAGTTCTAATACGTATATTATTAATAATAACCTTATAGTTAAAGTAGGTATTATTCTTAATAATAAACTTAAAGCAATATAGGGCTTACTTAAATAATTAGTAGTAGTAGTAAAACTTCTAGATTTTATTTAGTATAGTAGTATTAACTTTATAGCTAGTATTAGTAAGTATCTTTTAAAGTCTTTTTATATAGAGATATCTAAATTATTAATAAAGATAGTAGAGTTCTTATTTAGTAAAGAAAGATACACTTTCTTCCTTAATAATATTAAAAAAAATATCCCTATTTACGTATAATAGGTATAGTTATACTATCCTTTCTAACACGCTAATCTCTTTTTATTAATACTTTAAAACACTTTTCTGTGTATACAATAGTAGGAGGAATATTTACTATTATTATAATATTTTTATTAGAAAACTCTTAGTCGTAAAAAGAAAACCATACTATTCTTTTATATAATAATATTAGATCGCATTGTTTATTTAGTGTTAATTATCTTTTTTAATATATTATTTTAATTTAAGCCTACGTAGATTAGAATAGAAAGGCCGCTCTAGTATAGCGCTTAAAAATATAGTCTACTTCTATTCTCTACTAATATAATAGTAGTTACTGCGCACTTGCCCTCTAATTATCTATAAGCGCTTTTACATCTATTAAAAGTTACTTAGAGCGTATATAGAAATCTAACTTTTACTTTAATATTATTATTATTATTATTAGTAATTGCGCTATATTTATACGTTGCTATATAGTATACTTATATAACACGCTTATTATCTAACACTATAATAACTATAAGGATATACTATATTTATATAATACTCTTCTTCTTTAGCAACTTATTAATAAATATCTTTTTCTCTTTTCTTTTAATCCTACCCTCTATTGCCGCCTTTTTAACTAGTAGTAATAGAAGAAACTATAGTAGAAACTCTATATGCTCCTTATGCCTTAAGTTACTAATCTATTACTAGTCTAGCTAGTATACTAGAACTGCCTTATATAGACTAAGGTATACCTTCTTCTATTTTAACCTATTAATAATTTTTTAGATTAAGTGGTACTCTAGTATAGATTTAGTAACTTTAAGTAGACAGATTATTAGAGTGTACTTTTAGGTAGTATTAGTATTGGCATTAGTATTAGCACTAGGGCGTAGGAAAGTAATAGGAAATAGAGTAATAAAGATAGTAGTAAAAGTCTCTTTAAGGTTAACTTTAATATAAAAATAGAGTGTTAGTGTACCTGTAGTATATAAGCTTTTTTTACGCTTATTTTAATTACTAAGTAGGGGGCTCTGCTTTTTTATTATATTATTTAAAATAAAAGCCCTTTATTATCCTATCCCTAGGTAGATTAATTAACGCTATATATAAACTTTTACTTAGTATATAACTTATATATAGTATAAACCTACTATTATAATAGCTATTACTTCTAGTAATATTTTTATAGATAATAGTAGAGAAGGAAGATAATAGTTATAATAAGCACTTTCTTACTCTTTTTTTCTCTCCCCTACCCTAAACTAGTATAGGGTTTTTTTTGCGACTAAGGGGTTTCTAATAAATATGTTACAATAATAGTAGTTATTTCTTCTATTACTATTAATATAGAAAAGCGTTTTAAGGTAGTATTAATAAAAAGAGGTTAGTGCGTTAGCCTAAGCTCGCTAAACACTAAACTAGTATAGTAATATATATAAGAGGCTTTGGACTAAGAGGTTAGAGTCGCCTAAGTAAACTTAAGAATTCGATAGAGTCTAATAGTAACTCCGGCTATAAACTTATATATATACTCCTGGCTTAGCAGAAGCACGAACCTAGAATTCTAAGGCTGTAGGCCAAGTAACTATAGAAGGGCGCTTAGCCCCTCACATATCTCCCTCTCCTAGAAAAAAATTCTAGCGTTATATTTTGTGCGTAGAGGCTTATAGGAAAAAAGCGTAACTATAAAGCTTATATTATTTACTTTAGTAAGTGCTTAGGCAAGATATAATAATTCTCTAATAGATCTTTTCCTCGCTAATTTATGTCTTAGATCTAGGGTAGCTTATAAGAAAACTCCGCTAAGACTAAATTTACTAATCTTGTCCTAGATATTATAGAGACTATTTGCACTAGCGAGATATTAAAAGGTTATAAGGTTATTGCTCTTCTAGAGTGTATTAAGAGGGTTCTAGGTTTCGCGGCTATTAGTCCTAATTAAATTACTATCCTTTATAAGAAGGTTAAGAGGTTAGACCTTAGTCCTATTCTAGACAAGAGTAAATTTATGGAAGAGAAGTAGTGTTCCTATTTATCTTCCTAGGATATTAGGATTTTTCTATCCCTGTATCTAGCCTTATTATAGGGGTCTAGGGGCGTTTTTCTATATAGTCTATAACTTTATAAATATAGCTTAGCTAGAAGCTTAGCTCCTTAAATAATTAATTCCTTTAGTTACACTATATCTATTCCCTCTCTTTTGTAATATCCTTCTCTAAATAGCTTTTCTTCTTCTTCTTAATTGCCCCACTTCCTATTACTTAGGATCTATATTATTTTATTATAGAGAAGATAACTCTTTCCCTTTCTATTAGCTTATATTAGAGCTACTTCTTCTAGATAATTTGTAGTACTTTTTTATACGTTCCCTACTCTTCTAAGTAAATTAAAATCTTATTTCCTATTAATCCTTAAGCAATTAACGGGGAGGGCTAGAGGTCTAGGCTTATTCTGGCCTTCCTCTAGTAGAGGCTTTTAGAGTTCTTTACTAAAGGTGCGACTTCTATATTAGAAGCTATAGTGTGTTTATTAGTTTAGGGAGTTCCTATAAAAGTCTATAGATAACTCTCTATTATTATTTTAGAATTGGGAGGTATATATCTCCTAGTAATCTAATGCCTTTGTAGTAAAGAGATTCGTAGCGGGTTCCTAAGTTAGGTTAGCGTTGTCTAACTACTTAACTTAGTATAGTAATCTCTATAGCTGTTAGGGATCGCCGCCCATCGGTCCATCGGACCTCCGCTCGGCCCGACGTTGATCTGGCTCCGTGCGCTAGTCCCAATTAGGTAGTACTAGCACACTCTTATAGCTGCTGCCACATAGGTAGTATGCGACACCTAGCATCCTCATTATAGCAATTTAACCTGTTTAATAATTAAGCCCGATTGCTCCCTTATAATAGTCCCCTCCCCCTTTAGGTGGGTTTCTTAGCTAAGATATCTTCTATAGCCTATTCCTCTTCTTCTTTAACAATAACAGCCTCTAGTTTCCTATTATCTATAGCCTGGCTAGGGAGAGAGTCTCCTCTAGCTAGGCGTAGGCAATTTACTAAGAATACTAGGTAGACTTTAGATAGAATATCTAGTTCTATATTATAGAAGTCTACTACTCACGTAACTATAAACTTTACGTTTTTCTAGTCTAACTTCTTATTAGGGTAGGAGTTAGATAGGTAGTCCCTATACTAGAGCTAAACTTTGTCTCCTTCCTTTAATACAGGAGCGTCCCTCTAATACTAGTTTACTTGTCGCTCCTACTCCTATTAGAACTTAGCTATTTTAGCTTAGATAAACGCGAAAACTTTTTAGAACTTCTATAGTAAAGCTTTAGTAGACTTTAGTAGTTGCAAATCTAACTAGTAATAGTTAATAGCTTCTATTTCCGCGTCTAGCTTAGCTAGGTCTATATTATATCTATGCTAGAGGAAAAATAGTGCTACTCTAGTAGAAGTGGCTTCTTGCCTATTAATAGCTATCTGCATTATAGGGTAGTGTTGTTAGATTTGAGCACTATTTGAGCTCATTAAGATAGGGGGGTCTAATAGATAAGATAGATAAACTGTCCTATTGTTCTTTCTTATGTTTAGCTAGTTCTAACTTTTTAACTAGTGCGCTAAGCACAGTAGTCCCTGCTCAATTGTACAGATCTAACCTCAACGCGCTTATTCTATCTAATAGCTGCATATCTAATACACTCCCTTAGCTTAGAAGATTCTTGCAAGCTAAACTATCTAGCAGCCTATTATCCTAAAGTAAGGTTATTAAGTTGCCCTTAAATTTCCTTTAGAGGTACTTTATTCGCTACTTTGCGTTCTGTTACCTTAACTAGCCTAAGTTAGGTTAGGAATCCTTCCTACTTATTAACTGGGAGAACCTTTGTAAAGCTATCGGCGATTATCTCTGCCAATTGTACGTACTCTACCTTAATCTTTCTAGTAGAGACTTCCTATCTCAACTAGTAATTGTGAATATTAACGTGTCGTAGTTTAGTCTAAAGCCTAGATATCTCCTTAGTAACTAGTTAAATAGTTTGCTTGTTATTGTATTAAATAGTAATTAACAATAAGCGCAGTTTAATCTGTAGTTTGTCTAGTAGTCTTAATATAAAGATTGCTTCCTTAGCTACTTATAATAGGGCAAGAAGCTCTGCTTTAGTTGTTAAAGTTGTGATAGTGTTTTGTTTGCTTGCTTTCTAGGTAATAAGTCTATTAAATAGCTTAATAGTGTATTTTTACAAACTCTTTCTGTCTAGTGTGTTGTTAGCAAATAAGGCATCGCTGGCTACTTAAAGGCAGTTGCCTCCTCTAAGCTGTAGTGCTCTCTATCTAGTGCTTAATAAGTATAGTAGTACTTAATTAGTAGCATTATAATATTCTGAGCCTAGATTTAATAGGAATTGAGCTAGCCTTAAGGTTATAAAGGCTGTGTCTGGTTAAGTTATTACTGCCACAAATAGAAGCGATCCAATCTTGCGTTAGTATTTGTTAATTTCTAAGGGTGTTGCTAAGCCTATTTGAGGCTTTAACTTAGTAGCGGCTATTAGGGTATTATAGCAATAGTTTTGTTTGTTAATTAGGCGACTAATCTTGTCAATATAACCAGCTTGTGAAAGTTGAATAAGGCGCTAATCACGTTGTTTAATAATCTCCACGCTAAGAAACCATTACAGGTTGTCTTCTCTAGTCATAGTATACTTTTCTTATAGGAGCTTAATGGCTCGTTCTGCTTTCTATTCACTCTCTTTGTAGAATGCGACGATAATATCGTCTACATAAAATAATAATAATACCGTCCTTAATTACGTAATAGGGCTTGTAAGGTACGGTTTTGAAGCTAATAGTCTTAAGGGTTGTTGTGAACTCCTGCCATAGTATAGGTGAGATGCGTAGACTATAGAGGGCCTTCTACACCCTAAGAATTGTGCCCTTCTTCTAATATCCTTAGGGCATCTTTATATATACTTCTTTGTCTATTGTTATATAAACAAATATATTAGTTATATTATATTGCTTTAGCTTAAGATTATATTTAGCCGCAATTGCTATAAGCATTCTAAACAAACAACTTGCCAATATTACAGTATAGGTATCTTGTAGTGCAATATTCCTTTGCTAATCTCTACAAACTACTAGTTATGCCTTGCACTTAAGAAACTAATAATACTTATTTAGTTTATAGGTGTATATCTATATACAGTTAAGTATCTATTAACTTGTTAGTTTAATAGATTTAAGAGATACTTCTAACTATAATCTTATTTATTAATAACTTTAAAGATAGACCTATTCTGCTTCCTTAAATAGTTTACGTATTAGATAATCTTTAAGCTTACTTTAATATATTAGTAGGGGGGAAAGTTAACTTTAATAAGGCTTTAGGTCTTTAGTAAGTATCCTTTTTATTTTAGCCTTATTTACTACTTCTCCTTTGTATGTTCTAATATTACTAGCTTAAATTCCTACTATAAAGGTGGCTGCCTAGGGGATAGTCTTGGATATCCCTTTTAGGTTTATTTCTAATTTATTTCTAGCTATTAACTACGTAAGCAATACTGTAGGTAGTAGTGTAGTTAGAGGAGTTGGAGAGTTGTTCCTAATCTTTACTCCTTAGTAGTAGCCTAGTGGGTCTACTTTGCCTTAGGGATTTAATAAGCCTCTAATAATGTTATTTTTATAGAAGGACTCTGTCTTTAGTTAATAACTTAGTATTAGGAGTTTGATTATTCTTATGTATATAACAATTTCCTCTAGTGTGCTATATATAAGATTATTTATAAAGTTCTTAGTTTTGCTATTAAAGATAGTTTGTTTATTAAAAATAATATCGCGGGTATTTATTACCTTAGCAAGTGACAGTATCTAGATTTAATAGATATTTAAGGACTAGTATTCTACTAGGTAACTAATCTAAGCCTTTAGGTCTAGGTGTTATAGCCTTAATTTACCTTAATGTGTATTATTTATTATTATAAACACTTTGCAGCCATACACTTTAAGGTAACTACTCTATTATTTAGAGTAACTTGTGTAAAGAAGATCTTATAGGAAGTCTTCTAGTTGTTTATATAGTTTAGCATTTAATTATAAAGGTATACACTTACTCTTATAACTTTAGGCTATAGTTCCTAGGATAGGTTAGTATTAAGACGTATCGCGCGCAATTTCTCTTTATTTACACCCCTTAAGCGTTTAGTACTTCTATTTTAAGCTTATATATCTAGAGCGAAAGGCTTAATAGTAATTCCTTGTAATATTAACTAGCGCTCAATTTCCAGTTTCACTATCGTAATCTTATTGTCCGCTTTAATAACCTTGACTGTAATATTGTAATAGTTTTTAAGAAAGAGAAAGAAGTTTAATAGAAATTTAATAACTAACTTTGCTAGTTAATTATCTTTAAAATAAAAATTCTATTGTAGGCCTAAGTAACTATTAGTAATAAGCATCTAGCTTTTTTCGCTAGTGCTACTTTGCGACTTATAGGCATAAAAGTTAATAGCTAGTTTTTCTCCTAGTCCTTTATTATTAATTTGCAGTGCTTGGCTAATTTGTTACTAGATTTTTGCTTTCCTATAGAAGTCGCATTAAACTGTTATAACTCTCTTAACTTGCACCCCTTTAGCTTATTACACAAGATATTTAATAGCTGCTAGTCTAGAGTGTCCTAGTCTCTTGTGCTATAATTTAGCTAGTGCTTTCTATAGTTCTCACTTAGTTGCTAAAGTAATTCTGTGTATGTAGTATAAGCTATTAGTTGTTAGATAGTGTTCTAGTACCTACTGCCTATAAGTTTTAGTAAGGTGGCAGATAATTGTTCTATTTGGCTTTTGTAGAGTAGTTGGCTCCGCTTAGGTATCCTACTATATACCTTTCCGCCTAAGTAATTAGAATAATACTAGGTTGCATAATAGATTAGAATATATTACTATATTGTGCAGAGTTAGTGTATATATTCTAGAGATACTTCTTAGGTTGAGATTAATTAATCTGTATCCCTTAATCTATACCTTAGAGTTGCCAGCCCATATAAAGTCTCTTAGTACTAGTTAGTAATAATTATAGATGCGATTAGGATTGTTTGTAATGTTACATATTAAGCCTAAGTTAGGGATAAAAGATTGTTAGAGTAGATAGCTACTTTACTTAGTCCTAAAGGACGCTAATATAAAGGCTATATTAGCACTTAATACTTTCTAACTATCTAGTTATTTCTCTTAGACCTTAGGTATTAGAGTATGTAATTGTTTTATATTTAGTGTTTTTAATCTTAGTCTGTTTTATCCTCTTAGTAGTCCTTAAAATTTAGGATTGTGCTTGCGCTTTAATGCGACAAGTTCTTTAATCTTCTTATTTAGTTTCTACTACTTAGGAGCTTTATCTGCATTAATATAGAAGCAATTCTAGAGTCTATAGAGATGTCCGCAAGCAGGACATTTAGCGCCTCCTATTTTTGCAGGTCTTTAGACTAAGGATAAGTTCTTATTATCTTTTTAGTTATCACGTTAATATCGGGGTCTACCCTGTTTTCTAGATAGTGCTGCTTCGGCATCAATACCCTAGGTAGTTTTCCCACTTTTAGCGAGGTATATTAAGTTATCTGCCACAAATGCGACCTTGTGTTTCCCTGTTTAAGGGGTTAGATAATTCAACATTATATACTCTCAGAAGCGCTTTATTATTTCTTTCCAATTCATGCTAGGTGTGAACCATCCGCTATCCTAAAAGGTTGTAGACTAATTGGGCGCAACTTTGTTTATAGTAGTTAGAAAGTCCTTTGTAATTATATTAATTTGTGTTATCTTAGGGACATTGCTTGTCTCTGCTTCTATAGCTGCTTAATTATACTTGGCAAGCTATGTGTCCTAATTTAACGCGTTTCTTATTAGTCTGAGGGATGTAAGGTATTAGTTGCGGGCTCGTTCTCTTTTTAATCGTTCGTTGACGCCAACCGTGGCTTTAAGGTTCGTAATCTACTGTCTTAGTGGTTGATCTAGGAGGCAGCAAGTGCGCTAAAGATGTGGGCTAATAGTAGCCTAAATAAAAATAATAATTTGCTAGAGGCTTGCTTGCTCCTTTTTAAACTTATATTAATTGTTCTTATACAGCTTAGCAAGAATCTTGTAATACTTAAGATCTTCTTTAAATGCCTTAAGTCCTGCTGCTAATAGTTTAGACTGCCTTGTTAGGATGCTAATGTTCGCTGCTAGAGTATACCTATTAATTAGCGGCGCCCTTAAGGCTATAGGTTTAGGTTTTATTGGAATATTCGACGTAGGATTGACTTTTGGCCAGATGCGATATGCGACGCATCTAGACTGGAGCTGCATCATCTATGCCCTGTAGTTGGTGTGGTCTCGAAGGGTCACTGTCGGGTCAGCCTCCCTCCTAGCACCACACGGGAGGGCGTTGAATACTTAAAGACCCTTGAGCCTGAAGATTTTCAACTCTTGCTAGAGCTTGCCAACCCCACTGACACTAACAAATAAATGTTAGTTCTATGGACTGCCTACTAAGCCACAGATGCTGGCGGGCGCGACAATAACCTGGGACAGCTCCTCCGGCGTCGACTCTGTCTGAGCTCCCAGCAGGGGTGCCTCTCATCCTGACATCTTGCCACACGAGGCAACCTTCCCTACGCTCTCCTACTCTCCTTACCTCTCCTTACTGTCTACACGATCCTTACCTTTCGTATACTAGTTTTACGCTAAGGTCTTGGCACTTTTCAACACAGCTTTGGGGCAGCCGAAGCTGCCCCTGCTTTGGATTGTTATATGTATAATAGCTACACCCCGACATCTCAGCCTATAGGCATGAAGACACGGATTCAGCCCCCGCACGGAGGGGGGCGGACTCTTACGAGCCGCTGCAAGAGACGGCAATAGTTTATAGCATGAATCGCCTTTACCATCTGGCTGGCCCCAGATGGCTACTCGGCGCGTCCCCATGCCCCATGGGAGGCTAGAACCTAGGTTCCTGGACGTTAATCAATACTACTACTACTACTACTACTACTACTACTACTACTACTACTACTACTACTACTACTACTACTGTCGGGTCACGCTGGGGTAGTGCAGCCATTTTGGTATCGATTGAGGCAGTGAGACTCTTAATTGTCAGATTTGAGCACTATTTGAGCTCATTAAGATAGGGGGGTCTAATAGATAAGATGGATAAACTATCCTGTTGTTCTCTCCTATGTTCAGCTAGTTCTAACTTTTCAACTAGTGTGCTAAGCACGGTGGTCCCTGCTCAATTGTACAGATCCAACCTCAACGCGCTTGTTCTATCTAATAGCTGCATATCTGACAAGTGTAGAGCCTAATCTCTCTAGTCCTACTACACAAAAGCATAAAGGTATGCCTTAATTATAGAATTTATACGTTCTGTAGTACTATTAGTCTCTAGGTGCTTAGAGGAGGATAATCTCCTCTATATCTTTATTCTCTTACATAGATGCCTCTAAAAGTTGCTTACGAATTAACCTCTGCGGTTAGAGGCTATAGTATTAGGGAGCTAATAGTAGGCTACAACGTAGTAGAGGAATGCCTCTACTATAGTTTCTACCTCTAGGTCTAGTAGGGGGACTAGCACTATTCTTTTTCCTAGCCTATTACACACTACTATTATATTTGTGTTCCTTCTACTTATAGAGAGCTTAGTAATAAAGTCTATAGAAATTTCCTTTTATATCTAGTCTAGGAGGAGAAGAGGTTTTAGTAGCCCTTGCTTTATATCTCTCTATAGCTTAGTTCTTCTATATATATTATAGTTCTTAATAAATCTATAGATAAAATCTAATATCCCTAGGAAGAAGTATAATTTAGCGACTATTTTGTACGTAATTTCTCTTCCTAGATGCCTAGATATAGGGGAGTTATAGATTGTAGCAACTAGTATTATCTATTAGGGTTTCTAGTCTAGAACCTATCTTTGTTTCTAGTACTAGAGGTAACCGGCATTATTAATATCGCATTCTCGTATAGCAACTTTTCGGTTTAGGGAGAAAGGGAAAGTGCGCCTATAGTAAAGAACACACTCTTTTACCTCCTTTAACACTAGGTCTTTCTCTAAGCTATAAGCCTATAGTTTATCTAAGTCTGCGTCTACTAGGGGGCGTATTTCTAGTCTAGAGGGAAACTCTTCTAGTAAGCGGGGAGGAGAGGACTGTTAGTCCTTGCGTTTAGCCTAGCTCCCTTCTTCTCTAGGGGGGTTAAGCCTCCTAAGAAGAGCTTGTATTGCTAGGGCTGTAGATATTTAGAGCCTAATATTTCTATTCCCTAAAGGGACCTTTTTAAGGAGTTGAATTTTATAGGACTTAATCTAGTTATCTTTAGCGTTAGTAGGCATGTCTTACTAGCGTTGCAAAAGGGCATTTGCCCTTAAGTTAATTGTTCCTAGTCTATATTAGAATATTATATTATATTTGCTAAGAGTGTTAGCCTAGCGTATATATCTCTTATCTAACCTTCTAGACTTTATAAAGTATATAAGGTTCTTGTAATTAGTGTATACAAGCGTGTAGAGAATAGCCTAAAGCATATTATGCCACTTCTTAGTTACCTTAATAAGTACAAGCATTTTCTTATTATAAATTATGTAGTTTGCCTTTATAGGAATATATTTAGTAAAGAAGTAGATAATTAGTCTAAGGATTCCTTCTGCATTAAACTGCGAGAAGTAGGCTCCAGAGGCCTAGTCTAAGAAGTTAGCCTCTAATACTCCTTCCTTCTTAGTATTAAAATAGGCTAGTGTAGGTTTAGTGCAGAATACTTTCTTTAGATAGTTAAAGGCCTACTATTGCTTCTGCCCCTATAAGAAGGAAGTTTCCTTCCTAGTTAACTTTATTAATAGAAATGCTACTTCTAAGAAGTTTTTTATAAACCTCTAGTAGAAGTTAGTAAATTTTAAAAAACTCTAAACACTCTTTATATCTATAGAAGGGGCCTAGTTCTATATAGCCTTAACCTTCTCTAGGTCTATACTAATTCTCTTTTTACACTCTATAATAAATCCTAAGTATTTAGTCTTAGTAACCGCAAATTCGCACTTTTTAATATCTAGGTACAGCCCTTCTTTGCCTAACTTCTCTACTACTTATCTTACTTTGTTCTAATAGTCCTCTAAAAATCTACTAGAAAATATAAGGACGTTGTCTATATAGGCAAAATAGAAGTTATCTAAGTACTCTTTTAGAATAAAGTTAATATATCTCTAGAAAGTGCTTAGTGTATTAGCTAGTCTAAAGGGGACTACTAGTTACTTATACAACCTAAATTAGGTTTAAAAGGCTATTTTCTATTTTTTTTCTTTTGCTATCCTTAACTTATAAAAGGCCTAAATTATACCTAATTTTATTAGCTACTCAGTCTTAGCAAGGAGCTATAGCGTTTTTTAACAAGGGGGAGAAAGTAGTAGTCCTTTTTTAATAGAATATTTAGTGCTCTATAGTCTACACAAAATTATAGGCCTCTCTTAGGTTTTCTTATAAATAATACTAGCGCCGTAGCGCTAGACTTACTTACCTAAATAAAGCCGCGGTTAAGGTACTTTATTAGCTTCTTACAAAGAACAAGCAGTTTCTCCTTTAATATACTATAGAGGGGCCCAAAGGGAATCTCTAGGGTCTCTCTATTCTTCTTAATAAGGGGGATTAAATAATCAATCCTAGAGCCTCGTAATAGGGGAAGTTTATTGGCTTGTTCCCTTAAGAAGACTTCTACCTAGTTTAGGAGCTATTTAGGGAGATAGTCTCTTAGGCCTATCTTAACCTTTAGGGCTAAGGCTTTCTAGATGTCCTTAAGGGAAGCGGCAAAAACCTTTAGTCTATTCTTTTCTTTTATATTTCTTCTATTTAAGGTTATAAACAATGCAGCAGAAACTTTCTAACTAGGAGTAGGAGTTTGTTTCCTCTACTTATCTCTAATTCTTATGCAGAAGGACTCTATGTATATAGATTTTTTCCCTAGGGCTACTAATATAGCGTTTTTCTTCTACTATAACAAACTAAGGACTAGTTTATAGTTCTCCTTCTTTCTATTAATATATGCCTATATTATTTTAATGTGCCCCTTAATATCTATCTCTATACAAGCGGCTTTATAGACTAAGGAGGTTATTTCTCTAAATTCTATTACTTAATAGGGATTATTTAAACTAATGCGTTGTAGGTTGGCTTTCCTAGCGAACTTCTTAAATATAAAGGCTATAGTTAAACATCCTAAATTAAGCATAGTAACGTGTTTATAAGTGAGCGGCGCATATAAGCGAGCGGCGCACCCCACCAAGTCTCTTAGCCTTTTGCAGCGTATAAATTCACAACGCATTAATATTCTATCAATATAATAGCTATCCTAAATCAAGCAGTATCTAGAGAAGCCTTCTTGCACGTACGTGAGTTGTGCCCAGGCTCCCTGCAGCGCGTGCAGCGCGCTGAAGCCTGCCGGCTCGCACCTAACCGCGCCTGGCTATACCGCGTTTCTCCCTCTAGTTGCTGCTCAACAGCCTTTTGAGCAATAATTTCCTCTCCCTCTGCCTTTGATAGGGTGCCTCGCTTCTGGATCCGCTTCTTTTTGCGCTGTTTACGCGTTGTGGCTGCCTTATTTGCTCTCCGTAGACTAGCTATCTTATCGCGCATAAGCACTATTGAATGCGCCATTCTCTTAGCCCCTCTTGTAAGCCGATCAAGCGACTGGATAACTGATGTAGGAGAGGATCCTTGATGCCTTTGGATCCGCTCACGAACTAGAGTTGACTGAGCGCCTAGCTCGCGCGCGTTGCTTGGTGTTGCAGACTCCTATAGGGCCTCTGGTAGGGCTGCTGGCGACGGCGTACGAAGCTTCACATCAAGCTTTGATTTACCGCCTCTGGATCGTGGGACTAGCCCAGCGCCTCGAAAGCTTGCGCATATATTCTCCTTTGTAATTGACTGGTCGTAGGCGGCGCGGAAGGCTGGTAGGAACTCAAACTTGGTGATATGGTTGATATGGTCGTATTAGGCCCTCGACCTGGCGCCCGTACGCCCGCTTAATGGCGAGAAACAGCCCACGTCAAGTGGCTGTAGGAGGTGTGACGAATGTGGTGGCATGCATAGGGTATAGATCTTGTTCTCCCTGCAGATCTCCTGGAATTCGAGCGAGTTGTGGCCCTCATGGCCGTCGAGTATTAGGAGCTGACGCGCGCCTACTCTACGCTCTACTGTATGCTTAATAAAATGCCATAGCCAGGCAACACCAAGCTCGTTTGTAGTCCAGCCATTGTCGCTAAGACCAATAGCCCAGTCACCTGGTATATCGTTGCCCTCGTACCAGGCAGAGAGGGTGGTACTGGCCAGCAAAGATGATAAAGGGCGGGATTGCCACCAGCAGCGTTGATTCCGTGGATCGCCGTCACCCACTCGCGATTGCCTGGCTGGATCGCTTTTGGCCGGCCACGCCTCTCTGAGCCAGTAACGACTAGCTGGGAGGATATTTTACCCATTAGAAAGCCAGTCTCGTCGAAGTTGAAGGTGTCCTCATCACAGATACCGTAGGTGGCCTTTGTGCGTGCTACTAGCTCAAACCAGGCCTGCATAGCCGTCGGGTCCTCGCAGAGGGCTCGCTGTCGATCGTAGGGTTGATTCAATCGAGTTGTAAGGCTGTCTGTTCGCTTGACAAAGTTCCTAGGCCATAGCTGGCCAACGTGGCCTGCGCTGCGCTCAGTGAGCAGCTTATTCGCTATATCTCGTACAGCACCTAGAGTGGGCGCAAATCCTCGCGAATCTAGGTCAAGTATGTGCTTAACAATCACCTCCTCTTCTAGCTTGGTAAGCTTCTTTGATTTAGGCTCACAGTCGCGTCGCGCAGCGATTCCTGCGCGTCAGCGCCGGAGCGTAGTTTCAGGGATGCTGTGCATAGTAGCAGCGCGTCGTCCACTCTGAATTTGATTCTGTTTGATAGCTGAGATAGCTAGGAAGATACTTGCCTCATTATAGGGCAATTGAACAAGCATTGGTGGAGCCATTGTAGTTGATAGGTAACGCGTCGCAAAAAGTTGGTGGGGTGCGCCGCTCGCTTACCATGGGTGCGGGGTCAATGCGCGCCGAGCCTCAATGCGCGCTCAACACGAAAACACCTCAAGCTTCAACACCACCTATCGCTACCAATATGGGGTCAATTGAGGCTGCGCTTGAAGCGATACAATCGCAAGAACCTGGAGACTCTATCAACTATACAAAAATCGCGAAGGAGCATAGCGTTGTACGCTCTACGCTCACCCGGAGACACCAGGCTGTAACGCAGTCGCGTACAGCTAAGGGAATCAACCGACGAAAACTTCGCCCTCAACAGGAGCAGGAGCTTATACGCTATATCAAAAAACTCACTCAGCAAGGCCTACCACCTACACGGCAAATGATCCAGAACTTTGCAGCCTGTATAGCCAAAACAAGCGTTAGCATGTACTGGGTTAATCAGTTCGTCAAGCGACACAGCATTGATCTAGTTTCAAGATAGACAGCTAGAATGGACAGCAATCGCCACAAAGCCGACTCAGAGACAAAGTACAGCCTATATTTCGACCTACTACAGCAGAAAATTAGCCAATACGATATCGAGCCTCAGCACACGTACAATATGGACGAAAAAGGCATCCTACTAGGCATTACTACTCGCTCAAAGCGGATCTTTAGTAGGCAGCTGTACGAGAGCAAGGAGGTGAGGCAGGCTATTCAGGATGGTAGCCGTGAGTGGATTTCGCTCCTAGCCTGCATATGCGCCGACGGATCGGCTCTAGATCCAGCCCTCATCTATCAGGCTGCCTCAGGTAGCCTACAATCAAGCTGGGTTGAAGAAATCAACCGTCAGGAACACTCAGCCTTTATCACCTCATCGCCTTCTGGCTGGACAAATAACGAGATAGGCCTCGCGTGGCTTAAGCAGGTGTTCGATCGCTGTACTAAGGAGAAAGCTGGACGCTCCTACCGACTACTTATCCTTGACGGCCATAGATCCCACCTTACTATGGATTTTATCAATTACTGTAACCAGAATAGGATACTCCTAGCTATATTTCCGCCTCATTCGACACATACACTACAGCCGCTCAACGTTGTTATGTTTAAGCCTCTCTCCACTGCCTACTCAGCTAAGCTCTTAGCCTTCCTACATAGGTGCCAGGGACTATTGTTAATCACAAAAAGAGACTTCTTTAGCCTATTCTAAAGGGCTTAGGGTAGCTTGTTTAGGAAGCCATTGATTATTAAGGCCTTTAAGGCTACTGGCATAGCACTACTTAACCCAGAGGTTATACTCAAGAGATTCACTAAGACCAGCCTATCCAAGCGGGAATTAAGAGAAAGCTCAACCTTAGTACTTAGCGCGTCTAACTAGAGGAAAATCGACCGGCTCCTAAAGGCTGCAGTAGATATAGGGAATAGTAATAAGGCAAAGAAGCTGAGCCGAACAGTGCACTCAATTGCCGTACAAAAACAGCTACTACAGCATGAAAATAAGGGACTAAGAGCAGCACTAGGCAATAAGAAGAGGCGTAGGAAGCGTGGCAAGCCTTTGCTGGATAACCAGCCTACTAAGTACTCAGGGGGTGCTGTTTCTGTCCCAAGGAAGGTGCAGGAGGCACGTGATCGTCTACAGCAAAAAGAGGCCAAGGCAGAGCAGTAGTACTCCAAAAAACTGAGGCAGCTGAGGCTCGGAGGGCTAGCCAGCAGCTGAAGGCTAGACTCCAAGAGAAGCGCGTTGCGAGGGCTGAGGCTCAGGCAGCTCAAGCGAAGGCAAAGGCGGATCAGGCAGCTGAGCGAGCCCAGAAGCAGCAGGCTCGCAGGGCTCAGCAACACTACAAGAATCATATAAAAATAGCTAAGAAAGGTAGCAAAAAGGCATTAAGGCTACCTAAGCAGGGCATAAGGGAAAAAAAGCTTATTAATAAGGCTATAGATGCTGCTAAGGCCTCAGGTGCTGCATCACAGCCTCTACAGCCTCAGTCGCGCCAGGGCCAGAATATTAGAACTCCGAGTAGATTTTTATAGCTATAATTAATTATTAAGATTCATAGACCTCATCACCAGAAATTCTTATAATAATAGCAATTGTAGGGAGCTCTGCAGCTTCAAGTTTAGCTGAGCTGGTTTGGTGTTGAGCGCGCATTGAGGCTCGGCGCGCATTGACCCCGCACCCATGGTATATGCGCCGCTCACTTATAAACACGTTATACGTAAAGGCAATATTATTAATAAGGGTGTTTATAGTAATTAGTGTTAAATTTAGCCATATCTTCCTATATATATTAAAGTTCTCCTCTAGTTCCTTTGTAGCTCGCTTTGTCTCCTCCCTCTAACAACTTCTGGGGAGAGGAGCTAGTTTTCTGACTCCGCTAAGCTATTAACATCCTCGTTACTACTATTTGTTTCCTAGGCCTTGCTAGCCCTAGCTTACGTTAGGGGTATTACGGCTTAGAGGTAACAACTTTAGACACTATATCTCTTCTTGCTATAGTAGAAGTATACTCCTTCTTTATAGCGTTTCTCTAACTCCTCCTTAAAGACCTATTTAGCACGCTTCTTAGTCTTTAGAGGATTTGCTTTAGTAGTCTTTATAGTGTTAAAGCGCGTAAGTTTCTAATCTATAGTGTTAGTAGACTTAGTAAAAGAGGAGGCTGCTGTGTAAAAGGACTTTAATATCTTTATATAGCAAAAGTTTTCCTTAACTATATTAACTCTATTTATAAGCATTGTAAGGTCCTAGTCCTTTGAGATCTCTAGCGTAATTAGCCTATCCTGTAAGTCCGTGCGTAAGGCTCTCTAGTAAATACTCTTTAGGTTCTTCTAATTATTCTTGTTGGCCTTAGTGGCTAGGCGCATAAAGTTAGCATTAAACTCTATTAGTAGGGTTTTGCCCTACTAGCTAAGAAACAGTCTATTCTATACTTACTCCTCTGCTAACTTATTATAGAAGCTTGTGTCTAAAACGCTCTAGAATTTATTCTTAGAATAGGTTCCTTTCTCTATAAAGGCTAGTGCGATATCCGCCGCCTTACTTATTAGCCTACTTATAATATAATTAACTGCGTTTCCTAATAAGGGGCGATTCTCGCAAATCTTAGCCTTTATTATGTATTCCCAACGCTAGTAATCCCGCCAGCTTCCAGAGAATAACTCTGGGTTAGAGAGTTGGGGACGTCAGCGCTCTATTAGCGCTTCGCTAGTTGCTGGTGTCGCCAATATTATTTAGGGGGGAGCTAAGGGTATAGTCCCTACTCTAGCACTTTACTCTAATTAGGCGAGTTAATTAGCAATTACTTCTAGCAAGGTCTAGAGCTACTTATTAGCGTTTAGTTAAGCCGCTAGTGCAACTCAAAGTTACTCTAAGTTGGCGAGACGGCTTATAATTTGTGCTAGCGCGTCTTAGAGGGCGTCTCCTGTGTTCTGCCCCCCCCCCCCCCCCTTTTTTTTTTTTAAGAAGGTGCCTAGGGCCCTATTAACCTTTAGTCTTATAGATACTAGCAGACTAGCTTAATTTTCTATATGCATTTAGCCTTGTTATAGCCTCCTATACATAGTTCCTTAGTAAGGTTAGTAGTAATATCTGCCTCTATAGCTCCTTACTATTAGAGTTTAGTAACTTATTACACTAGGCAAGAAACAAAGATATCTCTCCTTCTATAGGAAGGCCTTAGTGTTCCCTCTATTGTATTCGTGTTCGTCCTATAGGGGTGAGGAATTTTAATATCTAGCTTAACTACTCGTATTTGTTTGTAGGTTAAGGAATTTTAATATCTAACTTAACTGCGTATTTGTCCTATAGGGTTAAGGGATCTTAATATCCAACTTAACTGCGTATTCGTCCTGTAGGGTTAAGAGATCTTAATATCTAACTTAACTGCGTATTCGTCCTATAGAGTTGAGAGATCTTAATATCCAACTTAACTACGTGTTCGTTTGTAGGGTTAAGGGATCTCAATATTCAACTTAACTACGTATTCGTTTGTAGGGTTAAGGGATCTTAATATCTAACTTAACTGCGTATTCGTTCGTAGGGTTGAGGGATCTCGATGTCTAACTTAACTGCGTGTTCGTTTGTGGGGTTAAGGGATCTCAATGTCCAACTTAACTACGTGTTTGTCCCGTGGGGGCGTCCTTGACGTATTAGGAAGGTCTCGCAAGCTTCTATGTTATAAGGAGTTGATCGAATTCTATGTAAGGGGCTTTAGACTAAGAGGTCAGAGTTGTCTAAGTAAACTTAAGAATTTAATAGAGTCTAATAGTAACTCCGGCTATAGACTTATATATATACTCCTGGCTTGGCAAAAGCACAGACCTAGAACTCCGAGACTGCAGGCCGAGTAACTATAGAAGGGCGCTCAGCCCCTTACAATATAGCCTTACTATATTTTGTATATGAATTTTTTTAGTTAAAATAGGCGCGCTAAGCTTACTTAGCGAGCTTAGGCTAACGCGCTAATCCCTTTTTATTAATATTATCTTATAATGCTTTTTTAGGTTAATAATAGTAGAAGAGAGAACTACTATTATTGTAATATTTTTATTAGAAACCTCTTAGTTATAAAAAAACCATATAGTAATACTAAGAATATTATTAAAGTAGGCACCTAGCGTATTAGTATCTGCTAGTAATAGTAGGAATAGTGTTAGAGTATTTATAATATAGTAGGTAACTATTCCTATTAGGTTTATAATTTATATAAATTCTATAGATTCTTATAGATTCTAACTTCGAAAGCTAATATTAGTGTAACTAGGTATCTAATTAATCTTTATATAGAAGTTTTCATATATATATATCTCTAGCTATATCTTAATAATAGTAGAAATTCTTACTACACCTATATTCTATAGTTTACTTTAGTATATTATATAATATTAATCCTTTAAAATAAACTATTCTATATACTTTTTTAGCTCTATCTTATAAATATATTTACTAGTTGTGTAGTAGAGATAGGTAGTAGTAGTTAGGTAGAATACTAGATTATTATAATTCTTATTGTTTTTACTCTACTTCTTTTCTTTATATAGACTAGATTCCTTATTATTATAGCCTTTAAACTTCTAGATATAGGACTAAATAGCTTTATATAAAAGCGTTTTATTATTATACTCTTTATAGAAGGTAATATATTACCTTATTATATAGGTACGCTCTTTACGTAGATTGTTTAAAGACTAATAATCTTTTCTATAGTATATAAAACACTTTCTTAGTTTTATATAAATATTACTTAATTAGAATCTAAATTATAATAATAATAGTATAAATTGTCTATAAAATTCTCATCTATAAGGTCCTAGTAATCTATCTCTTTAGATAAAAAAGTTATATTTATAATTAATATAGTATATATTATCTATTTATAAGTACTAATTAAATTAGTAATTAATTATAACTTAGATTAGCAAATAGCGCTTTATAGATAGACTTAATAGTAAATATAGCCTAGTCTAGCTTTAGTTATTTCTAGTATACTTATATAATAGTAGTATATAAAGAAATTTCTCTAGTAAAGTTTATATCTATTACTCTTTATATAAAGGCAAGCTTATTAATTATTATCTTTAGAACTTTGTATAAACTCTTATTAAAGTTTTTATAACGTACTTTGCACTCGAGTCGGACACTCCATCGAGTCGGACACTTTGCCAAGACCCCACCAAAACGTACTATTAGCAATAGTATAACGCGATGCCTCAACCACACAATAAACTACCAGCGTTAAAAGAAGCGCGTATACAGCTTGCGATCCAGGCTATTAAACAAGACGCGACACTCTCTCAGCGACGCGCTGCAGCTATCTATAACGTCTCTCGAAGTACGCTTAGCGACCGGCGCGCTGGAAAGACGTTTAGACGCGACTGCGCACCCAACAAAATGAGACTTACTATAAGAGAGGAGCAGGCGATTGTAGAGAATATACTCAATCTAGACGCGCGAGGATTTCCGCCTTAGCTTAATGCTATAAAAGATATGGCTGATTCTTTACTGGCTGCACGCCACTATAAGCTAGTTGGCTAGAGGTGGCCTTATGACTTTGTTAAGCGCTAGCCAGAGCTTAAAGTTAAGTTTAATCGAAAGTACGACTACAAGAGAGCTCTCTAGGAGGATCCTGAGGTGATACAAGACTGGTTCTGGCTTGTAGAGAACATGAAGGCCAAACATGGTATCCTGGATAAGGACACCTACAATTTTGATAAAGCAGGCTTTATGATGGGCATGATATTGACTGGAGCAGTAGTCACAGGCTCTGAGCGTTGAGGACGGCTAAAGCAGGTGCAGCAGGGCAATAGGGAGTGGACAATAGTCATCTAAGGCATCAATGCGACGGGGTGGTGGATCCCACCTTTTATTATCTTCGGGGGTAAGCACCACCTCTCCGCCTAGTATAAGGAGAAGGATCTACCTTATAATTAGGTTATTGCAGTCTCTAAGAACGGCTAGATAACAAATAAGCTTAGTCTACAGTGGCTGAAGCACTTTAATAAGCATATAAAGAGGCGTGTTGTTAGCATAACACATTTACTTATTATTGACAGCTATAAGAGTCACAACTCGTTTAAATTCAAACAGTATTGCAAGAAGAGCAATATTGTTACTCTCTATATGCCCTTGCATTCGTCGCACCTCTTGCAGCTACTTGATGTGGGCTGTTTCGCGCCTTTAAAAAAGGCGTATAGGCGCCAAGCTAAGGATTTGATGCGCAACCACATCACGCACATCACTAAAATTGAGTTCCTGCCTTACTTTATTACTGCTTTCAAGGCTTCGTTTACTGAAAGTAATATCAAAGGAGGCTTTCGAGGTGCTGGCCTAGTGCCCCACGACCTAGAAGCTGTGATATCGCAGCTTGACGTCCGCCTGCGTACGCCTCCACTTTGTACTATTCGCGATAGTACATGGGAGTCGCAAACTCCGCGAAATAGTACAGAACTTGGGTCGCAATCGACGCTGGTTAAGCAGAGGATTCAAAGGCATGTGGATAGTTCCCTAACTTATATGGTTGAGGCGATAGAAAAGCTCGTTAAAGGCGCTGAAATAATAGGGCATTCTTTGGTATTAATAACCAAACGCAACGCCGAACTTTAAGCTGCTAATGAGGCCGCCACACAACGTAAATTATATAAAAGAAAGCGATGGCAGCAAGAAGGAGTCCTTACAGTTAAAGAGGGCCAGCGACTGGCTACTCTAAAGGACTTTAGGGTGCGTAGTGATGGCAAGAAGGCAAAGAAGAGGGTGCGCACTAATAGAGGCGAATCCGCTTAACGGCGCTGTGGACGCTGCGGCAAGCCTGGGCACAATAAAAAAACCTGTAGACAGCTTATAGAAGTAGATTCTGAATAGTTTAGCCTATTTAGACTATCGAAAATAGTTTATGTTGACTCTATACTATCGTGAATAGTACAGAACTTGGTGGGGTCTTGGCAAAGTGTCCGACTCGATGGAGTGTCCGACTCGAGTGCAAAGTACGTTATTAGTATTATGCGAAAGTTATTATAGTCTAGTCTATCTAATACTAGTTATAGTTAATAGTAGTATTAAAGTAACTATTAATTGCTTTGTATAAGGACTTCTATAATTATCTAGAGTAGATAGTATTAAGGTAATACTATGCTGCATAGCTAGTAAGAATATTTAGAAAGATATTTATATATTAATTCTTAGTAATATTTAGGCGTCTGTATAGGTTTATAAAGATCCTGGTCTTATTTACTAAAATATTATATAAAGCTCCTATATAGTTATTCTTTTTATTTTATATCTTTTAGAATTATATTATCCTATTAGCTAAAAGTCTTTAAGAATATAGATTATGATTAGGCGAAAGCTTATATAGATTAAATTATAGTATAGGCTTAGGTAGTATAGATTATTATAGTGCCTATAATTTGCGTTTAATTAGTAGTGGCTCTATTCTATATAGTATTTAATAGTTATAAATAGGTAGGCAAAATAATAGTTAGGTACTATATATAAAGAGTAGTAGTTTATTTAGTTATTTATATAAATAAGATTATTCTTAGTACTTATATAAAAGTTTTTTTAAGATGTTTATAAAGACCTATAGCTATATAGGTACGTATAGTAGTAGTAGTTTACTTTATTTAGATTTGTGTAATAGCTTAGTTAACTTTAGTATCTTTGGAATTAGCCTTAGTGTCTATATTTAGAGTATTAAGTAAGCTAGTAAAGATAGTATTATATAAGTAGTATTTATATTACCTTAGACTACTTTATATAGTTTACTAGCACTTTTAGCTTAATAACCTTTTTTTCTAAAACTACTATAAGCTCTCTCTTATATATATAGCCTAACTCTAAAAAATAGTATTCTTCCTATTCTTTAAAGTCTTCCTAGAATAACTCTAAGAAAGCTATTCCTTTTTAGTATAACACATAATACGTAGCAATTGTATATACTATATATAATTATATTTCGAACTAAAAAGAATTATTTACTATATTAATCTTATCTTTCTAATTTATAAGTCTTATTCTCTTGTATAGTATTTTCTCTAATATTTCTATTTTTTTAATATACTAATTATATAGTATAGTATACTTAGGCATATAAGTATTATTTTATAAGGTAGTAGAAACTTTATATAAGATAGTATAGACTTCTTATAAGGTAGTAGAGATAGCTATTATATAACTAGTTTATTTAATAAGTTAGTTATATAAAGAATTACACTTTATTAGAGTTTATTATTATCTAACTATATATTTATATAGTTACTAATAATATACTTAGTATACTATTTTTACTTAAATCTTATATAGTAGTAATATCTACTTACTAACTTAATAAAAGAGTTAATTTACTATTCTTATAGATAAGAATAGATTTTATATATTTTATATAATTACTTTCTTTAATTTATATAGTAGTAATATTTACTTACTAACTTTATAAAAGTTTAATTTACTATCCTCTTATATATAGAAAATAGGATATAATAAAATAAATTAAATAGCTAATAATACCTTATAAAATCTATATTTACTCTTACTAATTTATAGTTTAAAATTAGTTAACTACTAATTAGTATTAAATAGGTACTTTATAGCTAGCTATATAAATATTAATATCTAATACTCTATACTAATAAGTGTAGAGACTGTATAGAATAATTATATAAGAAAAGAAAATAATATAATAGAACTAACTTTAGTATTAATTACTTATATCTAAAAGAAGTGTAGATAAAAAGAAGAAGATTCTATAATATATAGGCCGTAGTATATAGGTATTATATAATCTTTATATAATGCTATTATATAGTAATATTAAAATCTTAACACTCTTAGGTATCTTTGCTTGTACGCTATACGGATATTTAACCTATTATTATATAAAAAAGTAGGCTTATACTAATACTAAGTAGGAAATAAAATAATACTACTATAAGAAAGCTATTAACTATATAACCTATAAGGGTAGAACTATAAAGTAAAATAAGGTATATAATTTTACCTTTTATCTTATTATATTAGTTACTAATACTATTATATAATAAATATAAGCTAATATATTATTAGAAGTTCTAGAGTAATAGTAAAAGTCTAACTTATAGCCTTAGTTATAGATAGTATCTTTTTAGATTTTTAGTAGTGCTTTTAGTTCTTTTAATGGCCTTAAGCTAATATATAGATATAAAAGAGACCCCTAGAGCTATTATATTTTAAGGTCTCTAGAATTAATAGCTTCTTATAGTTTAAAAGTCTATTAAAACGTAAATAGCATCTTTAAGTAGATAATAACATCTTAAAATATTGAAATTCTATATTCTTTAAATATATTCTCTTATTACCTTTAAGTAAAGTATAATATATTTTTATAGTCCTTTCTAGTTCTTTCTAATTTCTTATAGCTAATCTTTAGAAATACTAATAATTCTTCTAAACTAATACTACTTCTACAATATCTTATATAATTAAATGGCTCTATAATTATAGTAAAAAACCCTTTATAGAAAAAATAAACAAAGATAGTAAATATACTTTCTATAGTAGTTAACTAACTATATAGTTAGCTTTAGTTTAAGCTCTTACTTATAAAATAACAAAGTTAAATTTTCTAAGAAGGTTCTTTTATTATTCTTCTATAGTTATTTAACCTAAATAAGAACATTTTATATATTATTTTAGAAAATTCTTTTTCTTTTAAAACTTTCTTATTATAACGGTAACTGCTGGCCTTCCTGCCAAGCACTCCCCATTACCTTTTCTTTACATCCTATTTCCCCTATCTGCGCCTTTTACCTTCCTAAAGGCGCCTTTCCTAGTTAGTGTTAGCGTGGTAGTTAGCGTGGGCTCGTGCCCCACGCCGCCCTCTATATAAGAAAGGGCCCCCTAGGTCCCTTTTTTATCTACTGTCTTAGAATAGTATTAATTTAACTAGCTCTTTTAACTATTCTAGCTATCCCTAATAGGTTAGCCCTATAAGGAATTATTTAGTCCTTACACTTATAGTATTAGTGCTTAGATTAGTACCTAGTTTCTATAAGTTCTTCTCTTTTAGGTAGCCTTCCTATTTAATAAGGTATTCCTAGATTCTAACTAATAACTATTTATTCTTAAGCACTTTCTCTATGTAATATATATTACTAAATATACATAGAGTACTTATAGTAGAACCTACTTAAGACTTAATAGCTTCCCTTTATCTATATAGCTTTAATAATAATATATAAAAAAACTAAATATATATTTAATTCTAGAAAGTTAACTTTATAGGCTTTTTTTAGGAGGCTTACTAAATATCTTTTTTAATCTTTTTTTTAGTTTAAGATTAAAGTAAATTAAAATAGAAGGTTATATATACTATATATAGCACCTATTTCTAATTAAAGACTAATCTTAAATATTTTAATAATCTTACACTCTATAAGCTTCTAGTCCTAATATAAAGTTTACTTATAGTGTATATAGCATGCCTAGCTTATTACTACTACTATTATTAGTTATCTACACTCGCCGCTATATATTATTCTTGCTTAGATAAGCTAACTTAATAGTAATAATAGTTAGAAGGATCTTACGAATCTATACAACACTCTTATTATATTAAAGCTTATTAATAAACACCCTATTATCCTCCTTTTACGTTCCCTACTAGAGAATTCTATTACTAATTAGAAGCAATTGCTTTTACTAGAGTAGGGATATAGGCTTACTAGTTTTTAAGAACTAAATAAGCTGCTAACCTAGCTAGTATATAGAAATAACCTCCTAGATAGTTAGGTATACTAGACTTTTATAAATAATTATCTTATAGATAGAATAGAACTCTAGTATTATTACCTTAGTAGTAGTAGCGCAAAACTATAGCGTATACTCTTAGTAATAGTAAGTACTTCTTTAGGAATAATATTAATTATAAGGGTGTTACTAGGGTACCTAGTAGATAGAGAGACAGAATAGAATAATATTAATGTTAGATTAAAGGGTTTATTAACAAATAAAGTCCATATCTTAATAATACGTAATGTTCGTTGTTGTTTCTTAAGGGTCTCCCCCCTCTAGAGGTCTGCTCGTGCGCTGTTTTGGTTCTTGGCTAATCCTCTATACTATCCCTATTTAGGTAGGGGCTGTTTTATCTCTCTCCTGCCACTCACGATAGTTGTTCGGATTACCTATCCAATCTGACAATTAAAAGGTGAGCAGTAATAAGACGAATCGCTACCTACTCTTATCTAAAGTAAGAGGGTTTTTATCTAAACCCACACTAGGCTATAAGAAGCTATAAGGCCCTGTTTGGCTATCTTAGCGGTAGCAGTGCCTTACATTATCCCCCTTCTAGGATTAGCCTAATCTAGGTTGCCCTAAGGGACCTAAATATCCTATATTCTGTCTCCTATACTCTAAAAACAAACAGTTGCTATTCTTGCAACTATATAGCAATAGTTATTACTACTCTAGGTAATGTTATGCTATTAGAGTACTCTAGGGCACCTAACTAGTTTGGGAGCTAAAGGTACTATTAAGCGAGGCTTAGCGTAGTTATTTTGATTTCTACCCGCCTTTGTACTATCCTTGTCCCTCGCGCCCTAACTAGTTAAGTTAGTATGTACTATTCTGTCTTTGTCGCTCTAATTTGCCCTAACGCGTCCTTTTACAGCATAATGGCTACTAAGAAGACGCTTGCTGTTTAGTGGGCAGAGTCTGTGCGCAACCGCCCTATAAGCGCTAATTCTTGCGTGCGATGCATTAAACTTATCTATAATAGTGACTTACTCTACACCTATTACTTTCTAGATCTAGAACTCGTTCTAGCAATTTAGATTAATAGCGTATAGCTATCTAGGTGTAGTGACTACTTAATTTAAAATAAACACTATCTAATAGTAAGGTATATACATATTAGGCGCTATTATATTGCTAATTATTCTAGTATAGTGCCTAATAGACTTTAATAATAGACTAGAGATTCTTCTGGCCGCTTAACACACTCTTTGTAGCGCTAATATAGAGGAGAATAAGGAATGTGTTTATAAGGCTGCTAAGAAGCTTATTAACTATATTAAGTAGGTATAGTTATTCTTATAGAGTCTTCTATTAACTAATAGCTCCTTAGTCTTTTTAAGCTATATGCCTAAAACCTTTGTGTCTATAATAGTAGCGATGCCTATTATTTATTTAATTATTATACTAAGAAGCGCGCTTGTACTAATACTAAGCGAGAGACTAAATAACGCTATTATAAGAAGGCTATTAAGCGCGCAACCTGCAAGAGTAACACTCTATGGAAGGGGCTGAGCGCCCTTCTATAGTTACTCGGCCTGCGGCCTCGGAGTTCTAGGTCCGTGCTCCTGCCAAGCCAGGAGTATATATATAAGTCCATAGCCAGAGTTACTATTAGACTCTATCGAATTCTTAAGTTTACTTAGGCAACTCTGACCTCTTAGTCTAAAGCCCCTTACATAGAATTTGATTAACTCCTTATAACGTAGGAGCTCGCGAGACCTCCCTAATACGTTAAGGACGCCCCCACGGGACGAACACGTAGTTGAGTTGGACATCGAGATCCCTCAACCTCACGAACGAATACGCAGTTGAGTTGGACATCGAGATCCCTCAACCCCACGGGACGAATACGCAGTTGAGTTGGACATCGAGATCCCTCAACCCCACGGGACGAACACGTAGTTGAGTTGGACATCGAGATCCCTCAACCCCACGGGACGAATACGCAGTTGAGTTGGATATTGAGATCCCTTAACCCACAAACGAACATGAGTAGTTAAGCTGGATATTGAGATCTTTTACCCCTACAGGACGAACACAAATACAATAGAGGGAACACTAAGGCCTTCCTATAGAAGGGGAGATATTCTTGTCCCTCGCCTAGCGTAATAAGTTACTAAACTCTAATAGCAAGGAGCTATAGAGGCAGATATTACTGCTAACCTTACTAAGGAACTACGTATAGGAGGCTATAACAAGGCTAAATATATATAGAAGATTAAGCTAGTCCGCTAGTATCTATAAAACTAAAGGTTAATAGGGCCCTAGGCACCTCCTTAAAAAAGGGGCGGGGGCTAGAATATAGGAGACGCCCTCTAAGACGCGCTGGCACAAATTATAAGCTGTCTCGCCAACTTAGAGCAACTCTAAGTCGCACTAGCAGCTTAACTAAACGCTAACAAGCAGCTCTAGACCTTGCTAGGAGTAATTGTTAATCAACTCGCCTAATTGGAGCAAAGTGCTAGAGTAGGGACTGTGCCCTTAGCTCCCCCCTAAACAACATTGGCGACACTAACGACTAGCGAAGCGCCAACAGAGCGTCGACGTCCCTGACTCCCTGACCCAGAGTTGTTCTCTAGAAGCCGGCGGGATTACCGGCGTTAGGAATACACAATGAAGGCTAAGATTCGCAAGGATCGCCCCTTATTAGGGAACGCAGTTAATTATATTATAAGCAGGCTAACAGGTAAAGCAGCAGACATCGCACTAGCCTTTATAGAGAAAGGAACCCGTTCTAAGGATAAATTCTGGAACTTCTTAGACATAAGCTTCCATAATAAGTTAGCGGAGGAGTAGTAGTAGTAGTAGTAGTATTGATTAACGTCCAGGAACCTAGGTTCTAGCCTCCCATGGGGCATGGGGACGTGCTAAGCTGTATTTACAGAAAGCATTTCGTGCCTGCCGGCTGGCTACCACAGTAGCCTTGTTGTACATAGCCCATCCTCCCTTTAATAGGTCTACCTGCTACTACAGGCACCTAGATACCTATAGTAGCCGGCCCTCATCTGTGAGGGTGTTGTTGTCCTGCCCCTCTCTCCCTCGCCCTTGTAGCTCTGCTCCCGTACTGTCTTCCTCCCCTACCTCGTACGAAGTAGGACCTCGTACGAGTTAGCAAGCTGCCTTGTACCTTGAGTAAAAACCTCGTAGGGGAAAACCTCAAGCTTGAACAAGTAGTAGTAGTCGCCTGAGCGGTACTTAGTTTGGGTGAAAGGTTTTGACCAAGTCTTGGCAGAGCGAAAACTCTGCATCTTGGCTTTTGGTCTCTTTATCGCAACAGCGCCAGCTTTTTGCGGATAAAGAACGTGATTCTAGTAATCAGCTTGTTCAGGCGAACAATTTCATACTACAGGAACCCCCCACACGGTCGTGTGGGTGGAATCACGATTTTGGTGTTCCTGCCAAGTTAGCGGAGGAGCAAGCATAGAATAGACTATTCCTTAGCTAGCAGGGCAAAACCCTACTAACAGAGTTTAATGCCAACTTTATGCGCCTGGCCACTAAGGCCAACAAGGATAATTAGGAGAACCTAAAGAGTATTTACCAGAGAGCCTTACGCACGGACTTACAGGATAGGCTAATTACGCTAGAGATCCCTAAGGACTAGGACCTTACAATGCTTATGGACAGAGTTAATATAGTTAAGGAAAATATTCGCCGCATAAAGATATTGAAGCCCTTTTACGCAGCGGCCTCCTCCTTTACTAAGTCTACTAACGCTATAGATTAGGAACCTACGCGCTCTAACACTGCAAAGACCACTAAAGCAAATCCTCTAAAGACTAAGAAGCGCGCTAAATAGGTCTTTAAGGAGGAGTTAGAGAAATGCTATAAAGAAGGAGCATGCTTCCACTGCAGTAAGAAAGGACACAGTGTCTAGAGTTGTTACCTCTAAGCTGCAATACCCCTAACGCAAGCTAAGGCTAGCAAGGCCCAGGAAACAAACAGCAGTAACGAAGATGTTAATAGCTTAGCGGAGTCGGAAAACTAGCTCCTCCCCCTAGAAGTTGTCGGAGGGAGGAGACAAAGCGAGCTACGAAGGAACTAGAGGAGAACTTTAACACATATAGGAAGACATGGCTGGATTTAACACTAATTACTATAAACACTCTTATTAATAATATCGCCTTTGCGTATACTATGCTTAATTCAGGGTGTTTAACTACAGCCTTTATATTTAAGAAGTTTGCTAGAAAAGCCAACCTACAATGCATTAGTTTAAATAATCCCTGTTAAGTAATAGGATTTAGAGGAATGACCTCCTTAGTCTATAAAGCCGCTCGTATAGAGATAGACATTAAGGGGCACGTCAAAATAATATAGGCGTACATTGATAGGAAGGAGGAGGACTATGAACTGGTCCTCAATTTGCTATAGTGGAAGAAGAACGCTGTATTAGTGGCCCTAGGGAAAAGATCTATATATATAGGGTCCTCCTGCATAAAGGTCAGAGATAAGCAGGGAAAACGAACTCCTGCTCCTAGTTAGAAAGTTTCCGCTACGTCGTTTATAACCCTAAATAGAAGAAACACAAAAAAAAAGAACGGACTAAAGGTTTTTGCCACATCCCTTAAGAACATCTAGAAAGCCTTAGCCTTAAAGGTTAAGATAGACCTAAGAGACCACCTCCCTAAATAGCTCCTAGACTAGGTAGAAGTCTTCTTAAGGGAACAAGCTGACAAACTTCCCCTATTATGAGGCTCTAGGATTGATTATTCGATCCCCCTTATTGAGAAGAACGAAGAGACCCTAAAGATCCCCTTTGGGCCCCTCTATAGTATGTTGAAGGAGGAACTGCTTGTTCTTCGCAAGGAGCTAATAGAGTACCTTAACCACAGCTTTATTTGGGTAAGTAAGTCTAGCGCCGCAGCGCTAGTGTTGTTTGCGAGAAAACCTAGGGGAGGCCTACAAATTTGTGTGGACTATAGGGCACTAAATGCCCTGTCAAAAAAGGACTGCTACCTCCTCCCCCTTGTCGGAGAAACGCTACAGCTCCTTGCTAAGGCTAAGTGGCTAATAAAATTAGATATAATTTAGGCCTTTTATAAGTTAAGGATAGCGAAAGAAGAGGAATAGAAAACAGCCTTTTAAACCCAATTTGGGTTATATAAGTGGCTAGTAGTCCCCTTTAGACTAGCTAATACACCAAGCACTTTCTAGAGATATATTAACTTTGTTCTAAGGGAGTACTTAGATAACTTCTGTTCTGCCTATATAGACAACATCTTTATATTTTCTAGTAGATCTTTAGAGGACTATTAGAACAAAGTAAGACAAGTAGTAGAGAAGTTAGGCAAAGCAGGGCTGCACCTAGATATTAAAAAGTGCGAATTTGCGGTTACTAAGACTAAATACTTAGAATTTATTATAGAGTGTAGGAAGGGGATTAGTATAGACCTAGAGAAGGTTAAGGCTATCTAGAACTAGGCCCCTCCTACAGACGTAAAGGGTGTCTAGAGTTTTTTAGGGTTTGCTAACTTCTACTAGAGGTTTATAAAGAACTTCTTAGGGGTAGTATTTCTATTAATAAAGTTAACTAGGAAGGAAACTCCCTTCTTATAGGGGTAGAAGTAATAGTAGGCCTTTAACCACCTAAAGAAAGTATTCTGCACTAAACCCACGCTAGCCTATTTTAATGCTAAGAAGGAAGGAGTATTAGAGGCTAACTCCTTAGGCTAGGCCTTTAGAGCCTACTTCTTACAGTTTAATATAGAAGGAATTCTTAGGCTAATTGTCTACTTCTTTGCTAAACACACAATCTATAATAAAGAGATGCTCGCAGTTATTAAGGCAACTAAGGAGTAGTATAATATGTTCTAGGCTGTCCCCTACACGCTTGTATATACTAATTACAAGAACCTTATGTACTTTATAAAGTCTAGGAGGTTAGATAAGAGGCATGTGCGCTAGGCTAACACCCTTAGCAAATACAATATAATATTCTAATATAGACTAGGAACTATTAACTTAAGGGCAGATGCCCTTTTGCGACGCCAGCAGGACATACCTACTAACACTAAAGACAACTAGGTTAAGTTCTGTAAAATCTAACTCCTTAAGAAGGTCCCTTTAGGGAACAGAAATATTAGGCTCTAAACATCTACAGCCCTAGCGATATAAGCTCTTCCTAGGAGGCTTGACCCCCCTAGAGAAGAAGGGAGCTAGGCCAAACGCAAGGACTAACAGTCCTCTCCTCCCCACTTACTAGAAGAGTTTCTCCCTAGACTAGAAACGCGCCCCCTAGCGGACGCAGACTTAGACAAACTATAGGCTTGCGGCTTAGAGGAAAACTTAGTATTAAAAGAGGCAAAGGAGTGTGTCTTTTACTATAGGCGCACTTTCCTTTCCTCCCTAAACCTAAAGGTCGCTATACAAAAATGCGACATCAATAACGCTAGTTACCTCTAGTACTAGAAACAAAGATAGGTCCTAGACTGGGAACCCCTACGGACGATGCTAGTCGCTGCGATCCACGACTCCCCCGTATCTAGGCATCTAGGGAGAGAAATCACCTATAAAATGGTCGCTAGATTATACTTCTTTCTGGGGATGTTGGATTTTATCCACAGATTTATTAAGAACTGCGACGTGTATAGGAGAACTAAGCTGTAGAGAGACATAAAGCAAGGGCTACTAAAACCCCTCCCCCTCCTAGACTAGATATAGAAGGAGATTTCTATAGACTTTATCACTAAGCTCCCTATAAGCAAAGGGAACACGAACATAATAGTGGTGTGTGACAGGCTAGGGAAAGGAACAGTCCTAGTCCCCCTACCAGACCTGGAGGTGGAAACCGTGGTGGAGGCGTTCCTCCGCTACGTCGTAGCCTACTATTGGCTCCCCAATGCTATAACCTCTGACCGCGGAGTTTAATTCGTGAGCGACTTTTAGAGGCATTTATATAAGAGGATAAAGATATAGAGGAGATTATCCTCCTCTAAGCACCTAGAGACTAATAGCACCACAGAACGCATAAATTCTGTGATTAAGGCATACCTCCGCGCTTTTGTGTAGTAGGACTAGAAAGATTAGGCCCTACACTACCCTATAGTGCAGATAGCTATTAACTATTACTAGTAGGATTTGCAACTAGCAAAGTCCGCGAAAGCTTTGCTGCAGAAGTTTTAGGAAGTTTTCGCGTTTGTCTAAGCTAAAATAGCCAAGTCCTAACAGGAGCAGGAGCAATAAGCGAACTAGTATTAGAGGGACGCTCCCGTATTAAAGGAAGAAGACAAAGTTTGGCTCTAGTATAGGGACCACCTATCCAACTCCCACCCTAACAAGAAGTTAGACTAGAAAAACGCAAAGTTCACAGTTACGCAAGTAGTAGACTCCCATAATATAGAACTAGATATTCTATCTAGAGTCCACCCAGTGTTCTTAGTAAATCGCCTACGCCTAGCTAGAGGAGACCCTCTCCCTAGCCAGGCCACAGATGACAGGAAACTAGAGGCTATTATTATCAAAAGAGAAGAGGAATAGGTTGTAGAAGATATCTTGGCCGAGAAACCCACCTAAAGGGGGAGGGGGCTATAGAGATTACTATACCAAGTCAAGTGGTTAGACAACGCTAACCCAACTTAGGAACCCGCTGCGAATCTCTCTACTACAGAGGCATTAGATCGCTGGGAGATATGCACCTCCCTATTCTAAAACAACAATAAAGAGTTACCTATAGACTTCTATAGGAACTCCCTAAACTAACAAACACGCTGCAGCTTCCAACACAGGAGTCGCACCTTTAGTAGAGAACTCTAGAAGCCTCTACTAAAGGGAGGCTAGGACAAGTCTAGACCTCTAGCCCTCCCCGCTAATTACTTAAGGATTGATAGGGAACGAGATTTTAATCCGCTTAGAAAAGTAGGGAACGCATAAGGAAGTACTACAAATTATCTAGGAGCGGCGGCTCTAATATAAGCTAATAGGAAGAGGGAGGGTTATCCTCTCTATAATAAAATAATGTAGATCCTAAGCAATAGGAAGTAGGGCGATTAAGAAGGAGAAGGAGAGCTATTTAGAGGAGGATGTTACAAAAGAGAGGGAACAAACACAATGTAACTAAAGGAATTAATTATTTAAGAAGCTGAGCTTCTAGCCGAGCTACATCTACAAAGTTATAGACTACGCAGAAGAACGCCCCTAGACCCCTACAATAAGGCTAGATAGAGGGGCAGAAAAATCCTAATATCCTAGGAGGACAAATAGGAACACTACTCCTCCCCTGTGAATTCACCCTCGTCCGGAACAGGATTAAGGTCCAACCCCTCAACCTTCTTGCGAAGGATAGCGATCTAATTAGGACTAATAGCCGCGAAACCTAGAACCCTCTTAATACGCTCTAGAAGAGCAGCAACCTTACAACCTCCTAATATCTTGCTAGTGCAGATAGTCTCTACAATATCTAGGATAAGATTAGCGAATTTAGTCTTAGTAGAGTCCTCTTGCAAGCTGCCCTAGATCTAAGACATAAATTAGCAAGGAAAAGGTCTATTAGAGAATTATTATATCTTGCCTAAGCACTTACTAGAGTAAACAATGTAAGCCTTACAGTTACGCTTCTTTCCTACAAGCCTCCACGCATAGAATATAACGCTAGAATTTTTTTTTCTAGGGGAGGGAGATATGTAAGGGGCTGAGCGCCCTTCTATAGTTACTCGGCCTGCGGCCTTGGAGTTCTAGGTCCGTGCTTCTGCCAAGCCAGGAGTATATATATAAGTCCATAGCCAGAGTTACTATTAGACTCCATCGAATTCTTAAGTTTACTTAGGCGACTCTGACCTCTTAGTCCAAAGCCCCTTACACTCTAAAGCGTAATAAGGTATATAATTCCGCCTTTTATTCTATTATAGCGTTTACTAATGCCTTCTTAGAATAAGTATAGACTAACGCGTTGCTAGAAGGTTTAAGGTAATAACATGGATGGCAAGCGAGCGGCGCAGGCAAGCGAGCGGCGCACCCCATCAACTTTTCGCACCTTTGAAGTCGCGCAGCTCAACCACAATATAATATACTATATAGATTTTGATACAATAGATTAAGCAGTATTTAAAGTATCTTTTTTGCACGTACGTGAGTTATGCCCAAGCTCTCTGCACCTTGTGCAGCGCGCCAGAGCCTGGCGGCTCAGGCCTGATCGCTCTCCACTTTGACGCTGTTCATGCTCTATCTGCTGGTCAGCCGCCTTTTGAGCAAGTATATTCTCTCCCTCTCCCTTTGTTAAGGTCCCCTGCTTCTGTATCTGCCTCTTTTTGCGCTGTCTACGCTTAGTTGCTGCCTCATTGGCTCTCTCAAGGCTAGTAATCCGATCGCGCATAAGCTCAGCTGAGAGCATCATTACTTCAGCACCCTTCTTAAGTTGATTAATCGCCTGAATAATAGAGGCAGGCGAGGAGCTCTTGTGCCGTTGAACGCGCTCACGGATTAGAGTTGATTGAGCCTCAAGCTCACGTATGTTGCTCGGCGTTTTGGCTTCCCAGAGAGCCTCTGGCAGAGCAGCTGGTGAAGGCGTACGAAGCTGCACATCCAGCTTTGACAGAACAGCTTCAGGCTGGAGAGGAACAAGGCCTGCGCCTCGAAAGGCTGAACAGATATTGGCTGATGTAAATGATTGCTCAAAGGCTGTCTTGAAGGCTGGCAGGAATTCAAGCTTCGTGATGTGGTTGATGTAGTTACGGATCAGAGCCTCAACCTCTCGGCTGTACGCGCGCTTCAACGGCGAGAAGCAGCCCACATCAAGTGGCTGCAGCAGATGCGAGGAGTGAGGCGGCATGCAGAGCGTGTAGATGTTGTTCTCCTTGCAGAGCTGTTGAAATTCAAGAGAGTGGTGGCTCGCATGGCTATCAAGGATAAGCAGCCTACGCGTGCCAACAATCCGGGTCTCTGTATGCTTGATAAAGTGCTTTAGCCACTCAACTCCAAGCTCGTTCGTCGTCCAGCCGTTGTCGCTAAGAGATATAGCCCAATCGCGCGGGATATCCTCCTCGTACCAAGCAGATAGGTGGTGCTGGCCAGCAAAGATGATAAACGGTGGGATAGCCCAGCCAGCAGCGTTGATTGCTTGGACAAGTGTCACCCACTCGCGGTTCCCAGGCTGGACAGCCTTTGGCCGGCCTCTCCTCTCTGACCCTGTAACAACGAGCTGAGTCGTAATCTTGCCTATTATGAAGCCAGCCTCATCAAAATTGTAGACGTCCTCATCGCAGATGCCGTACCTGGCCTTAGTCTGCTCTACAAGCTTGAACCAGGCGCTAATTAGGATAGGATCCTCACAGAGAGCTCTCTGTCTATCGTAGGCTCGGTTAAAACACGTCTTAAGAGAGTCTGTACGCCTAACAAAGTTGGCTGGCCACTTCTGTCCAACCTGGCCTGCGCCGCGCGCAGCTAGCAGCTTATCTGCCATATCGCGAATTGCTAAGTAGGTAGGCGAAAATCCACGTAGGTCCAGATCAAGTATATGACGAATTATCACCTCCTCTTCTAGCTGGGTGAGCTTCTTCGAGTTGGGCTGGCAATCGCGTCGCGTAGGTCTCCCAGCGCGTCGGCGGCGGAGCGTTGTTTCGGGTACATTGTAGACTGCTGCAGCAGCTCGGTTGCTTTGGATCTGGCTGGTATTGATTGAAAAGATGGCAAGCTGAACATCTGCTTCCTTTGAAGCCATTTGAGTGTTGTGGCGTGGAGTTGTTGTAGGACGCGTTTAGAGCGGGTGCGAAAGTTGATGGGGTGCGCCGCTCGCTTGCCTGCGCCGCTCGCTTGCCATCCATGTTAGTAAGAGTCTAACTTATAGCTTTAGTTATAGATAGTGCCTTTCTAGCTTCTTAGTAGTGCTTTCAGCCCCTTTAGGGGCCTTAGGCCAACGTGTGTGTGTGTGGGGAACCTTTAGGGCCATTGTGCCTTAGGGTCCCTAGTATTTAACGGCTTCCTATAGTTTAGAAGTCTATTAGGACTTAAATAGCGCCTTTAGGTAGGCAGTGACGCCTTAGAATATCGAAATTCTAGGTTCTTAGAATATTTTCTCTTGTTGTCTCTAAGTAATAAGTAATGTATTCTTATAGTCCTTTTTGGTCCCTTCTAGTCCCTTCTAACTAACCCTTAGAGATACCATGACTCTTCTAAGCTAATATTGCCTCTACGATATCTTACACTATTAAACACCTCTGTAATTGCAGTAAAAAATTCTCTATAGAAAAAAATTGGTAAAGGTAGCAAGTATACTTCCTATAGTAGCCTACTAGTTATATTATTAACCTGAGTTATAGCTCTTATCCACTAAAGAAAAAAGTTAAAAATTTTTAAGAAGATTCTTTTATCTCTCTTCTGTAATTATTCGACCTAAATAAGAAGTCTTTATACGCTATTCTGGAATATTCTTTCTCCTCTAGAACTCTTTAATAGCGTTGGCACTAATATTAGTGCCTAGCTTCTATAAGTTTTCTTCTTTAGGGTAACCTTCCTATTTAATAAGGTATTTCTAGGTTCTAACTAACAACTACCTACTCTTAAGCACCTTTTCTATATAGTATATATTATTGCCAAACGTGCGTAGGGTGTCTATAATAGAATCTACTTAAGACTTAATAGATTTTCTTTATTTATATAGCTCTAGTAATAATATATAAAAGACTAGGTGTGCGTTTAATTCTAGAAAGTTAACTTTATAGACTTTTTTTAACAAGGTACTCTACTATACCTAGCCTAACAAACTTCTAGTTAAGCTTACGCTTAGGTCGCGCAGATTTTATATATCTAGTAGATATAAATACCTAATTTCCTAGTTTAACACTAAGGTTCTTCCTCTTCCTATTAGCGTACTACTTTTAGTACGCATTTGCTACTACAATCTTTACTTTATATTAAGTCTATAACGCAATAATCTTTACTATAATTAACGTGCCTACTATTAATTTTCTATTACTAAGAAGCATTCTGGGCCATTCTAGCATATAGAGATCTGCTCTATAGTATACGTAGAAAGGGGTTACTCTAGTTATTATGTTTATGCTATTATTATACGCAAACTTTGTAATTAGTAACTATCTTACCTAATTATTCTACTCTAGGTAGTAGAAACACTAAAGATATTATTTAAGTGTCTAATTTTGCCTTTTAGTTTATCTATTAGTCTATAGATAATAGGCTAATAATAACACTCTTATAGTGTTAAGGTAATAATAAAATGAGTTCTAGTAGCGGGAGTTTATTATTAGACCTCTATTTAATAAGATTGTCTTAGGAGTGCTATACAATCTAATAATATTCCAAATCTAGACTTCTACTAAGTTTTTTATATCCTAATCTGCCCTAGTAGGTATATAATAAGCTATCTTTGTAAGATAGTTTACTATTACTAGAATAGCATTATAGACTTAGCTAAGTATTTAGCTAAGAAGTAAGTCTATAATAAAATATAAGGTAATGTCTTTCTAAGAGCTATTAGGTACTAGTAAAGGATTTAAAAGACTATAAGGTTAGTGCTAAGACATAATAAATATCCTATACTTTAAATAGTCTTAGTAGTAGTCTTTAATCATGCGTTGCATTCCCTTCTATTAGAAATGCCTTCTTAGCTTCTCTAACGTCTTCTTCGCCCTAAAATACTCTACTATAGGGCTATTATAATATGTCTAGAGGGCCTTAGCCTTCTCTGCGTTTGTTGTAAGCACCTTAATTTTATTCTAGTCTATTAGATCTTCTTTTGGTAACTTCTTACCTAACTATTAGGGCTAAGGTTTGTTTAGAGTCTTAGACTTATTTCTAGTCTCTAAGTTAGATTTAGAGCTGTTATCTATTAATAATACTAGCTCTTCTATAATTACTCTCCTAGGTCCGCGCCTTCTTAGCTACCTTAGCTTCTAGAGTGCCAATTTCTAGGACCTCATAATTACACTAATTACTTAGGTAGTTAGTTTACTAAAGGTATCCCTACTTAATAATACTTCTAAAGGCTCTATATAAGCCTTATTCTCTTTCTCTACTAGATATTGCGCCTCACTTATATAGTCAGAGCGTCTTAATAGTCTATCTACTAGGTTTTCCTTCTCTAGGCAGTAGATAATAATAAAATTATACTCTGCCAGCCTCTTATAAATTCTAACCTACTAATAGCTTAACTTCTTCGTATTTATAAACTATCGCAAGTTATTATAATCTATAAGGATAGTAAACAAGATACTTAATAGGTAATATTGCTAATATTTTACGCTTTTATTAATAGTTAGCAATTTCTTATTATGTGTATTATATTATAGTTGTGTACTATCTAGCTTTTATAAAAAGAAACTAATAGGTCGCTACTATAGAATTCTATTAAATTTAGTCATGTTCTGGCTTAATATACTAGATATTACGCTACCTAAGGCATTTACCTTAAGTCTTATCTTTCTATTAGGTTTAAAGTGCGCTAATATAGGCATCTTTATAAATACGGCCTTTAACCTTTTAAAACCTACTTTTGTTTACGTATCTAGGTGTAAGGGTTGGCTTTTCTTCCTCCTTTAAGTATGCCTGCCCTAGGCAGCACTAGACTCCTTCTAAGTAAGTTTAGTAAGGGATAAGGCCACTCTTAAAAACCCTTTAATAAACATCTAGTAATAATTTCTAAAACTACTAAACACTCTAATATTATACACTATTTTAGATAGTAGCTACTCTATAATTATCATAATATAGTCTTTATAGACCCTTACTTTCTTTTGGCTAATAACATAATCTAGGTACTCTATCTTATCCTAATAAAACTTGCACTTACTAAGTTTAATATATAGCCTGGCTTTACGTAGTCTTTAAAGAACTTCTTTTATATATTATTTATGTTTCTTTTTTATATCTAATGAAATAAGTAAATTATCTAAATACAGAATATATATTATATTAATTAGTTCTGCTAAAACTTTATTAATATGTGTCTAGAATTATGCTAGAGTATTAGTTAAGCGAAACAGTATTACTAAACACTTAAAATGTCTATACCTTGTATAAAAGGCTATCTTCTATTTATTATCTTCCTTAATTCTTATTCTATAATATACCTTCTAAATATTAAGCTTAGTAAAGAACTTTACTTTTTCTAATCTTTTTAAAGACTTAGTAATTAAAAGCAATATATAATAATTCTTAATAGTAATCTTATTAAGGCTATAATAATTTATATATAGCCTTAACGTGCTATTCTTCTTTTTTATAAAGAGGATTAGTGCTCTAGCTAGTAATCTAGAATATTATATCTAGTCTCTTTATAAGTAATTTGTAATATACTTATATAAGATACTTTGCTCGCTCTTAGATAAATTATAGAGCGGCTAATAGAGTGGCTATTCTCTAGAAAGTAGATTAATACTTAGGTTAGTAATAGAATACTCTATAAGCACCTCTAATTAATTACTATTTACTATATTAGCGAACTCTTAGTATATTTATAGTATTATCGCCTCTACTAAGACTATAGACATCCTATTGCCTATATAGCTAATGCGATATATATAAAGTTCTATAGTTAAGTCTTTAAGGGCTACTTTGGCATAGTTAGGCACATTCTACCGTAACTTTTCTTGGAACAATAATCGCCCTATATAAAAGTTAAGCTTTAAATTATATATAGAAATCTATAGTAATTCTAAGTATATCTTATACTTTCTTAGGTCTGCTACTATAAACAGAATCTAGTAGGTCTCTTCTTAACCTCTAGTATTTACTAGATACACTTTAGCAACTATAAATCTATAAATAGTAATATTTATACTATTTGCCGCCTTTACTATAAAGTCTAGTAAGGGTATTACTATTAGATCTTTCTTCTTCGTAAAGCGAGTAGAGATTATATTAAGTTTAGAGCCACTATTAATTAGTGCCTTAACTAAGCCTATATCCCCTACTATAGCCTATACTATTATTATAGTTAGCCTCTTTAGATAAAGCACGTTATAGAGCCTTCTAAGCTGCTTATTCTCCTTATACTTAATAATAGCAATTAATAGAATAGAGTCTAGTCCTACTAGCCCTTACCTTTTTCTAAGAACTCTGTTGCGTCCTTTAGGTAGAAAGGTAGGTCTAGATTCCTCTCCTTCTTATAATTAGGGATAATATAACCTTTCTTACTATAGTTCTAGCAAGTAACCTTAGGATTAACTTTATTCCTATCCTTTTATATTAAGCTAGACTATTTATAGTCCTTGCGCTTCCTTTTATTACGTTTAGTCGCCTTTAGCGCCTCTATAGGGGGCGACTTTAACTTAGACCTCTTTAATAAGTCTTTAGCCTTACCTTTGCCTTTAGCAGACTGCCCTTCCTCTTAGTAAAGATAGTTGGCAATCTCTTCTACCTCTATAAGAGTTTTTCTCTAAAAAGATAAGTAATATAGAACTTTCTTATATAATATATTATTTATAGTAGCTATAAATTTAGCCACCCTATAGTGCTTATTCTACTTCTTAACCTTATCCTATAAAGGAAGCAAGTAATTAAGTAAATTAGTTAGGAACTAATTTGCCCTCTAGCGACAATTCTTTATTGCCTTAAATACTATTTGTTAACACTCTAATAGGGTACCTAGAGCATTAAGCATTTGTTTTAATAACATTTACTAGGTAGGAGTCTATTTAGAATCTGTCTATTATTATTAGTTATAATACAACTTAAATTAACCTTAAAGATTCTTAGATAAATATTATTTACTAAAGGTAACCTTATAATAATTTATAATAAAGTAGAAAGAAGCGTATAAGAAATATAACTTATAGTCTCTTTTCTATTAGCTGTAATTATAACAACTCTTATAGTTATAAATATATAGTAGAAATAGTTATAGTAGTATACTTTATTTAGTGGCCTATAGGGCTAATATAGCCATAGTGGCTATACGCAAAGTAATAGTAAGCTTATTAAGAGTTATAATATTGCCAGCTTTATAATAATATTAAATGTCTTTAATATATTTGATTTTCTATTATTCTTATTTTCTACGCGCCCACTCTTACAATTCTATAAGATAAGCTATTATTTAGTTAGCTTCTGTTATATTTAATCCCGCCTAGAGTCCCCGCGAACCCTTAGGGCTATTGTTAATCTCTTCTTAGGAGGCTTTCCTAAGTTCTTCTACTTATTCTCCTACCTACTTAATAACACTAGCTTATTACTGTGTATCTCCTAATAGACTACTTAGCTTCTAACTTATGGAGGCAAAGCGCCTATTAGATATACCTATTATTATTATACTAGTAAGAATTCTATTACTGCCTATAGAAGAGCGATTTAAATATAAGAATGTTACTAGGGTACCTAGTAGATAGAGAGATAGAATAGAATAATATTAGAAGGTAAGTAGTAATAAGACAAATTGCTACCTACTCTTATCTAAAGTAAGGAGATTTTTATCTAAATTAACACTAGGCTAGAAGGAGCCATAAGGCCCTATTTGGCCATCTTGGCGGCAGCAGTGCCTTATATTAATACCTAGATAAATAGTAGGCCATAGGTGTAGAGAGATAGTAGAAATTTTATTAAACATAATTTTAATATAATAATAAAGCAATAGATATATATCTAGTACGTGTTAACTTTATACTACTTATAAGAAATAATAGTATATACCTATTAATATAACTTGTATTATTTATAATAATTAGAATAGTAAGAAATAAAGATAAATAACTGTAGTGTAGTAGTGCTAACAATATTTTATTTACGCTCCCTTAAAGTTCTAAATAGCCTCTTTATATAAATATTACTTATAGAAGTAGCTTTATACTAAGACTACTAAGACTACTAAGCTTACTTAGTAGTTTAAATACGCATTTTTAAAATTACCTTTTTCTACTTTTTTTAATTACTAAGTAGACGACTCTACTCTTTTTATTATATTATTTAAGATAAAAGCCTTTATTATACTACTTCTAGGTAGTTAATTTAACGGCACATACATATAGACTTTTTTTTCTATAGAATATTTTATAGTATCTAGTCTAATAATATTCTAGTTAAGCTTATACTTAAATTATCTAGACTTTAAATATCTAGTAAATATAAATATCTAATTCTCTAGTTTAATACTAAAGTGCTTTCTTTTTTTATTAGTGTATCTCGTATAGTATATATTTATTACTATAATCTTTATTTTATACTAAGTCTATAATATAATAATCTTTACTATAATTAATATACCTAATAGTAATTCTTTATTACTAAGTAGTATTCTAGACTATTCTAGTATATAGAAATCCGCTCTATAGTAAGTATAGAAAAAAGTTACTCTAGTTATTATATTTATATTATTATACGTAAACTCTATAATTAGTAACTATTTTATCTAATTATTCTATTTTAGATAGTAGACACACTAAAGATATTATTTAAGTATTTAATTTTGCCTTTTAGTTTGCCTATTAGTCTGTAGATAATAAGCTAATAATAATACCTTTATAGTATTAAGGTAATAATAAAAAGAGTTCTAGTAGTAAGAGTTTAGTATTAGATTTTTATTTAATAAGATTGTCTAAAAGTGCTATATAATTGTCAGATAGACAGTCACTGTGAAATACACCGAGGAGGCTGGCGCACTACTGTTTTACACTGCCCCTGTACTATTCTAAAATAGTACTAGTGCGGCTTAGTACTAGATAGTTACTTCTCGCGGTAGCCGAGCTTCTCTGACAGAACACACACAATCAATCAATCAACCCACCACTTTTCCATCTCAACTCATCAAGAATACCCGTATATTTGACAATTAAGAGTCTCACTGCCTCAATCGACCCTAAGAAAAGACAATGTCGCTGTCAACGCTCCGCGACTCAACGATCGTGTTGACTGATTGCACCAACTATACACCATGGCTGCAGCAGCTAAAAGCGCGATGCGAGCCAATGGATATATGGCCCATTATCAATCCAGACGGAGCCAAACTCCCACGCGAAAAGCCGACACCGCCGTCGCCGCCAGAAATAGCGAGTTACCAGCCGATTATCCGCGTAAACGACGACGATCAACAGAACCCTCCAACACGCCCATCAGAGCTATCAAACTCAGGCCTTAAGGCATATAAGGAGGACATTGAGTTCTATAAGATACAGCTTGAGGACTACAAGATTAAGGACAAAGAATACCGAGAAGAGAGAACAAGTCTTGAGAAAGTGGTTATCTATATCCAATCTACTGTGTCGCAACACCTGCAACGTAACTGCTGCAAGCCTGGAGAGCAGATCCGAAAATGGATCAAATCTCTAACGCAGACAGTAGGCGTTGATAAGGAAGACGAGCGGGATAAGGCGAGAGCACGATACCTACAGGCTCTTAAGCCAATGAGACAACCCTCATCATGGGCCACCTGGCTCACCGAATACGATCACGCAGCGACCGAAGCGGAGTCCAATAGAGTCCCAGAGCTTACGAAGTTGTACGCAGTCAAACAAGACTTTATGAAAGCAGTGTCCAACGTTGCACCTGTATGGGCCACGAGCTTCGAACAGAATGGAGGAAAGGACACTACCCTTGAAAGAAAGGATATGGTGAAACTCTTCCGAGAGCACATGGCACCACGGCACCCGATCAAGGGAAAACAAAGGGGCGCCTTTGCTGCTGCTGGACCATCTCTCGCTGACGGTGGTGCACCCACCCAGACCGCAGATAGGGACGCCTATCCTGTGGATGAAGCAGCATCACTCAAGCGAGGCAGATCACGCGCCAAGAAAGCTGGCTCTAAAGCCAAATCCAAGCAGTCCGCAAACACAGACGATGAGCCAACGGCAGTTGGTGGCCAGAGAGGATTATACCCCAAGTGCCCTGCTTGTGAACAACGCCATAGTCTGCAAGACTGCTTTTACGCATTTCCTAACAAGGCACCTGATTGGTTTCAACCGAAGCCAGCAATAAAGGCCCTTATGAAGTTCAGGATGGAAAATGACCCTGCGCTTATGGAGAGCGTAAGATCCGTAAAGCGTCCAAGATCACAGACACCAAGAATCAAACAATCAAGCACTCCTACTCCAACTCGAATCACTGAGATTACTGACGATGAATAACTAGATGGCAGACGAATCACTGTCCTCTCAGCGAGCTTCAATGCTATCGCAGCCTCCTACCACTCAGACCCGAACACCTACCCACTACGTTACTCCGCGATCCTCGATTCTGGCACAACCTGCCATATCTTCAACGATATCGATCGTTTCGTCACGCTGCGACCACCGTCGCCAGGAGACTTCATATGGGCGGGATCATCACGAGTTTGGATAAGGGGATATGGGAGTGTCCATCTACACGTCAAAAGCGTACAAGGAAATACGGTACTAAGGCTAGACAACATCGCCTACTGCCCTGATCTGCTATGCAACCTAGTGTCTTTCCGATTACTCCGCAGGCAAGGCCTCTAGTGGGACACAAAGGCAGATCCAACAACAATCAAGAGAAGGGACAATACAGTCCTAGCCGAACTTCAAGAACTCTACGGTCAATGGGTACTAGAATACATGCCCGAACAAAATCGTACTATACACAATAGTACGTATGCCACACACAAAATCACCACGCGCACCGCACGACGAGCGCAGAAGGCAGACGCCATCACCTGGCACAAACGACTAGGCCACCCAGGTCCCCAGGCACTAGAACACACTGTGAATCACTGTGAGGGGGTGCGGCTCAAAGGACTTACTACAGTCCAATGCGACGCTTGCGGCAGATCAAAGCTTAAGCGACAAATCAGATAACAACCTAGGCAAATCAATAACAGTCCTAGCAAGAGAGTCGCTATAGACTTTCACAATTATAAAGATCAGAGCTTCACTAGCGAGAAAAGCCAGATGCTCATCACCAATCGATTCTCAGGCATAGCTTGGGATTTCTACTTCAAAGACAATCGACCAGCACGAACAATCATTAAGTTGCTGAAGGAATTTGTACTATTCATAAAAGCACAATTCAATGTAACGGTCAAGGTCATCGAATCCGACAATGAGATCTTTTCAGTCAAACAAGACGTTCATAGGTGGTGCGTCAGTGAAGGTATTGTTATCGAGCCTTCAGCACCTGATACCCAAGCTCAAAATGGAGGAGCTGAACGCTCAGGGGGTGTAATCAAGGAGAAGGGTCGTGCAATGCGACTTGACGCCAATCTCCCTTTCAACCTATGGCCAGAAATCACACGAGCGGCCGTATACCTGTACAATCGAACTCCGAACTACGCTAACCGATGGCGATCACCACACGAAGTATTCTTTACGATGGTTGCTTTCCAAAACGGCATTGTCACTCAACCAAAGAAACCAAACCAGGCTCACCTCAGGGCCTATGGCTGTAAAGCCTTCGCCTTGACTGTCGATACTAAACGCGGCAAGAGCAAGCTCTAAAGGTTAGACCCGAAGGCATGGGTTGGATACCTAGTGGGCTACCGATCATCAAACATCTGGAGGATATGGATCCCACCACTCAACAAAGTCATTAGTACACGCGACGTCATCTTTGACGAAGATAAGGTGTTCTCAGGTAAAACAGAGGACCTGTTAGACAACCTCATGCACAGCACTACTGGAGAGATTGCTGCATGGACCCAATTAGTAGAGTTGCCACCTCCACTACCTAAGCAAGAAAACACTGAATCCTTCTATGAGGATGAGTCAATCACTGACACCCGCAATCGCGAGGATGAAGAAGAAGACCCGCCAGGGTATTACCAAGGGAGGAAGATCAATTACACCTACCCAACACCACCAGTGACACCTCCGCCTGTCGCATTGCTTATCCAATCAATGGCGAGCTTCGAACACGATCAACACGACCAGTTACCCATTGGATTACCACAGCCAGATCAACGCGCTGTGCCATGGGCAGCCGCTTTCCTAGCAGGTACACAAGCAGGAAGCAGAGGCAAGTATAAGGGGAAGCCGCTCGACAAAGCTCAATTCAATCGCATGCTCGCAACAGGACAGAAACCCCACCGAAGTCAATTACCAGAACCTCCATCTAGCGGAACACGGATAGACAATCACCCGCTATTCAACATGTGGAAGGAGGCCGAGCAGGTACACCTACAAAGCCACAAGGAAATGAAGTCTTGGAGTGAGGTGTCCATTACCCCAGTGCGATCACGCGGCCACCAAATCCTCGATTGCATGTGGGTGTATACTTATAAACTTGACAAACATCATCAATTTTAGAAGTGCAAGGCTAGGTTAGTAGTGCGCGGAGATCAACAACGCCACCTTACTACTTAAGACACATATGCTGCAACCCTCGCAGGACGATCATTTCGCCTGCTCATGTCTATGGCAGCTCGATACGACCTAGAGCTCAGCCAGTACGACGTCACCAACGCTTTCGTCCATGCGAATCTGGACAGAGAACTCTACATGAGAATGCCGCGAGGTTACACACCACCTGGCACTACAGTCAACTCTCGTTATAACGATTAATCCGTGCACAGCAAATTCTATCGTTATATCGAAATATCGTTTAATCGATGATTATTAAGCTAGTCTTGGCGGACTTGCAGCCACTCCGAAATTGTTGACTGCCTCATACTTCTGATTGACTGAGCTTTCAACGACCTCTCTAGCCGCTTCATATAGGATATATCCTCATACTTTGCAGTCTCCTGATACTCCTGATAGCAGAGTAGAACCTGTACAGCCTGAAGAGCCTCTGCAACGCTTGGAGCAGGAGGAGGTAGCACCTCCTCCTCTTCCTCTAATCCTTGAACAAGCCCTAGCTGAGCAACTACGATATCCTGTAGGGATGTATCCTCCTCTTCCTCCTAAATCCATCTACTGGATTGAGAAAGTTCTCTATAGCCATAGGATCCTGGATCTGGCCAGCCTGGGCAGCAGCCTGATATAGACTCTCTATTGGCTCCTCTCTATCAAGTCCAGAGCTAGGATCTAGCCACCTCTTCGGATGCACGTGCTCTTGATGTAGCAGTGTAGGATAGTAGTATCCTTAATATCGAGCAGCCATGATTCAGCTATCCAGTGGAGCGTATAGAGAATCGTCATGAATTTGAATGGATCAAGGCCAAGGTTGTAGTGTTTAACCGTGAACGCTAGCCACTGCCTCCGGTAGTAGGTCTTGAAGTTCTGGATGATACCCTGATCAAGAGGCTGATACATGCTTGTTGAGTTCTTTGGTAAGAGCTGGATCGCGATATTGGACGGAGGCGGCGATTGTTGAAGGCTAGAAAGATGGGCCGAGTAGTTGTCTATGAGAAGAACAACCTTCCTTGAGCCAATATAGCTATAGAATGCAGCAAGCCACTTAGCTATGATAGATGTGTTTACCCAGCCCTTCTTAGAGGCCCCCCAGACACAGCTAATAGCTAATATATTAACTCCTCGCAAAGCTCGAGGCTGTTTTGACTTTCCTATCACCCATGGTGCTACGCGCTCAGTACCAGTAGCGTTGCAGCAGAGCATGATAGATACCCTAGCTTTATCTTTCTTAACACCAGGCATTGAGGCAGTAGCTAGCCCTCTTGATATTGCCCACCTCTAGTATAGCCCAGTCTCGTCCATGTTGAATATATCGCTGTCTGGGTATCGGATGCAGATGTTCTGTACATCTACCATCTCGGCTGCTGTTTGCGTTGGTACAGAGCTCTGCTCGCTGTGCTGTGTAACCTCTGCTATCCTATATCGCTGCTTGAATTTTGATACCCAGCTAGACGAGAACTCAGGAATAGCCTGGCCCTGGTAGGCTGGAATCTGACGCCAGATCTCTCGAGCTTTCTCAGCAAGTATATCGCCTGATACTAGTCCCCCTCGCACTTGTATTCCCTGCTGCCACTTATACAGGATAGACTCAAGCAGAGGCCAGGCAGCCGCTCGTGAGCGGTAGGCTGTATCGGATATGGATGTACCGGAGCCGGAGGCGGAGGCGGAGGCGGAGGCAGGTAGGGCGTCGAGGTGTCGAAAGCGATCGTCGAGAGACTCAGATACAGTTGATTGGGAGAGCTTTCTGCCAAATTCAGCTTCAAACCATGCGATGATAGCTTTCTGTCGTGGCTGTGGTTGCTGAGAGAAGGCCCAGGCGCGGAGAGCCTTCCTCTCATGATTGGATATCCCCTTGCGGCCCATAGCTTCTATAACGATACTTGGCGCTGAAGTGGTATTAGATATTGAATATCGGATACAGGGGTAGATTGTGTGGAGTTGAATCCGTGCAAGCGAAAAATATCGCTATATCGAGGATATCGCTAAAACGGACATCGTTATAACGAGAGTTGACTGTATCCTACAGTTGCACAAGGCACTGTATAGTCTTCGAATCTCACCACTGCTGTGGCAGAGAGAATTTACCAGCGCTCTCAGGGATCTTGGTTTTACTACAGTCCCTCATAAGCCTTGCTGTATAATTAAAGACAGCATCATCATCTTCTATGTGGACGACCTCATCGTCGCCTACTCTAAAGATCAGAAACACGCTGCTAACGCAGTGATGGAAAAGATAAGTATACGGTTTATCCTCACTGGTGGTAATGATCTTCAGTGGTTTCTAGGGATTGAAATTGTTAGAGACCGTGTAAATAGGCAACTCTAGCTGTCCTAGGCGTCCTATATAGACAAGATCAGTCGCCTAATCGACCGACGCGACCTTAAACACGATACCCCGATGTCCGCAGTCGAACTGCTACCCCGAGATGGACTCGCTACAAAGGCTGAGATTAATCGATACCAGCGAAAGATCGGATCAATCCTTTACGCCGCAGTAACCACACGCCCTGATATCGCATTCGCAAGCTCTCGATTATCGCGATTCCTGTCAAATCCCAGCGAGGAGCATCACAACGCCGCCGACCGCGTACTGCTTTACCTGTCCTCCACCCGATCATTAGGGCTACGCTTTGGAGGAGCAGACACTTATGAGGTTGCTAGCGATGCCTCGTTCGCCGACAACACCCTCGATAGAAAGAGCTCACAAGGATACATCATCAAGCTGTTTGGTGGTCTTGTTGCCTGGAAGGCGAGCAAGCAAGACACAGTTACCACCTCAACAACTGAAGCTGAGTTGCTAGCCCTTTCACAAGTTGCAAAAGAGGCACTCTTTACCTCTCAGTTGATCACTGAACTCAAGATCAAACTCTCCCCATCAACAATCACTATCAACTGCGATAATCAACAAACTATTCGACTCGTTACCGAAGAAATCGCCAAGTTACAGACTAAGCTCAGGCACGTCGATATACACAATCATTGGCTTCGACAAGAAGTAGCTTGTGGAGCTATCAAAATCCAGTACCAACAATCAGAAGAAATAGCAGCAGATGGCCTTACAAAGGCTCTGCCAGCTGGCGAATGGACTAAGTTCGTAAATCAACTCGGACTTGAAGACGTCAGGGGTAGGATCACCGACCAAGAGGTCCACCTTGACGAATTGGAAGACAGGATGGAAGCTTTTGGACTATGAGTTATAGTACGGCTGCGAAGAATTGGGTCCAGCTTGAGATGGTTCCAAGCTGAGGGGGTGTGTCAGATAGACAGTCACTGTGAAATACACCGAGGAGGCTGGCGCACTACTGTTTTACACTGCCCCTGTACTATTCTAAAATAGTACTAGTGCGGCTTAGTACTAGATAGTTACTTCTCGCGGTAGCCGAGCTTCTCCGACAGAACACACACAATCAATCAATCAACCCACCACTTTTCCATCTCAACTCATCAAGAATTCCCGTATATTTGACAATAATCTAATAATATTTTAAATTTAGGCATTTATTAAGTTTTTTATATTCTAATTTGCCCTAGTAGATATATAATAAGCTATATTTATTAGATAGTCTACTATTACTAAAACAGCATTATATACTTAGCTAAGTATTTAGCTAAAGAGTAAGTTTATAATAAAATCTAAGGTATTATCTTTTTAAGAACTACTTAGTATAGGTAAATAATTTAAAAGACTATAAGGTTAATATTAAGGTGTAATAAATATTTTATACTTTAAATAATTTTAATAGTCGTTCTTAACTTTATATTATACTTTCTTTTATTAGAAAGATTTTTTAAAAATATTTTTAACTTCTCTAATATTTTCTTTACTCTAAAGTGCCTTACTATAAGGCTATTATAGATTAAGTTAAGTAGTTAAATAATACTAATTTAACCTAGGAACCTACTATAAATCTCTCTACTATAAAGGTATTAGATTACTTAAAACTATATGCCTTTTTATTTTAAAATAATAATAAAAAGTTACTTATAAACTTTTATAAAAACTCTCTAACCTAATAAATATACTATAACTTTTAGTATAGAAGTTGCATCTCTAATAGAGAATTTAGAAAATATCTACTAAAGGGAGGTTAGAATAAGCCTAGAACTTTAGCCTTTCTTACTAATTATCTAGAGATTAGTAAAGAATGCAACTATACTCTACTTAAAAATGTAAGAAATACTTAAATAAGTATAATAAACTTATTAGATATATTAGCTCTTATATAAGTAAGTAGAAAAAGAAAGAATTATACTTCCTATAATATAATAATATAGGTTTTAAATAATAGAAGGTAAGACAATTAAGAAGTAGATAAGAGAGGCTATTTAGAAGAGGATATTATAAAAAAGGAGAAGTATACATAGTATAGCTAAAATAATTAAACATTAAAGAAGCTAAGTTTATAGCTTAGCTATATGTATAAAATTATAAACTACTTTAGAGAACGCCTCTAGACCCCTATAATAGAGTTAAATATAAGGGTAGGGTAGAAAAATCTTAAGAACCTAAAAAAAAATAAGAATACTACTTCTTTTTCATAGACTTACTATTACTTAAAGTAAGACTAAAGGCTATTCTCTTAACCTTTTTATAAAAATAATAATCTAATTAGTACTAATAGCTATAAAACCTAGAATTCTCTTAATATGCTATAGAAGATTAGTAATTTTTTAATTTTTTAATATTTTACTAGAGCAAATAGTCTTTCTAATATCTAGAATAAGCTTAACTATATTCTTATAGAAAGGCTTAAGAATAGGTAGAGTAGAAGGAGCGCGTAGCTATAGCATAATATTAGCTAAAAATAATAATTTTAAAATCTAGAACTTAGAGTAAGATTATTAGAAAGAGCTTAAAGAGTAGTATAAGTATTCTACTAAACTATAAGAATTTAATATGGAAGCTTTATATTCTATCTAGAATATCTAGTATTAGTATTATTTGCTTTCTAGGTCTTAAATTAAGTACTTTAGATAGTAGAGCGATATGTATAAATAAAGATATTAAAATAAGCTTACTAAAGATTAATAAAAGGCTTACTAGTATAATCTTTACTATAAAAAATATAGTCTAAAATAAGGTTAATAAACTTAGTCATAGTAAAGTCTTCTTATAAGCTATTTTAGATCTAGGATATAAATTAGTAAGAAAGAGATTTACTAAAGAATTATTATATCTTATTTAAGTACTTGCTAAAGTAAAGAATATAAGCCGTATAATTATACTTTTTTATAAGCCTTTATACGTAAAAAGTAAACTACTTAAAGTAGTGCTAGTAAAACCTTTTATAATAATAGGCAGCCTTAAAAAAATTTAGATATTATATAAATAGCTTTAAGAGCCTTCTAATTATAGCATAGGCCGTTAAAAAACTACTTAGAATTAATAAGAAATAGCGTAGAAGAACTAAGAAACTAACTTTTTAATAGTTTTTTATAGTCTTATTACGTATAAACTTTTTAAGGTTCTCTATACTAAAGGTATCTAGAGTAGAAAGTAAAGGCTTATTGCTATAAGTAGAAGTGCTATAAGTGAAAATCTTTATAGGAGAATGCTAAGCTATAGTTAAGCTAGACTTTATATATTTACTTAAAGTTACTAAATCTAGTATAAGGTATTACTTAGAGACTCTACCTATAATAAAGATTAATAATAAGAAAAATAGTAAAAAATAGTATAGAAGTAAAAGAGATAATAAAAGTATAGTATAATATTAATAGAAAGTATTGTAAATATAGTAGTAGAGTAAAGAAAAAAGGCAAAACTAAAATAAAGACCATTTTATTTACCTTAGCTAGAATAAATAACACTAGCGTAAATTCTTAACTAAAATAAATAGCTATGCCCTAGAAACTAAGAGATATAAATACGTAGTATTAGACCTAGTTTTCAGACTTTAGAAACTTAGAAAGAGAATTTATACTAATATTATAAAAAGTATAAAATATAATACTAGAATTTTTAAGAGGGGAATATATATAAGAAGCTAAGCGCCCTTTTACTGGTTAGTCTACTACCTTAGAGTTCTAAGTCTCTACTTCTACTAAGCTAAAAGTATATAAGTCTATTACTAGAGTTACCTTTAAACTCTATTAAATTTATAAGTTTACTTACACAATTCTAATCTCTTAGTCTAAAGTCTGCTTATATCTTATTATTTAACTAGCTAAAAGTTAATAAGGTAATAAAGAGTCTATAAGAGTTAATATTAATTTCTTTAACCTAGCTTAATTATAGAGTCGCGGTGTTAGATTTATAAATTAGCGCTAGTTCTCCTCTAGAGTTAATTCGTAATATTATATAATTCTAAGCTGGCCATTTAACTAACTATCGTGTTATTTAATTACTAATTTCTTTAATAATATTTTTTACTATAATAATAATAATAATAATAATAACAATAATAATAATAATAATAATAATAATAATAATAATAACAATAATAATAATAATAATAATAATAATAATAATAATAATAATAATAATAATAATAATAATAATAATAATAATAATAATAATAATAATATTATAATAATAATAATAATAATAATAATAATAATAATAATAATAATAATAATAATAATAATAATAATATTAATAATAATAATAATAATAATAATAATAATAATTATAATTATAATAGTAATGTCGGATCATCGGCATTGGTAGATACATTGGCTGCCCAACGATGCCCAATAGACCGTCTCGATCCTACTTCGGTCCTACTTGGACAAGAGCATGTACACCTCTGTAGCATCCACACAAAGACAAGAATCATAATCAATCTTAGAATCTAATCTGTTTTCAGTTCCTTTCCTTTCACTAGTAAGAGCCTATCTAACACTGATCAGTAATTGCTTAAGGCGATCACAGACAGCAAGGTAGAAGAGACAGATTGTTAACACCCTAACGTGAGAAATCTCAGGACAAGACATATGTGCTAAGAACAGAGCGAGGCAGAGATAACACGAAGCACTCTTAACCTCCCTCTAAGCTGCTAGTTCAGGCCGATCCGCGGACACAGAGCGCGTCAGCAACGCATACCGATTTAGTACGAGCGTCTCCAGACGACCCAATTACGTACGACCACAACAAGTGCTGGAAACGACCAACTAGCAAGACAACACTAACAACGCGTTAACATACGTCAGCACGATAGCAGATAACTAAAGCGATACAAGCGCCGCGGATGCGGTGGATGCTCAGAATTAGCTACTTAACAAACTATTAGAGCACGGTATAAGCGAACGCAAGGAAGCTCCTTCCCTTTGGGCTAAGTTTACTGCTAAGCATCTTATAAAAGACTGTCTATATATAGTTGCGCTTGATGTTATCAACACATCTCTCTAGGATGTACTTGTACTGGCGGATGCAAATGAGACGCACATAACAACTTGGGTTGCTAAGATAGTCTACAACTACAATGTGGCAATAGTTTGGGATAATAAGCTTTTCAACAATTACAAAGTGGACTTTAAAGGATGGACAAGAGACCTATTCCTTAAGGTTGAGCGAAATACTCTAAAGTCTCTCAAGACCGTGCTGCGAAATAGGGGAGTCTACACTAGCAACAACCGCGCTAGGGTAGTAGATTCCCTATACAAGACACTGGCCATAGAAAACCCCCCCAAATGGGACCCTGCGGAGTTTCAAGCGATGAAGTTCGACCACCGGTCTAGAGCGTACGAACGCCAAAGGAACACGCAACGGATAGCCCCCAAGGCCGAACAACCACAGCAGGCTAGCCCACTAGCTAGTACACGGCAACCGCAATCGCACATGCAGCCACCGCCGTCGTGGCAGGTCTCGCAGGGCTTGCAACAAGGCGAGCAGTACGAAGCAAGACAAGGCGCTCGAAGCCAGGAGCCACAACTGGTACACCAGAGCCCTAACGGTCCAGAGTCGCCGTACATAAGCGATGCGCTTAGAGGACATCAACCTTAACAACAGTAGGCACAAGGCAACCAATCACAACAATAGCAACCCCAAACTCACACACAACCACTAGCGACCGCGTATCGCGAAATCACGCCATTTCCGCAGCAGCCGACAATTAGCATACCCGACAGACCGCCTGAACTTCCCCACGACCCGTACAAGACGCTGCCACCACGATGGTCACGCAACGACAGGCTTAACGCCAGCACGATCACGCAATTCTTAAAGATCTGGGACAACAGCAAGAAGTATACAGAGGACGCGTACGATCTCCTAGATAACAAGATCAAGATCTTCTTTAGCATCTGTTGGCAGGTTAACATCAAAGAGGAAGAGTTTTATGCGGTGTTTCCTCGTATTCTCACTAGACGCGCAGAGATGTTCTACATCCAGGTTGTACAGAGGGACGACAGCTTCGCCAGTGCGTACATAGCGATTAAGAACTATTTTGACTATAACGTCCACTATCAGCATTACTACACAGACTGGACTACTACAAGCTTTGCTCGCACACGAATAGAGAACCCTAAAAAGGGCCTACACAAGGTGTTGCAGATCCTGCTAGATAAGCTGCAGCTGTGCCAACGCGCGCTTAGGAAGAACTTTGAAAGCGAGGATACTTTGCGTACGACGGTCATCAATGCGTGCTGTGGAGTTCCTAAACTTAAAATAGCACTATTTAAGCTAGCCCTAATCTGCGAAGGGCTCTTTTCAGACTTACAGTCTATAATTAAGACGCACCTTGCATATTAGCACACAATATAAATGCTAATAGGGAGCAAGACGGTTATAGAGGACTAGTACTACCTAGACCACCGCTATAACAGCAATAGAAGAGATCGAGGGGGATTTAGAGGAGGATTCAGAGGAGGATTTAGAGGCGGAGGTAGATTTAGTAGTAGATTCTAAGGAGGCTAAGCAAGCAATAGAGGCAGTTAGCGCTTTAATAGCTATGACAGCGCACGTGGATTCACGCTACGCTAGAAGAAGAAGTGTTTTATCTGCCAGAAGGAAGGCTGCTAGTCAACTAACTATACAGACAAAGAACGCAAGGCCGCCCGCGCGCAGTTTTTTTCCGTATGTTACTTTGCAGACACACAACCGCCCACAAACTTCTCTATATACCTCGCAGAGTATAAAGGAATTGAACACGCGACCTAGTACAACTAAGAAGGCTAGAGAGAAGAGGAAGCCTACAAGGACGAGGACGACGACAATAGCGTCACAGCCGCGTACGTTGAACAATAATTCTTCAAGAAACAATGTCTCGCAGATTAAGCATTCCTGCACCACATCTCTGGCGATGATATTTACAGCAGACGTGCACTGTTAACGCTAGCGTCGCAGTTTCTTATTAAGGACTGATACGCGCGATCTGTGTACCAGGGAATCCTGCCTGATACTGGCGCCGCCAATGTATCCACGGTCGGCAGGGAACAATACCTCGCGCTGACACAAGAAGACCTAACAGTCACGATGGACATATCCACGGCAGGAAAAGTGTCTATCAAATTCGGCAAGGGCTGTGTTACCGCGTCTATCGGCACCGCGCAGGTCTCTACGGAGATCGGGAAAATCGATTTTGAGGTGCTTGAAGCGCCCACACCGTTCCTGCTGTGCCTTGCGGATATAGACAGGTTGAATGTCTATTTCAACAACACCACGGATGAGCTCGTACAAGGAGAACACCGCACCCCAGTGATCCGCAAATAGGGACATCCGTGGTTCTATCTCAACAAGAGAGAGCGCGCAACGATGTTTCTAACAGAGACTAAGTTAAGACAGCTGCATCGCCAGTTTAGGCACCTAGCTGTTATACGACTCGTCAAGCTATTAAAGAACGCTGGTTACAACGACTTTAAAGAAAGAACTCTTAAGGAAATTACAAAGTTCTGTTATTATTATTAACTAAATAGCTCCGCGCTGCGCCGATTTAAGTTCACCCTTAAGGACGACCGCTACTTCAATTACGAAATCCTTATTAACATAATGTACCTAGGCAATAAGCCTGTACTGCACGTGGTCAATGCGTCCACTGCGTTTTAAGGCGCGAAGTTCCTCAGCGCTATTTTGGCTAAGGAGACGTGGAAGGCACTATGGATGTTATGGATTGACACCTACTAAGGCCTGCTAGATATTATTATATACAATGCAGGCACCAACTTCGCAAGCGCAGAGTTCCGCGCTAAGGTAAAGATTATAGGAGTAACGTGTAAACAAGTGCCTACAGAGGCGCACTAGTCTATAGGCAAGACTGAGAGGTATTATGCGCCCCTACGCCGCGCATAGGATATACTCTATGTCGAGCTCGCCGGCACTATGTCCGACGAAGCGATCCTCCAGATGGCTGTGAAAGCCGTCAACGATACGGCCGGCCCTGACGGGCTAGTCCCGACTCTGCTGGTCTTTGGGGCGTACCCACGTATGACGACGGAGTCACCGCCGTCACTGTCAATGGTCAAGCGCAGCGAGGCCATTCAAAAGGCGACGAAAGCCCTGCGCAAGATCGCCGCAGAGCGCCAGGTCGCGGACGCCCTGAACACCCGGAACGGACCTGCTACTAAAGACGTACTCGCACTCCCACTACAAAGCGAGGTTTTAATCTAAAGAGAAAGTAACAGCTAGAATAGCCTGTATAAAATCGCCAGCATAGATAGCCACAACGTTACTGTTGACATAGTCAATAGTCTAACAACATTCAGATCAACTGTTGTCAAGCCATACTACAGACCAGACCACCTCTGGAGCGACCCTGATGCGCCACACGCACTGCATAAGCCACCTGCAGATGTGGAAGTACCTATAGCAGCGCAACCGCGCAAGAGAGGCCGTCCTCTAGGATCGAAAAACAAGCGCAAGGCGAATGTGTACATAACGAAGAAGGAGGAGGCTGACCATAAGCTAGCGATCAAGCTACGCAATGATGGGGTCATCACGACCCCAGGCGCACCCTTTGAGGCGTCCGACGATCAAGAGATTAGTGACCTCGTAGGCCGTGGAGTGTTCGAGTTTGAACTGTACGATAAGGAATTGCACGGCAGGATCCGAATTTTCAAATCGCGCCTTGTACGAGAGGTTAAAGGAAAAACAACTAAGCCCTACAAGAAATCCCGTCTAGTCATCCAAGGCTACCAGGACCACGACAAGGAAGCTATCTTAACACAGTCTCCAACTATTCAACGCTGTAGCCAGCGTCTGATTATGGCCCTGGCGCCCGTACTTGTACAACGTGAGATGACTGTTGAGCTGCGCGATATAACGCAGGCATACCCTCAAGCGCAGACAAATCTCCAGAGGACGATTCTTGCACATCTCCCCTCAGAACTAGTGTCAAAATATCCGGAAGGCACGCTGCTTCACGTGATCAAACCGCTGTATGGGATCGCGGAGGCAGGGGTTCATTGGTGGACAACGTACCACGGACATCACCGTAAGGAATTGGACATGTCCACATCAACGTACAACCCTTGCTTGTTGGTCACAAACGGGGACGCAGACGCCTTCGGACTCGTCGGCATGCAGACCGACGATACCCTTATGCTTAGGACAGCCGCATTCTTGTCGCTTAAAGAGAAAAAGCTTAAGGACGCACAGTTCTAATTGAAGCTAAAGACTGTCCTAACGCTAGACGTGCAACTGGACTTTAACGGTTGCACGCTTACGATAGAAAATAGCGAAGCGATCTTAAACCTTAAGTAGAAGGGATAAGGAGGAAAGATTAAGCTTGTAGACATTAAGGCGCACGATCGCGCGCAACAGTACACGGAACAGCGCGCCCGCGGGGCGTACATCGCCTCAACGTGCCAACCAGAGGCTTCTTTCGATTTGTCCGTAGCCGCGCAAGCGCAGCAACCTTCGGATGAGGACATCAGGGCGCTCAACAAGCGCCTTAAATGGCAGATGGAGAACCTCGACCGCAGTCTGCGCTACGTACCCGTTGACCTTATCAATGCCAAGTTGATGGTCTTTGTAGACGGCTTATTTGCTAACAACAAGGACCTTAGTTCGCAGCTGGGCTTTGTATTGATGCTTGTTAATAAGTCTATAGACGTTGATAACACCTTTATAATCTATAGCAATATGATCCACTACAGCTTTACGAAATGCAAACGCGTTACACGAAGCGTACTGGCCTTAGAAATCTATAGCATAGTTAACAATTTTGACATCAGCATTGCTATTGCAACCACCTTAAGGATGATCACAGAACGCCTTGGACTACCTGCAATTCCCTTAGTTATCTGCACAGATTCGTACTCGCTGTACGAGTGTCTAGTGAAGCTTAGGACAACAAAGGAAAAGCGCCTCATGATCGACATCATGGCGTTGCGCCAGTCATATGAGCGTCGCGAGATCACTAAGATCCGCTGGATTAATGGTGAAGACAATCCTGCGGACGCTTTCACCAAGGCATCACCAAACCGCGCCCTTAAGCACCTTATTAACAGGAATGAGTTAACAGTCCGAGTTAAGGGCTGGGTACAGAGGCTAACAGGCTCTGATGTTTAATGCTTTACACACAGTTAATATAGACACACACAGTTACTACCAAGCTATCTAGAAAGAAAAGATTTCTAGTGTCGGATTATCGGCATTAGTAGATACATTAGCTGCCTAACGATGCCTAATAGACCGCCTTAATCCTACTTCAGTCCTACTTGGACAAGAGCATGTACACCTCTGTAGCATCTACACAAAGACAAGAATTATAATCAATCTTGGAATGTAATCCGTTTTCAGTTCCTTTCCTTTCACTAGTGAGAGCCTATCTAACAAGTAACTAACTATTTATTAACTACTATTATTAACTACTATTATAAATACTACTATATAGAAAGTTAATAATAAAATTATTATTATTTTATATATATTTTATTACTACTACTATATACTAGATACTAGATTTTAGTGTCTTCTATTTTACTTCTCTCTATGTATAGTGCAAACTTAACCTTAGTTAGAATCTTTATATAACAAAAATCTTTAATAAATTAGCGCTAGATTAATAGTAAATTTATTAGCACATATATATATAATAAGTAAGATTTAGTTATAGCTACTATTTTATATAGATTACTTTATTTAGTAACTCTTATATAAAGGCCTATTAAAGATTCTTTTTAAGTAGCTAGTAATACTAAGAAGGAAGCCTTTTTTATATATATATGTGTTATTAAATTATATATCTAGAAGTAGAATAATAAAGGCTTTTATCTTAAATAATATAAAAAAAAAACCAGACACTTCTGCTTAGTAATTAAAAAGAGCGTAAAAAAGGTAGTAATAATAAAAAAAGGCCTTTCTTATTTATATTATATATATTCCTTATAGCGTTATCCTGTATACTAAAAGGTTTATAATATTTCTCTTTCTAATATTATATATATAGTAAGACTCTATACTATACTTTATAATTTTCTTATATAAAAGCTTAAAGTAGAGCCTATATTTTGCCTTTAAATTATCTTTATAGTAATTACTATTAAGTCTAATTGTTTATTATAAAACTAAGAAGCTATAGTGGTGCCTAATAAAGTAATTAAACTATTATATAGAGATATTCTTTTTAGTAATAATTAATGCAAAGTTCTATATTTTTTAATGCGTAGAAGGTAGACCTCTCTTAATAAGACGCTATATATACTCTAGAAGCTTTCTTTTTTTATTAATAATTAAAATTTTAGTAATTTTTACTAGCGAGTATATGCGCCTATTATTAGGGATCGCCGCCCATCGGCCCATCAGACCTCCGCTCGGCCCGACGTTGATCCGGCTCCGTGCGCTAGTCCCAATTAGGTAGTACTAGCGCACTCTTAAGGCTGCTGCCACACAGGTAGTATGCGGCACCTAGCATCCTTATTATAGCAATTCAACCTGTTTAACAATTGAGCCCGGTTGCTTTCTTATACCTATACAATATATTAGTGCCTATATATTAATATAGAGTGTATAACACTAAATCTTTCTATAATTTTAGTATATATAAAATCTTCTATTATTATCTTAAAACGCTTTTCTGTATATATAATAGCAGGAGGAATAACGGCTATTATTATAATATTTTCATTAGAAACCTCTTAGTTTTAGCAATTTAATAGCTACGATTATAGCTTTAATTAGATCTATATTAGTAGAGTTGCGTCGCGTTAAAGTTAAGGGGTTGCATTATTAGGGCACGCATTGACTCTCTCTGCGCGCTGACTGTCTCGGCACGGAATGCATGTTCCCCATTAGGCAACAGCCTAATGACTCATTGCATCCACAATCCAGGCACCCGCGACGAAGCGAGATTGCCATGGCAATACGGACGGGTAGGTTCCTACTATTCTCGTTGTGCCCAGTGTGCTTACTATTTTGAGGACCCTGCACTTGGTCATTGTGCAGAGCGGTCTTATCCCTTCTAACAGAAGGCTGACGCGCTACGAGCAAGGTTCTTCCCCCAACCTACCGTCTAACCACCACTGCTCTTAGAACGGCTCTGCCGAGACATCTTCATGTCTCAAGTCGTTAACACCAGGAGATATCAGAGGCGCTATCATGTCTACGTCCCCCTGGAAGGCTATTGGCCCAGACGAGATCTCTAACCGCCTGCTCTGCGAGTACAGGGAACCCCTCAAATAGATTATCATTTGTCTTGTTCGAGATTTAATTTTATACACGGTTTCAACATAACTAGCTATAAACGCCATATTAAAGATGAGGCAAATAAGATGCGATAAGAGCGTAAAGAACTATCTAGGCCAGGTAGCTCTGGGAAGCTGGCCTGACCAATTAAATACTATGGAGTGGACAGTTGGAAATATCTAGAATACCGTCATGACATTCTAGAGCTCAAAGAGCCTCTTGTGATTGTGGAGGTGTGCGTGGCGCAAAATAGCCAACACGCTCCTAACTCCTAAATATACTCAGAAGGAGTACCCCAAATGGGTGCGATAGCGTCAAGCTCATCGCCAGCTCTGCCTTCCCACCCAACCAGACCCATCCCGGACGGTGCCGTCCACGTGGTACAACTACCAGATCGTTTTCCACCACTCACACTATTTCCATCTGTCGTCGTGACCGAGAGGTAGAAGATTCGTGTGCGGAAAGAAGTGATGATATTAGGACTGTACTTGTCGGCGCATGCCTGCACCGACGTGATATACTCGCCGTAATCGAGCGAGAGAGTGTGTGCGGTCCCTCCGGTGCCGCCGTGGGTTATAGCCGGAATGCCGTTCCAGGCATAGCCAATGGTGAGGCCGTCAACGCGCGAGCCTCCACGGATCGTCACCTGGGAGAGTATGGCAGCTGGTTCGTTGTCGGTGACTGCCTGAAGATCCGAGAACTCCGTGCCATGCTTGAGGCCACCTGCTAAGTCGGTCTGCTCGATCCTGGCAAAAGCTCTGTAGGGTAGGCTGAGGACAAATAAGACAGACGAGAAACTGGATGTCTTCATTTTGAGTCTTCGGTGGAGTTTCTGGTTGCGATATGGCGATGATGTCCACTTAGTGGTAGGTGAGATGTTCGATGCTTTGATATGGTGTAAAATGATATTACGAACGAGGTTTTGGTAGAGCAGTGAAGTCCCTCCTTTAATAGACCTGGTGTGATAGTAATGTAAATCCGGATGGAGCGTGTTGTTGAGGTTTGTAACTGCCTGGACACATGTATCTTTTTAAACAGTTTATTCTAAAATTTGGTCATTTCAACTTTAGATTACAGAGATAATGCGAGAACACTGGTTCCGGATGTTCGGGATAGTTTGTAATAACAGAGGAACATTAGATTGACTACTCCCTGTATATATCCCACATATATACAAGGACAGGGAGGAAGAGGGAGAGAGCAGATTGACTAATGAATACACCGGCATACAATTTACTTTATTGACTATACACACGCTGTGTCTAACAGCCTCTGTTGATTAATTGATTGATTGATTCCTACTCGGGTTCAGCCGCGATTTCTCCGCAGCTAACGTATCTGTGCGCGTGCCGAGCCACTTCGCGTGCCGAGCCACCCAACACCAAAACGCTAAATAATCTCCTAAATTTGACGCGTCATAACTCCACTAATATAGGGGCAATTGAGGATGCGATTGCAGCTATTAAATCTTTAAATCTAGGGGAATTATTTTTGCACAAAAATATTACTGCCACCTATAGTGTAGATTAAACTACGTTATCCTAAAGACATAAGCGCGTTAGGCACTAAATAAAGCTAAGAATATTAACTAGTAGAAACTCAACCTATAGTAAGAGCAGAAGCTTATAAAATATATTAAAGAACTTATAGAGAGATATATACTACCTACTAGGAAGATAGTACGAAATTTCGCCTCTATAGTAGCTAAGGAGGTAGTTAGTAAGAGCTGGGTTACCCGCTTTATTAACTAACATAGCATTTATCTTATCTTGTAATAAATAGTTAGCATAGACAGTAATCGCTACAAAGCCAATTTAGGGAATAAATATTACCTCTACTTTTAGCTCCTACATAATAAGATTAATTAATATTAAATAGATCCTTATTATACCTATAATATAGATAAGAAAGGCTTTATAATTAGTGTTATTAGCAAATTAAAGAAAATATTTAGCTAACAAATATAGGAGAAGAAGAAGGTTAGAGTATTGCTCTAGAATAGAAACCGCGCGTAAATTACGCTCCTAGCATGTATATGCGCTAATAGATCTGCTCTGCCTTCTAGCCTAATCTATAAGGCTGCTAACAAAGGCATCTAATTAGCCTAGGTAGAAGATATTAAGGCAGGAGAATATAAAGGCTTTATTGTCTTATTACCCTCTGGCTAGAGAAATAACAATATTAGTCTTGCCTAGCTTAAATAGGTATTTAATTACTATATAAAAGAGAAGACTTAATAAGCATATTAGCTCCTAATCCTAGACGGCTATAAATCCTATATTATAATAAATTTTATTAACTACTATAATAAGGATAGAATCCTACTTACTATTCTGCCTCCTTATTTAACTTATATACTTTAGCCACTTAATATTGTAATGTTTAAGCCTCTATTAACTGCCTACTTAGCTAAGCTCTTAAAATACCTTAATATAGGCCAAGGCCTAGTTTCTATTAAGAAGGGCAATTTCTTCCCACTATTCTAAAAGGCATAGCAGGCCTCCTTTAAGAAATTAATAATCCTTAGCTCTTTTAGAGCAATATTCATAGCACCACCTAATTCTAATCTAATCCTTAATAGATTTACTAGATCTTAAGAATTAAGAAGAAGCTTCTTATTCCTACTAAGTAATTATAATTAGAGAAAGGTAGATAGGCTTATACGCTCTGCAATTAAGGATTAGAGTAGTAAAAATACGCAGAAGCTTTATTATTCGCTTCACTATCTATCTATTTAAAATAAGCTACTCTACTATAATATTAATAGGCTTAGGGAGACGCTATCTACAAAGCAGAAGCGTAAGAAGAAGGGCAAAGCTCTAGATTTCTAATAGCGCAAGGAGTATTATAGTGGGTTAGTGTTCTAGTTACCTAGGAAGGTAAGAGAGACACGTGTTTGTTAATATATTAACGAGTAGGAAAATAAAGAGTAGCAGCTTTAAAAAGTAGAGATAGCAAAACTAAAGAAGGCAGCTAGACTATATAAGAAGAAAATCTAGTAGAAAAAGTGTGCTACGTAAGAGGTAGCAAAGAAGGCAAGAGAGAAAGAGAGAGCTAAAAAGGCAGCTTAGGGCGCTGCCTAGAAGTCTGCTCACAACGTAAAAAAAGCTCTATAGTTATCTAAAAAGGGTAAGAGAAAGGCCTCTTCGCCATCTTTTTAGAGGAGAAAATATTAGAAATGTGTTATTAATGCTTTAGATATTAAGGAGTCCTTAGAGAGCGTATCTACTGCCCTAACTATCTCTGTATATTGCGGCCGCAACGTTAAGCTTCCAGACAGATATAAATAGTGCAAATTAATCGTAAGAATCTATTTAGTGCCCCTTTAGAAAATCCTATAATAATATTAATTATAAGTAGCTCTATAGCTTTATTTTTGCATAAGCTATTATGGTGTTGGGTGGCTCGTCACGCAGAGTGGCTCGGCACGCGCACAGACACGTTATGTGATTTTTAGTTAGCGGAGTCTTAAATACCACTAAGCAGTCACCTCTTATTCCTGCTCTAAAAGCCTGATGCCTGCAAGCCCGATGCGGATTATTATTATTCTTATTAGTTAGTTACGTGGTTTTCGGCTTAATGCTATAGCGTATATCTTCGTTTCCTTCGGAGGGGAAAACTGTACTGCGAGAATCCTGCTAAGGTCGCCCTTAGCCAGCCAGGTGAAAAACCCCTGCGGTCCTCTGCACTACATGGATCTTCGATACCACATTCGCTTCCGTCGCTTTTCCTGTTAAGCTAGCGCATATAGTCGCCGCCCACATAGGGTTGCCGCCCACCCCGCCAAAACGCGACACCTGCACAAAATCCGCGATATCTCAGCAACGCTGATTACAATTGCCATTGACTACACATAGATTCAAGCGCTGTAGCGGCTGTAGCTATAGCAGCTGTTTCTAAAGTGCTTGATGCAGTAAATATACGTGGTTTAGCTGCTAAAGCCTCAGCTGCGCACATAGCCTCCCTGATACTCTCTACTTCTGCAAAGCGTTGATTCGGGTCTACTCGAACGCGCTTACGCTGACGCTGAGAGGTAGATATCTCTAGCTGCTGCTCAAGTCGTCTTTTCTCTGCTTCTAGGCCTGCAGCTCTAGCATTTGCAGCTGCTAGAGCCTTACCTGCTTTCTGTAGGAGTAGCCGGGTCGTACGACCTAGATTCTCGACGCTCTGGACGCTGTGCTGCGCTATATAGAGATCGCGAGGGCCCTAAGGAGTAGAGAGGAAGCTCTAGAGCTGCTGCTAAGGCTGCTGCTGACAAGTAGGCGTAGTAGGCCTCCGAGAGACCTGCGACGAGCTAAGCACGTAATTGATGTTAAATAGGCAGATACCAGATGCCTGCCAGCCAGCTCGAATCACACGCTCTGTGAAGCCTTCCTCCCTAGCTTAGTGATAGCAGGTGATAAAGCGCTCCTTCTTAACAGGCGCAGCGTCGTCAAGTAATGCGAGCTCCTGGATCTGACGCCTGTAGCTAGACTTGATCACAGAGAAAGGAGCGAGATCTAGAGGCTGTAGGACGTGTAAGGTGTGCGCAGGTAGATATAGGAGCTGTATACAATGCAGCCTGCAGAGCCAAAGGAAGTCTATATCGATATAGCTGCCGTGACTGTTGAGGATAAGAAGGCGGTACTGGCTATCACCTATAGCCGTCTTAGGTATGAATATACGCTGTAGCCACTTAACACCTATCGCTTTTAACGTCTATCTGTTCTTAGAGGTTGTATAGAGCTAGCTAGGCACAGATTTAGCTGGGAACTAGGTAGTCTGTAGGCTCTAGCCTTTAAAGATAACTGCGCAGCGTAGTTTCTGCCCTGTCGCTAATACGCACTTAATTATAGAGACCTACTTGCGATTCTCTAGAGACTAAATATAAGCCTTCTTCTTCTAACTACTAGAGAGTACTCTAGTGTTTGTACATACTCCTAGAGCTACGCTAGTCTTATCTATATTGTAGGTATTCTCTGCCTGTATATTAAGCCGCTATTAAGTCTACTTATAGAGCTCTAGGAACGCGCGTAACTGCTCTAGTGTTGCTGCATCAGCTCTCTAAGCCTCTAGCTTTCTGCTAACTATAGAGGCAACGCGTGGCTGGCGCCTAAGGAAGTGTGAGAGCTAGAGCTTGCTAACAGGCTAGTTGTCGCCATTCATACGCAGAATTTAATTCGCCATTTCTCGAGCGCGAGCGTGCGAGGGAGGGCAGGCGCGTGCGTCTTCTTCGAGGATCTAGTCTACTAGGAAGTCCTCCTGCGCAGGAGTTAATCTCTGCTGGTGTTGATGGCAAATCGCGCTGTTTGTCGCGCCACCTAGTCGGCCTTGGAGGGTAGATCGAGGGATGTTATATGCCTTCGCTACAGCGCGTAGGCTTGGATAAAGGCCAGCGTTGAAATCGCTAATAGCTGATTGTATAGCTTCTTCGCGGGGGTCCATACTATGGCATCAGGCATAAGTAGTGTACATGGTCCGCGCACTGCAGGGGCACTGCCAAGATGATCACGCGATGACTCATAGCCTCTCTAGTGACAAAAATACATCTAATTAACGTTATTAATAAGGAGAGCTACTGTGAGCGCGTTGTTCCCATCGTTGATGGCTGGTTACGTATGAATCCTACTTTAAAATTCATGCAGGATGGGGCGCCAGGGCACTCTGCTGCGTATACTCGCAATGAGCTTCTTGAGAAAGGCATCTCTCCCATCTACTGGCCACCCTACTCGCCAGACCTCAACCCAATTGAGGCTGTTTGGAACAAGATGAAGGACTATATACAGCTGAATTACCCTGACCAAGAAGGTGGGAGACAGCCTACGTATGACGCTCTACGACGGATTGTACGGGAAGCGTGGGACTCAATTACAGTACAGGATCTGAGGGGGCTCATCGACAGTATGCCGGCCAGGTGCCAGGCAGTCCTAGGCGGTCATACAATGTACTAGAAACTCTATACAAAACAAGACAATACCGGGCTTACGTTACCTGACCCCTGCCAAGTTACATCCCTGCAGTGCGCGGACCATGTACACTACTTATGCCTGATGCCATAGTATTGATGAGCGTTGTGGAGAGATATCGCGTGTTTTGTGCAGGTGTCGCGTTTTGGCGGGGTGGGCGGCAACCCTATGTGGGCGGCGACTATATGCGCTAGCTTACTCACAATCCTGTCCAGAGATGCTCCACTTCGTGCCAAGGTGTCTTCGGTTGGTTGTTGCCTAGGATCCAATAGGCGTAAAGTGATTACGTCACTACACCCTGCCGGCAAGTGCGTTCTCTTGTACTACCCGCGCCACCCGCCAAGACTACTTGGCGGGTGGCGGGTACGCGGTTCTCTTAGTTTATCGCCATGGGTTCCCTTAGGCGCCCCGATTTGTTCGCTTATAGTAGGGGGGACCAGGTCCTACCTTTAGCTGCCTAGGGGGTTATGGGCCTTCGACCACTCACGCGCGCGGAAGCGGCCACACTAACGCCGTGCGTGCAGCAAGCAACATAGTGATGTGCTAGTGTGGTGATCCGGAGCAGACTCGGCACCATGGGAAGTCTGTTGCCCGGCTGTTCTCACCATTACGAGGGCGACGACGACGCGGTGCTGCAGCGCTGCAGTAGCCAGGTTTCTAGCTGGGCGTGAAAAACACGGGATAGTGGGTAGGCCAGGGCAGGATTCGAACTTGCTACCTTTTTCTCGCGATATCCTTAAAACGAATCTGTTTTTGTGTATAGATATAGGAAATTTGAGGATTTTTTGTAGCTACAGGCTCTATTCGCGACACCAGTCCTCCCAGCTGACATTTGGAGCCTCGCGCGAGGTTTCTGCTGGATCTAGTGCTGCCTCAAGCCGTACCCGACTATGTGGGGTTAAATAGCGCAGTCGGATATGCAGTCGGATATTAATGGCCAATATCACTTCAAGCTCGGCATATCCTGGTGGAGGTTATAGTCGGGATGTTTATATGATCTTCTCAAAGCAATTACCGCTCTCCACGCGATACTACAAATGACCGAGGATAGGATCATCTACTATTTTGAGGGTAGGGGGTTGGGCTATATAATCATAGTATAAATATGTCCTAGATATTTCGTGAGCTGGATTCTGCAAGGCCCGTAAGGACTGTTTCGGACTCTCTACATCTCATTATCTCCAGATCTCTCCCTGCGTAATCATGTATCACCCTCGACTACTCTTGGGGCTCTGTGGCCCTGTGCTTCTTCTGGTAGACGGAGCGCCATCCCCAACAGCCGTACTCGCCGATCCGGCAATTCACGATCCGACAATTGACATGGGAGACACCTTTGAACCTATGATCCGGCGGAGATTTGATAGTTCAGACGAGATTCATTCCGTAGGAGACGACATCCCTCCCTCTCTGTCGAAACGGGACAATGCCATTCCTGCCAGTGATCCATCTCTTAAGGTTGATCCCAAAGTTGAGACTGGGACTATCACACAGGCTCAGCTGGATATCTGGCTTGCTGAGGGCTCGACTGCTAAGAGGGATCTCGGTGTTGCGTCTACACAGCTCGATACCCTTGTCCCTCCTCCTAAGAGGGATCTCGGTGTTGCGTCTGCACGGCTCGATGCCCATGTCCCTCCTCCTAAAACGGAACCGGAAATTCGGGAACGGCAGACAGACATTCCCACTACCGCAGAAACTACTCGAATCTTTGGGAACCAGCACCTAAAAACCGCCAAAAACACTATCATTCCGGGCCCTTTCAAGAAGATCGAAACTTGGTCAGCTGCAAATACGTTGCATGGCATGAGGGTTACGGATCATACTGGTGTGGTGACCGTTGCTGGAACTGTGAGTCTTTCTAATCCTTTCTATTAATCTTGTATCTAACAGATCGATTGCTCTTAGATCAACGACAGGTCCGATACCTACAAGTACTTTGTCTTTGCCGACGGGGAGATAATTACTGCGCTCAGAATTTGGGCCGCGGGAAGCGGGGGCTATGAGCGCTTCACTGGTTTTGACTTCACTACCAATTTGGACAATCGTTTCCTCTGCAGCTTCCAGAGCAAACCAACCAACGACATCGCCGTTCCCCGCAACGCTGGTGGCGGCTTTATCTTCGCCATACACACTTCGGTGGCCTCTGGCAGCATCTATAACTTGGGCATTGATATGGTGGCCCCAGTATCCAAAGTTGAATATGATGTTATGGACTTCACGGATTTTGTGGATGGGCAAGTCACACTGTCTGGTGGGCACATAGTTACCGCAGGGAGGCTAACTATGGACAATCGGAACACCACGTTGGAACAGCAATCATTGCTACGGCTGACCGCCACTAACACATATTCACGGGCCATCAGCAGTAGTTGGATGAACCTAGAGCAGACGGAGCAATCATTTTCAGTTACGGTGACTGCAGGTCTGCCCGTGATAGCGGGCAGTAGTTTAGCTGGTACCGCCGGAACCGTACAAATGGAGCAGAGTCAACACGGAGAGGTACGTAAAAACGAATCATTTCAACCGCCTGATAAGCTGACTTATTTGTCATTAGGAGAAGACAGTGACAAAAAGCACTGCGATAGAGCAAGGTAACTGGGGTTACATTTTGTGTCCCCCCGGACGTGTATGTCGAATTGAAGCCACTCTCATTAGATGGGATGCATTCAAGTTCGACTTTATTTCAACAATGAAGATGACCACGACAACGGGAGCAGTGTGGACTTGGAAGAATAAGGGAGTATACACGGGCACCGACTATGCGGACTGGCAAATAAAGCTTGGAGAATACACTGTTGTTGATTAAATAGTAGTTTTCGTTGCTTGTTAAGACTTCGCAGTCCTAGCAAGGCAACAACTACTTACACGGGAGCAGGATATGTAACTAGTAGTTTTAATAGTGTTATACAAGTGTGTTTTTATTTGGCTATTCTTACAAAGAGGGATGTTAGCCGGCCACAGTAGCGTTTAAACGCTTATTTATTAATTATATAATATTAGTTTAGTACACTATGTCTATAAACATATTTATAACCACTTTATACTTATATACTATAAGTATATATAACGTGTTACTATTAATAAATATAATAATAAACTATTACATTACTATATAATATCTATACTCTTTTCTAGGGTCAATTCGTAATATTACGTAATTCTAAACCCGCTATTTAACTAACTACCGTGTTACGTAATTAATAATTTCTTTGATAGTATTTTTCGCTGTAATAATAATAATAACAATTATAATACCTACTATTATTAATACAATTATATAGAATATTAATAATAAAATTATTATTATTTTATATATATTTTATTACTACTACTATATACTAGGTACTAGGTTATAGTGCCTTCTATTTTACTTCTCTCTATATATAGTGCAAACTTAATCTTAGTTAGAATTTCTATAGAACAAAGATTTTTAATATAATATCTATAATTAAAATTTTAATTAAAGATAGTATTATTATTAAATTGGATAGGTAATCTAAATAACTATTATAAGTAGTAGAAGAGAAATAAAATAGCCTTAATCTAAATAGGAATAGTATAGAGAATTAGCTAAGAACTAAAATACTATATAAGCAGACCTTTGTAGAGAGAAAATACCCTTTAAAAGAATAATAATAATTATACATTATTAAAATATTAACTTTACATATTAAGAAACTATTTAATATAATAATTAAGAGTCTTAGTGCCTCTATCTTAAATAATAGAACGCTAATATAACTTAAGCTAAAGTAACACAATATTATATAGAACAATTAAAATTTATTAAGATATTAATTACTCTAAATTGCGACCCTATAGTAATTCTTATAGACTATACTTAGTAGATTAAATAAATTATATAACTAGAGTTACAGTATGTATTATTAAATATCTAGTTAAAGATTAACTCTAAATAGATAGCCTAGTTACTCACTAAACCAATTACCCTAATTAAGCCCTTAATAGCTAATTATTAACTAGCTATAGCTAGGCTGGCAAATAGATATAGGTTAGATTAGAGTTAGGTTCCCTTATATAAGACTCTAACCCTAACCTAACCTCTACCTATAGATTTTGCGCTAGTAATAGGTATAGATTAGGTTAGAGCTATATAGACTAGGTTATATTAGGTCTAACTAATTATATTTTTTATTAGCTATATATAATTTTTATAGTAAATTACTATAAAAATACTCTTATTATTATAGTAGCAATTATTATATTTACTTATATTAAAGAAAAACAAGTTAGAATCTTAAATTTAGTAAGCGAATTAGATAAGATTGCTATATAAAAAAGGAAGCTAAAGGGCTAGACTATATATACGCTTATAGGAAAACAGTAGGGCTATAATAATACTACTTACATAATTATAGGTATATAATTACACCTACTTAGAGCCTTATTTCAATAATACACCCCCTAGGTAGGCTACACGAGCAGCGCACCAACTTACGTAATAAGGCTTAGAATAATTCTACCTCTAATTAGATTATAAATTAAGTACCTAGCTAAGCAACTAATTAGTTATAATAGCGAAATTTAAGTGTTTATAGTTATATAAGCCTATAATAAGCCAAGGGTCCTAGTTTCCGACAGCCCCGTGTTTCCGACACCCTGCAAAGCCCCGCCGCCGTCACCACCCTGGTTACGAATGTGTTCACAACTTTGTCAAATAAATCTCTAAAAACACAAAATAAACTGCATTTGAAGAGCTTTAATCGCTTTCTTTGTCTACACTTAAATTACGGGCAAGATACTGTTGTGTTGGTCGTTGATCCCGTGCCGAACGTCGAACTAATGCCTGCTCTGCTTCCTCCTTAGAGCAACTCTCCTCCACCTCCTGTGTTGGGCTTCTTGCCTTGCGAACACGTTGGGAGGGCTCCTAATTAGTCTGAGAGAGAACCTCTGTAAGACTCGCGAAGCGATTGTTTGGATTAATTGCGACTTTGCGGCGTTTTGGCGGATTTGCTTGCTCAACCTGCTCGCGCAAGGAAGCAATCTCACGATCCTTTATAGAGACCTCTATTGCGATACGGTCCAGCAATGTGGCAGCAAGCCGAATATATCGTCGTGTAGCTGGAGAGCTGTTCTTCCCAGAAAATAGCTTCACAATGTCGCCACCGCGTTTTGGCGTCCTGATATCTATGGTAGAAGAGGGGGGTGTTAACGGCCGTTGGCGCACTACGACCCACCGAGAACCCAAGGGCTTGTCCACGCTCTTAGGATACAGCCCTGTCGCCTTCCACCCAGCTCGTACGCACTGCTCTCGAAGACCGATTTTACGCGCTTCTGCATAAAATTCAAGAAATTTGGCCTTCCTAACCTTCGTTGCATCTGTCAGAGCTGTATGCTCGCCAAGGAACCGCCAATACGCTGCCTTTAGACTTAAGAAACAACTAAGATCTAAAGGCTAGAGTATATATGAAGTATAGGCAGGTAAAAAGAGCAAGTAAATATTATTTAGGTAATATGTAGTTATAAATTCGTCCGAGGTATAACTGCTATAACTGTCGATAATAAGCAACTGTGCCTCAGATAGATTGTCAGGCTTAGTCTGGGGCAAGAACACCTTCTCTAGCCACTCAACAGCAATTTCGTTGCTCGTCTATCTATTTTGCGAGAAGGTAACATGCCAGCTGGGATGTTGAGCCAAAAACTCCCGCTTAAACCACTGCTCCTAGATGCTTTTAGCCTTGAAGATAACAAGGGGGTCTAGAGCGACACTAAGCGCGGAGATACACTCTATTATAGAGGTCTAAGTACAGGCATTTACTGTCTTAACCAGTACAGAGTTCAGATTTTCCTGCGAGGAGCCGATGACAAGCCCATTAATACCCTGGCCTTCCATGATGCCGCCCTCGTCGGCGTTGTACCTCCGTCGGGGGGGAATCCAGCTCACGGTCCCGTACAGGTCGAACAAGTGCCTGATATTATCTGGAGTGGCTGCATTTATGCGTTCCCAGTTAGTCTAGCGGCCTAACTTTGTCTTAATGGCTAGGTGGCGCCGCAAAAAGTGATTAGACCACTTCCTCCCTAGGTTCCTGTGGTCACCCTCTTGCTTGAGCACGCTAGTTGCGATGGCTTGCACTTGCGCATGCGTTGGCGCGTAACTAAGGGCCTCCTGCTGGAGAATCCAGTGCTCTAGATGCTCTTCTTGAACAGTTGTAAGCCGCTGTTCACCGTCGTGAGCGTGCTAGTAAGGTTAGGCACTATTAAAGCGGCCGCGAAGAGTGTTCTGTAGTATCCCATGCTGAGCAGCAGCAGTAGCCAAAGCGACCCCAGATTCGAGGTCTGCGAGTGCATTTTAGACGTCGCCCTCTATATATCTAGCCATTAGAAGACAGAAAAAATAATGCAAAAAGAAGAATTGAAATTAATAAAGAATTAAATTTTTAAGAACTTATATTCGGTTGTAGTGCATAATAAGGAGGCGCGGTTGTGGGGCTGTCCGAAACACGGGGGTGTCGGAAACTAGGACCCCTGGCTTAGCCCTTTATTAATAATAAAACTCTGCTTATCTGCGCTTTATCTCTTTACTTAGTTTCTTTAGTTAAGTTTTTTATAAGAGTAAGTTAATTATCCCTATCTCCTATTTTTTACTTTAATAATTATAGACTGCTAACTAGTATATATAAAATATACTAATTAATGCGTCTATAAAGTTTTAAATAAAGCTTATTTAAGAGAAACCCAAATAAAGGCTAAAAATATATAAGATTAGGTTGATTAACTTATAACGCTCCGCTATAATCGTCTATTAAATAAGACTTTTAGTAAGATTACTTCTAATCTCTTAAAGAAGAGAATATATAAGAGGAAGGGAAAAACTTAAAAGCGTAATTAATTCTAATTATCTAAGCGTTCTAAGCCTATTAAGAACCCTTTCTAATCTTATAAAAAGTCTTTATAATTTAAGAATACTAATTAGAATTTCCTTAAAGCTACTTTTTTAAGCGGCTCTAAGTCTAAAAATAAGCCTAAAACTTCTAAAAATAAGAAGATTAAAAAGAACAAGCTTAGTTTACCCTCTAATTAATTATATAGCCCTAAGTATAGGTATCTATATATTATATGCCTTAAATCTTATCTTTCTAGTAGCCTAAATAGTCGATATTTTAAAAATATATTAAGTAAATACTTAAACACCTAATATTATTATTACGCGTCTAGATACATGTGTAAGCTATTATATAAAAACCTAATTGTCTTTAGTAATTTTTCTTTACTAATATTCTTAAACCCTAAGAAGCTTAGAGATAAGGATTATAGATTTATTTAGTATTAGGCAAATAATAATTTAGTATATAATTATATTCATTTAGTTAATTATTTATTAATTTTTATAGTACTAATCTTCTTATAATAATCTTATAAAGAGTTTTAGTCTAGTAACTTTTAGAGAACGTCTAAAAATATATTTAAGTAAGAAAAATATAAAAAAAGGTAGTGCTCTATCTCCTACTCTAGTCTTAGATAAGGGTAACAATTACTAGTCTTTCCTAAAAGGTCTTAGTGCTTCTATTTAGGGTAAAGATATTTCTATAAATTTAATTAATTTTACTTAATTAGATTCTGCTAAGTAAGCACTTCTAACTTATAATATAAGTTATCCTATATTAGTACTTAATTATAATTTGCCTAGTTAGAGTCTAGCTGTATAGTAAGATTATATAATAATAAATTAGCTAATTAACTAATATTCTAATTAGCCTAACTCTAAGGTTATAATTAATAAGTAATAGTCTACTTAGGTTTCTATTAGTAGAAATCCACTTTATCTACGCTAAATTGCTAAGGCTTACTTAGTAAAACATAAGATTGCTTATAAGACTAGTAATTCTTTAAAGTATAATACTAATACTTTTACTATAAGTAAGCTTTGCACTATTATAAATAGTACTTAATTTATCTTACTTAGCCTTATATAGTGCTCCCCCCTAGAGAAGCTTACTATACGTGTTTTAGACTTAACTAGTTAGTCTAGTATATTAGCTACTTAGCTTAAGAAAGAATTAGGGATATTCTTAAGGCAAAAAATTATTAATCTAAGTCTATTACTCTTATATAGAAAGAGATTACTGCTAGTTAAAAAAAATTAGGGTTATTTAGTTAGTTCTAATTATATTTCCTTGCCTAGCTACTTCTTAGATATTAATTTTAAATAGCTAGTAGCTAATTATTAAGGCTTCTAAATAGCGGATACTAGTGCTCCTGCTAATAGTCTTTAAGGATAACTTAAGCATTATACTTTTTATAATAATTAGTAACTATTTTAGACTTAATTTTCTACTCTAAAGCTATAGAATCTAGTAGGGCTATTTAGATTGTATAGTATAAATTATTAAGATTATAGAAGTTAGCGCGCTTTATTACTTGGTAATTAATTCTTTAGCCTTTTTAATCGCTTTAAAACTGCTAGTTTTACTTACTAAAGTAGTAGACATAACCCTTAAGCTGCTTATAAGTCTCTTTATTTCTACTATAGGAATTTTTCTAATATATTACTAATTATTTAGACGCTTTAGCTGCTAGCTCTATTTTAGCTAATAATATATTTATAAATACTACACTATTTATTCAGTAGTTCTAATTATAGTCTATGCGCACTAATCCTAATAATAATACTTATATAGATCTGCTAAAAGGATCTTCTTTCTATATAATAATAGAGAAGCTATTAGATCTAAAGAGCGCTTTCTACTAAAGCTAGACTAGTCTAGGCTAGTATAGCCCTAAGCGTTATATAGCTGCTTATAATATCTTATTAACTTATTAAACTACTATAATTGGAAACTAGTATAAGCTTTTTAAGAAGTTATTTAATCTTCTTTTAAAGAAGTAATTATTTAGATTTTCTTAAATTATATATAATAGGTGTTAGTCTGCATTCGTCTAGTCTTATATTAGAATCTTATTTACCTAGGTCTACTAAATAGGTAGTAGCTTTATAGAGCTTAAATCTATAATTAGTTTATAACTTATACTTTTTTTTATAATAATTCTACTTATATTCTTTAGATTTAGAAGCTTTTTAAAGTAAGTAAGCTACTATTTAGTAAGCGCTTTTTTAAGTATATCTGCTAGTATATTCTTTATTTTTAGGTAGGTAACTTTAAATAATCCTTTTATATATTCTTAATATAGCTATATATTCTAGATATTACTAGAGCGCAGATAAGTGTTAATATGCTTATTTCTTCTAATTACTAGTTTAATTATTTGTTAATTATTATAAAAAATTTTCTATATATATTCTAAATTAAGTTTAAGTTCTTTAAAGAACTACTTTAGTGCTATTACTTCTTTGCTTATATACTTAAGTGCAAGTATCTTAGCTTTAGTAGTAGAAGTTATAACTATACTCTAATAAGTAGCCTTTTAGAGTATTACTCTACTATAGAGTATAACTATATATCTATAAGATAATTTTTAAGTTTTTAAATTATTTACAAATAAAATATTATTATAAGTTAGAAGATTAGGTTTATTATATTAGCTACACTAAATTGATTACTAGTGCATTCTCTAAAGATATATAATTACTTAGTTAATTATAAAAAATATTATTTACTTAAATTTATTAGGATGTGTAAGAGCTTTAAAATAGTAAATATAATATTAGGCCTAAGTATAATTGCTATATATAGTATTAATCTAATATATTCTTAGTAGCTCTTAATCTCCTACTTAGTTGCTTCTTTTATATTCTTTATAAGCTCTTTTAATAAAAGAGACGTTATAGAAAAGCTTTTATTATTTTTATAATTAAACTTCTTTAAAATCTTATTAATATAAGTGTTATAAATAAGTGTAATTATTTTATTTTTATAATCTTAGATTACTTAAACGCCTAGAAACTATTTAACTAGTCTATAGTTTTTAATCTTATATTTTGCTTTAATATAGCTATATAGCTTCTATACCTCTACTTTATAAGCTTTATTAAAGATTAAAAGTATATTATTAATATAGAAGAGTATTAAGGTATTGCGATTTTTGCTTATAAATAAGTAAGATTTTTTTTGTAAGGCTATAAGTCCTATAAATCTTAGTAATTCTAAGAACTCTTTATAGTAGAGTAGTGCTAAGTTTCTTAATCTATATAAAGCTTAATTAAGGAATACGCACTTACTATATTACTTAAACCTATCTAGAAGCTTATAGATAACTAGGTTATTAGCTATAATATTAGTGTTTAAGAATGCTTCTACTATATTATATTAAATAATTTCTAAATTATATTCTACTATAATTACTATTATAGTTCTAAATAACTATACTATAAGTATTACTATATAGGTTAACTATAGTAAGTTCTTAATCCAGAGATTGCCTCTTATAATAATTTAAGCCTTATACTTTAGAAAGTACCTATTTTAATTAAACTTGTAGGTCTAAACATATTTTAATAGTAGTAGCTATCTAGTAGCTTATACTTAATTAATAACTATCTAGATTCCTTTCTTTTGAAGTATAGCAATTTTAATATAGAAGGCTTACTTAAAGAGCTTTCTAAGTAGATAATTAGTAAGGTGTTTCTATAAGATAGGCAGCTTTAGCAGCTTATCTCTACATAAATAAGTAAAAGGTAATACCTTTAGTATTTTTAAGCATTACTATAGCAGCTATAGAATTTATTACAGTATGCTTTTAGTACTTATTCTAGACTTCCTATACTTCTAGAATATATGTGCATAAAAAATTGTATTAAAGATTTTTTATTATATATTTAGCGATTAGTGTATATATACCTAATTTACCTTCTGGGTAATTAGTAGCATTATTATATTAATTATAATTTCTTTATCTTTAAAAAGGCAAATAGTTCTAAACACGCGTATTTGTGTTATTATTTTAGAGTCTTTTACTTACTCTTATAAATGCTTAATTTTGCCTTTGCCTTTAGCTTACTAGTAAGTTATCTACTTTCTCTAGCGTAGTTAAGCTTCTAGAACTAGATTAAAAGGCAGCTATAGAGCTTTTAGGTTCTACACTTTAGAGAAAACGCTCTTTAGAATCTAATAGGCTAGCTTGCTTAAATTAGTATATACTCTAGTAGCTATTAATCTCCCTATAATTTCTTAATTAATTGTGCCCTAGATTGCCTAGCTTTAGTGTCTATTTAGAGGTTATAAGCCCTATATACTCTCTTTAAACTATATAAATTTTTAGCTACTTACTAGCTAAGCTTGCTGCCTATATATTAGTCTTATTAGCTACTTAATTATTAGCCTAGCCAGCTATACTTTTAGATTACTAAATAGGAGTACTATTTTCTATTTGTTTAGTACTTATTTACTTCTTTAATATAGTAAGAAGATTTAGAATATTTATAAACTCTTCTTCTAGATTATTAATCTCTCTCTTGTATAGGACTTTAATAATCTTTACTACTTCTTTATAGAGTATACTTTAATTAGCTTTATTCTTATAGAATAATATCTTAATAAATATAATATTGCGTGTAGTAATTACCTAATTAAGTACTAGAATCTATATTCTATAGAGATTTAATACTCTATAACTAATAAGATATCTACTATAGCCTTTAGAATTTACTTTAAATTCTTATTTATTCTACTCTATTACTTAATCTCTCTTTAGAGATTATGCTTAGTAGCTATAGGCGTAAATTCTACTCTAATTAGGATAAAGATTAGCTGTCTATACTTATATTTAAGCAGGCTTATACTAATAGAGATACTACCTAAACTAATTTTTAAGTACTTTATCTAGTGCTTAAAAAGTATATAGAGCTGTTAGACTCTTACTATAGAGGTAAGTAGTTGTACTTATAATTTTATGCTATATTTTAGGTAGTAGATTTAGGCTTTTCCTTATTTTTATAGCTTTAGTAATAATTTCTTATTCTACTTACTTAGGTGCTCTATTTAGTTTATGCGTAGATACTAGAGTGTATCTAATCTTAATTTCTTATTTGTCTATATAGTTCTTATAGGCTAATTATCTTCTTTAGATAAGAGTAGCAGTATTATTATCCTAATAAATTTTAATAATTTTAAGCTAGTATTTATTTTCTACCTATTAGTTAAACTTAGTTATTACTTATATAATTTCTAGTAGAGATTTTAATATAGGATTGTTATTATAAATATTTTTACTAAATTCTTTTTTAATAATTAAGCTCTATAGCTCTCTACGCTGTCCTACTAGGAAGTTAAATAGATTCTAAGAAATATAGTAGAATAGCCTTAGAGATTATTTTCTTAGGCGTCTAAAGATTACTCTTATTATATACATTATAGAATAATACTAATAGTTCTTTCTCTAAGTACTAAGGATACACATATTTTACGCGTTTTAAACTAGAGCTTTAAGTACTTATTCGCCTAAATAACCTAATTAAAGGTGCTAGAGTTTCCTAGTATTTACTTATAGAAGATTATAGTATAATTATCTAATTACTATAGCTAAAGAATAGTAGAAAATAAGCTTATATTTAATAAAGGTAAGGCTATAGATACTATTTAGTTCTACTAAGATAATATTTTAAGTAAGAGTTCCTATGCATAATAATCTATCTAAACTTAGGTACTAGATTCTTACGTTCCTTAGATAAGCTTTAAAGATAATATTAATATAAAAACTTTTAATAACTTTAATATTCTTAAGTAAAGAATCTTTTATATATATACTATACTTACTAGTAAATAATATATTCTACTACTAAGTAACCTATACTACTAAGTAACCTAAAATGTCTTAGCGCCACTAACTTAGATATTGCAATCGTTATTATTACTATTAATAGTATTTAAAAACTACCTACTAAGAGTAATATCTAATCTAGAAGATACCTCTTTAGGCTCCTAATAAGTTCGCGTATTATGCCTAGTCGCTTTACACCTCCTATAGCAGCGTTAAGTTACTAGCGCTTCTCTAAAGACACTACTACTATGCGCCTTTTTAGATAATTTTGCCTCTATAAATAGACTTGCAGCTACCTAATCTACTATTACACTATACTCTAGTATATTACCTTACTATATTTGCCTTCTTTTATATAATTTACACTTATTTAAGGTCTTAACTTGCTTCTTAAGCTCTTTAATATAGGTAGCTTATTACACATTATAGTAAAGTATCTATTTAGCGCCTTTAATAAGCTGCGCAAAGGTAGCTCTTATTATTAAAAGTAACTATAGGTAAGAATCTTATATTTGCCTTAATTATAAACTAAATTTAAGCGTATTACTTAGTATTCTAGCCTACTATAGTGTCTTTTAGAGGGGTGCTTCTAGTAGAGTGCGTAGACAGATCTTAAGGTAATCTAGCACTATAGATAGGTTAGTAGAAATAAGCCCTAAAGCCTTAATGGCTTTCTTATAGTTATCTAATATAAATATATTAAAAACGCATTGCAAAAAGCTAGAAAAAAGCCTTCTTTATTAATATAGTAGACGCGTTAGCACGCTAAGTCTTAAATATGCTATAAGTACTTTAGCTTTAGAGGTATAAAATAGACTATATTAAGTGGCTAAAGAATATATAATAAATATACTAGTATATAGAGAGTTAAGATCTTTTATTCTAGATAATAATTCTTAAAGTACTAGGACTAGTGGCTCTTATAGCTATCTAGAATAAGTAGTCTCTATAACCCTACCTAACATAGTATAGTATACGTGTTAAAGTGCTTTAACTACGTAACTCTAAGCTTATTATTAGTCTATCTATTCTTAGAGACAAAGAGCTTCTAATTATGTAATATATTAGCCTTCTTATACTACGCTAAAATATAGACACGACCTTTATAGATAGTAAAGGGCAAAGTAGTATACCTAGTAGCGTAAATACTTTATATAACTATAACCTACTTATAATTGCCTTATTAAATTAGATTTAGTTTATTATGTTACTTAGAGCCTATAATAACCTTTATAGACCTAATAATATTTATTTAGAAACTAGTCTTATTAAAGTTATAGTTATTCTTATCTTTTAAACTATACTTAGCCTTTGTATCCTTTATAAGCTAAAACTACGCGCTAATTACCTTAGAATTTTCTTATTATATTCTTTAGTAGTCTGTTGCTTAATTCTATATAGTTTTAAGCTCTAGTTAACGCGCTATAAACCGCTCTAGCTAGTGCTTACCTACTAGCTCTACACTATATATAGCTAGTAGTTTATTAGCTATATCTGCTACTTTAGATAGCTAGAGCGCAAATCCTCGCAAATCTAAGTTAAGAATATATTAAATAATTGTCTACTCTTTAGCCGCAGAAAGCTTGTAGCTATTTAGATTATAATTGCGTTATGTAGCCATTCTGTTAACGCGTTAATTAAGAGTTTGTTAATTAATATTAAATATAGAGGCAGTAGCGCGATAGCTTTAAAATTAACTAGATTAAATAGCTTATAGGGCAAGTTTAGTTGCTCCCTCTTAATAGATTAAGGAAGTAGTAGTAGGTAGAGCTATATTATTTTAAATATTAAGTTGGTGGCACTAAGAGATTTTGGATTACTTAGTAGTATAAGTTACTTAGTAGTAAAATATATTATACCTTTTAGAAGTTAATTTTTTATTTCTAAAATTAGAAAAGTCTAAGTTTTAGCTTTAATACTCTAGATTAAGCTCGCTTTCTTAAATAAGCTAGGTATTAAAAGTAATTAATTATTAATAAAATAAACTATAGCTTTCTATTAAGAATAGTACTCTATATAAGTAAGTAATTACTAGAATATATTATTAAGTATACCTCTAAGTTTTTTTATAGCTGCTTATTAAAAACTAGTAGAGTAATTAGAGCGTAAACTATTAACCCTAGGTAGGTAGAAGTAGTTAAGCTCTTTACTATAGGTGTAGATTTTTAGCCTTCTATTTTAATTCTACTATAAAGCTCCTTTTATTATAAAGATACTAAATAATTATTAATACTCTTGCGCTCTTTCTTAGTAAGGATTATTAGTAGTATTTTTTTAGAATATTTGCTAGTAATAGTAGTTTAAAAGTGTTAGCAATTAAGACTATTCTACTTATACTTTCTAGGTATATAGGGGCACTTATTAGTCTTTTTATAAGCTTTTTTATTTAAGCTACTACTACTTTCCTTTTTTTAATTATTTTTTTAACTAATAATTATTGCAAATATACCTAATAACTTACTATTAGGTACTTAAAGCTAGCGCTTCTAAATAAGTATATAATAGATCTTTCTAATATTAGTAAGATCTATTACCTTAATACTAAGCAAAGCGTCTTATATAAAATACTAGTATATTAATTAGGTCTATTTTAGTATATACTTAATTACTAGCGCGTTTAAGAAGTTATATATAATAAGCTTATATTTTATACTAAGAAGCTTAAAACTCGTAGCCTTATTAAAAAGAAGATACTAATCTTAATACTATATTTTAGGTGTCTGCCTTTTATACTTAGCTTTCTTAAGATGTGCTTAGTATTAGGTTTATACTAGGTTCTTTGTGCTTACTTTTATTAAAGCTAGATTTTTTTAAAGTATCTTAATAAGCGTATATAGAGAGGTCTTCTTTTAGTTATTTATTATAATTATAGCTAGTGCTAGCAAATCTTAGAATGCTATAGTATAAACCTATAAGGCGAGATTCTAAATCTTTATTATATTAATCTACTAGTCTTATACTTCTATGTAATACTCTATAATTTAAATATTATAAAGTTTAATCTAAATATTATATATTACGTTGCTTATACTTATAGTCTTCTCTAGGAGCATAGAATAAGTTAGTTAGATTAGATCTTAATTACTAATCTTATTAGGGTTAGGGTTAATAAGATGCTAGATTCCTTTAGACTAAGTATAAAATTAGAGCTAAATAAGCTAAAAAGGCTAGCTTACTTAGTTACAGTACTAAGCCAAAAGTCTATTCCCTGCAGGGGTAAGCGAGGTCTGCCATCATCACCACCCCGTCGCGCAGAGCGCTCTGGCACCCCCAATATTGTCCCCGGAGAGTTGATAATTAATATAGAGATAATTATTTAATCAATATTTTGTTTAATACCCGCGCGCACACCAGAGAGCAAGTAGGCGGCGCGGCATACTAAGTATAAGCTTGCGAATTAGCGAATCAGGGATCCTACGCCAGCAATCTTTCAACGCCGCGCAGAAGGTCTCAAAGTCCTTGTCGCCATTGCCAAGGTCGCCCATATTGGGGTAACGCTTATAGAGTTCTCTCTTAAGGGACTACTAGAGATGTTTAATAGGGTTAATGTTAGGGAAATAACGCAGCCACTCGATTAGTTATATACTATGTTCCGCCAAAAAATTGAGCAACTGTCGCGCCCTATAGATGGGCGCGTTATTGTGCATATAGATATCTCCTGCGTAATAATTATAGAGAAGTCCTTTATATAGAGCTTTAATATAACTCTATGCGCTATATCCTTTGCAACAAGCTGCTAGGTCCCTAGGCATAATCACTAAGGGACTCCGCCGAACCCGCCCTCTCTAATTAAGCTAGATACTCGCCCACACTATTGCCGCGCAAGATCTTAATATAACTATCTCCTTAATTATCTTATATCTTTATTTCTTATGTGGAAGGCAAAAAACCTATATAGATGTGCTGCTAGAGCATCTTTAAATAGAGCACTTATCTAAGAAATAGAAGAAGGGCTGTCCGCGCCAATCCTAATTGCGATATTCCTATTTAAATTAACGTCTCTCCTAGGCCACCGCGCGAGTGATCTTGGGCTTCCACACTGCCTAGAAGTTAGTTAGGCTCTTTACCTTTAATGCGCGATATGCAGTCGTTGAAAAGATGCGGCAGAGGGAGGCCTTATAGAGGAGGGCTAGATATTCGATTCGTAGGTTTTTTTGTGTCTCTTAATAGAGTACACGCTTGTTATGTGTATTAAGCGCCTAAGAATGCCCTAATTAAGACTGCAATTAATTGTAGTGTTATTCTTTATATCTCTAAAGTGTTTTATTAATGCAGCAACGCGTATAGTTAAACTCCTTAGCTAACTCCTACAATGACGCGTCCGCCTCACACTTCGCGATAATTAAATCCTGTTGCTAGACAGATAATTCGGTATTGCGGCGACAATTTCCTGAAATTTCTACACTAAAAGAGCTCATATTAGTGGAGTAATATAGTGTTAAAAATAGGGTGTTGGTGTTAGTGTATGCGCGTTAGCGTATTAGGAGAATAGACTTTTGGCTTGGCACTGTAGTAAGAAGCACCTTTATAGTAGAAATTGCAATATTAGTTATTTTAATTATAGGTAAGATTTAAGTATAGAAGAGGATTAGAAATAATTAGTAAGAAGTAATTAAAGTGTATAAATTAGAATTCTAACGTATAAGTGCGTAGAGAGAATTAGTCTATAATTTTAAAGCGCTAGACTTATAACTATTAAAGAAAAATAAGTTAGAATCTTAAATTTAGTAAGCAAATTAGATAAGATTACTAATATACTATATGGGAATTTGCACTATATAGGGATTTGCACTATCTAAGCTAAATCTACCTACTTTATAATTTTATAACTTTTGCTATAGGCTATAGAAAAAGATCTAAGATAACTTAAAACGAATCTAAATTACAAGATACAATTAAGCAATTAAAAAGGAAGATTTCTCTAGACTATATACTACTACTGCGCACTTTAAAGTTTCGCGTTATACTTTAAGCTAGAGGATGGCTAAAGGATAATTATAATTATAGGCCGCTATATACTAACAAATCCTCTTAATTACAAAAGAAAAATTATTAATTAGATAGATTATATATTATACTATAGCTAAAATACCTCTCTTACTATTATTATTACTAGAGATAGCTAAATTGCTACGTGCGCGTCGCGTCTAACGCGACTCTAAATCTAAAGCTATTACTAAAATAACTACACTTATTAGCCACAAATAGATATATTACTCTATAAATCGCTATCCTATTGTCATGGATCCATAGCGGCACCTGGCTCGGAACCCGGAATAACGTTGATCCGGCGCTAGGCCCAATCCGGCCACTAGCGCGGCAGCACCCATAAGGTGCTGCCCTTCTGCCTACCTACTTGGTATAGCAGTATTTCATGTACTAGGAATCAACTTACTTTCATCCCAACTATCGCGGGCCCGAACCCTTACACTATACTGCTATCGCTCCCCCCAGGGTTCTAGCTGCGACAGGCTCACCGCCAGGGTGCCAGCGAATCGGACATCTCCCGCGATCGCGTGGCAGGCCCAGAAGTGAGGCGCAGTGGTGTGCGTACGGATTAGGTTACCAACGACAACGGTGACGACGACGACACGTAGAAACTTGACGACCAAGGGCATACTCCCTCTCAGGCTCGGTCGGCGGAGAAAGACCGTGGAGAGTAGGCAGGTGGTAGGGCTGGACGCGCGGGTCGACGCGTGTGCCGCTACAGAACACCTGCGGTGAGTACGCCGCTTGAAGAGGACCTGGCCTCCCCTACTACTACATCAGTATACAGTGTTTCACAGTGATAGCAGTGACATCTGGGGCAAGCTAGCAGAACGGACGTTTGTGAAAATCCGGCTAGCGACTTTGTTATAACTCCGCCTGAGGCGTAAGATCGCACCTCACCCGAAACCACCAACCTTCCACATCACCACAGCATGGATTCCGATTATCCTCGCCTAAGTGGTAAATACGACGAGCATGGACGACTCCGCGCACCTTTGTCGCCTATACCTAGAGAATTTCATTCTGATACTCTAACTCCTTAACCTTAAACTAGAACTGTGGGCGACCTTAGAAACTTTACACCCTCTTTCGCAAAGACGTTTGCCTAACAACAAGAACAAGCAGACACGCAAGAATCTACGACAATTGCTGGCGATTCGCAATCCCAATCGCAACCCGTTATCCCAGCTCTGAACCCTCGCGCCCGATCAGCGCTTCAAGGCCCTGATGTTCAGCGTACCCGACTTCCCCGAAACCCGTCTCAGTACTTTAACACCTCTACTAATGTCATCGACGACATATTCGACGCGTTAAAATTGGCAAGACAGCGTGACGAACCCCGCGAAGGTCGCCGAGTTACTATTCAGACGCCGCAGAAATCCCCCAACCGCGGCCGCCGATCTGAGAGAGACCAGAGATCTCCTGCCTTCTCGCGTTCGAAATCCGACAGCCGTAGCCCAGGCAATTTACGGATACCCAAGAAGGCGTCGCTCCCGCAGATCCGTTTCGAATCCCCGCCTCCCCTCACGCGCGATGAACGACGACGCACCTCTTTAAGGGCTTCAAACCTGTTCGTGGAAGCCCATGGGCCCGTTGATGATGAAGGAGAGCTGGGCTATAACATAGAGGTCCAATACAAGGACGCTCAAGGAGAATGGGCGGAAAAGACGTTTCGACTGACTAATGCAGCCAAGTTCGCGGAAGACGTACAAGCTCACTCTGACGCCTGGTTTGACGTCGTCGTGAAGTGTGCTAAGTCTGGCGAGCAACTGGCCGAGAAACTCTCTCGGCTTGACGCGCTGGAGGCCACATTTCAGCGGTTGCGAAACGCCTACAACGCGGCTGGCGGCACTGACCTGGAAGCTTACGAGCAATTGCAACAAGCTCATGATGCTCTGTTAGATGCCCACTGTCAGCGAGGCGCAGACTTGGCTACCACTAAGAAGGACTTTAAAGACATGCAAACTCGTGTTCGACAGGTCACCTAAGTTGGACAAGAACTACAGGTGAAGTACAACGATGCCATTAAAGCGAATGAGAACGCTTCTGTGGAGCTTCACAACCTTAAGGCCGATTATTAGTACGCCGTCCAAGACGCTCAACAGTCCAAAGAAGAATTTCAACAACTACAAGGACGTGCTCAGCAGTTCGAGCGTCGAGCGCAGATGGCCGAACAAGCTGCGTACGCCGCCGAAAACGAACTTAGGTCCCTGAGGGCTCAGACGCGCTCACCATATGACGTATTAGGACGCGGTCAACCCCTCCCGCGTGACCAGTTTAATAAATCACCGACTCCTTGTGAGCATGGGCGTGCGCGTTCTCCGCGACGAGACATCTACAGCCCGAATAGCGACCCTGCTCTTAACTACCATCCCACTGGTACGACATATGGTCGCTTCACGCAAACGCGACCCGCCGAAGGACCCTTCCGCGATAACCTTTACGACCGACGCGACCGACGCGAAGATCGAGACCGACGCGACGACCAAGACCAGCGCGATGACGACCGTGAACGTCGGGAGACTCGAGACCCGCGTGACGAGCGACCCTTCAGCGCCTCCCACATGTCGGTTGGGACTACTGGCAGCTCGCATTACAAGGCCCCAGAAATAGAGTCCTTCAGCGGTAAAGACAAGGAGGATTATAAGCGTTGGCGAATTACTGCAGTTAACAAGGCAATCACACTCCTGTTAGAGGAACACAAAGTCCGTTACGTTCGCCATTTTATCAAAGACAACGCCTGGAACCTTGTCTATCCGATCCTAAGTTCAGTCAACACATTAGAGGATCTGCTGAAGCCCTTAGATAAGACCTACATGTCCTACGATTGGATTGTAGAAGCCGAATAGAAGCTTTATGACAATACGTTGCAATAGAAGCGTGGAGAGACGTTTGCGCAGTGGCAAGGGCGATTTCTCTCTGTCATCAACTTGCTTTCCATGGACGAGATGGGTAAAGTTCGACATGCCCGACGTCTCATGGACAGCCGTCTCGCCCGCCAAACTTCGTCTAGTTCGATACCGAATGAGAGCTTAATGGCCTTCCTAGCTCGCGCACGTCAACTCCACCAGTACAATTTGGACATTGACAGTCAACTGCATTCGGGACCTAAGAAGTCGACGACGTCATCCGGTAAAGACACCAGCCGCAAGCGTTCCCCGAGCGACCGTTCCTCAGCGCGAAAGGACAGGCCCCCCCGGGCGCTTACCCGCAAACGAACGACCGAGGAACGTAATCGTATGAGTATACTAGGTCTTGGCTTCAAATGTGGCAAGCCGGGACACACAACGCGCGACGAGACTGCACCCTGCAAAGACAAAGACTTCGTCCCTTCAAAAGATATCCCCGCTTTGGCCTCCGCCATGAATGCGTACGCAGAGGACACGGAAGACGAGGACGGCGACGAATTCCAATATGAATCAACCACCGACGAGGATGAGTCGGGAAACGAGAGGCTCCTGAACTAAACCGCGATCAGGAGCAACAACGGCGTAAAACTCGACGAGAAATCCGGCAGACCATCCAGCGCCTGGAAGCCGCACCCAAGTACAACAGCCTCGACGAGCCCGTAGTCATGCACGCCGTATCTACCATCGCGTTAGATACGTCTCCCATGCTGGACGCCACTCGTCAACTGGAATTCGACTGTTATATTAAGCTCTCTCTGGCCCGAAAATGGCTCCGCGCACTCAGCTTAGTGGATACGGGAGCTACTACCTGTTTTATTCACCGACGAGTCGTCAAACAACACCAGCTCAAAGAAATTGCTTTGGAACGACTAGTCGGCCTAGCTCTGGCTGACGGCAATCCTTATACTAAGCTCCGCACCGCGGTAGAGATCACGATCAAGCATGGATCTCATACTAGCCCAGTGCTATGCTACGTCACTGAAATTGGTAAGTTTGACGTGTTATTGGGGATGAATTGGATGGACCACCATTCACCGATCCCCTCTTTCGGAGAAACCCGTTCATTGAGCTTTGAATCGCCACATTGCCTGGTAAACTGTTTGGACAGCGCGCTGCCCGAAAAGATTTATAACAACAAACCACTAGACAGTACGACGCGTAAGAAGACAGCAAAGAACGGGATCGACGTCATTTCAGGCCGTGCAGCCGCAATGATGATCGCCAGGGATCCCGACTCCGTCATTTTCATTGAGCCACACCACTGGGAACGACTGGAATCATTAGATCCCGGTGGGGAAGAATCAGACAAGGAAAGTCTGCGGGAACACATTATTGCCAACCTCTGCGCTGCTCAGCACTGTGCGGTATCGGATGCCAACTTCGAAAAGTATATGAGGAAACTGGAAAAGCCCGCGATCACCAGAGAAGAAATCGTCGAGCTATTGCCACCATTTCTAGTTGACCTAGCTCACGGATTCGATCCTAAGGAAGCTAATAAACTACCCCCGCGTCGACTTGGAGTGGACCATGCTATCGATCTGAATCCAGAGGCCACAGTACCACGTCCTAAGGTATATGGGTTAACCCGCAAGGAATGTGGAGCGGTGAAGGTATACATCGACGAGATGTTGGGCAAAGGTTTCATTCGCCCAAGCAGCTCACCTTACGTCGCGCCCGTACTGTGCGTCAAGAAACCCAGAGGGGGACTGCGGATTTGCGTCGACTACCGCGCCTTGAACAAGGCAACAAAGAAGAACTGGAACGCTCCACCCTCGATTAAGGAGACTATGGCACGACTAACAAAAGCACGAATTATAAGTATTGTCGACGTAATAGCCGCTTTTAACACCGTACAAGTCAAGGAGGGTGACGAGGAAAAAACAGCTTTCTTAACCCGCTATAGCCTTTACGAGTACCTGGTTATGCCATTTAGGTTATGCAATGCCCTAGGGACCTTTTAATCTTATATTAACGACGTCCTGAGAGAACATCTAGATGACTTCTGTACCGCGTACCTAGACGACGTACTTATCTATTCTGATGATGAGGACAAGCATGAGACACATGTCCGGACAGTAGTCAAGAAGCTCGTTAACGCTGGACTGTTCTTAGACGTTTATAAGTCACAATTCAAGGTCAAACGCGTTAAGTACTTAGGACTTATCCTGACCACGGACGGTATCGAGATGGACCCCGCCAAGGTTAGCACGATACAAGGATGGCAACTGCCGCGCAGCGTCAAAGACGTACAGGCCTTCCTGGGATTCGCAAACTTCTATCGCCGGTTTATCCTAGGATTTAGCCAGCTCGCACGACCACTCACAGAGCTGACTAAGAAATCGGATACCCGGACCAAAGTATTTCCGTTAGCAGCTGACTCCGCGACCGCCCAAGCTTTCAAACGACTCAAACAAGCCTTTACACGCGCACCTGTACTCGCCCACTTCGACGCCGACTTGGAGACCTGGTTAGAGACAGACGCGTCCGACTTCGTCACTGCCGCAGTCTTGTCGCAGATGCACGACGGCGTATTGAAACCTGTCGCCTTTCTGTCACATAAGATGAACCCAGCTGAGTGCAACTATGAGATTTACGACAAGGAGTTGCTCGCAATTGTGCGCGCATTTGAGGAATGGCGTTTCGAGCTGTCAGGCACAAAATCGCCTATTGACGTCATATCAGACCACTTAGCGTTGCGCTACTTTAGAGACTAAATCGCCGACAAGCACGATGGGCTGAATTCCTCTCAGAGTTCAACTTCCTCATTAGATACAGACCAGGTAACCAAGGCACTAAGCCAGACGCTTTGACCAGGCGTCCCGGCGATCTCCCCGAGGGCGCAGATGACGAACGACGTCAACACCAAGTCCAAACGATCCTTAAGCCGCATCACGTTGCGCCAGAAGCCCGCGCCGGCGGCCACCAAGCCCATCACGGTCCCGAAGATAGTGATGGCCGCGACGGCAACGCGCACACTAGCTGTGCCTGCACTTCACATTGTGCTTATGAGAATACGTCACGACATACAGTCTACATAGCTCAGGTCCTTACTAGTGAACTCACAGACACCGTTGCAAACCTGGCCCTTATAATATACTTGGTTAGTAAGGAGGATTACATTAGCGAGGAGTCTATAGAAGAATCGCTGGCGTTATCCTCCTTAGCACCTTTACAAGTGCAGTCGCCCAAGGCGGAGGAGGAAACGAGGATTAATCCTCCTGCTAATAACAGAGATTCAGAGAAAGGCCTTGTCACTAGGATCAAGGACGCGTATCCCGCCAACGAGGACCTGCAAGCCATTATAAAAGCGAAACTCGAGGGACAACGTCGCATCCCGTTATCGCTTATACATGACAAGAAACTGCGAATCGAGCTCGGAGACTGCCGACTGCAAGACGACTTGTTATACGTGAAGGACAAGATATACGTACCAGATAATGGACCTCTGCGCACTGCAATTATCAAAGACTCTCATGACGAGTTATGCGCAGGCCACCCTGGTAAGCACGCCACGTACCACAACCTGAGTCGTTGGTTTTACTGGCCTCGCATGACGACGGACGTTGCACAGTATGTACGCAATTGTTTGACGTGCCGTCGCTCCAAGGTCAACAAAGAAGGCAAGCATGGACTTCTCCGCCCATTACCAATCCCAGATCGATACTGGGAGAGCATATCAATCGATTACATCACCGAACTGCCAGCCTGCAAAGATCACGGCCGTACCTACACCGGTATACTTGTCATAGTCGATCGCCTGTCCAAGAAGAAGAAGTTCATCCCTGTTACCGATCTCAAAGTCACAACGCTGGTCCGTGCGTTCGTTGAGTACGTATGGCGCGAGGAGGGATACCCTGCACAAATCGTTAGTGATCGTGGCGCTCAGTTCGTCTCATATTTCTGGCGTCGCCTGTGCCAACGATTGGGTACCCGGCCCAAGGTATCGACTTCCCATCATCCGGAGACCGACGGCCAGACCGAGATCGTCAATGCCTGGGTAAAACAGTACCTACGAGCTTATGTGAATTACCAACAGGATGATTGGGCACTGTTCCTGCCAATGGCTGAGTTCGTCGCGAATAATCAGATTAGCAACTCCACCGGCGTCGCCCCATTCATGGCAACCAAGGGCTACCTGCCGCGATCCTCGATCCACGAACCGGTCGAATCAACGACGTCACTATCCGCCCCCGCCCGAGCCGACCAGCGACGCGCCGACGAGTTCGTTACTAAGTTGGAGAATCTTCGACGGTTCTGTCAAGACAGCATGGCCTGGGCACAAGCGAAGCAGGCAGAATATGCGAACGAGGACCGCATGCCTGCTCCTGAGTTACGCGTTGGTGACAAAGTTATGTTGGATATAAGGTTTATTAAGACGACGCGTCCTAGCAAATCATTGGACATGAAACACCGCGGACCGTTCACTGTCACACGCGTTATTGACAACTCTGCATACGAAATAGACCTGCCGCCGGAAATGGGACGCGTACATAACGTGTTCCACCCATGGTTATTACACAAACAACGCAGCAACGCGCTACCTGGACAGCGATTGGAACCTGAGGGCCCCATTGATATTGACGTGGACGACACCTCGGATTACACGATCAAAGCCATACTGAACTGTCGTATTAATGGTGATCTCCGAGACCCATACCGCCGCAACAAGAAAGGTTTACTTCAGTACCTGGTCGAGTGGGAGGACTATCCCAAGGGTCCTGATAACCCGTCATGGGAACCATGGATGCTCCTCATCGACGCCCCAGAGGCAGTGGATCAGTTTCACGGCGACAACCCACGCAAACCCGCCAAACACGTCAAGTTTGGGGACCTAGCGGCCTGACAAGAAGTGCTAACAAACGAGATCAGTGCCATGTACGTCGTCACGTAGGTGCAACAGGAACGCTCCGCCACGTCGCAAGTGACCAAGTCGTTTATCTTGGTAAAAGTACCCTGTTAGAGGAGGTTGCCTCTACGGCGTCGGTTAAAACAATCTGCTAAACTTAGTAACGCTGCTAGGCACATCGTAACAGCACTATTACCAGCCGTGATGGTCCCTAACCAGCTAGGAATAGTCCACGATAACGCGCAATAGCGTGCGATGGTTTAGCATGCACCGCAATGGTGCGAGATAGTTAGGTTATATAATGGACACAAGCCTCGCCGGAGCTTGAGGCTATAGAGGGGGGGGTAGTGTCATGGATCCATAGCGGCACCTGGCTCGGAACCCGGAATAACGTTGATCCGGCGCTAGGCCCAATCCGGCCACTAGCGCGGCAGCACCCATAAGGTGCTGCCCTTCTGCCTACCTACTTGGTATAGCAGTATTTCATGTACTAGGAATCAACTTACTTTCATCCCAACTATCGCGGACCCGAACCCTTACACCTATAATATAAGGTATCTATGCCTACTAGCTAGATAATATTTAATTTAATAGAACTATATTTAAAGTAGTAAAAGACTAGTTTAATACTATTACTACGCTATTTAATAAGTATTTATATAAACTTTAAGACGTGTAAAATATAGACAAGTTAGGTTTTAGAATTAGAGAGAGCTAGATAACACGCGTACTTATTCCTATTAACTATAACTAGAAGAACAAGATTATAGAAGGGAAGTAGAAGTAGGTAACTAATATTAAATATATTAACACTACTAGTTAAGCTCTCTTACTACTTCTTATTTTTAAGGGCTAAAACCTTAACACAAGCTAGATTTTACCTAAAGTATCTATTAACTAGCACTAGAAAGTTAGTAAGAATAGCTAGATATTAAATGCGCTTAGTCTATATTAGCTAGTTAAGATATTCGAGCTATTAACGCGGAGAAAAGGGGTTATCTATTAATAACTTTTAATCGCAGATAGCTATAGAAGCTATATTAAAGCCAATTTTATTACGCACTATATAGAGAATAATATTAATCTTTTTATTATACTACCACACTACTCGTATATTCTTTAACTACTTAATATTAGAGTGCTCTTTATATTTAAGCGTGCGCACGCATCTAAGACTAACTAGGTCTTCTAACTTAGCTAGTAGCGTATCTTATATTAAGAATAGGTGCGGATGTATAAAAGGGCTTATAAGAAGACTATTATAGTTAATAATATTCTAGGTAGATAGAGAGGAGCTAGCCTAATTTATTTAGATTTAGGAAAGTTCTTAAAGTAGCTACACTTATTAGACCTATAATAAGCCTTAAAGCCACGCACACTAATAGAATAAGGCGACCTAGACTTTACCCTACTAAAAAGCTTGCCTCTAGATAGTACTAAGCTTTGCGAATTAAATATGCAACTTAATACTATGCTTATAGAAGTACTAGAACTTCTATTAAAGGCAAAGCGCTATATTAACTAAGTAACCTATATAGTAAAAACATAGAATACTAAGCTAGTTTTACTTAATTAGTAGCTAGAAGAGAAGAATTAAGTACTCTAGTTACAAAAGAAAAAAACTAAAGAAAAGAGAGACTAATTAGAGGGTAAATACGTATATAGCACGCTAAAGGTATTAGAAGTAGCTTAAAATACTAAGGCGACGCTAGTTATAAAACAACTACGTAGCTATCTATAAAAACAGCTAGTAGAGAAAGCTAATAATAGCGATAAAACTAATAAGTTTAAAAATTAATCTAAAGTGTTAGAGAAAGAATTAAATAATATAGTAGTAAGTAGAATATAGTTAAAGAAAATAAGACTCGCTTAGATAGTGTAAATCTCTATATAGTATATTATATAAAAAAAAGTACTACTGTTAATAATACTACTATAAATAAAGTTAATAATAAATTATTATTATTTTGTGTATATTTTACTACTACTACTATATACTAGATACTAGGTTTTAGTGCCTTTTATTTTACTTCTCTCTATATATAGTGTAAACTCGACCTTGGTTAGAATTTCTACACAACAAAAATCTTTAATAATAAAAACGCTAAAGGGCCAGACTATATATACGCTTATAGAAAAGAAGTTAGACTAAAATAATACTATTTACATAATTATAGGCACGTAATTATACCTAGTTACAGCCTTATTTCTATAATAACTTATTATAGTAAAAGTATAGCTTTAGTGTTAAATATATATATTAAATCTAACTAAGTGCCTAGCTATTCTAAATCTAACTAAGTGCCTTACTATTTACCTAGTATCTATATACTTCTTATAGTACTTATTTGCTAGCTATATATTCTTAGCCTATATAGTGACCTATTTTATATAAATAGTATAAATATTAGTATCTAGAAGTATTACTATTTATTTTATAGTAGAAGTAGAGTATTATAAAAAAATACTTTTAAATATTCTAACTAGAAAAGTCTTTATTGCCTCTTAGAGAGTAGCTAGTATAGTAGACTAGAAGCGCAGATCTTTTTTATTATTATTTTGCGCTATTTTCTTAGTAAGATAGTAGAATAGTATTTTTCTAATAAGGGGCTTAAAACTCTTTTAGTACTTTATAATTTTTCTAAGTATAATGTATTCTATTAGTAAGCGGATTAGATTAGTAAGCGGGTTAGTTTTTGCCAAGACTATAACACCTTATAATAATTTATTATGTCTTAACAACGCAACGCGTTATTATCTAATAAAGAAGACAAAATTAAGCTTGCCCTTTAGGCCTATTAGAATAAATAATTTTTAAGCCTATAATGCGTCGCTAACGTATATAACGTCCTAAAAACTATAGTAATCTACTAATATAATAGAATTACTGCCTAAGTAAATAATCTTGCTAATGTAGCGAAGTTTACTATAACTAAAAAAAAAGACGCTTATCTAATATATACTTAACCTAGACTTGCGAGAATTTACACTCTAGCTAGATAAGATAAAGAATATAGCTAATAAACTGCTAGCTGTATAGTATAGAGACCCTATAGGTAAATACTAGGCTTAACACTTTGTAAAGTGTGTACCTAAGCTTAAAATAGTCTTTAATTAAGCAAAGAACTAATAGAGGATACAATAGAAGAATCCAAAGGTAATAAATATGTAGTTTCGGCTTATAGAGAAGACAAAAGCTAAGTATAGAGTGTAGGATTAAGATATCTATAACTTTAATAAGACTAGCTTCTAGATAGAAGTTATTAGCTTAATAAAGATTGTAATAGGCTTAGAGAAATGTTTTTAACCTAATCTTATCTAGCTAGACAACTATAAGTAGGTTATAGTAATCTAGAGTATTTGCACTACTAGGTATACTATTTTACCCTTTATTATCTATAAAGGGTAAGTCTATATCTTAGTATAGTATAAGAAGACTAGTGTTCTCTATAATTAGAAGCTTTTAGTCTCTAAGACTAGCTAGACTAATAATGAGCTTAGAGTTATATAGTTAAAGCACTTTAACGCGTATATAAGGCTGCGTATAGTAGAGTTATAGAGGTTACTTATTCTAGATAGCTATAAGAGCCACTAATTCTAAGATTTTAAGAATTACTACCTAAAATAGAGGATTCTAACCCTCTATATACTAGCGTACTTATCTTATATTTTATAGCCGCTTAATATAGTCTGTTTTGCGCTACTAAAGCTAAAGTACTTCTAGTGTCTACGAGACTTAGCACGCTAACGCGTCTTTTATATTAATAAAGAGGGCTTGCTACTAGTTTTTTATAACACGTTTTTTAATATATTTATACTAGAGAATTATAGAAAAGCGTTTAAGGCCTCTAGGCTTATTTCTTTAGACGTATTAGTAGTAGTAGATTGCCTTAATATACGACTTTACACTCTACTAGAACTATCTATACTAAATAATTCCTAGTAATTAAAAACACTAAAAAACGCTATTAAACTCTTATTATAGGCTAAGCTAATAATAGAATCTATTAAGAAATTACTAATTACTATTACTATAAAACTCGCATAGCTTATAAAGGGCGCTAAAAGTCTAGCTTACTAAGGTGTACTTATAATAGGCCAACTCGCTAAGCTTTAGAAGTAGATAAAGTTGTTTACTAAGCGAAAATTATGTAAAAAAAAGCGTCTCTAGCATAGTAGAGTACTTAACTTTGGCTAGGAAACAGATTTAGTGGCTAGAAGTTTCTCTATTAGGGCAAAATCGTCTAAAAGGGCGCGGGGTAAAGGTAACACTAAGGGAGGCCCCTTAACACAATGCCGCTGCGGTAACTATAGAGGGACTAGGCATAACGTAAAAATCTGCCAAAAGACTAAAGAGTTATCTTCTAGCTTAGATATTACTCTTAGTGGACTATTTTTAGATAGTGTTAATAGTAATTTAAATTAAAGTTTGCAGTACTATAGTGTTGCTAAAAAAAATAAACCGCTTACTAATCTAACCCGCTTGCTAATAAAATATATTAATAGCTATACATTATTAAAATATATATATAATAAATAGCTATATTAATAATATACTACCTAGCTTCTAGTAGTGCTTTTTTTTAGCGTAATAGGTAGTATTTTATAAGATGCCTTTTACGTAGTCTTAGTAGCTAGTAATTTTTTTTTTTACTTAAGTTTTACTAGTAACTAGTTTAGAGTATTTAGATAGTCTAGTGCGTACTATTATTTTAGAAATTAAGATTATATAGTAGTTAAGACTATAGAATATTAAAAAAGTAGCTAGAAGGGTAGTAAAGTAGAATAGCTAAGTAGGTAGGAAGGTAAGCAAAGAAAACACACTAGTGTTATTAGCGTCTTACTTATATATATAGGCCTCTATAGTTGTCTTTTATAAAATAATAATATTTTTATTATTTCTATAATATTAATTATAGTTATTATATACTATTAATATACCCTATACTATAGCGTCTATTAAAAAAAAGTCTTTTAATATTCTATAGAGCCATCTAAGTAGTAGCCTATAGATTCTAGCAAATTTTAAGCGTAATAAGTAAAAGAGTCTTACTAGGGTATTTAGTAATTATAACCTTTTTTTTATACTATATACTAATATAGATAGGGCTTTACATATAGAAATAAAGAGGTTAGCACTATCTTCTTATATTATAGATAAGATAGCTATTAGAAAAATTATTCTACTAACTATAAAGTACTATTTAAAGGTGTACTTAGTAATAGCGCCTATACTATTATATAGAGATCTTATAATACACTCTATAGTAAAGAAAAAAAGGCACTAGACTTTACTAGATTAGCTAATTAAGCTATATAATATTATTTCAAAAAAACCTTTATAATAATAAAAACTACTAACTACTTTTTAAAGTGCAAAAGTATTAATAGCTTATATAGAAAAAAAAGAGCTTATATAGTTCTACTTTAAAATTTAAAAAAGTAGTATATTATTATATTCTATTATTATATATTAGTTAATTAATAAAAAGTAGGCATTAGTTAAATGCAAAACTAATAGCAATATATAAAAAGTAGGATAAAAGTAAAAGTAAAATTAATCTAAGGGCCTACTAAGTAGCTCTAGCTAAGCGTAGAATTATTACTAGTAAGGAGAAAAGCCCTCTTACACTATAAAGTTGCGTAGATAAATAAATTTTTAGTTATAGTAGTGTATATAAGAAGCTCTTACGTAATATATATAAGGTAGGCCTAAAAAAGCTTAAGGCTAATAGCTTTAAAAGTAAGACTAATAAGAAAAAGTAGAAAAAGTTTTATAATAGTGTAGAGAATATAAGTCTAACTACTAAAGAGCTAGAAATAGTTACTTATAAGAAATAGTTATAAGTTTATTATACTTATTTATTACACACCTTTACTAATAATTATTAGTTACTATAAGCCTAGTCTTTTTACTAATCTACTTAACTATAGTAAAAATAGTATACTTAATAGTAATAAAGCGTATATTAAGAGGAATAATAATAAAAAGTATAAAGAAGAAATTAAAAATAATAGAAACGAGTTTAAGGCTTATTTCTAAGAGCTACTAGATAGGTATAACTCTAATACTATAAATAAAGATATAGATTTTAAGAGTTTCTTAGACTTTAGAGGCTGAAGTACTAAGGGGAGTTTAAATAATAAAGGGGGCTTAGGTGCTTAAGAGGTTATAAATAATAAGAGGGTTTTAGATAATAAATATAGCTTAGGTACTAAGAGGGTTTTAAATAATAATTAGCGCATAAGATAAAATTAGCTATAGTTACAGTTTTGCTATAGCTAATTATTATAGCTAATAATTATATACTAGTTACTAAGGATACTACCTATAGTAGTATAGTAATAAGCTAATTACTACCTAAAACTAACTCTATAATAAAAGGCTAACATATTCTATTAGTAGCCCGGACAGATTAGTCCGCCGGATAGTTTTTGCCAAGACCACAACACTTCACTATAAATCATAATGTCTCAACAACACGACGCGTTGTCATCTAATTAAGAAGGCAGAATTAAGCTTGCCCTTCACGCCTATTAGAATAAGCAAATTTCAAGCCTGCGACGCGCTGCTACAGCATATAATATCCCAAAGTCTACACTAAGCGATCGAATCAGCGGAATCACCGCCCAAGCAGATACACGATTAGGCATAGCAAAGCTCACCGCGACCAAAGAGCAGACGCTCATACAGTATATCCTCGACCTAGATTCGCGAGGATTTGCACCCCGGCTAGGTAAGGTAGAAGATATGGCCAACAAACTGCTGGCTGCGCGGCATAGAGACCCTGTAGGACAATGCTGGGCTCAGCGCTTCGTAAAGCGCGTACCTGAGCTTAAAATGGCTTTCAATCGAGCGAAGGACTGATAGAGGATACAACAGGAAGACCTAGAGGTTATAAACGCGTGGTTTTAGCTAGTAGAGGACATAAAAGCCAAGTATAGAGTGCTGGATAAAGACATCTATAACTTTAATAAGATAGGCTTCTAGATAGGAGTTATTGGCTTAATAAAGGTTGTAACTGGTTCAGAAAGACGTTCTTGACCTACGCTTGTTCGGCCAGGCAACCGCGAGTGGGTCACAGTGATTTAGAGTATTTGCGCTGCTAGGTATGCTGCCCCGCCCTTTATTATCTATAAAGGGCGAGTCCACATCTCAGCGTGGTATGAGGAGACTAGTATCCCCCGCGATTGGAAGCTCTTAGTCTCTGATACTGGCTGGACTAACAACAAGCTTGAAGTTGCGTGGTTGAAGCACTTTAACGCGTACCGTGGGTCACCACCTCGTGCACGGCCCCACCTCGTGCACGGCCAACACCAAATCTCCCGTACTTTCAGAATCGCTTTACACCACCAATATACACCCAATGGAGGCTGCCCTAGAGTCGTTAAAATTGCTGAAGCTTGGAGAGAAGCCTAATTATACTCAGGCTGCGAAAAAGTACGGTGTTGATCGAACGTTGCTGTCGAAGCGTCACCGCGGGGTTATCGGCAGCTATGCGGAGAAAGTCGATAATATGCGCCTTCTTAACTCTACACAGGAAACTGAGCTCGTACAATATATTGATAAGCTCTGTGTACGAGGGCTACCACCTACAAGGGAGATGATACGGAATTTCGCAGCAGAAATAGCAGGAAAAGAGCCAGGAAAAAACTGGTTGATCGCTTTTTATTGCGCGGCATCACATTGAGCTTGTATCTCGATGGGCATCCGGCATCGATTCCACACGCCACAGAGCTGACTCTGCCTTCAAATACGCCCTATATTTTAAGCTCCTGGACCAGAAGATAACTCAGTACGATATCGAGGCTCGCAATATCTACAATATGGATGAGAAAGGCTTCTTAATCGGGGTGCTGTCAAAAATGAAGCGCGTGTTCTCCCGCCATCGATATGATCACGGAGGCGTTAAACAAGCACTCCAGGACGGCAACAGGGAGTGGATAACTACGATAGCCTGTATTTGCGCCGACGGCAGCTATCTCACGCCTGCGCTAATTTATCAGGCTGTTTCTGGTAAGATACAAGACTTATGGCTTCAAGATTTCGACCCCGCAGAGCACAAAACCTCTTTGCCTCATCGCCCAGTGGATGGACCAACAACAAGCTAGGGCTCGCATGGCTTGAACAGGTGTTCAATCGCGAAACAAAAGCAAAGGCAAGACGATTATATCGTCTACTCATCCTTGACGGCCATGGCTCACATATATCGATGGAGTTTATCAAGTTTTGTGACGACAATCGGATTCTTCTGGCCATCTATCCTCCCCACGCTACCCACACCTTGCAGCCGCTCGATGTCTGCCTTTTCAAGCCTCTATCAACTGCCTACTTAAACGAGCTCTCCGAGTTCATGTATAGCTGCTAGGGCATCTCCGCGATTACAAAAGAGACTTCTTCCGCTTATTCTATAAGGCCTGGCATACAACGTTCAAGGAAAAGACGATCTTAACGGCTTTTAAAGTCACAGGGCTTTCGCCGTTAGTCCCAGAGGCTATACTTAAGAAGTTCAAAATAGAGGAGACTGAGAGGCCCTCGTCAAGCGATAGTACTACTTCCGTACTCAGCGCTTCAGATTGGAGAAAGATTGAGCGATTACTGCGCCAGGTAGTGGAGGATATCCACAATCGACGCTCCCAACAGCTAAGCCAGACGATTCACGTGATGGCTGTACAAAAACAGCTCCTCCAGCATGAAAACGAGCGACTCAGAGGGGCCCTTGTCAATAAGAAGAAGCGCCGTCAACGTGGCAAGCCTCTATTACTTGAGGCACCGCAGGAGTATAATGGTGGAGCTATATTCTGGTCGCCATCCAAAGTCAAGGACGCCCGCGATCGCCAAGCACAAAAGGATGCCGACGAGCAGCTACTACAACAACAGAAGTCCGAGGAGATCAAGCGTAGGGAGCAGCAGAAGCAGGAGAAGGCTACCATGCTTGAAGAGAGGCAGCGCATGAGAGAGGTGGCCAAAGAAATACGCCTTCAAGAACAGCGCGAGAAGGCCGTGCAGCGCGAAGAAGCTAGGATCGCGCGCGAAGCCAAAAAGCAACTCCAACAAGACATACAATTCTCCAAAAAGGTTAATAGACGCCGTCCAAAGGCCTTTGCACCACCTCCTCAAGTCTCTAAGGAGACAGAGGATGTTGGTGTGGATATATCATCTGTAGTTGATGTGGTGCCTACACCCGGCCCTGCCACGCGCACCCGCAAAGTACGCCTTCCACAGAGGTATCGCACGTAGTTTATCGTTGCCAATCGATCAAATAGGCCCTTAAAAGCCCTCCACTAAAAAATCTCGCGATAATACAATATATATGCGACTCTACAGCTTCAAAAGTTGTGGGTGTGGGCATCTGGAAACCGTGCACCAGATGGGGCCGTGCACCAGGTGGTGACCCACGGTATATAAGGCCGCGCATGGTGGGGTTAATTATAGAGGTTACTTATTCTAGACGGCTATAAGAGCTACTGTGTCCGTGCACTCAACGCCCGGATTCAGTCAACGCCCGCCTTTTACTAGGAAAATCAAAGAAAATAAGCAACTTCACAGCTATATAACTCTTTAGCTACTTTTTCTTTTTAAAAGCTTTCTTAATTAAAGTTATAGAGAAAGACTATCTCTATAACTCTAGAATTTTGGTTTTCTAATAATAATTAATTTTAAGAAAAAAGTATAAAAGTACTAAAACTTAAGTCTCTAAATTTAAAAATAAATTTTTTTAGAAGTAAAGTATGCTGTTTAGAATAACGTACTCCACAAGCGAATCGATCACACAAGCGAATCGATCAGACGTGCCAAGACACCCACCAAAATCTGCACCCATCCATCTTTACCAACACCATGCCTGTAATTTCAAAGATCCAGGACTCTACGCGAGAAGGCAGAATTGCCTGTGCTATACATGCGTTACAAAATAATCAAATTGCAAGTATTAGGGAAGCAGCGCGCATATACCGCGTGAACTACAACACACTCCTGCGCCGCCATCATAGCCATCCTGCACGCTCCTAAACCGTCGCAAATAGCAGAAACCTTAACAATGACAAAGAACAGACATTAACAGAGTGGATATTAGACCTAGCTGCTCGCAGATACCCCCCTCGCAAATGGATGGTTGAAGACACCACAAATATGCTGCGTCGATTGCGGGGTAAGCGGCTAGTTAGCAAAAATTGGGTCAACAACTACGTTAGACGCACCCCTAAAGTGCAAATTGCGCAGAGCAAGAAATACAACTATCAAAGAGCAAAACAGGAGGATCCTGAGGTGATTAATGAACATTTTCGGCTCCTTAAGAATGTGGCGAACAAGCATGGCATCCAAGATGACGATATCTACAACATAGACGAGATTGGCTTCCTAAGAGGTGATATTGGTACAGCCAAAGTTGTGACGGCAGCAGATGGCCCTCGATACTATATACAGCCTGGAGATCGCAACTGGATGTCAGTTATTGAATGCATAAACGTCGCCAAACGCCGTATACCAGCAATGGTCATCGCTAAAGGGAAGGTGTTCTAGAACGTCTGGTTTAATAAGGATGCAGGCATTCCAGATGACTGGATGATCGCCTATAGCGAAACTGGATGGTCTAATAACAGACTAGGTTATATATAGCTTACAGAGGTGTTTGACCCTTGTACAAAGCAACATACTAAAGGATCGAAACAACTCCTTATTATAGATAGACACAGCAGCCACTGTTTAGAGCTATTCGAGACCTACGCAAGGAGAAACAACATTGTCCTATTGTGGCTACCCTCACATTCTTCGCATATCCTACAACTATTAGATGTCGCCTGCTTTAGTGCGGTTAAGACGCGCTATCGTTAAGGGGTGGAGATGTTGGCCCGTAATGGCCAGAACCACGTTGATGTGGACGACTTCCTTCGGATCTACGCTGCTGCTCGTCCTTACGCGCTAAGTAACAGCAATATTAAAAGCGCCTTTAAAGCCACAGGTATTTTTCCATTCAATCCCAACGAGGTGCTTGACAAGTTGGGTGCGATCAACATCCCACCACCCTCCGAGCCCTCCTCTTCCTCAACAAATTCGGTAACTAACACCCCGAAAACGGTTCGCCAGATTGAGAAGCAGCAGCGAGCTATAAGGCGCCGACAACATGAGCTTCAGCGACGATTAATGTCACCCACAGTGGTGGTGATGCAAAAGATGGCAAAGAGTGCTAAATTGGCCCTATAAGCGTCAGCAATTATAGCTAAGCAACTTGAGCGCGCGCAGGCTCACAATACTAAAGTAGTTAAAAAGCGCAAGAAGAAAGTCAAGTATATTACCCAAAGAGAGAGTCTTACATTTAAAGAGGCAGTTGAGCTATCACAGGAGCGTGTAGAGCCTCCAGAAGCTGCTCAAAGTGAGGATGGTGATGCGACACCAGGGCCTTCAAATCGAGCTCGGCGCCGCTGCAGTGGGTGTAATTCAATTAGGCATAACGTAAGGACTTGCCCAGCACGTAAGAAACCTTGCGTAATGTAATTATCATACAAAATTGGATAGTCGTGTCATTGATGGTGGTGTTTCGCGGTGCCAAGAAATCCCTGATCGATTCGCTTGTGTGATCGATTCGCTTGTGGAGTACGTTATAGTTTATATTAAGACTTTTTTTTATAAAGGACTACTTAAGAAGATAGATTATCTTTCCTAATTTTTTTATTTAAAAAAAATAAAAAGATAATATAACTTTCTAGTTAATAGTTTTATTAGAAAGAACTTAATATAAACTATATTCTAAACAGCATACTTTACTTCTAAAAAAAATTTATTTTTAAATTTAGAGACTTAAGTTTTAGTACTTTTATACTTTTTTCTTAAAATTAATTATTATTAGAAAACCAAAATTCTAGAGTTATAGAGATAGTCTTTCTCTATAACTTTAATTAAGAAAGCTTTTAAAAAGAAAAAGTAGCTAAAGAGTTATATAGCTGTGAAGTTGCTTATTTTCTTTGATTTTCCTAGTAAAAGGCGGGCGTTGACTGAATCCGGGCGTTGAGTGCACGGACACAGTACCACTTCTAGGATTTTAAGGATTATTGCCTGGAACAGAAGATCCTAACACTCTGTATGCCAGCGCACTTATCTTATATCCTCCAGCCGCTTGATGTGGTCTGTTTCGCGCCACTAAAGCTGAAGTACTCCCAGCGCGTGCGGGACTTGGCGCGCCAACGCGTCTTTTATATCGACAAAGAGGGCTTCCTACTAGCCTTTCGCGACGAGTTTTTTAATATGTTTACACTAGAAAACTACAAGAAAGCTTTTAAGGCCTCTAGGCTTATTCCTTTAGATGCGGTGGTGGTAGTAGATCGCCTTAATGTGCGTATTCACACTCCACCTTAGGGTACCCCACTAGATACACTATGGCAAGCTAGGACCCTAAGCAATACCCTTGAGTTTGGATCCTAGTCAAAGCTCGTACGCGACTCTTTTATTTGGTCTCCACCCAATGCTAAATTGAGCTACTCACAGCTTATAAAAGGTGCTGAACTTATGCTCTACTATGGTGTACTTTAAGAGACCCGCATTAAGGAACTTAAGGAGCAAATTAAGGTTCTAACAAAGCAAAAAACGCGTAAAAGAAAGCGCATTTAGAAAGGTAGGACGCTAGGCTTTGCTCAGGGAGCAGATTTAGGAGTAGAAAGCCCTTCTATTAGGGTGAAGTTGTCGAAAAGGGCGCGAGGTAGTGGTGAGGGAGAGGCAGGTCCCTTAACTCAACGCCACTGTGGGAGGTGCGGAGAGCCTGGGCACAACGCAAGGACTTGTCAGATAGATAAAGAGATAGAGGAGGAGTCAGATGTTACCCTTAGCGGCTTATTTTCAGATAGTGTTGATAGTAAATCAGAATGATTTTATTATAGGTTACTATAAGGCCAAAAATGACAGGTTAACTTCATCTTGCAATAGTACGCACTTAGTGACTGAAAATTAGATAAATTACTACTTAAGATATAGTATACTTCACTGCGAATCATAATAAGTATACTATATATTGCCTACGTATAGTATGGTAGATAATATATTGTATATTATAGGGAGTCTTGTTGTAAGTTCGTACTGCCAAGAAAGACTCCTTAGCTTTGCGCGACTGCAGCAGCCGCGCAAAGAGGCTGCACGACATAAAAAGTAGATTAAATAGTAACTTGGTATATTGTAAGTTATAGTAGGTTATTATGAGTCACTATAAAGTAACGTTGGTGGTGTTCTATAATGAGTTATGAGGGACCTCGAAGTTGCCAAGAAAAACTATCCGGCAGACTAATCTGTCCGGGCTACTAATAGAATATGTTATATACTAGTTTAGATCTAAAACTAACTTATTATTAGTAGCCTATACGCTATATACTATTTTTAGCTAACTTTAATATTAGTTAAATATTACTATAGTTAATATTATAGAATTTAGTTTATTCTATTTTCTTCTTTAACTACTATTCTCTTAAATAACTATTTAACTAGTTATTATATCTTTTTATTATACTAATACTATTAAGTACTATATTAAGTGCTCTCTAGAAATTAGTATATAGTCTTATATTAATAAACTAGTTATCCTACTATTAGATACTCTTCTTAGATATAGAATTCTAGTTCTATAGGCTAATAGATTAGAAAGTAGAATAATTTATTATATCTAACGTCCCCCTTTAAACTTTTAAAAGTTAGAGATAAAAAAAGACATTTGCTATATAGGACGCATAGTAGTTTAATACTTAATAAGCTAAAAATAAATAAATTTATAACCTATACTAAAACTCTTATCTTTATATAGGTATTATCTAAACTATATTTTAAAAGGGCGTAAAGTACCCCTCTAGTTATCTATATATATTCTATCTTAACTATAGCTATATATTATAATACCTAAGTATTAATACTACTAATACCTAGCTAATTAGTACTAAGCACCTTATTAACTATGTAAGGTTCTAAGTATATATATAGTATAGAAGAACCTAGCCCTAATTAGAACTTAGTAGAAAGATAGATTAAGTTATGTGTTAGTAGAAAGAAACCGCCTATTATATTCTCAAGAGCTAATTAGGCACTAGCTTACTATATAATCTATATAGTAGAGTTTATTCTATTATATATCTTCTTACCTATAGAAGCTTAGCCCTATTAAGCTTTATACTAAACACTCTTCTAGAGAATACTCTAAATATTCTTATTACTAATCTAAGGTCTAATCTCCTCGCTTACGTTATATTACCCTTTTCGGACTAGCGCGATTACTAAGCAACGTTCTAAGCGAGGCTATATATATAGCCTACCTACATATCTACCTTATATAGATATTTCTACTATCTTATATTTAGATTCTAATATTTACTATTATCTTATATATAGTGTAATAACCCTTATAGTACCCTAATACTATAGTAGTAATTATTAAGCTACGGCTTAACTATTTATAGCCTATCTCTAAGGCGTTACTAATAACGCCTATTAATAAATATAGTAGGCAAGGCGCCTTTGCGTTCTTAAGTATCTTATATATTAGAAGCATAAATGCCTTCTTTAAAGTATTTCTAATATAACTAACAGTAATACTAATAACACTTATCTATAGATTACTTATTAATAATAAATATAGTAAAAGGTAAAGAATTAGCTCTACCTTATAAAATATATAGGTTATATCTTATAAGATATTAGTCCCCTAGTATTATTATAATAGATAGTCCCTAGAAAGATAACTTACTTATAAGTAATATGGCTTCTAATAATAACTTATAAGCTTAGTAAGCTTTATATATAGTAACTATTATAGCAGTTATAAGAATAGCTTACTAATAAGCAAATTTAGTTATTGTAATAACTATAAGCCTAGCGTACTTAAATAAGCCACCCGTAGTTATAACTATTAAACTTATTATAAGTCATTACAAATCTCTATAATTTCGCTTACCTTACTAATAAGAGATAAGATAACGTTAATATTATTACCTAGATTTAATAATAGTAATATCTCTAACTATAATATCTTCTCTATTACTTATAACACACTATAATAATAATAGATAGTTATATAGGACCTCTATAATAATAGCAGAAGGTTATAATATATAGGACCTCTATAATAATAATAGTAGATAGATATATAAGACCTCTATAATAATAGTAGATAGTAATAATCCAAATAACTTATAGTCTAAGATATAGTTATAAGTTAAGTTAGTAAGATTTATACTCTTAGTAAATTACTCTAGTGTAGTATAATAGTAACTCTAGTTATTAGATATGCTTATTTTTCTTAGTTAAAAGTCTTAAGATCTTATAGTAATTCTAATAAGTCTTACCTACTTTAGTAAAAGCCTAGGAAGTTCGACGTTACTATATAAAGTTTTAGGTTTTTATATATATTTAGAATTTTATAGTTATGTATAGGCTAGATTATAACACATAGTATAAAAGTAACTACTATAACTAGTAGTAGTACTTACCTTACCCTTAAGTTTATAACCTTAACCTCTAATCCCTGCCTATAAACTAGAATAAGTTAGATAATAACTTACTAGAGATAGAGCAATAATTCGATAAGCGTAAAGTTACCTTTAAAAAAACTTCTTGAACCTAAAGATTATAATAAAGCTTTTGTAGATAATAATAATAATAATAATATTTAACCTTTTAATAAAAGTAACCCTTTTGTTAATATATGTAATTAACTAACTATAATATATAACTAATAAGATTATTCTAGTTTACTATCTACTAATCTCTCTAAGTATATATACTTTACTAATATTACTAACACTAATAGTAATATACTAGATTACTAACTCCGAGTTAGTATAACTAGTGTAAAGAATAGTTTAAAGCTAGATAAAGTTAAGATTTAAGAATATATATAGTTTGTTAATACCATTAACTAGAAACCTAAGTTCTAGTAAGATATTATTATATTACTATTAATAACTATATAATAACTATATAATAACTATATAATAACTATATAATAACTATATAATAACTATATAATAACTATATAATAACTATATAATAACTATATAATAACTATATAATAACTATATAATAACTATATAATAACTATATAATAACTATATAATAACTATATAATAACTATATAATAACTATATAATAACTATATAATAACTATATAATAAATTACTAATAAATTAGAAGATAATTAGACTAAGCTTTAAGAGTTTAAACAACTTAAGGCTAGTTATAAAGTAGTAGAGTAATAGTTTAGAACAAAGTTAAAATAAGTTAAGATATTAGAGGGTTGTATATTATTATATAAAGACTTTCTTAAGGTAGTAGAATAAGATAATATCTAGCTATAAGCACATTATAAGTTATTAAAAAAGGACTTTATTACTCTTAGAAGATTTAAGATCCCTATCTCCCATTATATGGCTCTATAATAACAACTTAGGAAGCTTTAAAGTTAACTACTAGATAATTATATTCTGTGTATTAACTATTAAGACTTAGAGAACCGTGTCTTATAATTAACAAAAGCCGAGTATATAATTTAATAAGAATTAAATATAGCTCGTACCTATATTACTAAGTTTAAAAAATAATCGCCTATATGTATTATATAGCGAGATGAATCTTATAATATACAATAGTTTAGAAATTCTAATTAGCTTATTCCCTTTATTAAGCAACTTCCTAATATTAAAATTCGCTATACTCTAGTAAATAATCCATTATTTAATTATATATATTTGTCTCTTACTCTAGATTTATATTATAATAGGCGTGCTATTAGCCATAAAAGTTATATATAATAATAGACTTATCCACTGCCTCCTTATAAAGTAATTCTATTACTAGGACTTATAGCAGATTTTTAATACTTACGCATCTAAATGCCTAAGGTAGATCTTTTCTTTAGTAAAAATAAAGACAAAAATAACTATAAACGCTAGCGCATTATATTAATAAACAAACTATAGACTTTACTTACTAAGTAGCTATGTATTATATATTTATAAAGCTAACTAAAGAAGCGGGCCTAGACTCTTATATACCTATATTTTAAGACTACTATAATTGTAGCTAATATACTTAACTATCTTAACAAGATCTATTTGTTAGAGAATAAACTATTAGATGCCCAGAAAAAGATTATGGGCGATACTCTAGCCTAGGGTCCTAGAGAGACTCTTATAGATTAGCACGCGTAATTTATAGCAGTTGTTAACTATCTTAGTATATCTAACTACTTACTAATAAATTATACTTACTAGCTTATATATTCTTATATTGTCTATACTACTAACGCATTATTTATCTCTAGTAAGTCTTTTACTACTTATATAAAACACACATTATATATAGAACGCCTTAATCGCGAATCTATAATAGGTTATTTAGAAGCCTTTATAATAGTGTCAGATATGCAGCTGTTAGATAGAACAACCGCGTTGAGGTTGGATCTGTACAATTAAGCAGGGACCACCTGGCTTGGCACACTAGCGAAGAAGTCAGAACTAGCTGAACATAGGGGACACGAAGACAATACAATTATTATTATCTATAAAGACACATCATCGCATTTAACTATTAAATCTGACAATTAAGAGTCTTACTGCCTCAACTGATACGAAATGGCGCAACAACCATACCGCGATCCTACAGTAACACTGAGGGATCATACCGACTATATGGGATGGATAACGCAGCTGCAGGCGAGATGCGTTGTCTACAATATCTGGGATAAGCTTAATCTAAAGTCAACAGTCCTGCTGATATTAAGACTAGCAGTTGTTAGAGCTCTAGTAGTCGCTGATTACACACCAGCCGCAAACGTTGAAATCCTAACAAGACTAACTGCGCTGTCAGCAACTGGACAGAAGGCGTTTAAGGAAGACCTTGAATATTACAAGATCCTCGTCGAATAATATAAGAACAACCGGCACGACTTTAAGAAGGAACAAACAAGCCTCTAACACATTGTAGCATTTATCTAGTTAACTATATCCCTACACCTATTGCGCACGTGCTGCCTACTAGAGAAGCTACTGCGATAATGGATTACAGACCTACAACTAACGGTTGGAGTTAATAAACAAATTGAACAAAAACGAGCTCGCGAGCGATATCTTGCCTTACTAAGGCTAATGAGGAGCGTGTTGCAATAGGACACATGGCTAGCAGAGTACAACTAAGCAGCTACTAAGGCGGAGACATATTAAGTTGCTGAGCTATTATAATTAAATGTGATTATAAAAGACTTCCTAGTAGCTGTGAATAAAGTTGCTCCTATATAGTCTACAAACTTTTAAGATAATAGTTAATTTGCAACTAGCATGAGCCAGAAAGAGATAATAAAACGCTTCCAAGAACACATAATAGCAAACTATCCCCTTAGATTAGGGAAGCACAAAGCAGCTTTTGTAACTAATAATATATTATTTCTCGCTAAAGGTGGTGCAACCACCTAGGGCAATGACAGGGACGCCTCTTATGCCGAAAGCGCGCTATCCAACCGAAACCGGGGCAGACCCCGTAATCAACGTACAGCTAACAATAAAGATATCAAGCTTAAGCGGCCTTTAGATTAAGAGCCAGCTATAATAGGAGGAGCAAAATGCCCTGCCTATAGACAACGCCATAGTATTAGGGACTGCTATTATATTAACCTAGACAAAGCTCCTAAGTAGTAGAAACCTAATAAGATTATAAATAAGCTTATCAACTTCAAGCGTAAGAACGACGCAACTTTCTAAGGGCTAATCCGCGGACAAAGCAGAACCCAATCACAAACACCAATCATCAAACAATCGCACACGCCCACACCTAAGATCCTCAAGTCCCCTAAGGACTAACTAGAGGGACGGAGAATATCAAACGTTAACGCTGCGTTTACATCAGCGCTAATAGAAACAGAAGTATCTAATTACCCGCTAAAGCGCTCGTTCATTCTTAATTTAGGATCAACTTACTACATTACAAATAACCCTAACTATATCTATAACTTCTGTCTACCTACGTCTAGAGATTATATATAGGCTAGGAATACAAAGATATAGATAAAAGGCTATAACTCTGTTAACTTAACACTAAGAGGCTAATATAGAACAACTACGTTAGTTCTATATAATATAGCTATCTGTCCAGACCTCCTGTGTAACCTAGTCTCCTTTTGACTACTAAGGTATAGAGGAATCTAGTGGGATACGCAAACAGACCCAACTACGCTAAAAGGACTAGACGACAAGGTTATTAGAAAACTATCTAAGATATATAGTTAATAGGTACTTAAGTATAATCCGCTACCACCTACTTTATATTATATCCGCAAGAATGTATTACAAATAAAAGGAGCACTACAAAGGGCCTTAGCCGAATTATAGCATAAGAGACTAGGACACCCTAGACTAGCAGCTATTAAACATCTTGTGCAGCAAGCTAAAGGGGTGCGAGTTAAGGGAGTTACAATAGTTTAATGCGACTCCTATAGGAAAGCAAAGATCTAGCAACAAATTAGCTAAGCACCGCGAACCAACAATAAAGGACTAGGAGAAAGACTAGCTATTGACTTTCATGCCTACGAGGCGCAAAGTAGCACTGGCGAAAGGAGCTAGATGCTTGTCACTAACAGGTACTTAGGCCTGCAATAGGACTTTTATTTTAAAGATAATTAACTAGCAAAGTTAGTTATTAAAGTTCTATTAAACTTCTTTCTCTTCCTTAAAAACTATTATAACATTACAGTCAAGGTTATTAAAGCGGACAACAAGATTATAATAGTGAAACTGGAAATTAAGCGCTGGTTGGCATCACAAGGAATTACTGTTAAGCCTTCCGCCCTAGATACACAAGCTTAAAATAGAGGTGCCAAACACTTAGGGGGTGTAAACAAAGAGAAATCGCGCGTAATGCGTCTTAATGCTAACCTACCCTAGGAACTATAGCCTAAAGTTACAAGAGCTGTAGTATACCTCTATAATCAAACACCGAATTATGCGAATAACTAGAAAACGCCATACAAGATATTCTTCACACGAGTTGCTCTGAACAACGGAGTAGTCACCTCAATCAAGAAACCTAACCTTGCTTACCTCAAAGCGTATGGCTGCAAAGCGTTCGCAATAACAGATAATACACATCGAGGTAAATTAAGGCTACAACGCCTAGACCTAAAGGCTTAGATTAGTTACCTAGTAGGATACTAGTCCTTAAACATCTATTAAATCTAGATACTGTCACTTGCTAAGGTAATAAGTACCTATAACGTTATCTTTGACGAACAAACTGTCTTTAGTGGCAAAACTAAGGACCTTATAGATAACCTTATGCACAGCACACTAGAGGAAATCGCCACATACGTAAGAACAATCAAACTCCTAACACTAAGTTATTAACTAGAGACAGAGTCCTTCTATAAAGACGACACTGTTAGAGGCTTATTAAATCCCTAAGGCGAAGTAGACCCACCAGGCTACTACTAAGGAGTGAAGATTAGGGACAACTATCTAACTCCTCCAACTACACTACCACCTGCGGCATTACTTACGTAGTTAATAGCTAGAAATAAATTAGAAATAAACCTAAAAGGATTATCTAAGACTGTCCCCTAGGCAGCCGCCTTTATGGCAGGAACTTAAGCTAGCTATATTAGGAAATACAGAGGGGATATTATAGGCAAGGCTAAGATAATAAGAACGCTCGCCAAAGGCTTAAAGCCCTATTAAAGTTAACTCCCACCTCTGCCAACGTGCCGTACTAAGCTTAAGGATCACCCGATGGGCGAATTGTTTAAAGAAGCAGAGCGGGATTACCTTGCAAGCCACAAATAAATGAAATTATAGTTAGAAGTACTAATAAAGAAAATTAAACTAATAGGACAGCAGATTCTTGACTGTATGTGGGTATGCACCTATAAGCTTAATAAACACTATCGCTTGCTGAAGTGCAAGGCACGGCTTGTTGTCTGGGGCGATTAATAACGGAATATTACCTCTCAAGACACTTATGCAGCCACGCTTGCTAGTAGGTTGTTCTGAATGCTAGTGGCAATAGTAGCTTACTATAATATAGAGCTTAAGCAATATAATATTATAAACGCTTTTGTCTATGCAAGTATGGACTAAGAGGTATATATAAGAATGCCCTGTGGCTATTAGAAGCCTAGAACGATACTTCAAGTTAACAAGGCTTTATATGGTCTTTGGATTTCACTACTCCTTTAGTAGAAAGAGTTTACCTTAACACTTAAAGCTCTAGGCTTCCAGATAGTTCCTTATAAGCCATACTGCCTTTTTAAAGACAGAATTATTGTCTTCTTCTACGTTAACGATATTATCTTAGCTTTTATATGCAGAAAGAGGAAAAAGCCTAACAAGCAATTAAGCGCCTACAAGAAAAATACACCATAAGTAGAGGAAACAACCTTTAGTGGTTCCTTAGCGTAGAGATTATTAGAGATTAAAAAACTAGGATAATTTGACTCTCTTAGGCTGCCTATTTAGATAAGATTAGTTAATTAGTTAATAAGAGGAATATTTAACACAACACCCTAATAGCAGCTATTGAGCTAAAACTATAAGACGGCTTAGCGACACCCTTAGAAATTAACAAATACTAACGCAAGATCAGATCGCTTCTGTTCGCAGCAGTAACAACTTAACTAGACATAGCCTTTGCAACCTTAAGGCTAGCTTAATTCCTGTTAAATCTGGGCTTAGAACATCACAATGCCGCTAATTAAGTACTACTATACTTATTAAGCACCAGATAGAGAGCACTGCAGCTCGGAGGAGGCAACTGCCTTTAAGTAGCTAGCGATGCCTTATTTGCTGACAACACACTAGACAGAAAGAGCTCGTAAGGATACGCTATTAAGCTATTTAATAGACTTATTGCCTAGAAAGTAAGTAAACAAAACACTGTTACAACTTTAATAACTGAAGCAGAGCTTCTTGCCCTATTATAAGTGGCTAAGGAAGCAATCTTTATATTAAGACTACTGGACGAACTGCAGATTAAACTGCGCTTATTGTTAATTACTATTTAATGCGATAACAAGCAAACTATTCGACTAGTCACTAAGGAGATATCTAGGCTTTAGACTAAACTACGACATGTTGATATTCACAATTACTAGTTGAGATAGGAAGTCTCTACTAGAAAGATTAAGGTGGAGTACGTACAATTGGCAGAGATAATCGCCGACGGCTTTACAAAGGTCCTCCTAGTTAATAAGTAGGAAGGATTCCTAACCTAACTTAGGCTAGTTAAGGTAATAGAACGCAAAGTAGCAAATAAAGTACCTCTTAAGGAAATTTAAGGGCACCTTAATAACCTTACTTTAGGATAATAGGCTACTAAATAGTTTAGCTTGCAAGGATCTTCCAAGCTAAGGGGGTGTGTTAGATATGCAGCTGTTAGATAGAACAACTGCGTTGAGGTTGGATCTGTACAATTAAGCAGGGACCACCTGGCTTGGCACACTAGCGAAGAAGTCAGAACCAGCTGAACACGGGGGACACGAAGACAATACAATTATTATTATCCATAAAGACACATTATCGCATTCAACCATTAAATCTGACAAATAGCTTCTAACTACTTAAAAGCTCGTATAATAAATATAACCATAACTAGATTTAATACCACTATGTGTACTACTTTATCTATTCTATATATAAAGTCTACTAGACACAATAACTATAAGTGCACATTACACAAATTAGACCTACTAGCTAAAGCCAATACCTATTTTAAATGCGGCGTAGCGGAATATTAAGTAATAGACGCGACTACTAACTATTGCAATAATGCCATTACCCTAGCGAAGAATATTAAGTATCTTTATATTATCCTCTTAGGCCCTATTAATTATAAAGACGCGCAGTATATCTACGCTATTTAGATAAACTCTAACTAACTATATAGAATATATAGACATAATAGCTTCTATAGTAAGTTACCTAAACCTAATAATCTAGCCAATAATAATCTAGATATATGTTAAGGTTAGGACTATAAGGATAAGAATAAGTTATATTTTTAATAGTTCTAGCGCAAGATTACGTAATAAAGTAATAATAACAGCGTATATAAAGAAATCTCGTGGCAGTATAGCAAAAGATTAATAAGTTTAAATTAGACGCAGAACTAGGTCTTAACCTATAGTGTATATAATAGATCTTCGTAATTAATATAGACAAACTAGATAAAACTAAATAATAACTCTAGTTTACTTATTTAGTTAAACTAGCTACACTTTAAAAATAGGCCAAGGCGTAATAGCTTACTAACACTAGAGCTAGCATAAGTTTTATTAGTCCTTTATACGTTAAATAATACTAGCTAAGACTATACTATATTAATAATCTAATTACTCTATACCTTGTGGATAATAAAGTTATAAATAAAATTAGTAAAGCTATAGACCTTATAATACAGTATAGTACTCACAGTAGTATTATAATATACTTTATTACTAATATTAGCACTTTTAATATTATCCTTAGCATAGATTAGATATTTACTTATAACCCATAACTAGAATTACGCAACTAATCTATAATATTTAATGTATATTATTGCCTAGTTTATTACCTTAAAAATACGCTATTCGAAACTGTATACTATAATAAGCCACCTACTAGTTCCTTATAACCTATAATAACTTACGAGAATATTAGTCTAGTTACTAGCTAGGCAGCTTATCTAATAGTAGTCTATAACCAAGACTTTGTAACGTAGCTAAAGCCTTATAACTAGGACTAGCTAGGTTAATCGCCCAACCTAATAATAGGCAATTGCAATGCATAGACGTTTTACGCTGCTATAGAACTCGCCGCGTATAATTAGACAAATTATAATAAGTTTATAAAAAAGTTGTCTAATAAGCCTTATATAATAAATAAAATAGGATAGTTATTACCTATGTGGTTATAAAATAAGTCTTAGTATTTCGATCTAAAGAAGACTAATAAGTTACCTCTCCATTACTCTAGAGTTAATTATACTATTAACCTTATTAATAATAAAGTCTTATAACCGCACATATATAGTCTTATATAAGAATATTCCGCGCTCTTATGGCAATTGCCGCCTACTTCAATATGGACATACATTAATACAATGCTGTCAATGCTTTTACCAACGCTAAACTCCCCAAACCTGTTTACACCTTTCAACCAGAAGGTTTCTATAACAGCAGGCACTACTGGCAACTTCATCGCGCCCTTTATAGTCTCAAGACGTTACCACTACTCTAGTACGTAGTAGTAGTAGTAGTAGTAGTAGTAGTAGTAGTAGTAGTATTGATTAACGTCCAGGAACGTAATGTTCTAGCCTCCCATGGGGCATGGGGACGTGCTAAGCTGTATTTACAGAAAGCATTTCGTGCCTGTCGGCTGGCTACCACAGTAGCTTTGTTGTACATAGCCCATCCTCCCTTTAATAGGTCTACCTGCTACTACAGGCACCTAGATACCTACAGTAGCCGGCCCTCATCTGTGAGGGTGTTGTTGTCCTGCCCCTCTCTCCCTCGCCCTTGTAGCTCTGCTCCCGTACTGTCTTCCTCCCCCTACCTCGTACGAAGTAGGACCTCGTACGAGTTAGCAAGCTGCCTTGTACCTTGAGTAAAAACCTCGTAGGGGAAAACCTCAAGCTTGAACAAGTAGTAGTAGTCGCCTGAGCGGGTACTTAGTTTGGGTGAAAGGTTTTGACCAAGTCTTGGAGCGAAAACTCTGCATCTTGGCTTTGGTCTCTTTATCGCAACAGCGCCAGCTTTTTGCGGATAAGAACGTGATTCTAGTAATCAGCTTGTTCAGGCGAACAATTTCATACTACAGGAACCCCCCACACGGTCGTGTGGGTGGAATCACGATTTTGGTGTTCCTGCTACTCTAGTACGAAGACTTTACAACTACACTTAAGAGCTTTAGTCTATCACCAGTACTTGACGCACCCTGTCTATAGAGAGACGACCGCATTATTGTCTTCTTTTATATAGATGATATTATTACTATAGCCCTTCTAGGTCATTTATCCTTCCTTGACGCCTTTGAACGCAAGCTTGTCAAACAGTATGAAATCACTGACTTGCAAGGCCAAGAGAACTCTACTTTTTATAGTATTACCACACACAGAGACCGCGACAATAGTCATCTTTAGTTGTTACAACGTGACTACATCTAGAAAATCTACGCCAAATACCTAGCACCTTAAAAGTTGTCCTGGACTAAGGCACCTACTTCACCTCCACCTTTTAAGGAGCTTGTACTATTAACAGAGTCTAAGAACGAGGACACATCTTATCGTTACTCCTAGATAGTTGGATCTATTAGCTACGCCGCTAGTGCTACACGTCTAGATATTGCTAAAGCTTATTTAAAATTGGCTAAATTCCTTACTAACCCTAGCCCTAAACACTTATTAGCTGCATATTAGTGCCTCGCATACCTACATTACTCCTAGGACCAAGCACTATACTACTCTGCAGACTACACTACTCCGCATCTCTATTAAAAAGATACTAAAGAGACCAACTTCTATGGCGCAACTGACGCGTCTTACGCCGATCATAAGGCAACCCGCAAGTCCTTACAAGGCTACATCTTCTTCCTATTTGGCGATCGACTAGAAAGCAACGCTCCAACGCTGCGTTGTTAAGTCAACTACCAAAGCCGAACTCATCTTACTCTCTACAGGGTACACTAAGTACTACTGGTGGTCCAAGATCTTCAATAATCTCCACCTAGACTTTGAGGAACAACCCTCTATGTACTATAACAACAAACAGACAATTCGTCTACTAGTTATAGAATCCCCTCAGCTAAAGACAACCCTTCAACACGTGGATATACACCACCATTAGTTACAGGAATAGGCACTACAAGGAACTATTACTCCCGCTTACATTAAAACTAACTCTTAGCCCGCTAACAGCCTTACAAAACTTCTACCTAAATAGAAGCATTAGGAATAGTTAAAGCTCTTATAACTTAAGCCTATTCCAAAGCAGATTACAGGTGAACAAGTAGAGCCTTTAAGCTCTTCCACCTCTGCGACCTTACAGCAGAACATTAGCGGTTCAGGTAACCTATAGATCTTACCCTATCCCTGCGCCTATAGTCTCTAGAATCACTGTGTTTTACTATATCAATAAGGCCTATAGCTACGCGCTCCTCTAGTCTAATACTCCTCTATCTCTACATATTAATAAGGCACATAGCTACGCGCCCCTCTAGTCTAACACCTTTTAGCTTACTCACACTATTATTATAGTGTTTTAGGGTGACTTTCACAGCAAGCAGCCTACACAAAAACCTACTAACAGCTCCTTTTTCTTCCCCTTACTAAGGTTAGGAGTTGTTTGTTGCCTATCGCGCCATTTTAACTTCATCTCTTGTCGCCACACATACCTGTTTTAACTCAGGACCTAGCATCTCTCAGATCACCACTATTGGCAATCTAAAGGGGGTGTGTAAGACTGCCGCATAGCTGTATGGTCGGTCCTTAGTCACATGACCTCGGCCGGAATAACCTTATGCCTAGCCTCACCCATACACCTTCAGGCCCTCGGTCCTCCATAGTAATGACACACCTCTTTTCTGATGGTCAACCTATATCACTATGAATTACTGTGATCTCCACTATCTTACAATATATAAAGACCTATATAAGTAGCAAGACTTTAGTATTTAAAGAGAGCTCTAAGAGTGGAATCTTAGTATATATCTCCTTTCTAGCAATAGTATTTAGCTTCTTCTTCGCAGCTGCTATAAAGCCTTCTCTAAACTATATAGGGAGTTTTAGGACAGTATTCCAAAATTAAGATAGGGGTGGAAGCTAGTCTCTGTAGACTCGCCGTAATAGTGCGATTAATTAGGGCACTTTCTTCCGCACTTCTAACTCAATTTTGGCAACCGCACCCCCTCCAGTCCCCACAGACAGCATTGTACCGTTTAATGCTGCGGATGACACAGAAGTGTTGCGCAGTGTTTGCGTTGTGCTATCTTACCGATTTGACGATGTACTTGATCCTGAAAAATTGAGGGCCTCGTTTGAGAGACTACTGGATCGGCCGGGATGGCGGAAGATTGGTGCGCGGCTGAGGCTAAATGTATGTGCCTGTGTGTTTTTGCGAGAGCTCACAGAGCGCTGACTGGGGACAACATCAGGAGAATGGGCGGCTTGAATATCATATTCCGGAACGATTTGACGAGAAGCGACCAATCGTTACCTATTCCTACGTCGCCCACAGCATTTCCATCCTAGAACATCCGGTAGCTTCGAGATTGCCGCGAGCAACAGAATGGCCTTCCGTTCAAGGCGACCCCAATGACTTTGATGAATTAACGCGTAGCGCGGATACTCCAAAAACGCTCAACGAATACCTCACCAGGGACGTACCGCAGTTATGCTTACATGTCGTCTCCTTTACCGACTCGACGTTGATATCTATCTCTTTGCCACATACGCTCACTGACGGCACGGGAGGTGCACTCATTTATCGATGTTGGTCTCTTGCTTTGCAAGGGCGGGATGACGAAATACCACCATTCCATGGGTACAACCACGATCCTCTGGCAAGTTTTGGAGAGACAACGAGCGAGCCCTACATATATGCCAACAAACTCCTTACAGGTTGGAAAAAGTGGTTGTTTATTGCCTACCAGGTATATGATTCCTGGTGTTACCGGACATCATCGCGCATTGTTTGCGTACCTGGGAAGTTTCTGGCCGAGCAACGCCAACGAGCTATCCAAGAGATTAGGGTAGCAACAGGAGATGACAAGGCATTTGTCAGTGATAACGACGTCCTTACTGCATGGTTCACATGCCTCTGTGTGTCCCATTTTCCTCATAACTCCAGCGGGACCGTTCGAATCATGAACGCCTTTGCACTTGCGTCTGTGTTGGGCAACGATCATCTGCCCTCCAGCAAGGCCTACATTTCCAACGCAGCTACGGAGATTTATACCTTCGTAAAGATCCGGGATTTCTTTACTAAGCCACTGAGTTACGTAGCTCATGCCATACGACGCTCGATGATGGAAGCAGGAACGCGCGAACAAGTCGAGGCTTTGCAAGGCATGAAGAGGCAATGCTTCGTGGAAAATGGACACACCTGGCCAATATTTGGCGATCCTTCAATGGAGATGATGAGCTATTCTAATTGGACTAAGGGCAAATATTTTGAAACAGACTTCTCTGCGGCTGTCGTCAAGGAAGGTTTTCCCCGCGCCGCGCGAGCGGAAAAGCCGGGCTTTGCGTCCATGGTCCAATTCAACGCATGGTCTTCGAAGTTCGACCTCCGAAATCTGATGCCTATAATGGGGAAGGATGCGGGAGGGAACTATTGGTTGCAAGGTCCACTACGCGATGTGGTTTGGGATAGAATTGACAAGGAGCTGAAGGCAGCCTGATACGTTCGAGGGTCTTGAGGCGGCCCCATTTACTAATAAAATTATAGTTAACACATTTTTGTTTAGCTAAATTGCGATGAGGTACAGAGCTCTATTACTTTCACATGGCCATAGACTTAGGCAATTTTGTAGCATGAGTGTAGGTAGATATATTTGCCCCCAGAATTTGCCTCTCCTTCTTGTGTTGTTGCCTTGTATTTAGATGAATTGATGCTAGATCACATCGCCAATAACGAAGGACATCGAGTAATGCAAAATGGTACAATATTAGCAGCTGAGGTAGCCAAGGGTCACTCTTACACCGACAACTCAAAACTCAAATTCCGAGATTGGTATTTTCCATCAATTTTTCATCTAAATTTAGTTGAAACAGGCTAGATTTTGCGAACTCCAGCCTCCCTCCGCCCTCTACTTATTGCGCTATTGCGTAGTAAGGAAAATGGCAGAAACTGCAGATTCTGCAGCGGCAGCTAAGGTAACCCCTAACCGCCAGCAGCCCCCCTCTGAGGGCTGCACCAGGCCAGGAGGACCCGAGTCCTTGAGACAGAACAATTTTCGCACCTCTAAGAGGTCCCGCGTGATAGATATCCGCGCGCTAGCACGCCTCTAACTCGGTGGTAGTGCGAACACCCAGGACAGGGCTAGAGCAGCAACGGCAGCAGCAACTAACAACGTCACTAGCGCGATCGCCCCTCATTTCGCCACCGCCATACATGCTATTTAGAGGCGCAAAATTATCACTACAGCCTTAGCAGAGGCTATTGACAACTGTATAATAAGCTATAAGAGCCCTGAGGATGTGGGGATCGCGAACGACCTCCGGCGCCTAGTTATCTAGGCTATTACCACCTTAGTCACTAACACGGGCAGCAATACTAGCAGCCCAGCCAGCAACAGCAACAGCAGCGGCGCCTACTCAAGCGCCGCCCAACGCTCCTACAAGACTTACGCAGATGCTGCTGCATCCTCCTTAAGGGAGAGCGACTATCCCACTTCTAGAAGCACGTCCTAAAGAGGACGTACACGGGCATCACCAGCTCGCACCACACAGGCGCGATAAGACGACAACATCTGCATCCTACTTATAGTGCCTACTACAATCTAACTCCTTAACCTAGCACTAATAGCTATCTAGCAGGCTATCTGCAGAGCAACAGGACTTTAGATAACTAACATTCCCTAGGCTATAGCTACTAAGACAGGATAGGCACTAGCCCCAGCTAATAAGACAATCCGCGACCAACTTATAGAGCAAGAAAACTAGGCTAAAATAATCCGTGCTATTAACGGTGATAGGGCTACCCTCCCGCAGAGGTGGTATAACTACGCTGTTTAGAACGTCTAGTGCGCCTATAAGAGCCTTCTAGGGGAAGAAACTCCTATCACCCTATAAGACGTCGAGGCAGAGGCCGCTGCCCAGACTAAGGTGCAGCTAATTAGCTGCCGGCCCTCTAGACACAGCCGTAACAAGAGAGGCCTAATCACCTAGGTTATCTCTTTCCTTAAACTAGTACGGTCCTTCCAACTCTTTGGAACTAGCGACTGGTCTAAGGAAATTATTAAGAAAGCGGCGATAGTACGACACGAAGACGGCTGCTAGGGCTACTGCAACCCTACAAAGTGTACGAAGGCTGCTAGGTGCGCTCACTATAGAGAGAAAATTACAGGCCATGCCAGACTAGCGGGCGCAGAGTGCACCTACAAGGAGAAGTGCGTGAACTGCTAAGGACCCCATTAGTCTGGCCACAACACCTGCCCTGCAACCCCCTAGAGAGTGGACAGTAGGATTATTAAACCTACTAAGAAAGAGCTTATAGTGCTCTAACGCGCTGGACGACGCGCCTTTTAGCAGGTGCACAACTTAGTTAAGTAATAGGTACAACAGCTAGTGGAACAACAGCTCTCCTAGGAATTATTACTGGTTACGCAGGCAGCCCCTGCAGACCAGAACGGTATGCCCGCCACTATTGAAACCTGGAAAAAGCGTACAGCTCTCTAGGCCCTAACGCTGGCTAGGACACTAATTAACAAATAGAACTCTAGGCCGACTAGGAACGCCTCCTATTAAAGGTCCCTAAACCTAGCACAGCTATCTGCGCAGAGCGTAGACCCCCAAAATAGACACACTGCCTTGTCCTAGGAAGTAGACTTAGATATAAACAATTCTCCCGCATTATAGTAGAATAACTACTAAACTGGCAGCGCACCCCTAATAAGGCTAAGGACATATAGATTAGGTGGGTTAATGTGGGCAAGAGTTTGCCTAGCTATATTGCCGCCCTTAAAATAGCTTATAGCGAAGGAATTAATGTCCTATGTATATAGGAACTGTTCACATGCGTAGGCATATAAACCTTAACGCACCCTGGCTATACACACTACCCACTAGTGGAAGCGTGGGACAACCTAGCAGAATAGGTGACCTAACGGCCGAGGGTGATAATATATATCTGGAAGGGGGCAGGCCTCCGTATTATATATTAAAGGTTACTCTAGGATAGGGACCTGTAGTAGGTAGAAGTAAACAGCATATCTGTGCTAAACACCTACAGACAACTGCAGGCCCTACAGGTCCTAGACTAAGCTCGGCCATATAGTGTTCGGCCACGTATAGTGATCGGCCACCCCACCCAAAACAGCCACACAGTTTGGAGTCGCGATTTCTCAACAACAACAATTATATTTGCCACTCAGTACACATAGAATCAAGAGTAAGCGCTGTCGCTGCTGCTGCTGCTTTTTGAGCTTGTTTCTCTGGTGTAGCGCTTGCTTGTTTAGCCTGTTGAGCTGCCGCTTGGTCAATGGCAGCCTTAATACTCTCAACGTTGCTGAATCGCTCATTTGGGTTAACTTGAACCCGCTTTCTTGTACGAGTAACCTTATGGGTATCTAGTTGATATTTAAGTCGTTGATTCTCAGCCTCTAGCTGGGCTGCCCTGGTGTTTGCCTCTGCAATAGCCTTGCCTGCCTTGCCAAGCACTATCCGGGTACTTCGTGAAAGAGATTCTGATAGTAATAGTGCCTGCTGAGCCTTGTATAAGGCCTGTGAGCTTCGAGGTGTGTTGAAGAGTGGATTTGAGGCAGCTGAAGCCTGGCTGCTAGGTGGAGGAGTAACTGGCCGGCTAGTTACTTGGGATGACAGCAGTACAAGGCCTGGGTTGTATGGGCAGAGGCCAGAAGCCCTCCAGCCAGCTCGTATAACACGCTCTGATAGTCCTTCTTCCCTTGCCTTGTTGTATGATGTAACAAAGCGCTCTTTCTTAATAGGTGCTGCGTCATCAAGGGCAGAGAGAGCTTGAATCTTATCACGGTACTTGGATTTGAGTACTGAGAAAGGAGCAAGATCTAGAGGCTGTAACAGGTGGGAGGCGTGAGCTGGGAGGTACAGGAGGTGGATCTTGTTGACCTTGCAGAGCCACATGAAGTCGATAGGTGTATAGGAGCCATAGCCGTCAAGAAGGAGGAGTCGATAGCCGCTGTTAGATGGTGAAGTATTTAGTATAAAAATACGCTGTAACCATTCATATCCAATTGAGTTCGACGTCCATCCATTCTCTGACGTTGTGTATAGCCAATCTAGTGTGTCTTGTGCTGGGAACCAGGTAGATTGCAGATGCTTGCCCTTAAAGATGACTAGGCATTGAAGCTTGACGCCGACGGCTAAGATGGTCTCAATAATCGATACCCACTCGCGATCCTCTGGAGATTTGATGTAAGCTTTCTTCTTTGAAGAGCTTGCAAGCACCTGGGCATTCGTACATACCCCTAGTGCGCACCCAGTCTCATCCATATTCCACATATCTTCATATTGTATGCCTAGCTCTATTCTTGTCCGCTCAAACAGCTCAAGAAAGGCCTTTATAGTGTCGTAGTTAGCTGCTGTTGTTCGTGCGCTCTCGATTGTTCGGCCGATAATAGATGCGACGCGTGGGTTGCGGGCGATGAAATGGGGTATCCATAGTTGCCCTAGAGGCTCGTAGTCACCGTTCATGTGCAGGATTCGGGTGGCCATTTCTCGTACGCGTGGATGAGAGGGAGGTTGTGCGCGTGAGTCCTCTTCTAGTATCCACTCTACTAGAAAGTGCTCTTGCTCCGGTGTTAATCGCTGTTGATTTGAGTGAGCTATCGCGTTGGGTTGGTGACATTAAGGTCTACTTTGACCTTTGTGCGTTTATTAGGCTTTAGATCCTTAATTTAAGCCTTAAGTCTAGCAATACGCGCCTTGGCTGCAGCTAGCTTGGTCGATTGCTGCGACCAACCCTTTATTAGCGCCTTCTCTACCCGCCGTTGCGCCCTAGATCCTTGTCCATCTGCCAGATTTACTAATAGACAGGGTATCTCTTAAGGTCTAGATGGTGTACGAACTATGGGTGATCGCTTGCGCTTCCGGGGTGGGCTTGGAGTCGTTGGAGGTACTATAACCTTCTGATTGCACGGTAGTTGTGAAGAATCGAGAACCTTTCTAGGGTTGTACGGATGTATACTAGCTGTACAGAACCCCATCGTGATATAATTAGCTGTGACACGGCCTCAAGCGTCTGCGTATAGCATGAGGAAGCAATTGCGCTTGACTGGTGCTGCATCGGATAGGGCTGACAGCTTATCTAGCTCCCGACGGTAATTCTGCTTTAGTGGGCCAAAGAATAACAGATTAAGAGGCTAAAGTAGGTGCGAAGTGTGAGGAGGCAAGTATAGGACGAAGATCCAATTAGTTTTAGCTGTCCACATGAATTCTGTCGTCGCATGCGAGCCGTGACTATCGCAGATAAGAAGGCGCCAGTTAGATAAGTTGTCAGGCGTGCTTTCTAGTAGAAATTTAGTCTCTAGCCACCGTAGACTAATATTATTTAATGTCTAGCTATTTTTAGACACTGTATAGTGCCAATTAGGCGCGCTGTCAATAGGGAACTAGGTACTTTAAAGCCCTGCGCCCTTAAATATGACAAGAGGCTTGATAGAGCGGCCCTTGGCGCTGGCGCATTCTATAATTAATACCCAATCAGTTGATCCAGGCTCTTTCACGTACGTACGCTTGGATCCTGACTTCGTCACAGGTCCTAGTACCCTCCCATTGCTACTGCTGCCTTGCCGAAGGCCGTGTTCGTCCATATTCTAGATATTGGATGGTTTAATGCGGTGTTCGCTAACGATAGCCTTTAATACAGTAAAGAACCCTTTAAGAGTTAATTTGTCTAACCTATTAACGCGTGCTTTATCAAGTGATCAACTAATTAGGGTAGTAATAGTCAGATTACGAGCTCTAAAGCCGGCAATCCAATTCTTGCCTATGGGAATGTGGTCGCCGTTAACGCGTGCGATGCAATTGGCCATTTCGCGTACAGTAGCATAGCTTGGAGCGCGCCAAAGGCTATGCTCCTCGACTATCCAATTAGCGAGCCATCTCTCCTAATTAGGAGAGAGCTTCTGGCGTGGTAACTGTGCAGATACCGCATCGGTGCGGCTATTGAGGCGGTTTCGAAGTGTGGAGGGTGGGATCGCGTAGTCTGAGGCCATAGACCGTACTAAGGCGCCTTGCAGCATCTTAGCTTTATATATTGCGTGCTTAAGATTATGGGAACTGTATTAAGGCTCCATATCTACAATTATATGTGATAATTATATGTGGTTGTGGAGATATTGCAGTTGGAAGAATTCTGTGTGCGCGAACGCGTCACGCGCGATAGGTGGGGTGCGCCATAGGTCGGTGGGGCGGCTTAGACCTGTAATGCGGCTTAGACCACGTCACCTAGGTTACTATAATCCTAGGGTGTGGCCAATAATCCCTTGAACAATATCACTACTAGGTTCTGACAGACTAGCTACCAAAGTTCGCTGGTATAGTAGCCTTAGGAATACACTAGGTCCTTAACCCTGCTAGCCTAACTAGTAATAAGCTAGAAGCATGCATAGACACTCTTACTTAGGTTATTAACAAGGGCATACACACAGCAAGGAAGGCTAATTGCGGGGCAGGGCGCTCTGCCCCCTAGTGGACGGACGAGTGCCGCGAGGCTCGCCGACAACACCTACGCTTGATGGACGGACACACAGGTCAAGGACCCACAGACGCAACCTGTATCTTCTACACAGTCGTACAAAAGGCAAAAAGAGCCTACTAGCGGCACACTATAGACAACATTATAGATAATAAGGACCTTTATAAAATTATTGGCTAGCACCGCTTTAAGCCTACTTGCCTAGACGCGCCACTAATTGTTAACAGCACGCCTATCTATAACAAAGAGAGGAAGGCTGAAGCCCTCCGCTAAGCTATCTTCTGCTGCTTTAACGCAGATAACAACCTAGCTACACCTCTATCTCTATAGGAAGGGCCTACCCTCCTATAGGATATATACCTCTTAATAGAAGAAGTAGAAAGGAATATTATTAGTGTTACTAACACCTTACTAGGGCCAAATAGAGTCATAGTTAGGCTACTTAAAGCATACTAGCATACTATTTGGGAGTGCGTCTGCGGTATCTTCTGCTAGTGCCTCTAACTCAACTACTTCCCCTAGGCGTAGAAGCTAGCCGAAGTAACTATAATACCCAAGGTGGGCAAGAAGGATAGGAGCACCCTACAGGCGTTCTAGCCTATTGCCTTACTATTTTGCTTTAGCAAAGGGTTTAAGCGAATTATTGCTAGACAGATAGCCTGGACGGCAATAATAGAAGGGGTCCTTAGCTCACAGCACACAGGAGCCCTGCCAAAGAGGTCCGCGATAGATATAGTCACAGCCTTCACGCACGACGTGGAGAGGGCCTTCGCCTGGGGGAAATGCGTGACCATGGTCACTATGGACGTACAGGGGGCGTTTAATGCCCTCCTAGTCAACCAACTGCTACACCGCATAAAGGCACAAGGCTAGGCCACTAAGACTCTCTAGCTAACGAACAGTTTTCTCACAGAAAGGCGGGTAAGGGTTAGGCTGGGCAAATTAATTACCCCTACCTACCTAGTACAATGCGGCACTCCACAAGGCTCGCCACTTTTACCAGTACTATACACGCTATACTTTGCTGAACTTATAAAAGCTAGCGATAATCTACGCTTTAGATATGCTAACGACATTTGCCTCTATAGGGCAGCCTACACTCTAGAGGAGAGCAACCTCCTTATTGCGAATAACGTCAGGGACGTTATACAGTAGGGAGACGATAACTAAGTAGCTTTCGCACCTAAAAAGATAGAAATGATATACCTTGCCCGCCAGAGAGGGCCCACAGCGCCACCCTGCGTAGTTAATAACACACTAACGATCTACCTAGTTATATAGGATTAGGACTCGCCACAGCAGCTAGCACTTTAATAGCTTAGAGTTTAGTTTAACTAAAAGCTTATATTTAAGCGAAATATTGCTAAACGAGCTGCTAAGGCCCGCAAGGTGGCCCTTTATATTCGAAGCTTGGCCTGAACCACCTACGGCCCCCTAGCGGCTTCATTGCGCAAGGCCGTTATTACCTGCATCGTCCCGCGACTACTCTATAGAGCAGAGGCGTAGTACGGGGGTCGCATAAAGCCCGCTCGCATACGACAACAGGCTCAGGCCAACAAGGTCAGCGCCAGGCTTAGAGACCACGTCGATATTGTCTACAAGACGCTAGCCCTTGCCGCACAAGGCGTCCTACCCATATATAGGACTACACCTACAGCCACACTATTTAGGGATACTAGTCTACTCTTAGGCCTAGTTGCCCTTAAAGAGGCAAAGCTTAGGTTTGCCATACACCTGCAAACAATAGACAATAGACACCCCTTTACTAAGCGGGCACAGACCCCACAAATCTGGCAGGGCAGAGGCGCGGGAAGCCTACAGCAACCTAGGACTATTGTTGAGCGCGTTAGCTCACTTCTTAACCTAGTCCTAAGACTAGTCCTTATAAAACCTCACTACTCGCCTAACTATTAGACAGACCTAATAGGGGGGGTAAAGAAGAGAGAAGCGGCTAAGGCTTTTAAAGAATAGTGGGCATACCTCCTATAGGACAAAGTCACAGTTTTCTCTAATAGCTTAGAGTAGAGCCTCGAAGGGATTAAGCATGTTACGTACGGCTACGCCGTATACTCACAATTGTCAACAAACAAATCCAGTCCAAATCCACCCGTTGACTTGATTTGATGTGCCTCAACAGTGCTGGAGGACTTGATTGGGAGGTCTTGGCAGCAGTTTGTACTTGATTTGGAAGTCGGATTTGCAAATATTAATCTGAAATTGTGGTGTTGTACTGCAGTTTGGCAGTTAATCGTCCCATTTAGATACACTGTACAGAGTCTCGATTGCTGCGTCAGTGAGATTGCTCTCATCAACCTCATTGTCGCTGCTCATAAAACCAGCCTTCAGCCAGCTCCGCACACACTGCAGAGCAGCTAGTAACTGTGAGCTCATTTTGCGCCGCTTCGGCTCCAATAAGTCGCCAAGTTCGCTAAACAAGCGCTCACACTCCGCGCTGGAGGCTGGAATACTCATTATATCAAGCGCAAACTGCGCCAACGCTGGGTACTTGTTGCGTAACCCAAGCCAATAGCGGACTGGGTTACCTTCTCGATCGAAGTCGGCGCGGCTCCAACGCGGCTCACAAGCCCGCCAGCGCTCGTACTCATCGCCAGTTTCTTCATCAGAGTCGCTCTCCGCCTCGATAATCGCGTCAACGGCGTCGTCAATGGTGTTGGACCGCTTAACCAGCGGGCGTGGAGGCGGCCGGGGAGCAACAGTACCGCTATAGAGGCGCCAAAGTTGCTGAAAGGCAGCGTCGGCAGCCGCCAATTAAGCTGGGTCACCCGCCCAAGCAACTTTGCAGTAGTTACGATAGCGCGGGTAGAGTACAATCGCAGCGTAATAGGCAGTACTGTCGCTTAGTTTGCTGTAATAGAGCTTCAGTTTGGCGACAGCGCCGCGCAGGTTGATGGCCAAATGGTCTTCCGGAGCGTCTTCTTGCTCAAAGTCAACATCGCGATAGGTAATTAAGCGCTCTTTATAAGCGCTTATAAGCTGCTTAAAGGTAGGGATAACCTTATAAATGGCGCCGAAGCGCCCATTAAGCTTGCGATCGCCTGGCTGCTTGCTCTTGCCGCGACCTTCCAGCCGCTCTGTGGCTGCTTTGAGCGGCTTCAACACATCCACATACTTAGTGATAACTGCCTAGTCTGCTGCTTGTAGACCGGTTGATCGCATCTACGCTAAAGTAGCTGGCGGCTTGTTAGTTGTTTGATCAAGCGCTTCGATCCGTGAGATGTGGTGTTTGGCGTAGTTGGTGATGGGACGTTGGAGGATAAGCCCACGCTTAAAGGCAGCACAATAGCTGTTCCAGCGTGTAACGCACGCCTTGACGATGGCTAATAATAAGGCCTTGTTTGTGGGGTCTTCAGCTAACGCGACAGGAACACCAAAATCGTGATTCCACCCACACGACCGTGTGGGGGGTTCCTGTAGTATGAAATTGTTCGCCTGAACAAGCTGATTACTAGAATCACGTTCTTTATCCGCAAAAAGCTGGCGCTGTTGCGATAAAGAGACCAAAAGCCAAGATGCAGAGTTTTCGCTCTGCCAAGACTTGGTCAAAACCTTTCACCCAAACTAAGTACCGCTCAGGCGACTACTACTACTTGTTCAAGCTTGAGGTTTTCCCCTACGAGGTTTTTACTCAAGGTACAAGGCAGCTTGCTAACTCGTACGAGGTCCTACTTCGTACGAGGTAGGGGGAGGAAGACAGTACGGGAGCAGAGCTACAAGGGCGAGGGAGAGAGGGGCAGGACAACAACACCCTCACAGATGAGGGCCGGCTACTATAGGTATCTAGGTGCCTGTAGTAGCAGGTAGACCTATTAAAGGGAGGATGGGCTATGTACAACAAGGCTACTGTGGTAGCCAGCCGGCAGGCACGAAATGCTTTCTGTAAATACAGCTTAGCACGTCCCCATGCCCCATGGGAGGCTAGAACATTACGTTCCTGGACGTTAATCAATACTACTACTACTACTACTATTCAGCTAACGCGAGGTGCTAGAAAGTAGAGAAACTAGAGTACTGTTTTAGCGTACTAATAAAGTTGATAATGTCTAGAAACACTCCTAAAGGCCCTAGCCGCTGCTACTTATTTATGAACTTCTCCTTATCCTTCTCGTGCTTTGGGTTATTATTATAGGCGTCTTTATCCTTGCTAAACATAACAGTTTGGCCGACGAGGTTGATAGTGTGGCAACTGCAACGAAGGCGGCGTTGAGCGGCAGTAAATCCATACTGTTTACTCAAGTACTCCACTGCCACATTGTTACTTGCAGCGTTATCTAACACAAAGTAACCTAGCTTCTCCGCCGTTATATCGAACGCCTGCAGCGCTTTGTCGACACATTCGCCTATCCTCTCGCCGCTGTGGACGCCAGCGAGCTGCGGCAGCGCGATAGGTAAGTCTCGAATCCTGCCCGCGGTGTTAACGTAGTGAGCAACGACACCAAAGAAGCCGCGCTTGCCACCTTTTGCAGTCCAGCCGTCAAAGCTAACGTGCACCTTACTGCTCGCAGTCGCTAATTCTGCTTTAACAATAGGAACAAGGTAGTCGTAGAGCCGCAGTACGAACCTCGACACGCTGTTGTGGCTTGTCCACAGCGCTTAAACTGCCGCAGGATTGGTGAACTATAGCATGCGCCGGAAGCTCTTAGTCTCGAATTCGCGCAGCGGATAGTTATTCTCAACAAGCCATTGCACAGCGGCGAGCCGGAAGCCTTGAACATCAAAGTTACTCAGCTTATTAACCACAGCTTGCGTGACAGGTACGCCCTTCTTCATCGCGTCAAAGATAGTTGACTGACCACCCGGCAGCTGTGGCAGCTGCTTCCCGCGCGCAGTTAGGCGATGGCCGCGCCTTTGACGACCCAGGTGCTTCGCCACGGAGCTTGTGGCATCCGTCACCTCGATTATGCTGCTCGTCGGCGCGTTGTGGTGGCAGAAGCGGCACACAAAGAAGGTGCGCTCAGGTTTATCAGCCGCAATTTGTGCAGGACTTTGCTTTAACGCGACGCGATAGCCGTACTAAAAGACCCAGCTCTTCTTGCCAATAAGAGTACGCCGCGGCACCTGGTATCGAGCCAGCTTCTCCCAATCAATGCCATCGTAATTGTCCGCAAAGCGCTCGTCAAAGCCGCCGCCGACGACATTATCATCCTCCACAGTCGAAGCCTCCGTGGCTGCCTTTGACGCCGACGATGGCGTTAACAACGCCTGCGACTCCAGCAACTGCAGCTCCCACGGCCGCTGTGAGGCATCTATAACCTGGCCGACAAGCGGGTCTTCGGCGGGCATGGCTGGCTGGCTGGCTACCCGTGATGGCGACGATTGAGGCGACGGCGGCGCAGTTAGCTGCGTTTCGGGCAGCTCTATCGGCTGACTGGCAGTGCCGGCTGGCAGCGAGTCGCCTTCAATAGCCCGCTGGTGCGTACTTTCTGACGCTTGCCGCGACCTCCACCTTCATCGGTCACCTCTACCGGTACGGCGCCGTTGGCGCGTACTCCGGCGCGTGTGTTGCCATCGATAGCGCGTTTGGGGGGCATCTCGGGCTATTAGCAAGCCCACAAGGTCAGCAAAGGCAGCGAAAGTACGCAATAAGTTAACTGCAATAGCTAAAACACCAACAAAAGTACACCGATAGATAGGCGATGGTAACAAAACAGCGCGTCAAGTGCGCGATGAGATGGCTAGGGGGCCTGGGCGTGATGCCGGCAGTAAGTTGTGGCCAATCAACGACTCCAAATAAGCCAACTTTTGCAGCAACACCCGCTCGCTTCTATAGCTAAACAACACTATCAAATCTATCAAATCTCCAAGTCAAATCTTCATTTTGGACTTGATTTCCGCCTCAATTTATACGGCAAAGACTTGATTTACTTGAATTGGCAACTCGGCCGTTCGAAGCTCGAGATTTGGAAGTATATTTGATTGTTGACAATTGTGCGTATACTAAGGTAGATAGGAAGTTAGCCTAGGTAGAGGCTTACTTAATGCACGCTCCTATGTGTTTGACGCAGAAGCTGTAGGGGTATAGCAAGGGCTAGAGCATATTATGCGCGATCTGGCCCTCTGCATACAACAAATCTAGATGTGCATTAATAGCACATTAGTTATATAGTGCCTATAAGGGAACGCACTACCCTCTTCTTAATAGGCCTTCCTCTAATGCTAACAGGTTATAGAGACGTTAGGCGTCTAAGTACGCTAGTCCCTAGGACATATAGGCATATAAGGAAATAAAAAGGCAGATTGCCTAGTGTGACGGATTTCACCTGATTACATCAGCGGCTTGGCCCGTGCTCAACTTCGATTATACGGATCTCCCATAGCTCAATAGTACAATCAACAATTGCCTCAACTTTCAACTCACGATTTCAGCGATCCGACACCTAGTAGACCTAGAGGCTTACAGCCCTTACCCTCTAGAACTATAAGCTACTAAGCCTATAATTATAGGGCTATAGTTAGACGCCTAGATTAATTACCGCCTTGTAGAAATAAAATAGTAGAGACAACACAAGACGAAGCTCTCTACATAATATAATTAGTAGGGCCTATACTATATAAGCACAGCTGCACTAGCGGAGCTTAGCCTTAGCTATTAAATTTTAGCTAAACTCTTATTAATTAGGACTATACATAGTAACTACGCCTAGTATTATAAGAAATTTAGATATAAGGACGCAACTCTTACCTGCGTATATAGAAAAGAAAAGGCCTCTAGCTATCTAGTCTACTGCTAGAAAGCACGAAGACGCTTCGCTAGCTGGCCCTAGCGACCTAGCGGGCCTCCAACGAACGCCCGCGAGGGACAAAAGTACCTTCGGCAGCTCCTTAGCTGCCTAGAGGACTTCGCCGCCTTTCTTAAGCTGACTAGCTCTAATAGGGCTTAATTGAAGAAGCAAGTAAATATAACGTTCCCTTAGGGACAAGATCCTGCGCACATAGGCGCTAGACTAGACTTCTTTACTCGCACGGAGGAGTTTAGGAGATTTAACAGGCTTTTATAGAGCAGCTATTGCACGACCCGTCTCCCCCTTACGGGGAGAGACGCGTCCCCCATGCCCCACGGGAGGCCTATGTAGATAAAGGCTCTTAGCCAAGTCTACTGGACGTAAATCAATTCTATCTATCTATCTATCTATCTAAGGGTCATTCTTAACTGTATTTTCTGTGACCTATTACTCATATTTAAAAAATTGGATTTCTGGTAGCTCTTTAAGCGATACTCATAGAAGAACGCTACCCAACGACATTCCGCACATGCACCCATACGAACAAAATCATAAACTCCACTATTACGTCCTAAACAGTTACAAATTATGTATCGACCACAGCGAACGCTATTCATCTTTCATCCACGGAAAGCGAATGACAGCCTTTGTCTCTTTACCCTCATTGAAGCGCCTATATGCCTCTTCTACATCTTCAATCCCCACCACACTACTCACAATGAAGCCAGGCTTTCCTCGCCCACTCTTGACCAGGTCAACCAACTTTCCTGCGACAGTAAGAGGGTTCAAGATGCCTGCCTTCATAGTCAACCCTTGCCCCACATTCTGTCATCGGAAGTCCAGCGTCGCATTCCATTCGTTCGCACGAGGTCGACCGGGGGCTTTTTCCTGGGCCATGTATACACCGATGATCCCCAGTCCGCCCCGAAAGACGGTGACGCGCATCATGTCATTCAAGATCGCGTTTTACTGTGGTTTAATCACCGTTCAAGGCCTCTTGTCCGCAGCAGTCGCAACTGCGGTCCACGCCGTTGGGTTCGAGCGCCAGAATCTGTGCAGCCGCATTTTCGTGCGTAAAGTTGATAGGAATTGCCCCGATGGAAGCACCTTTGTCCAGGCGGATCTGGTTGTGGTCGACAAGGTATACTTTGCTCGCGCCGCGCAGAAGGGCAGAGTATGCGCAAAGGAGACCGACTGGGCCAGCGCCAAAGACTGCGACAGAATCACCTGCTTGAAATCCAGAAAGGTCCAAACAACCCCATGCAGTGCTCCAAATGTCCGAGATGAACAGGTAGTCGAATTCGCGGAACGGGTAGTGCGGAATGGGAATCAAGGTAGCATCTGCTTGGGGAACGCGAACATACTCCGCTAAGCATGGTCAATAGAGATTTACAGGGCTCGTTATCTGCAAACTTACCCTAACAACCCCCCAGGTTTCCAAAGTCCGGTCCAGCACCGAAGAGTGGATAGTTCAGGAGTGACTTGGGCTCCAGGTTGAAATGGCCGTCTTCGGCGCCATCCGGTACGATCACCCTATCACCGACTTTGACTGCGGTTGTAGCGGTCCCAACCGCTGTTACAATGCCAATGGCTTCATGACCCATGGGCCATGGTGGATTGGTGCTACCAGCGAAGCCGCGATAAATGTGTAGGTCTGAGCCACAGATGGCTGCACTGGTGATACGGACGATGGCGTCTTCTTTTTCGATGATTGTGGGCTTTGGTACAGATTTGACGGAAATATGGTACTGCTTTCCCTCATATACTATGGCTCGCATTGTGTCGTACTGGTTGTGGGTAAGTGTGAACGTGCCGTTAACTGCGTTGCCGTTGGCGGTACCGTTCATGTTTCCGTTGCGCTCAGCCATCTGTATCATTCGATTTGGCGAAGGAAGGTACAAATTTGGAACCCAAGATGGATAGAATAAAGCTTTTTTAAAGGACAATGTGAACGAATATTGTACAACCAGTTCTAACATCCGGTTAGATGGAGCAGGTGGCTCTAGTCACTTATATACCAATAAGTCTCTACTGCCCCATCGAGCTAAAAACCTAAGGATGAATTTCATCACATGTCTGAAGAAAGCTGTGACATTTTGCTAAGTATCAATTGCATCACATGTCCGTGGAAGACTGTGCTCGTGACGCTAGGATGTCTTCAGCTGCGCCGTAACGCTAAGCTCTCAACGAACTGAACCAAAACCTTAGATGAGGTAAGACACCCACAACAGCGCCTCAGCAATACCAGAATAAACACTTGGCGTCATCCGGACCTACATGCCTCCGTCCAAGTGAATTGCTCCCATTGGCAGCGCCAGACGAGTGTCTCTGTTTTGACTAGCTTAACGCATCAACCAGCTGTTATTTGGTTGGATCTGACTATAAGGAAGCCATGTGCTCACGAAGATTTCACATTCAGCTCTAAATACGGAAGATCCTATCGAATATCCGTCTTCCGTGCCACGACCTATACCGAATGATCAATAAGACATTTCGGTCCAGGCCTAACCTGATGCGACTTACCGCTCCAAGACAATGGCACATTTATAGCATGTAAGAATTGACAAAGTTAGTCAGAACTTGATTACTCCGGCTGAAGAAGTTGATCGTTTAGTCAAACGTCCTCGCCATCTATCTATGGTGGTCACCGTGACCGAAACGGGTCTAGGAATAACCCAATCACCACCAATCATCACTGCTCGAGTCTTGAGACCCTACTATCACGCCTTCCCATTCCATACCTTGACGAGAAAATCTTCAGCTGAAGAGAACCGATAGTCAGGGAACAACCGATTGAGTTCATCTGATCCCTCCCACGCACCCTTTGCGGTACTCAGCAGCATACCAATAGTGACCTGTTTCAGCATTCTAGCTGCTTCCTCCCCAGATACAGCTTTATGAGGCGCTGTCAAGCTCTAAGAAGTTTCCAAGTTCCCTTGTTCGAGGTCTTCGATGTTGACTTTCTCCACGACGAACGGTTGGCCTAGGATTGCGTTCTCAGTAAAAGGGGTCTTGGTAATATGAAAGAGGGGCACACGAACCACGAACTATCTCACTAATCTCGACGATTCGCGAGACAGTAACATTATCTCCCTGGATTCCCCCTACTTTAGGCCAGTGACCTTGGTGGTTAACTGCGCGTACAAGTAAAGCTGCAAAGTCGGATATAGTTGTCAATGTCATAACCGCATCTTCATGGCCATCGACAATAATGGCGCGCTGGTTTTGAAAATCAAAGACTGTTCCGAGCGGGCTCAAATGTCTGGCAGTCTTGCATGGGAATGCTAGGTAGTTTAGGAACAGACCTGGCTGGAATAGGCAACATTCGAGGACCTGAAAGACTGAGTTAATTGGGATTGGATTTTAAACAGGTGTGAGCATACTTCGCTATTCTCGTTCACTTTCTTTAGATAGTCTCTGACTTTCTGCTTGCCTTTGTATCACGGCATGCTCGTAGTCCTTGCGCTGAACAAATGTTAATCTTTTGTTTGTTCTGGGAGATTAATCGCTACGTACCTTCTATATTCGCTTGGCGCAAAGCGTTTAACTCTAGTGGTAATGGCGGCATTGATGAGATTCTTCTGCAATTTCTGGTCTATATCTGAGAGGATCTGGATAAAGGACATAATAGTATGTACCCCACGCAGGACGGCCACTAAGTCGTTTACATTATGGTAATCCACAGCATATTGCGCAATCTTCGGACCAAGATTATTAGTAGAGCCCTGAGTAGGTCTGTTAGTTGTCGTCTGCGACTTTAAGGGTGATGCTACCCACTTTTCTTATTAAGATAATAATGTGGTGCTTCTTTGCTGTAAGCAGCGCGTTGATTACCTCTTTCGCGACCTCTTTTTAGGATTAGCTTTTGGATATTAGCAAGTTAATTATTAACATACGTCTAGTGCTACTAGTAATTGCGATTGTTACCATTGCGGAATATTGGTCGCTAACTATTCCAAGGAGGTTAGTGATATGCGAAGCCAAATTAACAAGCCAGGTCTCGGATTTCTAGACTCTTCTTAAATTACATTGTTCTAGATATGCGCCCAAGTTTATTTCCACTGCAGCGAAAAAGTAGGAACAAGCAGACTTAGTGCATCCCAATTGGGTTTAGCTTTAGGTCAACGTTGGTTTGCTGCGGTAAAAGAAAACCAACCTTTGCGGCTAAACCATTGCACAACACACAACTCTATTACCTTAAGGTATTATCTTTAAGTCCTTGCTAAAGAATCTAGTATGCATTAGGAATGCAGCAATGCGATAAGCTGCAACGGCGAAATAGAACAGATTGCTAGCACTTTACCTATACTTTAAGAACAAAAGATCTGTAAGGGCACTTAGAGTTGCTAGGAGTGTAAAAGACGCAAAACAAAATGCATCTTCTCTTCGCCCAGAGAACGCGCTTGTGTAGGGTGCAAAAGCTGTCAAACTAGGTGTCTCTACTAACAATTTCATAATAAGATACCTGCAACACGCAGGAAAACAGGAATTAATAGTTAAATAAGGTCTTTAAATAATCAACCTGTTCAAAGCAGCCTAAGTTAGGACGAGCCAATTTACAGAGACCATTAAAATCCTTTATCTAAACCCACCCATCCAGTGACACAACGCTACTATAAGACAACTCTCACACTTATTATGGCTTGGCCTAAAGAGAATAATCTAGACAAGCTCTTAAATATACTAGTATAATATGGGAAGTTTCTTTGTGGTCTATTCTACACGCCATATTCTAGATTTATATGTTATGGGGCTCTATTACTACAGGATATACTGCGACTACCTCCTCTAGGATCACACCCTATCTTATTCGCTCAAAGACTCCTTTTATTAGGCCTTTTCTTACAGCAAATATCGCCTTATTCACTAAGGGGCATAGCAAGCATAAATTACCGCGAAATCGCATCTTGGTTAGACAAAGCTGTCGCCTTTGTTACGAGTAATAATAAACTTATCTAGTCTATTAAAGGAATAGAGTGTATTATGCTTAAAAGTATATATTACAACAACGCTAGACACTTATATTGTGCGCTACTTTTGCTGCGCTGAGCCATAGTATTAGCTTAAATAATGGGCTTATATTAACATGCCTACTCATTACTAGTAACCCTCGAGTTGGAACCCCTAACACAAATTAACATAAATAACGTTTGGTTTCGCCTTGTGGAAACGGATCGCTACCTCTTATTAATACTAGGATTGCCCCAAGTTGCACCTAATAGAAACTTTATAGGTTAGGATGTCCTAGAACTGTGTACGTCCAAAGAGAAGATAGATAGAATGCTATGCGTTGCAGGTGGCCATATTCGTAAACGCAATAAAGCCAATATGTAGGACCTTATAGTAACTTAAGAAATTAACTAACTTCTATAATACACCTTAGCTTATATGCCACTACAATAGTGGCTAGTTCCTAACTTCTTAATAAGTAGCAACAACACTTTAATAGAAACAGAATGCCTTATACTCTAATTTACACACTACTTTCTTCTAACGCAACTATACCTACCCTATCTACTATATTCCGCTAATAAGTATTAGTATATATATAGCAAGATAATGGCTGTTAGCGCGAGCTAGAATATACTAATACGATTTGTTATATTTTAGAATTAGTAGTTAATTGCTTTCTACTATTATAGGGTTAACTTTATTGTCCTAATTGCTAGCACTGTGTTATGTCTCGCGTATATAGTTGCTAGTCGCTGGCAACAAATGCTCTTTAATAATACTAATAGTGGCAAAGTCTTTAATTATCTCGTGTATTAGTGCCTTCCAGACTATGGTCTAATAGAAAGAACGCTTATACAAATAGAGAAAATAGCACACTCTAATAAAAACGCTATTATATTAAAGATTGTTAATATACTTTCACCTCTACTTACTTTTAAGAACACTATAAAAAGCTACGCTAGCTTTAGCACTATTTTTGCTACTAGAGGTATAGAAGAGTCTCTTAAGTATAGTAGCAAACTAAGTAACTATAGGAACACTCTTGGCATTTCTATTCCCTATTATAGAAAGATTAGTGTTAAATGCCTTTTCTCTAATTATAATCTATAATAGATTTTAGGTAATTATATTAGCAATGCTGTAATTACGTTAGCGTCTTGGCCTATGCTCTACTCAGGAGTATATAGGGCTCCTATAGCTTAATAGTTATAATTAATAATTGCATTAACTTTTAACTAAGAATCTTAATAATCTAATAGTTATAAGTCTAGTCTATACCTACTAAAGACTGCCTACTTAACTATAATTGTTTATAATAACTTTATAACTTTTATAATTTCGCAATCTAATAATTTAGTAATTTAATAACAATTCTACGATTTATTTATCTATTAATTCTATAATAAGAATATTATATAAATAATCTTATAATACCCGTATATAACTCTTATAATAAGTAATATAATAGTAATAAAAGAGTTTATAATAATGCGTATTATAGTTATTTATAGTAAGCCTAAGAACTAGTAGGCATAGATCTATTTGTGTAAAGACGCAATATAATAATAAAAGCTTTAGTAGTACTATAACCTAGACATTACTATAGCTAATCTACTAGAGTTAATAAAGCCTATAGAGCCTATAGCGCACTCTTATAAAGTTAATAAGGAGTCTAGTAAGCACTATCTTAATACTAATCTTAGCAACGTTAAATTTTAACGCTATTATTTTACATATAATTGTTATAATAAGCACCTTACTAACTATAATAAAAAGAAGCAGGACCCTTAAAACCTAAATATAGAAATTAGTAAAATAATTAATAAGCGTTATATTTATCTAATATAAGACAAAGACACGTTACACACATAACTTATTACCCTTAAGGCGTATTTTGCGCTATTAATAGCAGTTTACTAACATAATCTAATTAATAAATATAAGCGTCTTTGCGTTTTACTAAAGTTGCGCAATATTAAAGACTAGTTACGCTTATAGGTTAAGATAACTAATTAATATATACAGATTAATCTACTTAATATTAAAGGCATATGCGCGTAGAAAAATTTCTTATAGGCAATTAAAGGTATAAATTCTAACTACACTACACCTAAGCTTATTAAGCTGTTTAACTAGAAGAATAAGAGTATAGAGATAGCAATACTAGAGAACTATATTACTGTATATATAATAGACTATTGTTAAGTTTAACTATTATCTTAAAAGCTTATAAGTATAGCTGGCAATCTAGGCATAGTAAAGACTTAGAGCGATAACAAAGTAAATAATAAGCCTACTATACTAACTTATCTCTACGGCTTAATATACTAGTTTGGATAATACTTCTATTTTAATAAGAATAGTTCTTATTATCCACATAACTTTTGTAAAGATCCCGCTATTTATTAGCGTATAGATTAAGTGTTATAAAATAAGAAGCTACTTAAGTAAGTATAGCGAGTAGTTAATAGAATAAATAAGTCCCTTTTATTAAAGTTAGCGTGTTTAATACCTCTAACGCCTACAATAACTACAATAATTTAACTAGATAATAGTAATCTACCTAGCTATAGTAGAGCTGCCTTTGTCTACAATCTCTATAGTATGGCAATAATTATACTAGACGTGCGATCTAATAGTGTCTTAGAGAAGCGATTTACTAATAATAGTTTTAATCTAACTATTATAGTAATTAATAATAATACTATATTATTACGAGACTAATATATTGTTAATTCTGGCTCTAATACTTGCGTTATTAATTATTCTAACTAGGTAGGCTGGGAGCAGGAGTGCGTTAAGGATACTAGTATAATAATTAGCGCAGGTAAACACTAATATAAAATTAAGACTTGGGGTAAGGTTACTCTTATAGCCAATACACTAAATAGACTAACACCTTTATAAATTTTTTATAACATGGATGGCAAGCGAGCGGCGCACCCCATCAACTTTCGCACCCGCTCTAAACGCGTCCTACAACAACTCCACGCCACAACACTCAAATGGCTTCAAAGGAAGCAGATGTTCAGCTTGCCATCTTTTCAATCAATACCAGCCAGATCCAAAGCAACCGAGCTGCTGCAGCAGTCTACAATGTACCCGAAACAACGCTCCGCCGCCGACGCGCTGGGAGACCTACGCGACGCGATTGCCAGCCCAACTCGAAGAAGCTCACCCAGCTAGAAGAGGAGGTGATAATTCGTCATATACTTGATCTGGACCTACGTGGATTTTCGCCTACCTACTTAGCAATTCGCGATATGGCAGATAAGCTGCTAGCTGCGCGCGGCGCAGGCCAGGTTGGACAGAAGTGGCCAGCCAACTTTGTTAGGCGTACAGACTCTCTTAAGACGTGTTTTAACCGAGCCTACGATAGACAGAGAGCTCTCTGTGAGGATCCTATCCTAATTAGCGCCTGGTTCAAGCTTGTAGAGCAGACTAAGGCCAGGTACAGCATCTGCGATGAGGACGTCTACAATTTTGATGAGGCTGGCTTCATAATAGGCAAGATTACGACTCAGCTCGTTGTTACAGGGTCAGAGAGGAGAGGCCGGCCAAAGGCTGTCCAGCCTGGGAACCGCGAGTGGGTGACACTTGTCCAAGCAATCAACGCTGCTGGCTGGGCTATCCCACCGTTTATCATCTTTGCTGGCCAGCACCACCTATCTGCTTGGTACGAGGAGGATATCCCGCGCGATTGGGCTATATCTCTTAGCGACAACGGCTGGACGACGAACGAGCTTGGAGTTGAGTGGCTAAAGCACTTTATCAAGCATACAGAGACCCGGATTGTTGGCACGCGTAGGCTGCTTATCCTTGATGGCCATGCGAGCCACCACTCTCTTGAATTTCAACAGCTCTGCAAGGAGAACAACATCTACACGCTCTGCATGCCGCCTCACTCCTCGCATCTGCTGCAGCCACTTGATGTGGGCTGCTTCTCGCCGTTGAAGCGCGCGTACAGCCGAGAGGTTGAGGCTCTAATCCGTAACTACATCAACCACATCACGAAGCTTGAATTCCTGCCAGCCTTCAAGACAGCCTTTGAGCAATCATTTACATCAGCCAATATCTGTTCAGCCTTTCGAGGCGCAGGCCTTGTTCCTCTCCAGCCTGAAGCTGTTCTGTCAAAGCTGGATGTGCAGCTTCGTACGCCTTCACCAGCTGCTCTGCCAGAGGCTCTCTGGGAAGCCAAAACGCCGAGCAACATACGTGAGCTTGAGGCTCAATCAACTCTAATCCGTGAGCGCGTTCAACGGCACAAGAGCTCCTCGCCTGCCTCTATTATTCAGGCGATTAATCAACTTAAGAAGGGTGCTAAAGTAATGATGCTCTCAGCTGAGCTTATGCGCGATCGGATTACTAGCCTTAAGAGAGCCAATAAGGCAGCAACTAAGCGTAGACAGCGCAAAAAGAAGCGGATACAGAAGCAGGGGACCTTAACAAAGGGAGAGGGAGAGAATATACTTGCTCAAAAGGCGGCTGACCAGCAGATAGAGCATGAACAGCGTCAAAGTGGAGAGCGATCAGGCCTGAGCCGCCAGGCTCTGGCGCGCTGCACAAGGTGCAGAGAGCTTGGGCATAACTCACGTACGTGCAAAAAAGATACTTTAAATACTGCTTAATCTATTGTATCAAAATCTATATAGTATATTATATTGTGGTTGAGCTGCGCGACTTCAAAGGTGCGAAAAGTTGATGGGGTGCGCCGCTCGCTTGCCTGCGCCGCTCGCTTGCCATCCATGTTATAGCTCTTATACGCGGCTTTATTACTAGTGTTGTTAGACTAGAATATTATTAAGATATTAGAGTTTATTTTAACTTAGGCAGAGATGCGCTATATAATAAAGACAGCGTTATTGCTTACCTAGAGTATTATAAGGGCCACTAGCTAGTTAATACTAACGCGTCGTGTTATTTATTAAAGTTGTTCTTAATTGCAATAGCCGCCTACCTACTAACTATTTTAAAGACTTAAGAGATTTCTTTAAAGCTTGCTTATTAGATTTAGGACTATTTAGATTAAAAAGTTATTAATTACCTATCTAATAATATTAATAGCGTAAAAGTAAACCTAATAGGTTTACTATAATAAGATTTCTATTAAATTTATACAAAGTTAAAACTTATAGAGTAGGTTTTCTACTATATGCCATAAGACGCTATTTGTCCTTTCTACTAAATCTTAGTTAACGTTATATAACTGCGATAATAAGAAGAGTTATACTATAATAGAGACAAATAGAGTGTTTATACTGTCTATTAGTACTCTCGCTAGTATAAGGCAGATACCTTTATAACAAAGTTAGAGGCTTAACTTTGCCACTGGCTCTAAAACCTTATATAATAGATTTAGCGTTAATATAACTATAATGTTATTGCTTTTAAGCTTAATATAGAGCGTAGTATTGTCTACTTTATAAAGCGACTTTGTGCTAACCTAGGTATACGCTTTAAGCTTTGCGCTCTAGATACACTAGCTTAGAATAGAGGAGTAGAAATGTCAGATATGCAGCTGTTAGATAGAACAAGCGCGTTGAGGTTGGATCTGTGCAATTAAGCAGGGACTATCTGGCTTGGCACACTAGCGAAGGAGTCAGAACCAGCTGAATATGGTGAAAAAAAAAGACAATACAATCATTATTATCTATAAAGACACATTATCGCATTCAACTATTAAATCTAACAATTAAGAGTCTTACTGCCTCAACTGATACGAAATGGCGCAACAACCATACCGCGATCCTACAGTAACGCTGAGGGATTATACCAACTATATGGGATGGATAATGCAGCTGTAGGCGAGATGCGTTGTCTACAACATCTAGGATAAGGTTAATCTAAAGTTAATAGTCCCGCTGATATCAAGACTAGCAGTTGTTAGAGCTCTGGTAGTCGCTGATTACACACCAGCCGCGAACGTCGAAATCCTAACAAGACTAACTGCGCTGTTAGCAACTGGATAGAAGGCGTTTAAGGAAGACCTTGAATATTATAAGATTCTCGTCGAACAATACAAGAATAAATAGTATAACTTTAAGAAAGAACAAGCAAGCCTCTAACATATTGTAGTATTTATCTAGTTAACTATATCCCTACACCTGTTGCGCACGTGCTGCCTACTAGAGAAGCTACTATAATAATAGATTATAGACCTATAACTAACAGTTAGAGTCGACAAATAAATCGAATAAGAACGAGCTTGCGAGCGATATCTTGCCTTACTAAGGCTAATGAGGAGCGTGTTGCAATAGGACACATGGCTAGCAGAGTACGACTAAGCAGCTACTAAGGCGGAGACATATTAAGTTGCTAAGCTATTACAATTAAATGTGATTATAAAAGACTTCCTAGCAGCTGTGAACAAAGTTGCTCCTATATAGTCTACAAACTTTTAAGATAATAGTTAATTTGCAACTGGCAGTAGTAGTAGTAGTATTGATTAACGTCCAGGAACGTAATGTTCTAGCCTCCCATGGGGCATGGGGACGTGCTAAGCTGTATTTACAGAAAGCATTTCGTGCCTGCCGGCTGGCTACCACAGTAGCCTTGTTGTACATAGCCCATCCTCCCTTTAATAGGTCTACCTGCTACTACAGGCACCTAGATACCTATAGTAGCCGGCCCTCATCTGTGAGGGTGTTGTTGTCCTGCCCCTCTCTCCCTCGCCCTTGTAGCTCTGCTCCCGTACTGTCTTCCTCCCCCTACCTCGTACGAAGTAGGACCTCGTACGAGTTAGCAAGCTGCCTTGTACCTTGAGTAAAAACCTCGTAGGGGAAAACCTCAAGCTTGAACAAGTAGTAGTAGTCGCCTGAGCGGTACTTAGTTTGGGTGAAAGGTTTTGACCAAGTCTTGGCAGAGCGAAAACTCTGCATCTTGGCTTTTGGTCTCTTTATCGCAACAGCGCCAGCTTTTTGCGGATAAAGAACGTGATTCTAGTAATCAGCTTGTTCAGGCGAACAATTTCATACTACAGGAACCCCCCACACGGTCGTGTGGGTGGAATCACGATTTTGGTGTTCCTGTGAATTTGCAACTGGCATAAGCTAGAAGGAGATAATAAAACGCTTCCAAGAACACATAATGGCAAACTATCCCCTTAGATTAGGGAAGCACAAAGCAGCTTTTGTGACTAATAATGCATTATTTCTCGCTAAAGGTGGTGCAACCACCTAGGGTAATGATAGGGACGCCTCTTATGCCGAAAGCGCGCTATCCAACTGAAACCGGGGCAGACCCCGTAATCAACGTACAGCTGACAAGAAAGATATTAAGCTGAAGCGGCCTTCAGATCAAGAGCTAGCTATAACAGGAGGAGCAAAATGCCCTGCCTGTGGACAACGCCACAGTATTAGGGACTGCTATTATGTCAACCTAGACAAAGCTCCTAAGTAGTAGAAACCTAATAAGATTATAAATAAGCTTATTAATTTTAAGCGTAAGAACGACGCAATTTTCTAAGGGCTAATCCGCGGACAAAGTAGAACCTAATCACGAACACTGATTATTAAACAATCGCACACGCCTACACCTGAGATCCTTGAGTCCCCTAAGGACTAACTAGAGGGACGGAGAATATCAAATGTTAACGCTGTGTTTACATTAGCGCCAATGGAAATAGAAGTGTCTAATTACTTGCTGAAGCGCTCGTTTATTCTTAATTTAGGATTAACTTGCTATATTACGAACAACCCCGACTGTATCTACAACTTTTGTCTACCTACGTCTGGAAATTATATATAGGCTGGGAATACAAAGATATGGATAAAAGGCTATGGCTCTGTTAACTTAACACTGAGAGGCTAATATAGAACAACTACGTTAGTTCTATATAATATAGCTATCTGTCCAGACCTCCTGTGTAACCTAGTCTCCTTTTGACTACTAAGGTATAGAGGAATCTAGTGGGATACGCAAACAGACCCAACTACGCTAAAAGGACTAGACGACAAGGTTATTAGAAAACTATCTAAGATACACGGTTAATAGGTACTTAAGTATAATCCGCTACTACCTACTTTATATTACATCTGTAAGAATGCATTACGAATAAAAGGAGCACCACAAAGGGCCTTAGCCGAATTATGGCACAAGAGACTAGGACACCCTAGACTAGCAGCTATCGAACATCTTGTGCAGCAAGCTGAAGGGGTGCGAGTTAAGGGAGTTATAATAGTTCAATGCGACTCCTGTGGGAAAGCAAAGATCCGGCGACAAATTAGCTGAGCACCGCGAATTAACAATGAAGGACTAGGAGAAAGACTGGCTATCGACTTTCATGCCTACGAGGCGCAAAGTAGCACTGGCGAAAGGAGCCAGATGCTTGTCACTGACAGGTACTTAGGCCTGCAATGGGACTTTTATTTCAAAGACAATCGACTAGCAAAGTTAGTTATTAAAGTTCTATCAAACTTCTTTCTCTTCCTTAAAAACTATTACAACATTACGGTTAAGGTCATTGAAGCGGACAACGAGATTACGATGGTGAAACCGGAAATCGAGTGCTGGTTGGCATCACAAGGAATTACTGTCGAGCCTTCCGCCCTAGATACACAAGCTCAAAATAGAGGTTCTGAACGCTCAGGGGGTGTGAACAAAGAGAAATCGCGCGCGATGCGTCTCGATGCTAACCTACCCTAGGAACTATAGCCCAAAGTTACGAGAGCTGCAGTATACCTCTATAATTAAACACTGAATTATGCGAATAACTGGAAAACGCTATATAAGATATTCTTCACACAAGTTGCTCTGAACAACAGAGTAGTCACCTTAATTAAGAAACCTAACCTTACTTACCTCAAAGCGTATGGCTGCAAAGCGTTCGCAATGACGGATAATACACATTGAGGTAAATTAAGGCTACAACGCCTAGACCTAAAGGCTTGGATTGGTTACCTAGTAGGATACTGGTCCTTAAACATCTATCGAATCTGGATACTGTCACTTGCTAAGGTGATAAGCACCCGCGACGTTATCTTTGACAAATAAACTGTCTTTAGTGGCAAAACTGAGGACCTTATAGATAACCTTATGCACAGCACACTGGAGGAAATCGCCACATACGTGAGAACAATCGAACTCCCAACACTAAGTTATTAACTAGAGACAGAGTCCTTCTATAAAGACGACACTGTTGGAGGCTTATTAAATCCCTAAGGCGAAGTAGACCCACCAGGCTACTACTAAGGAGTGAAAATTAGGGACAACTATCTAACTCCTCCAACTACACCACCACCTGCGGCATTACTTGCGCAGTTAATGGCTGGAAATGAATTAGAAATAAACCTAAAAGGGTTATCTAAGACTGTCCCCTAGGCAGCCGCCTTTATAGCAGGAACTTAAGCTGGCTATATTGGGAAATACAGAGGGGATGTTATAGATAAGGCTAAGATGATAAGAACGCTCGCTAAAGGCTTGAAGCCCTATCGAAGTCAACTCCTACCTCTGCCAACGTGCCGTACCAAGCTTGAGGATCACCCGATGGGCGAATTGTTTAAAGAAGCAGAGCGGGATTACCTCGCAAGCCACAAACAAATGAAATTATGGTTAGAAGTACTAATAAAGAAGATTAAACTAATAGGATAGCAGATCCTTGACTGTATGTGGGTATACACCTACAAGCTTGACAAACACTATCGCTTGCTGAAGTGCAAGGCACAGCTCGTCGTCTGGGGCGATCAACAACGGAATATTACCTCTCAAGACACTTATGCAGCCACGCTTGCCAGCAGGTCGTTCCGAATGCTAGTGGCAATAGCAGCTCACTATGATATAGAGCTTAAGCAATACAACGTTACAAACGCTTTTGTCTATGCAAGTATGGACTAAGAGGTATATATAAGAATGCCCCGTAGCTATTAGAAGCCTAGAACAATACTTCAAGTTAACAAGGCTTTATATAGTCTTTAGATCTTACTACTCCTCTAGCAGAAAGAGTTTACCTCAACACTTAAAGCTCTAGGCTTCTAGATAGTGCCTCACAAGCTATGCTGCCTTCTTAAAGACAGAATTATTATCTTCTTCTACGTTAACAATATCATCATAGCTTTTTACAAGCAGAAAGAGGAAGAAGCCTAACAAGCGATTAAGCGCCTATAAGAAAAATACACTTTAAGTAGAGGAAACAACCTTTAGTAGTTCTTTAGCGTAGAGATTATTAGAGATTAAAAGACTAGGACAATTCAACTCTCTTAAGCTGCCTACTTAGACAAGATTAGTCAATTAGTTAACAAGAGGAATATTTAACACAACACCCTAATAGCAGCTATCAAGCTAAAACCACAAGACGGCTTAGCAACACCCTTAGAAATTAACAAATACTAACGCAAGATTAGATCGCTTCTATTCGCGGCAGTAACAACTTAACTAGACATAGCCTTTGCAACCTCAAGGCTAGCTCAATTCCTGTCAAATCCGGGCTTGGAACATCACAATGCCGCTAATTAAGTACTACTATACTTATCAAGCACCAAATAGAGAGCACTGCAGCTCAGAGGAGGCAACTGCCTTCAAGTAGCCAGCGATGCCTCATTTGCTAACAACACACTAGACAGAAAGAGCTTGCAAGGATACGCTATTAAGCTATTTAACAGACTTATTGCCTAGAAAGCAAGCAAACAAGACACTGTCACAACTTCGACAACCGAAGCAGAGCTTCTCGCCCTATCACAAGTGGCCAAGGAAGCAATCTTTATATCAAGACTACTGGACGAACTGCAGATTGAACTGCGCTCATTGTTAATTACCGTTTAATGCGATAACAAGCAAACTATTTGACTGGTTACTGAGGAGATATCTAGGCTTTAGACCAAACTACGACACGTTGACATTCACAATTACTGGTTAAGACAGGAAGTCTCTACTAGAAAGATCAAGGTGGAGTACGTACAATCGGCAGAGATGATCGCCGACGGCTTCACAAAGGTCCTCCCAGTCAACAAGTGGGAAGGATTCCTAACCCAACTTAGGCTAGTTGAGGTAACAGAACGCAAAGTAGCGAATGAAGTACCTCTTAAGGAAATTCAAGGGCACCTTGATAACCTCACTTTAGGATAACAGGCTGCTAAATAGTTCAGCTTACAAGGATCTTCCAAGCTGAGGGGGTGTGTCAGATATGCAGCTGTTAGATAGAACAAGCGCGTTGAGGTTGGATCTGTGCAATTAAGCAGGGACCATCTGGCTTGGCACACTAGCGAAGGAGTCAGAACCAGCTGAACACGGTGAAAAAAAAAGACAATACAATCATCATCATCCATAAAGACACATCATCGCATTCAACCATTAAATCTAACAAGAAATTACTAGCAAAGTTATTATAACAAAGGCATAAGCTCTACGCCTATAGGGCAATCTGCTAAAGCGACTATTAAACAAGATAATAAAGATAGCAGCATACTTAATTAATTAAATACTAACAGCGATCCTTGACTAGCGTACGCTATATGAGGTTGTCTAGGGCAAGAAACTAGCGACTAGCTATCTCTATCCAATTGACTATCGCGTATATGTCCTTAACAAACACCTGCTGCGCAGAGTAAAAATAGCCTTACGCGCTCTAATTAGTTATCTTATAGGCTATAATAGTATAAATATCTTTAGAATCTAGTTACTTATAAAGAATTGTATTATCTATACCTATAATATTATGTTTAACACATTAACCTTTTATAAAGGTCGCGATGGCTATGCTAATAATAACGTAATAGAGAAGGTAATTAAGTTGCTAGATATTCTAGAGACTTATAATAATAATAATATCTTTATTAATAAGCTTATAACAATATATTAGCAATATATACATAATAAAACTGCTATAATTATAGCACTATTAGTTACACTAACGCCCTTAATAAAGCTGTTAGTAGGGGGTATGTTAATTAACTCGCTTAATAAAGTTAACAAATCTATTAAATCTAATACTATAGTAGATTATCTTATAGAATATTCTATAATAAGAAATTATTGTCTATTGCCTATATAGTAAGACGCCACTAGTTAGTTAGCCACTATGATTAAAGACTATATATCTAATTAACACGATAATAACACACTATATTAACGCAATTTAGATGGATAGATAGATAGAATTGATTTACGTCCAGTAGACTTGGCTGAGAGCCTTTATCTACATAGGCCTCCCGTGGGGCATGGGGGACGCGTCTCTCCCCGTAAGGGGGAGACGGGTCGTGCAATAGCTGCTCTATAAAAGCCTGTTACCGAATTCGGCCACTCAACGCACAGACCCCACTCAACGCACAGTTTGAGGATAGCCACCACTATTACTTTTGAAGCTGCAGAGCTCTATATATATCGTAAAATCACTAGATTTTTTAGAGTAGCATTTGCAGAAGCTTAATAAATCGATTAGCAACGATAAACTACGTGTAATACCTCTGTGGGAGGCGTACTTTGCGAGTGCGCGTTGATGGGCCGGATGCCTCCACCACCCCTTCAATAACTAATAGATCCTCAACATCAACCTCTAGGTCCTCAATAACATGAGCAGGAGGTGCAGGAGCCTCGAGGCTACGCGCCTTACCCTTTTGGCCAATTGTATATCAGTCCTGAGTTGCTTTTCAGCTGCGCGCGCAAGTAGATCTTCTCGCGCTCTGCCGCCTTCCTCTGCTGTTCTTGCAACCTAACCTCTTTTGCAGCCATCCTTTTCTGCGCCCTCTGCTCAAGCATAGCCTGTTCTCCTGCTTTTTCTGCTCCTTAGCTAGCTTGTCGCGCTCCTTCTGGTGTTGTAGTTCTTCGCTTTGGCGTCTTTTTCAGCCTGGCGATTGCGGGCAGCCTCAACTTTTGATGGCGACCAGAAGACGGGCGCCGCCAGCGTAATTCTCAGAGGGTTCAAGTAGTAATGCCTTGCCACGCTTACGGCGCTTCTTCTCATTGAAAAGGCATCTCTAAGGCGATCGTTTCGTGCTGGACGAGCTGTTTCTGAGTCGCTATTGCGTGTATTGTGTGAGACAGCTGCGAGACGCGTTTATCATTAAGATCCTCAACTACCTGTCGTAGAAGTCCTTCAATTTTACGCCAATCGCTTGCAGAGAGTACTGACGACGTGCTATCGCTGCTTGATGGCCTCTTAGGCTCTAGATCCTTAAATTGCTTCAATATAGCGTTGCTATTCAGCGGAGAGATGCCAGTAACTTTGAAGGCGTTAATGATTGTTTCTTTGGCGAATGCAACTCTGTATGCCTTATAGAAGAAGCGGAAGAAGTCGCGCTTAGTGATAGATGTGAGTCCTTGGCTGTTGTACATGAATTCGGAGAGCTCTTTTGTATATGCAGCTGAAAGAGGCTTAAAAAGGCAGACATCTAGAGGCTGTAGCGTATGAGTTGAATGCGGCGGGTAGATAGCTTGGAGGATTCGATTTTGATTGCAGAACTCGATAAACTCCATAGTAACGTGTGAGCCATGCCCATCAAGAATTAGGAGTCGATAGTCGCGCTTTGCCTTCTTCTTAGTCTCCTCTTGAAAGCACCTCTTAAGCCAGGCAATCCCAAGTTCGTTGTTTGTCTATCCAGATGGTGATGAGGCGAAAAAGGCCTGGTGCTCTTGAGGATTGAAATCTTGTAGCCATGTGTCCTGGATGTTGCCAGAAGCCGCCTGATATATTAGGGCAGGTTTGAGAGAGCTGCCGTCGGCGCATATACAAGCTATCGTCGTTATCCACTCTCTATTGCCGTCCTGGAGTACCTGCTTGACGCCTCCTTGCTCATATCGCTGTCGAGAGAACACGCGCTTTATTTTTGACACTACCAATTAAGAAGCCCTTCTTATCCATATTGTATATATTTGACGGTGCGATGTTGTCTGCTTGATCTTATCGTCTAAAAGCTTGAATAGAGGGCGTATTTGAAGGCTGAATCGGCTTTGTAGCGCTGGCTATCGATGCCAGATGTCTATTGCGATATAAGGTTAATTTGATGCTGCGCAATGTAGCGATTAACCTAGTGATTTCCTGGCTCTTGATGTGCTATTTCTCTAGCGAAATTTCGTATCATCTCTCGTAGGGGGTAGGCCTTGTACACACAGCTTATCAATGTACTGTAGTAGCTGTTTTTCCTGTGTATTGTTGAGGAGTCGCTTTTTTCGGCCCGAGTTGCATAGGTGCCTGAACCCTCGATAGCGCTTCGAGAGCCGCGACCGTCAACGCCGTACTCCCGAGCAACCTGGGATATATTAGGACGTTCTCCTAGCTCCAGGGATTTTAAAGCTTCAACAGCTGCGTCGATCGGGTCCATATTGGTGGAGTTATGAGGTGTTGAAAATATACGATTTTTAGTGTTAACTGTGCGTTGAGTGGGGTCTGTGCGTTGAGTGGCCGAATACGGTATAGCTGAGCTTAACATATTCTATCAGTAGCTCGGACAGATCAGTCCACCGGACAGTTTTTCTTGGCAACTTCGAGGTCCCTCATAACTCATTATAGAACACCACCAACGTTACTTCATAGTGACTCATAATAACCTACTATATAACTTACAATATACCAAGTTACTATTTAATCTACTTTTTACGTCGTGCAGCCTCTTTGCGCGGCTGCTGCAGTCGCGCAAAGCTAAGGAGTCTTTCTTGGCAGTACGAACTTACAACAAGACTCCCTATAATATACGATATATTATCTACTATACTATACGTAGGCAATATATAGTATACTTATTGTGATTCGCAGTGAAGCATACTATATCTTAAGTAGTACTTTATCTAATTTTTAGTTACTAAGTGCGTAAATAAGCCACTAAGGGTAATATCTAACTCCTCCTCTATCTCTTTATCTATCTAACAGGTCCTTGCGTTGTGCCCAGGCTCTCCGCACCTCCTACAGCGGCGTTGTGTTAAGGGACCTGCCTCTCCCTTACCACTACCTCGCGCCCTTTTCAACAACTTCACCCTAATAGAAGGGCTTTCTACTCCTAAATCTGCTCCCTAAGCAAAGCCTAGTGTTCTACCTTTCTAAATGCGCTTTCTTTTACGCGTTTTTTGCTTTGTTAGAACCTTAATTTACTTCTTAAGTTCTTTAATACAGGTCTCTTAAAGTACACTATAGTAGAGCATAAGTTTAGTACCTTTTATAAGCTGTGAGTAGCTTAATATAGCATTGGGTAGAGACTAAATAAAAGAGTCGCGTATGAGCTTTGACTAGGATTTAAACTTAAGGGTATTACTTAGGGTTCTGGCTTGCCATAGTGTATCTAGTGGGGTACCCTAAGGTGGAGTGTGAATACGCACATTAAGGCGATCTACTACTACTAACGTATCTAAAGGAATAAGCCTAGAGGCCTTAAAGGCTTTCTTGCAGTTTTCTAGTGTAAATATATTAAAAAACGCGCTGCAAAAGGCTAGTAGAAAGCTCTCTTTGTTAATATAAAAGACGCGTTGGCGCGCTAAGTCCCGCACGCGCTAGGAGTACTTTAGCTTTAGTGGCGCGAAACTGACTATATTAAGTGGCTAGAGGATATAAGATAAGTGCGCTAGCATACAAAGTGTTAGGATCTTCTATTCTAGACAATAATCCATAAAATTCTAGGAGTGGTAGCTCTTATAGCTGTCTAGAATAAGTAACCTCTATAACCCTACTATGCGCGGCCTTATATACGCGTTAAAGTGCTTTAACTATATAACTCTAAGCTCGCTGTTAGTCTAGCCAGTCTTAGAGACTAAGAGCTTCTAATCGCGGGGAATACTAGTCTTCTTATACTACGCTAAAATATAGACACGCCCTTTATAAATAATAAAGAGTAGAATAGTATACCTAGTAGCGCAAATACTCTAAATTACTGTGTTAGATTTACTATGCTTTTACAGTATTTCTTAGTAATCCTTAATAGTTTAGATAAAAGGTAGTTAATTTTGATAATAGTTAAGATAATTAATTATAGAGTAATCTCTCTTAGAGAAGCTTAGCTATTATACGCAATATCTATCTAGCGCCAAGACGCACTAGTACTAGTGTGGAGTAGTGTAATAGTAGTACGCTAGTCTTCTTTGTGTATTTTATAGTAATCTTATAGTAATATTACTATAAGTTACACTAACTATTATTATAAAAAGACTATATAATTAAACGCACTTGACTACTAGATTTTATAGTAAAATTATAGTAATTTCTAGTAACCTAATATTTAATATACTATAATCTACTTGCGATTGCCTAGCTAAATAAGCGTAGATTAAGAATATCTTTCTAAACTAGTTACAACCTTTATTAAGCTAATAATTCCTATCTAGAAGCCTATCTTATTAAAGTTATAAATATTTTTATCCTATACTCTATACTTAGCTTTTGTGTTCTCTACTAGCTAAAACTACGTATTTATAACCTCTAGGTCTTACTATTATATTCTCTATTAGTTTTTTGCTTAATTAAAAGCTATTTTAAGCTTAGGTATACGCTTTATAAAGCGCTAAGCCTAGCATTATCCTAACGTGTCCGTGCGCATAATGCGCGGATTCGCGTAATACGCCGCTTTTTACTAGGAAAATTAAGAAAAACAAGGAAGTTTAAAGTAGTATAATCCTTTAACTGCCTTTCCTTTTTAAAATCTGCCTTTATTAAAGTTATTAGGAAAGACTATCTCTATAACCTTAGAATTTTAGTTTTCTAATAATAATTAGTTTTAAGAAAAAAGTATAAAAGTCCTAAAATTTAAAAATAATACTTGTTTAGGTGTAAAGTATACTATTTAGAACACATTTTATATTAGGTTCTTTTTAATAAAACTCTTAACTAAATGGTTAGATTATCTTTTATTTTTTTAAGAAAAAAAAATTAGGAAAGATAATCTATCTTCTAAGTAACATGGATGGCAAGCGAGCGGCGCACCCCATCAACTTTCGCACCCGCTCTAAACGCGTCCTACAACAACTCCACGCCACAACACTCAAATGGCTTCAAAGGAAGCAGATGTTCAGCTTGCCATCTTTTCAATCAATACCAGCCAGATCCAAAGCAACCGAGCTGCTGCAGCAGTCTACAATGTACCCGAAACAACGCTCCGCCGCCGACGCGCTGGGAGACCTACGCGACGCGATTGCCAGCCCAACTCGAAGAAGCTCACCCAGCTAGAAGAGGAGGTGATAATTCGTCATATACTTGATCTGGACCTACGTGGATTTTCGCCTACCTACTTAGCAATTCGCGATATGGCAGATAAGCTGCTAGCTGCGCGCGGCGCAGGCCAGGTTGGACAGAAGTGGCCAGCCAACTTTGTTAGGCGTACAGACTCTCTTAAGACGTGTTTTAACCGAGCCTACGATAGACAGAGAGCTCTCTGTGAGGATCCTATCCTAATTAGCGCCTGGTTCAAGCTTGTAGAGCAGACTAAGGCCAGGTACAGCATCTGCGATGAGGACGTCTACAATTTTGATGAGGCTGGCTTCATAATAGGCAAGATTACGACTCAGCTCGTTGTTACAGGGTCAGAGAGGAGAGGCCGGCCAAAGGCTGTCCAGCCTGGGAACCGCGAGTGGGTGACACTTGTCCAAGCAATCAACGCTGCTGGCTGGGCTATCCCACCGTTTATCATCTTTGCTGGCCAGCACCACCTATCTGCTTGGTACGAGGAGGATATCCCGCGCGATTGGGCTATATCTCTTAGCGACAACGGCTGGACGACGAACGAGCTTGGAGTTGAGTGGCTAAAGCACTTTATCAAGCATACAGAGACCCGGATTGTTGGCACGCGTAGGCTGCTTATCCTTGATGGCCATGCGAGCCACCACTCTCTTGAATTTCAACAGCTCTGCAAGGAGAACAACATCTACACGCTCTGCATGCCGCCTCACTCCTCGCATCTGCTGCAGCCACTTGATGTGGGCTGCTTCTCGCCGTTGAAGCGCGCGTACAGCCGAGAGGTTGAGGCTCTAATCCGTAACTACATCAACCACATCACGAAGCTTGAATTCCTGCCAGCCTTCAAGACAGCCTTTGAGCAATCATTTACATCAGCCAATATCTGTTCAGCCTTTCGAGGCGCAGGCCTTGTTCCTCTCCAGCCTGAAGCTGTTCTGTCAAAGCTGGATGCTTCGTACGCCTTCACCAGCTGCTCTGCCAGAGGCTCTCTGGGAAGCCAAAACGCCGAGCAACATACGTGAGCTTGAGGCTCAATCAACTCTAATCCGTGAGCGCGTTCAACGGCACAAGAGCTCCTCGCCTGCCTCTATTATTCAGGCGATTAATCAACTTAAGAAGGGTGCTAAAGTAATGATGCTCTCAGCTGAGCTTATGCGCGATCGGATTACTAGCCTTGAGAGAGCCAATGAGGCAGCAACTAAGCGTAGACAGCGCAAAAAGAAGCGGATACAGAAGCAGGGGACCTTAACAAAGGGAGAGGGAGAGAATATACTTGCTCAAAGGGCGGCTGACCAGCAGATAGAGCATGAACAGCGTCAAGGTGGAGAGCGATCAGGCCTGAGCCGCCAGGCTCTGGCGCGCTGCACAAGGTGCAGAGAGCTTGGGCATAACTCACGTACGTGCAAAAAAGATACTTTAAATACTGCTTAATCTATTGTATCAAAATCTATATAGTATATTATATTGTGGTTGAGCTGCGCGACTTCAAAGGTGCGAAAAGTTGATGGGGTGCGCCGCTCGCTTGCCTGCGCCGCTCGCTTGCCATCCATGTTAGCTCTTTATAAGAAAAAGTTATAATATAAAATATATTCGAAATAGTATACCTTATACCTAAAACAGTAATATTTTTAAATTTTAGAGACTTTAATTTTAGGACTTTTATACTGTTTTCTTAAAACTAATTATTATTAGAAAATTAAAATTCTAAAGTTATAGAAATGGTCTTTCTTAATAACTTTAATAAAGAAAGATTTTAAAAAGGAAAGGTAGTTAAAGGATTATACTGCTTTAAACTTTCTTGTTTTTCTTGATTTTCCTAGTAAAAAGCGGCGCATCACGCGAATCCGCGCATTACGCGCACGAACACGTTATAGGGTCTCTATGCCGCGCAGCTAGCAGTTTATTGGCTATATCTTTTATCTTACCTAGCTAGGGTGCAAATCCTTGCGAATCTAGGTTAAGGATATACTATATAAGCGTCTGCTCTTTAGTTATAGTAAGCTTTGCTATGCCTAATTGTATATCTGCTTAGGCGGTAATTCTGTTAATTTAATTGCTTAGTGTAGACTTTGGGATATTATATGCTATAGTAGCGCGTCGCAGGCTTAAAATTTGCTTATTCTAATAGGCGTAAAGGGCAAGCTTAATTCTGCCTTCTTAATTAGATAATAACGCCTTGTGTTGTTGAGATATTATAATTTATAGTAAAGTGTTGTAGTCTTGGCAAAAACTATCCGGCAAACTAATCTGTCTGGGCTACTAATAGAATATATTATTATTTTGTATATATTTTGTTACTACTACTATATGCTAGATACTAGGTTATAGTGCCTCCTATTTTACTCCTTTCTTTATATAGTGTAGACTTAACCTTAGTTAGAATCTTTACACAACGAAGATCTTTAATATATAACAAGGAGCTATAAGAAAGTGCGGATGCACATACTTAGGTAACTGTGTAACCTCTCGTGATCTCGTGCTGCGACCTACTATAGGTATTAGTTCCTAAAGTCCCCGTACAAGTACCACAAATATAGCCTCAATATGTTCTGTATAACAGTAAACAGTTACGCTGCCTATTGTTTAGTTGTCCACGGGTCTAATATACTACTATATCTCCTAGCTTGATTTAATGTATACTTAAAAATACCTCCCCAAAAGGCCACAACAAAAAATCAGAGATCAATTCCCATTTGCACAGAGAGAGAAAAGCTCAACAAACTCCCTTTCCCAGCAAGTGAAAGCGCAACGTGAGCTCGACCAACGTTACACGCGCAACGCACCCACCCGCGAGCAAACACCACCGTTTGCCCCAGCAGCCAGTGACGCCCAATCTCTCTTTCACCACGACCCTCCCCTCGCTCAGACCAAGCCCGCTCGCTCGCTTCTGCGCCCCGCACACGCCCGTCCTTTATAACCAAACTGCCGCCTTCTCTCTCCGCCCATCTGCACCCTCACGCTCAACCGTCGACCTTAACCTTAACCCTCGGTCTTCTATCCCGTCTTCTCTTCACGCTCCTAGCTCAGAGTCAATACTACCGCACCAATGGGCATCATCTGGACCGTCGTCGTCATTGGCGTCCTCGCGATCTCTGCCGTCGCTCAAGGTATGTCCGCACTTGCTTGCTGCAATCTCGCTCGTCTCACGTACTAACTCATCCCCCAGATGCTCCTCCTTGCGAAGCCGGCGTCACGGTCTGTGGCAACATCTGCTGCCCTGCCGCCCACACCTGCAACTCCGAGAACACCTGCGTCCCTGCCATACAGACCACCACGGGCACCGCTCTCGTTTCCACCACCGCCACCGAGGTAGTCACTTCCACCTCCGTCGAAGTGAGCACCTCAGTCGCGACCTCCAGTGCCGTCACCGGCCTCGGCGCCAGCATCTCTTCTGCCCCGTCCTCGGGGTCGGAGAACGCAACCACCGTGACAGAGACAACTGCCATCGCCACTCTCACCTTCACGACCACCACCCTCGACGCCAGCAAGACAGACGAGCATGGCAGCCACACCAAGAGCGCTACCTCGTCCGCGACCGGGTCCGAGACCGAGGGGCCGGAGCCCTCGGGTGCCGCCGCTGTACTGCTCCCTGGTACCGGTGTGCTCGGCGTGGCTGTTGCAGCTGCGCTTGGTATCTTTTAATCTGGTGGGCTGAGGTTGGCTCGATGTTATGGAGGACTGCGACTGTCGCTCCATCCATGGATTATCTTCTACATAGGAAGGCTATATCGGGTATGCTAATGTGCTTGTTGTTGTGGAACAGCGTGGAAGTAATGGGCTTGAATACATGAATGAATGGACGGAATGGATGGATGAAACGGATCCCAATGCGAGGGCTGTATTAGCGTTCTGGCACTGGATTCGGGATTGCTTTGGGACTGGATATAGGGCGTTTCTTTTCTGGGACATACCGAACAGCATGCATGGTGCCGCTCTCCAAGCAACGGGATCGTTGGCCGTAGTTAGTTAAATCGAACACCACCTTCTATTCCTTAGTAATTTGGTGTTGTCCGTGTATCTCGCGCCTATCCCGCCTTCAAAATTCAGAAAATTCAATGATAAATTCATCCTTGCTTGGGATTGTGATTATCCGTGTTATGTGTAGAGATGTAGAGGAGAGGAGAGGGTTATAAAGTAGATATAATAGGGAAAGCAGAGAGATTCATTTATTCATATCTATTTATAGTTAATCTAACCTTTTATAAATTATAAGACTTAATTATAAGCATAACTAAGATTTAATAGCTAAAGTATAAAAAAAAAGTATAAAATTAACTATAGCAAAAAGCTAAAGAATTAAAGATCTTTATACTAACTCTTTTAATTAATATCTTGAAACACTTTTCTATATTTGTAATAGTAGAAGAAATAATTACTACTATTATTATCTTCTTATTAAAAACCTCTTCTCTCCTAGATAAAAGTATAAACTGTCTTTACTTATTAGCTTTTAAGTAGCCTTACTACGTTTAATTACTACGTTTTTTATTACATTATAGCGCCTATATAATATTATATTATATGTGTGCTAAGTTCTAAAGCACGTTAAAGTTTTTCTAATATCTTTTCTAGTTTCTAAGACAATCTATAATAATAATACCTTACTTGTCTATCTACCCACTATATTACTGGATAATTAATACCTACCTTTTAACCTTTTGCCGCGTTACTAGATAATTAATAACTTAGAACTTTTATTTTACTTTACTACTATAATATAATATATTCTATTAGTAAGCTGGCTATATTAGAAAGCCGTCTACTTTTTCTTAGCATAACTAACTTATATTATAGCTCTTTAATTTTATTATTATTAAATAAGAAGCCTATATACGTTATGCTTATATCTAATTTAAAAAATATCTCTATATCTTTTTTATACGTTTATACGTTATGTCTAGTCTTTTTAAATTTTTTTTAGCGCTATAGAGCTAGTTAGGCTCTTTTTTAATTACCAAGGCGCCTATAACATCTTAGTAGCTATCTATACTACTATAGTCCTATACTCTATAGTTCTACTCTACTAGATTCGCTTTCTTTTATATAATTTCTACTTAGTTATTACTACTAATTACTTTTTAAGCTTATAAATATAGGTAGTTAAAAAAGCGTTTTAATATAGTATAAGTTCACTACTTTTTATAAGCTAATAGAAGCTAGCCTAAGCTATAATTGGCAATTAAGTAAAGGAGTTGCTTACTAGCTTTAAATAGAATCTAAACTTATATATATTACTTAGTATTTTTAATTACTATAGCGTCTTCTATAGTAGGGGTACTAGTAGAGTATATAGCCATACTTTAAGGCAATCTAACACTACCTACGCATTAATAGGAATAAGACCTAATGCCTTAAAGATCTTATAATAGTTCTTCTCTATAAATATATTAAAAAAACGCATCTTTAAAGGCTAGAAGAAAGCCTTTCTTATTAATATAGAAGACGCGCCTATATGCTAAGTCTCTAATGCGCTAAGAGTACTTACGCTTTAATAGCGAGAAGTAGACTATATAAAGTGGCTAGAGGACGTGCGATAAGTAAGGTGGCATGTAGAGGGTAAGAATCTTATTTTTAAGGTAGTAGTTCTCAAAATCCTAGTTAAGATAGCTCTTATAGCTATCTAAAATAAGTAGCCTATATTCCCCTATCTAGCGCGCCTTTATATGCGCGTTAAAATACTTTAACTACTCTAGACTAAGCACGTTATTAGTCTAGCTATTCTTAGAGACTAAGAACTTCTAATTACGTAGTATATCTGCCTTTTTATACTATATAGAAATATAGATACGTTCTTTATAAATAATAAATGGTAGAGTTATATATCTAGTAGCGTAAATACTCTAAATAATAGTAACTTACTTATAATTATCTAGCTAAATAAGCTTAAGTTAAGTATATCTCTCTATGCCCATAATAACCTTTATTAAGTTAATAATACCTATCTAAAAGCTAGTCTTATTAAAGTTGTGCACGTTATTATTATAGACGCTATACTTTGCTTTAGTATTCTCTACTAGCTTAAACCACGCGCTAATTATCTCTAAATTCTTCTAGAGTATTCTCTAGTAGTCTTTAGCTTAATTAAAGGCTATTTTAAGCTTAGCTAAGCGCGTTATAAAGCGCTTAGCCTAGCGCTTACTAATAGGCTAGCTATTTTATATACTTATGTTAGATTAGATAGGTAATTCGAATAACTATTATGAGTGGCAGAAGAGAGATAAAACAGCCTCTACCCAAATAGGGATAGTATGGAGGATTAGCCAAGAACCAAAACAGTGCACAAGCAGACCTCTAGAGGGAGGACACCCTAAAGAACAACAACAACTAATATTACGCATTATTAAGATATAGACTTTATTTATTAATAAACCCTTTAATCTGACAACTTAGTAGTTTATTAGCTATATTTTCTACTTTATATAGCTAGGGCACAAATTCTTACAAATTAAGGTTAAGGATATATTATATAATTATCTACTCTTTAGTTATAGTAAGTTTCTAAATCCCTAGTTAAGTTTAGGTGTGTGAAGTAATTCTATAAAGCTAATTAGAGAGGCGCTAGTATTTAATATTAAAAGTAGTAGCTGCGCGTTATAGGCTTTAAATTTGGCCAGAAGTATAGGTCTTAAGAGTAAGATTAATTCTATCTTTTTAGTTAACTAATATCGCATTATATTATAAAGACATATTAGAGTAACTAAAGTGTTAGTTATACTAAGAAAAATTGGCCGGCTTACTAATATAGCCAGCTTACAAATAGAATATGTTATAATAAATTATACACGCGCTTTTTACTTCTAATACTAAATAGTATCTTACTATTTACTAATAATAACTCTTTAACTTCTAGTATACTTTTTTAGTATTAGTCTTACTCTATTTATTACCTCTAGATATTCTATAGTATTAAAGATCTTTATTATATAAAGATTTTAACTAAGGTTGAGTTTATACTATATATAAAGAAAAGTAAAATAAAAGGCACTAAAATCTAGTAACTAGTATATAGTAGTAGTAATAAAATATATATAAAATACTAATAATTTTATTATTAACTTTCTATATAGTAGTATTAGTAATAGTAGTTAAATATTCTATAGTATAAGCGTGTATTTATATCTCTACTATATCTTTATTACCTATTTCTAGTAGAATCTATTAATATAATAGTCCTTTATAAAATCTAGATTAAATAGTAGCGTCTTATATATTATATATCTCTAATAATCTTTAGTAAATCTAGCCTATTACTTTTTAAAATAGCTCTAGTTTAGTTTATCTATAATATAGCCAAGGACTAGACTACTAAAATAGTAAAGAGAGAGTTATAGATTAAAATTTATAGTCTCTAGAATACTTTGGTATTTGCTAATACTATAATAAAATAAACTAGCTATAGTAATCTATTTGCCACATAACTTATATTATACCACTATACTATTAGTAATATTAAAAGGCGTTTAACTTTAACAATACTAACTTTAGGTATTTTAGTTAGTGTTATTTTTATTATTATCCTTCTTATTATTATATATATATATATGTGCGTAACTATCTACCTTATAAAAAGCATATTATTTAGTTAAGTAAAGGCTATTATAAATAGTAACATTAAGATCTTAAGCAATAATATACTCTATATATAAGGGGTATTATTATAGTTATATTCTTAAACCTATATATTATATTTAAGCTACTTACTATTACCTTACTAATCTAGTATATATTAAATAGTCTTCTAGTCTTCCTATAATACTTTAATATTTAGCCTTCTAGTCTTCTTCTAGTACCTAAATAATAGGTAAATTATTATTATATAGAGATTAATCTAACTAGAGTTATCTTTAAGCTATTTAGAATCTCTCTAATATAAGCTTATTCTGCTGGCTTTAATTATATTCTTCTCTTATAGTATTACTACGAGCGCGTTGCATAGTCTAAGAAATTTAATATAAGTTATAGTGTTTTAAATAGTTATCTAATAACGTAAATTTAACCCCTTCTTCTTTATAAGTAGAAATTTGGACATATTAATGCCATATTAGCTTAATAGAGCCAGTCTATCTATATATACCTCTTCTGGCCCCTATATCTTAGTTATTAGCTTCTTTGTGTAATACTTTACTACAGTCTTATATATTTAAATCTTAGTCTATTAAGCGTTTAGACTACTTATTTACGCTAAAGTTTTCTTATAGTTTGTTAATTAGAACTAGTTCTTAATAAGAAATATATAGGGGGCTTCTATATATATAGTAAAATTCTAGTTTAGTAGTAGCCTATATTACTATACTATCTATATATAATAGGTAATTATATAAAGTTTTAGTATCTAGAAGTACTTTGCGTATAGTAGACAAAAGTTAGCTAATTCCCACTTATATATATTAACCCGCTAAAGAAATTCGAGCATATAGCCAAGTGTTTCCTTATTATAGCTATAGTAATAAGAAATTATAATAAAGTCGCATACCCTATAGAAATACTATATAGTATCTAGCTTACTTTATAGAAGAGGGGTAAATACTACTAGAATCTACTTTATAAGAGCCTTCTGTTTATTTCTAGACTATTATAATATTCAACTAACTAGTATATAGTTAAACACTTTTAGGCCTAAAAAGTAAGGCACCTTTTAGTAACACTTATTAATATAACTTATCCCTAATATTATATATTATACTCTTAAGTTGTCTTATATTAAGTTAACTAAACCTATTAGCCACCTAATAGTATACTTTATAAGTCCTTTATAGAGTTAATATAAAGGGTCTAGTATAAGAGCTATATATATATTTATAAATAGAAACTTCTATATAAAGTTTCTATTTTAGTATATATGCTCTAGATAAGAACTCTAAATACTAGACTATCTTATTCTTCTAGTAATACCGATAGTACTATAATGCAAGTAATATAGCGCGTATTTTACTAATATCTTATTAGTATAGTTAGTATATACTATTATATTTCGTATTTACTAGTGTAGTTAATATACTATATAGTGCTATCTTGTTTTTACTTCTATAATTATTACCTACTCTTTATAGTCTACTATAATACTATATATAATTAAATAGCACATTTTTTAAACTTATCTATATATCTTAATAGTATGCCTATTTAACTAATAAACGTAATACCCTAGTTAGTAGTAGTTAGATAGTATAATATAGTTTTATAGAAGTACTTATAATCTACACTTTTGCTATTATTTTATAGTACATATTTATAGTAATATCTTTATTATATTACTTAATAATTAGCAGTATTACTATAAGTATATTATCTAGAACCTTTCTTAATTATTAAATGTATATATCTAGGTTGCCAATTAATATATATACTAGCTACGCCGCCTAGTTACTATAATAGTTACTTAGTTATATCTTATTAACTTCGATTATAACTAGTATAATAGTAGAGTCTTTCGATAGTTTAGTCTATATAGTCTACTTCTAATTAGAGTTTTATAGGTTTATATACATTCTTACCTTATAAAAGTTAGTATTTTTATTAGTTATCTTTTTTAATATTCGCTTAGAGGCATAATTTATATATTCTTTAAATAGTTTAAAGCCAATCTAAAACTTAATAATACTAAGTATAGTGTATTAGAGAAGTTAACTATCTTCTATATTATATGCTCTATTAGGCAACTATTTACTATTAGGCAGAAATATAGTATATTTTTCCGATTCGCAACTTATAATACCTATCTTAATATTATCTAGTAATGTGTGCTTCTATTTAGCGTTTTAAAATTATATATAAGACAAAAATATTAATAAGCGCTTATTAGTTAATAAAAAGTCAACGTTTTCTTTTATACACTAAATATTGTATAGCCACTTAGCAAAGGTATAACTCGTCTCGTTTTAAAAGGGCGCGTATAAACTATTACTATAATTTACTATTAGTATAAATATAGTATTATAGAGTGTATTAGAAGTAGTATTTATATTACTACTATTAAAATACTCTATATATAGAAGTGCTAGCTTATTAACTAGTAACGTTTTTAAAAGTCTAGTAACTACTTATAACTAATATACTTATTCTATATAAGAAAGCTAAGATTGTCTATTAATTATTATTTACACTATAGTTATTCTCTATACTATTTCTATATATTAAGGCTATATTATATATTTCTGGCCTATACTTCTTAGTATTACTATTATTATTAACCTCTACCTCGCTATTACTATCGCTACTATAATTTATATAGTTATTGCGTAGTATAATATTTAATAGTGTATTCTCTTAGGTTATATTAGGCATAGGTAGTGTAAGACTATCTCTATAGTTTGTATAATTATACTAACTCTATAACCTATTATTATAATTTATTATATAGACTACTAATAATATACTATTTATTATTTAGCCTTCGCGCATTATATCTAGAATATAATTAGTCTAGACTAGGTCTTTAGTATATAGCCACACACGCACTAGTAGCTAAATATTAACTTTAGACTTATATATAGTGCTCTATATACTATTAAAACACGCTATATAGTACGCACTTATTTAGTATACATTATATTAGTTTACGTGCTACTTTTAGCATTTCTAATAATATCTAGTCGTGCTAAAAATCCGCTATGCTAGGGCTAATACAAATTAATACAATATATTATTATTATTCTATATTAGTCTACTATTCTATAATTAGCGGTCTATAGTTAATAGTATATATACTTAAAGTATTAGAAATAATTATATTTAATTAATTAGTTCTCTAGATACTTTATTTGCTTACTAGAAAAGTATATAGCTAAAGTATTAGTACTTATAATATCTATGTACACCTAACTATCTAAATTCTACTTATATTATCTATATAGTATTAAAGAAAAATATAGAATTTACTACCTCTAAGATCTAGAATAATTATAGTAATAATATTACTTCTCTAGCTACCTATATAGTTATCTATAACCTTCTAGGCCTCTTGCTATTTTATGCCTCTAAGCTATACTAGATTAACTACATAGATAACTTATTAATATAGGTAGTTAATATTTATAATAATAGCTAATTAAAAAAGCGCTATATTCTTATTAGGCTAGATAGTAAACTTAAGCACACTTAGTATTTCTAAATCTTAGAGTTTAGGCGTAAGCTTTAGCTATACTTGCGTAACCTTTTTTATTATACTAACTATAAAGAGGGGGTACTATACATAATAACTATAAGCGTTAGTATATCTCTTTTAAGTATTCTAGTTAGATATTTAATAATATTTTTAAAGAACATATAAAGAAGAAAATACTTCTATTTAAGTAAGCGTTATTATTAGTAGAGATACATATACTAAAGAGTTAGTTATCTAATATAAATAAGCTATAGACCTAAATATAGGCCTAGTAAATACTTTTACTATTATATATATATATATATATATATTTAGTTTTTACTATAAATTATACTAACTTACTATATATACTATAATAGTAGTCTAGATAAGGTAAAGATAAATTTATCTCCTACTTAATATCTATACGCGGCGCAGACATACCTATTTACGCTACGCATAGTTATTAAGTAATAGAAAGTTATTTATAAGCACTTTTAACGCTAATAACTATTTTTAAATCCTCTTACACTTATTATCTTTAAGTAGCGCTACTACTTCCTATTCTCTATACAAAACTACCTATAATACCTCGCACTACTTATAATAAATAGCCTAATAAATACCTTATAGGACTACCTATCTACTACCTACGCGCTAGACGCGCAGCGCATTACTACTTTCTAAGAGATATAAGACTCTAATCTTAGCAACGTAATAGTATACTATCTAGCTAGACTATTTAACTATAACGTAACTATATTCTATAATATAAAAACCATTAGTACATAATATATAATAGATAATAACTACGTAAATTTTAATTACCTATAGTTAGATAAACCGCCTAATATTATAAGTATTAAGTAAATAATATTTAAGTATATCTATAATTTCTTAGAGTATAAAGTTATCACTAACGTAAGTTTTATAACTAGAGTTTTTAATATTCTATAGAATGCGGTCTTATATAAATATTAGTTATGCTTTAGATTTAAGATAAGAGATAATATAAGTAGTAGATAAAAATTACAGATATTAAAGAAATTAACTATAACTAGTAGTGGGTAGAATATATATATACCTATTCTAAAGCGCTAGCACTATATCTAAGACATATCTATACTAATTAGGAAAGAGCCTTCTATTTATTTTATTAATATTCTAGTCGTTGTCTTTAATAGTTATAATAAATAACTTTCTAATCTAGTGGTACATATATACTCAAAGTGCCTTATCTAAAAACTAGAGAATATTAAACTAATATTATATAAAATAAACAGTATAGGCGAGCTTATCTATAACAGTATTATATACCTAAAATTAAGAAATAAGATAAGAAAAGTAATTATAGCCTATAATTATAAATCTTTCAATATAGCTATATATTAGAAGTGGCGCTTTTAGAGCATTATTAAGAATGTATCTATCTTACTTAAGTCGCAAAGTCTTGTTTCTAACTAAGTCTATATACTAAAAGAGCCCGGTATAAATATATAGCTAGTAGTTTTAGTTAATAAGAATAATAATATAAAAAATATACTTACTATACTCGTCTATACTATAATATACTAATAACTATTTTAGAAAAGAAATTTATATAATATATAAAGAGGGTTAGGCAAGCTATATTATAAAGTAGCTCTAGAGACGTCGCGATATTAAAATAGGGTTAGTAATAAAGATTTCGCGTATAATAAGAATATAGGATTCTACTTATTACTAAGAATTATAATATAAATTAGAAATATATACATACTAGTATAGTATAAATATATAATACTACTTACCTAGTACTTACTAATAGTTAAGAGTGTATAATAAATTAGTTAGAATTATATTTATAAATATATCTAACGTCTAAATACTATACGCTAAAGAGAAACAATATAAGTTATAGTAACTTACTATGCTATATATAACTAGACTTCTATATATAATTAGTATAGCCTTATAGTATAAGTATACGCTAGTTATTTATTAGGTTATAGTAATTAACTATACTATTTAATAATAAAACCTCGTAAGGGCAATATAGTCTAGTAGTGAAAAGATAATTATAAAATTAGATTTAGTTACTATAGGTTATAGTAATTTATTATACTATAAAAGTGTTAGATTTTCTAGGCGTAATATAGTTTAATAGTGTAATATAGCTGCGAAGTAAATTAAGAAAAGAGTAAGTTATAGTAATTTATTATACTATCTAAGAGTAAGGCACCTGAAGTATAATTTAGATTTATAGTCTAAGGGAGCTACAAAGCAAATTAAGAAAAGAGCAGGTTATAGTAATTTATTATACTATCTAAGAGTAAGGCATCTAAAGCATAACCTAGATTTATAGTCTAAAATAGCTGCAAAGCAAATTAAGAAAAGAATAGATTATAGTAATTTATTATACTATTTAAGAGTAGGGCACCTAAAGCGTAATCTAGATTAGTAGTCTAAGGTAACTATAAAGAAAGGCAAGAGAAGAATATATTATAGTAATTTACTATAGTAATATATAATAGCTGTAGAATAAAGTAGCCTATAATAAAGCCGAATAGTCGACCGCGCTAGTCTAATCGCGCTAGCCTAATTATTACTAAGCTAAAGTCGCGCAATAACTAACAGTTATAAATAATAATAATCTAGAACTAATTTCTCTGTAGTATATAATTATATTTATACGCCCTTTTCTATATTTGCACTATATATACTATTTTAATTATAACTATGGCTATAGTAAAACATTTACCTAATTTAAAATAGTATAAGGAGACTATAGTAAAATACCTATAATAAATACTAAAGAATATTATAATAAGAGGTCTTTAGCTTATTAGGCAAAAGCTAGACATTTAGTAAAAGATAGTAAACTACGCATTAAAAGAAATAGACTCTAATTAAGTCTTATTTTATTTTTTTATTATAAATAGACAACTATAAAGTTATACGTAATAAAGTTATAAGAAATATATAAATAGATAACTACTTTAAGATATTCTAGAAACTTCTAAACTCTATATTAAAAGATAAGGTAGGAGCTAAGAAGTAGTATAGAGTAGTAGGGCTTAATTTCTAAATAGTAGTATAGTAAATAAAGAAGACCCCTATAAGTGCTATAGTTAAGTTAGTATCTAGAGTAAGAATAAGAAGTTAGAGTATAGAGTTATTGCAACTTAACACGTCTTAAAAAGGCTCTACTACCTTAATAGTAAGTACTAATATAGCTAGTATAACTAAGATACAAAGACTTTATATTAATAATACTCTGGCTACTAGTATATAAAGTAGAAACCGCGCATTTAAAAAAAATAGAATTAATATTTAGATTACTACCTTAAAGAAAAATTTTTTTTAATCCACCTTTTATTAATTATCCAACGTAAGCACGTGCCGATAATAACTAGTTATAAAGATAAAAAGGTAGGCCTAATATTAATTATACTTAACACGCTTAAGAATATTATATAAGAGAACCTCTTAGTATTCTAGATAAAATTAAATACGTTTAACCTATAGGCACTTAGAATCTAGCAACTAATAAAGATTAGAACAACTAGCGTCCTTTAGACAAACATATAATTATTAGTAGTAACTAAAGTAATAGAGTAGAATATTATAGTAGCGTACCCTTATATTATAATAAAGGGTATATAGACTTCTAATATACTTATTCTATACTATAGCGCTAATAAATATACTAAATAAACAACTACTAACGCGGTTCACCAGCGAGTGACCCACACTAGTGAGCGCGCCACCTTTGCCAAGACCCTACCATCACCAACAATACCATTATAATACAACCACCTATTATGTCTTCTAAGCCATCTAATAAAGCTCAATTACTTATTGCTATTAGAGCTATCGAACAAGACCCAAATCTTACAGAGCGAGCAGCAGCAGGGCTGTATAACGTTAATCGCAGAACGCTCAATCGAAGACACAACAGAACGACTGCACGACGCGATAACCCACCTAAATCAAAGAATTTTACTCTCCTTAAGGAGCAGGCGCTTGTTGATCGTATAATCGAGCTAGACACGCGTGGATTCCCTCCTACGAAGCTTATAATCCGCACAATGGCCGATTCACTACGTTTACAGAGAGGAAAGCCACCTGTTAGCATTAACTGGACAGACAGGTTTATTAAGCGCAGACGTAAAGTTAAAACGCGTTAGTCTTAGTTATACAATAACTAGAGGGCATAATAGGAAGATTCTAAGGTTATAAACGCGTGGTTTAAGCTTGTGGAGGGCATTAAAGTTAAGTACGGCATTATGGATAAGGACACCTACAACTTTGATGAATCAGGCTTCCTGATAGGGGTTATATGGTCTTAGCTTGTGGTTACAGCATTAGAGAGGCGTGCGAAACCCAAATTAATACAGCCAGGCGACCGCTAGTGGATTACGGTGATCTAGGGTATCTGCGCTGCTAGATGGGCAATCCCTCCCTTCATTATCTACGCCGGCAAGCGTCACATCTCCACCTGGTACGAAGACACGTCAATTCCTGGCGATTAGGTAATTGCTGTCAGCGAGAACGGCTGGACAAACAACGAGCTTAGTATCGCGTGGTTAAAACACTTTAACGCGCATACAAAGGGACGCGCTAAAGGAACCTATTAGCTGCTAGTTATTAACAGCTATAAGAGCTATAACTTAATTAAGTTCCAGGATTACTATAAGGAATATAAGATTATTACTCTCTATATACTGCTATATTTGTTACACCTGCTACAGCTATTGGATATAGGCTGTTTCTCCCCGCTGAAGAAGGCATATAGTGCTGAGATCTTAGGCTTAGCGCGTTAGCTAATAACCCACATTATAAAGATCGAGTTCCTCCTAGCCTTTAAAACTGCGTTTTTAAAGGTTTTCTCTGTAGAGATAATTAAGGGTAGTTTTCGCGGTGCTGGGCTAGTCCTATTGAATCTAGAGGAGGTGTTGCAGCACCTTAACATCCACATCTGTACACCTAGTCTTCCCATTAAAGAGCCTACCACCTGGGAGTCTAAAACACCAAGTAACCTACGCGAATTTGAGGCGCAATCAACACTAGTTCGCAAGAGAATTAGAGATTACTTTGATTTATCACTAACTTTAACTATGCAGGTGCTTAAGAAGCTTGAAAAAGGCGCTCTAAGTGCAATGCATAGTTAGGCACTAGTGTTGGATGAAATTATAGGCCTTTGCAAGACAATTAAGGAGACTATAAGGCGAAAATTGCGTAAAAGGAGGTATATCTAGCATTAGGGATCACTTACAGTAGCAGAGGGATCTTAGCTAGCCACTCCTAAGGACGCTGGTAGACAGAAGAAGGGTAAACAGTCGTTAGGTACCAGTCGCGCTGCAACAGGGCTATCAACTCAACGGCGTTGTGGCATCTGTAGGCAACCTGGACACAATGCGCAAACCTGCCAGGGAGTTAAAGAGGAAGAATCTGAATCAGATCCATTAACTCAGTATATATTTTCAAGTAGTGTTGCGACGCAGTCTGATAATGAATGAAATAGTTTGGTGGGGTCTTGGCAAAGGTGGCGCGCTCACTAGTGTGGGTCACTCGCTGGTAAACCACGTTATTACTAAGAATTATAATATAAACTAGAAACCTATACATATCTATATAGCGTAAATATATTAACACTACTTAGCTAATACTTACTAATAGTTAAGAGTCTATAAAAAAATTAGTTAGGTTTATATTTATAAACATATCTAATATTAGAATACTATACGCTAAAGGGAAATAATACTAGTTATAGTAACTTACTATACTATTTATAACTAGACTTTTACGTTTGGCTAGTATAGCCTTATAGTATATATATTTACTACTTGTCTAATAAGTTACAGTAATTTACTATACTATTTAATAGTAGAACCTTATAGGCATAATATAATTTAAAGGTGTAAAGATAACTATAAAGAAAGCTAAGAGAAGAATATATTATAGTAATTTACTATAGTAATATGTAATGGCCGTAGAATAAAGTAACCTATAGTAAAGACAGATAGTTAACTACGCTAGTCTAATCGCGCTAGTCTTAGGTAAGTTATATAGTTAAGGCACTAGTAGAGTTAAATAACTACTAATAGCTACTAATAATAGTAATTTAGAACTAATTTCTTTACGCTATATAATTATATATATATAATCTTACCTATATCTATATTACGTGTGTAAATATAACTATAATAGAAGTAGCTAAAAATTAGCTAAATATAAAATAGTGTAAAAAGACTACTATAGAGTATTTATAATAAACGCTAAAGAATATAACTATAAAAGGTTTATAGCTTATTAGAAAAAAAAAAAAAGTATAACACAATATAGTAAACTATGTAACTAATAAAATTTAATATAGTATTATAAATCAAAGTATATAAGACTACACGCAATAATATAATAGCAAAACTATAGGCTAATAAACACTTTAAGATAGTTTACAAACTTCTAAACTCTACACTAAAGAATAAGTAGAAAGCTAGAAATTAATGCAAATAGGCTAGACTTAATTTCTAGACAATAGTTCTGCGGGGACAAAATAAAAACACAAAGATATCTAAGGCTAAGGGGAATATAATAGACTAAACGCGAGTTTATTATAGGACAATGTTATAATAACTTACAAGTTAGATAGCTTTAGTTACTTTATAATAAAACATAGGCACAGCTAATATAACTACGCTACGAGTACTTTATATTAATAATACTCTATATACTAATACGCAAACTACAAACCACTTATTTAGAGAGAATAAAATAAATATTCGAGCTACTAATATAAAGAGGAAAGGTTTTTTAACCCGCCTATTATTAAGTATCTAATATAATTACGTACTAATAATAAGCAGCCGTAATAGTAGGGAGAAGAACCTAATTCTAGTTACACTTAACGCCCTTTAAGATATTATATAAAAGACTCTAAAACTAATATAGAAGCCACTAAGTATATTTTATATATAGGCACTTAGAGTTATATAACTAATAAAGATTAAAATAACTAGCGTTCTTTAGATAAAAGTGTAACTACTAGTAGCAACTATAGTAATAGAATAGAATATTATAATAGCGTAATCGCTAGTTATAATAAAGGTCTTTTAATATACTTACTCTATACTATAGCACTAATAGATATACTAGACAAATAACTTCTAGCACTTTATATATCTCTTTATAAATAATATAGTATAGTTAATATAGATTTTAATTCTAACTTATTATAAATATAAAAAGGAAAGAATTAAAAGTTACTAAATAGAACTTAGTATAAATTATAGTAAATTAATAAATACTAGATTCTACCCCCACATTCTACGCTAGCGATAATAGCTTAGACGGCAAATTAGACAACTAAAGAAATACATAACAATAATAGAAAAATAAAAAGAGTAATTTTCTAAGTAGTAGCGAGTTAAACGAGTACACAATAATTAGAGAGAGGTAATAATAGTAGAATAAGAAGAAGAGCGGCTTCTACTAAAGCTATAATTTAAATAGTAACCTATTTTAGTCTAGTTACACTTTATCGCAAACTAATAGTATAAAGAAAATTCGTATACTATTACTATATATTTTACTAATATCCTTATTACTCTAATATAATATAATAGCTATTAACAAGAATAAAGTATAGAGGACTATTAACGTAGATAGTGCTAATTTATCCAAAGGAGGCGGATTTTAAAATACTAAGTACAAATAGTAATTATTATAATAATAGCTATCTAAGACGTAGTGTGTGCTATAGTAAGTTACTATAACTCTATATAATACTAAAATCTCGCTAATAATTATCTATAGAGCAAATATAGCCATTAACACTAATCTTAGCTAGGTACGCGCTTATATAATAGAATAGTTATATACTATAATAGTGTAGATAGTTATACTTAACTAGGCTACGCTTATAATATTATATAATATAATTACATTCTCTATAATATAGGCCCTTACTCTAGATTCTATAATACTTCTCTACTAATAGATAGTATTAGCTAAAATAGTTATATAGAGCGAGCAATATAGTAGTAATAGTAATAGGTCTAGTCCTAGTATTAGAAAGTTCTATTCCTGTCTAGTAAGATTAATTATAGGGTTCTAAATTATAAGATAGATAATAATTGTTAATCTTACGTAAAAACACAAAATAGGCGAGTTATCTACCTAAAGAAGCGGTAAGTCTATGCCTAAAATAGGACTAATATCCACTATTACATTCTTGCTTAGCTAATTTATAGACATATAACTACTAAATACTAATAAAATATGGCTAGATTATAACAGTTGTAAATACTAGTAATAACTAGAAAAATATTATCTTAAGCCTACTATACTAAGCGCAGATAGCAAAATTTTCTAAACTACTATTTAGGCTCGCTATTAAATATAAACTAATAAGATGTGTTATAAAGAACTAGCTTAAAGAGTAATATATATAAGAGCTTAATAACTATTATATATATATATATATATAGAAAGAAAGTAGTAATAAACCTATAGTACGCTTAGTAACTTTTAGCAACTATTATAAATATAGCCAGTTAACCTAACACTATTCTAAATATTAATAAACAAAGAGTTGGCTAGTATTTATAGAATCTTATAGTATAATAATATAGCCAAAGAAAATAAAGACTATTATAAACTAATAGGTACGTAATATAGCGAGTTATATACTACGAGATTTATAATAACTTATAATAATAATAGTACTAAAATATCTAGCCTAGATACTAAAGCTATTCTAACTAACATAATAAAGTAGGCGGTAAGTCTAGAGACTTATTATAAACTACTTCTTACACTATATTATCTAAATATCTTAGCGACTAAGATATATAGAAAAATTTTATAATTCTAAAAGCGCGAGAATATATAAGTCTATAATCTAATACCTTACCTTTAAGTATAGCCTATAAATAGCAGTCGTAGTAAATACTAGTATAAGAGGGGTAAAACGTTCTCTATAGCCATATAAAAAAATACTATCTACCCTTAATATAATCTAAAAAGGTGGCACGTAGGCTGCTTATAGAGTAAAAAAGATAGAAAAGAAGTATACTATGCTTAAAGACTATAAGTTTCTTTAATATAGTAAGGTTATAGTAAATATTATATAGATAATATTAATTAAATACGACAAACACACATAAAGGCTAGATAGAAAGTCTCTACTAAAAATAGCAAATATTAAACTTATCTAGAAGAATATTACTATTAAATATAATCAGACGAGTAGAAATATAATGCGAAATATTATTTAGTTAGTGTAAGACTGCCGCATGGCTGTATGGTCGGTCCTTGGTCACATGACCTCGGCCGGAATAACCTTATGCCTAGCCTCACCCATACACCTTCAGGGGCCTCGGTCCTCCATAGCAATGCATACACCTCTTTTCTCGTGGTCAACCTATATCACTATGAATTACTGTGATCTCCACTATCTTACAGTTATGAGCCCGGCACGACGCTTATTGCGCACCCTCTAAAACTCCTTACCAATTAGTCCTGCTGCCACATTATCGCTCGCATGGACCAGAGCAGAGTTTTCACGATAACAACGAGAAAAAGTCATCGCAAAACCACAATTACAGTCACTATAAATTACTGTAAAACACTGTGAGACTCTGAATCACGACGAAAAGCCCACACCGGTGGCCAAACACGCGAAAAGTCATCGCAGACGCGTCATAATGGCAACGCCAAAAGACGAAAAAAGTCATACTAAAAAAGGATGGACAACTTTGAACCATGGTACATAGTTTTTAAACGTACCGCGCGCACACTACGCGTCCTGAAATACGTCGACCCAGAGGCTACAAACCTTGCGGTGCCGGAAGACGTTGAATCCGACCCTGATGAAAACCTCGACATTGCAGTGTGGAAAGAGAAATACAAGCGCAAACAAGAACGCGAGAAATCGCTAAGCAAGCTTGAAAGCCACATTACGAGTACAGTGAGGGACAACATACTGATTTCTATGCCTGCCAACTACACCATCGCAGAACAAATTAGGTTCCTGTACAAGAACTACTCAAACCAATAGTCACCAAACAAGAAGAAGCAGACCGTCAATACAACAAGGCGAAGAAGTACACGCCTGGTCGCCAGTCAATTGAGGACTGGATGAACGACTTCCAAATTCATCTCAACAAGGGCATTGAACTGAAGGTTCCAGCTGTCCAGGGTTTCGCTCCCCAGCAAGATCTTCTCAAGGTCTTTCATGCTATCGATTCAGGGTTTGCAGCGACAATGAACGAGAAAGTCCACAAGGCCCGTTCAGCATACGTTAACGCAGAACTTAATCCACCAGCTTCGACAGTCTACACTATACCAGCTGTCATCAATCGCGCAGGCGTCGTTGTTACACCAGAGCAACTTATTACAGTCCCTGCACCACCACCGAGTATACCCGACGAGGTATCTGTCGCGGCGCTTATTCAACACTACCGAACGACGCCGTACCTACACAGCTCAAACAAGGGCAACATACGAGGCACCGCCCATGCCGCGCTCAACGGAGCACAGTCTCCTTACCATACGGATGCGAGAAATCAGAGCCGTAGCTCAACGCCTTCGAACAATGTTGGGAGGACTTCAGAACAATAGGAAGCGCACCAACACTGAGATCGCTGGTGTTCGCAAAGAAAGCCTTGTCCTTGTGGCAAAGGCGACGCCCACCCAGGTAACCCACGATGGGGAGCTTGTCCATACATCTGCACCTGGCTGCAAGGAATTAGGTTCAAAATCGACCCAGCTTGCGTCGAAGCCATTCAAAGATACAGTGAGGTCACTAGACAGGCCGAGCTGCTCAACAAAATACGAACAAGAGAGAAGGCGAAGCGAGATCGCGTTACACCCACGGGTTATATCGACGCTGGCGACCAAGCCTCTGATGGAGAATACAAATAGGCACACGTAACGAAATACCTCGCAATGAGCAACGAGCGACGTCCGACCTTAGTACTCCGTCACTCTTGGATCCTCGATTGTGGTTCGGATATACACGTCTGTAATGAGCCCAACGAGTTCACATGGATTCGTCCTGCGATACTAGGCGAAAGGATTGGTTGTGGAGAAGACTTAGTGGAAATCGCCGCATGGGGTGAATGCGACATCGAAATCCAGACACTAGGTGGACCTATGAGGACTATATTGAGGAACGTTGCCTTATGTCCGGGCTTTATCACCTCACTGGTGTCGCTCTCGAGGCTTAGAGGAAAAGGTATCTACTTTGACTTAGGGCGTGAATGCCTGTACACAAAGGATGGCACTAAGAATCCTATCTGGGCAACAGTCGAACCTATAGGCGGTCACTATGTTCTAGTGGACCGACGGTCTCCCCCGGCACCACTAGAGGACCACACTAACAGACCTTTCCTGGCGCTTGCCAACAAAAGGAGCTACAAGAAACCCTCTATTGCACCACTACCTGACCGCACGTTATCCGGTCTTCACGCACACGTCTTGATGGGCTATGCTGGAGCTGAATTAATGGAGAAACTAAGTTATAATGTTGTTGGCATAGCTCCGCTCACATCTCCTCCCCCTAGTACACAAGACTGCGAACAATGCAGAGTTAACAAGGCTTCACAGATCATCTTACGGAGATCTGACAGAGAGCACCAACCTACGCGTGCATTTGAAGCTATTGCCATCGATATCATCGCACTTGACGCCGAATCTCTTGCGGGCAACTAGTACATCTTTTATGGTTACTGTCTTGTCTCCAAGACCCATATGGTGTATGGCATACCCGATCGATCTACGGATGTCCTGGATAGAGTCTTTAAACTCATGGACAGACACATTAAACGCCGCTACAACGCCAGCCCAGTGTTCGTACTGATGGACGGAGAGAGAGCTTATGGGTTTCAGAATGACCTTGGTGTAGTCGAGCACTGCAAACAACAAGGCATTACTATACAGCTCTGGTCCCCTGACACTACAGAACAATTAGGCTATGCAGAATGGTTAGGAAAGATGCTGATTACTGTGTCTTGATCACTTAGGACTACGTCTAACCTTCCACTTTACCTGTGCGAAGAGATGTACGTCTATGCGGCATATCTACTTAATCGGACTCCTGTTAAATTATTGAACTGGACCACACCGTTTGAGGCTGCACACGGCAAACCGCCCTCCATCGCTCATCTACGCATCTACGGATGTAGAGCATACTACCTTCGCAAGAAGATTCCCCGAACAGACAAGCTTTCCCCAAGGGCGCTATTGGTTACTTTGTAGGCGTAGACTCACGCAATATCTACGTATATGGGTACCAAAAGCTGTATCCCGCGGACACAGAGGCAAGGGTCATTCGAACAAGGGATGTTACCTTCAATGAAGAACTATTCTTTGGGTCCACTGATAAAGAGAGCCTACTTGGCATTCAGTTAGATCAAGCCATCGACGATATTGAGGTTGAAGAATCAGAAAGTGAGCAGGAAGATTTCGATGAGGAAGTATATGAAGATGCTAAGCTGTCTATCCTTCCCACCGAAACCCTACTCGCAGGCGAGAAATCAGGCCAAGCTCATGATGTACACCGTGGCAGAGATGCATACCCTTCACCAGTTTCTATGTTAATCGGACCTCCGCGCCGCCAACGTCAGTACCAGCTACACCGCCAACGCCCTCTTCAGTCCTCTGCGTCCCCTACACCTACATCAATGGGACCTCCTGCGCAAAGAAAGCGATACAGGACCAATACCCATCTCCAAACTACTAACGTGTTGCCCAAACGCACACGAAATTCTGCTGCCAACGCTATCCAGACTTATTGGAACACGTTCGCGTCGGCCTCACTACCAGACAAAGTGCCCCAATCAATCGCACTATCACGGCGAGTCCACAGAGACCAGCTTCCGCCCTGCCTCAATTTTGGAATGATGTCCTAAAACTCCCTACGTGGTTCAGAGAAGGCTTCATAGCAGCTGCAAAGAAGGAGCTGAATACTATCGCCAGAAAGGAGACATACACTGAGATTCCGCTCTCAGAGCTCCCTCTAAACACTGAAGTCTTGCCACTTATGTGGGTCTTTACATACACAAATTCGACCAAGGCTACCTAGCTAAGTTTAAAGCACGAATCGTAGTGAGAGGAGACTGCAGACTGTTGTGGGTGACACCCATGCTGCTACTCTTGCTGTACGAATATCCGCGCTCTTATGGCAATTGCCGCCTACTTCAACATGGACATACGTCAATACGACGCTGTCAATGCTTTACCAACGCCAAACTCCCCGAACCTGTTTACACCTTTCAACCAGAAGGTTTCCGTGACGGCGGGCACTACTGGCAACTTCATCGCGCCCTTTATGGCCTCAAGACGTCACCACTACTCTGGTACGAAGACTTTACAACTACACTTAAGAGCTTTGGTCTATCACCAGTACTTGACGCACCCTGTCTATGGAGAGACGACCGCATTATCGTCTTTTTACGTGGACGATATTATTACCATGGCCCTTCCAGTCATCATCCTTCCTCGACGCCTTTGAACGCAAGCTTGTTAAACGGTATGAAATCACTGACTTGCAAGGCCAAGAGAACTCTACTTTCTGTGGTATTACCACACACAGAGACCCGCGACAATAGTCATCTTTGGTTGTCACAACGTGACTACATCCAGAAAAATCTACGCCAAATACCGGCACCTCAAAAAGTCGTCCTGGACTAAGGCACCTGCTTCACCTCTACCTTTCGAGGAGCTTGTACCATCAACAGAGTCTAAGAACGAGGACGCATCTTATCGTTACTCCCAGATAGTTGGATCTATCGGCTACGCCGCTGGTGCTACACGTCCAGATATCGCCAAAGCTCATTCAAAATTGGCTGAATTCCTTACCAACCCTGGCCCCAAACACTTATCAGCTGCATATCAGTGCCTCGCATACCTGCATTACTCCCAGGACCTGGCACTGCACTACTCTGCAGACTACACTACTCCGCATCTCTATCGAAAAGATACCGAAGAGACCGACTTCTATGGCGCAACTGACGCGTCTTACGCCGATCATAAGGCAACCCGCAAGTCCTCACAAGGCTACATCTTCTTCCTATTCGGCGGTCCAATCGACTGGAAAGCAACGCTCCAACGCTGCGTTGTTAAGTCAACTACCGAAGCCGAACTCATCTCACTCTCTACAGGGTACACTGAGTACTACTGGTGGTCCAGGATCTTTAATGATCTCCACCTGGACTTTGAGGAACAACCCTCTATGTACTGTGACAACAAACAGACAATTCGTCTACTGGTTACAGAGTCCCCTCAGCTGAAGACAACCCTTCGACACGTGGATATACACCACCATTGGTTACGGGAACAGGCACTACGAGGAACTGTTACTCCCGCTTACATTGAAACCAACTCTCAGCCCGCTGACGGCCTTACAAAACTTCTACCTAAACAGAAGCATCAGGAATGGTTGAAGCTCTTACAACTTGAGCCTATTCCAAAGCAGATTACAGGTGAACAAGTAGAGCCTTCAAGCTCTTCCACCTCTGCGACCTTACAGCAGAACATTGGCGGTTCAGGTGACCTATGAATCTCACCCCGTCCCTGCGCCCACAGTCTCTAGAATCACTGTGTTTTACTGTGTCGATGAGGCCTATAGCTACGCGCTCCTCTGGTCCGATGCTCCTCCATCTCTACATGTCAATGAGGCACATGGCCACGCGCCCCTCTGGTCTGACATTGCCCCTGAGCACTGCTCTGTTCCGGCACCCTACTTTCCCTGTGTTTCACAGTGACAAGACCTTACACGTGTTGTATCACGGCTCTAGCGAGAAGAATCTTGACGTCCAACGCAGAGCACTGTCTATCGAGAAGTTAACGATAGCTGATAACTGTCTACACCCAGGTGGATTAGCTACCCATCCTGCGGATCAGTTCCCTCAGTACATACACATCCAAGGCACAAGTCCAGGTATTAGCAAGGAGTTCTGTCTCCTTGTGCTGGCGCAGCTATATGGAGTGGTTCCGCCCACTTACGCTGGAGTCAATCACACTGGAGTCAATTGAGACGGCTCACATTGATGACGAACACGGGCAGACCTCAGCACTAGACTAGGACCCACCTTTTCTCATTTTAAGACCAGACTCTCCTGTAAGGTACGCCCTTACTTGCTGGCCTAGCTATATGGAACAGTTACGATTGTTTACGCTAGTACCTGGGCAGACTGCTTTCTCATAGTGATTTCACATTGAAACAGACCCAATCTACCGTTACAGGCTATATGCTGAGGACACTCAGACGCCGACCCACACACAGACGGCTCAGGTGACCCATCAGTCTCACCCCGTCCTGGCGGTTCAGGTGACCAATGAATCTCACCCCGTCCTTGCACTCACAGTCCACAAAATCACTGTGTTTCACACTGTCGATGAGGCATATGGCCACGCGCCCTCTGGTCCGACACCATGTCAATGAGGCACATGGCTACGCGCCCCTCTGGTCTGACACCTTTTAGCTCACTCACACTGTTGTCACAGTGTTTAGGGTGACTTTTACGGCAAGCAGCCTACACAAGAACCTGCTGACGGCTCCTTTTTCTTCCCCTCACTGAGGTTGGGAGTTGTTTGTTGCCTGTCGCGCCATTTTGACTTTATCTCTTGTCGCCACGCATACCTGTTTTGACTCAGGACCTGGCATCTCTCAGATCACCACTGTTGGCAATCTGAAGGGGGTGTGTAAGACTGCCGCATGGCTGTATGGTCGGTCCTTGGTCACATGACCTCGGCCGGAATAACCTTATGCCTAGCCTCACCCATACACCTTCAGGGGCCTCGGTCCTCCATAGCAATGCATACACCTCTTTTCTCGTGGTCAACCTATATCACTATGAATTACTGTGATCTCCACTATCTTACAGTTAGTAAATAAAGAGAAAGAGCGTCTAGAGCACAAGGAAAAAATAAAATAATTAATATTAGATATTAAAGTCTTACTATAACGTATATATTATAGGCATAGTGTTATTACTTATTAAGTTCTGTAATAAGTATAGTATAGATATGTATTCTAACTAACTGTAAAGTATTTTTAGTAACCTTAAAGCGTTGCCCTTATTTACTAATTTTGGCAAGGCTATTAAGGATAATTCGAAGTAGGCATATATATAATAGTATATTTAGAAGATTAAGGTATTAAGGAAGAGCGTGTGTTTAGGGCTTTACTCTAATAGGAAGCTACGCTAGAATAAGATTATAATTAAGATAAAGATACTAATAATTTTATTACTTAACGCTATTATATATATATTATAAATCGTAATAAGTTACTATACTAATAGCTATAGGGTGTGTAGAAGCTTATTAAGAGTTAACTAGACGTTACTAAGAAGTTTTATACTATTATTTAAATTATCTAGAATAAGATATATATTATACGCATCTATAGTAGAATAAGCTTTCCTAAGCAAAGAATAATTATTAACGTATTTACTAGCATTAATAGCTTATTAAGAGTTATTATAATAACTATAAATCTGTATACTAAGAATATTAATCTTATAGATACAAACTATATTATTATAAAATCGCCAGCTTATAAAATTAAGAAGCTTAAATAGTTTATCTTATAGCTAGTCTGGCTAGAGTAAAAGGAGTTAGTTATAAACGCACGCTTACTTTATAATAAATATAGCTAGGTTAATATAAAGAGGTTAATAAAGCGTAAGTAGTTATTAGAGAAAGTAGATATAGTAATTATAAAGGACATAATAGGTACAGAGGAATATAAATATTCTAATAAAAAAACTACTCTAGACTTAGAGTTAGTATACTACAAAGTGTTAAGATTATATAAGACTAGGGCAAAGGCTAGTAAATACACCTTAAGATATAAAAAATAGAAAGAATAGGTAACTAAAAAAACTTAAACGCACGCGTAGTTAGAGTAAATTATAACTATTACTAGGACGTAGTAAGTTATAGCGATTTAGAATTAATATAGGGTGTAGTAAAAAAAAGTTATAACTAGTACTATAATATAGTAAGTTATAGTAAGTTAGAATTAGACATATATATATTTAGATAGAATTATAATTATTACTAGAATATACTAATTTATAGTAATTTAGAGTTAAGTATTATATAATCTAGGTTTATATATACTTGTATATTTAGGCAGGTTTGTGTATGCTTATATATATCTATATATACTTATACGTTTAGGTAGATTTATATATAACTACGCATGCCTATATATACTTATATATTTAGGTAGGTTTATATATACCTACTTATATTTATACACGTTTAAGCAAAATTACGCTAAGCTAAAATAATTTTTTTTCTAATATATATAGTTTACTATACTTACCTATTATTTAGTAGCCTTTACTTATTTTATATATTTAGAAAAAGTATAATTATATAGGCAATGCGCTATTTAAGGATATAAACGTATAGATTGTCTTATTTAAGATTTTTATAAGTATTTTATAGAACTTAAATTTAGGCAGCATATACTTAGTTATTAATGCGCTTAATAAGTGTATTATAGACTTACTAAAATTGCTTAATTTTATTACCTAGTAATCTTTTATATTACCTTACTTTAAGTAAATTATATTAAGCTATAATTAGCTAGATATTAAAAAACAGTTAGTAAAGGCCAAATAAAAAGTAAGACTAAGTCTAAAACTAAACGTAGAGTTAGTATTAGGCGCTATTAGTATCTTTATTTCGTAGAAGGTACTCTAATTATTATAGAATAAAAAGTATAATAGTAAAATAAAAAAAGCTATATAATATTACCTATCTATAAATATAAATAGTACTTTTCTTTAGGTAGTATTAGTATACTAGAACCTTAAAGATGTTTCTAAGTAGAATATTATAAAAAAGTTAAGCGCCTTTCTACTTAGCCTTAGCTTATTCTATAAGCAAATAATATAGCCGCTATATAGTTTAGATAATACTAATATTTATATAGAAATTCTAGCCGTCGCTATAACTATATATTAACCTACTACTCTTAAGGAGCTAGTTACACTTACTAAATAGCTTAAGAATATTATAGACAATTCTAAGTTAATATAACAAATTATTAGCCACTATAAGTTATTTCTTATACTATAAGAGAATACTATTTACTTTGTATATTAATCTATAAAGAACTTTCTACTCGTATAGGTATCTAGAGATATTTTTCTATTAGGGCAGGATATAATTTACCACATACTCACTATAAGATTACTCTAGGCTATATTTACTACGCTTAAATAAGATATATATAGCTTATATAAGCTAGACTATCCTATTAAGTAGATTAAATCCCTACAACTAGATTTACTAGTGTTGTCGCGCTATTTATATATCTACTAGATTAATTATCTTTATAATAGAAATTCTATCCCTTTTATAGCTAATTAAATTAACCTTTAGAATAATAGTAGTATTTACGAGTTTCTAAGATAAAACTACCTTAACTAGCTAGAGGCTCTAAGTCTTTATAAGAGTATACTAAAGGAAGTAGTATTAATAGTAAAACTTAAGAGTTTAATCTATATAATACTTAAATAAGCGCCTTACTTATAATAAGTGTATGCTAATATTAATTAGGAACGAGTAGGTACCTCTGCTATACTTTAATAAGTTTATAATACCTATTAGTTTATTATGTATTATAAGATAGTAATAGAGAATACACCTCTTTAAATATATATATTAGCACTTATATTTAGTCTAAGAAAAAGCTTAATATAAAATCTATTCAAATATAAAGTACCTCTCTAACTTATAATAAAACTAGCTATAATAAATAAGTGAGAAGTCAACTTATAGACGCTTAAGGGCTATAGTAGTTAGGTTAGCTTAGTAGCCTTCTCTTACAACTTAACCTAAATTGTGTTCGTATTAGCTAATAGCATAGTTAAGATCTAGAATACTAGTAGTAATAAGCATCTATAGACGCTTAAGGGCTATAGTAGTAGGGTTAGATTAGTAGCCTTCTTTTATAACTTAACTTAAATTACGTTAGTATTAGCTAATAGTATAGTTAAAATCTAGGACGCTAGTAGTAGCAAGTACCTATAGACGCTTTAGGGCCATAGTAGTAAAGTTAGCTTAGTAGTCTTCTTTTATAACTTAATCTAAATTATATTAGTGTTAGCTAATAGTATAGTTAAGATTTAGGATACTAGTAGTAGTAAGCACCTATAGACGCTTAAGGGCCATAGCGCTTTAATTATCTTAGTAGCCTTTTTTTATAACTTAATCTAAATTATATTTGTGTTAGCCAATAGTATAGTTAAAATCTAGAACGCTAGCAGTGGTAAGTACCTATAGACGCTTAAGAGCCATAGTAGTAGAATTAGAATTATACTAGTAAGTGTGGTAGTAGAGCTCTAATATATAGGGCTATCTAGAGTAGGCGACTATTATTTATTATTAGAGTCTTACACTATAGTAGTAACTAGTAGCTAAAAAAAAGTAAGAAAACTATAGGCGGCTTAGTAGTAGTATTTGCCTTAAACTTAATATAGTTAAATAGTATAAAACTATAGTTATTACTAAAGCCTACTAGTGTCTAGTCTAAATCTAAGTTATTATATATATTAAGAATAGCGTCTTTCTTAAAGGAAAGCTCTTTATTAGTCTACCGTATATAGTTATAGAGTGCTTTAGCCTTAGAGATAGGTATAGCCTAGTATATATTAGTAGCTACTATATATATTTTTTTATATAGATAGCGTCTATATAGGGTAAGGCATAGTTAGTAGTCTTATACAGCTTACCTTTTTAATATAGTTATTTAAGATTAATTCCTTAGACTTGTCCTTGTTTTTATCCGCGGCCTTCTTCTTAGCCTTCTACTAGTTATTATTAGTCGACTTCTCTAGCACTATTAGCATATTGCCCTTAGCCAAAACAATCTTATTTTTACTCTAGAGTACATAGTTATAAAGGGCGTAGTAAATATTTAGAAATACTATAGCTATAGCTAGGAGTAAAGCATATAGCGTAGCTATATAATAGTAAATAAAAACTTATTTATATTAGTACTATAAAAAACACAAAAGCCTACTATAGTGCGCTATATACACTAGGCGAAAACTAATAGGAATATACTAGAGAGTAAATACCTATACTATTAAGAGGCTTATTAATAGCCTACTAGTAATAGTAGTAGGTAAAAAGTGTAAAAAGTGTCTAGAAAAGGGTAAGTAGATATAAAAGCGTAGAGAAAAAGCGTAAGAGGCGACTATAATAGTAAATATAAAGGCAAATATAAAAGTAAAGGCAAACGTAATAGTAAAGGTAAGATAAAATAGAGACTAGTCACTATCTACGTAGTATTAAAGCTAGGGCATAGGCACGGGCCACTCTTTAAATTGGGTAGGGGCTTAACTATAGACTATATTAATTATAGTGTGGGTGTCGAATAGGCTCTACAGCTAGCCATACAGACATCGAATTCTAATACTCTGCATTGGCAAGTGTGGAGGGTGTACGGGATAATTGTACGAGAAAAGGAAATAACATAACAGAACGACTGTAGTATTGATTGCTTGTCTCTAGAGAGGGTGCGGATAGAAAGGAGAAGATCCTGCGGCGCACAGGCCGCGGCGCACGGGCATCACGTGATCCCCACGTGATGCCATCTTGCGGCAATATTGAAACCTCAACACCCTCAGGCACCCTTGCCCGTACGGTGTACGGACAGTAGGAACGTATTTTTCTACACATTTAAGATTATATAGCAGTAAATATTTCTAGTTATATGGCTATCTTTTACTACTAATCTAGCCACTAGATTTAATTTTCTATTAAGCACTTATAAATAATAATATAGGTTTATTACTTACTACTTTTTTTTCTTAGTAGTTATTCTACTAAGATAGTTAGTGTGTAGAGACGCTAACGCGCACTCTAATAGATATAGAACTTTAATTTTAATACGCTATATCTTTACTAATATAGATCTAATTAAGGCTATAATTATCGCTATTAACTTATAAAACCCTAGAAAAACTTTCTTATATTAAGAAGTTATAAAAGAATTTAGTATTATACAGTTAATATTAATGCGCTAGTATAGACATATTATATAGACGCGTATATAGCTAGTATAGACTCGCTAAAATCTTAACTAATAATAAGAATCTAAGCTCCTGTAGTATATATAGCGTCTTACTTAGAGAGATCTACCTTCTACGCGTTAGATAATTTAGAACTTTGTATTAATTATGGCTAAAAAGAATATCTCTATATAATGGGTTAATTACTTTATTAGGCGCCACCGCAACTTCTTAGTCTTATAATAGACGACTAGGCTTAATAGTAATCGCTATAAAGCTAATTTAGGGGCAAAATGTAAGCTCTACTTTAAGCTTCTATATAAGAAAATTATAAAGTATAGCGTAGAGCCTTAGTATACGTATAATATAGACCAGAAAGGCTTTCTACTTAGCATTACTAGTAGGTTAAAAAGGATCTTTAATAGGCCTCTATATAAGAGTTGCTAAGTAAGGCAATCTATTTAGAATAATAGTTATAAGTAGATCTCGCTTATTATATATATATGCGCTAATAGATCTATTATTAATCTATTACTAATTTATTAATCTAACACTAGAAGCCTATAATTAAGCTGGGTAGAAGAAATTAATATCTCTTATATAGTATTTATTACCTTTATTAGATATATAATTACTATAAAATATAGTAATTAGGTATAACCGATTATATAGTCTTCTCATACTAATTTTACTATAAAATTACTATAAAATATACTAAGAAGACTGGCGCACTACTATGTTACACTGCCCCTATATTATCCCTAATAGTACTAGCGCCTTAGTATAGATAGAAACTTCTCGCGATAGTAGAGCTTCTCCGAGACAATACACACAATAAGATTATCTTATTAAAATATACCCTTATATTTAATAACCTTATTAACCTCTACATAGTCAAACAATAAGATAGGGCTTTAATAGCTTAAATAGGTATTTAATTAATATATAAAAAAGTGGACTTAATAGTAGTAGTAACTTCTAGTTCTTAATAAGCATAGATCTTATATTACTATAGATTTTATCGACTACTATAATTAGAATAAGATTCTTCTTATAATATTTTCCCCTTATATAACTTATAGGCTGCAGCCTCTTAATATCTATGTGTTTAAGTCTCTCTCTACTACCTACTCTAATAAGCTCTCCGCGTATCTCTATAAGAGCTAAAAACTATTAATAATTACTAAAAGAGACTTCTTTACACTCTTCTAAAAGGCCTAGATAGCGTTAGTTATACTGTAATTAATTACTAAAGCTTTTAAGTGTATTGGTATCTTGTTACTAAATCTTACGCCTATCCTTAAAAGGTTTAATAAAGAGACCCCGCTAGAGCTAAAATTACTAGTAAGCTCTACCTTAATACTTAGCGCGTTAGATTAGCGCAAAATAGAGCGTCTTATACACTTAACTATTAAAGATTAGGCCTCTATAGAGTTAAAAAAGCTTAGTTAGATAATACACTTAATTTCTATATAAAAGTAACTTCTAGAGCATAAAAATAAGGGCCTCTAAGAAGCTCTTATAAATGAGAAATAGCGTTAAACTAAAGGGAAGACTCTACCCTTAGAGCAACCTAAGGAGTGGCATAGAGGAGTAGTTTTCTAGTTACCTGCCCGCGTACAGAGGGCACGTGAGTTTCTTAGCCAATAGAAGACTAAAAAACAATAGTTATAACTCTAAAAGGCTTAGTAGTAAGAGATTTATATAGCTAATAAATAGCTTAAAGCTTATTTAAAATAGGAGAAGCGCGTTGCGCAAGTAGTAGCCAGAGATGCGCGCGCTAAGGAGAGAGCTAAGTAGGCTGCTAAGCGACGCCTTAATTAATAGGCTTATAGGGCCAATTAACAACTTTAAAATCGTATTAAATTAGCTAAAAAAAAGTAATAAAAAGGCTTTGAAGTCTACTATTCTACCTATTAAGAAGAAAAAATCTGCGCTAGCACCTATACGCGTTAATGCGGCGGTATCTGCGCTGTTAACGCTAGCGTTGCGCAGTGGCCAAATAATTAGAACACTAAGTAGATATCTATAATTTGACTAGCTAGCAATTATCTACAGCTCTATAAGATCTTAACTCTAGAAAATCTCATAATAAAAGCTTTTGTATAGAGCTCTACAGCCTCATATTACTAGCTAAGGTACTAGTGTTAGGGTGCGCGTTAGTGTCTCTGCGCACTAACTATCTCGGCAGGGTATATACTAATCTATTTAGAAACTAATTTTCTTAACCTATAAGGCTTTTATTACTCTATTTACTCACTATTAGTTTACTAGAAGAAGGTAATTTCTTTTTAAATTCTTATATTATAAAGGCACTATTATTAACTAGGTCGGAGCCTAACTACTATGAGTTAGGCTCTAGTTAGCTAGCTTGCATCTTGGCTTAAGTTTGCCCTAGTATAACTTATCTATCCCTCGCTTTAATCTCCCACTACTATTAAATATATATGTATGGCTTTCCTTCGCTCCTATATAATTATAATTTTTCCACCTCCCCTCCCTCTTCTCGCCAGGATGATAAAGGCGCCATCGCCGCAAGAGTTAGCCCTACTAGTAACAGACATTTAAGATGTGGCTACAGATAAGTAAGAAGAGCCCGATACTACTAACACGCAAGCTCGCGCGCGTAAGATCTAGTTAAAGGTTAATTTCTAATTACTATCTATTACTAGCATCCTCTATAGTTTAAACCTACTAAATAGCAAAGTTATCTCAAGCGCTTTAGTAACAAGCATACTGTTAGATCTGCAACTTAATTAAGGAAACCACTTGTTAATCTTTATCTTTATAATCACCTCTATTGCCTTCTAGCTTCTATTAACTATTGCGGTCTGGATATTTGGCCTAAGGATCTGGTTTAGTTTTATTACCTTCTGCTTTGGCATTATCACGCTATACACGGCTTTTGTTTAGACCTAGAGGCAGATAATTACACTGCGCATTTTACTCGGCATGGCCATAAGTAGTGTCTATTCCAGCTTAACGTACCTAATATTAATGTAGTACACGCGTAAAGAACAGCAACTGCGTTTTGCTCTTATGTAGAGTAGCAAGGTTATAGTACTGGCCACAGAAAGTATTGTTAATTTTAGACTGAATAAGCTTAATAGGTTATCTGGGCTAAAAGGATAACAATGGATATTTGTTGTACAGGAATCCATTACAGCGTTTATTAGCATTCTTACTTACTAGTAGATGGTTGATTTTCTAGACAGCTCACACAACAGCTTTATATTTCTAAGCCCAGACGATTTAAAAATCGCTGCAAGTTGTATTAAGAAAGACTGGGGCGACGTCGAGCTAGACCCCTTCTCCTGGTCCAAGGTCCTTATCCACACTAAAGACCCCAAAGTATATGGATTCTGCGTCTTGTACTTCTTCCAGAACCTAGTATTAATAAGTCTGTTGTACTTTCTACCCATTATTCTCTAGGGGGCATGGGCTTTAGCACAAATGTGGCCATCTTGCTCTTCGCTCTACTGTACTACTACTCTGTTATTCCCACTATCCTCTCCTTGCTTATTAGCGACAAGTATCAGCTCCGCGGGCCCATCGTCACGTTTAATTCACTTTGCCTTATCGCTGGCTTCTGTATGCTTGGCTTTAGTGACTAAGTTACTGTCCGCTACGTTGGCATATACCTTAGCACCAAAGCTTATGTTGCTAACTGGGCGGGTATAGCGACCTACCAAGCGAATAATATTGTGGGATAATGGAAACAGGTATTTATAGCTGCCGCAGTAACCGCTTTTAATAGGGCTGGTGGTATTACTGGCAGCTTTATTGTGAGGCAACTAGAGGCGCCAAGGTACATGCCCGCGATCTAGGTCTCGATAGGGTAAGTGTATACTTTATGCGTGATAACGTGCGCTAACAAGAACAGATCGCACATTCTAATTATTGGATGCATCGCTACATTCTTTGTATATTTCTACATAGCCAATAAGAGACAGGGAGCGGGAAAGGAAATCTTGGAATCGACCCAAGGCTTCAGGTTCACATACTAAGAGGTACTCTATAGACCTGGAGATATATCAAGCAATACAGTCCTCTATAGCTTCTACTAAGCAAACTTCTCTCCCCCACAACCCCGCTAAACGCATCCCACCTGCGCCGAAACCCAACTCACGCCCTGCCCATCCGCCACCTGCGCCGAAACCCAACAATCACTCAAATACGTGCCCTGCCCATCCGGCCCAGGCAACTCCAGCCCCGGATCCGTCGCGGCCCCCTCATCCAGCGACTTAAACCCCCCATGCCCCGCCTTGGCCCTCGCCTCCATCGCCTTAGCCAACCACTCCTTATCCGTCGACCGCTGCAACTCGGTCATCACCTCCCCCGGATGCACGGCAAAACTCCGCACCCCAAACCTCTCCCCCAACCTCTTATTCAGCCCCACGGAAAACAAAATATTCGCCGTCTTGCTCATCCCATACGCGCCCATGGGAATATACGTCGTATCGTCATCCACCTCCAGGTTCGCCATCTTCAGCATCGCTACATTCGGCGCCTCAGCAGCGGGAAGCTGCGAGAGTGGCGTCGACCACGTAAGATCGCTGAACCGCACCGGCGACACGAACGCCCCCACGCTACTCACGTTGACAATGCGCGGCTGCGTCCCCGCCAGGATCTTCCCCATGATGAGATTGGTAAACAAGAAGTATCCCACGTGGTTCGTCGCGAAGTGCATCTCTATCCCCTCGGCGCTCAGCGTCTTCTCTTGGATATTCATTACTCCCGCGTTGTTGATCACGATGTCGATGGCGGGCACGTCGGGCCAGCTGAGGACTTGGGCGGCGGCAGCGCGCACCGAGGCCTGCGAGCCGAGGTCGAGGAGGAGCGGTTTGAAGGTCACGGTTGGGTGGGCGGTGCGCAGGGCGTGCAGGCTTTGGTCGAGTTTGGCGGGGGTGCGGCCCGTGAGGATTATGAGGTTGGGGGATTGTGTGGCGAGGGCGGAGGCGGTGCTGTGGCCGAGGCCGGTGGGGTTGACGCCTGTTATGAGGATTGTGCGGGAGTGGATGGAGGGGGCGAAGGTGCTAGATATGGTGGAGGCGGTGGTGGTGGGGCCCCATGAGGTTGGGGAGGAGGAGGGGGTGGTGGTGGTGGTGGTGGATGAGGACATTTTGTTTGGTTTGGGGTTGTTGGGTCGTTGGGAGGGAGTGGGCAGGATAGGTTTGGATTCGAGGCTGGATTAAAGCCTTATCTTGTCTTTAAGGAAGGAAGTGCGTAGGGAAGCAGTAGTAGCAGTATGAGCGTTCCGCTACGTGAAGTAGGAGCAAGCAAGCAAGCGATATGCGAAGGAAAGCGCAACCTACATCTCTCACCCTCTGACTCTATTTATCCTATTACTTGCAGCCTACTAACCTATATTACCTTCTAAACTCCTTCCTAACTCTACCTGCGCCTTTGCGTTTGCGCGTTCGGGCATAATTCCTGTGTAACACCACTACTTGCTTTGGGAATTTCACTACAACTGGCGAGCTAATTAGCGTGCGGGGTTTCTGAGCGGCCGTATTAGCGGGCGGGCAGCTCTTCGCGTCATCGTATCACAACCAACCGAGCATGATGGTGTCCGGTCATAGAGAGATGTGTGGGTGTAGGCGTGCTTACTAGTGATGATGGTGATGATAATGGTGACAAGCAGCACCAAGAGTTTTCGTCACTGCTGGTAGGTGCGGTGTAGTGCGGTGTGTGGGGTGCAAGGCGAAGCGCATGCAGTGACTCTAAGGTGTTTTTTTTTTCCTTTAAGGTAGATTCAGAGTGTGAGTGTGACGAGGGCGGACAAGACATGATCAGAGTTCTCTTCAATTTCCAACATGGGCTTTAGGGTTTAGGGGGGTGGGTGAGCTTATGGTGCAGGCTTCTCTGGATAGAGGATGTGTAAGGAAGATGTGTGCGTGTAGCGCAGAGCATCAGGGCCAAATCCATGCGTTTTTTTAGAGGGGAAGGAGGTTGGCGTGGTGAGACAGGTGGGGGAGCATGAAGTAGTCTGTGTGATCATTTTAAGAGAGGGATGGGGGTGTGCTCCCAGATGGGTTGGTGGGCGTGAGTTGAGTTACTGCTCGGTTAGATTTAAGAGTTGTGATTTCACAATATATAGCTTCGGTGCCAAGACGGCGCATAAACTCGTTCTTAACGTTTTTAGAGAAGAGGCATAGGGTAGCGAGAAGCTGGCGGCGACCATTATAGGTATTTATAGGAATTTTAAGAAGGGAGAATTAGAGATATAGCGCGGGGAGGGTCGAGCTGCTCCCTCCTCTGCTCATTTACTATCGGGAGTGGTGCTATATTAGTGCCGCAGCGAGACATGTGCATCAGCGGTATGAATTTTTAAGAAGGTGGGTTATTCCAATAAGAACCAAGCGGAAGACTATATTTTTTATGTCTTCGTCTTTTTTGCAAGTTGCATGTGCACATAACTTGGACAGGGATACGCTGCTACGCGCACATGTCGGACGCGTGGTTGTTTTGAGAAACATACCATATACATATGCAGGGTTTTCTTTTACAACAGGGCCGCAAGCCTCTCATGAATAGTCTTGCTTTTGGTTTCTGGTTCCCCCGGACTTTGGAGAGGGCGGAGGAGGCTTGCCCAGCATATCTACGTCCTCGTTTCCTTTTGGTACCGGCATGTGTTGCTTTCTTGGGGGTTTTAGGTGGAGTTTTTTGGGTGTAGCGCGTATGCCGAATTTTGCTGATGTATTCCGGGTTTTAGTTTCTGGAGTTTTTGGTGTGGCAGAGGAGATCTTCCAGAATAATATAGTGACCAGGGCCTTTTGTTAGGTACGGCGCGTTCACCACATTCAGTGATGTCTTCCAAGTTTTAGTTCGTGGCTTCTTTTGATTGGAGGGAGAAGAACTTCTGGTCTGCCATCGGTACGTGTGAAAGGTGTTTTGTTTTTTTGGATACAGCGCGTCCACCGCCATTATTAAGGTCTTCTAGGTTTTAGTTCGTGGCGTCTTTTGATGGGGTGGAGGAGAACTTCTAGCAGGAGGTCGTCATCCATACTTTTTGTCGTATACAGCGCGTCCACCGCCATTATTAAGGCCTTCCAGGTTTTTAGTTCCCAGGTGGGGTTGTTTGGTGTAATGTGGGGAACCCCTCCAGCGTATTTTAAAGGACTGTCTGATTTTGAAGCCGACATCAAGATCGCGAATAGTGACTTTTAGAAGTGACATTTGCTGTGTGGAGAAAGAGAGAGAGGCTGTGTGCGCCAATTTATACCCTGGGATATGCCTTGTATGTACCTTAGGTAATTGGATACGATTTGGGAATAAGAAAGGCGCACGGCTCCCATAAGCGGTTCATGTCGACTTTTCAGGCCCCAAGAAAGAAATTTTAGTAAAGACAATATCAGAGATTTTTGGTGGCTTTGTAGATTCCTGACACATAGTTCCTGTCTGCATCTTTTTGAAGTATAGGATGACAGGCATCCAGGTTCATGCGTACCACTTTGATGATTTTAGGTCCTGTAATATTTTAATGCGATGATAGAGAGACTAACAGACATATTGAGAAATTTGTATACTTTCCGCAAGGCTATAATGTTGCTAGTATTGATTTTTAAAGTTAGTGTTGACTGGTATTAATGATGCAGGCAGAGTTCCTCGGCAGAATTTTAGTCCCCTAGCATTTGGACTTCGATGAAGAGACTAACATAGTAGCAGTATATAGATCCTTTTATCATCTTTAGAAAATTATAATTTAAGCTGCGATCCCTTTAAGGAATAAGAGGTGACAGATAGAGAGGGTTCATACCTAGCTTCTTTATAGATTTTTAGTCTCCTATAGAAGGAGTTTAGCCAAAGAGACGGACAGAAACACATATCAAGGGCCTTGTATAAAGGGCCTTGTATACTTTCCACACAGGCATAGTCTTCCTCTGCAACTATTTCAGAAATAAAGGTTAGGGAACATAATGGCTGCAGGCGTTACAGCCAACAAAGTCTCTGAATTTAGTTCTATGTGAATAGTCAAGCGCGCAGGACTCCGACACGGTTATACCGTAGTGCATCATATGGTTTTTTTTTCTTTTTAAGAGGCTAGGCGCAAGCTTAAAACATAGGGAAGTGCTCTCGCTTTTTTAGGTACTGGATATAGGGCTTAGAGTTGGAAGGTAAGGAAGAGCTTGTGGTTTTATAGACTCATAGTAACCGAAGTAGATAAGACGCACACTGACTACAGGTAAACCAGCCATTAAAGTCTCTGAAATTTTTCTAAATCACTAGTCATAATAGAAGAGTGATAAGAAAAGGGTCTAGCTAAACCGCATTGCAGGTTCTAGGCATCCGCCTTCTTCCTTAGATTTTCTTTTTAAAAACACTTAGCTCAAGCCCAGAATATATGCGTCTCCACTACTGTTTTTAATCATAGGCTCTGGATTTGTGTGTGGTGTAGTAAAGAGGGAAGAGCGGCTAGCTTTTATAGATTAATAATTACTATATTAGGTAGGTAGAGAATAACTAGGTGGTATTAAATATCCCCTAAGTAAATGTAGCATATAGTGTCCATAACAATGTTTCCTATGCGCAAAGGTTTGGCTGATTTAAATGCCTTCTCTATAGAAAGAAATTATTCAGAACTATATGTCCCCATAAAACACATTCAAATCGTTTTTTACTTAGAAAAGCTAGAGTAACATTTATCTTTTCGTTGTGCATTTTGGTCAGGCCAACTAAATAGTACACATCTCCCATTGGCTCTAAAAAAAGTATGAGAGCACACCCACACAGCTTCCCACAAAGCGAGCGCATGGTTATAGTTTCCCATCCTTTTGAGAAAGGTATAAACCCTTTTTATCCCCTTTTTCACGCTCGGAGCCACATTAAAGGATCCAATTCACTTTTTAGTGAGCACTTGCGGGGTTGAGTACTAGAAACGTGAAGAGTAAGCAGGGCATTAGGGAGCTTTATATACTTAAGCAGCACGTGAAAGTCTAGGAGTTTTTCTAAAGATACTATAAACAGAGACGACTATACTAGCACATTCTGGCCGATTTGATCACGTGACTTTTAAACAGTCGGGCCCACAATTCTCTAGGCACATCTATGTAGATATAAGTATGAGGCAATCTTCCTGCCTTAATTTAATAAGTAATTATATATATTTAGTAAAATGTAAAGTCGTTCTAAAGATAGCAATTTATTTAAAATCTAATAAGCTGTCAAAGAAAGCGACATTAGCACCCTAATTATCTATGAACCATAGCGCACTCTGCTGCACATCTTAAGCAACTATATCCCTATTAATAGGAGTTACGTTATTAAAAATCTTCTCTAAGGGCTGCGACACGTTGTGCAGTTTAAGAGGAAGTAGCAAATTATGTTAGATTATTAAAATCCTTAGTTAAAAGTTAAGGCAATTGTTAATTATAACTATTAAGCTATAGAAGCCCTATATACTCCTGAGTAGAGCACGGGCCAAGGCGCTAACGTAATCACAGCACCGCTAACGTAATTACCTAAAATCTATTATACACTCCCTTAGCTTTAAGAGAATTATAAGATTAATTAAAGCTAAAAAAAATTTATATAGGCTATTTTTATTAATTGTTAGTGTTGCAATTAACGTTATAATTATTAACTTAAATATTACTAATGTTACTATTATAAATCGCTCTATAAATGTAACGGTAACTGCTGGCCTCCCTGCCAAGCACTCCCTATCACCTTTCCTTCACACCCTATTTCCCCTATCTGCGCCTTTTACCTTCCTAAAGGCGCCTTTCCTAGTTAGTGTTAGCGTGGTAGTTAGCGTGGGCTCGTGCCCTACGCCGTCCTCTATATAAGAAAGGGCCCTCCAGGTCCCTTTCTTATCCACTGTCTTAGAATAGTATCAATTCAACTAGCTCTTTTAACTATTCTAGCTGTCCCCGATAGGTTAGCCCTATAAGGAATTGTTTAGTCCTTACAATAAACGCTAAGTAATATTAACTAGATAGAGCTATTATATAAACTCCTAATGCTTAGCTTTTAAGAGAATCTTAGTAACGCTATTAGCAGTCATCTTGCTAGTAGGAACCTATTTAACTATAATTTATTAACGCTCTACTTCTTATTATATCTAGAGTTAATAGATATTAATGTGGCGAAGCTTTATATAGAGCCAATCTAGATTCTTATTAACAATTCTTACTATTTGCTAGTTATTATAATATATTATAGGCAGTATGCCTATTTTAAATAAGTTACTATTAAAGAAGTAAAGCCACTTTACTATCTATAATTTAGCAAATAAGATAGATAATAGCTCTAATTCTATAGTTAATTTAGTAACTATATATTAGATAGTAGCCTTCTAGTTAATAATTATACTATAGAGGAAGAAGCACTAGCCTTGTAAGCTATAATAAGTCTTCTAATTATTAGCGTATAAGGCATCTAATACCCTAAAGAATAATAGATTGCAATAGTCCTACTTATTAGAGACTACCTTTATAATATTGTTATTATAGAATCCTTTAATAGCGTAATACTAAGTCACTAGTAGGTAATGCCAAATGCGTTATATTGCTACAATATGCGACTGTTTAGGATTAGTAAGATGGTAAGTAAGTACGACGTAACTATAAGTAATATTAGGTTGCGTCTAGTATATAATATATGCTAGGTGGCTAATAAGCTTCTAATAAAGCTTTGTGCAACTAGTGTTAGTCTTCTTAAGCGACTTATTAAGCGAGTTAACGTCTAGTAGAAACTTAAGTTTCTTATAGCCTACTAGTTAGATACTATATTACTTATAAACTTTGTTAATATATGTGTCTTATATAAGCCAAAGCTTCTGCTTTAAGTGGTCTTGTATAATCCTTACCCCTAAGAACTAGAATAGGTCTTCTATTGCCTTAATACTAAAGCAATTCTTAAGTTAGCTCTTAAGTTTGTAGTATAGTAAGGCGTTTAATTAATAAAAGGCCATAATAATATTGTTAACATAGACAAATAAGATAAGCCACTTATTAACGTATAAGTAGAGGAAGCTGTTAACGCGTCTAAGCCCTAGCTACTTAATTGCTACTTAAAACGTATTGTACCATAGAAGCGAAGCGTCTTTTAAACTATAGAGAGCGCGTAGTACCTCTAGAAGATTACTATCTTTTTTAAAACTATTAGGCGTCTTTGCGTAGAGCTTACAATTAAGCATAAAGTTAAGGAAAGCGTTGGGTACGTTGTACTACTTAAGCTTTAATCTAAGGTAATTAGCAATTGCAATAACTACTTAAAAGGTGCGTACGGTAAGCGTAGCTACGTACGTGTTGCCAAACTGCTCCTACAAGTCGCCTTGCGCGATAAGTTAAGCTTTATATTTATAGAGGTAGCCATCCTTATTAATCTTATATGTGAATACCTATATAAGCGGGATTACCTCTATACCTTTGTCTAGCGCAGATTGTAACGTTGCTAAGGTCTTAGGAAAGCAGCCCTTACCCTAGACCTCTTAATACTTACACTTAGCAGCCTTTATAAACTGCTCACTATATAGATAGGTCTTAAGCTAACCTATATACTGCGGGGGAGGCAGTAACTAACTTTAGTAGATTTAAAAGTCATCTGCCTTATTATTATTAATTGTAATAATAGTAAAGGTACGTAAGTATAACTCTATCTATATTTTATGCTTCTAGTTAAATTGTGTAAGTCTTAGAATTGTCTAGATAAGCGGGTGCCTTACATACACGCTTTGTGGTAATAATATTATCTTACGAGAAATCTAAATTGCGTTAATGCGCGATCCGGCCCTCCGCATGCAACGAATCTGGATGTGCATCGACAGCACGTCAGTTATATAGTGCCTACGAGGGAACGCACCGCCCTCTTCTTAGTGGGCCTTCCTCCAATGCTAACAGGTTATGGAGACGTTAGGTGTCCAAGTACGCTAGTCCCTAGGACACATAGGCATACAGGGAAATAAAAAGGCAGATCGCCTAGCGGACCTAAAAGCTTATAGCCCTTACCCTCTAGAACTACAAGCTACTAAGCCCACGATTATAGGGCTATAGTTAGACGCCTGGATTAATCACCGCCTTGTGGAAATAGAATAGTGGAGACAACACAAGACAAAGCTCTCTATATAGTACAATTAGTAGGGCCTATACTATACAAGCACAGTTGCACTAGCGGAGCTTAGCCTTAGCTGTTAAATCTTAGCTAAACTCTTATTAACTAGGACTATGCACGGTAACTACGCTTAGTATTATAAGAAATTCAAATATAAGGACACAACCCTTATCTACGCATGCAGAAAAGAAAAGGCCCCTAGCTATCTAGTCTACTGCTAGAAAGCACGAAGACGCTTCGCCAGCTAGCCCTAGCGACCTAGCAGGCCTCTAACGAACGCCCGCGAGGGACAAAAGTACCTTCGGCAGCTCCTCAGCTACCTAGAGGACTTCGCCGCCTTTCTTAAGCTAACCAGCTCTAATAGGGCTTAATTAAAGAAGCAAGTAAATATAACGTTCCCTTAGGGACAAGATCCTGCGCACATAGGCGCTAGACTAGACTTCTTACTTTACTCGCACGGAGGAGTTTAGGAGAGTTACCGTATTCGGCCACTCAACGCACAGTTAACACTAAAAATCGTATATTTTCAACACCTCATAACTCCACCAATATGGACCCGATCGACGCAGCTGTTGAAGCTTTAAAATCCCTGGAGCTAGGAGAACGTCCTAATATATCCCAGGTTGCTCGGGAGTACGGCGTTGAGCGGTCGCGGCTCTCGAAGCGCTATCGAGGGGTTCAGGGCACCTATGCAACTCGGGCCGAAAAAAAGCGACTCCTCAACAATACACAGGAAAAACAGCTACTACAGTACATTGATAAGCTGTGTGTACAAGGCCTACCCCCTACGAGAGAGATGATACGAAATTTCGCTAGAGAAATAGCACATCAAGAGCCAGGAAATCACTAGGTTAATCGCTACATTGCGCAGCATCAAATTAACCTTATATCGCAATAGACATCTGGCATCGATAGCCAGCGCTACAAAGCCGATTCAGCCTTCAAATACGCCCTCTATTTTAAGCTTTTAGACGATAAGATCAAGCAGTACAACATCGCACCGTCAAATATATACAATATGGATAAGAAGGGCTTCTTAATTGGGGTAGTGTCAAAAATAAAGCGCGTGTTCTCTCGACAGCGATATGAGCAAGGAGGCTTCAAGCAGGTACTCCAGGACGGTAATAGAGAGTGGATAACGACGATAGCTTGTATATGCGCCGACGGCAGCTCTCTCAAACCTGCCCTAATATATCAGGCGGCTTCTGGCAACATCCAGGACACATAGCTACAAGATTTCAATCCTCAAGAGCACCAGGCCTTTTTCGCCTCATCACCATCTGGATAGACAAACAACGAACTTAGGATTGCCTAGCTTAAGAGGTGCTTTCAAGAGGAGACTAAGAAGAAGGCAAAGCGCGACTATCGACTCCTAATTCTTGATGGGCATGGCTCACACGTTACTATGGAGTTTATCGAGTTCTGCAATCAAAATCGAATCCTCCTAGCTATCTACCCGCCGCATTCAACTTATACGCTACAGCCTCTAGATGTCTGCCTTTTTAAGCCTCTTTCAGCTGCATATACAAAAGAGCTCTCCGAATTCATGTACAACAGCCAAGGACTCACATCTATCACTAAGCGCGACTTCTTCCGCTTCTTCTATAAGGCATTCAGAGTTGCATTCGCCAAAGAAACAATCATTAACGCCTTCAAAGTTACTGGCATCTCTCCGCTGAATAGCAACGCTATATTAAAGCAATTTAAGGATCTAGAGCCTAAGAGGCCATCAAGCAGCGATAGCACGTCGTCAGTACTCTCTGCAAGCGATTGGCGTAAAATTGAAGGACTTCTACGACAGGTAGTTGAGGATCTTAATGATAAACGCGTCTCGCAGCTGTCTCACACAATACACGCAATAGCGACTCAGAAACAGCTCGTCCAGCACGAAAACAATCGCCTTAGAGATGCCCTTTTCAATAAGAAGAAGCGCCGTAAGCGTGGCAAGGCATTACTACTTGAACCCTCTAAGAATTACGCTAGCAGCGCCGTCTTCTGGTCGCCATCAAAAGTTAAGGCTGCCCGCAATCGCCAAGCTAAAAAAGACGCCAAAGCAGAAGAACTACAACACCAGAAGGAGCGCGACAAGCTAGCTAAGGAGCAGAAAAAGCAAGAGAAACAGGCTATGCTTAAGCAGAGGGCGCAAAAAAGGATAGCTGCAAAAGAGGTTAGGTTGCAAGAACAGCAGAGGAAGGCGGCAGAGCGCGAAGAAGATCTACTTGCGCGCGCAGCTGAAAAGCAACTCAGGACTGATATACAATTGGCCAAAAAGGGTAAGGCGCGTAGCCTCGAGGCTCCTGCACCTCCTGCTCATGTTATTGAGGACCTAGAGGTTGATGTTGAGGATCTATTAGTTATTGAAGGGGTGGTGGAGGCATCCGGCCCATCAACGCGCACTCGCAAAGTACGCCTCCCACAGAGGTATCACACGTAGTTTATCGTTGCCAATCGATTTATCAAGCTTCTGCAAATGCTACTCTAAAAAATCTAGTGATTTTACGATATATATAGAGCTCTGCAGCTTCAAAAGTAATAGTGGTGGCTATCCTCAAACTGTGCGTTGAGTGGGGTCTGTGCGTTGAGTGGCCGAATTCGGTATAGTTGCCGGCCACATAGGGATTCCGGCCACCCCACCAAAACGCGACACCTGCACAAAACACGCGATATATCAACAACGCCTATTACAATTGCCATTGACTACACATAGATTCAAGCGCTGCAGCTGCTGTAGCTACTGCAGCTCTCTCTGCAGTGCTTGATATAGTAGATCTACTCTGTTGAGCAGCTGAAGCCTCAGCTGCGCGTATAGCCTCTCTAATACTCTCTACCTCTGCAAAGCGTTGATTTGGGTCTACTTGAACGCGCTTTCGAGGACGCTGAGAGCTAGAAGTCTCTAGCTGCTGCTCAAGGCGTCTTTTCTCTGCTTCTAGTCCTGCAGCTCGAGTATTTGCAGCTGCTAGCGCCTTACCTGCTTTCTGTAGGAGTAGCCGGGTGCTACGACCTAGGTTTTCAAGGCTCTGGATGTCGCGCTGCGCCAAGTATAGATCCCGAGGGCCTGAGGGGTAGAGAGGAAGCTCTGAGGCTGCTGCTGAGGCTGCTGCTGAGGCGTAGGCGTCGTAGGCCTCTGAGAGACCTGCGACGAGCTGAGCACGTGATTGATGTTGAATGGGCAGAGACCAGTAGCCTGCCAGCCAGCTCGAATCACACGCTCTGTGAAGCCTTCCTCCCTAGCTTGATAGTAGCAGGCAATAAAGCGCTCTTTCTTGACAGGCGCGGCGTCGTGAGCGACGCGAGCTCCTGGATCTGGCGTCGGTAACTAGACTTGATAACAGAGAAAGGAGCAAGATCTAGAGGCTGTAGGACGTGTGAGGAGTGCGCAGGTAGGTATAGGAGCTCGATTCGATGCTGTTTACAGAGCCATAGGAACCCTATACTAATATGGCTGCCGTGCCCGTCAAGAATAAGGAGGCGGTACTGGCTATCACCTACAGCCGTCTCAGGTATGAATATGCGCTGTAGCCACTCAACACCTATTGCATTTGACGTCCATCCGTTCTCTGAGGTTGTATAGAGCCAGCTAGGTACGTAGGACGAGGGGAACCAGGTAGTCTGTAGGCTCTGGCCCTTGAAGATGACTGCGCAGCGTAGTTTCTGCCCTATCGCCGATACACACTCGATTATAGAGACCCACTCGCGATTTTCTGGAGACCGAATGTAAGCCTTCTTTTTCTGACTACTAGAGAGTACTCTAGTGTTTGTACATACTCCTAGAGCAAGCCCTGTCTCATCTATATTCCAGATATCCTCATTGCGTATATTTAAGCGCTTTCTAGTCCTCTCAAAGAGCTCTAGAAAGGCGCGCACCTGCTCTGGAGTCGCTGCCTCAGCTCTCTGAGCCTCTAGATTTCTACCGACTACTGAGGCGACGCGTGGCTGGCGCTGGATGAAGTGTGAGAGCCAGAGCTTGCCGACAGGCTGATCGTCGCCGTTCATACGCAGGATTCGATTCGCCATTTCTCGAGCGCGAGCGTGTGAGGGAGGGCAAGCGCGCGCGTCTTCTTCGAGGATCCAGTCTACTAGGAAGTCCTCCTGTAGAGGAGTCAATCGCTGCTGGTGTTGATGGCTGAGCGCACTGTTTGTCGCGCCACCTAGTCGGCCTTGAAGCGTGGATCGAGGGATATTATATGCCTTTGCTACAGCGCGTAGACTAGAATAAAGACCTGCGTTGAAATCGCTGATAGCTGATTGTATAGCTAGCTCACGGGCGTCCATTTTGATCAGCGTTGTTGGGAGATATCGCGTGTTTTGTGCAGGTGTCGCGTTTCGGTGGGGTGGCCGGAATCCCTATGTGGCCAGCAACTATATAGCCGAGCTTAATGAAATTATTGTTAAAGAAATTATTGATTACGTAATACGGTGGCCGACCAAACAGCTGGCCCGGGATCACGTGACATCACGGATTGACCCCGGGGGAGAGGCTCCTTGTTATATATATTAAGAACAAAAGATACGATTCCGGGCCTACCTCGACAGACTCCACATGTTCTCCGCGTTCTACATCATCACACCTGTCAAACCCCAAAGCAGCAACTCATGTGCTTCGACCCCCCGCATATAGGGCTGCAATCAGGCGTTCTTGTGATGGTCGCCTTAGCCGGTCGTGCGCGCAGCCGGGATTTTAATCGCCGGCGGAGAGGTTTCAAGTTGTTCTTTTTCGAACGGTTTGTAGATGGGGCATGGATGTATTTGAGATATTCATGGGACGCAGTATGCAGGCGTCCGCGCGGCGATCTCTTGGGGATGGGGCTTGAGATTCGCAGAAGCTGGTGGCTGCGGGTGCTCTCTTGTGGGCGGGTGTAGGCACATATCTTACGTATCTATGTACGTTTGTCCGCCGTACACTTGTCCGCCCACGCAGGCTAGGAGCGCCTGTCATCCTGTGCCACGAACAAGTCGTCGTCCGCCACTGTACCCATAAGCCGGAGTTATAAATGAGTCTGTGGACCACCCCTCCTCTTAGCCCTCGGATTCCAAGGTCCTTTCTCCATCACGTGTGCCGTGTGGTGTGGCACGCGTTCGCATTCGCAGGATGCTCGATGGCCAACAAAACAGCGGGGGTGCGCGGTGGGGAGGCTGCTGTTATAACGATGCCCACGACAAGCGCCCGAAGCAGAGAGGCGACGGGCTGTGCATCAGCAGCAGGACAGGGCTGTGGACCGTGGAGGCGTACAAGTCGGGGGTTGTGGGTTTAAAATAAATAAAATAAAGACGAGCGCCAGGGGAAGCTTGGCTGCGGGCGCTAACGTCGCAGCTCGGCATAAGACGCGAGGTGCGAGGCGGCCATTGGCTTGCCGCTGCTCACTTGGTCCTTGCCTGCGCCCCCGTTTCACGCGTATGCTGTTCATTCATTATGCGCCTCTGAGCCCGCCAGCTGGCCGCGCGCTGGCTCGTTTCGTTCACTGACTCTCCTTCGTTTGTCGCCCTTCCCTTCTGTTGCGACGACGTTTCTTTGCTTTTCCCCTGTCTGTGGATGCTGAACAAGAAGAAAAAGAGGAAGAAGAAAGAGGGCACCGAACACCCTTGAGAATGCCCGGCAACGAGCGCATGGCCGCCGACATCGAGATGGGCAAGGTCAGAGGGAGGACCGCCGTGACGGGAGAAGCCCCCGAGGAGACGGATTATCGACCTATTAATTGGAAGCGCGTCTTCCTCACGCCCAAATACATCCGTCCGTCGTCCTCCTTGCTCTGTCCGGCCGCAGTTGTTAACATAGCACGCAGCATGGCACATTATCGGCATCGCTGTTGTTGCAATCACCATCTACATAACAATACGCCACGACGAAGTCGTCGAGGTATGTCGTCGCTGTCGCCACCTGCGTCGTGCAGCCCGCTAATACAGACACCAGGTACTACGACCCTTTTCCGAAAAGCTACGAGACCTACCCGCGGGCTGGCTGATTCCCATCGCCATCCTTTTTGTGATTTCCTTCCCACCCCTTTTCGGCCATGAGATCGTCGCGCTGCTATGCGGTGTAGTATGGGGTCTGTGGATAGGTTTCGCCCTGGTCGCGACCGGCACCTTCCTTGGCGAGAGTACGCAGTCCACCCCACCCCCACCCCCCTCACATCACCCGTCCACTAACACGACCCAGTCGGCACCTGGTACGCCTTCCTCTACCTCTTCCGGCGCAAAGCCGCCAAGATGGAGCGCACCAATCTCAACTACGGCGCGCTCGCCCGCCTGACCCGCGACGGCGGCTTCTGGATCGTGCTCGTCATCCGCCTCTCCGCCGTGCCCTCGCACTTTTCCACCGCCGTCTTTGCCACCTGCAACGTCAAATTCTGGCACTTTTTCGTCGCCACCTTCCTCTCGCTGCCCAAGCAAATCTTCCTCGTCTACCTCGGCGTCCTCCTTGTGCAGAAGAAAGAGTCCAATTTCGTGCAGAACATCATGTTTGGCGCCGTCTTCGTCGTCACCCTCGTCCTCGGCGTGTGGATATGGATGAAGATGCGCAAAGTCAAGACTGTCTTGCTCGAAGAGCAGGCGCAGCGGAGAGAAAAGAAATTAACAGAGGAAATGGCGCTTGCCGATGAAGAAGCAGAGGCGCGGAGAATGCGCGTCACCGAGCCGCAGGCGGCGTTTGCCATGCCGCCGCAGATGTCGAGAGTGCCGCCGGGCGAGTATGTCGTGCGGCAGAGTTGGGGCCTGCCTGATCCGCTGCCTGGCCGGGCGTTTTGACGGGTCTTTCTTTCTTTCTTTCTTTTTGGTAACGAGAAAGTCCTTCTGTGTATCTTCTAATGTGTACATTGGTTAATGACTATTTGCATGGGGTGGCGTTGTTTTTCTTCTCTTCTTATTTTTTTTTAGAGTATTTCAACTGACTAGCTGGCTACCGTTGTATATAGTATTGCGAACGAAGTTTTCGTATCAGTCTTCTTTTCCGTCTGAACGAGTAGAATAGATACCTATCCGTCCATCAATCACACCTTCCGTACCAACTCCCAACACCTCCGCATCCCAGTAGACAACGTCTCACCATCCATATCCCCCCCGTCCACCCACTTCCTAGTCGGCTCACCCTCCCCTCCCACACACCCCGTTTCAACCCGCCAATGCAGTACGTGCATCGTCAGCCGCAAATGCGAAAATACATGCACCAGAGCGCCGAGGTCAGAAACAAGCGTGAGGTGCGTCGAAACGCGTCCATGGGCCGGGCCGACGAGGCTTGAAACGAGGGTGCGCGCGGCTGCGACTTTGTGGGTTGGAGTTGGACTTGGGGGTGGGGCGCTCGGCGGTGGGGGTGGGAGTGGGAGGGTGGACTGGGGGAATTGCCAGAGGGAGGCGAGGAGGCCTGTGGTAGGGGGTGGAGTGTTAGTTGATAGGTTGATAGAGAAGAAGGAGGGAGGGAGATGGGGGTTCCTCGTACCTTTTGTGGGTCTCTGCTCGATGAGCCATTTGCTGCCGCCGTTGGTGTTGGTGGGGGAGTGTGCTTCTATGAGGCAGACTACGACGGCTTCTTCGGCGACTTTCTTTTTGGGTATCTTCTTGGGGAAGAGCGAGCAGTATGTTGCTATGGATTTTGATTTTGATTTTGATGTGGTTGGGTTTGTGCGGGGGGTCTTTTTTCGTTTGTTTTTTGAGGTTGGAGCCTCGATGGTTGGTGTTGTGCTCTCGTTGTTATCTGTGTCTGTTGTGGTGGGGATTGAGTTTGTGGGTTTCGAGAGGAAGTAGTGCGATATGGTGTTTTTTTGTTTTTGGTCTGGTTTTCTCCTCTTTGAGGGTTTTTGGGGGACCTTCTCGTCGTCGTCGTTGTCGTCGTTGTCGTTGTCGTCTTCTTCAGGGGCGGATACTAAATCTTCCGTATCCAGTTGCAGGCACAGAGCACAGCTATCTTCGATATCAGGAATTTGAGCAGGGGCCACACTCTTAAGTGCAAGCTTCTCACCCTCCGCATACGCCCTACACGTCTTACGAATAGGACACTCGTCGCATTTCGGCCTCGGCGTGCAGATAGTCGAACCCAGCTCCATGAGAGCCTGATTCCACTGTCCCTAAAGCACCGGAATATCAGCAAAAGGCCCATATACACCACATCAACTTGGAAGGATTGGCAGCCACGTACAGGGACTCGACTCCTCTCCACGTCCGGAAAACCCAGCCACGCTCTTCACAACTGATCCGCTACCTCCCACAGCACATCCCCGCTCTTCTTGTCCTTGACATCAACATACAGCCCCAACTGCCTACTCAGCACCCTCGCCACATTCCATCGAGCACCGGCTCGGCCTCCCCAAAGCATGCTAGACACAGCTCCAGCCGTGTACTCCCGATGCCCGGTATCTTTTGCAATTCCGCTACCCCGCTAGGGATTTTAGTAATCTTGGACGACGCAGATACGGTCTGGGCGCCTTCGTGCAGGCGCGTCGCGCGGGAGTAGTAGCCTAGTCCTTTCCACACGGAGAGTACGTCGGCGTGAGAGGCAGCGGCGAGGGACTGTACGGTGGGCCATTTGGAGATCCAGGCGTTGAAGTAGGGTATCACGGTCGAGACGCGTGTCTGTTGTAGCACTGCGTGTATGACAATCAGTATTGAACGGGCATACAGTAAAGTTGGAAAGTTGCCCACAATACACACGTGACGACGCGCAGCGCGAAAAAAATCCAGCGTGCACGCGTCAAACGTGTACGTGCATTGAATGCATGCAACTCCCACTCTCATAGCGCAAGAATCCATCTAGAATTGCACTCACTAACTTCACTGACCCACACCTCATACGCCCTCTTGCCTAACAGCTGTTCGAATTCCGCTTCTCGGCCGGCAAAGTCCACGGGGTCAAGCCACTTCTTCCGCCAAGGCATGCTCCGCGCTTCCTCTATGCGCTCGAACCAGGCCAATAACTCTTTGCTCGTGTCTTCGTCATCTAGGAGGAGGGGGTAATGGTATGTTGATGAGTGGACGCGTGATGGTGGGATGGCTGGTTGTTGTGGGGATGTTGGTTTGGGGAACCGTGGTGATACGGCGATGGGTTTTTTGGTTTTTGGCTTCGTAGCTGTGGAGGCTGTTTTCCGTTTGGCCATAGTATGTAGATGGTGTTGAATTGAATGTTTCTGCTGATGGAGTATGGGGATAGAGATGGGAGTCGCGCGTTCACGAGTGTGCGTGCAATTGACTTTCACTGCGCTAACTCTATTGGGAGATTATAGAGGACCAATCACAACCCGCCGGCGCAACCCTCATTCCTGACCGTATCCATCATTCTCTACATAGCATCCCCCCCGAAAAGGTATTCATCGACGTCTACTAAACCCTATAAGCAACCACGAAAGCCAACGTCCTCACCAAGAATTACAACTCCCTACCCATAGCTCTACACTCCAACCCCCTCCTTCCAGTCCTTATAAAACACTCTTGCTCTCTCATCCACAGACCAGCACACTGCAAAAATTCCCACACGACCTAAATCTCTACAACCCCACCTGCATACTTAAAAATAACCTTCTCTAACTTAGGTATATCACTGCAAGTACAACTACCCACTCACATCCCTACACCTACAGCTACAGGACAAGAAGTCAAAGCACAGTTAGCCTTAGTATCGCTTAGCTTATCCTAGGCTAACATATCATCTCTAAACTTTTTATCCTAGAACCAGAAACTTATCCCACACACACACACACACATCCCACCACGCTAGAAAACCACTCAATAACCCAACCTACCCAGAGCCCCCACCTCCTTAGATAGAACCCCTAACCCACAGACAGTCCCCCCCCCCCACTAGAAACATTTCGAAACATCGAAGACTCTTACCTTACCTCCAGGCTGCAGCTACATAGCCCCAAAGCCCACACACATGCACGCAAACGCGCAGACGAAAACCCGCCCGAAAAGCCAAAGAACCGGACGATCTACCCATGTCGTGCCCCATTACAACGCTTGCGCTGGCCAGTGGGAGTCTGCGACGAGTGTATATGCGTACCAAGTCAAACGCACGAACAATCGCTACGAGAAAGATAAAAAAAAATCACGTCGACGCCACCAGCATGAAGTAACTATCCTGTAGACACACCTCTCTCTCTCTCTCTCTCTCTCAGTTACCTCTACAAAGGTACAACCCACACACAGTTTGTCCCGCCATCCCCAAGCCTCCTAGCACAGAAGTCAAATCCTCCAAACAGGCGCAGCTACCTAGCCCAGCCTGCAGCCCCAGCGGCAGAAGAAAGAACATATCCCTATCCCCCTTCCCCCCCCCCCCCCCCCCAAAAAAAAAAAGTAACCACTAGATAATCTATAATAGGCATCGAGACAAGAAAAATAAACAATACTAAAAACACAGTGGAAGAAGCAAAAGGAGGTCAGCATAGGAAAGATATAGCCGTAGAATCGAAAAAAAAGACAGTGTAGCTAGCCTTCAAGCCACAGCAGGTATCATGAAAACAAAGGACAAACCCCAAAAAATGAAAGGCGTAACACATAACAAGACCGCATAAGAACCCAGTACCGGCGATCTTCCTGACTAAGTAGCTGACGCCAATATGTTGCACTTTTAACACTATCCGTGAATGATAATAGGAAATGATGGATGATGCAGGATGTAGCTCACACCACAACAGTCCTTGGTGGTGCAACCGGGGGCGGTGGCGGCAGAGGCATATTAGGCGGAGGAGCAGGCGGCGGTAAACCCATTGCCGGCATACTCCGCCGGGAAGCGACAATTTTTGGAGGAGCCAACTGTGCTCCATGGCCTCGCAACACTTGATTGCTAGTGCTCTGACGAAGAGTCGGTGTAGGAGCTCCTGATGCGCGGTTCGTAGGCACAAACGAAGGGGTGTTGGAGGCTGCGCGGTTCCCAGGCACGAAGGAAGGAGTGCTGGAGACTGCGCGGTTGGGACGAGACGACGAGAGGAAGGGGGCGGGATCCGATCGGATCTGCACTGACGTCGGGCGGCGCAGTGATTGACCGGCTGACGCATTGGAAAGAGTACTATTCGGTCGACCTTGCGGGCTTGCGTTTGCGGCAGCAGAAGGAGGTCGCACAGGAGCAGTGACAGAGCGATTTACGACGATGCCGAGAGGGAGTGGCGCTGGGCCATTTCCGGGTGTAAGAGAGGAGCGTCGCGGCACGACATAAGAGCCATCGGATTTCTGGGTCTGCGGTCGTACTGGAAAAGGTCGCAAGAATGGTTTCGGTGTTGCGGACATGCGACGTCCCGGAGGGATGGACAGCTGTGCGGCAGCAGTTAAGCTGCTGACAAGTGTCGATTGAGGCCGTGCGGCAGGGGCGTCGGGAACCGCGCCAGGTTGTGATGGCGATACGAGCTCGTTTCTCAAAGGTGGTGCACTGGAGCTCCTCAACGCATATCTTGCTGGGTATGAAGTCTGCGGTTGCACAGAGTTGCTGGGTCGCATATTGGTCGTAGGTGCAGCAAGAGATGCCCCTGCGTTGGCAGGTGTAGACGGCGACATGGATGTATCGTGATCTGATGCCCTTGACTCCTTACTTGGATCCGGAACGGGTGGAGAATTAGGGCCGTAGATAGAGTGTCGCTTAGAAGTTGGATGTGTGGAAACGGAGAGGGAACTATTCTCATTGGTGACTGGGAGAGGTTGCATGGATCTTCGACGAGTGCTGCTCGTGCCCGGGTTCATGTGAAATGACCTGAGGGACGTTGCGCTTCGGTGCGGCTCTACATCTGCGGGGGGACTCTCTCGGAGAGGCGAAGTCGGTGATGGATCTCGCGACGAAACTCGGGTACCTGTTCCAGAGATAGACGTACCCGTCGAGACATAAGAATATCGAGAAGGCTCATGGAGCTGGTCAAGTTGCAGTTGCTCGTGGGAAATGGCGGCCGTAGCGATATGGGCGGCCTCAACAGACTGGCGATGCAGACTGCGCCTAGATGAACGCATGCTAGCAGAGTCCACCATGTGGTTTTTGTTCTCTTTGCGATCAGTCTCCCAATTAGAGGTCACAATCTTCGGAGAGCCCGAGTATTGCGACTGAAGGGGGGAGTCGATGGGAGTGGCCTTGCTCAGTCGACTAGATTCGTGCTTGGGAGGTTGACGTTGGTAAGGACGCACGGCTGACGGCTTCTCCGATGATCCGTCAGTCGACGACGAGGCCCTGCTAGACTCACTGCTGGTCTTCATACCGCCGAGGTTTTCGATTTCCCGGCGCACGGTGGTCATCCAGGACTCCATCTCTTCGGCGCTTTCCATTACTAGCAGAAAACTTGTGGCTGCTTTTCGTGTGTTGCTTTGCAGTCGAAGTCTGGACAACAGCGAGTGCTTTGGACCGGCGGTAACGGTGCCGTCTTCATTCGCACTCTGTAAGATTTGTAGAACCCAATGCTTGCCTGGTATCAAATCGGAAGCAAAAGCTGCGGAATCCTTTCCCAGCCGAAGGACTCTTTCGGGAAGCCGGTCGAACGAGCCGTCGCCAGAATACTGCAAGACATGGCCAGATGTAACCAGGACGTAAATTTTGTTTGTCAACTTGGGCGAAGAGTCAAGGATAGAGTCCAAGCGCTTGTGGGTTTTTTCTAGTTTCCGGTGTTCTGAGCTATTGTCTAGAGTCGCTGACAGATCCCGATGACTGTCCATTCGCTCTCGCAAGGATTCCGCCTGTCGTCTCTGGCTTTGCGTCCTCAAAAGCGCATCGGACGAGTATACACAAGCTTGCACCGTGGCGTATTTGATGGACTGTGGATAGGCCTGGAAGAGAGGCGGCGGGTCCCAATCGTCGTTGCCTGCGGGCGGGACGATATTGGGCGGTCGCATTGATGGGGGCCGAAGTATTGAGCCCGATCGCATCCGCTGCACTTGCTGCGCTTGCGGAGGGGGATTGGGTCTCAATGAAGACTTTGGCGGTGATGCTGGCAAAGGTTTTAAAGGCTCATGAGGTTGCATTGGAACCGCCATGCCGACTTCTGTATGACCCCTCGCCTTCTCCACCTTGGGCTTGCTGAAAAGATTGAAAAGAGACATTCTTGAAGGTGCGCGCTCAAGCTTCGGCGCCGGTTTGAGGGAGTTCATGTTCGCCGGCCTCGGTGCCGGCTGTGAGGTCTGGTCGAGGAGGTTCGCGCTGGCACGATTACGCCGCCAGCGGGACGTTGAGATGTTGTCATTGGGAGCCATGGCCAAAATAGCCGTCAGAGAGCCTCGGGTATCAAGACATGAACGTGGCCTAAATGTAGAAGGTTGAATGTGGAGAGATATATTAAGCGGCGGAAGGTGGAGTAAGCAGTCCGAGAATAGGTCGATGGTGCTAACGATCCGCGTGGGACGAATTGCGCTGATTATAGCACGGCGATTCGATCAATTGTTGTTAACAAAAGTGCGTGCTAGGCGTGGGCGTCTATAAGGCGTCGAGATGCTGCGAAAGAGAAACAGTGGTGTGTAACTGTAGCGTGAGGGGCTGGGAATGGTCCGGGCCGTGTTTCATTTGCAATGGACAGAGTTTTGTAAATATCGGGAATGCGAATAGCAGAGCAGAAACCTATATAAAACGAGGGAATAGGTAGGGCATGCGTGTTAAGGAGGGGTATGCTGCAGATATGCGCGTGGGAGAGGAGGAGAAGACGCTGAAACGAGGGAGGCCACAGTGATGCGAGCGGGCGTTGGATCCCATCAGCAGGGGCAGTTAACACAGCACCGGGAGTTCGCTCGGGCAGCAGAGCGGCCCCCTTTTACGCCCCTTGTCACACTAGCCGGAGTCAATCAGCGCTATCGGCCGTTGGCGGTTTGGGACGTGTGTGGGTTGATAAACCATGTCATGACCACTGTCGTGAGAAGGCTTGCTCGTCTTCTCTCTGCTTCTCCACAGGCGCCCGGTGAACAGGCAGATAGCCAGGCAGTCAGGCCGGCTGACGAGCGGACCTGGGTGATGCTGCGGCGAGGCTCGGAGCTCGAGGTGACAAAAGACAGTGTTTTCGGGGCGAGGTTCCCGCAAATTGGCAGGGGCAGCGCCGCCGGCGTGGCGACGGGAGGCTTCCGGGAGATCAATAGAGCTCGGCGCGATCGCCGTTCATACGCAATTCCGAGTGCTGAGGATGTGACTGCAATAAAAATGCAACCTTTGGCGCCGACTCCCGAGGCAGCACCGCCGGCCAATGTGCACACAGTACACGGCCAGCGTCGAACACGGCGGGAGCGCGGGCGGTCCGGATGCAAGGCAGTTGTCGTTCACGCGTCGCTGACCGGGGACTCGGTGCGACGGACGCGTGGAGGCGCACAGACGAGAACCGCCCACACGGCTGTGCTGATGCAGGGCGCTGAGATGCTGAGATGCGTGCGGGAGGGAGAGAAGATGGTATGTGCTTGTAAACAGAACAGCACCCTGCAGAGACGATGGCATGTGCTTGGAAACAGAACAGCACGACGCGCAGCCCTGCAGAGACGAGGGTGTCGGCCCTTGCCCCGCGCTTGCCCCGCGTCGCCTGTCAGAAGCGTGAGCGTCGCTCCACCCTTCACTCGTTCACATGGTCACGTCGCCACCTGACGCTGCCAGCCCGCACCGCCGCCTACCCGCCCTTTGTCCATAGACCACAGCATGCCGCCAGACCTGAATTCGCTGCCCCCGTCCCTTTCCCCTCCAGCACGCCCTCCCAGACACGCGCGCCCCCCAGCGACCAAACCCGCACCATGTCGCAGACACCTCCAGCCTCCCATACCCCGCCGCACTCCCTGGCAGCCGCTGCGACCATGAATGCCGGCATACAGAACGAAGACTTGCGCCGCCAATCGTCCGGTAGCATGCGGAGAGAGGTCGAGCGTGCCCGCCGCAGATCTTCCATCCGCATGAATCTTTCTTTCAACGACCCCAGCACCCCCGCGCCTGGTGAAATGCAGAGGAGTCCCTCGGCCAGGCGATCGGCGCGCCATGGCCCATAGCCCGCACCACGAGCGCACCCCGAGCTTGGGAGCTTCACCAAGAGCTGGAGTACGAGCAGGAGGGGCAGGTGGTGAGTACATTGCTCTTCGACCCTTCATCTGGACACGCAGATGAATGCCGTATATCGCTGACACGTCGTAGAACAGGCTCCTGAGCATGATACGACAGCAGCAAACGCAGATCCAGCAACTGCAAAGCCAGCAGCAGCCGTCCACCTCTGCCGTCGACGATAGCACGCCCACGTCCGAGCGCTCCATGTCTATCCCCCAGATCCCACACTCGACCTCCCAGGGCAACATCTCCGCTGCTGCCCACCCCGCACAGCCCCGCTCACGCTCCCCATTCCCTCCCTCCCGCGCGACTATGAGTCGCCAGTCCTCATTCGCAGACCCCTCTCAAAACAGTAGCCACACCGGCTCTCCCGCGCTCCGACCAACCTCCAGCCACGGCATAGCACCGCACGAGGGCAACGACCTACTCCCTGCTCCTGCCGTCAACACGCGGGATGAGGGTGCTTTCTACCAGGCCGAGACGCGGATGCTGACGCGGGAGAACCAAATGTTGAAAATGAGAATACGCGAGCTTGGTAAGTCTCTAGCCCACTTGCGGAAGGCATCATGTTAACCGTCGAACAGAGAGACAGCTGGCAGAGGGCAATCCCACCAGCCCCATCACACACTCACCCATCATTGCGTCCAACCTGCATAGCAGTCCATCCATCAGCCGGCGGCAGACTTCGACCACGGACCCTTCTGATCCCCCGAACTCTGCTGCCGCCACCTAGACATCATCGCTGTTCTCGGCACGATTTTTTACTAGCAATGGTCCTGGCGTTCTAGTGGGCATTCGGAACATTTTCCCAGTGGGTCATGCACAGCGACGGTTGCTTTGGGCAATGGGCCTACGGCGTTGGTGGGAAAGGCACAACAGCAGTGAGTGCCCTTGGTCGTGGTTTCTGTATCATATAGCCCTGCAATTAGCATGCGCAAGCCTGCGATCAGCTCCCTAAAATACAATAAAAAAAATTCATACTTCACTATCCAACAACCACTACTCCAAGTCTTTTGCGTGCTCTCCAGTCTTACCTTGTCGCCTGGGCCTGGGTATGATAGTACAGTACTGGGACTCTGTGTTAGCCTAGGATAAGCAATACCAAGGCCAACTGTACTCAAACTTTTCCTGTAGCTGTAGCTGTACCATCGATATTCCGTGAGAGGAACGGAACACCCCACCCCACATTCCATGATGCGAACGTAAATTATCCACAACCGAGTACCTGCACATTTCAACTACTTCAAACGAGGGGAAAAAAAGTTTCCTGAAATTCACAACGCACAAAATGAAATAAAGGGATATAGTACAATGGCTTTGACGAAAAAACTCCGCTTCATCATCACTTTGTGGTACCCACCGCCATTGGACCCCCTAGAAACCAACCCTATGAATGTAATGTAATCCCGTCTATCCTAGAAACCAAGCATAGACGGATTTTCGTTTCCGGCGAAACCAACGCGCACGCCTTGAACGCCTGCTATCCATGCCATAACGACCGACTGCCCCGACGACAAAATGCACAGGAGACCTCTACTCGTCGTCGTCCGCCTCTTCCACGGTAGCGCGCGGCGGGCGCTGGGAAACCGTACCCGAGGGAGCGGTAGCTTCTGAGCCGGTGGGTTGCGCCGAGTCGACTTGAGCTGTGGTGCTGGCGCTGATGCCGGTGCTGCGGCGCGGGTGCGGCAGGAGCTGGAGCCTCGGGCAGGGGAGTCGAGGTGCCCTTCTTACTCTTTGAGGGTTACCGTTGGGGTCCCGGCAGCCCTGGCCGCCATCTTGGCCGCCTTCTTTCCTTCTTCGCGCGCTTCTTGTTCTTGATGTCTTCGGGGTCTGTGCCTGTTAGACGGTATTCTGAAAGGGTAAGAGGAGGGAGGGCATACCTCTTGCCAGGCCCACCGGTCGGAACGAGTCAAAGAAGCCTACGTCTTCGAAAAGATTCGGGTAGAGCCACAGGCCAGGAGGTGTTGTGAACATGGTGATGATGAACAAAATCAAGCGGACGATAGCCATGGCGAAGAAGACCTATAAGGCCTAGCATACCCATACTCAGGTACCACACGCCCAGTCTTAGTTTCATGGGCCACAGCGGGAAGAGACCACCGCAAGGATAGCGACGAGCGCACCGACCGCATATAGCTTCTGCTTCAACTGTGATCCCTCGTACAACCAAATATAGTAGCAGTCATCGTTGGCTTCCTGGTGCTGCTCAATGCGACTGTCCACAGGCCCTTGACGCGTTTTCGCTTTGGCATGGCCGTGGCCCTCTGACCATGCTCAGGATCTACTTTTGAGACGCGCAGGGCGAGCAGGGAGAGTGGGAGTTTCTTGATGCATTCTCGCGGAGACGCGGTCGGTCACAACGGGGAGGTCCTTGTTTTTTGGCGCAAGCTTTTTGGTAGGCGGGGGACATGAGGGCACGATGGCGCGTTTGACTGTTTTACCTCGTCAGTTTGCTTCCCTTGGTGTATATGCGCAGCGGAGGGGCCCATATACCGCGAAACATGTCCTTCCGCTTCTCGTCATGAATTACTGTCCGCGGCTTCAGTTCCTGGCTTTCAAGAATTCAGCGATCGCGATCGCATCCTTTGTGGTGGTCCTGGCTGGATCGGCTGCTGCTGCTGCTGTTGTTGTTGCTGCTGCATCTGTTTGCTGCTGGCGCTGTTGTTGCGCCTGCTGCATGGCTTGCTGCTTGAGTCGGTTGTATATATCGGGGACGGTGATTCCGTGCTTTTCTGCCTCGATCGCGAGCTGACGCTGCATGTGCTGGATCTGTTCGGGTGACGGCTGTTGGCCGGGTTGCGGGGGTCCTTGAGGCATGCCTTGAGGGGGCCTCTGGGCTTGCGGTGGTCCGTCGGCACTCATTATGTATGTGGGATTTTCTCTCTATTGAAAGAAGGTGCTAATATAATCGTGGATGAAAAAGGCTTTGTGGCGGTCGGGCCTTGGGTGAGAGCGGCGTCTTTTGTTCGGAAATGTCGTGAAGCCAGATCATCCCAACGGCCTGCCGGTGCCCAGCGGCGAATCGGCGCATGGGATAATCCGTACCGAGGGTGCCTTACTAAGCGACACGGCTTTAAAACTTCGGCCTCGCATTTTTCAACTTCACATCAACCACTTCAGCATCAGAACCCAACCGATCCCGCCAGCAGAAATCTCTCACTATACTAGCAGGTTTGGTGCCCTCTATAACGACACCTTGTAGATCATGTAAGCATTCCCATCCCGTCGTCTCGGAGACATGTGTGATGTGAACAGCGATTTCTTTGTTCCCACCATTACTCATGCTTTGAAGTATGCGCAAACGCGCAAGGTCACGCTTCCATGAACGCCTTGTTGTGGCTTCTGCGACAAGGCGTCACCAGAGAGGCGGTGGTGGGCTAATGCCGTGTCACTAGTGTACAGGACCAGCGCAGCAAACTTTCACGGTTGAACATTGCACATGGTAACTGATTCGGTATTGCCCTGGAAGCAAGATTTCTTCGGTGCTCCCGGAGCAACCACTGTACGCAGTCGGGAAGTGGATGGTCTGGTGCAGAAGCAAGTAACCGTCTCGTGGAAGCCCACTGTATTCGGAGACGGGTGTATGAGGTTGCGCGTGATGTAACTTTACCAACACTCTGGCCCTAACCTCCAGTCTACGGACTCGACCATGGTTTAGGCCTATTTTGGTGTAAAGGAGAGAAACGACCTTTTACTCACCGCTGCACCAACCTTTGGCATGGGTGCAGTGGTCCATCAATTACGGTCTACATGTTTATACGTAACACATAGCATATGTATGCTCTAAAGTCGACACGGACAGTCTGGTGGGCGACTGTGGCCTGGGCACCTGCACCAAAACCATGTTACGGGAGGCTCGGAGCGGCACAGGTGAAACACAGTGACAGATGGCCCCCGACATGATGATGAGGGTGAGTTTGCGTGCCCGATGGTCGACATGGCGGACTGCCAACCCCGGTGTTTGTCAGGGAAGGTAAGCAACGGTCGACGGCGGGCTGCAATGTGCAGAGGCAATCCTAGGCTGTGCTTGTCAGATGCTGCGGGTGCCCCGTAATTCGAGGAAATGGGTGCTGGGCGGATGATGAGAAGGGCGAGTGAGTGGTGGCGCTCTCTGATGAGGCAGACGGTCGACGGGCTACGGGCGGCTCTTGTGCATTTGCAGAGATTGCTGCAGCGTTGAGCGCTGAGGCGTGGCAGCGCGAGGGAGGTCCCTGACGCAAGCCATCTTTTAGCCATGCCGCCTCTGTTTCGTCCACTGCGCTGGGCCAAACAGTCGACACGACGCCATCGTCCTTGACGGCGCCGACCGTCCGCACCGCAGCGCATCATCTTGCAGGTGCCCGCATGGAGTAGGTCGCATTGTCTATCCGACTCTATCTGCAGTCCGCGGCACAGAGGACGTCGGCAAGCAGCCGTACAGTGCTGAGTTCCTCAGCCGGCGTTGGCGACAAGGATCCATCTGCAGCCACTGGCGCCAAGCCCATCCACCGCGGCCTGCCGCCTGCCAGTCTCCCGCTTCATCAAGCATCCCCGTCATCCCGCCTGCCCGCTTGGCCCGCAGCCAAAAGCTCGCCGCTGCTGCCTTCTGCCTCCCGCCAACAGACGCAACACTGCGCGCGGTTTTGGCCATCCCGACGTCGCGCCCGGAAAGCTGCGCCCTCGTGCGCCCTCCAGCACCCTCCCTACGCCGTGCCAGGCTCCGCCGTTGTGTGACTCTGCGCTCCCGACACACGTACTCCCGCTCACCAACCGTGCCCCCTCGCATCGCATCGCATCCGTCTGCGTTGCCCTGCTTCTGCAAACATCCCCGTTTGTCGAGCGGCGCTGCACGCGGGTGGAGCAGCATTCCAACCACACGTTGGCTTCCGCCCTTGCCTGCTCTCTCGCACACGCCTGGGACGGGGACCTGAACCTGTCATTGCCTTGTTGCTGACTGCTGCTCATCACGCAGATCGCGCCCCGGGGCCATCTGCCACGAACACTTGAACGCCCGCGACGAGCCCACGAAGCCTGCGACCACACTCCCCGCTTGCCCGGGCTTCTGCTGGTCCCCCAGTCTGGAGCGTCCGGTGCCCACAGCCCTGTCCGCCGTCCCTAAGAAATGTCATGTGTGGAAGGTGGGCGACGACTTCGCAAAGGCATTGGCACAAGCCGGTCTTGGTGAAAGCGTCTGGAACGTGAACAGCGCCGGCACACGTCCTGCACGCCCCCGCTGCGAAACGACATCGTTGACGCATTCGACTCACGCGAAGCACCCGCACGCATTCGCCTTGGCTACCTCTGTTATACGCCCAACGACTGCAGCAGCTTTGCCAACCATGACTATGGTCCGGCAATATCCCCCACCATCGCTGCCACCACCACCTTCGCCCTTGGGCCCATTTCAGCAACCCCTCGCCCCCCACATGCCCAATTACTCCGCAATGCTCCAGGCTTCGACCGGTCGGGTCTCGTCCAGCAACCACTCCCACAGCAGTACGCATACCCGTTGTCACGGCACAACTCCTATAACTCGCAGAGTTCGAAAAGTGGCAGGAGCACAGCGAAGCCTCCTGAGCATATGTTGCGGCGTAAAACGCCAAATGGCATTCTCGCAGCCGCCTACGATGGCACGTCCGTGGAACAGACCGACAAGCCTCACGCGACCAAACACATTCTACTACCTGTGACAGCTGAATCGAGCATCCCCTACGGGCTTAAGCGCGATTTACCACTCAGATCTCCAGCTATCAATGTCGACTATGGGCGCAACCAGGACGCCGGGACGGATTGGAGTCCCACCCTATATTTCGAGACTGGTTCCGGACGAGCGTTACCGCAGATCGATTCCGTGCTAAACCAGATCCCTCCCCTGCAGAGCCACCCTCAATATCACCTATACGGGAACCCGTTTGGTGGAGTGCCTCAACCATCGTTGCAAACCGCGCTAGGCCCGACCGTATCGAACGATCAAGGTCCTTTTGGGCCATACTGGCACGATGGTACCTTCATTCCCTATCAACCGGCTGCTCTGCGTGATGAGCGCTTCTACAACCCCCACCACGGCCCTAATTGGGCTCATCCGCAACACAGCGCATTCATGAACCACGCATACAAAAATACGATGCCCATTATGCATATGCCACAGCATTCTTACCAGTTACAGCAACCACAGAACACGTTCGCCAACCTAAACAGGGTGGCGATTGATTACTCCACTCCGATCCAATACCAGAACGCTGCGCTAGACTATCAGAACCATGCCTTACCTGTCCCATCTAGTCACCATCCCCATGCTGACTTTTCATTCTCTGGTCAAAATACGCCTATTGCAGATCAATTTTCGACAACTACCACTATTGCCGAGTTCGGTCCGCAGTCAGTGAATGCACAAAGTAGGGAGAGGGTTTTTGCATGGGCGCATACGGTCTATGTTGATCTTCTGAAGTACCTACAGTCAACGCGCAAGGCCCACTCTCAGCAGCATCCGAATGGCCAACAACAGCCTGTACGGCCACATATCTATCCGAAACCTCCGCGACAGCCAGCTGCGAATTTCTCCAGTCCTTCTAGCAGCGCCAGTACACAAACGTCGGATGCGCCCCAGGCATCAAACTTTGACTTTTACCCACAGCATTCCAACAGAGATGCATACCATAGGTCCCCACATACCCGCTCATCTTCTGCGTGGTCTCTTCGTGGAGGCGATGGTAGTGTACAGATATGGCACACTCCCCAGCCACAGCCGTTTGCGAATGCGCACTTGATGCATGCACACGTCTCCGGCATCGAGCCATCGCGACCCTTACGACGAATGTCAGGCTCTGTCTCAGGGGTCCATCAAAGTTTGCGCCACGAGGTCCCGCCAAGCATGACCGCAGCATCGGCATTGGATGCTATTACAAAGCATTGTGAAGAAAGCAAGTGGAATTGGATAGATGGCATTCTCCTGGGCGGTTGTCTTGCATATGCTCTGGGAGACTACCAAAAGGCTCAAGGGTGGTACGAACACATCTTGACATTGGATAAAGAGTGAGTATTGCACGCTTTCCCGATACGAATTTTGTCTAATTTTGTCTAGCCATGTGGAGGCTACATCGAATCTTGCAGCGACCCTTCTTGCTCTTCATCAGAAACAGGATGCTGAGCAGTATTGGAGAAGAGCTGTCAAGCTAAGACCTAGCTATTTCGAAGCTGTTGAACATCTTCTAGGGTTATTGTGCAACGATCATAGGAGCAAAGAAGCTGTACAAGTCATCGAAGAGGTGGAACGCTCATTAAAAATGGTTAATAAAGGGGACGCGCTCAGGAACACGGAGGTGCAAAGTGAGCGCTCGACATCAGTGAGCGAATCTCCCCCTTTCGGAAGCGTCAGATAGGCCAGTATTCGACTACGAAACCGAGAGCGATTCGATCACCAAGGATGCCGACGAAATTCCGGGGTCGGACCAACCAGGCTTCGGATCCAGTGGCTATGCTATTCCTGGTAGCGACAACGGCCGCATCCTTGCTCTGGTCCATGCAAAGGGCAACATGTTGTATGGTCTAGGTGACAACGCTGGGGCAGCGAAAGCTTTCGAGAATGCTGTTCTCATTGGCGCGGGCCTCCACATGCAAGGTATCGGGGGTCTATTAACCACATCCTCTCGGTTGTAGGCTATAATGCAACGGAGCGTTCTCCCGGCCGTCGTGTTCCACCATCACACGATCCCATCCTCCTCGATCCGGAACCCGCATTGAAAACTGCGCAGCTATGCTTCCCACCACACGGGCAATTACCAGGTCTCAAGTACGTCCTAGCAAGGGCATGGCGCGGAAAGCCGCCATCTCGACGACCAGCAACTCTCTCTTATCACTGGCCAAGATTTTTCAGGACGGCATGGCAACGAATTCGCCAAAGGCTACCGCTTTCCAGAGTAATTACGGGTAAGAGAGATTCTTGCCTTGTATTACTTGTCTCTTGCGTTACAACCGAGCCCATCAACAGCCAACAATGTGGGAATCCTCCTGGCCAGTGTCCAGCAATCTGCCCCTTCCAAGCATATTCCGGTCTCTAATCCTACTCCTAAACCTCACATCCCGGGCCTCGTCCCGGGGAGCGGTATTGCCCTTGCACTCGCTTATTACCATTATGGGTTACAGCTTGACCACCGACACGCCATCTGTATACGAATCTCGGTAGCCTGTTGAAGGACATCGGTCAGTTGGAAGTGGCCATCCAAATGTACGAGCACGCTGTCGCATGCGACAAGAACTTTGACATTGCTCTTGCCAATCTTGCAAACGCTGTTAAAGACAAAGGTCGGATCAGTGACGCCATTGTGTATTACAAGAGAGCTGTGAAATCTAGTCCAGATTTTTCCGAAGCAGTGTGCGGCCTTGCAAACGCATTGAACTCGGTCTGTGGTTGGAATGGAAGAGGCGGTATTGCCGAAGAACAGGGTTCCCGCGATCGCTGGCATGTGAATGATGATGGCATGCTTCTCGATGCCAGGATTCCAGGAGCAAAGAGCGGCGGCTGGATCTACAAGGTCGTAAGCTTAGTTGAGAAGCAACTTGCAGATGGAGAGTGGGGACGCGGAACCATGGACGAACAATTCATTCAGAATATCATTCGACCGCTTAATCTTGCCAACAACTCGCCGAGGAAGTTCAGGAAGAGCAAGATCGTGTGCGAGGAACACTGAGCAGCTGGCGAGGGCACAAGTGGGAAGGGCTCGTGTCGTCCGTCTCGTGGAGCGCGTCATTCGCAGAGTTTCTTGGCAATGGTATCAGGACAAGTACAAGTCAGGTAGGGAACGATCTGCGGCGAGTTATAGGAGACCTCAGCTTCCCGCCGCGTTGACTGTCCCCGCTGCGCCCACGGTACTCCCATTTCATACGTTCACCTGCCAATGTCAGCTAAGCAGATCCGCTTGATATCCCAGCGAAACGGTCTTCGAATATCCTGTTCGACGTTAAAAGCGCCGTGGCTACCTCCCACAGTTTACGCTCCCCCGGCCCCACCAAAACCTTATCTAAAAGTTGGCTACGTCTCCTCGGACTTCAACAACCACCCTCTAGCTCATCTGATGCAATCTGTCTTTGGTCTCCACAATACTGTCGAGTCAAAGCTTATTGCTATGCTACCACAGCTAGCGACGGAACAGTGCATCGACAACAGATCGAAAGGGAAGCGCCGGTATTCTACGATGCCAGCAGCTGGCCTGCCGAACGTCTTGTCAACCAAATCATTGAGGATGGAATCCACATTCTTGTCAACTTGAATGGCTATACTCGAGGAGCAAGAAACGAAGTGTTTGCTGCGCGCCCAGCTCCGATTCAGATGTCGTTCATGGGTTTCGCAGGTACTCTGGGCGCCGAATGGTGTGATTACTTACTCGCGGATGACACCGCTGTTCCTCCTGATACTCTTCGAAGTTGGCGCCGAAACATAGATTTGGAAGACGCGTTGATTGATGGCAACAACGGAGGCGAAGACGAGAACTGGATCTACGGTGAGAATATCATCTACTGTCGCGACACGTTCTTCTGTTGCGATCATCGACAGAGTGCTCCAGATGCTCAGGAAGGACAACTTAGTTGGAAAGATGAGCAGCAACGAAGATGGAAGATGAGACGAGCAATTTTCCCAAATCTGCCTGATGATGCCATTATTCTTGGCAACTTCAATCAGTTATACAAGGTATGTCGAACACTCTTGGACTGATAGCATCTATTAAGCCGCTTTCAGATTGAACCGACCACTTTCCGCACGTGGCTTCGCATCCTTCAGAAGGTTCCCAAAGCCGTCCTTTGGCTACTACGCTTCCCCGATCTGGGTGAAACGAATCTCAAGCAAACAGCGCATATGTGGGCAGGCGCTGACGTTGCTAATCGGGTTATCTTCACGGATGTCGCTCAAAAGAGCCAACACATCGCCCGCGCTCGTGTCTGCGACTTGTTCCTCGATACCCCGGAGTGCAACGCTCACACCACAGCCGCGGACGTCCTTTGGTCTGGCACACCGCTGCTCACCCTTCCGAGATACAAATACAAGATGTGCTCGCGTATGGCTGCATCGATCCTCAAAGGAGCACTTCCCAAAACACAGGAAGGGTTTCAAGCAGCAAAGGATCTCATTGCAGGGAACGATGACGAGTATGAAGATATGGCTGTTCGACTAGCTCACGACTGTCGTTACCAAGATGGCTACGCAACGGGTCGGCTAAGCCAGCTCCGACGTATATTGTATGAGTCTAGGTGGAGCAGCGGACTGTTTGATACGAAAAGATGGGTCAGAGATCTCGAGGAGGCATACGATATTGCCTGGAAGAAGTGGGAGAGAGGCGAAGGCGGCGACATCTGGTTGAAGAAGCTCCAACCCACAAGTACGGGGTGACACAACTCAACTCATTCTTATTGAAAACATATGCATCGATGCGCCGGTTGGGGTAGAGTCATGTCATTTGGGTCTCCTTGGCGGGACCTGGGGTAGAATTGGTGCGCGAGCGGTGTGTATATGAAGCACGTACTGCCTCCTTTTGGAGGATTGCTGTTCGCGAATACCCCCATGGAAAGGTGTTTGGCATTAGGACATATGTTGGTAGGACACCTTCACTGTCTTTGATGCAGTCGTGATCCATCCTATTAGGTTGGCATTATTGGAGTTTAGGAGGCGCAAGACACCTTCGTTCAAGGTATATGGTTGGCATTTTCCATCTTGTCGAATTTTTTGTCAAGGTGGTGACAACTATCACTATATAGCATTTGATGGGTGTATTAACGAGGTACAATCTAGGGAGATATTCTTAATGGAGCATTTTGGCATCACTTCTTCCTGCAGTGTTCATGCGCTGATCGGGGTCGTAGTCGAAGTTAGAGTCGCGAGGGGGACGGACGAAATCTTCGCCGTCGATGAAGAGTATTGGGTATACGACACTCGTATACGCTCTTCTGTGTTGCAGCTGCTGCTGTCACAAAGCCCCACGACTGACCCAGCGGAGCCTAAGCCGCAAGCGGTTACGCGATACATCGACACGGACATTTCATTCAGCCCCGCATAGCTGAAAGAGGTCTAGGCCACGAGAGATCCAGTGAAGTTTCCGTTTGGAATGGCAAGTATCTCGCCGATATTGGGGCGAAGTTGTTGGGCGTCATGTGCGTCAGGTGAAGGGGGGGAAGCCCGAATAAGTATATATAGAGGGCATGAGCCGGGCAAAGAGCTTCGCACATCAGTCGTCCCACATCTACCAACCCGCCTATATCAACACGACAAAATGAACAGCCACAAGACAATCGCCTTCTTCGGCGCAACAGGCGGCTGTGCAGGAAGTTCGCTCGCCTGCGCCCTCCGAGAAGGATACCATTGCACCGCTCGTATGTCTCCGTGCCTCATCCATCCACAACTCCCTCCTCCTACCCGCTCAACACACTGACTCCAAAAGTCGCACGTAACCCCTCCAAACTCGAAGCCCTCCTGACCACCGACCACGCGCTCTCCCCGTCAACCCTCTCCACCTACCTCACCATCACCCAAGGCGACGCCAAAGACCCCCTCAGCGTCGCCAAAGTGCTCCCCTCCCCCCTCAACAAGGACCACCTCGTAGACATCATCTACAGCAGCCTCGGGGCATACCCCAAATTCCAATGGTCCCTCCGCACGCCCTTTCCTCTATCCGACCCCACCATCTGTCAAGACGGGATAAAAGCCCTCTACGCCGCCCTCTCCACGCTCACTTCCACGTCCGGAATAACGTCCACGGCCGGGGGTACGAAACCGCTCCTCATCGCGCTCAGTTCGACGGGCGTAAACGCCAAAACGAGAGATATCCCGTATGCGTACTATCCGCTGTACCGGGTGCTCGCTGCGCAGCCACACGCGGATAAACTGGGTATGGAGAGGCTTATTCTACGTGATGCGGGGGAGCATGTGCGGGGGTTTGTTATTGTGAGGCCGACGGCTTTGACGGATGGGAAGGCGGTTGGGGTGGAGAATGTGAGGGCTGGGTGGGAGTGGGGGGGTAGGGAGGGCGGGGAGGAGCCGGGTCCGGCTATTGGGTGGACGGTTGGGAGGAGGGATGTTGGGGCGTGGGTTTTTGAGAGGGTTGTTAAGGAGGGGGGGTGGGAGGGGAGGTGTGTTAGTTTGACGTATTGAAGGGGAAGGGGGGTGGCTGGTAGGAGGTTGAGAGCTGGGGATAGGAGTGGGTGGGGATTTCTGGGGTATGGTTACGAGGAGGTGGGAGGCTAGTTGGTTGGTTATTGGGTGCTTCTTTTGTATATCTTGATATCTCTTTAATTGAAGCGTGGTCGAATTCTTATGCACGTGGCTTTTGTTTCTCTTAGTCTACTGGGGAGTGGCACGCAACGAAGTAATACGGTATGATTAGATAAAATTCGCTGAAATGACTGATATGTATACAAGCAAACGTCGGGTTATCTTTCAAAAATTCCACCTTATTATCATCAGAACCGTCGTTAGCCCATGTATAAGAACCCTTGATAAGTACTATATCTAATAGTGGCGCCTCCATGCTTCTGCATGTGTTGAGCTGCAGTTCTGCACTGCCTTAACCAACTCATGTTATACATTTACCTCTTTGGTTCCGAAATACTGAAAAGCAAAAGACTTCTTTCCTTCGATGTCTAGGATTACTTTCACGGTATCATGGAAAAACAAGCTTAAACTAGCAAGAAACTACGAAGTCTTGCACATGTGTTTTTGAAGCCACCTGGATATTAAAACTGGAATAACGAGTAGTAGAGTAGAGCATTGGCACTGTACAGTACTATGGTATAGGAAGTGTGTTCTATTGCGCTACTGCTTGGACAGGTATAATGTACGTACGCACAGAAATTGCTGGAAATGTTAAATTAACAGCACATAGCTATAGTACAGTAGAACATGAGTAAATAATTTTGGGTCGTAGCACTATATTTATACATGCAACAGGATCATCTACTGAAATCCATAACTTTAGACCTCTATGTAATTAGGGCTGAAGAATAAATACCTACGGTATGGTATAGTTATAATATAGCATAAGAGGTAGGTATGTACCTTGATTGCGCGTCGTTGTAGGAGATTCTAATCTAGTTCGAGTCCTCAAAAAACACAAAGAGGTATAAGACAGGAGGTGTTTTAACCCAGCACCTAGCACGGGTAGGTATGTACGTATTGCGCACAGAGTGTACTATGACGACGCAGGGAGAACGGGTTAGAAAGATACGTAGAGAATCCGCAATTACGATAGACTGAATACATAACAAAGTATACACATATACTACCCTAAGGCAGTAGAAGAATAAGTACAATACTAGTGATAGTAGATAGACGCACGTCAAAGGATCAACGGGGGACTTCAGTCACTTCCGCCTGCATACCAACACCGAGCATCGCCCTGTGCGACATACAGGCCCTTCCTGCCCCTCCCTCTTCCCCCGGGTCCTTGCATGAGCGTACCAGTCTGGCTCGATGGTGCCAAAACACAACCTCTAAGGTCTTTGTAACTATCCCAAGTCTCAACCCATGTCTAACATGCCCTCCATCCCTTCTACCGTCGCGCATCCAGGCAGTTCAAGACCAGAACTAAACGACAGTACATCACCCAATACCCAGCAGGATGTACACCCACCCTTCTCCCAGGCCATCTCCTTCCCCAGCTCAAACGCAATGCATCCACACACTCTCCGTACGGCCCGTGTCCTATCCAAGCCTGTTATCCGACCTCCACATCATCGTCATCCCGAAGGCGTCGAAGCCATCGCACTAGCAAACGTCAAGACGGAAAACGAGGCGTGCGAACAGAGCGTACGACGTGGCACCTAGGGAACAGCCAACAAGCCTACTCCGATCGTCCCGCACGAGAGTCAGCACGGCTTAGTCTGAAGAAAGCAAGGAAACGGAAGTGCGCAGGCTCGAACGGTAGAATAAGGATGGTGGACGTACACTAGCGCACTGAGCTGAGCCTGGACTTGGACGAAGGTGGAAGTGGAGCTGCAGATGCGGACTGAGGACAGACGGGAGGGGATGAGAAGGGGAACACTGCTGCGTGCGGGAGGTGGAATGGGGCGGGTGGCTGTTTTGCGGGTCCGATCTTCTGGATGGGAGGGTGGGTAGAGAGAGCAAGTTTGTGTGGAGTGTGTCAAGGCGGGGGGAGGGCACTGTTCTGGTTTGGCTGAGTGCATGGTTCGCACTCGGGTGGAAAGGCTGCTGCAGCTGCACTCCACATCGACTGGGCGTGTTAAAGAAGGGAGACGAAGAAGTATTGTGGTAGCTTTCTAGCTTGCAAATGACGACAGGTTTGGCGTGTTCAGTATATCAGAAGCTGGCATGATGGGTAGCTGGAGAAAACCTCCAGCCTGACGGACTATGGTGCTGTGCCCCGCCATCTCTTCGTGTGTCCATGGAGGGAGCCTCCTTCGAAAGTGGCACCTCCATCCACTTCGGCCAAGGAGACAGACAGCCGCATCACAAATCTCGAACACGACTACGCATCACTCCCTACTCGGGCGCACAAAAGACGGCGGACGAGCTTGTAGGCGGAGACTTCCTCCCTCGGGCTCCCTGTCTCCACGCAGCCAACCCACCCCATCCGACACACAAGCACGAATTTCCAGTTGCCCAACCCCCTTCTGCACCACGACAGCTCAAGTCCACCTCCCCCATCTCAGCACAACCACTCCACCTGAGCCACCCACCTCTATCCCCGTCCTCACCTCCGTATGGGCAGCCGCCTCGCCGAACCACCACCACGACTACTGTGCAGCGCTCCACATACCTACATGAAGGCGCTCAACATCCAGGTATGCCATACATAGCACTTCCTGCATAGGGTGCACTTCGGCATGTCCAAAGCCCGAGCTCCATGCAGCAACCATCATCTAGGCCCAGGGAGCAAACGAGCTGAGCGACGACAACGACAAGCGACGCTCGACAGGCCGTAGCGAGAAGGTGCTCTCCATTGCCCGTTTGATAAGGCTGGAGGCCACCCGGGGTGGAATGAGGGTACATACTAGTAGGTAGACGGCTTGGCCGGCCCATGGATGGCATGACCGCCAGCGCTGGAACAAGCACTTTCGGCGAGAAATGAGGCCGGGGGTCTAGGTACAATAGAGATAGGGCTCCCTCCCTACCGAGGCAACAAAAGGGATCAAAAGTCGCTCGCTCGCTTAGTAGCATTGCCCATTGACGATGGATGCGTGCACGTTACCAAGGCTGCATGAACGAATCACCGCCGGCCTCCCCATCCAACCACGGCTGCATCGCATCGCATCGCAGCGCGCCTCGAGCCCTCGAGTTCCTGTGACAAAGAGAATGCAGAAAGACTTATCTGTATCCTTAGCCTATCCCTACCCGTCTGCGCATCCTGAACACCGGCGGCGGGCGGTACCAGGGCAATGTGTTCCGCAGCTGTTTGCTGTGCCTCGAGCGTGCCGCCCACACCCCACGCTTGCTCGCGCGCGCCGAATCTGCGCCGCAAAGCCCCAGAGGAGGGCAATGGCAAGCTGGCAAGCTACCTGCGACGGCAGGTAGTAGGTAGGTATGTACCTAGGCAGCCGCACGTCACTCGTCTCATCCGCCGCCTCAGTACGCGTGCCTGGGTATGCTGCAGCCTGCTCTATTGATAGTACCGTCTGGTGCTGGTCGAGCCTGACCGACCACGTGGATCATCACCACCCGAAGCGGAAGTCGGCATATAACATCCGTCTGGCTTCAAGTGGACGAGTCCGCCGGTTCCGTCGGTGTGTGTCGTGCTCGCTCTGCGCGTGGACATGGAACCCAGATACGAGGAGGTCAAGGAGCATGGAAAGGCCGTTGGCGTCAACAAGCGCCGTCAGCCGCCGCGGTAAGCACGTATTGTGTGCAATGCTGCTGAAGACACTGAGTGGCTTGTGGTCGAAGCGAAGACCCGAGAGTACGGCATGGCTGGCTGGTGAGTAACGGGCGCCTCGCGAGGGATGCAGCACAAAGAATCGAGCGACTTGTCCGACCAAGTCTCGCACGAAGGTACGTACCTAGGTACTGTACCATGCTGAACCTCTCGACAGAACTCAATAAAGCTATCCGGCCGGCGGCACGCGAAGCATCGGTTGGTTCGCACGAGCCCGACGCAGCCATCGACAAATGCTCACCACAACGCTCATTTCCGTCGCTCATGCAAAACACATATCCGTTCCCGCAGCACCCACCACACATGTTGTGCCACCCAGCAAAAGCCTCTACCCAAGGCCTTGGGTCGCACTTTGTTACGAACCAAGCAATCTCCTCCGCTCCTAAGCGAACACATATTGCCAGCAATATAAGCGGCTATAATGGTACTGCGTGGTACAAGATCTGACTCGTGCGCTTACGAACTCTTTCCGGGTTGACCCGCATACGCCATGTGTTTCATACACATAGATGCTGTAAGGACAACAACGTCCGGCACAACGCATCGGCAAAGGCCCAAAGCGTGGGCATTGGATCCCGAACCGCGTAGTCGACACCTCGGTCGTATTCGCCTGTGGCTTCGTTTGCATTTCGAGGAGATGGGACTTGTCCACCGTAGAGGCCGTGTTCTTGATGTGTAGGCTATTTTTGGTTTGTTATTGTCACGCCATTGGGTCCTATAACTCGCACCGACCAACGGCACCGGCATGGATGCTCTCAGGAACGGTTGTCCAAAGCACCGACGATAAGACGGTTGCCACAACGTGGGAGCCCTGCTCAAGAGAGCACGGGCGTGGCAAGTATGTACTGTGTATACGAGTAAGTCGGACTAGGCAGTCTGCTGTTGTTAGATTTTCCACTCTCGAAGCATGGCCTGATGCTTGACGTGTTGCTGTCCTGTATCTGGAGTACATACGCTGCCAGGCCGTGGGGTGCCCTTATTGCCGTTGCAAGGTTCTGGGGCACGAACCGCGCGCTCTGTTGGTATTGGGGGTGTTGCTATTCGTTGTCGAGATACGGGATACAGCGCGGTGAGGGAAAGACGCGCTACAACGATGCGAGAAAGAGCCTTAGCCAACGCAAGACCGTGGCACAGCGTTACCAAGGGTCGACGAATGGAAGGATGGGAATCGGTGAAAGATCAATTTGTCGCTTAATACTGCTGTAATGTTCTCGTTAGCTCAGGATTTACAGATGGGAGGGACAAAGGACAAGTTCGATGAAGCCAGCCTTCCTGGGTGGTGTAGCGGTCAGGTTCTTCAGCTGTTGCCTACCCTCACCTCTCCTTCGTAGCTGACGATTCGCAACTAGCTACATTATATGTAGTACGATGCATCATACTCGTCGATCCAGCTGAGATGGCGCCAGGCACACATTCAATATCCCTTTAGCGCTACAGCTCTTATGGCGGTCAGGCTCGTTGCCCAGCGCACGTCGCAGCCCGAAGAGAAGTCCAGAGCCTTGCAGCGCATAGAGCCCAGCCTCTTATTCGCCAAGTTGATGACAATTTGCAATTCAGGTCGGCGACGTTGTGACGCGTCAGTGACTGCAAGAAGTATGCGTGAGTGCTGTGCAGCCGACATGACGATCATTGATTGGTGATCGTCGATGATTTCCTTCCTTGCTTTCTGTGATCGACGTGACTTCCCTATCGAAGCATCCAATCACTGCCTTGAAAGTCAGATGCCTGCAAAAGGGGCTGCTGAGAAGTTTTTTGAAGGAGTGAGCAGTGGAGGCACATGTTCCGCTTGGTCATGCATGGCCACATATCTGGAAGAACGATGGCGCCACAAATACTTGGGCGTTGGTGATTTGACTAGCAGGCGTTACGAGCGGTAAAGTATGTTCACCGGAGTGCAACCTACTGGGTATCGTTTCTGAGTCAAGAAGAGGTGGACACAAAGCAGCAACCGCTCGGATGCCGCCAGTTGTTTCTGATCAGCTAGTTCATTAGGAATGTAGTGGAGTCGTCCCCAGTGTTGAGGTGGTGCCTCTTGAGTCAACTGCTAGCGCTTCCTCATGGCACACCGGACCCCGACTACCAGCTGCTACCCCACTCCGGTAAGCTAGCACTAGGCAGAGGTGCAGCTTTCATACCCTAGATTGGGAGTCATTGCGACGATCAGGAGACAAGTGACCAGTTATCCGGTGGTCTCCATGTGAGGAACAAGACTGACCTACCCGCGGAAGTCGTTGGCTCCAAGGGCTTCGCCATTGACGGCTTCGGAACGCCCGCTTTGTTAGCGTATGGACTTGATGAATATCCGGTGCGTCTGACATGCCAAGTGGCCGTATACGGGATATCGTTTTCAACGGATAACGACGAGCATGCGAGACAGCAGTAGTTGGGACTGGGCACATTAGGTTGATCCATCACCATGCGCCTCTTCTCCTAAACAGACTTTTGACAACTTGACAGACTTCGTAGGCTAGATCTTGAGCAAGGAGGACAGAGTGGGGGAGACAGCTCGTCCTTAGATTGCTGACTCGTGCTCTGGCGCGGAGAATAGGAAGTACTCAATAACCCGCGCAACAGATTTTCGAAGGAGACTAGGAAATGACCGGCGTACAACAGCTCCCATAAAAACTGACGCTTGTGTGGGGAGCTCCATTGTCGTACTTTTGATAGATACATGTCGTCCATTTTGGCTTGAGGATGTGCATCTAATTTTGCCCTCACTAGCCACTAGCAGGCCCATCTGTGAAGTCGGCTGAAAAACCCACGAAAGGGTATTTGTTTCCGCCAGGAACGATAAGCCATTCGGACGGACTGTCAAGTAGCGTCATATCTCCAGGTACACACCGATCCCCCACGCCGGAAACAACACATCCGGACAAAATCCATAGCCTGGCGCACAGCGACGGTAACTGTGTCAAGAGTCGTCGTGTGCATATATACCATTGATTGGCTGTGGTAAAATTCAATAGCATGGCGACTAACTGAAAAATGTCGGCGACAACAGCCACATATTGGAGGCGCGTGCGGCATGTCCCGGCACAGTAAAAGATGTACATAGTGTACTTTCAATTTTGTCCCATTTCAGAAAGAGCAAAGGCATGTTCCGGCACACGTGTTTGCGCATTTACCAATGGCCGTAATAGAGCCGATGACCAGTGGAAGGGCACAGTGTCAGTGTCCGTCCTAACATATTATGGGGTGGCAGAAGGTGGCTGCCATGGTTTTGTCGTGATGACGATGGCACGCAGCATATACGATTTGGGCGGGAAGGCCAGCGCGTCGACCGAAGTGGGGCATGTCTTGTTGCTTTTCTGTTGTTCGAGGGGGGGCGGAAAGGAGGCATCATCGGGTTCGATTGGTGTGGGGCACAGCAAATTGATTCGCCTGATTCAAGATCTAACGGCCAGTGTGCTGTATCTTGGGTAAACTTTGATGAAACTCGACGCCAAAGTCCACAAGCTGCACGCTAACAAGGCGATTAGAGAGTCTGTAACGCGCTCAAACATACATAGCGGGTCGATGACCACACTGTAGCAGCCATGTTCCATTTTGCGTGGCCGTGGTTCAACGTCGGCAACGGTGCGTATTCCACTTCCCCACGACCAGGGGCCACTGCGCGACTGGGGGTTGCTGTACAATTTCGATTCAGGTGCCGGTGCCAGAGGCTCCCATCCATGAGCGCAAAGGCGTGCTAACGACTGCCAAATGTAGCAGCGGAAATTATGGGCCTTGGATCACGGGAGATGTGTTTGGACAGATGAGGATGGGCCAGTGGAGGGCGCCATTGGCTCGGAGCGGGATGCGCTCGGCAATCTGAATCGACGGCGATCGAGTCCAGGGTCCCCTGTGCCCTTTTGCTCCAGCCGCTCTTTGTTTTCGGTGCAGGCATCCGCGACGAGTTGCATTGGAAACCCCACCGCCGGGTGGCATCGAGTGTGCGCAATGGTTAAGTACATAGCATGGAGAACCCATGTTGAACGGGCTGGATTGTAGGTGACGGTAATTTAGAATGGGGATATGGTGGACAGGCCTCGCTTGCCCTCGCACAATTGCCGCTTGGCGCTATGGGAGCGATGAAGGGATGGGTCCATTGGTGCTATGCCAGACAAAAGAAACCAAGATTGTGTGCAGTTCGTGTCCGTCGAACCTAAATCATGTTGTGGCTTCAACGTCGCCGTCATGCCATACCTGCCTTGGGCATACCGCCTTCAGTAGAGCAGCCACAACAGCAGGGTCGACTACCACAACCATTTTCGTTACCCTTGTATCAGGGCCTTGCTGGCTTCCTTTCGCAACTTGTCGGGTCAAGAGGCGCACATGGCGGCGCGTTGAATTCTGCTGCGCCATGGCAATATCCTCCCGCCTATGTTTCCCTCCCTTGAATCCTCGTGTGTACACACGACACACTCAAGGATAGGACTTGCGGAGAGTATCGGGAGCGGGATCTATTTCTGGCAGCTGGACCAGACGGCACGATCCGAAGCAGGATCCGAAGCAGGATCCGTGCCATGGCGTCTGCTCAGGGGCTCGCCCAGGGCATAGTATTAGCAGCTGTCCATTAGGTTTGCCCAAGCTCTCCCTCCCGTGCGGTGATCAGCGTGACCGTGCAACATGCGAGCCTCTTGGGTAGAGTCGGATAGACTAATACTGTGCAGCAGCAGATGGCAAACGGGTAGCAGAACGGAAGCAAGAAGCGCCGGTGACAGGTGAAAATGACGAGCCGTGTCGTCGGCTGAAGTACGGCTCATGTACGAGCGGACGCGGCCGATGTCGCGGCTGGCGCAGGGAGCGAGCTGTCGGGAACAAAGGCTGCTGCCGCTTTTGCATTTGGCCGTGAGATTGAGATGGGCCAGCGTGCGGCGGCGCTGGCGGGCTATGCGAGAGGACTCAGAAGAGAGGCTCAACCTTTCCAGAGGAGCGTCGGTGGATGCGGGTGGCAGAGGTAGAGACTCCCAATGGCTGTCTGGCGATGCATGGCACCGTTTGGAGCGGGCAGCGGTCCAACGCCTTGCCCCAGCAGGCCGGCACGCTTGCCTCGCCTTGGGTACATTTGACGAGCCTGGGCGGCGCGTTGGCCAGCACGCCGGGTTCCCGCTCGACGCTCGTTGGACAGGTACAGCACGGTACTGTCGGCACTGGATGCATAGGTACATGGAGTGGACGGTGCAAGCCGGTGCGTGCTGCGTGCATTCAGGCTGAACAGCAGCAGCGGCCGGCAGAGGGCAGCGCGTGGGGGAGGGCAGCCCCGCAATTGTCCGTCGAGAGGATGATGATGATGATGATGCTGCCGAGGCGAGCATGTCCGGGGTGCAGCGACATTCACTGCTAGCCACCAGCCTCGGTGCCTGTAGCCCCGTCGCAAAACGTCCTGGCGTCCCGCGGCTTGCGGAACGGCGCCCCCCAACCTTGTCTCGCCACACATGATCATGTACCAGTCGACAGCAACCAATTTGTGTGTCTGGAGGGCTCACTGGCCGGCACCGGCGGATGACTCAGGCTGCGGATTCCGACGCCGTGGATGCACACTACTCCCGCCCGGCCCGGTTGATCGGTGCCGGCCAAGGGCAGTCAGCGAGCAGCAACGCAACGGCTGTCCGCGCGCGCTGCCTACCCCGTGTCCCAGCGTCGCCGGCGGCCACCCACACACGCGCCGAAAAACACCAGCAGCACCAGCAACACCGGCCGCAGCGCCCGGCCGCACCACGGCAGTACCACGGCCGCGGCCGCTCGTCAACGGGATGCGTGTCGCGTCCGGGTGAGGCAGCCAGCCCAGGTGCACACTGCCGCCGGCCGGGGCACCGTGGGAAGCCCTGGGGCGCTGGGCGCGCCCGGCCCAAAGCAGCCTGGCGCGCTGCCAAGCCTCACCTCGCCGACCGTAACGTCGTCTCGCCCTGTCGCTGCGCGATCATGGCTGTATCGACTCCGCCTGCATCGCTCGCGCGCTCGGTCCGCGTGCCAGCCTCAGCACCGTTTGATCGACCGCCGCCCCGTCGAAACCGCAACGAGCGAGCCAGCGGTGACGCGGTTGGCATTGGCAACGTGCTGCCCGCGCAGGCACCGGAGCCCCGAGCCAGCACCTCTACCGTCTGGGCAAGAGCACGACCGATGCCATCCCTGGACCCCGCAGAGGCGCGCCTTGGCTAGCTGGATCCATGCACGTACGGTACCTTCCAGCGTCCACCAGACCCAGCCCCAGGCCCAGTGTACGTATCGTCGTCCACACAGTCGACTAGTCGACCGTCTGGGCAAAAAACAGCCCACGCGGGACTGCTCCCTCCCGAGCGCTGGACGCAGACTCTTGCCTATCCACCCACCATGGTGACATGGTCCACAGCCTGCTCTCCATCCACCACGCCGGCTCGCAGCGTCCACGCACACACTGGTCATCATGTTGTTAACTAGACGGTGAGGACCGGCAAGAGGACTTCGGGTGGGGGTATTGGCAATGGTAGACGACTGTATGTATTGATCAGCCAGCGTCATGACTGATGTCCTGAATTGGCGACACGCCGCGGCGGACCCGCCAAATCTACCCCAGCGCCTCCTTCTACCGGCGCCCGACCAGGCTGCGCGAGCGAGTGGGCCTCCGCGACCAGGCGTTGCAAGGGGTCCGTCGACCTGAGCCGTGACCTGAGCCGGAAAAGTAGCGTTGCGAGCTAGCCTTTTGTTTTTCCCCCGTGCAGAACCGGCCCAGCGCGCCAAAACGCCATGCCTCGATGTGCTACAAGGGCATCGCATAGGTTCCGGCGATCTGGTCCACCGGACTGGGAACAAGCTGGGACGCCTGTGCAACAGCGTGGAGCCAGGCAGCAGATACATTAGTCGCGGCTCATCGCGCTGCGAGTCGTCAAGCACACGCACCCGTTTCCCGCCAGGACCTCACCTCTGTTCCGACCGCCCCTCCAACGCCCGCACCATTTGCACTTCCTACACTCCACCCAGACACTGGCGCCGCATGACCTCAGCCGCTTCTTGCAAAACAAGAAACCTCGCAACCTAAATCCCCCGAACAAGTCATTCCCGACTCACTACCTTGGCGCCCACGCCATTCACTGCGTTACCCCTTCACTTCTCCACGGCTCAGAGTCGCACTGTACCGAGTAGATTGTTACTCTGCCTGAGGTATGTATCTACTTTTGTGTCTTATAATGCTCTCCTACCAGTGACTACGTGCCATGCGTTCCTTGCATCGGCTGCAAAAACATGGGCCCAACATGACCCACCATGACCCACCATGCAATCCATTGTCAACCACACTCCTTCTACCGTCTCTTCGACTTATCAAAGAACCTCTCGTTGACCCGTGTAGCTTCAGCATGGTTGCTCACCGTCGCGGCCCTTGGTCGCAGCATGAGGATCGCTATCTCATCGAGCTCGTCACCCGCAACGGACCGCACAACTGGGTCCGCATCTCACAAGAAATCACTACTCGGTCGCCTAAGCAATGTCGCGAGAGATACCACCAGAACCTCAAACCCTCGCTATGCCATGAGCCCATCTCGCTTGAAGAAGGCGAACTAATCGAGAAACTGGTGGCTGAGATGGGCAAGAGGTGGGCCGAGATTGCACGGAGGCTCCAAGGCCGCAGCGACAATGCTGTGAAGAACTGGTGGAACGGTGGGCAAAATCGACGGAAGCGCAACCCCGAGCGCGACCCGCCCTCCCACCAGCAAATGCATCCATCGCAGGCTGCCTATCACTACCCCTCAGTGGCACATTCTACTCACCACGAAGACGATGCTACCCACCACGCAGTCCATCATTTTCCATACCCTTCTTCACGGCGACCGTCACTCAACCAACCAATACATTCCCCTCATGCGCTCAAACTCCCTCAACTCAAAAGCTTCGACCCTTATCCCGGCTCGCGACCAACCCCATTGCAACTCCAGCCGTATTCTTTGCACTCGGCATCAGGACGCAGGGTCGAGACACCCATGCCATCGCCGTCTGGTTACTCGATCGTTTCCGCCGATGGCGCGCCCTCTTTGATTACAGATGCCGGCTCAGAGTCGCGCTCACCACGCGGTGGTGCAGCCTCGCCCCTTGACCTCACGCTTGCGCCTCTAGTAGGCGGTAGGGACGAGCGGAGGAACTCGTGCACTCGCTACCTGCCCCAGACTGGGTTTGTGGCCGAAGACGACGACCACAGTGTGTACGATTACAGGCGTCGTGGGTCCTTCCAGCTACCGCCTCTCAAGGCCGAACCTCAGGCAGCGGTGCCTCCCAGTCAGCCCAGCGGCAGGCAAGAGTTCAGGGCTGAAAGGCCACAGCTTCTCACGCAACCCACTCAGCAGCTGTTGCATCACCACTCACTGCCTTACTCTGCGCCATTGCCTGAGCAACGACCATTGCCTCCCTTCGCGACTCTAGCGGAACCAGGCCGAGTCCCGTTGCCTTCTCCCGCGACCACGAGCCCATCATCAAGGCAGCTTCCATCGCCTTTCGTCCGCCCCGCACAGCCGTCTGAAACACGGAGCGCACCTGTTTCACCCAAGGACAAGCCTCAAGATAGACGCATGGACCTGAAGCGCATCTTGTGAACGCTCTCACTCGAGTACTGTATCCATCCCCACGTAGTGGACACCATCCACGCCAGCAGCACAGCAGCTTCCATCCTCTGCCTAGGCAACTAGAACGGACCTTGGTGTGGCTCTTCAACTGCTGCTCTTTCTATCGGTGCTGCCGTCGCTTGCCGCCCTCCCGGTCAGATAGAAGTTTAGCTCGTTCCACTGTCGTGGATTATACGACATTCGCACTAGTACAGGGCTCCTGGCACCTGCGTTACAACTCCGCCAAGATCACTGGCTTTTATCGATACTTTTACTTGTTCGCACGAGTCTGCACCATGCTGTCCTGTCCATCAGCACTACGGATGTACTGTCATATTTTCATATCACATGCTCAAGGGCTTCCTCTTTCGAGTCTAGGAAAGGGCAAGGAGCTTTTCGTCTCTTCATCATGGCACGGCCGTCGAGATACCCAATCATCATGTAAAATACCAGGACGGGGAGCATGGGGTCGAGAGATATAACTCGTATCATGTTATCAATCATTCTACAGCGACTATTCTTTGTTGTTGTTTTTGTATAGCGTAAACGATTGGATCCTCTCATACCCGGCATTCTTTCTACTGTGGGGCATCTGGTACTACCGAGTTTTCGTGCCTGTTGCGGGCTTTGGCCTCCATATTGTATCATGTAATTGTTGATGTCGCACCATCTACTCCGCTGCGGGGGAATTAATATCAAAGACAGCAACTTTGTTGCACGTCTCGTACTCTCGAGCATAACCAGCCCCCTCCTCGAATCAAAGTGGCAAGGCCCACTATCAACTCCTCTCCCCTCGTACCTATGCCCCACCATGCCTCCATGCCGCTCTCGTCATCCCCGGTAAGCCACACTGCACCTGTCTGACGACAGGTACATCCCGCCGTAATTCCGCCGAGGCCTTGCCCTTGGACTCGGGATCGTACCTATCTGGGATCGTATCGTACCTATCTTGCTACACGCGATGCACCAAGCTTCTGCAATAACTCGGGTCAGCTAAGGTAGTACATACGTACTAGAGACCGCTAATGTGGTATGATGAGAAACTGAACATTGGGATGCGCGGCCGCCTTATTGTTTTCTTTCTCCCCTAGCACGCTTTTGTCTTCTTGGACACGGCTGATATATGTCATGTGCTTTTGAACGAATGATCAGGGCTCATCAGCACCACGGCGAAGGAATTCGGCGCATTTTGACGCTACCGCTCGTTTGGTTGTGCGCACGACTTGTCCAAAAGTCCAGCTGCGCTTGCGAGCCGTGTATGTACATGGCTGACGACCTCGCAGTCTTGTCTACCGCCCTGCATAATCAATCATCTTAATTCCGTTTCTCGCTTTCGCGTTGCTGGCTGGCTCGCCCCACCCGGCACCGTGCCAAATCCCCCTAACCCCAACTAGCGACCTGCTATTACGGGCGCGCTCCGAAACTCAAACACGCGAACGCCTCATGGAAGTGGCTCCAAAGCTCATATCAACCCCTGGCACGCCCTCGCAAGCAAAATAAAAAAAAACGTGGCATGTCCCATCCGTGCACTGCTCTGCGCCCGTTACTTCCCGCCATTGGCATGCTGATCACTCGCAATCTGACCAAAGGCTAAATGCCAGGCTAGCACTCGAATACTGCATTGAGACTGGGCTCTGCTGTTTTCGGTTGGTCTTCAGGCGCTGGGGCTGCTCGACACGGGCCTGGGCTTTTTTTTGGTCGGCTTCTCTCATTCAGAGGGAGCGCTTGTCACTTGAGAAGACGATTATTCAATTCGAGGTGGGGACGGCGCTTTGGCTCTGAAGAGTTTTGCGGGGTGGAGAGCTTGTGAGTGTGCGGTTAAGTGTACGCCAGCAGCACGTGGTTCAGACTCAGGAGAAGCAGCCTGGGAGGTACGTGCATGCAGCAGCTGAAGGGCTTTTTGGGGGCCGAAGCCGTTGAAAGTCGACTGTTGTTTTAATAATACATACATCTCAAGAGTGCTGGAGGCGTGCAGGGCGGCACGGGTAGGTTAGCAAGCGCCGTTCGCACTCTACTGCTCCTGGGGGTCATCTGCCGGATCACGCTCCGGACGGTGTCGTTGGGCGCGCGAAGGGCGGATGTCTACCGCCACGATAGGTATATCTCTCTTGTCGTCCATGTACTGTGAATTAGCCAGCATTGCGAAGGCGGATCTTGTGCAGGGACCGACCATTGGGGCTCGCACATCAATTGCTACATTGGGCAACAGTGAGCATGACATTGCGTCATCATCACTTCGAAATGGCTGGCTTCATGCCTGGTAGATAGGGCCAGACTATGGTCGACAGCACCACGGCTTTGCACAGAAGGCTTGTGTCGCACGTTGCACTTCATGTTGGAGAAGCGGAACCGCCACAATTCACCACCTGCATCGTCGAGGGTTTTACCACCTACGGCAATACAAGAACGTGTTCGGCGCCAGGCGGCTGAGATCACTGGACGCAGGGACTGTGTCACAGGATAGGCAATTCGCCCGCGTAAGACAGGGTTGCTGTCATATATGCCCGTATGATTGGAGCGTGCTGCTGCGGGGAAGGAAGGCGTTCCTCTTGTAAGGTAGCTGGTTGCGACTGCACTGCAGTCTCAGATTCGCAACGTACCACACATATCTAAGGTATAAGCGTCCTCGTCAAATATAAGCCGCGCTAGGCATGGCTCATGGCTGGTGGATTTCGACTCTCGGGCGTCCTTGAGCTTGCTCGTGGTTCAATGGCGAGTATGTATGATTCATCGGTGTAAGCCCAACACCTCGGACTCTCATCTCGCGTGGTCGCTGCAAGCCATGTGCCAGAAATAGCTCAACCTTAATCGTGACCTCTGTTTGGCCCGGGATTCCTATCCCAGCGACATGGATATCGGCCGTGGAGAGACTACTCCCCATTCGGCATCTTTTAGCCGTCATATCACGTGCCTGTTTTCGTTGGAACCTTGGAATGCTAAAGGCCAAGACCGATAGGCGAATAGCCTCAGATCCTTCACTTTCATCATCACGCGCGCTGGCGGATCCTTCGGACTACGGCAACGTTCACTGGCCCCGCACCACCTTATTTCTTCATCTCGTTCTATATTTCGCTTCGTATTCGGATTCTTTTGCGCGTCCCGTTCGTTGGGCCGGTGGTACGACATGGCCGATTCGTTGTACACCCCGGATCCGGTCGCGATAGGCACGCTGCGCCAGCCGTGGGACGAGGCCTTCAGGGTGAGTACTGCATCACGTGCTTTTCTTCTGGATATTCTTGGGGATATTCTCTTCTAGCAGTTTGTGTGCAGTTAGGTGAGTGCTTTTCTTCGATTGACGGCACTCATCTTTCGCCTCGACTGTCTTGGAAGACATGAGACGAATGACCTGGAGGGTAGAATACGACCAATCAAAATGCGCGGTTACTCTACGCAATAGTCGTCCTCGCAGGTCGCTCTCTGGAAAACTAGGCTTGCCCGGTTACCGGATGTGTTCCAAATATAACTCACCCAGCGCCTGCAATACAGTCAGATTTCAAAAGTTTGGAGGCAGGATTGTGGACCCTAGGGTAACTTGATCCGCATGGGGTCTCCAGACTTCAAAATCTAGTCCTGCACATACGTAGACTGCTTCTGCCCGAAGCAGTATAATAGCATCGTATGAACAAGGACAACGTCACTGCCATGTTCTTGTTGCTAAACAGGGATCCAAGAAATCATTTTCTAACCAGTGAAACAGGCACAGCGTGATGTCGGACTCTACGTCCCGATCAACTATCATACCGTGCCCGCCGTGTCGTTGAGGGCAGCCTGTTTCAGCACCAACACGTACGAAGAAAAGTCTTTTCAGCTATGCTTCTCCAATTTGCTCGCAATTGGGCTGCAAAGGTTTTTGATAGATGTTTACTGGGACGCGCGAAGGGGCGAATGGAGCTTGTGTCCGGTTGAAATACCGCCTTCGGGCTCTGGAGCCACTTCGACGGTTCCTACTTCTACGACTTCAGAGGGTGGGAGTTCTACCCGCGCTGGACTAGTTGCAAGTGGTACATCATTAGTTTTGAAACGTCAAGATGAATCTTCGTCTGGATCGGGTTCGACTTCGGCTCCGCTGAGTACGGTCTCTTCCTCGGCATCTTCCATGGCATCGTCATCGTTCAGTCCCTCTATCTCATCTCCATCCTCATCCTCATCCCTATCCTCATCGGCTTCGGCGTCGATTTCGTCCTCACCCCCTCTAGTCGAAGACCAGAACCCAGACGGTACCATTCAGCTCGGGGCGTACAACTGCACTTCTACCATAACATTGAACTATCTCACCAGCATCTTAGACGACTTCCTCGCCGCAACATCGACTACCACAGGAGCCACCTTTATCTACCTCGTGCTCGACATCCACGCCGCCTCATCCTGGTCCCAACCCGACGAACCCGCAGAACAGCCTCCTAGGGATCGCCTCCCTTCTGCTGCAGCCGGCAACCTCCTTAGCGATATCATCAAAGGGAACCTTTCAGACAGGCTATACGCACCATCCAAACTAATGGACCAGCGTGCACAGCTCTCGGACAATTGGCATAGTGTCGCAGACGAGAACATGCCTAGGGAAGGTTACTACCGCGTACAGCAGGGTGACAGAGGCCGGTCTTCGACCGAAGACGGATGGCCCACGGAAGCGTACATCCAATTCAGCCAATTCTATCGCCTCATCGCTGTTCTCGGGTCCATAGACCCACAAATGGGCGCGTACAACACATCTCCGGATTCCGGCACGCTCTTCTCTTCCGACGCATTCCGTGTCCGGCAAGACGTGTCGTTATCTTCGTCTGGAGTCGTGACCTCAGGCTGTCTCTTCGACGCCTCCGCCACCTCCATAACACGCGACACAAACTCGTCCTTCGCCTTCGCCACGCTCCCGTCCGATGTACACGTTGGCGCACATCCAGACCTCTTGAGCCCCATGGCCGCAGTCTCCAACCTTACCGCTTGCGGCCTGTCGCCCCTCCTAAACCACACCCTCGCAAACGTTACCGCGGATGTGAACCCCCTGCCGTACGTCGCCTTCACCCGCTCCTACCTCTGGTCCTGGGCGCCAGGCCAGCCGCTAAACACCACCGATTCCCCGCCTGCTGCTTCCACGGCGAACAAATGCGCAGCAGCATACCCCACCGGCGCGTACGAAGGGCAGTGGCACGTCGTAGACTGCGCGTCTCGCCTGCGCGTCGCATGCCAGGACCCCGCGGCGCCGTACGCGTGGACCATCTCCGAGCAAACGGCGACGTACGACGAAGCCCCGCGCGCATGCCCATCCCCATTCGCATTCAGCGTCCCACATACCGCGCTCGAGAACGCGCACCTGGGCGCGGCCATGGCCGAGCTGGACGCTTCCGACGCGCATCCCATCCTGATCAACCTCAACAGCCTCGATACGCCAGACTGCTGGGTCGGAGAGGTAAACGGTACGTGTCCGTACCTCCCGCCCGGAGACACGGATAGGACGCGTATCGTCGTCGTGCCCACGGTAGCTGCCGTCATCATCTTCGTGTGTGCGGCGCTGACATTTTTTGTCAAGTGTGCAGCGAATAGACGAGAGGACAAGAGAGGGAGAAGAAGACGGATGCTGGAAGGGTGGGAGTATGAAGGGGTGCCCAGTTGAGGGGGACGGGATGCGGACTTCGGTTGTGCAACTTCATCGTGACGTCGAGCTAAGTGTACAGTTCTATCGTATCATACGAGACGTCGTTGGATATTGTAATATGGAAGTGATCTTGTACGTGCCCATCTGCTCCATTTCAAGCATATAAGAGCAATCAAAGAGGTATCCATATTACGCTTCGTATCAAAGACAGCCACCACAGACGCCAAAGTCATGCCAGCATCCCTCATATCCTAAACGCATCCTGTGAATGTTAAATCTTATACACAATACCACCCGTAAACATGATCTTATTCCTCTCACTCAGCGCCTCAAGCGCCTTCTCTGCCTCCACTTCCTCGAAAGGCTGTCGTCCGGTCCCACTTCCTATCCTCGCATTTACGGCCGCAACCAGGGGCTCCACATCCGCAGCGTCATTAACGAAGAGCGGGCCATCGATAAGCTGACCAAGCGCCGTCTGGAACACCTGCAGACGCTGGGGCGTGATGCCCTGCGAGTCCTGAGATTCGGTCTGTGTTGGAGGCAGTTGGGATGCAGGACGAGAGGACGCAGCACTAAGCTGGGACGATGGCCCAGTGCCGGTACGGCCGCTGGATGCAGGCTTGCCACTGCGTTGAGTAGTGCGCTGCGTCCTCGGTGTTACGCTGTAGAGATCATCATTGCCTTCCTCTTCCACTTCGTCTTCTCCATTGGCGGGCGTTTGCGTGGTACCTGTTCGCTGACTTCTTGTGCCAGGGCCACCTGTTCTCCTTGGTGGAGTGGGCTGTCTTTCGTCACCATCCTCGTCATCGTTGGAGGAGTCGTCATCGTCCGTAGACATGGCATCTGGGTCACGAGTAACACGGCGACGCTTTTTACGGTCCGTCTCAACGACCTCCTTGAACAACGCGAAACGCAAGATCTGCTCAGCTATTTCAGCGTCTTTTTGCTCCACGCGTTTCGAGAGGCGAGCTTTTGCATGTGCAGTAGAGAGACGAATAAGGGTCTCGAGCGTACGGGCAGTGATGGGCGAAGTGCGACGGGTGCCGGAGTCGAGCTCGTCGTTGCGGAGCGCCGAGTAAGCCGCGACGACATGATCAGCGGCTCCTTTGGTAAGGACCGGCTTCTCCCGTTTGGCATAGGAGATGTATTTCTTGATGAAGGGTATCGAGAGGACTTCGGTTCTTCGAGACGCGCCGCGACCAACAGTGACGGTGACGCCAGAGTGCAACATTGGATTGAACTTCTCGTACACCTCTGTCGGCTTATTGGAATCGGTATCGGTTTCCAAGCCTACACCCAATAGCTGACCGCCGTCTTCACGGACGGGCAATCCTTCTTCAGCCCCAGGCGTACGGTAACGATGCATACGAAGAACGTGTTCAGAAACCTGGCGATCACGCACATCCTCGATATCGTCTGTGATAACGAAGAGCAAATCGAAACGAGAGAGCAGAGAGTCTGGCAACGCAATGTTGCGGTGTGGGTCCTTGTGAATGTCGTATTGGCCAAATATAGGGTTAGCGGCTGCAAGAACACTGCATCGGGCATTGAGCGAAGTGTGGATGCCAGCTTTGGCAATCGTGACCGTCTGCTGCTCCATGACTTCATGGATGGCCACACGATCAACATCTGACATCTTATCGAACTCGTCGATGCAGACTACACCACGGTCGGCCAGGACCATAGCACCAGCTTCCAGACGCCGCTCGCCTGTCTCCTTGTCCGAAGTCACGGCAGCTGTCAAACCAACGCCCGACGAGCCGCGACCGGTTGTGGCAATAGCAAGCGGAGCGGTGTTGAGGACAAAGCGGAGCAACTGAGACTTGGCAGTGGATGGATCACCCACCATGAGGATGTTTATGTCCCCTCTCAGATGAGTACCGTTCTCCAGGTTCTTCTCCTGGCCACCCAAAAGCATGAGCAGGATAGCCTTCTTGATATAGTCGTGGCCGTAGATGGAGGGAGCCAGTGACTGAGAGAGGAGCTCGAAGACCCGCTTGCTTTTGGCGATTTGTTGATGTTGCGAATGTCCATGGCAGTGGGAACAACCTGGGCAATGCCGCCACCAGCCTTTGAAGACAGCAAAATTACGTTGTTGGCGAGAATGAGAGTACGAAATGTCGAACTGCCGGACGAGGCGTTGCGATTGCCAAGCGAGCGGTAGATGCCCACCAACTGGATTCTGTCGCCCGGCTTTACGCTGTCCACGAGATCGTCGTCCAAGACAACATCGACGGAGCGAGGAAGCTGGCCCGCCGGCGCTCGTTCAGGCATTTCCTGGATGGATATGGTCTGATGATCCCTGTACACGCAGTATCCGTACTCTGTGATGAGCTACAGCCCCTGTTAGCCTCTGCTTGCGGGGCAAAAATGGTATACACACCGGGTTGCCCTCTTCGTCCTCGGTCGGATACACGCTCGTGCTTGCGGCGCCCATGGTCATGGTCTGGTCTACGTATGGCCGGTAGTGGAACTTTTGCTTGGCTTCGTTGTAATGCACACTTTTGACCACCTTGGGGCGCACCAGCGACGTCTTGGTCACGATGCCCTCGAGCGACACCATATGGTTCAGCTGGGCAGAGCTCAGCGTGCGGGGATTGCACGAGAACTCGCCGAAGCTGCCGATGTAGGCGCAGTAGAATTTGGTATCCTCGGAGCGTTCGTGCTTGGGCCGGTCTGGGAACGTTTCGACGACGCGCTTCAGGGCCTCGTCGAAGGCCTCGACGAAAGCGAACGGCTCGTTGAGGAGGCCGTTGGCCAGCTCGCGGTTGTGCGACCGGATCTCGTCGAGGCTGACGGTGAGCCTCCGCTGGCCGCGGTTGAGCATGTTGAGGATCTCGGCTCGGTAGCTGGCGCGGTCAGTATGCGCAGCGCGCGGGGGATGCCTGTGCGAGCTACCTTCGTGCGCTGTCATCTTCTGCACCAACGTCAGCATCGTCAACCGTGTGTCCAGCGGGCTCGGGCTGGCCTACGTGCGGGGTCCAGGAACTCCTCGGCGAGCCGCCTGCGCCGGTCCTTGTCCTCGTCCCTGAGGCGGTCGGCCATGGTGAGGCTGCCGGGGGGAGGCAAGCTGTTGTGTGCCGAAGGAAAAAAGGGAGACAATGGCACGGCCACAAGACGGTGTCAGCGGGCGGGTGGTGCTGCTGCAGATGGCAACGGCGTGGAGGGGCAGAGGGCTGGTCGGGGGTGGGTGTGAGGAAAGGAAAGGCGCGCGACCTCGCGTTGTTGCCAAGCCGCGTCGTGGTCTTTACGCGTCGCGTTTCCATTCTTCGTCCGCTTTGGGACTAGGCCTCACGTGACAGGTTTAAATCCATGGATGGATCAGTATTTCGAGTTTTCAAGGCCAGGATCTTGCCTAATCAAAAGAGACGTGTTAGTAGAGTGGGTGCATTTCCTAGGTAGCGCTATTATGGTAGAAACGTAGCTCTAGTGAGATATGCACACCATAGGCACTATGAAGAACTTCCTCTACGTTCCGTGTTTCGCGTTGTGCTTGTCTCTGCCTTGTGCCGCTCGTGTTGATCGGCTTAATTTTAATTTTGCATTACCAGCCATCACTAAGTATGTAAGGCTAATTTACCTAAAGATAGAATGTGTTAGTAAGATGTCCGTGCAGCTGATTGCTAGGATCCCACTGCAAGGATCTGTCCGTAGCGTTGACTGCATCTCACGACATCTTGTGCTCTTGCACATATAGCAATATTAGGCTTTAGCAATTTGCGATTTCACCGCTTAGTAAGATCAACAATTCAATTCACTCGATATCAAGCTGTCATCCACTGTCGTTTGAAGTCTTCAGCGTGCACTTTTCCACATGAAAGGCGGAAAAGCCAATCTCCTGGTGAGACTGCTACGGCGATCACTCTAGGCGGCCCCCGTCGTCTGGGCGACTTGGGGGCCGTAATTCGAGTCAGATAAAGTACCGTCTCCGGTGTGCAGAGAATTGTTCGATGCTTCCACCTAACAACAATTGTGCTTCCTCAAACGACAATGGCAAACGATGTGTACACTGGCTTTTGGGTGGATTGGGGTGAGTTTCCTCTTTTAGAGGTCCCTAGCACCTCGTATTTCCATCGAAACGCTAATTTCAACTAGAGTACGGCAGGACTAGGGGCGCGACCTTGACTCTGCCACAAACCCAAGGCTTGATCTTCGTTTCGTTCCTTACACTGTTTGTTCAGTTCTCCGGTGCCTGCTTTTGGCGCGTCGTCTGCTTCATTTTACACCAAGGCCGCTCGACCACGTCTCCCCGCGATGGACTTTTCCACCAACAGCAAATCATCCTCCGAAACGCGACAACGGCACCAAACGCGCTATGGAATTTGGGGCGCTCTACGCTGGCTTGGAAAGGCCAGGTAAAGTCGCCCTTCCGTCACTCCGCCGTGCTGCTCCTCGTTACTCTTATACACATGACCTTCTTCGGTGTCGCTGGATTGTTCTCGTCCCAGATTGCGTCAACAGGTGCGGGAACAGCACTCGTAAAAGCTGGTGTTTGTGGATATCCTAAAGAGATTGAGAACTTGCGCAGCGTCGAAGCGTATGATTTGTCTGGGGAGGACTTGATCACTTTCAATGCTGAGGTTTTACAAGGACGCTTGACCATCACAAAGAGCGCGGCATACGCACGGTCGTGCTATAATGTCCAAGGGAATGGCGGGTCGACCGACTGCAATGTTTTCGTGCAGACCTACCTTGAAGGCGCCGGCGCTGCGTCTGAGAACAATGCCACATGCCCATTTGGAGGAGGTGCATGCTCCACACCGTTCGCCGTTAAGTATGACTCCGGTCATATTTCCTCGAACAAACACCTTGGAATCAACTTTCGGCCCGAAGAAGGCCTGTCCATAAGAAGAGTTACCAGTTGTGCGCCGATTGACGGCGAAAAGTATGCCACTGACTGGAAACATAATCTACCCGAAGCATATGGAGGCAAAACAAACACTAGTGTCAAATTTTGGGAGTTCGGGCGAGCGAAATCGAATGCAGGGTGCCAGGCGACAAAGCTGGAGAGAATGACAAATGATACTACGTTCTGTGTCAGCCAGTCTCAGAAGGATTATTGGCAGGATGCCTACACCATTCAGTAAGCTCTGTCTGGTATCATCCACTCTCATTACACAGCTAACACTTCGAAGTGTAAGCACCGCATACGCCGAAAACCCATCAGCCAGCGACTTTACGCCCATCGCAGATCTTCAGCGTGATGATGCCGACGTAACTCTTATATCCATATACAACCAAGGCGAATACACTGGTATAGTCGATGATCCTCTGTTCGAGGCTCATAAGCACGCAGGCCGAAGCCCAGAATTTTTCACCCCCACAAACGATCTCTCCATTCTCGGCTGCACAGAGCAGTACCAGTTCTGCAACGGCGCGAATTTGAAGTGTACAGACTTGACGGGGCTCTACAGCGCCCTACATGCGGTCGAGAATGGCGATCTACAGCTCTCGATGCAACAACACGCCATCTTTACCGTCGTGTGGAAAGCGGCGTGGGGCATGGTCTTACAGTGGTCAGCCACCATTCTCGATAATTCCCTCCTTCTCGCGCAAGACTACGTCTTCACGGCGAAGTCGAGGACGTCATCTAAACTCCCGGACACCCAGTGGGAACGAGAAGCGCATAACTTGCACAATCTCTCCCTCGCCGTGCTCCAACGGCGTGTCAACGAATTCTCCTCCCCTGAAAAGTTCGACCTCCGCCCTGGCCTAAGCTCCTTGGCCCAGATCGACACGCCCACGGATTCGTATATTGAACGCATATGTCATACTCAGAAGACTCGCAGCAGTACGCACGTCAGCGTCAGCGTGCTCGGAATGTGTATGATACTGGGCGTGGGGTCGATACTGATAATTCTCGACTGGACACTCATCGAGCAAATATTCTGGTTCAGGTCCGTTACGCATCTGAAGCAGTCAAAGAAGGCGGATTGGAAGGCGACAGGATTGTTACAGTTACAGCGACAGGCGCTCGAGGCAAGACATGTGAGGCCGTGGAATGAAAGCGATTACTTGTTCCCTGTGCTGGTTGAGAGAGGCAGAGTATTTCATGGGCTGGGGGTGAGGGGTGAGGGCACGGGGCATACGCCACACGAGGGGTCGGCCTATACTGCGAAAACGGCGTATGATGGAGGAACGTATTCGGCATTGACAGAAGAGATTAGTATGGAGAATGTTAATGACAGTAAAGGGAGGGGTGTCTAGACTGGCAGCCGTAGCGAAATTTGGTACAATCTTTCAATTTACCTTCCGCCGAGCGCTTCTGCTTCGTGTCCCAGAGCAATCTTGGCATCGAGATATTGGCCGTATCCAATAGGTTGACAGGCTCGAATATGTGTCGTGTACCTCTACGACACCGTATGAGGGCGCGCATGGCTACATGCTGAGTACAAAGGCACCCCAGAAAACACTGCGACTTGAAAACTAAAATCCTACCAATGTACATTCAAGGGCGAAAGTAACTCATGATGCAAGTGATTGCATAGAATAGCTGTAATCGTTCGGGTAAGACCGCTTGATCAACACGGATAGTTCCGATGACGGGTTCCATAGAGGTTCTCGTAACGAAGGAAATCTCGTTCATCCCACACTGACTGCTGGAGAGAACGACAGTCAACGCTTGCGGCGTCATCGAACTTCCCGGACCGGCGACGTAAGTGAGTGTTGTCTCAAGTCTGGAGGCGGCACGGAATACCTCAAGAATTGATCGTCACCGTTTGTGTGTTCGACTTTGGTGTCGATTCGATGCATGCAGCTCCATTCGTCCAGGTAGAGTTCTTGCACAAGGTTGACGCTGCCAAACCATTTCTCCCCAAGCCCCGCGCCAGGTAAGTCGGGATTTAACTTGAAAGCTTTTACGCTCCCATTTGAAGCGTCGAAGTTATCAAAGTGTTTCAAGCTTTCGAGCGCCCAAACCATCTCCTCATTACTGGCGTAGTGTTCCTTTAGTCTCTTGCGGCGGATTTTCTTCCTCATTTCCATCTCCGCTGCGGCTAAAGGTACAGGGTAATCTCTCCCTAAAATATGCTCCTCCTTTACGAGCCGCTCTTTTTTTGCTTCCATGAGCTTTTGGCTCTCGGCTTCCCACTTCGATTTGAAGGTGCACAGGAGCGCCTGCTCGCGGAAAAAGAGGGTAAAGGTTCGCCGCCAGTCGAACTGGATCTGTCGCGACTCAATATCGATGGACAGACCGACAAGCTCAGTATCATGGACGATGTTGCCTATCCGAATCGTATAGTTCGGCATCTGCGCTTTCCACCCTCTAACATTACCCTCCCATCTCTCCATGATCTCGTTGTACTCTTTCTTTTTCCCGCCAGCAAGCTCGCTCTTCTTTCGATGGTCCTGAAAGCATGCGACTGATTTTTCCCGGCCCCCTTGTGCCACATTTATGCCAGACTGAAAGCGCAAAAACGAGGTGGGAATCTCGGGCCGCTTGCTCCTGCCGCCTAGGTTGTACTTCTCTAGGTGGAAATCAATGTACGTGATATGGATTACAGACTCGGCAAAGACTTGTTCGGTATAGGCTCGAAATGGGGAAGATACGTTTCGGCATACCGACCAGAGGTGGGTCAGGTCGTCGTTGTAGGAGAGAATGCGTATCCAGAGTTCAGGTGGAAGTGAGGGGCACTGTGGGGTGCGAGTGTTGCCCATGACAATTGCCAGGAGCCAGATAGTGTACCCAGGTAGGAAGTGATGGTATAGCTGATGGAGGGGTTGGTGGTGTATGCATGGACCAGCGAGCTCTTGTGCGATGACCGAAGTCGCGAGTCGAATTGATATTACGTACCGTATTCGGCCACTCAACGCACAGACCCCACTCAACGCACAGTTAACACTAAAAATCGTATATTTTCAACACCTCATAACTCCACCAATATGGACCCGATCGACGCAGCTGTTGAAGCTTTAAAATCCCTGGAGCTAGGAGAACGTCCTAATATATCCCAGGTTGCTCGGGAGTACGGCGTTGAGCGGTCGCGGCTCTCGAAGCGCTATCGAGGGGTTCAGGGCACCTACGACTCCTCAACAATACACAGGAAAAACAGCTACTACAGTACATTGATAAGCTGTGTGTACAAGGCCTACCCCCTACGAGAGAGATGATACGAAATTTCGCTGGAGAAATAGCACATCAAGAGCCAGGAAATCACTGGGTTAATCGCTACATTGCGCGGCATCAAATTGACCTTATATCGCGATGGACATCTGGCATCGATAGCCAGCGCTACAAAGCCGATTCAGCCTTCAAATACGCCCTCTATTTCAAGCTTTTAGACGATAAGATCAAGCAGTACAACATCGCACCGTCAAATATATACAATATGGATGAGAAGGGCTTCTTGATCGGGGTAGTGTCAAAAATGAAGCGCGTGTTCTCTCGACAGCGATATGAGCAAGGAGGCGTCAAGCAGGTACTCTAGGACGGCAATAGGGAGTGGATCACGACGATAGCTTGTATATGCGCCGACGGCAGCTCTCTTGATCCTGCCCTTATATATTAGGCAGCTTCTGGCAATATTTAGGACACCTGGTTGCAGGATTTTGATCCTTAAGAGCACTGCGCCTTCTTTGCCTTATCACCTTTAGGATGGACAAATAACGAACTTGGCATTGCCTGGCTTAAGAGGTGCTTTTAGGAGGAGACTAAGACGAAGGTAAAACGCGACTATAGGCTCCTTATTCTTGATGGGCATGGCTCGCATATTACAATGGAGTTTATTGAGTTCTGCGATCAAAATAGGATCCTCCTGGCTATCTATCTGCCGCATTCAACTTATACGCTGCAGCCTCTAGATGTCTGCCTTTTTAAGCCTCTCTTAGCTGTATATACTAAAGAGCTCTCCCAATTTATGTACAACAGCTAGGGCCTTACATCTATTACTAAGCGCGACTTCTTCCGCTTCTTCTATAGGCGTATAGGACCGCGTTTGCTGAGGAAACGATTATTAACTTATTTAGAGTTACTGGCATCTCCCCACTGGATAGCAACGCTATATTGAAGAAATTTAAGGATCCAGAGCCTAAGAGGCTATTAAGTAGTGATAGTACGTCGTCAGTACTCTCTGCAAGCGACTGGCGCAAGATTGAACGGCTCCTACGACAGGTAGTTGATGATATCTACGATAAACGCGCCTTACAGCTCTCTCACACGATACATGCAATCACGACTTAAAAACAGCTCCTTCAGCATGAAAACAACCGCCTTAAAGACGCCCTTATCAATGAGAAGAAGCGCCGTACGCATGGCAGGGCATTACTACTTAAACTTTCCTAGAATTACGCTGGTGGCGCTGTCTTCTGGTTGCTATCTAAGGTTGAAGCTGCCCGCAATTAACAAGTCCAAAAAGACGCTAAAGTAGAAGAACTACAACACTAGAAGGATTGTAATAAGCTAGCTAGGGAGCAGAAAAAGCAGGAGAAACAGGCTATGCTTTAGCAAAGAGCAGAAATAAGGATGGCTGCAAAGGAGATCAAATTGCAGGAAAAATAGTAGAAGGCTGCAGAGCGCGAAGAAGCCCTACTCGTCTTCGCAGCTAAAAAGCAACTCTAGAATGATATACAATTAGCTAAAAAGGGTAAGGCGCGTAGCCTCACAGCTCCTGCACCTCCTGCTCATGTTATTGAGGACCTAGAGGCTGATGCTGAGGATCTATCCGTCATTGAAGGGGTGGTAGAGGCATCTGGCCCATCAACGCGCACGCGTACAGTACGCCTCCCACAGAGGTATCGCACCTACTATATCGTTGCCAATCGATTAAAACGACTTTTAAGAATGCTACTACAAAATATCTCGTGATAATTTGATCTATATAGAACTGTACAGCTTTAAAAGTAGTAGTAGTGGGCATCCTCAAACTGTGCGTTGAGTGGGGTCTGTGCGTTGAGCGGGGAAACATGGTATAGCCATATCATCAGCACCCGGCCGAGCGGTATTGTTACAACGTACTATTGGTGCCTTGGCTTTGCAATAATGCGGTAGATCCGTCGAACGATGCTTGCAAGATCCGGCAACCAAGATCCGGAAAACGATGGCAGACCAAGCGGCTCGCTGAAGCATCGGCCGTTGAAGCGGGTCAACGGGCACATATGGAGATGGGCCACGTACAAGCATGGTGTATCCATCCATCCCTTCGTGTGTCAAGCTTTGGACAGCCTGGGGGCGAAACAAACATGGGACTACTTCAGCCCTGTGAACGTCTGGCATCGTGGTGGGGGTTCACCAGCGGGGTCTTCCCTTGGCATGCGTCATGGATCGCAGGCATGCACACGGCCCTCACATCCAGCTTCCAAGGTTTCTGTGCTGCACGCTGCACCGTGCACCGTCACCCTATGCCCCTCCATTCTCCCCTCCCCGTTGCTGCTGCCACCCCGCGACACAACAAACAGCCATGGCGGATACCGACGGCGCTGACGATCACCGGAGTCTGAAAGACTGGGTTGCCCACCCGTTCCCGAATCTGCGCCACAAGCTCAAGGACACACAACTCTACGATGCGAAGATCAAGGCCGTGCATGCCAAGAACAAGTTGGGCAAGTTCAAGAATCTGTTCAATGCCAATCACCGCCACGACGAGGAACATGAGCAGAAGACGGACGAAAAGAGAAGTCGCATCTGTCAAAATCACCGCTTCGACAGCTTTGCTCCCGAGCGGGATGGCAACCTGGTAAAGTGGTATGTCGATGGCAGGGATTACTTTTGGGTGGGTTGTGCACCGTCTCCCTTGGAAGTACCCAGTCTGACCAGGAAATAGGCTGTCTCGGAGGCGCTGAATAATGCCAAAGAGACAATATACATCGCAGATTGGTGGCTTTCGCCTGAACTGGTAAGCATGCGCAGTCTGTAGTCGTTCCAAGCTCACCGTGATAGTTTCTGCGTCGACCACCGTTTTACAACCAGGAATGGCGTGTCGACCACCTTCTGAAGAAGAAGGCGCAAGAAGGTGTGAAGATTTACATCATAGTCTACAAGGAGGTAAACGCATTCTTTGCAGAAAACTTGCCTCGCAGCTAATGTCCGCAGGTAGCCGCAGCGCTTACCTGCAACAGTCGCCACACCAAGGATGCCATCATGAATCTGATTCCTCACGAGCACGACCCTGGCCATGGCAACGTCAAACTCATGAGACATCCTGATCACAACGTCTTCGAGAACGCTTCTGACATGACCTTCTACTGGGCACATCACGAGAAATTTATCGTCATCGACTATGCAATGGCCTTTATTGGTGGACTGGACATGTGTTACGGCCGTTGGGACGAAAGGCAGCATCCGCTGGCGGATGTGCATCCTTCCGGTGTACAGAATGAGATCTTTCCTGGTCAAGACTTCAACAACAATCGTATTATGGATTTCCAAAGCGTGGATGACTGGAAGTCGAACCAGCTCAGTAAAGCAGAGTTCGGTCGTATGCCGTGGCACGATGTAGGAATGGGCGTCGTTGGACCGTGCGTGTATGATATCGCGGAACACTTCGTTCTTCGCTGGAACTTTTGCAAACGCGACAAGTACAAGCGTGACAAGAGATATGACTGGCTCACCCTAGAAGGACGAGGGTGAGGACGAGGATCTGATTGGTGTACAGCGCCCCAAATTCCCCGTTGGCCATTATATACACCATCCGCTCAACCCTTTGAGCACGAAAAATTTGGAGAATCGCGGAACTGTACATGCTCAATTGGTGAGAAGTAGTGCGGATTGGAGTAGCGGAATCTTACCCGCGGAACACAGCATCCAGACTGCTTACTGCGACTTGATCCGGGCGGCAGAGCACTACGTATACATTGAAAACCAGTTCTTCATCACAGCCACGGGCGAAGAGCAGAGCCCAATACACAATCAGATTGGGCGCTCTATTGTTGAGGCAGTCGTACGTGCCGGGAAAGAAGGCCGGAAGTTCAGAGTTATTATTGTTATTCCCGCCATTCCCGGGTTCGCCGGCGATCTCCGAGACGACGCAGCAACTGGAACGAGAGCGATTATGGACTATCAATACAAGAGTATCTGTAGAGGGGAACACAGCATCTTCAGCCAGATCGAAGGACAAGGCTTCAATCCCCTCGAATACATCTTCATATTCAACCTCAGATCATATGACCGGCTCAACGTCACCGCTACGCTGAAGAGGCAGGAACAAGAGTCGGGTATGACGTACAAGGAGCTACAGCAGGTGGAAGTCGAGGCGCTTGAAGCGCCGCTTGAAGACGGGGAGGAAGCACGAGATCGCGCTGCGGAGAAGAGGCGGAGGTTCGCAGGAGAACAGAAGGACGACGTTGGTCTCGGCGATCGGGGCGGCGTGATTGACCCCGACTCCATCGCAGACGACGCTATGCTCACCGAAAAGAAACCGAGCACTGAAGAGTGGGAAGGCGATCCCGAAACTGAGAAAGAGAACTTCTTCCAAGAGGAGCTGTATGTGCACGCAAAAGTGTGCATTGTTGACGATGAATACGTCATCTGTGGCTCCTCCAACATCAACGACCGCTCCCAGCTTGGCTACCATGATTCGGAGCTCGCCATCGTGCTCAGGGATAAAGATCTAGTAGATATCAACATGGACGGCAAGCCCTACAAAGCTGCCCGCCTCGCTCATGATCTTCGCTCCGTCCTCTGGCGCGAGCACCTCGGCTTACTCCCGCCACAGTCCCTCGACGCAACCGACGACCCCAACGCACAACCGCCCTCGGAAAATCACCCAATGACGCTTCCCGGGCCCGAAGCCGACTTCGTCGTCGACCCGCTAAGCGACGACTTATGGAACATGTGGTGTGAGCGTGCGTCGACGAACACATCTGTGTTCCGCGACCTCTTCCACGCGGATCCGGACGATAGCATCCTTAGTTTTGAAGACTATGATAAATTCACGCCGCACCCAAAGACGGACAAGGAGCATAAGCAAGGGCATTTGTATGACATGTCGAGGCCGGTGGAGGAAGTGCGGAGGGAGCTCGATAAGATTAGGGGGCATCTGGTCTGGATGCCGCTCAAGTTTTTGGAAAATGCGGAAATGGCGGAGAGGGGGTTGCAGGTTAATGCTTATACGGAGAGTGTGTACACGTAGCTGACTATTCAGCCGCAAGGGTCGCTTCGTGATTTTATGTGCGGACTCGAATACAAGTAGAAGCTCGCACGAGAAAGCGGCAAAACATCGTGTCCCCTAAGGCCAGTACATACCTTTGCTAATGGTTAAATGAACTGATGGAGAGAAGATAGAGGTAAAGCCCCATCTTTGTTTCTGCAATTGTTCTAGGTCTTCTTTTAATTGCAGGTCGTCCCGATCCGCGCTAAGAGGTCTCTCAATCTCTCTATGCGGCCGCTTAAAAAAGTGAGGTAGAAGTGCGTGACAGCCTGGGTCTGGAGCCACGACAGCAGATTTCTCCTATCCAAGTGTCAGCGAAGGGAGTGCAGTTTTGTCGCCTGCTCATAAAATGTGGCTGGGAGAGAGTGGCGAGGAAATATTGGAGCTCACGTAGTCCCACTGCTCCTTTGTCAATCGAAAACTTCCTGTGATATCCTTCGGAAATACGTGGAACTTTTCATCGTGGTGCAGCAGAGTCACTCTAGCGTTAAATTCATGCTTGAGCGTGTAGAAAGGGCGACGGATAGCTTCGTAGAGGTTGATAAGACGACGTTTAGTATCGATATTGCCATCTTCGAAGGCAGTCATTAGGCAGATTTCGACGTTAAGTTGCGAGGTCTTGTTGGCAGTGATTCTACTCGTGAAGGCGTCCAAGTTGGCGTGTATTTCAGAGATGACGTTCTCCTCGCCCGCGTGTAGTGTCTCGTAGAATGTGAGGAAGGCATCGTAATGCTCGTATTTGACGCGTATTTGAAGATTGCGGATGTGGTCGATTGGCATGAGACCGAGCGGTTCGCTGTATCCCGGTGCTTGTTGGGGCTCAGAAAAGTGGTGGGCGGGGTCTGTAAAGAGGAAGTCGGAAATGGTGTTCTCAAGTGTGCAAAGAGAGAAGGTATTTGACGAGTAGTAGTATCTCGAAGCATCGTGAGCCACAGCGTAACCAAGGTAGGCAGGACTCAAAAGGCGGCTGTCGGGAAAAACAAGGGTTGGATCGCGGACGATGCTGTGGTCTTGTTTGGTCGCTCCTTCCGGAATGACAAAGGCAGGCTCGCTGTGGGCTGGCGGGTCGTGCTTTGAGCGTAGCGGCTCGGGAACGTATGTGGTGAAATGACACGAGCCGATGGGAATGGGCGCATCCAACAGGTAGAGGTATTGATATACGAGGTCCCTCAGCTCCTGCGGTAGCTTCGCATGCATCATGTTGGCGAGCTGTCTGCAGTCTGCTTGGGCATGCTGCAGTACTTGTGCCTCAAAGTGCGAGTCGAGCGTGCGCTTTTCGTGCTGCAGCTCTTGTATCCTAGACGGGAATCAGCCGGGCACGAAGCTGGTACTGGTATCGAGAGGGACTACTCACTGCTGCTGCTTGCGCGCAGATTGCTGGTGCAGCTGCCACAGAGCCGCCATGGAGGCGTCCAATCCGGCTGACATTTCGCCGTGGGAAACGCACGGCACTGTTGTACGTACACGTAAGGGAAGGCTATCCCAGCGTTGAACTTGAGTACACGTTCCTGGGTAGGATTGCGAAGCGTGATGTGCACGAAACAGCCCTGGAGCTGGAAGCGGCGACCGTGCGTAGGTGGGGTGGGGTGGGGTGGGGCAAGACGCGTCGCCCCCGTCGCGGTGGCGCGTCGTCACGCGTTCGCTCTTCCCGCGCGGCCACCCGTGCACCCACACAAGCGCGGCCCAGAATAAACATCCAGCAGCGGCACGGCGAACATGGGCTGACATGGCCACCATCAAGCCCATCGAGGGCCGCTCCGTCCACCAGATCCAGTCGGGCCAGGTCATCGTCGACCTGATCTCCGTCTGCAAGGAGCTCGTCGAGAACAGCATCGACGCGGGCGCCACGTCCATCGGTGCGCCGTCCCCCTCCCCTCCCCTCCCCAGCCCAGTGCCCCGCTGCATGGCACGCATCGTGGCTGACAGTGCGTGCAGAGGTCCGCTTCCGGAACAATGGCCTCGACGCCATCGAGGTGCAGGACAACGGCGACGGCATCGCGCCCGACGACTACGCGACAATCGCCCTCAAACACTACACGTCCAAGCTCGCCAACTACCATGACCTCGCCACCCTCCAGACGTTCGGCTTCCGCGGCGAAGCTCTGTCCTCGCTCTGCGCCCTGTCCAAGTTCCACATCGTCACTGCCCGCGCGTCGGATGGGCCCAAAGGCACACGGCTCGACTTCGAGCAGTCGGGGAAGCTAAAGGGCATCTCGGTGGTCGCGGCGAAGCAGGGCACCACTGTCGTCGTCGAGACGTTGTTCCACAACCTGCCCGTGAGGCGGAAAGAGCTGGAGAAGAATGTAAAGCGGCAATACAGTAAAGTGTTGGAGCTGCTCCATGCATACGCTTGCATCAGCACAGGCGTCAAGTTCAACGTCAGCAATCAGATTCCGAAAGGGTGCGTGCTTGTCTCAACCATGCTGCCCGTGACTAACACCGGGGCTGCAGGAAGAAGACGGTGGCTTTTGCGACCAACTCAAACTCGAACACCAAAGAGAACATTGCCAACGTATTTGGCGCAAAGGCGCTTCTGACCCTCATCCCCTTAGACTTGGAATTCGAAATGGATCCCTCTCACCGCCCGGGCGCCACCCAGAGCGCGCGCAACTGGAGCACCCAGGACGATGACGGCTCCCGCAGCGTAAAAATCATCGGTCACATCTCGCGGCCTGTAGCCGGCGAAGGCCGCCAGTTACCAGATCGCCAGATGTTCTTTGTCAACTCCCGCCCGTGCAACCTACCGCAGGTTGGGAAGGCTATCAACGACGTGTACAAAATGTACAATATCTCCCAGTCGCCCTTCGTTTTTGCCGACTTGAAGCTAGACACCAGTGCCTACGATGTCAATGTCAGTCCGGATAAAAGAACTATCATGCTGCACGATCAGGCCATGCTGCTGGAGAGACTGAGAGATGCCTTGGCTGAGCTTTTTCAGGGCCATGACCAGAGCGTGCCTCAGGCCCAGCTTCTGGGCAAGCGGACCCCGTCCATTTCTGCCTTCAAGCCACCTACAATGCAGCAGCGAGCGAGCATTGACCCCCTCGCCGAAGAACAGACCGAGTCTGTGCCGGACATTGAATCAAGAAAAGCGTCCTCCACATTGATAACGCGTTCAGATTCTTCCTTCTCTTCTGACGAAGTACTCCGCCCTGGCTTTATAAAGGCTAGCCTCATCGAAAGGTTCGCCGAGAGGGACTCTGTAGAAAGAGCAATGCGTCCTGCCATCAGAGTTACAGGCATATCTCCTGAACGAGACAACGTCAATGAAGTGAGGGTGGCTCATCCTGACTCTCGATCGAGGAATGCCACTCCGGAAACTAATGGTGTTTTGGATCCGCCTAATCACCGTCCAGACTCCCCTCTGTTTGACCCTGAACCTGACGCAGTGTGCGCACGTGCGGAACCCGAACAGCGGCCTCAGGCGGTGCAAGACTTCAATGCACGCATCGCCTCTCAACATGCAAAACAAGCAATGCGGCAGCCATCGCCCAAGTCTACAGGCTCAGATGACTTGGAAGAAGAAGAGACAGGTATCACAACCATCACACAGACACCACAGCGTCTCTCACAGAGCACCATTCAAAATGCTTTTGATCGCATGCGTTCCATGCGGACACCGATACAACAAGCGACTATAACAATTGGTGACACCACGACGGTATCCACAATCGGGAGTGGCGGTGAGTCGCGTGAATCCAAGCGGGCAAGAATTCATACACCAAAATTCTCTCTCAAAGGTACGCCTTTACATCAAACGCCAACGAGGTCGACGTCGAATCTCTTGAAGAGTCTACGTGGTTTCGCTGCTCCTGGATCGCAAATGGAAGAAAGTGAGGACGAAGACGACCAAGGGAGCAGCTTGCCAGACGCAACTCACCGGTCACCGTCACCCCACAAAGGAATGCATGTTCGTGCCTTTGAACGCCCGAGAACTGACGAAATCGATGCTGCCTCGAGCGCTCCGCCGCCTGCTTTACAGTATGAAGACAAATCCCGAGAAAAAAGCGAAGAGCCTGAGCCCGCCCCTCCTGCTAAAGACGATGGCTCCGATGACGAGTACATTGACGAATCGGAAAAGAGAGCCCGCGAGGAAGCAAAGATCGCGAAGATGATTGCCGAAGCTGAAGAAGCTGCAGCAAGGCCCACGGAAGAGAACCTCAGAAGGGCTACCAAATTGTTCAAGTTATCCCAGAAGAAGTACTCCACAAAGAATCTGGAGCGAATCGTGAAGACCAACCAAACCATCATCACGAGCCACCTTCATAGTCTAGATGCCGCACTCGAGGAAACGAAAGACGTAGATTCTGCCGACAACCTCCCAACAAATACTCAGCTTAATAATGAAGATCCAGAAGAGCGACTGTCTTTGACAGTCTCAAAGGCCGACTTCAACAACATGCGAATCATAGGGCAGTTCAATCTAGGTTTCATCCTTGCCGTGCGGCCACCAACGCCGACCTCGCCGTCATCTGATTTATTTATCGTCGATCAACACGCCTCGGACGAGAAATATAATTTCGAGCGCTTCTCGGCCACCACCGTACTTGTCTCGCAGCGCCTAGTCCACCCTCATCCCCTCGAGTTAACGGCTGTGGAAGAAGAAATCATCCTGGCGAACGAACCCTCCCTTTCCGCCAACGGCTTTAGCGTAGAAATGGACACATCAGGCGACCTCGATGTCGGCCGCCGCGCAAAACTCACGTCTCTCCCCATGAGCAAAGAAGTGACCTTCACGCCCAACGACCTCTCCGAACTACTCTCCCTTATCCTCGACAACCCTCCTTCCTCCTCACTTTCCACATCCCCACATATACCACGTCCTAGCAAGATCAGGAAGTTGCTCGCAAGTAGAGCGTGTAGGGGAAGCGTGATGATTGGGAAGACACTGAAGGTCGGGAAGATGGAGGAAATTATTAGGCATATGGGGAGTATGGACAAGCCATGGAGTTGTCCACATGGGAGGCCAACTATGAGGCATTTGTTTGGGTTGGAGAATTGGGAAGAATGGAGAGAGGGGGACGGTGTGGAAGGTTTGGGGGAGGTCGGCATGAGAACAGACTGGGGGAAGTATCTGAAGAGGAGGAAAGACGAGTATGGTGGTTGAACTATTGGTGATTCAGTCGTTCGTAAGTGTTATATTGTACATGAGTGTATTGTTAAGACGCGCCGTTGTCACGCGAGAGCTAGAGGATACCTTGCATATGTATCAGTTTTGCGATAGCCTGAGTGGGAGTGCCCCGCGCGCACATTGGTGTGCATTCTTGCCTCCTAGAACACCTAGCGTGTAGGAATAAAATCCTCTACATTAGGAAAGTTTTTTTAAAAAGGCTGGTTAGACGTGCGTAAATATGCGTCGAGTTATATATTTATATGTATTTTTATATAAGCAATTTACTAGTATAAAAATACTTAAATATAAACAAATATATATAAATATATATAAATATATATAAATATATATAAATATATATAAATAGTTTAAATAAGTAATTTTTTAAAGTTTTATAACTTTTTAACTTTTTTGTAATTAACTTTTTTATAATCTTTTTAACTACTAAGCAGGGGACTCTGCTTTTTTTTTTATATTATTTAAGATAAAAGCCTTTGTCGTGCTACTCCTAGGTAGTTAATTTAACACTATATAATTAATTAGTTATTAATAAAAAACTCTTTATTTTACTAGTTATTGTATATATTATATAATATTATTATAAAATAACCTCTTTTTATTAATATCTTAAATTGCTTTTCTATATATATAATAGTAGAAGAGATATCTACTATAATAGGATGCAATAAAAAAAAGTTACTTAAAAAGTTACCTTTTCTAAAGTCTTATAGCTTCCTTATTAGGCTAGCTAAAATATAAAAAATATATTATTTTAAAGGGAAAGTTTAGCGCATTATACCTTGGCTATTAGTAAGCGCTTAGTTAGTCTAAGGTAAAAGTAATTTAGGGGTAAAATAGGGGTTACAAAAACTCTAACTATAGAAGAGTATAACTTTTTAGCTAAGGTACTAAATTAGCTAATACTTATATATAGTATAATATATCCTTTTTCTAATCGCCCTATAAATTTTTAATATAGACTTACTCCTATTATTTTTAATTATCTTAAGTTTAAGGAATTTTAGTAATCTATTAAGAAACTAGTAATTAAGTAATATTTAATATAATAAATACTATTGGGAGGACTTGTTGCACTAGTGCTAAAAGGAGATACTTAATAACGATTTTACATTTTGTTAATAGATAGATTCTTATTATTCTATCTACTAAGGAGCGAAGTATATCGCGGGGTATAGAAGCTAGTCCTATATAGGGCTCGCTCCACACATGTAGTGTTTTGCAATACAATAGAGGCCTTAACAACTATTAATAGAATACTCGCTTCTCCACACACACCTTCCTATAATATACTTAAGGCCTTTAAGATTATTAATCTAACACTAGAAGTCTTTTCTTTCTTAATATTAATTGTACACATAAAGGATCGAATATCTAAACTTAAATGCGCTAGGCAGAGGTTGTAGGTCTTTGCACCTAGCCCTTAACTTAGACTATTACCTTATTGCTATTAACAAATTGTTCTAGGACGCGGTTTAGTGATGCCTTCGTGAAAGCGTCCACAGGGTTGTCTTTACCATTAATCTATCAGATCTCTGTAATCTCGCGGCGTTCATATAACTAGCGCAGTGCCATAATGTCAATTATAAGGCGCTTTTCCTTAGTTGTCCTAAGCTTTACAAGGCACTTGTATAGGGAGTATAAGTCTGTACAAATAACTAAGGGAACTGCAGGCAGACTAAGGCGCTCTATAATCATCTATAAGGTAGTGGCAACAGCAATGCCTATGTTAAACCTATTAACCATACTGTAAATCTCAGAGGCTAGTACGCTCCGTGTAACACGCTTGCACTTTGTTAAGCTATAGTGTATTACGTTGCCGCAGATTGTAAAGGTATTATCGATATCTATAGACTTATTAACAAGCATAAGTATAAAGCCTAGCTGCGAGCTAAGGTCCTTGTTGTTAGCAAAGGAGCTGTCCACGAATACCATCAGCTTAGCGTCGATAAGGTTAACAGGTACGTAGCGTAGTCCACAGTTAAGATTCTCTATCTGCCATTTAAGGCGCTTATTAAGCGCCTTAATGTCCTTATCCAAAGGTTGCTGCGCTTGAGCTGCCACGGACAAGTCAAAAGACGCTTCTAGTTAACATGTTGACGCGATATACACCCCGCGGGCGCGCTGTTCAGTGTACTGTTACGCGCGATCAGGAGCATTAATGTCCACAAGCTTAATCTTTCCTCCTTATCCCTTCTGCTTAAGGTTTAGGGTTGCTTTGTAGTTATCTATATTGCTAGCGTCTATTGTAAGTGTGCAGCTATTAAAGTCTAGTTGTGCGTCTAGTGTTAGCATAGTCTTTAGCTTTAATCTAAACTGTACCTTCTTAAGCCTTTTCTCTTTATACGCTAAGAATACGGCTATTATAAGCATAAGGGTATTGTTAGTCTGCATACTAATAATGCTAAAGTTATCTGTATTGATGTTTATCACTAAGCTAGCGTACAAGGATCCTGATCACCCGGTGTTTCTGATCACTCTACCAAAACGCGACACCTGCACAAAACGCGCGATATCTCAGCAACGCTGCTTATAATTGCCATTGACTACACATAGATTCAAGCGCTGCAGCTGCTGTAGCTATAGCAGCTGTTTCTGAGGTGCTTGATATAGTAGATCTACGTGGTTGGACTGCTGAAGCCTCAGCTGCGCGCATAGCCTCCCTAATACTCTCTACCTCTGCAAAGCGTTGATTTGGGTCTACTCGAACGCGCTTACGCTGACGCTGAGAGGTAGATATCTCTAGCTGCTGCTCAAGGCGTCTTTTCTCTGCTTCTAGGCCTGCAGCTCTAGTATTTGCAGCTGCTAGAGCCTTACCTGCTTTCTGTAGGAGCAGCCGGGTCGTACGACCTAGATTCTCAACGCTCTGGACGCTGCGCTGCGCTATATAGAGATCGTGAGGGCCCTGGGGAGTCGAGAGGAAGCTCTGGAGCTGCTGCTGAGGCTGCTGCTGACGTGTAGGCGTAGTAGGCCTCTGAGAGACCTGCGACGAGCTGAGCACGTGATTGATGTTGAATGGGCAGATACCAGATGCCTGCCAGCCAGCTCGAATCACACGCTCTGTGAAGCCTTCCTCCCTAGCTTGATGATAGCAGGTGATAAAGCGCTCCTTCTTGACAGGCGCAGCGTCGTCGAGTGATGCGAGCTCCTGGATCTGACGTCTGTAACTAGACTTGATTACAGAGAAAGGAGCAAGATCTAGAGGCTGTAGGACGTGTGAGGAGTGCGCAGGTAGGTATAAGAGCTCGATTCGATGCTGCTTGCAGAGCCAAAGGAAGTCTATATCAATATGGCTGCCGTGACCGTCGAGGATAAGAAGGCGGTACTGGCCATCACCTATAGCCGTCTCAGGTATGAATATACGCTGTAGCCACTCAACACTATCGCTTTCGACGTCCATCCGTTCTCAGAGGTTGTATAGAGCCAGCTAGGCACGGATTTAGCTGGGAACCAGGTAGTCTGTAGGCTCTGGCCTTTGAAGATAACTGCGCAGCGTAGTTTCTGCCCTGTCGCCGATACGCACTCAATTATAGAGACCCACTCGCGATTCTCTGGAGACCGAATGTAAGCCTTCTTTTTCTGACTACTAGAGAGTACTCTAGTGTTTGTACATACTCCTAGAGCAACGCCAGTCTCATCCATATTGTATGTATTCTCCGCCTGTATGTTGAGCCGCTGTCGAGTCTGCTCATAGCGCTCTAGGAACGCGCGCAACTGCTCTGGAGTCGCTGCATCAGCTCTCTGAGCCTCTAGCTTTCTGCCGACTACAGAGGCGATACGGCTGGCGCTTGATAAAGTGGTATAGCCAGTGCTTGCCAACAGGACGATCGTCGCCGTTTCATACGTAGGATTCGATTGGCCATTTCTCGCGCGCGAGCGTGTGAGGGAGGGCAGGCGCGCGCGTCTTCTTCAAGGATCCATTCTACTAGAAAGTCCTCCTGTCGAGGAGTTAATCGCTGCTGGTGCTGGTGACTGAGCGAGCTCGTTGTTACGCCACGGAGTCGCATCGATAGCGTAGACTGGGAGATGCCGTACGCCTTTGCAGCTGCACGCTGACTTGTATAAAGACCTGCAGCGAAATCGCGAATAGCGGATTGTATAGCATGCTCGCGGGCGTCCATATTGATGAGCGTTGTAGAGAGATATCGCGTGTTTTGTTCAGGTGTCGCGTTTTGATGGGGTGATCAGAAACACCGGGTGATCAGGATCCTTGTACGCTAGCTTAATAAGCATAAGTCGTATATTAACGTAGACATGTCTAGTTCCTCACAATAATGTCTATAGTACGTTGTCCACTAATAGACTCCTGCTTCCGCAATTCTATATAGCGGCTTAATCACATAGAGCAGCGTGCCTTCTAGATATCTAGGTGCTAGCTCAGTAGGGAGGTGTGCAAGTATTGTCCTCTTGAGATTTGTCTGCGCCTGTGGATATGCCTGCGTTATATCACGGAGCTCAAGATTCATCCCACGTCGTACGAGCATGGGCGCCAGGGCCATAATCACACGCTGACTACAGCGTTGAATAGTCGGAGATTGCGTCAAGATAGCCTGCTTGCCATAGTCCTAGTATCCTTAGATAACGAGACGGGATTTTTTATAAGGTTTAGTTATCTTTCCCTTAACTTCTTACACTAGACGCGACTTAAATATGCGGATTCCGCTATACAATTCCTAATCGTATTGTTCAAACTTAAACACTCCACAGCCTACTAGGTCACTAATCTCTTAATTATTAGATGCCTTAAAGGGTGCGCTAGGCGTTGTAATAACTCTATCATTGCGTAGCTTTATAGCGAGCTTAAGGTCGGCCTCTTCCTTCTTAGTTATGTAAACGTTTGCCTTCCTCTTGTTCCTTAATCCTAGGGGGCGGCCTCTCTTGCGTAGTTGCGCTGCCAGCGGCACTGTTGTATCTGCAGGTGGCGCGTGCTGCTGTTGCGGCGCATTAGGGTCACTCTAGAGGTTGTCTGGTCTGTAGTATAGCTTAATAACTGTCGACCGAAATGTTGTCAGGCCATTGACCATGTCGACAGTGATGTCGTGGCCGTCTATGGCGGCGATTTTGTACGGGCCATTCCAGCCGTCCTTTTCTCTCCATACCAAAACCTCGCTTTGTAGCGGGAGCGCAAGCATGTCTACGGTAGCAGGTCCGTTGCGGGTGTTTAACGCATCCGCGACCTAGCGTTCAGCAGTAAGCTTGCGCAGGTCTTTCATCGCCTTTTGAATAGCCTCGCTGCGCTTAATCATTAACGGTGACGGTAGTGACTCCATAGTTATACGTGGGTATGCGCCAAAGACTAGTAAGGTCGGGACTAGACCGTCAGGGCCGGCCGTGTCGTTAACGGCTTTCACAGCCATCTGAAGGATCGCTTCATCGGACATGGTGCCAGCAAGCTCAGCGTGGAGTATACAGAGTTGGCAACAATCAAGTCAATCAAGTCGGTGTGAATTGATTGATTGATTGACGGATCTGGTGGCTTTTGCTTGACTTGATTGACTTGATAGCAAAAATAAGGCTCGACTTGTTGACTTGTTTGACTTGATTGATAACTGTACGTATAATTTAGGCGTAGTAAATTAACTACCGTATATCTCGTATATCGTCTCCAGCTCTTCAGGAGAGATAGCTTCGTTACGTGGACTTTTTGCTGCCGTCGTAGGCTTTAAGCCAAGGCGCTTCCAGCTACGTAGGCTTTGTAGAGCGGAGAGGAGATCTGCCTTCATACGAAGACGCCTCGTCTCCAGCAAATCGCCTAGCTCTAAGAAGGTCCTCACAGTCGGTGGCCGCCGCAGGGATGCTGAGGATTGTGAGGGCGAAGCGCGATAAGACGGGGTACTCGTCAGCCTTCCCCAGCCAGTATAGAATCGGGTCGCGCGCAAACAGGGACTCCTCTAGCACAGGTGACTCGATTATCCAGCGCTTAAACTCATCGCGACGATAGACTGGACAGGTGTCGTCACCTTGTAGGGTAGCTCTTATAAAATCAGACCGACTGCTAGCTGGCCCAGTACGTGCCTTCTTCGCCGGAGCTCTGGAGTACTAATGGGAGAGGCGGCCTTTTTAAACTCTGCCCACAAGCGTTGAAAGCCAACGTGGCAATTATCTAGCCAGCCTTTGTATGTGTGAGGTCCTGCATAAGCCTCCTCACTGTAATCAAGAGGCACAGCCCACACTTTATGCATGTAACTTTTCGTGCGTGGGTGGAGACGGCAGGCAGCGTAGTATGCCGGGGTATCCTTTAGCTTGCGCATATACTCGAGGATCTTCATATAAGCCATATTACAGGTGGCTTGTATATGATCCTCTGGGGCGTCAACGTCAGTGAAGTCGACGTTGTTGTATTGAAACAGCATCTCGTTGAGGGTGGTGGCAAGCCAATTAAGCGTAGGGAGCACCTCCCAGATGGCTCCTGACGTGCCAGCTACGCCCCTGCCCTCCATACAGGTGGTGGCCTCTTTAAAGGGCTGTAGGATTTTTCGGTACTCTGCAATTGTCGCCCAATCCTTAGCAGAGAGGCCGTCTTCTTCAATAAAACTGACGCTTCTTAAGATCAGGCAGTTGGGAGCGTTGACGGGTGCCCTGGCGACGATATTCAACGAGCTTGTGATTTGATATAGTCGTTGAGAGGCATGCGGAGCTCGAGCGCGCGCGCAAACAGTCGTAATAGGAGTTCCACCTTGTCTTTACTGGCTTAACGATCTCTAGCGTTTTAACTTTGCAATCTGCCTCTAATTGAGTGTTGCTAATTATCTGGCACTGCTTAAGAAGCTGTCGAGCCTGCGGAGTACAAATAGAGGCGATGACGTCGATCAAGACGCCCAGAGGGCCAACCTTACGCCACTCGTCGAGAAACGCCTCCTCTTTATCAAGATGCTCCTCCGCGTTCTCAAACGCCTCACGATCTTTGCCAAATATAATTTGCTGGGCGGCGAGGTTGATTATATGGCAGGCGCAGCGTAGCCGTCGATAGCGGGCGTTAAAGTTATATTTGATGGCCAGGGTGTCGATTGCGGAGTCGTTGTTGGTGGCGTTATTAAGGACGAAGTAACCCAAGTTGCAGGCGGAGATCTTGAAGCTCTTGAGCGTGGCATCAACGACGGCGGCAATATTGACGCCTGTATGCTGGCCCATCAACAAGGGCAGGCCTAATACGTAATCGCGAGGCTTGCCGTCGCGATCGAGGTGGTGGACGCAGATACCTGTCAACGCCTGCTTGCCGCCTGTTGACGTCCAATTGTCGAAGGAGATGTGTATAGCTGATCGCGCGTCGCGTAGGTAATCGACGACAGCGGGTACGTACGACTCGTACTCCGCGATTATATGAGCTCGTAGGGTGTTGTGGGATCTCTATAGCTCTGCCTCAGCCAGCGGGTTAGCCTGCCGTAACATAGCTTGAAAAGCGGCGCCCTCAATTACAGAGAGCGCCTGATCATCGGCCACCACCTAATTGAGCACTGATTGTAGGAAACTTGTGCGCGAGAAGCTCTCTGCGATGAGGTTGGCGACGCCCTTCGGTACGCCAAGGCCGGATGATGTGGGGAGCAGAGAGGATTGCTGGGAGGGAGTCGTGACGCGGGAGGTGGCTTTTGGCTGTTCTTCTCGATGCCGTGGCCAGCTTTACGCTCACCGAGATGGCGCCCGATTGACGTAGTTGATTGATCAGCGTAATAAAAATCCGGCAAGGTGCTTATGAAGGTGGCAATAGCGGCAGAGCCAGTACAGGCGTTGTTGCTTGCGGTGCCAGAGGCGATATCCGTGCCGCCAAACCCAGCTCTTTCGACTGCGCTTTGCACCATGAGCTGGCTTATGATAATCTGGCAGGCGTACCCATTCAATGCCCTCGTAATCGTCGTCGTCGTCCTCTATATCGGTGGCGGATGGGGTGCCCACAGAGCTTTCGGCGTCAAGCTCTGACGGCGCGTTGGTGGCTACATCAGTGGCACCATCTTCGGGAGGGGTTTGTGACGCCGTGCTTTCAAGCCGCTGGCTAAAAACTTGAGAGAGGTTACTATTCATGCCTTCTAGGCGATCGGGCGATGCCATATTAATAGAGGAGGGCGTTGGTAGAGCGAGAGAGGTGGTGGGTAAGTAGGTAAGTTAGATGGGTGGTGGGAGATGAGGAAACTCAGCAATACGGCGCTAAGCCTAGATAGGCAACTATCTCAGGTAAAGTCCGTTAACTCCGAGTTGCCTTATACTCTAAGGATCCAGTATTCTACGATAAACCCCTAAGATCCTAGGGATTCAAGTCTATCAATCAAGTCAATCAAGTCGGCAGGATTTGCTTGATTGACTTGCTAAATTTCGCCTCCCTGATTGACTTGATTGACTTGATACAATCAAGTCAATCAAGTCAAGTTATCAAGTCGACTTGATTGTTGCCAACTCTGGGAGTATATCCCATGCGCGGTGTAGGGGCGCGTGATACCTCTCTATCTTGCCAACAGACCAATGCGCCTCTGTAGGTACTTGTTTGCATGTGACTCCCATAATCTTTGCTTCTACGCAAAATTCTGCACTTGCGAAGTTTGTGCCTGCGTCGTGTATAAGGATGTCTAGTAGTCCTTAGTAGGTGTCAATCCACAACATCCGCAGTGCCTACCACGTCTCCTTAGCTAAAATAGCGTTAAGAAACTTTGCGCCTTAGAACAAAGTTAATAAATCCACTACGTGCAACGTAGGCTTGCTTCCTAAGTATATTACGTCCACAAGAATCTCGTAGTTAAAGTAATAGTCGTCCTTAAGGGTAAACTTAAAGCAGCGCGGCGCAGAGCTATTAATCTAACAATAATAGCAAAGCTTCGCAATTTGCTTAAGAGTTCTTTCTTCAAAGTCGTTATAACTAGCGTCTTTTAAGAGTTTAGCTAGTCTTATAACAGCTAGGTGTCTAAAACAGCAATAGAGCCGTCTTAACTCTATCTCTGTGAGAAATGCAGTTGCACGCTCTCTCTTATTAAGATAGAACCACAGATATCCCTATTTTCAGATCACAGGGATGCGTACATTGCCCTAAACAAGCTCATCTATAGTGTTGTTAAAGTAGACTTTCAGCCTGTCTATATCCGCAAGGCATAGCAAGAACAGTGTGGGCGCATCTAGCATCTCAAAGTTAATTTTTCCAATCTCTATCAGAATCTGTGCGGTGCTAATAGACACCGTAACACTACCTTTACCAAATTTAATAGACGTTTTTCCTGCTGTAGATATGTCTATTATAACTATAGGGTCTTCCCGTATAAGCGCGAGGTACTGTTCCTTGCCAACTGTAGATACATTAGCGGCGCCTGTATTAGGGAGGATTCCTTAGTACACAGATCGCGTGTAGCAGTCCTTAATAAGGAATTGCAACACTAGCGATAACAGTGCATCTCTACTATATATATCTTCGCTAGAGACATAGTGTATAAACGCTTAATCTGCAAGTTGTTACTCCTTAAAAAATTAATATTCCGCGTACGCAGTTATGAAGTGCTGCTTATCAATGTCATACTACTAATCGCTGTTATTGTCGTCGTCCTCGTAGTTCTCCTCTCTCCAGCTTTGCTAATTATACTAGTTTGTGTGCTCACTACCTTCATACTCTGCAAGGTGCATAGAGAAGTCTGCAGGTAGTAGTGTGCCTATAAAGTAATATGCGGAGAAGAACTGCGTGCGGGCAGCTTTGCGTTCTTCGTCGGTATAGTTAGTTAACTAGCAGCCCTTTTTCTAGCAGACAAAGCACTTCTTCCTCTAGTGTAGCGTTATAAATTCACGTCTACTATTATTGCTGTTAAAGCGCTAATTACCTCTATTACCTTAGCCTTCTTAGAATCTGCCTATAAATCCACTTTCGCCTCTAAATCCTCTTTAAGCTCTTCTATTCCTATTGTTATAGCGGCAGTTAAGGTAGTACTAGTCTATAGTAACTATCTCACTCCCTACAAGCATTTGTCTTGTTTGCTAACGTGCAAGGTGCGTCTTAACTACAGACCGTAGGTCTAAAAAGAGTCCTTTGCAGATTATGGCTGGCTTAAAGAGTGCTATTTTAAGTTCTAGGACTCCACGGCACGCGTTGATAACAGTCGTACGTAGGGCATCCTCACCCTCAAAGTTCTTACCAAGCGCGCGTTGGCACAGCTATAGCTTGTCAAGCAAGATCTGCAGCACCTCATATAAGCTCTTGTCAGGGTTCTCCGTGCGCGTACAGGCGAAGGTTGTAGTTGTCCAGTCTGTGTAATAGTGTTGATGGTGGACGTCATAGTCAAAGTAGTTCTTAATCGCCGTGTACGCATTAGAAAAGCTGTCGTCTCTGTCCACAACTTGTATATAGAACATCTCTGCTCGCCCTATAAGAATACAAGAAAACATAGCATAGAACTGCTCTTCGTGGATGTCCACCTGCCAACAGATGCTAAAGAAGATCTTGATTTTATCATTAAGCAGATCGTACGCGTCTCCCGTGTATTTCTTGCCATTGTCCCAGAGCTTAGAGAACTGCGTGATTGTGTTGGCATTAAGTTGGTCGTTACAGGACCAGCGCGGCGGCAGCGTCTTATACGGGTCATGTAGCAGCTCAGGTGGTCTGCCAGGTACACCATTCATAGGTTGTTGTAGAAATAGCGTAATTTCGCAATATGCAGTCGCTGGCAGCTATGCCTGCGTCTATAGTCGCTATTGCTATAATTGCGCGCCTTATTCCTACTATTGTTAAGACTAAGGTCCTCCAAGCGCACCACCTATAAAGGGCGGTTGTTAACTGTTAGTGCTCTGTCTTAGCAGTTAGGTTTCCTCTATCTAGTGCACTAGTTATAGCCCCTGTGTTTTAGATTCGTTTTAAGCGTTATATCCTACTCTATACTGCTCGCCTCACTGCAAGTGCTCTAGCTACTACAGCTGCAGCTATAACTGCGGTGTATGTGTACCAGCAGGCGGGCTGTCCTACTACAGTTGTTACTTAGCCATAGGAGCTGTCTATTATGTGTTCTGCTAGCGCTTGTATGCCCTTAATCGTTAGTCGAATATTATAACTTAGAATTCTATAGGGTCCTCTTTAGGAACGTTCTCTATAGTTAACAGATTATATAAAGAATTAGTAAGCCTAGCGCAGTTGTTGCCTGTGTAGACTCCTCTATGCTATAGGACTGTCTTTAGAGACTTCAATGTACCGCAGTTAACCTTAAGAAATAGGTCTTTTGTCTATCCTTTAAAATCACAATAGTAATCTGCAAAAAGGTTATTATCCTAAACTATTGCTATATTATAATTATAAATAATTTTAGCAACCTAAGTTGTTGCGTATATCTTATTTGCGTCTGCTAGTGCAGGTGTATCCTAGAGAGATGTGTTAATAACATCTAGCGCTACTAGATATAGGCAGTCTCCTATAAGGTGTTAGGCAGTGAATTTAGCCTAGATAGAAGCGGCTTCCCTGTGTTCACTTAAGCCATGCTCTAACTAATTATCGCGCAGTTGAGCTTGAGCTTGAGCATTAGCATCGTCTGCTGCGCTGTCGCTGCTCCGGTTGTCTGCCATCGTGCTGGCGGGTGTTGACTCGTTGTTAGTGTGGTTGTCTCGTCAGTTAGTCGTTTCCGACGTGTGTTGGTGTACGTCACTAGGTCGTCCAGAGACGTTCGTACAGTAAATTGTAATATAAGTCGGGTGGGGTAGTTTCCGACACCGGGTAGTTTCCGACAGCCCCGCAATCGCGCTCCCCCACCATGCACGCTGACCGAAAAATAATTCTTACAACCTCAATTCTTCATCAATTTCAATTTTTCCTTTTGCATCGTTTTCTCTAACTTTAAATAGCTAGTTACACAGAAGGAGATGTCTAGAACGCACTTGCAGACCTTAAATCTAGGGTCGCTTTAGCTACTGCTGTTACTTAATATAGGGTACTACGCAACACTCTTCGCGGCCGCTTTAATAGTGCCTAATCCTACCTGCATGCCCACAACAGTGCACAGCGGCTTTTAGTTATTTAAGAAGAGCATCTAGAGCGCTAGATTCTCCGTTAAGAAGCCCTTAGTTACGCGCCAACCTATGCGCAAGTGCAAGCTATCGCAACAGCCGTTCTTAAGCAAGAGGGTGACTACAAGAACCTAGGGAAGGAGTGGACTAGTCAATTCATGAGACGCCGCCCAGCTATCAAGTTAAAGTTGGGCCGCCGGACTAGCTGGGAACGCATAAATGCGGCCACTCCTGAAAGTATCAGGCAAATATTCGACCTGTACGAGACCGTGACCTGGATTCCCCCCCGACACAGGTACAACGCCGACGAGGGCAGTATCATAGAGGGCCAGGGAGTTAATGGGCTTGTCATAGGCTCCTCGCAAGAGAACCCTAATACTATACTAGTTAAGACAATAAATGCCTATACTTAGACCTCTATAGTAGAGTGTATCTCTACACTTAGCGTTATTCTTAAACCTTTAGTTATCTTTAAGGCTAAGAGCATCTAGGAGCAATAGTTTAAAAAGGAGTTTTTAACTTAACATCCTCGCTAGCATGTTACCTTCTCGCAAAATAGGTAGACAAGTAATAATATTGCTATTAAGTGGCTAGAGAAGGTGTTCTTGCCCTAGACTAAGCCTAACAATCTGTCCAAGACACAGTTGCTTATTATTAACAGCTATAGCAGTTATACCTTAGACAAATTTATAACTGCATATTATATAAATAATATCCACTTACTCTTTATCCCTGCCTATACTTTATATATACTCTAGTCTTTAAATCTTAGTTATTTCTTTAGCCTAAAGGTGGCGTATTAGCGCTTTATTAGTAAGTATAGGGCTAAGACAGATGCAACGAAGCTTAGAAAGGCCAAGTTTCTTAAATTTTATGTAGAAGCGCGTAAAATCGGCCTTTAAGAGCAGTGTGTCTAATCTAGGTAGAAAGCAACAGGGCTGTACCCTAAAAACGTGAGGAAGCCCTTAGGTTCTCGCTAGGTGGTGGTGCGCGAACGGCCGTCAACACCACCCTCTTCTACTAAGGATATCAGGACGCCAAAACGTGGCAGCGATATTGTAAAGCTATTTTCTAAAAAGAGCTTCTCACTAACTACATAATAATATATTTAGCTTACCGCTAAGGCATTTGACTGTACCTTAATAGAGGTCACTATAAAAAATTATAAGATTGCTTTCTTACGCAAGCAGGTTAATTAAGCAAATCCACTAAAACGCCACAAAGTCGCAATTAATCCAAACGAACGCTTCGCAAGTCTTACAGAAGTTCTCTTGCAGGCTAATTAGGTGCCCTCTTAATGTGTTTGCAAAGTAAGAAACGCATTGCAGAAGGTTATTATTATAAAAGAGGAAAGTAGCTTTAAAGAGGAAGCGGAGCAGCTATTAGTTTAACGTTCAGCGCGAGAACAACAACAAACACAACAATATCTTAGTTGTAATTTAAGCATAGATAAAGAAAGCAATTAAATACTTTAAATACGAATTTTTTATATTTTTATAAATCTATTTGATAAAGTTGTGAGCATATTTGCAACCCAAGTGGTGGCAGCGGCGAAATTTTGCGGGGTGTCGGAAACTACCCGGTGTCGGAAACTACCCGGTGTCGGAAACTACCCCACCCGACTTATTGCTAACGCGCTCTGTGTCCGCAGATCAGCCTAAACTAGCAGCTTTTAGAGATTAGTTAAGAGTGCTTTATATTATCTCTGCCTTGCTTTATTCTTAGCACAGTCTGTATTAACCTAAGATTTCTCACATTAGGCTATTAACAGTCTGTCTCTTCTTCCTTGCTATTTGTGATAGCTTCTCGCGATCACTAATTAGTATTAGGAGGACTTGTTGCACTAGTGCTAAAAGGAGATACTTAATAACAATTTTATATTTTGTTAATAGATAGATTCTTATTATTCTATCTACTAAGGAGTAAAGTATATTGCGGGGTATAGAAGCTAGTCCTATATAGGGCTTGCTCTACACATATAGTGTTTTGCAATACAACAGAGGCCTTAATAACTATTAACAGAATGCTTACTCCTCTACACACACCTTTCTATAATATACCTAAGGCCTTTAAGATTATTAATCCGACAAATACTATATTTTAGCTTATTTATAGGCACTAGATTATATATATATAAATTATATATAAATATTATTATTCTATTAAACTATTTAGTATAGGTGCACTAAAATTAATATTAAAATGTCTATAGTATTAAGATTACTAAGACTTATTACTAATATAATATTATAAAATTACTCTAACTATATAATAGAGTATATATATATATATATTATAGCTTATATTAAGTAAAAAAAATTTACTTTTTATTTAATTAGGCTAAAGCGTCTACTACTTTATAGATTATATATTAATCTAAAAACAATTTTCTATATTAATAATAGTAGGAAGAATAACTGCCATTACTATAATATTTTTATTAGAAACCCCCTTAGTCGCAAAAAAAAACTATAGATTAATATTACTAATACTATTATTATAGATTACGAGTACTCTATATATTATGGTTTTTTTTGCAACTAAGGGGGTTTCTAATAAGAATATTACTATAAAAAGTAGATAAATAGATAAAAGGTAATATAGTTAGTATTATTAAGCTAGTTAATTTTATTTTATAAATAGGTTACTATAATTTAGACTAATAAATACTTAGTTTTATATAGTTTAATTATGCCTTTAACTTTTATACGTACTAGTATTTTAAACTAGTATTTTAACTAAAATATTATATATAATAGTGTTTTATATATAAGCTATTATTTTATGTACAAACTAGTGTTTTCTATACAAGCTATTATTTTATATACAAACTAGTGTTTTATATATAAGTAATTATTTTAACTTTTATTTTACTATTGCTTAGTTAAAACCTTAAATATTTTATTTTAGAATAGTTTATTAATTTTTAGTTTATTAATTCTTAGTTTATTATGCGCTAATATATTTTATATTATAGAATAAGTCTTTTATATATTATATTTTATTTAATTTAATATATATAATACTGCCTTATTTAGTATATTATTCTTAGTCCTTTTTTAGTAATAGCTTAAAATTGTTAAAGCGCTTAATTGCGACAAGTTGTTAAAAGTTATTAATTTATAGAAATTTATTACGAGCTTATTTATATTATAAGACCGTATTTTATAATTTTTTAGATTAGTTTTATATTATATTTTGTTTTTAGTCTTACGTAATCTAATATATGTAATATTGGATTTTTTATAACCAGAACTATTACCGAGCCGGCCACATTACCGAGCCGGCCACTTTTCCTTGGCATAACCAATATACGTTACGTATCTTTAATTTTATTACTATTAAATAAGAAGCCTACATACGTCGTGCCTATATCTAATTTAGAAGATGCCTCTATATCTTTTTTACACGTTCGCGCATTGTGCCCTATCCCGCCGTAGTTTCTATAGTGCCGTAGAGCTAGTTAAGCTAGTTCGTAAAATAAATAATAAAATAATATATTAGAATTTGGCTATTATAAAAGAGAAATAGATAAAAAACCTAAAAACAATAAAGTCGCAACTAAAGCCAAAGTTAATTTTAAGTAATATATAAAAAGTTTACTAAAGAATAATTGTAAAAAATCGAATATTATATATATTAAATTAGCTAAGACTAAAAACAAAATATAATATAAAACTAATCTAATAGAAATTATAAAATACGCTCTCCTAATATAAATAAGCTCATGATTAATTTCTCTAAATTAATAACTTTTAACGACTTGTCGCAATTATGCGCTTTAACGATTTTTAATCTATTACTTAAAAAGACTAAGAATAATATACTAAATAAGGCAATATTATATATATTAAATTACTAAAAACAAAATATAATATATAAAAGAGTTATTTTATAATAAACTAAGGACTAATAAACTATTCTAAAATAAAACGTTTACGATTATAACTAAGTAATAATAAACAAAAGTTAAAATAATAGCCTGTATATAAAACACTAGTTTATATATAAAATAATAGCTTGTATATATAATAGTAACTGCTGGCCTCCCTGCCAAGCACTCCCTATCACCTTTCGTTTACACCCTATTTCCCCTATCTGCGCCTTTTACCTTCCTAAAGGCGCCTTTCCTAGTTAGTGTTAGCGTGGTAGTTAGCGTGGGCTTGTGCCCCACGCCGCCCTCTATATAAGAAAGGGCCCCCCAGGTCCCTTTCTTATCCACTGTCTTAGAATAGTATTAATTCAACTAGCTCTTTCAACTATTCTAGCTGTCCCTAATAGGTTAGCCCTGTAAGGAATTGTTTAGTCCTTATATTATTCTAAGACTAACCATTTTATTTGGCCGTGGACGGCGACATAATATCTACTCCTCCCTTAAGACGCTGCCCGCGGGCGGTTGAATTAGTGGAAGTTTTACCTTGTTAGTCACTAGTTGTGCTAGGCGGTTGCCTAAGGTCTGCGAGACCGCTAATACAACTCCTCTGCCCGCTGCGAGTAGGTAAGGGTGTATTAGTTTGTTAGTCACTAGGAAGGATCCCCAGCGCTAGGGAGTTTGTGTTTCACTGCCCTGAGGTCTATTGAGAGAGGCCGCTTCTGAGTCCCGCCTCTGCTTGTCGCACAAGGGTAGGAAGTTTGTTAGTCACTAGGAAGGATCCCCAGCGCCAGGGAGTTTGTGTTTCACTGCCCTGAGGTCTATTAAGAGAGGCCGCTTCTGAGTCCCGCCTCTGCTTGTCGCACGAGGGTAGGAAGTTTGTTAGTCGCTGGGAAGGATCCCTAGCGCTAGGGAGTTTGTGTTTCACTGCCCTGAGGTCTATTAAGAGAGGCCGCTTTAAAAAGTCCTAACGTTCTAAGAATAAATAAACAATCAACAAACAATCAATAAACAACAACTACTGCGCCACACCCTGCAGAGCCGACTCGCCTAATAACCACCTTTCGGCGCTATTACGGCAAGGGCACAAGGCACGGAGCCAGGGGAATTGGAGCCAGGCCACAGAGGTGACACAGAGGTCGAAGTTTCACACATTTTCGTCTCACACTTTACCTTTCACCTAATCTTTTCTTGGCTTGGACCGTGCGCCAGCTCGCACGCTACATAAGACCTGCCACCCCAGGTCCATCCACTACACCCTCTCCGCTATCCCCCACTTTGTTCTACCCCACTACTGCCCGCACTATAGCTAACCGCCGCCCTTCAATCTAAGAGACTCCTAGAACGTTCCCTGCGTCCTCTATACCCCTAGACAGCTCTAGGATCGAAGATATAGAGGTGGACGTTCGCCTGCACCCCGCTAATAATAGTCTACACAACATTCGCCTTAAGAAGATTTCCCTACTTAACCCTAGCCCTACAAAGAAAAAGAGCATTATTAAACTACTAGAAAAGGTCTACCCTAAAGGAATTCTTTACAACTTACAGCACAAGCACTATATCGCTACACTCTAAGCAGACTAGCTAACTAACAAATTTGTAACAGCAGAGCTTAAGTGGCTTGCGCACTAAGGCGAAGCTAAACTCAAAGCTACTGGCAAGTATAACGCGTTTACGGGAAAATTCGAGCTAGACTAATCAATCTAGCACAGTTTGGAAATAAAACAGTTACTAGCTACTTATTAGCTTCGGGCTTGATATCGCTTTTCTTAAGGTCTGTTTTTAGAAACAGCACTAGATTTGGTGACTAGGGCTGTTACAAAGTCCAAAGAAGACCCTGAATAGGAGGTTCTTGTTTAGGCCTTGTGCGAGCGCGCTAATATGTTTAAATAAGCTTATGCTATACTTAAGGCAATAACACCTCACTACCTAGTGTATATAGTCTTAGAAGATTCTAACTCCTAGTCTAATATTGCTGATTAGGCAGCTATTGGATAAGACTTGTTTAGCCCTAAGAAAGTTCTCCCCTCTGTCGAAGATTGTTATAGTCCGAAACACCGCACTAAAGTCCCCTTGAAACCCCCTAGCCTAGGAACGCCCCGCCCTTAGGCGGCTGAGCGGAGCTTATCCCGCCTAGCCGCGCCCTAACGTGCACCACGAAATCCGCCCTAGCTTGCGGTGCCCACTCCACAATAGGAGGACACCCTTCGCTACTCCCTAGTCCCTGGACACGTGCAAACTAAGCTCGCCAACGGCGCCTAGATAGACGTGCCCTGGGGCAGACACGCTTCCGCCGCCCCCTTTAGTATGTCTAAGCTAGGACGCTCCGCGAAGCTACCTAACGTTGACAAGTACTACAAAAAAGGTTAATTTAGCCCTAGTATTAAAGATTAGCTAGAGGATATGCGCAATAAGATCCGCGTAAACGCAGACTATTACTAAGGCAACAACAACAAAGATAATTAAGACAACTAAGTAGAAGCTATCCTTAGCCGCCTTAGAGGCGCGCCTTAAGAGGCAGCGCGAAATTGGCGTTAAACAAATTAGGCCCTCTAAGAAGACTATAGGCCTAAAGCACTTTTTAAATTTCTAAAAAAGACTTACTGCAACCCCTTCGCTCCCTAGTAAGCACGCAAGAAGTTTTACAAGCTCTTCCTCTCTAATAGAATAGACGCCTAGACGTTCCTATAGGCTTTTAAAAGCCTAGCTAGGAAAGGTAGACTAGACGTAAAAACTTAGAAAGACGAATTACGACTTAAGTTAACTAGGAGTTTCAAGTTAATGCTTTGGAAAGAGATAGAAGACTCTAACGTTGACTACCCAGCGATTAAACGCCAGATAACCGCCACTAGCCGTACTCTCCGCGACAACAACACGATAAACCCGTTCCAGGCGCGTACGAGGACCCCTTACAAGGCATCACCCTCTGGATTAAAGCCCTCGTACACGGCAGCTGAACAACTAACACCCTGCTCCGGACCCGCTGTTCCCTTCTCGCCCCTCCACAGTTACGACAAGACGTGGTGCATTTAGCACAACGCCTATTTTTGATGTGGTAAGACGGAGAACAAATACTTAAGCTGCTGCGACTGTTTTAAGAAGATAGCTATACAAGCGAATATATAAGCAGTGGATAATTTTAATTTAACTAAACTTAGTATTGCCTACTACTCCAATTTGGAGGCAAGTGATTTGTTAGACAACGAGGCTTTAAATGCGCGCTACTAGACTACTCTAACCTAGTAGCTTATATAGGGGCTACTAAACTAATTGATCTGGACAAACTGTAATTCTAATTACAAAACACAGATGCTAAACTAATATTGCTGCCTGTGGGCGGCAAAACACTAAGAGTTCCTAAGCTGTTTGGAGGCCCTTAGCTGGTTATGCTAGTGCAAATTGTATTCTAAGAGTTAGCTCTTAGGTTGCGAGTCTTGATGGATACTAGTGCTAGCGCTTATAACCTCATCGCTTTAAGGTATATAAAGGCTGTCCAAAAACAGCTTAAAGCCAAACTACTCCACCTAAAGACACTAATCCCCCTTAAGAACTTCGCAGGAAAGAGAAGCGCGAAAGTAGACACCTATTTCACAGCCTAGCTTAATATTAACGGACGTAGCATTACTATATAGTTTGTTTTCTATAAAATAGGGGACCACAATCTTATTGTTAGTAGAAAATTTTTTAAGCAGGCTAACTACCTAGTTAACGCTTAGGACCGCCGCCTTTGTTAGAAAGATAACAAGAATCTAACCTTTGCTGGCAACCTCGTCCTACCGCGGACTTCTCCACCACCCGACCCCTCCCACCAGGACGACGCCACTCGATGGGATGGTCTACTTGAAAAGCAGGACTATACCTACTGAACGACTTGCTTATTAAAAGCTGACTAGAGTATCTCTAAGGAAATCTCTGTTTAGCTTCCCAGCCCCACCATCTCGTTTATCGGCACATACTCACAGGCTTACCAGAAACCAAGCTGTGAGGACAACTTCGATGGAAATGGTAGCGTAGAGGCTGTCGAGCTGTCTTCCTCAGACGACGAGCCATCAGACGACGAGTCGCCTGTTGGTCACCCTGTCCCCGCTACCCAAGGAAGCCACTAGCAAGACTAGCCCCTAGGAATTGTGCGGCAGGATCCGGGTATCACCTCTAGCCCTAGACCTAGAGACTGTGATCCTACTAGAGAAGCTGATCCGAAGATTAGACAGCTCTTGCAGGAATTAACTATTTAATTTAACCTACCCTAGCTAAAACGACCTGGGATGGCTCCCTTCTGCCCCACCAAATCACTGACGCGGTAGGAGAACTTGCGGAAGAGGAACGATAAATTGCGTTCAGCAGACCTACTAGACCTATGGGATCCGGCTGACCTCCTAGAACTTATTTAGGCGCCAACACGGGAACAATTGTACGCTGCTGGCTTTGATGTTAACATAGTAAGCGCCGCAGCCTTCGCTTTAAACAGCGGCTACAAGTCTGACGCGATTATTAGTTGTACCAGCCCCTACGAGCTGGCTAAACTCATAGAGGACCGCGAGAGCGAGAGGCGCGGTCCGGAAAACAAATCCTAAGTTGACCTGCTCGCCGAGATAGAACAAGCGCTTCCTTGGCCTGGATACGCCGGAGCGGAGCCCGCCTATTTTTTAAAAGCAGATTCTAACGCCCTCCCGCCTTACTAAAAGGGCGTTGATTACAATGTTGACCTTACTAAAGACCTGTCTACGCTTACTACCTCGCCTTTATATAGCATGTCCTTAGAACACCTTAAACTCCTTAAAGCCTATATCGACGACTATATTGAGCGCGGGTTTATCGTCCCTAGTGACGCCAGCTTCGCTTCGCTGGTGTTATTAGCTAAAAAACTAGGTAGAGGTTGGCGCTTTTGCGTTAATTACTACTAGCTTAATGCTATTACTAAAAAAGATGTTATAGCGATCCTACTTATTAAGGAGACACTTATGCGCCTCTCTAGAGCGAGACTCTTTACTAAGCTTGACATTCGCTAAGCATTTTACTAAATCTAGCTCACCCTAGAGACTGAAGCGCTAACTACTTTTCAAATCTGGTATAGAAATTACAAGTATAGGGTCTTACCCTTTAGTCTCTGCAATAGTCCTGCCACCTTTTAATGGTTTATTAACAGCGTCCTGGGCAATTATCTAGACAACTTCTGTATGGCATATATCGACAACATCCTTATCTTTTCTAACAATCCCTTAGAACACGAAGAACATGTTCGCAAGGTCCTACTTTGCTTAAGAGACGCTAGTCTCTAAGCTAATCTTAAGAAATGCGAATTCGCTGTAATAGAAACTAAGTTCTTAGAATACATTATTAGCACTAAAGGAATTTGTAAGGACCCTACAAAGACCGCTATAGTTTGGGAATAGAAAGAGCCTATAACACTTAAGGTATTATAGAGCTTTTTAGGCTTCTGCAACTACTACTGCTCTTTCCTTCCTTACTATAGTTAGGTCGTTTGCCCCCTAACCAAACTACTAAAAAACAGTGCCTTCCACACTTTTAGAGAATAGGAGCGCGCCGCTTTTGAGGCCGCAAAGCAACTCGTCGCCAGCGACGTCCTAGTCTCCTAGTACTCCCCATTTCAGATCACCCGCATAGAAACCGACTCTAGTAACAGCGTCAATGCGGGCTCTCTTAGTCAACTGCAATCGGACGGCACATAGCGCCTGGTTGCATAGTATTCGAAATTACTAAAGCCCGCTAAGTTAAATTACAACATTTACGACAAAGAGATGTTAGCAGTTATATAGGGCCTTTTAAAATAGAGAGCGCAGCTAATTAGTCTCTAAACCGCTGAGCCCTTTGATATTATTACTAATTATTAGGCCCTTAAATACTTCAGCACTAAGCGTGAGCTCTCTCCACAGCAAGCCTGTTAGTTTGAGAAGCTGTCCGAGTACTATTATTAAATCACGTACCAACTAGGCACCGCAAATGTTGTGGCTAATGCGTTATCTAGGAAACAAGACGAGCTAAAGTCGCAGAAGGAAAAGGATCGAGAGGCTTGAACTTGGTTTTTTCTCCTACACCCACCAGATACTGCTAAAGCAGCCCTAGTAGCTATCACGATTGTAGACTAGGAGGAAGGAAAAGTTAATATAAGCCCTGAAGGAGCCTATCCTCACATGCTTATTGATTGCCTGCTGCATGCTAATTGGACACACGAGGTGCTCGAATTGCTTAGAGAAGAGGCCTGTTTAGGATTACTAGGTTTCGCCTTTACCCCTTCTAGGTTGCTTCTCTATAAAGACCGCCTAGTAGTTCCCTCTGTAGAATTTCTCTAAACGCATCTGATTTAAGCGGTGTATGCTTGTTAGGCTACTGCCTATCTAGGTCTATAAAAAACTCTTTGGCTGTTACGCCAGTTGTATTACTAGAAGGGAATAAACGCTAACGTTAATAGGTATATCTCTAATTGCAAAGACTGCTGGTGGAGCAAGCCTTTGCTGGATAGAAAGCTAGGCTTGTTACACCTGCTTTCTATCCCTAAAAATGTCTAGCAGGATGTCTTGATCGATTTTAAATTATTTCCTAAAGATAAGAAAGGGTACGATAACGCGATAGTATCTTGTTGCTGTTTGTCTAAGCGCGCCTTTGCTATGCCCTGCTGCAAGACGGTTACTGCTAAACAAGCCGCTGATCTCTACTATTAGTACATATTTAGAGTCTTTAGCCCCCCTTGCTTAATTATCTCTAATTGCAGCCCCTAGTTTATTTCCGCCTTTTTGGCTACTTTATGCTAGCTTATAGGTATCACGTAACTTCTCTCTATAGCGCGGTATCTGCAGACTAATAGCCAAACTAAGATTATGAATTAGTACCTTAACTAGCGTCTGCGTCTGTTTATTAACTTTTATTAAGACAACTGGTCTAATTTGCTGCCCAGCATAGACTAGGCCTAAGCAATACTATCCCACGACAGCACCAGAGTTTCGCCTTTTAAGATTGAGTTCAGGCATCAGCTGTACTTTCACTGGGACTGGCGCGAGCGTACCCAACTAGTCACTGAATCTCTAGACAACATCACTTTAGAAAAGGCTAAGGCGTGGGTTGAGGCCTGCGCTAAAGCCTGCGAATTTGTCCGTAACACCGCCCGCGCTAATATATCTACTGCCTAGGAAATGCAATCGGAGCAGGCCAACAAACACAAACAAGCTGTTGACTTCAATGTTAGGGACTAGGTCTTTGTCACCCTAAAGGGATTTATTACCGAACGCCTGTTAGTTAAGTTAGATTATTAAATAAAAGGACTATACCCAATTGTGGGCAAGCAAGGCCACTTCTTTGTACTCAAACTCCCACAATATATAAGAGTTCACCTAGTGTTTCACGCTAATAGGCTTTAAAGGGATCCAAATAATCCCTTACCAGGTCAATTGCAACCTCTAGAACCACCTATTAAGGTGGACAGAGTCCCTGAGTGGCCGGTTTCTCGTATCCTTGACAGCAAAGTAGACCGCGGAACACTGAAGTACCGGGCAGCGTGGGAGGGGCATGACCCTGACCCGACCTACTACCCTGCTGACAACTTCGTTAACTCTCCCCTGCTGATCGAAGCTTACTATTAAGAGTACCCCGAACGAGCCGGTCTACCCAAACAGTTGCCTATTTGGCTGGACGCTGCCCTCTAAGACACCTTCCTAGAGCCTATCCCTAAAGACAATGTCCCCGCGAAGACAGGGTCAAAGCGCCGTATTAGGTGTGCTTAGCTAGGTGCCTGTCGCTTTTTAACACCTGCACGCCCTTAGGCTCGCGCGCGTCGCCGGATACCTATGGCTTTTCGGTACCCTCAAACCCCGGACAAACCCTCACCCCCCGACAGACCCTCCACCCCCCGACTGTCCCCACTATCGCCGGCAGCACCTATGGCTTTGGAGCTGCCCTGCCCTAATTGAAAACCGCATGGTCGGGTCAACACGTTTTTCAAAACGCTCTCCTATGGTACTGGGGAACGTCATGCGACACGATTGCGCCCGCGCGCAACGAACCGACCGGAAAATTTTTGGCTGACCGCGTTTTTGTATGGCGTCGGAGCTGAGGATGCGCTCTATCGGCAAAACGCCGAACGCTGAGAGGTGGTTTCTAACCAATTCCAAATCCACCAATTCACCTCCAACTACTTTCCTTAATATCTCCACTATATGGCAACCAAATTGGACACAAAGGCCACCGTTCGAACCGTAGGGGCCTGTTGCCCCTATTGCAACCCTCTTTGGCCCTAAAATAGTGCTAGTTACGTTGAAAATCCGCCAAAACACCCTATTTTCACGTACTTTCCATCCTATTTTCGGACCTTAAAAGGGGGGTTATGTAACGGTAACTGCTGGCCTCCCTGCCAAGCACTCCCCATCACCTTTCCTTCACACCCTATTTCCCCTATCTGCGCCTTTTACCTTCCTAAAGGTGCCTTTCCTAGTTAGTGTTAGCGTGGTAGTTAGCGTGGGCTCGTGCCCCACGCCGCCCTCTATATAAGAAAGGGCCCCCCAGGTCCCTTTTTTATCCACTGTCTTAGAATAGTATTAATTCAACTAGCTCTTTTAACTATTCTAGCTGTCCCCGATAGGTTAGCTCTGTAAGGAATTGTTTAGTCCTTACAGTATATAAAACACTATTACATATATAATAGTAGTTAAAATACTAGTTTAGAGCACTAGCACGTATAAAAGTTAAAGGCATAATTAAACTACACAAAGCTAAGTATTTGTTAGTCTAAATTATTTTGTATATTAACTACTAGGTAACCTATTTATTAAATCTAATTAACTAATTTAACAATACTAACTCTATTACCTCTTATCTATTTATTTACTTTTTACAATTATTAACACAAAAAAGCATTTTAAGATAGTGTTAATAAAAAGGGGTATAATATTTTATAATAGTTTATAAATTTTAAATTTGCCTAATATTTATAAGTGCTCTAATATCTATTAAAATTTACTTAAAGTATATATAGGAAACTAAGCTATATTATTACTATTATTAGCAATTATGCCGCTTATGTGTCGTGCTTACTATCTAACGCTATAAGAATTATAAGAATTTAATATATCTATATAATACTTTCCTTCTTTAGCAACTTATTAATAAATACTTTCTCTTAATCTTTAACCTTATCTTTTATTACTACTATTCTAACCTATAGTAATATAATAAACTATAGTAAGAGCCATATATATTTATTATAGCGCCTATAGTTACTAATCTATTACTAGCCTAACTAGTTGTCAGATTTGATGGTTGAATGCGATGATGTGTCTTTATGGATGATGATGATTGTATTGTCTTTGTGTCCACCGTGTTTAGCTGGTTCTGACTTCTTCGCTAGTGTGCCAAGCCAGATGGTCCCTGCTTAATTGTACAGATCCAACCTCAACGCGCTTGTTCTATCTAACAGCTGCATATCTGACACTAGTATACTAGGATTACCTTATATAGAGTAATGTATACTTTCTATTTTTTATTAATAATCTTATAGATAGAGTAATACCTTAGTATAAATCTAGTAACTTTAAGTAGATAAAGTATTAGAGCGTACTTTTAGGTAATATTAATAGCCTCTTTAGTATTAGAGTTTAGGTAGATAGTAGGAAATATAATAGTAGATTCCTTATTAAGGTTAACTTTAATATAATAATAGAGTGTTAGTATACCTATAGTGTATAAGCTTTTATCTAGTATATATTTTATAAGTAGTATAAATCTACTAAAATAGCTATTGGTTTTAGTAATATCTTTAGCTATAATAGTAGAAAAGGGAGATAATAGTTATAATAAGCACCTTATCTTTTCCCCCTACTCTAAACTATAGTATAGTAATATAGCCTTACCTATAGTTTTATATATAGATTTTTTTTAGTTAGAGTAAGTAAGCTAAGCCTACTAAGCTTACTTATAACACACTAACTCCTTTTTATTAGTATTTTAAAACGCTTTTCTATCTATATAATAGTAGAAGGAATATCTACTATTATTATAATATTTTTATTAAAAACCCCTTAGTTATAAAAAAAACTCTATAGTATTAGATAAATATATAGAGGAGGAATATAAGATAAAAACTATACTTATTTATTACTTAAATAAGTTAAAAAAACCTATATATACCTAAATATTGTATTATAAAGTATAAAGTTATATAAAATAAATATAATAACTATACTTAAATGCCTTACTATAACCTACTTAATTATTCTTAGCTTATTGCTAGATTTTACACTAAGAACCTAAAGAAACTATTATACTATATTTTATTTATTTATTTTTATTAGGTTATTCTTACTAAGAGAAATATTGGCTAGCTATAGTAATTATATACTATATACACTTAGTTATTACTTATATAATATTAGTTTAGTACACTATGCCTATATATATATTAGTAATAACTCTATACTTATATACTATAAGTATATATAACGCATTAACTTACTTACTAGATAATAATACTTATTACTACTATAGCTTTCTATAAGTCTACACTATAGGTTTAAATACCTAGTAATACTATTTTACTTATTATAAATATAGAACACGGCCTAATAAAGCTAACCTATTAGGAATAGCTAGAATAGTTAAAAGAGCTAGTTAAATTAATACTATTCTAAGACAGTAGATAAAAAAGGAACCTAGGGGGCCCTTTCTTATATAGAGGGCGGCGTGGGGCATAAGCCTACCCTAATTACTACGCTAATACTAACTAGAAAAGGCGTCTTTAGGAAGGTAAAAGGCGCAGATAGAGGGAAATAGGGTGTAAAGAAAAGATAATAAAGAGTGCTTAGTAGAGAGGCTAGTAGTTACTATTATATAAACCCCCTTATTGTATTATTTATTTAGTTTTAATTACTTTTTTTTACTACATTTTTCTTAATTTAAGCCTGTGTAGGTTGAGATAAAAAGGCCGCTCTAGCCTAGTACCTAAAAATATAGTCTACTAGTCTCTACTAATATAATAATAGTTTATAAAAACAGTTTATAAACTATATATTTACTTTTTATTATTTATAAGCGCTCTAATGCCTATTAAAAATTACTTAAAGCGTGTATAAAAAACTAACTTTTACTCTAACGTAGTTTACTAGCGAGTAACCTACACTAGTAAGCGCGCCACCTTTGCCAAGACCCTACTAAACTATTTTATTTATTATTAGACTGTGTCGCAACACTACTTAAAAATATATACTAAGTTAATGTATTTAATTTAGATTCTTCCTCTTTAACTCCCTGGCAGGTTTGCGCATTGTGTCCAAGTTGCCTACAGATGCCACAACGCCGTTAAGTTAATGGCCCTATTGCAGCGCGACTAGTACCTAACGACTGTTTACCCTTCTTCTGTCCACTAGCGTCCTTAGGAGTGGCTAGCTGAGATCCCTCTGCTACTGTAAGTGATCCCTAATGCTGGATATACCTCCTTTTACGCGATTTTTACTTTATAGTCTTCTTAATTATCTTGCAAAGGCCTATAATTTTATCTAACACTAGTGCCTAACTATGCATTGCACTTAGAGCGCCTTTTTTAAGCTTCTTAAGCACCTGCATAGTTAAAGTTAGTGATAAATTAAAGTGATCTCTAATTCTCTTACGAACCAGTGTTGATTGCGCCTTAAATTCGCGTAGGTTACTTAGTGTTTTAGACTCCTAGGTAGTAGGCTCTTTAATGGGCAGACTAGGTGTACGGATGCGGATGTTAAGGTGCTGCAATACCTCCTCTTAATTTAATAGGACTAGCCCAGCACCGCGAAAACTACCCTTAATTGTCTCTGCAGAGAAAACCTTTAAAAACGCAGTTTTAAAGGCTAGAAGGAACTTAATCTTTGTAATATAGGTTATTAGCCAACGCGCTAAGCCTAAGATCTCAGCACTATATGCCTTCTTTAGCGGGGAGAAATAGTCTACATCTAACAGCTGCAGTAGGTGTAATAAATGTGGCAGTATATAGAGAGTAATAATCTTATATTCCCTGTAGTAATCCTAGAACTTAATTAAGTTATAGCTCTTATAGCTGTTAATAACTAGCAGCTAATAGGTTCCTTTGGCGCGTCCCTTTGTATGTGCGTTAAAGTGTTTTAACTACGCGATACTGAGCTTGTTGTTTGTCCAGCCGTTCTTGCTGACAGCGATTACCCAATCGCCAGGAATTGACGCGTCTTCGTACTAGGTGGAGATGTGACGCTTGCCGGCGTAGATAATGAAGGGAGGGATTGGCTATCTAGCAGCGCAGATACCCTGGATTACCGTAATCCACTAGCGGTCGCCTGGCTGTATTAATTTAGGTTTCGCACGCCTCTCTAATACTGTAACCACAAGCTAAGACCCTATAACCCCTATTAGGAAGCCTGATTTATCAAAGTTGTAGGTGTCCTTATCCGTAATGCTGTACTTAACTTTAATGCCCTCTACAAGCTTGAACCACGCGTTTATAACCTTAGGATCTTCCTATTATGCCCTCTAGTTGTTGTATAACTAAGACTAACGCGTTTTAACTTCATATCTGCGCTTGATAAACCTGTCTATTTAGTTAATACTAATAGGTGGCTTTCCTCTCTATAAACGTAGCGAATTAGCTATTGTGCGGATTATAAGCTTCGTAGGAGGGAATCTACGCGTGTCTAGCTTGATTATACAATCAATAAGCGCCTGCTCCTCAAGGAGAGTAAAATTCTTTAATTTAGGTAGGTTATCGCGTTGTGCAGTTGTTCTGTTGCGTCTTCGATTGAGCGTTTTGCGATTAACGTTATACAGCCCGGCTGCTGCTCGCTCTGTAAGATTTAGGTCTTGTTCAATAGCTCTAATAGCAATAAGTAATCGAGCTTTATTAGATAGCTTAGAAGACATAGTAGGTAGTTGTATTATGATAGTATATTAGTGATAGGAGGGTCTTGGCAAAGGTGGCGCGCTTACTAGTGTAGGTTACTCGCTAGTAAACCACGTTATAACTTTTATAATCTTATTATATACTAAAATATATTACGCGCTAATATATTTTTATTAATACTACCTTAAAATGGTTTTCTGTGTTAATAATAGTAGAAGAGATAACTACTATTATTATAATATTTTTATTAGAAATTCCCTCCCTTTGTAGTAAACAAAACTATACTAAAATAATATTATATATCTCACTACTAGTTTAGTTATAAACACTTATCTAAATATCTAGAAATAAATAGATACAAGTGTTAAGTTAGTAATAGATAGTAGTCTCTTTGGGAACTCTTCTAGTAGTAATTCTCTTAGCTAGATTAAGTATACTAGCCTATATAATAATAGTACTAATAATAGTTTTTTTATAACTAAGAGAATTCTAATAAAAATATTATAATAATAGTAGTTATTTCTTCTTCTATTATTAATATAGAAAAGCGTTTTAAGGTAGTGTTAATAAAAAGAAGTTAGTACTAATAATAATAGTACAAAAAAAAAATTTTTTCCGACTAAGCAGTTTCTAATAAAAATATTATAATAATAGTAGTTATCCCTTCTACTATTATTAATATAGGAAAATGTTTTAAGGTAGTATTAATAAAAATAGTACTAATAATAATAGTGCTACTAATATAACCTTAATAGGCATTAATAAATTAGATTAAATTTATAGTATTTTAGTAGTAATTTATAATAATTTAGTATAAATTACTACAAGAATTAAAATAATTAGAAAAAGTGCCTAATAGATTATAATAGACTATAATAGTTACAGAGCTACTAGTATATAGTTAGAAAAATCTTAGTAGCACTAAAGTCGCTACTATAAAGAGAAAAGTAGTATTACTAATCTAAAGTGTAACCCCCTTACTTATATTAATCTTAGCTATTTTCTTTTTAGAACTAGTATAGTTTTAAGTAAGGCCTTAAGCAAGACTATATATATAGTCTACTTACGTACCTACCTTACGTAAGTATTACTACTATTATATATTCAGATTCTAATATCTACTATTATTTTATATATAGCGTAGTAACCCCTATAGTGCCCTTATAGATATCTTAAGTGCTTATACTATTTATATATATTATTAAATTATCTACCTAGAAGTAAAATAATAACTTTAAAAGACTTTTATCTTAAATAATATAATAAGTTTTTTTATAACGCAGAGGGGGTTCTAATAAAAATATTATAATAATTGTAGTTATTTCTTCTACTATTATTAACATAGAAAAGCGTCTTAAGGTAGTATTAATAAGAAAGAGTTAAATAATATAATAAAAAAAGTAAATATAAAATAGTAGAGATTACCGTAATTTATAGTAAGATAGGGAGACTATAAAAAAAAGGTGTGTTATTACTATAGAGGACCGAGGGCCTAAAGGTATATAGGTAAGGCTAGGCATAAGGTTATTCTGGCCAAGGTTATATAACCAAAGACTAACTATACAGCTATGCGGCAGTCTTATACACTACCTTTAGATTGCTAATAGTAGTAATCTAAGAAATGCTAGATTCTATATTAAAATAAGTATACGTATTAATAAAAAATAAAGTTAAAATAGCGCAATAGACAATAAACAACTCCTAACCTTAGTAAGGAAAAGAAAAAGAAGCTGTTAGCAGGTTTTTATATAGGCTACTTACTATAAAAGTTACCTTAAAATACTATAATAATAGTGTAAGTAAGCTAAAAGGTGTTAGACTAGAGAGACGCGTGCCTATATATCTTATTAACAGTGTAAAATATAGTAATTTTATAGACTATAAGTGTAAGGATAAAGTAAGATTTGTTAGTTACCTAAACCGCTAGAATAGAGTAAGACTAATAGATTACCTAAGCTATCTATATATAGGTTAGCATCTAAGTCTTCTTAGCCTATACTCTATAATAATAGATTAGGTCTATTTTAATATAAAATTACTATAAGAAAGCAGACTGCCTAGGTACTAGCATAAACAATTATAACTATTCTATATAGCTAAACTAGCAAGTAAGGGCGTACCTTATAGGAGAGTTTAGTCTTAAAATAAGAAAGGTAGATTCTAGTCTAGTGCTAAGGTCTGCCTATATTTATTATTAATATAAGCTGTCTTAATAACTCTAGTGTAATTAACTCTAGCATAAGTAGGTAAAACTACTCTATATAGCTACGCTAGCATAAGAAGATAAAACTTCTTACTAATATTTAAACTTGTGCCTTAGGTGTATATATACTAAGGGAACTAATCTATAAAATAAGTAGCTAATCTACCTAGGTATAAATAGTTATTAGCTATTATTAACTTTTTAATAGATAGTGCTCTATATAAAACATTAAGATTCTTTTTACTAGAGCAATAATACAATATGTGTAAGGTCTTGTTACTATAAAATATAAGGAAAGTAGGGTGATAGAATAGAGTAGTGCTTAGGGGTAATATTAGACTAGAGGGGCACATAGCTATATACCTTATTAATATATAGAGATAGAGTATTAGACTAGAGGAGCGCGTAGCTATAAGCCTTATTAATATAATAAAATACAGTAATTCTAGAGACTATAGACGCAGGGATAGGGTAAAATTTATAGGTTACCTAAACTACTAATATTCTACTATAAAATTGCAAAGGTAGAAGAGCTTAAAGACTCTACTTATTTACCTATAATCTACTTTAGAATAGGCTTAAGTTATAATAGCTTTAACTATTTCTAATACTTCTATTTAGGTAGAAGTTTTATAAGACTATTAGTAGGCTAAGAATTAGTTTTAATATAAGTAGAAGTAATAGTTTCTTATAGTGCCTATTTCTATAACTAATAGTAGTGTATATCTACGTATTAAAGGGTTATCTTTAGCTAAGGGAACTTTATAACTAGTAGAAAAATTATCTATTTATTATTATAGTATATAGAGAATTGTTTCTTAAAGTCTAGGTAGAGATTATTAAAGATTCTAGACTACTAGTAGTACTTAGTGTACCTTATAAAGAGTAAGATAAGTTTAGCTCTAGTAGTTAACTTAACAACACAGCATTAGAGCGTTGCTTTCTAGTTAATTAGACTGCCGAATAGAAAGAAGATATAGCCTTATAAGGACTTATAGGTTGCCTTATAATCGGCGTAAGACGCGTTAGTTACGCTATAGAAGTTAGTCTCTTTAGTATCTTTTTAATAGAGATATAGAATAGTATAGTCTATAGAGTAGTGTAGTGCTAGGTTTTAAAAGTAATACGGGTATACAAGACACTAATATATAGCTAATAAGTATTTAGGGCTAGAATTAGTACGAAATTTAGCTAATTTTAAATAAGCTTTAGCAATATCTAAATATATAGCACTAGCGGCGTAGCTAATAAATCTAACTATTTAGAAGTAATAATAAGATGTGTCCTTATTCTTAGACTCTGTTAATAGTACAAGCTCCTTAAAAAGTAGAGGTAAAGCAGATGCCTTAGTTTAGAATAACTTTTAAGGGGCTAGGTATTTAGTGTAAATTTTCTAGATATAGTTATATTATAATAACTAAAAATAACTATTATCGCGGTCTGTATATATAGTAATACTATAGAAAGTAGAATTCTCTTAGCCTTACAAGTTAGTAATTTTATACTATTTAATAAGCTTGTGTTTAAAGGCGTTAAAAAAGAATAAATAACCTAAAAGAGCCATAGTAATAATGTTGTCTATATAAAAGAAGATAATAATATAGTTATTTTTTTATAAATAGGGTACGCTAAGTACTAGTAATAGACTAAAACTCTTAAGTGTAGTTGTAAAGTCTTTATACTAGAGTAGTAGTAACGTCTTAAGACTATAAAGGGCGTAATAAAGTTGCTAGTAGTGCCTACTATTATAGACACTGTCTAGTTAAAAGGTATAAATAGGTTTGGGGAGTTTAGTATTAGTAAAAGCATTAATAGCGTTATATTAACATATATCTATATTAAAGTAGGCGGCAATTACTATAAGAGCATAGAATATTTATATAGTAAGAGTAGTGTAAGGACTGAACAATTCCTTACAGGGCTAACCTATCGGGGACAGCTAGAATAGTTGAAAGAGCTAGTTGAATTGATACTATTCTAAGACAGTGGATAAGAAAGGGACCTGGGGGGCCCTTTCTTATATAGAGGGCGGCGTGGGGCACGAGCCCACGCTAACTACCACGCTAACACTAACTAGGAAAGGCGCCTTTTAGGAAGGTAAAAGGCGCAGATAGGGGAAATAGGGTGTGAAGGAAAGGTGATGGGGAGTGCTTGGCAGGGAGGCCAGCAGTTACCGTTACATAACCCCCCTTTTAAGGTCCGAAAATAGGAAGGAAAGTACGTGAAAATAGGGTGTTTTGGCGGATTTTCAACGTAACTAGCACTATTTTAGGGCTGAAGAGGGTTGCAATAGGGGCAACAGGCCCCTATAGTTCGAACGGTGGCCTTTGTGTCCAATTTGGTTGCCATATAGTGGAGATATTAAGGAAAGTAGTTGGAGGTGAATTGGTGGATTTGGAATTGGTTAGAAACCACCTCTCAGCGTTCGGCGTTTTGCTAACAGAGCGCATCCTTAGCTCCGACGCCATACAAAAACGCGGTCAGCCAAAAATTTTCTGGTTGGTTCGTTGCGCGCGGGCGCAATCGTGTCGCATGACGTTCCCCAGTACCATAGGAGAGCGTTTTGAAAAACGTGTTGACCCGACCATGCGGTTTTCAATTAGGGCAGGGCAGCTCCAAAGCCATAGGTGCTGCCGGCGATAGTGGGGACAGTCGGGGGGTGGAGGGTCTGTCGGGGGGTGAGGGTTTGTCCGGGGTTTGAGGGTACCGAAAAGCCATAGGTATCCGGCGACGCGCGCGAGCCTAGGGGCGTGCAGGTGTTGAAAAGCGACAGGCACCTAGCTAAGCACGCCTGATGCGGCGCTTTGACCCTGTCTTCGCGGGGACATTGTCTTCGGGGATAGGCTCTAGGAAGGTGTCTTAGAGGGCAGCGTCCAGCCAAATAGGCAACTGTTTGGGTAGACCGGCTCGTTCGGGGTACTCTTAATAGTAAGCTTCGATCAGCAGGGGAGAGTTAACGAAGTTGTCAGCAGGGTAGTAGGTCGGGTCAGGGTCATGCCCCTCCCACGCTGCCCGGTACTTCAGTGTTCCGCGGTCTACTTTGCTGTCAAGGATACGAGAAACCGGCCACTCAGGGACTCTGTCCACCTTAATAGGTGGTTCCAGAGGTTGCAATTGACCTGGTAAGGGATTATTTGGATCCCTTTGAAGCCTGTCGGCGTGAAACACTGGGTGAACTCTTATGTATTGTGGGAGTTTGAGTACAAAGGAGTGGTCTTGCTTGCCCACAATTGGGTATAGTCATTTCATTTAATGATCTAACTTGACTGACGGGCGTTCGGTAATGAATCCCTTTGGGGTGACAAAGACCTGGTCCCTGACGTCGAAGTCAACGGCTCGTCTGTGTTTGTTGGCCTGCTCCGATTGCATTTCTTGGGCAGTAGACATGTTGGCGCGGGCGGTGTCACGGACAAATTCGCAGGCTTTGGCGCGGGCCTCAACCCACGCCTTAGCCTTTTCTGAAGTGACGTCGTCCAGAGATTCGGTGACTGGTCGGGTACGCTCGCGCCAGTCCCAGTGAAAGTACGGCTGATGCCCGAACTCAATCTCGAAAGGCGAAACTCCGGTGCTGTCGTGGGGCAGTATCGCTTGGGCCCAGTCCATGCTGGGCAGCAAATCAGCTTCTCTGGTAGGATCACAGTCTCCAGGTCTAGGGCTAGGGGTGATACCCGGATCCTGCCGCACAATTCCTGGGGGCTGGTCTTGCTGGTGGCTTCCTTGGGTAGCGGGGACGGGGTGACCAACAGGCGACTCGTCGTCTGATGGCTCGTCGTCTGAGGAAGACAGCTCGACAGCCTCTACGCTACCATTTCCATCGAAGTCGTCCTCACAGCTCGGTTTCCGGTAAGCCTGTGAGTATGTGCCGATGAACGAGATGGTGAGGCTGGGAAGCTGAACAGAGATTTCCTTAGAGATACTCTGGTCAGCTTTCAATAAGCGAGTCGTTCGGCAGGTATAGTCCTGCTTTTCGAGTAGACCATCCCGTCGAGTGGCGTCGTCCTGGTGGGAGGGGTCGGGTGGTGGAGAAGTCCGCGGTAGGACGAGGTTGCCAGCAAAGGTTAGATTCTTGTCATCTTTCTAACAAAGGCGGCGGTCCCGAGCGTCAACTAGGCAGTTGGCCTGCTCAAAAAATTTTCTACTAACAATAAGATTGTGGTCCCCTATTTTACAGAAAATGAACTATGTGGTGATGCTGCGTCCGTTAATGTTGAGCTAGGCTGTGAAATAGGTGTCTACTTTTGCGCTTCTCTTTCCTGCGAAGTTCTTAAGGGGGATTGGTGTCTTTAGGCGGAGTAGTTTGGCTTTAAGCTGTTTTTGGACAGCCTTTATATACCTTAAAGCGACAAGGTTGTAAGCGCTAGCACTAGTGTCTATTAAGGCTCGCAACCTGAGAGCCAACCCTTGGGATACGATTTGCACTGGCATGACCAGCTGAGGGCCTCCGAACAGCTCGGGAACTCTTAGTGTCTTGCCGCCCGCGGGCAGCGACATCAGTTTGGCATCTATGTTTCGTGATTGGAATTGCGGTTTGTCCAGATTGATTAGTTCGGTGGCCCCTATATAAGCTACTAGGTCAGAGTGGTTTAGTAGCGCGCATTTAAAGCCTCGTTGTCTAACGAATCACCTACCTCCAAATTAGAGTAGTAGGCGATACTAAGTTTAGTTAAATCAAGATTGTTCACTACTTGTACATTTACTTGTGTAGCTATCTTTTTAAAATAGTTGTAGTAGCTTAAGTGTTTATTCTCTGTCTTACTGTATTAAAAATAGGCGTTGTGCTGAATGCACTACGTCTTGTTGTGACTATAGAGGGGCGAGAAGGGAACAGCGGGTCCGGAGCGGGGCGTTGGTTGTTCAGCTGCCGTGTACGAGGGCTTTAATCTAGAGGGTAATGCCTTGTAAGGGGTCCTTGTACGCGCCTGAAACGGGTTTGTTGTGTTGTTGTCGCGGAGAGTACGGCTAGCGGCGGTTATCTGGCGTTTAATCGCTGGATAGTCAACGTTAGAGTCTTCTATCTCTTTCTAAAGCATCAACTTAAGACTCCTAGTTAACTTAAGTTATAATTTGTCCTTCTAGGTTTTTACGTCTAGTCTACCTTTCCTAGCTAGGCTTTTAAAAGCCTATAGGAACGTCTAGGCGTCTATTCTATTAGAGAGAAAGAGCTTATAAAACTTCTTGTGTGCCTGCTAGGGAGCAAAGGGGTTGCAGTAAGTCTCTCCTAGAAATTTAAAAAGTGCTTTAGGTCCACAGTCTTCTTAGAGGGCCTAATTCGTTCGACGCCAATTTCGCGCTGCCTCTTGAGGCGCGCCTCCAAGGCGGCTAAGGATGGCTTCTGCTTAGTTGTCTTAATTGTTCTTATTATTATCGCCTTAGTAATAGTCTGTGTTTACGCGGATCTTGTTACGCATATCCTCTAGCTAATCTTTAATGCTAGGGCTAGGTTGACCTTTTCTGTAGTACTTATTAACGTTGGGTAGCTTCGCGGAGCGTCCTGGCTTAGACACACTAGAGGGGGCGGCGGAAGCGTGTCTGCCCTAGGGCACGTCCATCTAGGCGCTGTTGGCGAGCTTGGTTTGCACGTATCCGGGGACTGGGGAGTAGCGAAGGGTGTCCTCCTGTTGTGGAGTGGGCACCGCGAGCTGGGGCGGATTTCGTGGTGCACGTTGGGGCGCGGCTGGGCGGGATGAGCTCCGCTCGGCCGCCTGAGGGCGGGGCGTTCCTGGGCTGGGGGGTTTCAAGGGGACTTCAGTGCGGTGTTTCGGACCATAACGATCTTCGACAGAGGGGAGAACTTTCTTGGGGCTGAACAAGTCTTGTCCAATAGCTGCCTAATCGGCAATATCGGACTGGGAGTTAGAATCTTCCAAGACTGTGTACACTAGGTGGTGAGGTGTTATTGCCTTGAGTATAGCATAAGCTTGTTTAAACATATTAGCGCGCTCGCATAAGGCCCGAACGAGGACCTCCTATTCGGGGTCTTCTTTAGACTTTGTAACAGCCCTGGTTACTAAATCTGGTGCTGTCTCCAAAAACAGACCTTGAGAAAAGCGATATCGAGCCCAAAGCTGACAGGTGGCTAGTAACTGTTTCATTTCTAAACCGTGCTAGATTGATTGGTCTGGCTTGAATTTTCCCGTAAACGCGTTATACTTGCTAGTAGCTTTAAGTTTAGCTTCGCCTTGGTGCGCAAGCCACTTAAGCTCTGCTGTTGCAAATTTGTTGGTTAGCTGGTCTGATTGGAGTGTAGCGACGTAGTGCTCGTGCTGTGAGTTGTAAAGAATTCCTTTAGGGTAGACCTTTTCTAGTAGTTTAATAATGCTCTTTTTCTTTGTAGGGCTAGGGTTAAGTGGGGAAATCTTCTTAAGGCGAATGTTGTGTAGACTATTATTGGCGGGGTGTAGGCGAACGTCCACCTCTGTATCTTCGATCCTGGAGCTGTCTAGGGGTATAGAGGACGCAGGGAATGTTCTAAGAGTCTCTTGGATTGAAGGGCGGCGGTTAGCTATAGTGCGGGCAGTAGTAGGGTGGTTGTTGTTTGTTAATTGTTTGTTAATTGTTTATTTATTCTCAGAACGTTAGGACTTTTTAAAGCGGCCTCTCTTAATAGACCTTAGGGCAGTGAAACACAAACTCCCTAGCGCTAGGGATCCTTCCTAGCAACTAACAAACTTCCTACCCTTGTGCGACAAGCAGAGGCGGGACTCAGAAGCGGCCTCTCTTAATAGACCTTAGGGCAGTGAAACACAAACTCCCTGGCGCTGGGGATCCTTCCTAGTAACTAACAAACTAATACACCCTTACCTACTCGCAGCGGGCAGAGGAGTTGTATTAGCGGTCTCGCAGACCTTAGGCAACCGCCTAGCACAACTAGTGACTAACAAGGTAAAACTTCCACTAATTTGACCGCCCGCGGGCAGCGTCTTAAGGGAGGAGTAGATATTATGTCGCCGTCCACGGCCAAATAAAATGGTTGGTCTTAGAATAATGTAAGGACTGAACAATTCCTTACAGGGCTAACCTATCAGGGACAGCTAGAATAGTTGAAAGAGCTAGTTGAATTGATACTATTCTAAGACAGTGGATAAGAAAGGGACCTGGGGGGCCCTTTCTTATATAGAGGGCGGCGTGGGGCACGAGCCCACGCTAACTACCACGCTAACACTAACTAGGAAAGGCGCCTTTTAGGAAGGTAAAAGGCGCAGATAGGGGAAATAGGGTGTGAAGGAAAGGTGATGGGGAGTGCTTGGCAGGGAGGCCAGCAGTTACCGTTACAAGCGTTATTAATGTCGCATTCTTGTATAGCAACTTTTAGGTTTAGGAAGGAGGGAAAAGTGCGCCTATAGTAAAGGATATACTCCTTTGCCTTCTTTAATACTAGATTTTTCTTTAAGCTATAAGCCTATAGTTTGTCTAAGTCCGCGTCCGCTAGGGGGCGCGTTTCTAGTCTAGAGGGAAACTCTTCTAGTAAGCGGGGAGGAGAGGACTGTTAGTCCTCGCGTTCGGCCTAGCTCCCTTCTTCTCTAGGGGGGTCGAGCCTTCTAGGAAGAGCTTGTATTGCTAGGGCTGTAGATATTTAAAGCCTAACATTTCTATTCCCTAAAGGGACCTTCTTAAGGAGTTAGGTTTTATAGGACTTAATCTAGTTGTCTTTAGCGTTAGTGGGCATGTCCTGCTAGTGTTACGAAAGGGCATCTACTCTTAAGTTAATAGTTCCTAGTCTATATTAGAATATTATATTGTATTTACTAAGGGTGTTAGCCTAGCGTATATACCTCTTGTCTAACCTCCTAGACTTTGTAAAGTATATAAGGTTCTTGTAATTAGTATATATAAGCGTGTGGAGGACAGCCTAGAGTATATTATACTACTTCTTAGTTGCCTTAATAACTGTAAGCATCTCCTTATTATAGATTGTGTAGTTCGCCTTTATAGAAGTATGTTTAGTAAAGAAGTAAGCAATTAGCCTAAGGATTTCTTCTGCGTCGAACTGCAAAAAGTAGGCTCTAGAGGCCTAGCCTAAGGAGTTAGTCTCTAATACTCCTTCCTTCTTAGCATTAAAATAGGCTAGCGTGGGTTTAGTGTAGAATACTTTCTTTAGGTAGTTAAAGGCCTGCTATTGCTTTTGCCCCTATAAGAAGGGAGTTTCCTTCCTAGTTAATTTTATTAATAGGAATGCTACCCCTAAGAAGTTCTTTATAAACCTCTAGTAGAAGTTAGCAAATTCTAAAAAACTCTAAACACCCTTTATACCTATAGAAGGGGTCTAGTTCTAGATAGCCTTAACCTTCTCTAGGTCTATGCTAATCCTCTTCCCACACTCTATAATAAATCCTAAGTATTTAGTCTTAATAACCGCGAATTCGCACTTTTTAATGTTTAGGTGCAGCCCTGCTTCGCCTAACTTCTCTACTACTTGTCTTACTTTGTTCTAATAGTCCTCTAAAGATCTGCTAGAAAATATAAGGACGTTGTCTATATAGGCAGAACAGAAGTTATTTAAGTACTCTCTTAGAACAAAGTTAATATATCTCTGGAAAGTGCTTAGTGTATTAGCTAGTCCAAAGGGGACTACTAGCCACTTATATAACCCGAATTGGGTTTAAAAGGCTATTTTCTATTCCTCTCTTTTTGCTATTCTTAACTTATAAAAGGCCTAAATTACATCTAATTTTGTTAGCCACTTGGCCTTAGCAAGGAGCTGTAGCGTTTCTCTAACAAGGGGAAGGGGGTAGCGGTCCTTCTTTAATAGGGCATTTAGTGCCCTGTAGTCTACACAAAATTATAGGCCTCCTCTAGGTTTTCTCGCAAATAACACTAGCGCTGCTGCGCTAGACTTACTTACCCAAATAAAGCCATAGTTAAGGTACTCTATTAGCTCCTTGCGGAGAATAAGCAGTTCCTCCTTCGACATACTATAGAGGGGCCTAAAGGGGATTTCTAGAATTTTTTTGTTCTTCTTAATAAGGGGGATCGAATAATTAATCCCAGAGCCTCGTAATAGGGGAAGTTTGTTAGCTTGTTCCCTTAAGAAGACTTCTACCTAGTCTAGGAGCTATTTAGGGAGGTGGTCTCTTAGGTTTATTTTAATCTTTAAGGCTAGGGCTTTTTAGATATCCTTAAGGGATGTGGTAAAAATCTTTAGTCTAATTTTTTTTTTTATATTTTTTCTATTTAGGGTTATAAACAACGTAGCGGAAACTTTCTAACTAGAAGTAGGAGTTTGTTTCCCCTACTTATCTCTAACCCTTATGCAGGAGGACCCTATGTATATAGATCTTTTCCCTAGGGCTACTAATATAGCGTTCTTCTTCTACTATAGCAAACTAAGAACTAGTTTATAGTCTTCCTCCTTCCTATTAATATACGCCTATATTATTTTAATATGCCCCTTAATATCTATCTCTATGCAAGCGGCTTTATAGACTAAGGAGGTTATTCCTCTAAATCCTATTACTTAATAGGGATTATTCAAACTAATGCGTTATAGGTTAGCTTTCCTAGCGAACTTCTTAGACACAAAGGCTGTAGTTAAACACTCTAAATTAAGTATAGTATATATAAAGGCAATATTATTAATAAGAGTGTTTATAGTAATTAGTGTTAAATCCGGCTATGTCTTTCTATATATATTAAAGTTCTCCTCTAGTTCCTTTGTAGCTCGCTTCGTCTCCTCCCTCTAACAACTTCTGGGGGGAGAAGCTAGTTTTCCGACTCCGCTAAGCTATTAACATCTTCGTCACCGCTATTTATTTCCTAGGCCTTGCTAGCCCTAGCTTACGTTAGGGGTATTGTGGCTTAGAGGTAACAACTCTAGATACTATGTCCCTTCTTACTATAGTAGAAGTATACTCCTTCTTTATAGCGTTTCTCTAACTCCTCCTTAGAGACCTATTTAGCGCGCTTCTTAGTCTTTAGAGGATTTGCTTTAGTAGTCTTCGCAGTATTAGAGCGCATAGGTTCCTAATCTATAGTGTTAGTAGACTTAGTAGAGGAGGAGGCCGCCGCGTAAAAGAGCTTTAATATCTTTATGCGGCGAATATTTTCCTTAACTATATTAACTCTGTCTATAAGCATTGTGAGGTCCTAGTCCTTAGGAATCTCTAGCGTGATTAGCCTATCCTGTAAGTCCGTGCGTAAGGCTCTCTGGTAAATACTCTTTAGGTTCTCCTAATTATCCTTATTGGCCTCAGTGGCCAGGCGTATAAAGTTGGCATTAAACTCTATTAGTAGGGTTTTGCCCTACTAGCTAAGGAATAGTCTATTCTGTACTTGCTCCTCTGCTAACTTATTACAAAAGCTTGTGTCCAAGAAGTTCTAGAATTTATCCTTAGAATAGGTTTCTTTCTCTACAAAGGCTAGTGCAATATCTACTACCTTACCTGTTAGCCTGCTTATAATGTAATTAACTGCGTTCCGTAATAAGGGGCGATTCTTGCGAATATTAGCCTTTATTATGTATTCCCAACGCTGGTAATCCCGCTGGCTTCTAGAGAACAACTCTGGGTTAGGGAGTTAGGGACGTCAACGCTCTATTAGCGCTTCGCTAGTTGTTAGTGTCGCCAATGTCGTTTAGGGGGGAGCTAAGGGCACAGTCCCTACTCTAGCACTTTGCTCCAATTGGGCGAGTCGATTAGCGATCACTCCTAGCGAGGTCTGGAGCTGCTTGTTAGCGTTTAGTTGAGCCGCTGGTGCAACTTGGAGTTGCTCTAAGTTGGCGAGACAGCTTATAATTTGTGCTAGCGCGTCTTAGAGGGCGTCTCCTGTGTTCTAGCCCTCACCCCTTTTTTAAGGAGGTGCCTAGGGCCCTATTAATCTTTAGTTTTGTAGATACTAGTAAACTAGCTTAATCTTCTATATGTATTTAGCCTTATTACAGCCTTTTATGCGTAGTTCCTTAGTAAGGTTAGCAGTGATATCTGCCTTTATAGCTCCTTACTATTAGAGTTTGGTAACTTGTTGCGCTAGGCGAGGGATGAGGATGTCTCCCCTTCCGCAGGAAGGCCCTAGTGTTCCCTCTATCGTATTCGTGTTCGTCCTATGGGGGTGAGGGATCTTAATATCCAGCTTAACTACTTGTGTTTGTTTATGGGTTAAGGGATCTTAATGTCCAACTCAACTGCGTATTCGTCCTGTGGGGTTGAGGGATCTCGATGTCCGACTCAACTGCGTATTCGTCCTGTGGGGTTGAGGGACCTCGATGTCCGACTCAACTGCGTATTCGTCCCGTGGGGTTGAGGGATCTCGATGTCCAACTCAACTGCGTATTCGTCCCGTGGGGTTGAGGGATCTCGATGTCCAACTCAACTGCGTATTCGTTCGTGAGGTTGAGGGATCTCAATGTCCAACTCAACTACGTGTTCGTCCCGTGGGGGCGTCCTTAACGTATTAGAGAGGTCTCGCGAGCTCCTACGTTATAAGGAGTTGATCGAATTCTATGTAAGGGGCTTTAGACTAAGAGTTCAGAGTTGCCTAAGTAAACTTAAGAATTCGATAGAGTCTAATAGTAACTCCGGCTATGGACTTATATATATACTCCTGGCTTGGCAGGAGCACGGACCTAGAACTCCGAGGGCGCAGGCCGAGTAACTATAGAAGGGCGCTCAGCCCCTCACAAAGAAGTATATGCCTAGTCACTAGTTAATTAAGGACTAGATAAATAACTTCTAAATTTATCTTAATAAGGCCATTAAACTAAAGGTTCTAGCTATCTAGGATTTTGCTCCCTAGTAAGATCTTCTTAAAGTCTTTTATGCTATTAATTTAGAGTTTGCAGCTGTAAGGACTGAACAATTCCTTACAGGGCTAACCTATCGGGGACAGCTAGAATAGTTGAAAGAGCTAGTTGAATTGATACTATTCTAAGACAGTGGATAAGAAAGGGACCTGGGGGGCCCTTTCTTATATAGAGGGCGGCGTGGGGCACGAGCCCACGCTAACTACCACGCTAACACTAACTAGGAAAGGCGCCTTTTAGGAAGGTAAAAGGCGCAGATAGGGGAAATAGGGTGTGAAGGAAAGGTGATGGGGAGTGCTTGGCAGGGAGGCCAGCAGTTACCGTTACAGCAGCGATAATAAACAATAAAGTCTATAAGGCCTGTTTAACATATATTAATATAGAACTTAATCTACTAGCTTTAATAGTCTATACTATACTAGCTATTATTAATTACGCAGGCGTTATTATTACACTAAAATAACTTATTATAGTCTATACACTACTACTAAGTATACCTAACAAGGTATCTATCGCGGCGCTTATTTAACACTACTAAACAACGCCGTACCTACATAGCTTAAACAAGGGCAATATACAAGGCATTGCCTATACTACGCTTAATAGAGCATAGTCTCCTTACTATACAAATACAAGAAATTAGAGCTATAGCTTAACGCCTTTAAATAATATAGAAGGACTTTAGAATAATAGAAAGCACACTAATACTAAGATCGCTAGTAGTTTGTAAAGAAAGTCTTGTCTTTGTAGTAAAGGCAACGCCCACCTAGGTAACCTATAATAGGGAGCTTGTTTATACATCTACATCTGGCTATACAAAATTAGATTTAAAATTAACCCAGCTTGCGTCGAAGCTATTCAAAGATATAGTAAGGTTACTAGATAGGCTAAGCTACTTAACAAAATATAAACAAGAGAGAAGATAAAGCAAGATTGTGTTACACCTATAAGATATATTAACGCTAGCAACTAAGCCTCTAATAGAGAATACAAATAGGCGCACGTAACAAAATACCTTATAATAAGTAATAAGCAACGTCTAACCTTAGTACTCTATTACTCTTAGATTCTTAATTATAGTTTGGATATATACGTTTATAATAAGCCTAATAAGTTTATATAGATTTGTAAGAAGGTGGGTAATATGTGTAGAAAGTATATATTGTAGAAGTATCTGTGTTTAGATATATATATGCCTTTGTGTATTGTATATAGAGTAATTAGAGGCTCGTATATAGTAGGCAAGCTAACTCATAAGACTAATATCGTTATGTAACATAGCTCTAGGCTGCTTACATACCCCCTTTAGGTTCGAACGCATATTTAAAGCTAATGTTGGCTATAGGTCCCCCTCTGCCTTTATGTGGCAGCTGCATTTAGGTGAAGAACTAGTCTCTGTACTAGTGCAGTCCCAGGTAGGTAGCTATCCGCCATCGCAGTATTAGTGGACCTCGCTCTATACTACAGGCGTCCCTAATAGTAGGATGTCTCCTAGAGCTAGTATTAAGATCCTAATTGCTTCGCGTTCTGTGCTAAGGTTAATAAGTCTTGTAGGTGGAGCTTAATATATAATATAAGCATGTTTGCTCTATATATAAAGGTAAAATATAGCGTAAAGCTAAGTATATAATAGAGCTAAGTAAAGTGTAGAGGTATAGCGTAGAGCTATGTATGGAATAGAGCTTAGTAAATATATAGCCTTATTAAACCTATAAAAACTATATAGAAGAAACTAGGAAGAGTACTATATTATAGGGAAGCTTATTTAAAAGGAAATAGTTAAAAATAAAGAAGAGAAACCTAGTTTTTGTGCTTCTGCCTAGGTAGTAGCTTGGTAAGGCCGTTAGCTAGTTAATAGCTTATCTAGATGTATAAGAGGTTAATATTGTTGGATTGAGCTTCTTAGCGTAGCTAGTGATAATAGATATCAACGTGCCGTACAGTAGTCTTAAGACGAGGCGTAGTAGAGGTAAGAAGCTAGATAGTCTGCTAATTGTCACAGTACAGAAGGCGTTTGTAATCTAGATTAAAGCTAATTTGTTCAAAGACTCTCTACTACTAAATTAGTTTAGTGCCTACAGACAATACAGCGACTAGCTCTGCTTCTATAGTAGACTTAGTGATACAGCGTTAGAGTGTTGCTTTCCAGTCTATAGGTCCGCTAAATAGGAAGAAGATATAGCCTTGTGAGCTCTTGCGTGTAATCTTATTATCGGCGTACGACGCATCTATTGCTCTAAAGAACTTAGGCTAAGTCTAATTAGCTATATAGACTAATTCGTTTAAAATAGAGGTTGTGTAGTAAAGAGCTCAATCTTTAGTGCCTAGCAGGTAGGCGATTGTTTAGTAGGCTGCGTTAAGATAACGTGAAGATAGATTTGTGAGAAACTTAGCTAGTTTCGAATAAGCTTTTAATATATTAGGTTAGGTAGCTCTAGCCGCATAGCCTATAGAGCCTATAAGCTTGGCATATCTGTGCTTAGTAAAGTCATTTGCCTAATCTTTAGACAGTAATAGCTCTTCTAGAGGTAGTAGGGTAGCTGGTAACTTCGTGTATAGCTTTAGTAAAGAATACTTCTGTGCCAGCTTCTTAATATATAAAGCTTGTGATAGCCAGATAGAGCTATTCTTATAGTCTCTATGCGTTTAAATGCTATAGAATGTTTAAAGCTCTCCTAGAGATCGAATCTTATATTAGCGCAGGAGCTTCTGCTCAAATTTATATAGTGCAGCCTTATAGGCTAGTAGGCAGAGTACGACAATATTATCTACATAGAAGAAGACTAGAAGCTTGTTATTCTTCTATAAACAAGGAACGTCTTTGACTTCGTATAGGCCTAGCTTAGTGAGCGTCTTAATAAGCTCTTAATACTAGAGTAGTGGTGAGGTCTTTAGGCCGTATAGAGCTCGACGTAGTCTCTATAGATAGTTAGGGTTAGAGAATCCTTCTAGTAAGTAATAATAGACTGGTGTTACGAGCTAAGCGTTTATAAATGCGTTGACAGCATTATCTTAATAGATTTCTATATTAAAGTAGGCAGCTATAGCGACTAGAGCTCAGAATATTCGAACCGCTAGAGTGGCTGCGTAGGTATCCTCAGTAGTCGCCTGTAGATCGCCTCGTACACAGATACGGGCCTTATATTTCGTAAGGTAGCTTTGATTATTAAGCTTGTACTTAGAGACCCACATTAATAGGAGGACCTCTTAGTCTTGCGGGTTGAACTCCTACTAGGTAATCCTCTTATACGTGCCTTTTTGCTTCACGTTGCTAATTTCTTGTTTTATAGCCTAGAGGAAGCCTTCCCTATATAGAAATAGCATTTTCATCACATCTCTATAGAGACGCAGCTTAGGAGGTAGCTTAGTGTAGTAAAATTGTGTTTTTAATACTATAGCTAAGGCTGCTATATATGCTAACTAGTATATATTAATAAAGAAGCTACTACTCTTCTAAGATAGCTTTCTAGATCTTGTTAACCCTTTAGGTAGTATGTGAGACTAACAAAGGTTGCTATTAATTAGTTCTTAATTCTCTGCTTAGTTCGAGTCCGTTTGTAAGACAGAATCTAATATTTCACATTTGCGCTTCTTTAAAGATGTAGATAGCGGCAGTAAGCTAGTTAGTGTAGTTAATAGTAAGCGTGGTAAGTTGTTATAAGATGAGCCCCGTAAGCTACTGTGAACCTTAGTAGTCTCTGTTCGACTCAGTGTTAGAAGCTACTAATAGTAACTTATTGTCTAGTGTTAGGTTGTTGTTACTCTTTGCGTTAATTAGCTTTTCTTTGTAATAGCAGCAGTCTAGCTAGACTAGTCTAGATCTAACGTAAGCTTATCTTTAGATAAATCTTCTATAGAGCTGTCTTAGCTGCGTAATAAAGGTAGTTAATACTTATAGGCGAATTGCTCTAGCTTAGAGCCTTGTAGAAGCGGATCTGCTTTATTGTGTAGTTAATAGAAGAGGTGTTCTTAGAAGGTAACGTCTCTTACACAAATAACTTTGCCTCTATAAGCTTGGCTTCTCGCCTTAGGCATCTAGATTTGGTAGATGTTTGACGAGTTGTAGCTAACTAGGTATCCTACTAAAGCTTGAGGACTAAACTTGTCTGTTTGTGGTATCTGCTTGCGCAGTGCGTATGCTTGGTAGCTATAGACGCGTAGGTGAGCAATTGACGGTTTCTTGCCGTAGGCAATTTCGAATGGTGTTTTCCAGCCTAGTGATCGCGTGGGTGTGCGATTGAGCAGGTATGCTGCTGTAGGGTAGATCTCAGAGCTAAGTGCTAGAGGTAGGTTTAAGGTAATCCTTATTAAACAACTTCTCTTAATAAGACTCCTGCCTAAGCGCTCTGCTAAGCTGTTCTGCTCTTTAGTGTGTGGAGCTCTAATCTATAGCTTAATACCTTTTCTCTAATAGTAGTCTCTAGCAGAGTCGTCTGCTAGGCTATATTCTTGCTTATTATTAGCAATAAGAAAGGTAACAGTTGTGTTAAATTCTTATTTAATCGTTCAATCTAGACGTCTAATCAAATAAATAATTTTCAAGTTATTCTAATATGTTACTTGCTTTGGTCTTTTGGTAATTTAGACTATGCAGTGCTGAAATTGGTATACAGGGGATACTTAAGCTATCCTGAGTTTGTCTCGTGGACGTTCAAGTCGTCCTTTAGGTAATTTCTTATTAATTTAAGGTTTAAATTAATAAAAGTATAGTAGATAGTAGCGTAGGCTTGTCTCGTCTAGGTATTGTGTAGACAAAATAGAACTTTAAGAATAGGTTAAACCTATAGAAGATATATTGATTGCCGTTGTAGGCTCTTGTGTTAAGCTTAATTAGGTTGATAGCAATAGTTTTAAAGGCTTAGGTTGCCCCTATCTTATGGCCTATTTGACGCGAGATAATCTGATGTGCTTTGCTTTGTAGGCATTCTTCGCAGTTAACTGTTTAAGGAGCAGTTCTAGTAGCTAGCTCTATGCCTGTTACGTGACTTAACAGTTGGTCGATCGCATTATTACTTAGATGTCCTATAAGGATATAGAGCTGGGGACTTGCTTAGCGATCTTAATTTAGGCGGTATAGCTAAGTACTGTGGCCAACGTTAATAGGTAGCGAATGTTTGAAGCTGAGTAGATTGGGTAGATGGAGGATCAGTTCGATGGACTACTAGCCAGTGACCACCTAGCCTAGTGAGGCTAGCGATGTCTTCAACTCGTGACCCTAATAAGTTGGACTGATATAGAGTGTTTCTGCCTAAGTTAAAATAGACATTTAATAATAATAGTTAGGCTAGAGAGACTAGGCTTGTAAAGAAGCTTAGTATTAAGGCGACGCGCTTAAGCTTTGTTTTTCTCTGTCCTTAAGGCGTTAATAGGAGTATCTTAACTTCTCCCTATGCCTGAATAGCTATCTCTGTGCCTCCTGCGAGGACAACATCGTCTGGCGACGCAGGAGCCTTCTATTAGAACTTAGTAGGATTGTTGCAGATGTGGACATTAGTGGCTGGATTTAGTGTCTATAAGTGGAGGAGTGGGAAGTGTTGTAGCGTTGGCCTGTTATTAAATGCTGATAAGTAGACAGCGTAGGCTTTATAGGGAAGGTTGGCTGTAGGTGTATTGCCTGTGTTAATTTCTATTGAATCAGGTTCTGACCTGTAGCTCTTTTGAACCCTACGCTTCTTATAGCGCTGATTCTTTTCCCGAATCTTGTTTAGTATACCTTTTGTATCCTTAGCTTTGTATTCAACTATCTTCTTAGCTTTTTTAGGGTTTTCGACAAATCCTCCTCTGCGCTGTGAGGTGTTAATGTACGGACACTGTCCCTAATAGTGTAGATCCCTACAGAGATATGGCTTTAATAGCTTTGATGGCTTGTCCTGATAAGGTCTCTTTCTGTTGTTTTGTCTATATAGAGACTCCTCTTGATTTAATGTAGCTGCAAATGCTTCGCCTTGGATAGTTGATTTTGTTGCGGTCGTACGATAGTAGCGCAGGTATCCTGCTAGTAGTTCAGGTAGTGTTGGCTGGATAGAGTCGCTATCTGAGGCAGTTGAGATAGTTTCTGCGTTGAATACTGTGATGGCGATAGTAGCAGCGTAGCCAGGGTTAATCTGCCTAATAGCTCGAATGAGGTCCTTCTGAGGTTGGTAGCCATGCGTCTCTGGTAGCTTAAGTTGTTTAGCCCTATTGTAGGCAGCAAGAAAGGTACTATACTACTTCTCTAGATTCTCTCTATAAGTATGCAGTACTTTAGCAGTGTTGTAGGCTTTCTAGACCTAATATTCTTAATTAGCTGTTGTAGGGCTGTAGAGCTCCTGTAGCGTCTTAAGCTAATTGTGGAGGGACTTTTAGTCCTTAATTTGATAGACTAGGTCCTAAGCAATAGTATTAGCTACGTGCGCTTTAATTTGGCTAATCTTATCTTTAGTTTGTCTGTATTCCTTAAGCTCCCTATAGTAGAGGCTTATTTCCTAATTGTACTGCGCTCGAGCTTTAGTAGTAGGTTCTGTCGCTAGCGATCCGTCTTTGTTAATAGTTTGAAGCTGGGCAGGTTGCTAAGGCTTGCTGAGCGTTAATGGGGGTAACAGATCTGGATTAATATATCCCTATACGTCTCTAGTCTCTGCAAGCCTTTTAATAGTATAGATCTATAGTTCCTAGTTGTTTAGACTGTGAAGGATAATCGAAGAGCTGGCCTTTGACATAGCAAGATAGAGTAGGCTTAATTAACGGATAGGTAGGTAGGGAGTCAATGTATGTATATGAGTGCGGATTAGTCCGGGCTCATAACTATAAGCAGGTGGGTAGTATGTGTAGAAAGTGTATATTGTAGAAGTATCTGTGTTCAGATGTGTATATGCCTTTGTGTATCGTACATAGAGTGATCAGAGGCTCGTATATAGTAGGCGAGCTGACTCATGAGACTAATGTCGTCATGTAACATAGCTCTAGGCTGCTTACAAGATTTGTCCTGCAATACTAGGCAAAAGAATTAGTTGTAGAGAAGACTTAGTGGAAATCGCCGCATAGGGTAAATGCGACATCGAAATCCAGACACTAGGTGGACTCATAAGGACTATATTAAGGAACGTTGCCTTATGTCCAGGCTTTATCACCTCACTGGTCTCGCTCTTAAGGCTTAGAGGAAAAGATATCCACTTTAACTTAGGGCGTGAATGCCTGTACACAAAGGATAGCACTAAGAATTCTATCTAGGCAATAGTTAAACCTATAGGCGGTCACTATGTTCTAGTAGACTAACGGTCTCCCCTAGCACTACTAGAGGACTACACTAACAGACCTTTCCTAGTGCTTACTAATAAAAGGAGCTATAAGAAACCCTCTATTGTGCTACTACCTAACCGCACGTTATCTAGTCTTTACGCACACGTCTTAATAGGCTATGCTAGAGCTAAATTAATAGAGAAACTAAGGTATAATATTGCTAGCATAGCTCTGCTTATATCTCCTCTCCTTAGTACACAAGACTGCGAATAATGTAAAGTTACTAAGGCTTTATAGATTATTTTATAGAGATCTAATTAAGAGCACTAACCTACGCGTGTATTTAAAGCTATTGCTATTAATATTATCGCACTTAACGCTAAATCTCTTGTAGGCAACTAGTACATCTTTTATAGTTACTGTCTTATCTCTAAGACCTATATAGTGTATGGCATACCTAATTAATCTATAGATGTTCTAGATAGAGTCTTTAAACTTATAGATAGACATATTAAACGCTGCTATAACGCTAGCCTAGTGTTTGTACTAATAGACAAAAAAAGAGCTTATAGGTTTTAGAATAACCTTAGTATAGTTAAGCACTGCAAACAATAAGGTATTACTATATAGCTCTAGTCCCCTAACACTACAGAATAATTAGGCTATATAGAATAGTTAGAAAAGATACTAATTACTATATCTTAATTACTTAAGACTATGTCTAACCTTTTATATTACCTATACGAAGAGATATACGTCTATATAGTATATGTAACGGTAACTGCTGGCCTCCCTGCCAAGCACTCCCCATCACCTTTCCTTCACACCCTATTTCCCCTATCTGCGCCTTTTACCTTCCTAAAAGGCGCCTTTCCTAGTTAGTGTTAGCGTGGTAGTTAGCGTGGGCTCGTGCCCCACGCCGCCCTCTATATAAGAAAGGGCCCCCCAGGTCCCTTTCTTATCCACTGTCTTAGAATAGTATCAATTCAACTAGCTCTTTCAACTATTCTAGCTGTCCCCGATAGGTTAGCCCTGTAAGGAATTGTTCAGTCCTTACAACGCTAGTTACCTCTAGTACCAGAAACAAAAATAGGTCCTAGACTAGAAACCCCTATAGACAATACTAGTCGCTGCGGTCTACAACTCCCCCGCATCTAGGCATCTAGGGAGAGAAATTATCTACAAAATAGTCGCTAAATTATACTTCTTTCTAGAAATATTAGATTTTATCTATAGATTTATTAAGAACTGTAACGTGTGTAGGAAAACTAAGCTATAGAGAGACATAAAGCAAGGGCTACTAAAACCCCTCCCCCTCCTAGACTAGATATAGAAGGAGATTTCTATAGACTTTATTACCAAGCTCCCTATAAGTAGAGGGAACACAAACATAATAGTAGTGTGTGACAGACTAGGAAAAGAAACAGTCCTAGTCCCCCTACCAGACCTAGAGGTGGAAACCGTAGTAGAGGCGTTTCTCCGCTACGTCGTAGCCTACTATTAGCTCCCCGATACTATAACCTCTAACCGCAGAGGTCAATTTGTGAGCAGCTTTTAGAGGCATCTATATAAGAGAATAAAGATACAAAGAAGATTATCCTCCTCTAAACACCTAAAGACTAATAGTACTACAGAATATATAAATTCTATAATTAAGGCATACCTCTGCGCTTTTGTGTAGTGGGACTAGAAAGATTGGGCCCTACACTACCCTATAGTGCAGATAGCTATTAATGGGCGAGAAGCCACCTCTACTAAAGTAGCACTATTTTTCCTCTAGCATAGATATAATATAGACCTAGCTAAGCTAAACGCAGAGATAGAAGCTATTAACTATTACTAGTAGGATTTGCAACTAGCAAAGTCTATTAAAGCTTTACTATAGAAGTTCTAGAAAGTTTTTGCATTTATCTAAGCTAAAATAGCTAAGTCCTAATAGAAGCAGGAGCGACAAGCGAACTAGTATTAGAGGGACGCTCCTATATTAAAGGAAGGAGACAAAGTTTGGCTCTAGTATAGGGACTACCTGTCTAACTCCTGCCTTAACAAGAAGTTAGACTAGAAAAACGCAAAGTTTATAGTTACGCAAGTAGTAAACTCCCACAATATAAAACTAGATATTCTACCTAGAGTCTACCTAGTGTTCTTAGTAAATCGCCTATGCCTAGCTAGAGGAGACCCTCTTCCTAGCTAGGCCACAGATAATAGGAAACTAGAGGCTATTATTGTCGAAGGAGAAGAGGAATAGGTTGTAGAAGATATCTTGGCTAAGAAACCTACCTAAAGGGGGAGGGGGCTATGGAAATTACTATACCAAGTTAAGTGGTTAGACAACGCCAACCTAACTTAGGAACCCGCTGCGAATCTCTCTACTATAGAGGCATTAGACCGCTGGGAGATATACACCTCCCTATTCTAAAACAACAATAGAGAGTTACTTGCAAACTTTTATAGGAACTCCCTAAACTAATAAACACGCTATAGCTTCTAACACAGGAGTTGCATCTTTAGTAAAGAACTCTAGAAGCCTCTACTAGAGAGAGGCTAGAACAAGTCTAGACCTCTAGCCCTCCCCGCTAATTACTTAAGGATTAATAGGGAATGAGATTTTAACCTACTTAGAAGAGTAGGGAATGTATAAGGAAGTACTACGAATTATCTAAAAGCAGCGGCTCTAATATAAGCTAATAGGAAGAGGGAGGGTTATCCTTCCTATAACAAAATAATGTAGATCCTAAGCAATAGGAAGTAAGGCGATTAAGAAGGAGAAGGAGAGCTATTTAGAGGAGGATGTTATAAAAAAGAGGAAATAGACATAGTATAACTAAAGGAATTAATTATTTAAGAAGCTAAGCTTCTAGCTAAGCTATATCTACGAAGTTACAGACTACGCAAAAGAACGCCCCTAGACTCCTATAATAAGGCTAGATGCAGGGATAGAAAAATCCTAATATTCTAGAAGGATAAATAGAAACACTACTCCTCCCCTATAAATTTACCGTTGTCTAGAATAGAATTGAGGTCCAACCCCTTAACCTTCTTATAAAGGATAGCGATCTAATCGGGACTAATAGCTGCGAAACCTAGAACCCTCTTAATACGCTCTAGAAGAGTAGCAACTTTACAACTTCCTAATGTCTCGCTAGTGCAGACAGTCTCTATAATATCTAGGATAAGATTTGCAAATTTAGTCTTAGCGGAGTCCTTTTATAAGCCGCCCTAGATCTAAGATATAAATTAGCAAGAAAAAAGTCTATTAGAGAATTATTATATTTTGCCTAAGCACTTGCTAGAGTAAATAATACAAGCCTTATAGTTATGCTTCTTTCCTATAAACCTCTACGCACAGAATATAACGCTAGAATTTTTTCCTAGGGAAGGGAGATATGTGAGGGGCTGAGCGCCCTTCTATAGTTACTTGGCCTGCGGCCTTAGAGTTCTAGGTCTGTGCTTTTGCCAAGCCAGGAGTATATATATAAGTCTATAGCCGGAGTTACTATTAGACTTTATCGAATTCTTAAGTTTACTTAGGCGACTCTGACCTCTTAGTCTAAAGCCCCTTATATTCTTCGCCTTATTATATTAACAGTCTGCTTCTTCTTATTTAGTAATTATTAGCTTTAAGTAGTTCTTATATAGAAACCTAATTTGTTCTATAATAGTATAGTTAGTAGGCATAGAAATTAGTATATTATCCTTTACTATACTCGTAATATGGCTTTTAAGCTTACTTCGTAATTTCTTACATTCTTATTTACACTTGTATTTCTTTTTCTACACTATAATATTAAGGTTTTTATTAGGGTTAGATTTAATATCTTCTAGCACTATAAGGTTTGTAGCCTCTAGGTTAATATATTTTAGGATGCGTAGTATACGCGCGGTATATTTAAAAACTGTATACTATAGTTTAAAGTTGTCTATCCCTTTTAGTATAACTTTTTCGTCCTTTAGCATTGCTATTATAACGCGTTTGCAATAACTTTTTGTGTGTTTAGCCACTAGTATAGGCTTTTTATTGTAATTTAAAGTCTTATAGTGTTTTATAGTAATTTATAGTAACTATAATTATAGTTTTACAAATAACTTTTCGCGTTGTTATTGTGAAAACTCTACTCTAGTACGTGCGAGCGATAATATGGCAGTAGAACTAACTAGTAAGGAGTTTTAGAGGGTACGTAATAAGCGTCGTTCTGGGCTTATAACTATAAGATAGTAGAGATTACCGTAATTTATAGTAAGATGGGTCGACTATAAGAAAAGAGGTGTGTTATTACTATAGAGAACCGAGGGCCTAAAGGTGTATAGGTAAGACTAGGCATAAGGTTATTCCGGCTAAGATTATATGACTAAGGACCGACTATATAGTTATGCGGTAGTCTTATAGTAAAGCCTTCTACTTAGTAATAATATTTATAAAGTACTAATTAATTAGTAAATAAAGCTTTTTAATTAGCTAAAATTTAAAAAAAGCTTAGTAATTTATTTACTAAGCTACTTAGTAAAATTTTAAAAAAAGATTTTTTAAAAAATAATATTAAAGTCTTCTACTATATAGTAATTCTAATCGGCTTACTAAATATCTTTTTTAACCTTTTCTTTTAGTTTAAGGTTAAAGTAGATTAAGATAGAAGATTATTATATACTACTATATATAGTACCTAATTCTAATTAAAGACTAACCTTAAATACTACCTAATAATATAATAGTAGTTTAAACTCACTTATACTCTATTTATACTATATAAGCTTCTAATCTATATAAGGTTTACTTATGCTATATATAGTATATTTAACTTATTACTATTACTATTATTAGTTATTTACGCTCGCGCTACTATACAGTGTACTTGCTTAGATAAGCTAACTTAATAGTAATAATAGCTAGAAGAAATTTATAAATCTATATAATACTCTTACTATACTAGAGCTTATTAATAAAGATCTTATTATTCTCTTATATTCCCTACTAGAGGATTCTATTACTAATAAAGAGTAATTACGTCTACTAAAGTAGAAATATAGTCTAGCTATCCTTTATAAACTAAATTAGGTACTAGCCTAATTGTTCAAAATATATTAGTAAGCAAAATAAATAATAAAATATTATGTTAGAATTTCCCTATTATAAAAGATAAATAGATAAAAAATATAAAAACAATAAAGTCGCAACTAAAGCCAAAGTTAATTTTAAGTAACGTATAAAAAGTTTACTAAAAGATAATTGTAAAAAATCCAATATTATATATATAAAATTACCTAAGACTAACAACAAAAAATAATAGAAAACAGACGTAATAAAAATTATAAAATACGCTCTTTTAATATAAATAAGCCCGTAATTAATTTCTCTAAATTAATAACCTTTGGCGACCTGTCGCAATTAAGCGCTTTAACAATTTTTAAGCTATTACTAAAAAAGACTAAGAACAATATACTAAATAAGGCAATATTATATATATTAAATTACTAAAAACAAAATATAATATATAAAAGACCAGTTTTATAATATAAACTATATTAGCGTATAATAAACTAAGAATTAATAAACTATTCTAAAATAAAATATTTAAGGTTATAACTAAGTAATAGTAAAACAAAAGCTAAAATACTAGCGCGTATATAAAACACTAGTTTGTATATAAAATAATAGCTAGTATATAAAACACTATTATATATAAACTAGTAGTTAATATATTAGTTTAAAATACTAGTATATATAAAAGTTAAAGGCATAATTAAACTATATAAAGCTAAGTATTTGTTAGTCTAAATTATTTTGTATATAGAATACTAGGTAACCTGTTTATTAAATCTAATTAACTAGTTTAATAATACTAACTCTATTACCTCTTATCTAGTTATCTACTTTTTACAAGTAGCTTAATTAAATAGTCTTAGCTATAGGCTAATATTTTTTTAATATATCTTTGCGTCTCTATATTACCTTTTTATATAGAGCTTAGGAAAGAAGTATAGCACTATAGTAAATATAGTAAATTTGCTAAGAAAATAGCATTTGCTTAGCTTTTACTATATAACGTACTTTGCACTCGAGTTAAACACTTTATTAAGTCGGACACTTTGCCAAGACCCTACTAAGTTCTGTACTATTTAAGGTAGTATAGAGTTAACATGAACTATTTAGAATCTACTTTTATAAGCTATCTATAGGTTTTTTTAATATGCCTAGGCTTGCCGCAGCGTCTACAGCGCTGTTAAGCGGATTCGCCTCTATTAGTGCGCACCCTTTTCTTTGCCTTCTTGCCATTACTACGGACCCTAAAGTCCTTTAGAGTAGCTAGTTGCTAGCCCTCTTTAACTATAAGGACTTCTTCTTGCTGCAATTGCTTTCTTTTATATAATTTATATTGTGTGGCGGCCTTATTAGCAGCTTAAAGTTTGGCGTTGCGTTTAGTCATTAATACTAAAGAATGCCCTATTATCTTAGCGCCTTTAATGAGCTTTTCTATCGCCTTAACTATATAAGTTAGGGAACTATTTACATGCCTTTAAATCCTCTGCTTAACTAGTATTGATTGCGACCTAAGTTCTGTACTATTTTGCGGAGTTTGCGACTTCTATATACTATTGCGAATAGTATAAAGTGGAGGCGTACGCAGGCGGACGTTAAGCTGCGATATTACAGCTTCTAGGTTGTGGGGCACTAGGCTAGCACCTCGAAAGCCTCCTTTAATATTACTTTTAGTAAACAAAGCCTTAAAAGTAGCAATAAAGCAAGGCAGGAACTTAATTTTAGTAATATGCGTGATATAGTTGCGCATTAAATCCTTAGCTTAGCGCCTATACGCCTTTTTTAAAGACGTGAAATAGCCTATATTAAGTAGCTATAAGAGGTGCGACAAATATAAGAGTATATAGAGAGTAATAATATTGCTCTTTTAATAATACTATTTAAATTCAAATAAGTTGTAACTCTTATAGCTCTTAAGAATAAGCAAATGTATTGTGCTAATAACACGCCTCTTTGTATACTTATTAAAGTGCTTTAGCTACTATAGAATAAGTTTATTTATTATCTAGCCGTTCTTAGAGACTATAATAACCTAATTATAAGGTAGATCCTTCTCCTTATACTAGGCAGAGAGGTAGTGCTTGCCCCCGAAGATAATAAAGAGTAGGATCCACTACCCCGTTATATTAATGCCTTGGATAACCATTATCTACTCCCTAATACCCTACTGCACCTACTTTAGCCATTCTTAACACTTAGAGTCTATAACTACTACTCTAGTTAATATTATACCTATTATAAAGCCTGCTTTATTAAAATTATAGGTGTCCTTATCTAGAATACTATATTTAGCCTTTATATTCTCTACAAGCTAGAACTAGTCTTATATTATCTTAGGATTTTCCTAGAGAGCACTCTTGTAGTCGTACTTTCGATTAAACTTAACTTTAAGCTCTAGCTAGCGCTTAACAAAGTTATAAGGCCACCTCTAGCTAACTAGCTTATAGTAGCGTACAGCTAAGGCGGAAATCCTCGCGTGTCTAGATTAAGTATATGCTCTACAATTGCCTGCTCCTTTCTTATAATAAGTCTTATTTTATTAGGTGCGCAGTCGCGTCTAAACGTCTTTTTAGCGTGTTAGTCGCTAAGTGTACTTTAAGAGATATTGTAGATAACTATAGCGCATTACTAAAAGAGTGTTGTGTCTTATTTAATAGCATAGATTGCAAGCTATATACGCGCTTCTTTTAACGCTAGTAGTTTATTATATAGTTAAGGCATCGCGTTATACTATTACTAATAGTATGTTTTAGTAGGGTCTTGGCAAAGTTTCCGACTCGAGTGTAAAGTATATTAGTTATTACTATTAGCACTAGAGCGCTTTAAATACTATACTATAAATTAGTAAGCGCTAATAACACACTCTAACTTACTAGTAGTAGTAGGGTTTCTTCTAGTAGTTAGACTAAAGAATATAACTATAGCAGAGATTTAAAACACGTTTTCCTAGTTAATAAAAGATAGTTAAAGCCATGCTAACTAGGACTAAGAGTGCTATTCTATCTCTATACTCCTAATTTAGTATTAACTATACACTTTGCCTTAAAATATAATGTCTTAGAGTAGGGAATATTTATATATAACTAATATTATATTTGTTAAGAATTATAGGTCTTACTAAGGAGTATTATTTAGTATCTCTAAATAAGCTAGTTATGATAAGGGTAACACATTTTTATTTATACAAACTTAATATTCTCTAGTATGCTAATATCTAGCTTCCCTACGTATAATATAATACGGCGTAATTTGTTTCTAATTACGCCTTTTTTATACTTAAAAAAGTATAAGTTTAAAAAACCTTTATATTTTAAGTAAGGTTAAAAGAGTTTTATAGCGTTTACAGCCCTTATATTTATTACTATACTAACTATTCAAGATATAACTAATAGTTCTATTATTTAGCTAGTTATAATATCTCACCTAAATTTTAAGGCAACTATTTTTCTACTTAGCCTTATCTTTTTGCATAGCCATTAAATTAGATGCTAGATTAGTCTATAACTTAGAGCTCGTCCCAGAAGCAAATAGAAATTTAATACTATTAATTTTTAATTTTAGAATTAAAAGAATAAGCCGCCCCACTAACCTATAGCGCACTCTACCTATAGCGCACGCGCTCGAATAGACAACCTCCTTATTAAAATTGTATTCTGTATAGGAATTTTTTATATTTTAACTTTTGAAACTATTTAAAAACAAAGCTAGTTAGTCTACTAAGCTATCTAGATAATTTTCCCTATTGCCTGCCTTGTCTACGACCTCTAGCGGACCTCGTTGTTGCTCTATAGCCTTAGCAAAGCCTATTCTTTACTAAAGCCTTCTATAACTACTTCTATATAATCTTAATATTATTAAGCCCTATAAAGCTAATATTAACGTCTACTTTAACCTTTGTGCGTTTATTAGGCTTTAGATTCTTAACTTAAGCCTTAAGTCTAGTAATACGCGTCTTAGCTGCAGCTAGCTTAGTTAATTGCTACAACTAACCCTTTATTAGCACCTTATCTACTTGCCGTTACGCCCTAGATCCTTATCTATCTACTAGATTTGCTAATAGACAAGGTATCTCTTAAGGTCTAGATAGTGTACGAACTATAGGTGATTGCTTGCGCTTCTAGAGTAGGCTTAGAGTTATTAGAGGTACTATAGCCTTCTAATTACATAGTAGTTGTAAAGAATTAAAGATCTTTCTAGGGTTATATAGATGTATACTAGCTGTATAGAACCCTATTATAATATAATTAGGTATAATATAGCCTTAAGCGTCTGCGTATAGTATAAGGAAGCGATTGCGCTTAATTAGTGCTATATCGGATAGGGCTAACAGCCTATCTAGCTCCTAATAGTAATTCTGCTTTAGTGGGCTAAAGAATAACAGATTAAGAGGCTAAAGTAGGTTCAAAGTATAAGGAGGCAAGTATAGGACAAAGATCTAATTAGTTTTAGCTATCTATATAAATTCTATTATTATATATAAGCTATAACTATTGCAAATAAGAAGGCGCTAGTTAAATAAGTTGTTAGGCGTACTTTCTAGTAGAAATTTAGTCTCTAGCTACTACAAACTAATATTATTTAATATCTAGCTATTTTTAGATACTATATAGTGCTAATTAGACGTATTATTAATAGGAAACTAGGTACTTTGAAGCTCTACTCCCTTAAACATAATAAGAGGCTTAATAGAGCGGCACTTAGCGATAGCGCATTCTATAATTAATACCTAATTAGTTAATCTAGACTCTTCTACGTACGTACGCTTAGATCCTAACTTTGTTATAGGTCCTAGTACCCTTCTATTACTACTACTGCCTTGCTAAAGGCTTTTTTTGTCTATATTCTAGATATTAGATAGTTTAATATAGTGTTTGCCAATAATAGCCTTTAATATAGTAAAGAACCCTTTAAGAGTTAATTTATCTAACCTATTAACACGTGCTTTATTAAGTAATTAACTAATTAGGGTAGTAATAGTTAGATTACAAGCTCTAAAGCTAGCAATCTAATTCTTGCCTATAGGAATATAGTCGCTATTAACGCGTGTAATATAATTAGCTATTTTGCGTATAGTAGCATAGCTTAGAGCGCGCTAAAGGCTATACTCCTTAACTATCTAATTAGCGAGCTATCTCTCCTAATTAGGAGAGAGCTTCTAGCATAGTAACTGTGCAGATACTACATTAGTGCAGCTATTAAGGCGGTTTTAAAGTTTAGAGGGTAGGATTGCGTAGTCTAAGGCTATAGACTATACTAAGACGCCTTGCAGTATCTTAGCTTTATATATTATATACTTTAAATTATAGGGACTATATAAAGGCTCTTTATTTATAATTATACATAATAATTATATATAGTTGTAGAGATATTATAGTTAGAAGAATTCTATGTGCGCGAACGCGTTGCGCGCGATAGGTAGGGTGCGCCATAGGTTAGTAGGGCGGCTTACTACTAGTAGAGAAGCAAGTATAGACATAGCTATATATAGAGGGTTATATTTAGGCAAAGGGCTATTTTAAGCTATATTATACTATGGCAAATAGAATATAACTCTAGTAATAGATCTATAAAGCACGTAGTAATAAAGGGTACTATTCTAACTTTTTAAAAATAGTAGTAGTAGAAGTTATGGCTATAATATATTTTAATTTATTACGCACGTTAGTGTCTACGTAAAGAAGAACTTCTTACTACTTATTCTCTAGACACTTTGTGCTTATATATATTAGGCTTAACAAGGTGCTAGACTAAGTCTCTATCTTAGGAGTTTTTTTTTAGTGTCCTTTTACTCTAATAATTTAGAAAGGATTAAACGAAGTAATATAGGAAATACTAAGCACTTTAATAAGTTTTTATACTATATATATAAGCTAGACAAATATATAAGAAGGTTTTATATATTAGAAAAGTGTAAAGTTTATCCTTAATAAATAGGCAAGCAAGTCCACTACTAGTAATAATTAGAGAAACAATAGCGTAATATATAATAGTCTAGATCTTTATATTTTTTTTAATAAGCGCTATTATAAAAGTACTTAATAAGTCGTCTAAGGCGAAATTAGTCTTATCTAGAGGACTAGACCAGTTTAAAAAACTTAATATTATTCTTCTAAATCTTTCTAAGAGTGTAAATTAATCCAAGTGTTTATCTAAGTATAATAAAAGTATAGAATACTAAACCGCCTATATAAGTTATAGACTTTCTTACTATAAGGCTTAAGTCTTATAAAATATATAAAGCAGAAACGCTAATAGCTCCTACTTATAGTCTAGATATAACAAAATTAATTGTTATGGCTAGATAAAAAAGAGGGTTATAGGTCTTCTTTAGACTAGAAGCGAGTTTTTTAAAGGTAAGAATCTAGCTACTATTAGTATTGCCTCTTAGAAGCAACTTACTAATCTTAAACGCCTATCTATTTAACCCAGTCTAACTTAACAACTATATTAAGGCTTATTTTAGCGCCCTTCTCTAATCTACAAAGAATAAAGCGTATAAAATAATAAGTAAGATAGTAATAGTAATAAATAAACAGCATTACTAATTACTAGCTGTTTTTCGCAACTTTAATAATAGAAATATAGATAATATATTAATAAAAAGGGCAGTACTATATTCTAAGAAATTAAATGAATCTATTATATAACAGATCTAGCGAGCAAAAAAGCCAACTAGTAAAAAAAGGTAGTTAGGCGTAAAATGTAGGCAAAGGACAAAGGCCTTATTAGAAAGCGTGCATATATAGCTTATAGGACTCGTAAAAAAAACTACTTCTTTACTAACTAATTGGCTTCTTTTATTTATATAAGTTATATTAGTACTTAGAATATATAATATTCTCTTAACTAGACTAGTAAGTAGTAAGAACATACAAGCCTTTAGGCATACGGCAAATCTATTTTACTTCTATTTGCTTACTAGTATACGCTAATTATTTACTTCTAAAAAGCAGTAAGCAATTTAATACTTAATATTCTTTGACTATTTATTTACTATTCCTATTATAGTTAATAAGGAAAACTAATCTAGATTTCTGCCAAAGGTTCTATTCTAATTTCGATTCCGACAACCCTAGTTATCCGCTAGCATAGAGTTCTATAGGCCGCGGCTATATATTCTAGTAAAGAATCTAATAAATAGAAAAAGACTTTAGAGGTAAAATAACCTCTTCTATAGTAAGATAGTTATATTTAATAGCTATACCTTAAGGGAACTACCTTACTAGCCTATATATATATGTAAACTTTCTATATTAGTATAGCGCAAATAGTAGATACACAATTCCCGATTTTACCTAGTCTAGAAATACGCACGCGCGAGACTCTACTTAGCATTAATAGGAGTTTACTTTAATTTAAGTAATAATCTATTACTTAAATTAAAGCCTTCTCGCAGAGACTATTAACTTCTTTTATAGGGGAGACTACTACGTTTAATAAAAATATAGAGCAGTTAATATAGCTACTAGAAAAATACTTACTAGATAAAATTATTAACTATAAGGTAGGTTACTCTAGCAATAGACTGTATAATATTTACTAACCTCTATTAAGAAAGCGAGATTTGCCTTTATTAGATTTTTTAGACAAGGAATAAAGGCTTATAAGTAACTTCTTACTAAATAATGCCAACCTGCAAACTGCAGTTAAAGAAAATAACTTTTGGGTTTAATTAAGCAAAGACAACCTATTAATTTAAGTCGGGGAATAAAGTATCCTAAGAAGCGCCAAACTCGAGCTTAGACTTAAATAGAGACTAAATAGTGTGCTTATTATATCTTTATATTTAATAGAAATTGTAAATCGTGCTTAATCCTGCATTATATAGCTCTACACGCCTACTTCTAGAGAATATTCTTCTAAGAGCTAGCTAAACTTAATTTTTATGCCTTTGCTTCTTTAGTGCCTTTATTTCTTTTTTTTATTTTGGGTTCCTTATATATATTACCCTCTGTTAAACGCAACAATTTTGCCAAGACTACTTAACTTTAGGTTTTATTATTCTTGGCTACTTTTATAGTTCTTTTCTTATTAGCACTAATATCTTAGTCGATTAGATATTTTTAACGGTTTATATTAAGCGAATATAGGCTTTATGCTACTACTAGAGGTTTACTAGATAAGAATCTATAAAACAAGTTACTAAAATATAATTAGTATAGCTCTTATAGATGTATAAAATAGTAATATTATTATATTAATCCTTTACCTTTAGTATACATCCTTTAATACTACTGTCTACAACTAGATAATACTATAGAAGGTAAGAAGAAGACAAAAAGGCTGCGCGGGTTAAGAATATATATTAGTTATTAATAAGCGGCAATGATATAACAAAGTAACACCTAATTATAGGCAAATTAAGAAGATTATAAATAGAGTTTATTAGATTTAATATAAGTAATATAGTCTATCTATAGTATTAGGTTATCTACTTATAATAGATAAGAGATAGCTAGTAAATATAAAGTGAATTTTGTACAGCTAACGCTTATATTAATCTTCTTCTAGTAGATAAAATTATAATTTACACTTTATAACCCTTACTAAGCTAGGCGCCTATAAGATATATAAGCCTACTTATAAACGCGACTACTTTAGCAAACCCCAAAGAGCTTATATAAAAAATAAGGGTCTAGACACTTAGCAGAAACTAGGTAACCTATTTAAGAGTTGCCGAAAGCATAGTATATATAGATGCCATAAAAACGCTTATGCTAATAACGTAAGGTAAGCGGATAGTAAGGTTATTAAGAGTTAAGGCTAGATTTATAAATATATATAGCGCCGTAGAAATCTTAGTTAACTTACTATTAAGACTAAGTTATATACTATACTTATATTTTATAATAAAAAGTATCGCTTTAATAGTAGTAGTACTTAATAAGAGTCTAAAATAATTTATAATAATACTACTAATAACTATAAAAGAGCCTACTATAAGTAAATATAAACTATTAGATATAGTATTATAAGTAAACTACTAGATAAAAAATAATAGTATAGATAGTAGTAGTTACAATAATTAAAAGGCTACTATTAGTAGAAAATAGGTACGTAAGTCAGTAATAAAGTAGTAAAAAGAATAGAACCTCTTATATAGCTACTAGCCCTATATAGGTTACTACTACTTTTTAAAAGCATAGCTAGTATTTATAGTAAGGCCAATTAGAGGCCGAATAGACGGCTAGTAGTAAGTAGACTAGAAACTTCTAGCGTTCTAAAAAGTGTTATATATGCTTAGTTAATAAGTATAAAGAGTTAAATTAATTTATAAGTAAATAAGCCACAATATATAATAATTTAATAGCCTTACAAATATAGACGGCTAGAAGAAAATAATATAGAATAGAGGTTACACTATTACTATTAATAGTGCACAAGACGCTATATTTTATAAAATGCATAAGTATTACTTACTTTTTCTATCTACTAATTTGTCTAATAACTATAGTCTCCTATTAGGTACGGGTACTGTTAGAACGCCGCTAAGATAGATCTGAGCTAAAATCTAGCATAGTAATTATTTAAGCTTCTATAAAGGCATATCTTTTAGTTTAGTAGTATTCTCTATATATATGCTCCTAGACGTAGCTAATAAATATAATTAAAAAACTAGAGTATTTGCGCGCATACTTATCCCCTATTCACTAAGCTCCCAATATATAGACTTAGCTAAACGCTATAGAATTCCCATTTTAATTGCTACTTTCTGCTATATCTAGTCCTTAAAACTAATCTATATTATTAGTATATAGAATAGCTTAAATAAATATAATAATTACTAATAAAGCTATAATATACTATAATTAAATAGAATTTTACGTACTAAGTGTAAAGTCTTATAAGCTTATTCTTCTTTTCTTTGTCCTAGACAGCGCGCTTCTCTAAGTAGTTTTAGTAGCGTAGATAGTATAAGATAGAACTTCTACCTAGCAGGTGTTTAGCAATGTTATCCCATTTTATATCCTAGCCACGTAATTTAATAATTAGATTATTCTCCTCATATATCTACTTAGACTACTTAGACTACTTTTTAGCTAGTAGTTTTTCTAGTATTAGCGTTTAAGATACGGCGTGTTTAAGTATTTAGATAATCTATTTAAGCCTAGTAGGCCTAGCTAAATTATAGCACTTACTATAGTTCTAGAGTAAAGTTAGCCTAGATCTAGATGCTAATAAGGCTCTGTAATAGCTATAAGAATAGGCCTACCCTATATAGATATAGCAAAAGCCGGTTAGTACACTAAATAGGTATATTTAGATAGAGATATTCTATAGGCTAGTATTACTACTATATTAGCGGGGAAAGTAGTAATATACACTAAAGAGAAATAGTAATTAGAAACTACTCTACGCAAAGACTAATAAGCTTACCTTATAGGATACTTGTCTCTGCCAGGTAGGTTTTATTTACTTAGTAGAACTAGAGAATTATTATCCTTAGTTAAAGCGACCCTATAGATATCGTCCTAATTACTAAAATCAGAGCTACTATTAATATCTTTATCCCGTTTCTAAACTGCCCACACTTAAATTATAAACATAGCAAGTTATTTAAACTATTAAATATATTTAGCTATACATCTACCTCTCCTATAAACGTAGTCCTCATTATTAATTATAATAGTACTATCTAATATTATAACCCAGAAAGCTAAGACTGGCTAGTCTAGTTCCTTAGTAGCACACTTAAATAAGGTTTCTATAATCCTTTCCTTAAAAATTATAAATATGTATTATTTGTTATATGACTTCTAACTAACGCAAAAGCCTCTTAATATAGAAATAGAGCTTCTTTAGTATTGTATCTTTAGCGCTATAAAGCTGCTAGAACTCTATCCACGTTAATTCTTTAAACTAGTATCTTAATATAGTGTATAAAGAATCTTTTTTAAAACAGTAGTGTATTAGCACTTTAATAAATATAACTATTCCGTATTACTAAATCTAATTAATTATAGAAACCTAAGGAAGGATAGTTAGATATATAGTAAAGGCATACTAATAAGTGTAACGGTAACTGCTGGCCTCCCTGCCAAGCACTCCCCATCACCTTTCCTTCACACCCTATTTCCCCTATCTGCGCCTTTTACCTTCCTAAAAGGCGCCTTTCCTAGTTAGTGTTAGCGTGGTAGTTAGCGTGGGCTCGTGCCCCACGCCGCCCTCTATATAAGAAAGGGCCCCCCAGGTCCCTTTCTTATCCACTGTCTTAGAATAGTATCAATTCAACTAGCTCTTTCAACTATTCTAGCTGTCCCCGATAGGTTAGCCCTGTAAGGAATTGTTCAGTCCTTACATTATTCTAAGACCAACCATTTTATTTGGCCGTGGACGGCGACATAATATCTACTCCTCCCTTAAGACGCTGCCCGCGGGCGGTCGAATTAGTGGAAGTTTTACCTTGTTAGTCACTAGTTGTGCTAGGCGGTTGCCTAAGGTCTGCGAGACCGCTAATACGACTCCTCTGCCCGCTGCGAGTAGGTAAGGGCGTATTAGTTTGTTAGTCACTGGGAAGGATCCCAGCGCCAGGGAGTTTGTGTTTCACTGCCCTGAGGTCTATTGAGAGAGGCCGCTTCTGAGTCCCGCCTCTGCTTGTCGCACAAGGTAGGAAGTTTGTTAGTCACTGGGAAGGATCCCCAGCGCCAGGGAGTTTGTGTTTCACTGCCCTGAGGTCTATTGAGAGAGGCCGCTTCTGAGTCCCGCCTCTGCTTGTCGCACGAGGGTAGGAAGTTTGTTAGTCGCTGGGAAGGATCCCCAGCGCCAGGGAGTTTGTGTTTCACTGCCCTGAGGTCTATTGAGAGAGGCCGCTTCTGAGTCCCGCCTCTGCTTGTCGCACGAGGGTAGGAAGTTTGTTAGTCGCTGGGAAGGATCCCCAGCGCCAGGGAGTTTGTGTTTCACTGCCCTGAGGTCATTGAGAGAGGCCGCTTCTGAGTCGCCTCTGCTTGTCGCACGAGGGTAGGAAGTTTGTTAGTCGCTGGGAAGGATCCCCAGCGCCAGGGAGTTTGTGTTTCACTGCCCTAAGGTCTATTAAGAGAGGCCGCTTCAAAAAGTCCCAACGTTCTAAGAACCAACCAAACATTCAACAACAATCAACAAACAATCAACAAACAACAACCACCCCACTACTGCCCGCACTATGGCTAACCGCCGCCCTTCAATCCAAGAGACTCCTGGAACGTTCCCTGCGTCCTCTGTACCCCCAGACAGCTCCAGGATCGAAGATACAGAGGTGGACGTTCGCCTGTACCCCGCCAACAATAGTCTACACAACATTCGCCTTAAGAAGATTTCCCCACTTAACCCCAGCCCTACAAAGAAAAAGAGCATCATCAAACTACTAGAAAAGGTCTACCCCAAAGGAATTCTTTACAACTCACAGCACAAGCACTACGTCGCTACACTCTAAGCGGACCAGCTAACCGACAAATTTGCGACAGCAGAGCTTGAGTGGCTTGCGCACCAAGGCGAAGCTGAACTCAAAGCTACCGGCAAGTATAACGCGTTTACGGGAAAATTCGAGCCAGACTAATCAATCCAGCACGGTTTGGAAATGAAACAGTTACTGGCCACCTGTCAGCTTCGGGCTCGATATCGCTTTTCTCGAGGTCTGTTTTTGGAGACAGCACCAGATTTGGTGACCAGGGCTGTTACAAAGTCCAAAGAAGACCCTGAATGGGAGGTCCTCGTTCGGGCCTTGTGCGAGCGCGCTGATATGTTTGAACAAGCTTATGCTATACTTAAGGCAACAACACCTCACCACCCAGTGTACGCAGTCTTGGAAGATTCCGACTTACAGTCCGATATTGCCGATCAGGCAGCCATTGGACAAGACTTGTTCAGCCCCGAGAAAGTTCTCCCCTCTGTCGAAGATCGTCATGGTCCGAAACACCGCACTGAAGTCCCCTTGAAACCCCCCGGCCCAGGAACGCCCCGCCCAGCCGCGCCCCAACGTGCACCGCGAAATCCGCCCCAGCTCGCGGTGCCCACTCCACAACAGGAGGACACCCTTCGCTACTCCCCAGTCCCCGGATACGTGCAAACCAAGCTCGCCAACGGCGCCTGGATGGACGTGCCCTGGGGCAGACACGCTTCCGCCGCCCCCTCTAGTGTGTCTAAGCTAGGACGCTCTGCGAAGCTACCCGACGTTGACAAGTACTACAGAAAAGGTCAATCTAGCCCTAGCATCAAAGATTAGCTAGAGGATATGCGCAACAAAATCCGCGTAAACGCAGACTATTACTAAGGCGACAACAACAAAGACGATCAAGACAACTAAGCAGAAGCCATCCTTAGCCGCCTTAGAGGCGCGCCTTGAGAGGCAGCGCGAAATTGGCGTCGAACGAATTAGGCCCTCTAAGAAGACTGTGGACCTGAAGCACTCTTTGAATTTCTAGAAGAGACTTATTGCAACCCCTTCGCTCCCCAGCGGGCACGCAAGAAGTTTCACAAGCTCTTCCTCTTTAATAGAATGGACGCCTAGACGTTCCTGCAGGCTTTTAAGAGCCTAGCTAGGAAAGGTAGACTAGACGCAAAAACTTAGAAGGACGAATTATGACTTAAGTTGACTGGGAGTCTTAAGTTGATGCTTTGGAAAGAGATGGAAGACTCTAACGTTGACTACCCAGCGATTAAACGCCAGATAACCGCCGCCAGCCGTACTCTCCGCGACAACAACACGACAAACCCGTTTCAGGCGCGTACGAGGACCCCTTACAAGGCATCACCCTCTGGATCAAAGCCCTCGTACACGGCAGCTGAACAACCAACGCCCCGCTCTGGACCCGCTGTTCCCTTCTCGCCCCTCCACAGTCACGATAAGACGTGGTGCATTCAGCACAACGCCTGTTTTTGATGTGGTAAGACGGAGAACAAACACTTAAGCCGCTGCGACTGTTTTAAGAAGACAGCTATATAAGCGAATATACAAGCAGTGGACGATCTTGATTTGACCGAACTTGGTATCGCCTACTACTCCGATTTGGAGGCAGGTGATTCGTCAGATGACGAGGCTTTAAATGCGCGCTACTAGACCACTCCGACCTAGTAGCTTACATAGGGGCCACCGAACCAATCGATCTGGACAAACCGCAATTCTAATTACGAAACACAGATGCCAAACTGATATCGCTGCCCGTGGGCGGCAAGACACTGAGAGTTCTTGAGCTGTTCGGAGGCCCTTAGCTGGTCATGCCAGTGCAAATCGTATTCCAAGGGTTGGCTCTCAGGTTGCGAGCCTTGATGGACACCGGTGCTAGCGCTTACAACCTCGTCGCTTTAAGGTATATGAAGGCTGTCTGAAAACAGCTCAAAGCCAAACTACTCCGCCTGAAGACACCGATTCCCTTTAAGAACTTCGCAGGAAAGAGAAGCGCGAAAGTGGACACCTGTTTCACAGCCTAGCTTAACATTGACGGACGCAGTATTACCACATGGTTCGTTTTCTGTGAAATAGGGGACTACGATCTTATCGTTGGTAGAAAATTTTTTGAGCAGGCCAACTGCCTGGTTGACGCTCGGGACCGCCGCCTTTGTTGGAAAGATGACAAGAATCTAACCTTTGCCGGCAACCTCGTCCTACCGCGGACTTCTCCACCACCCGACCCCTCCCACCAGGACGACGCCACTCGACGGGATGGTCTACTCGAAAAGCAGGACCATACCTGCCGAACGACTCGCTTATTAAAAGCTGACCAGAGTATCTCTAAGGAAATCTCTGTTCAGCTTCCCAGCCCCACCATCTCGTTCATCGGCACATACTCACAGGCTTACCGGAAACCGAGCTGTGAGGACGACTTCGATGGAAATGGTAGCGTAGAGGCTGTCGAGCTGTCTTCCTCGGACGACGAGTCGCCTGTTGGTCACCCCGTCCCCGCTACCCAAGGAAGCCACCAGCAAGACCAGCCCCCAGGAATTGTGCGGCAGGATCCAGGTATCACCCCTAGCCCTAGACCTGGAGACTGTGATCCTACCAGAGAAGCTGATCCGAAGATCAGACAGCTCTTGCAGGAATTAACTATTCAATTCGACCCACCCCGGCCAAAACGACCTAGGATGACTCCCTTCCGCCCCACCGAATCACTAACGCGGCAGGAGAACTTGCGGAAGATGAACGATAAATTGCGTTCAGCAGACCCACCAGACCCATAGGATCCGGCCGACCTCCCAGAACTCATTCAGGCGCCAACACGGGAACAATTGTACGCTGCCGGCTTTGACGTCAACACAGTGAGCGCCGCAGCCTTCGCTTTGAACAGCGGCCACAAGTCCAACGCGATCATCGGTTGTACTAGCCCCTACGAGCTGGCCAAACTCATAGAGGACCGCGAGAGCGAGAGGCGCGGTCCGGAAAACAAATCCCAAGTCGACCTGCTCGCCGAGATGGAACAAGCGCTTCCCTGGCCCGGATACGCCGGAGCGGAGCCCGCCCATTTTTCAAAAGCAGATTCCAACGCCCTCCCGCCTTACCAAAAGGGCGTCGATCACAATGTCGACCTCACTAAAGACCCGTCCACGCTTACCACCTCGCCTTTGTACAGCATGTCCTTAGAACACCTCAAACTCCTCAAAGCCTACATCAACGACCACATTGAGCGCGGGTTTATCGTCCCTAGTGACGCCAGCTTCGCTTTGCCGGTGTTATTTGCCAAAAAACCAGGCGGAGGTTGGCGCTTTTGCGTTGATTACCGCCGGCTTAATGCCATTACTAAAAAAGACGTTATAGCGATCCCACTCATCAAGGAGACACTTATGCGCCTCTCTAGAGCGAGACTCTTCACCAAGCTTAACATTCGCCAAGCATTCTACCAAATCCAGCTCACCCCAGAGACTGAAGCGCTGACTACTTTTCGAACCCAGTATAGAAATTACAAGTACAGGGTCTTACCCTTTAGTCTCTACAACGGTCCTGCCACCTTTCAACAGTTTATTAACAGCGTCCTGGGCAATTATCTAGACAACTTCTGTACGGCATACATCAACAACATCCTCATCTTTTCTGACGATCCCCTAGAACACGAAGAACATGTTCGCAAGGTCCTACTTTGCTTAAGGGACGCTGGTCTCTAAGCTAATCTCAAGAAATGCGAATTCGCCGTAACGGAAACTAAGTTCTTGGGATACATTATTAGCACTGAAGGAATCCGTAAGGACCCCGCGAAGACCGCTGCGGTTCGGGAATGGAAAGAGCCCACAACACTCAAGGCATTGCAGAGCTTTTTGGGCTTCTGCAACTACTACCGCTCTTTCCTTCCTTACTACGGTCGGGTCGTTCGCCCCCTGACCAAACTACTGAAAAACAGTGCCTTCCACACTTTCGGAGAACAGGAGCGCGCCGCTTTCGAGGCCGCAAAGCAACTCGTCGCCAGCGACGTCCTAGTCTCCTGGTACTCCCCATTTCGGATCACCCGCATGGAAACCGACTCTAGTAACGGCGTCAATGCGGGCTCTCTTAGTCAACTGCAATCGGACGGCACATGGCGCCCGGTTGCATGGTATTCGAAATCACTAAAGCCCGCTGAGTTAAATTACGACATTCACGACAAAGAGATGTTAGCAGTTATGCGGGGCCTTTCGGAATGGAGAGCGCAGCTAATTGGTCTCCAAACCGCCGAGCCCTTTGATATCATTACTGATCATCGGGCCCTTGAATACTTCAGCACCAAGCGTGAGCTCTCTCCACGGCAAGCCCGTTAGTCTGAGAAGCTGTCCGAGTACCATTGTCGAATCACGTACCGACCAGGCACCGCAAATGTTGTGGCCGATGCGTTATCTAGGAAACAGGACGAGCTAAAGTCGCAGAAGGAAAAGGATCGAGAGGCTCGAACCCGGTTTTTTCTCCCACACCCACCGGATACCGCCGAAGCAGCCCTAGTAGCTGTCACGATCGCAGACCAGGAGGAAGGAAAAGTCGATATGCGCTCTGTCGGCAAAACGCCGAACGCTGAGAGGTGGTTTCTAACCAATTCCAAATCCACCAATTCACCTCCAACTACTTTCCTTAATATCTCCACTATATGGCAACCAAATTGGACACAAAGGCCACCGTTCGAACTGTAGGGGCCTGTTGCCCCTATTGCAACCCTCTTCGGCCCTAAAATAGTGCTGGTTACGTTGAAAATCCGCCAAAACACCCTATTTTCACGTACTTTCCTTCCTATTTTCGGACCTTAAAAGGGGGGTTATGTAACGGTAACTGCTGGCCTCCCTGCCAAGCACTCCCATCACCTTTCCTTCACACCTATTTCCCCTATCTGCGCCTTTTACCTTCCTAAAAGGCGCCTTTCCTAGTTAGTGTTAGCGTGGTAGTTAGCGTGGGCTCGTGCCCCACGCCGCCCTCTATATAAGAAAGGGCCCCCCAGGTCCCTTTCTTATCCACTGTCTTAGAATAGTATCAATTCAACTAGCTCTTTCAACTATTCTAGCTGTCCCCGATAGGTTAGCCCTGTAAGGAATTGTTCAGTCCTTACACGTTCTGCGATTAACGTTATACAGCCCGGCTGCTACTCGCTCTGTAATATTTAGGTCTTGTTCGATAGCTCTAATAGCAATAAGTAATCGAGCTTTATTAGATGGCTTAGAAGACATAGTAGGTAGTTGTATTATAATGGTATTGTTAGTGATAGTAGGGTCTTGGCAAAGGTAGCGCGCTTACTAGTGTGGGTTACTCGCTAGTAAACCACGTTACTCTTTTTTTTAGATAGAAGTTAGGTTTTATTATTTAATACTAAGGCGGCAATAAGTTTGCCAAGATATAGTATTATAGAGAGAACTTTATAGAGTAATATTAGGTAAATAAAAAATAGTTCTAGTTACTAGTGTAGTAGAGACATAGTTTAAAAATAAGCTAGTAGGTATAATATAGCTCTTTAAGTGTTAATAAAAACAAATTGCGAAGTATTAGAGAGATAGAAGATAATAATTTTTGTTAGCAATACTAGACCTAAACAGCACCTAGTGTACTAAACTACATAACCTAATATTTCTTATACTACTCTCTAACGTGCGGAGAGTTAGTTTATAATAGAAAACTAATATTCTATTAGTATACCTAATAAGTTGCCAAGGGCCTTCTGCTAGGACCTTAATTATTCTAGGAACTATTGCTAGTTACCTCTAAGTGTTATCTTTCCTTATTAGACAGAGCGCGTAAATAAGAATCTAGAATTATAGGTTAATTATTTAGAGCGCTATTTAACGTATTCTCTATAGTTTAGTAATCGTGGTTGTTAATGTTTCTATTCACGTTTTAGGAAGCACTGCCTTATTAGCCTGAGGGTAAAGACATATTTAATAATCTAGAGGCGTCTAATTAATTACTAGACATAATAAATAAGTGTTATAAAAAGGACTTAAAGGATTTTCCAAAGCTACTATTAATAGGTTGTCTAGAAACGCCCACTATTTATTCTTACCTTTGCGGTATAGTAAGGCTCTATAAAAGCTTCAAGCTACCCTTATATAGTAAGAGGTAACAACTAGGAATGTGAATTAATCTTAACTAATTAGAATATGCCGCTATTAGAGAAGTAAAGACAAATAGCGAGATGTTCCTAAAGAGATAAGATGAGACGAGCTTACCGTGATTACAAAGAAGTGTAACGGACGACTAATACTCTGCCAGAATGCATAGGCAGAGAAGTAACTTAGATAGTAGAGAATAAAGAACTTGCCTTAATCGCTAGGTATTATATATAGTGTCCTATACCCTTTGCCTACTTCTATACCTCTCTACTCTTCTTCTAAGTCCCCTGGTATATTTTACTATTAATAGTAATATATATTAATATAGTCTTAATACTATATAGAAGTGTTATTATAGTAGTAAGAAATATATCTTATTTGTGCTAAGCCTATAGGCGTAGTGCTAGCTTTATCTAACTAGATACTTAAAAAGTAGTGTTACTGTAAGTATAAAGAGGCTTATAGACTAAATAACTCTTAGTGTTAATTTTAGCTCAAGTTACTATAAAAATATATAAGGCCCTTAAAGCACTTATAATATCCGTTTAAATTGCGAATTAATATATTATATAAAAAGATATACTATTACTAAGTATATTAGAAATTTTTTTAAAACTTTAGGAAACTTTAAAAACTTTAGAAAACTTTAGAGAACTTTAGGGCAGCTGTAAATTAAAAACTAATATAAAATAGCTTCGATATATACGCTACCTAATTATATAATAGTACTCCTTATTTATTATTTCTAAGCACTGCTCTATTAATGGGTACTTTTAGGCCCATATTAGCTAAGAGTACAAACCTATTAGATAAGATTCCTATTTAAGCCAAGAGGTCATATCGCTTATTTCTTAGCTTAGTTAGCATTTGTTTTCTAGCGTTCCCTAATATTTCTAAATGTTCTCCTTTCTCCCTCTATATTATCTAATATTCTATAAACTTCCTAAAGGTTCTATTCTAAACTATTAGACTGTTATAGCATCTCGACATTTGTCCCATATTAATAAAATCTTAAAAGATATAGATTTACGCTAGACTATCCTATTAAAATATCGTGTAACTTTTAAAGGATAGCTAGTTATAGTGTATAAACCGCTTACCTACTAGCAATCTAGAGAGGTACTATATTCTTATTAAGAAATTTAGTTATAATATATATAAAAAAAGGCGTAGAGTGTATATCTAGAAATTCTTAATAATACACCTTATATTTTCCTACCTTTTATTCTCGCTACCCCTCTTATAGTTTGTAAGCGCTTTAATCTATTTAACTTTTAGTAAAGTTATAAATAAAAGTACTAAATTTAACTTAATAGTAACGCAAAGACTATTATAGAAGATGTAGCTAATAAAAAGGGGATTAGTAAAAGTCCTTACTATAAGAGGTTAGTAGATTAACTATTTCTAAAAGGTTTGTATTTCTCTACATATTTAGTAGAGCTAATAGTAAATAAGTTTCTTTTCCGCGCTTAAAGCCTATTACTATAGTAGAAACTTATATACGCGAGGCGTATAATATAGCAAACGCTAATTAAATTCGTATAATTTTTAGTAATTATATTAGCAATACTACTAAGAAAGCCCTAATATAGTTACGTAAGAAAGTAAAGACTTAATTACTCTAGGTTACAAAATGTGTAAGCATAAGCTTTCTCTAATAAAATTTTCAAGACGCTATTATTTTGCTAAATACTAGACTTACTTACAAGCTTACTAGGATCATATTTCTATAAATAAGCCATTTTACTATCCCTCCTCTAAATAAATATAAAGACGGCAATAAAGAAGTGCCTACAAAAGTCTAAATAATATTAAAACATTAAGAAGGCTCCTTACTTAGTAAACTAGAGGATAATACATATTTTATATTAGAGGGGGCATCTATCTCTACTATAAGGTTGATATTCCACCCTTATAGTTATAATACAATTAAGAAGAGCTAGTTATAGATATAGAAGAAGAAATATTGCCTTTTAGATATAATAAACTGCGTTATATTACAAATAAGTTATAGGAAGCCCTAATACAGCACTATACGTTTACGTATTAAATTTTATAATAGTATTTATATAGTTAAAAATTTATATACAAATCCTATATTCTCTAAGAGTATTATATTCTCTACTTTCCTCTAATAATATAAACCTCTACCTCTACTAGGAGGTCTATTTCTCTATCCTCTAATATTAACCAAATGTCTTTACCCTTCTTATTTTAGAAAGCAATATTCTTGCATTCTAAAAAATAGACCTTTTTCTTAAAATCCTACATAACTGTATAGTTAATTAGTTGCTTCTTATAGTTATTAAACAAGTCTAATAAGACTAAAGGCTTTTCTAGTAATTGCGCTATAATGATTAGATTATTTTTTAATATCTTATAAGCTATCTATACTAAGATCTATTCTAATATAGCTTTCTTTATTAAAGATTTTTATTGTGTAGAGATTCTAACCAAGGTTAAGTTCGCACTATATATAGAGAGAAGTAAAATAGGAGGCACTAAAACGTAGTACCTAGCACATAGTAGTAGTAATAAAATATACGAAAAATAATAATTATTTTATTATTAACTTTCCTTATAGTAGTATTGTTAATAGTAGTCTATAAATAGTCTGCTATCTAGTATAACTAAGTTTTATATATGTTATAATTGTTGTTGTTATTATTACTATAAAAAATATTATTAAAGAAATTATTAATTACGTAATATAGTGGTCGGTTAAATAGTTGGCCCGAGATCACATAATATTACAAATAAACCCCAGGGAAGAAATAGCTTTCTTTATATCTCTATCTTCTGTTTAGGTTATTTGCGCTTTTTATTTAATTAAGGTTACTTAGCGCGTTATAGCTTAGATAATATAGATTCTATTTTAGCTATATTAGCTTTATCCTTAACCTTTGCAAACTAGAGATCCTATACTATTTCTATATAGATAGCTTAAAAATAGAGGTTAGTTAATAAGGTTTAGTATTTAGAATATATTCTAAAGTGTTAGGCACTAGAGACCCGCCTAACTATATTATAAGCTAACTATATTATAAGCTAACTATATTATAAGCTAACTATATTATAAGCTAAGCGGGGCAGAAGGCTATATACACTTAGGCGTTAGGTATTTACAATAATATAGAACCTACTAATATTTCTAAAGTACTTAATTTCTAAATATATATATGCTAACACTTTGTTAGTAATATAAATATAGAACTTAATATATAGGAAACAGCTAGTAGTGCAGACACTTTGGATTCTTACTAGAGTAAAAGAACTCGCTTAGGAAGAAATCTATTATAGTATTAATAATATTATAACTACTAAGACGCTAGGCATAATAACCCAAACTAATAATAGCACATTTTCGGCGCTATAGAATTGCTCTACCCCACTATTTAGCGGAGAGGTTATTTGGCTCTTAGGCTAGTACGCTAGTAATATTATATATTTAGAAAGCCGCACAACTCTTACTTTTATATACTATATTGCGACCTAATATATTGCCTACATTTATTAAATAATCTTTAGGAGAGACTAGCCAGTAGTTTATTAGGAATTAGAGTACTAATATACTAGATAAGTATACTAAAGATAAATAGAGCGTCTATCTCTTTACTAGAAAATAACTAACCCTTATACACTCTTATTCTAAAGCTATCTTTATTTATAAGCAGAACTCCCTCGTTAACCTTATAATTAGCTACTAATATTCTATACTTTAAGACTTAATTACTATGGCTACTATAGCCACTAGCGAACTAATTAACTATAAGACTTGCCCTAAGTACCAGCTTAGTAATACAATAGGCTAGTCTTATTAATATAAATACATAATATAAATTATAGCTTAGATTTAATTATTCTCTAATTACTTTTTTCTATATCTAATATATCTTTATATCTAGTAGCAACCTCTTTTATTCTAAACTCTTGCCTAATAGCATAGCTTACACTAACCTTTTACCTACTCCTTATAAGAAAAAACTAGTAGAGACGAGTAGTTTTGTACCTATCTAGAACTTTTGATAGAATATAGTAGACTCCTAGTTAATAATCCTAATAATACTTCTATTCTCTAATACTATAATATTTACTAGTCCTAGGTCTATATAATAGAAGTTAAATAATTCTATATAACTCTTTTATTACAAAGACTCTAAGAGGCAGGCTTATAACTAATAAAAAGAATATAGACCTAAAGTCTAGAGTCTCTATAAAGGTTCTATATTAGAAGGGTCGTAGGTTAAGAACTAGTGTTAAAGACTACACGCTTGTATTATTATTATCTTTTTTAATATTCTATAGACTAGTTTATTATAGAATTCTGTAATATTATTAGCTACCTATATATATTAATTAGTAGAGAGTGACTTCTATGCGTAATATAGTGTCTATCCTTTTAAGGCTTTAAGAATTAAGAAGAAATAGTTCTAGACAATATCTACCCTTAAAAAGATAATCTTAAGTACTAAAACCAAAGATATTCTTATAAATTATATTATATCACTTTAACGTTACATACTACTACGCTAGACTTTAACCTTAATAAAGGTGCTACTAATTTTTGAGACTACTGCCAACGTGCCTACGTAGTAAATGCGGTCGGCTGCGGAATTACCTAACAGACCTAAGTTATTTTCGGAAAATTTGCGAATATAGTATATTTTTATTATTATTTTTCTAACTAGCTATAGCGTTGCTTATTATAGTGTTAGCAGCTTTGCAGATATAAAGAAAGCTAACTAACTAATTATATAGGCTAATATAGGTAATAAAGTCTTTAATATAAGAGTCTATTAGGCTAAATAAATTAGCATAGCCATAATAGCAAATACTCTTAATAAACTAGAACAAAATATATAGTAAATAGGTATAAGGGCTTATAGCTATAGTTTAGGTACGTTTCTAATAATAAGATAGTAGAGAATAGTCTTAGAACAATATTAAAAATCTTAAGAGGCAAGTTTAAGGCCGCAAAGCGGTAGACACATTATAAGGTAGAGTAGTAATAGTAAAATAGACTTAGTTACGTTTTGTTATTTTATTATATATATAAAACGTATTAAGAATTCTAAGAATTTGCTAAGCGTAGTTATAAAAACGCCACGCTTCTTTAATACTAGCTTTATAGACGTTTTGCCAGCGCCTAAGAATAATAAGAGAACTCTTACTAGCCATAGGGCTATACGCTCCTATGGCTAAAATAGTACGTATAGTAACTTAGCGTTATAGTCGGCTTATATAGCTAGTTTATTTCGTAATATATAATACTATTTATTACTATCTTCTGTCTTACTAGCGCTATGTCTCTTATTATTCTTGTATATATTTCGCATTATATTTATTCTCCTATACTAGCAGCCCTATAATGGCTAGCAACACGCGCTCTCTATTTAGTACTTACCTAAGACCCCTAAAAACGTGTAATAAGCTATAAGTAATAGCTATTAAAATAGCATTACTGCGCTTTAAGAATAGTAACTTCAAACTAGCAAATACCTCGCGCGCAAAGAGGCTAGTAACCGTCTACTTAAAAAAGAAGCTTGTCTTATCTAGTCCGCCCACTAGGTTGAACTACGCAAGGCCGTCTATTAGAAGATAGAAGGCAATAAGTCTACCTTAGATAAGTTAATAATAGAGTAGAGGGTAGTAATAATAGTGTCTATCCTTTCCGCCCCTATATAGGCGTAGACAGAATAGCAATAAGAATTATATTTAAATTTCGCCCTATGTATTCCCTTAGCTTTATAACTAGAGGAATTATTACAAAGAATATTAACCACAATTTAGGCTAGATATTAAAAAGGGAAATATAATTTCTAAGAGAAAATATATATAATTTGGAATGCAAATATTATAGTAAAAAAAGGGCTTAGGTGCTATATTTACTTAAGCGCCTGCGTTTATAAATACTTACTAGGTTTTTCTCTTTACCTACTAGTGTCTAATTTCTCTACTTTATACCTATTTATCTTAAGCAAAGCGACCTAGTAAATCTGCGCTTTAATCCCGACTAACTACACTACTGCCTACCTATCTAGCTGCACCTTTGCCTTCTCTATAATTTAACTCTTAGTTTTAGTCTTTATTAATACAGCTATGGGTTAAGTTGGCAGATCCTTATAGCTAATATAGTTAAGGGATATTAATTACGTACAAATAATAGATAAGGCGGCACTTTACCTCCCCTAATATATTAAGTTTAAATATCTAGAAACTAGCTTTATATATCTATACTATCTATTCTATTTCTCTAGGCAATAAAGCAAATACAGTAGAGATATAGGGAGCCTTAAGAGAACTTAATAAAAGAAATACCTAAGCTTTTCTAAGCGCGTACTATTTAGGGGTGTAATATTTAACTAATTTAAATACTCTAAGGGTATATATTAAGTATATATAAATTCTTAAGGCAGCTTAGAACTTAATACATAGAACTATATATATTTATTATATAATTATAAATAAGCTAGCTATAAACTAAGAGTCCCTAGTAGGATAGGCGTAATATATATACTAATCTTACGTAATCTATTCTATAAGTAGCCTAAAAGTAGGTACTCTTAGAGAGAATTATAAAATAGTAATTATAGTAGTACTATATATTCTATATACTTATTAGAGGGCGTATTAAGTAATAAATATATATACCTTGTCTATAGTAAGCAATAGAAAAACTTACTTAAGAGCAATACTAAAATTATAGGATATCTATCTTATAAGTGTTATATTACAAAGTAGTTCGAGATATTAAAAAAAAGAATATGTCTAATGTGTAGATAAGATATTTCTAAGAAAAATATATATTTAAGCGAGATAGTATATATATACTTAGTTAGCCGCGTAGCGTTTTATAAAGAAGCTTACCTAATATTAGACTAAAGTTAATAACAGCCTATATTTAGTTGTATAACGCTACTTAGAAGACTTAGTAGAAATTAATAAATCTTTCTTACTAATAGTAATAACTCTAGCTCTAAAGAATTTCTGGCTTAGCATAGTCTGCGCTACGCATTCGATATTTTATTGCGTTTCTACCTTCTTACTTATAACCTCTCTTATCTTTAACTCTTGACAAGCCTAACCCCGAGCTTATATCCTCTTCTAACCCCTCTTTAATATCCTACCTCTATAGATTTGTCCCGCTTCTTATTTAGGTGCCTTTTATATTGCCTTTTTTAACTACCTCTGCGTCTTATTCTTCGCGGTTCTTTACTATAGCAGACAGGTTAAGATTAGAGATAATTAAGTCAAACTCTATTAGTAAAGAACTTAATACCTTTTGTAACTCTTTTAAATCTATCTATAAAGGCCTGGCTATCTTAGGCGCTAATATATTATACTATATTAGTAGGGAAGGTATAGCACATAACTAACTCGCGAAAATTCCTAATATTAAAAGGACTAAAAAATTCCGTCTTTAACCTAATATACACTTTGTAGGGTCTCTTCGCTATATATTTACTACTCTTAAATTAGAGTAATAGAGTTCTTCTTAGTAACCTATTAGCGCTAAGTTTAGCGGTCTACTTTGGCAACTTTAATATTAAGCATATTATACTACTTCTTAGAGTAGTTCTTAATAATAAGCCTATTAAAGTTATCTAGAATACTATCTACGCCGCCATTACCGCGTTTATAGCTTTTATAGTCGCTGAACTTATAACTTCTTTATAATTTGCTCTATTTCTTACTACTTTCTTCTAGTAAACGCTATAGTAGTATAATATAGGCAGCTTTGTAAACTCTACTAAACACTATAAATATATAAATAGCATGTTTAAGAAGAACCTAGGATAGCTATATATTAATATTTTTAATTTCTTTAAAGTCTACTTTAGTAGCGCTCTAAATCTAAAGTTAGTAATATAGACTATATTTAACAAGGGTAAAGAATGGGATAATCTGCTTTACTAAAAAAGAACGGCTAGTAGGGCTAGTCTAAAGGTATAAGAGAACACAACGTCTTAAGCTAGTTTATATTACTTATTAGCCAGTATCTAGACTTTATAATATAGAATTAGCCCGCCTTTAGGTCTTAATAGCGGCCGCTAGCATGGCCCTACTAGCCTATATAAGGCTTTACTGCTAACCGCAAGTTAAATATTAGCTTTATAGATAACTTAAGCGCTAGCGTTAACTCTAAGTGCTACTAGTTATAGATTCTTATACTAGGAGAACTTAAGAGTAATCTATTAGTAAATATAGCGTCTAAAGCGTGGCTTAATCTAGGGCAATATACGAGGAAGGTGTTTGTAGTCTAGAATAACTACTATTTTATATTTGGCTTTACCCTATATAAGTCCCTTATACGGCTATAAAAATTTAACTAACTAGGTAGTATAGCGTCTAAATAATTTAATATTAACAAAGATAGACTATAGTTTGTGTCTACTATACTTAGGTTCTTATGGCTAAATAAAAAGTAGCTTAGATTTAACCCTATAATTATTATAGCTAGGGACAAGTAGTATATTTAAATCGAATAAGATAACTACACTAAGCGACTTATTATTAATAACGTTATGAAATAAGTATTCTGTGTCGCTAGTTAAGCGACGGCCTGCTAGAGAGCACACTATAAGGGAGACAATTTATAAATATTTTTTATAATTAAAAACTTATAGCCATTTCTAGAACATAAAGAAAATGGCGAATTATTATACAAGGCAACTAAGAAGAATATAGTTAATATTATAAGATACAATTACTATAAAAAGGTTTGTGTGGGCGGCCAGGATAATAATATCTACAGAAACGCATAGCGTGGCCTAGATATAACAAAAGTAAAAAACTATAGGCTAGAAAGCTTAATACCGCCTTTAAGTATGGCTAGGCGTTATATTTTATAGATAGGCCGGAGCAGCAGTGTTGCTAGGCGCAAGTGGTTCTTTAGCAGCACTAGCGCACTATTACTACCTACTAAGCAAACCTTCTTAAGCTTCCTAATAAAGGGTGAAAGGGCAACCGCGAATTAAGTGTACCGCCGCGTTATTATTTAAAACTATAGGAAACCTATATATATAGCGAGTTTTAAGACTACTATTCTAGCTATGCTAAAAGGCTATATTATAGAATATAAATTGCTGTATACGTAGACTAGCGTACTATAATATAATATCTTGCTAAATAACCTTATAGTAAATAAGAACAAGGACAACGCCTTCTGGGACGCTTTTTTAATTAACCTAGATCTTGCTATTAAGAAGGATTGCAAGAAAGCGTTAAGGGCGTAAGAAAAGACAAGCACGTAAGCATTTATAGTAATTAGGGTACTTTATAATAATAAGCTATATTTATTTATATATAACTTAGAGTCTTTTGTTTAGATACTTTTCTAAATATACATTTACTATAACGGGTTATAGAAAAGAGTAGTCTAAGCTGAAGCTAGGTATAGTATTAGATAATAAAATCTTTTATAAAACTATTCTAGAACACTTTATAGACTATTACTAGCCACTAATTCCTTATATTAATAAATTACAAAGAAATATTTTCTCTACAGGCGGAAAGTAGAGAGTTCCGAATCTAAAGCTGTACAATAAGATAAAAGAGATTCTTTAGATAGCACGAGATAAGCTAAATAAAGTAGAGGGATAAGAATACGTTTCTTATTAAAGCTAAGGAGAGGAGGTATTTACATATAATTAATTAAAACAGCCAGAGAGAATAATAGGCTTAAAAGGAATCTACTTTATTATACTATATAGCCCTATTATTCTTAAGACTTCTACTCTAGTGTATTGCTCTAAACCCCGTAGATATAACTCTATAGTAGAAAAAGCTAATTAGTAATTACTATTATTAAGCGCCCATAATGTTATTCTAGTTAATTTTATCCTCTCCTCTCTAAGCTTTTTTATCTATACTGCTATATTAGCAATAGTATAGTAAGGTAAATGCTTATTTGCTAGTAAAAAAGATAGAATCTTAGCTAGACTAAATTCTAGCTTTGGTACCTTTACTACAAACTCTTACACTAAAGAAAGCAGCTTATAGTCCTCTTTAGCCCTTTTTTTCTTAGCTTAATAGATATTACGCTTTGGGTTATCTTTGCAAATATTACTCTTTAGAGGGGTATTATAGACAAAATAGAATAGATAATTAATTATATCTTTATTTGCTAGATAGAACTTAAGCTTTATATCTATATAGCTAGGGCATATAAGTACTAGATCTAGGCGTTTAATATAATTAGTTGTTATAATTAATAATCTGCCTTTAGATAATACTAGGCGATTTAAAATATTAAGAAGGGTTAATAGAGACACCTTTTTATTGCTAGGGCTACTTTAGCCCACGCTTAGGCTTATATCTACACTAGTATTAGGTTTTTAATATATAGCGATTGTATTAATATTCTTAATAAGAACTATATAGTACTATAAGAGCTTAGCAAAGAGGAATTTTAGAGAGTAATTATTTAGACTAGATATAGTAAAAACGTAGATATCTAAATTAAAGTACCCTATAATAGAAAGGCAAAGACTAAATTTTCTAGTTTTAGGTAGTCTATAAAGTAGGTACTATTATTAATAAGGGAGGCCGCGCCTAAAGTACGAAGTCCTAGTTTTCGGGTCTAGGAAGTTAGCTATGTTGTCTAGTAACCTCTCTTTAAGCTTCTTATTAATAATTATAGTTAACATTTCTCTCTTAGCTATTAACTTAGAAGCTTTCCACCTATCTCCTTAGTGCTTAAAGACAAAAGTTTTATTTTTAACTATGTCTAAATAATGCTATTATTGCTCGTCTAAAAGCTTCTAAAAAATAGTAGAATTGCGCCTAAAGTACAAAACATAGGCTTACTCCCTAGTAGTAATAAACTCTTCTACGCTTCTTTAGTAATTAAATATAAATAGACAGCGTTTGTGCTAAAAGTATAAGTAACTATTATAGGGGGAATAGTGTAGTGTATATAATCTAGATTCTATAAATAATTTAAAATCTAACCTAGTAAGGGAGGCGCATACTAATCGCACAAAAGGCTAGGAGTAGACCCAGAAAATAAGCATATTATACGCCTTATTAGTATAGGGTACCTTAATCTTAGACACTATAGGCCTATTAGGGGTTAATACTATTATTACTTAGGGTAAATTTACTAACAAAAATAGATTTCCACTAACTTTTCTATATATTCTAAAGTATACTTTCTAATAATAAAAGTAAAGCGCTAATATAAAGCGCCCAACTATAAATGCTTAGACTACTAATAAGAAGGGACTAAGCAGGGGCGGTTATAGGGCCGAGGCCGGGGAAAAAGAGTTTTAGAAGGGGCATCTAATTAAAGAAAAAAGATTAATTATAAGTAGACCTAGCCTTACTAAGGAAAGCTATATTAGAGAGTGCTTTAAGCAAGTAAGTTAGTAGAAGGGCGTAGGAGCGAATTAATACGCTTAAAGATATCTTTCTTAATAGGCAAAACAGCTACTCTTATACCCTTTGAGCATAGCTAGTAGACTATTTCAAGCTAACTAATATAATATTAAATAAATATTGCATTTATGCACGGCTAGATATCTATAGCTAGAGTAGTTCATACTATATAAAAAGTGGCTATATATTTAAAGGGTGTATATTAGTAAGTATGAATTTATTAGAATCCCTATAGAGTAAACCTCTCTATACTCTATAGGCGTAAATAGGCCAGAGCTATAAGTTTTATATATGCCAATCGAGCAACTAATACTTAATCTTTCGTATCTATTATCTTCCCATAAGCACCTTATGGCCTTTATCTAGCCCCGCTTACTATAATAAAAGGCTAATTATTATAATAATATTGTATATTTTAGGCATTGTGGAATAATATATTACTAAGATAAGGATTTTTCCTATAAGTTAACTAGTGCTAAGCGGCTTAACTAGCGTAAACTAACCTATATAAACTTACCTATATAAATTTATCTATATAAACTTACCTATACAAACTTACCTATATAAACTTACCTACATAGCTTTTTATTTGGCTATCTTACCCCTTATAAGCTTTAGAAAATATATATAGTAAGTATTACAGTTGTGTTATAAGCGTGGACACAGCAAGGTTGTTGAGGTCCAACGAATACGCGCGGGGCACTCGCATAACAAGACACGGTAATGAGTCAGCAGATCACGTGACGAATTACTGCGATCACGGTGATCAGAGTGATTGGAGGCACGTGACGAATCACCGCGATCACGGTAAGCAGGGTGATCAGGCGGATCACTGTGATCACGGTGATCACAGTGAGTCTATGGAAGATTGGGACTATATAGATCTGGGGAATCTCCTTGGTTTCGAATCTTCGTAGTCAACTCTTCATAGTACGATCTCCTATATAGATTGGTGCTAGTTATTCTATCTTGTTTAGAATTGGAAGAGCCTCACACGAGACTGTTAACATCTCACTCGATTCCTCCTGAAGCCTCCAACGCGGACACCCCGAGTTACCTCACCTCCCATAACCCGGACCAGGACAAGGTACGTGACCCCGTGTTAACAAGTTGCATAGAATAGACTTAGTTACTATCTACTACGTAGTTTAAATATTGTAGAGGCATTTGTGCCTAATAGCTGTTTAGGTTATTATTAAGCTCTTGCCCTACCTTCCACTATTACGCGCCCTTGCCTTAAAGTCTCGAATTTCTCTCTTAACTTAAACACCAATATTAATATAACTATTAAGCTCGGAAGTTATAACTCTATTGCCTAGCACTACTTTCTACACACGAATTTAATAATGCGGTATAATAAAGATATTGCAAACCCTATATTATAGAATAAGGCACTACTAACACATATATAATATATAACTCTAATCTAGTTTTTACTATATAGAACAATCTAAACGCTTCCTATTATTCCTTTAAAGATGGTTAATTTACGTTTAGTTAGCCTACCTAAGCAAACAAGGGCCTTAGAGAGGGGTTGCTAGCATAGTAAGTAGTGTTCTTAGTCGTATTAGTTTATAGTCTAATAGATTTAAGCTATTTATAGCAGAACCTCTTACAACTACTTTTAATTTTAATAATAGTAAGAATACCTTATAATATATTAAGAGGCGCAGTTAGCGTATATACTAGACTAATTGCTATGTTACCACATATAAGATAGATAATAAAGAAAATAAGGGCAAGCTAATAGAAATTCTAGAACGCAATAGAGAAGCGACCGTCCAAAGAAACATTAAACTATACTTTGGCGGGGTAGAAGAGACAATAAAGGAAGGATAATATTATTTGTATAACTATTATAAGACTTATATAGATATAAATTTTTAAATTTAAAAAGCTTCTTTTAGTCCTAAATTAAGGTTAATAACCGCCCCAATATCTAGATTGCTAGAGAAAATTATAAAGACACACCTTATTATATAAATACCTTACTACTATTCTTTTTTATATATATAGCTTACTTTAATCGCCTTATATATCTTAGCCCTAAATAGGTTTATAATAGCTTAGTTATAAGCACACTATATATTAGCTTCGGGACTAGGAATTACCCTACTGCTATTTATATAAAAAATCTAAGCTATTATTTCTATTTTAATATACGTATTAAATAAGACTATTGCAATATACTATAGTTTATTCTTCTTAATAGCCAGACTTATTAGATAGTTAACTTTTCTAATATAGGGAAAAACTATTATTACGGCGGCTTTCTAGAATATCTTTCTATCTTTCTTAGTCTAGTTTATTCTAATTGCGCTACTTATATAGCTAGGGACTATATCTATAATTTACTATAAAGATGCACCCATAACTAACTATTTAGCAACTTAGATTTAAGAAGGATTAAGACTTTCTATTTATTACGTTAAGCTTAGAGAAAGTATAGTTGTTGGACTTACTAAAGCTCTTAAGTGTGAGCCTTCTTAGTAAAGGATTCTAGACACATTAAGATGGTGGGGTTTTGCGCTACTGTTTGGTTTGCTATTTTAGTGCCTTTTCTTATTTATTATTTTAAGAATTTAGTTAATAGCTATTTATATAGAAGAGTATAGAACAGTTATAGTTAGTTTCACTATAATTCTTTTTTATTACTAATATTATACTATTAGAAAAAAGTAATAGCTATAACTTAAGCTAACTCCTTTAAAATAAGTCTTGCCATTTATTGCGAGCAAATACGCTAGCTATATATAGAATTTTGTATTTAATAAAACCTACTCTATTAAATCTAGTTTAAAAGTTCTTATATTTTGAATAATTACTTTAAGTTATAAAAAGTTTTCTTTTCTCTCTATATAGATATTAGATACTTGCAAAATATGCAAATTAGGTATTTAATTAGATTCTTATTAGATTTAGAAGATTATCTTAAGGATTCTTAGTGTATATTAACTTCTATAATAGGTTGCGCACTAATAATATAGGCTAGAGAGGTAATATTATAAAAGAAAGCTTAATAAGAAGTTAAAAGTTACGCAAAGTTTAGATAGCCTACTTTTAACTATAGCCCTATATAGTAGAAATATTACAGCTTAGCGTTAGATAGAACCTAGATCTTAATAGCCTTACCTTTACTAAGCGTTACGCTTTCTAGCTAATTTATAAAGCTCTTAACTATAGTTCTATTATCTGCCTTACTATAGGCAATAAAGTAAGCTTAACCTATAGTTACTAGAAAACCTAATATTAAATAGTATAAGTTTTCTAATCTACTATCTAGTAACTATATTATAATTTTTCTTAACCTACTCTTTTATTCTATAAAATATTCTTACCCTATTAAATAAGCCATTACTATGTGTTACTTCATAGATTATAGCAAAAAATTTAGTAAATATAAGGCAAACCTAAAATATATAATTAAGACGTAAAAGTATAATAGATAAGATTATAAAAAAGCAGGTAGTTTTAGGTTCGCTTATAAAGATATTAAGCCCGTAAAAGAAGAGAATAGTAAACTAATCTAATTTACGATAACTAAAAGAAATAGATTTTGCCTAAGATATTTCTTCTAAGTATAATGTGTGTATAACTACATTTTAACTATAACTAAAGTAGCTTTTAGCTAATAAGAATAATAGTGGCAATATCTATAAATATTATAATAGTAGTTAAAAAAAGTCCTATTAAAAGAAACGGGGTTAATTTATTCCGCTGTAATACTTTAAGTCTATTAGCTAGAGAAGATAAGAAAGTTATTTAAAAATCTATACTTCTTAAATCTCTTACGACTATATTAGCAGTCTTATATTCGCATTGCTAGCATTTGCTAATAATATTTCTAACTTCTCTAAGAGGCTTCGTATTTAGAAACTTGCTCTTTAGATACTTGTAACGGTAACTGCTGGCCTCCCTGCCAAGCACTCCCCATCACCTTTCCTTCACACCCTATTTCCCCTATCTGCGCCTTTTACCTTCCTAAAAGGCGCCTTTCCTAGTTAGTGTTAGCGTGGTAGTTAGCGTGGGCTCGTGCCCCACGCCGCCCTCTATATAAGAAAGGGCCCCCCAGGTCCCTTTCTTATCCACTGTCTTAGAATAGTATCAATTCAACTAGCTCTTTCAACTATTCTAGCTGTCCCCGATAGGTTAGCCCTGTAAGGAATTGTTCAGTCCTTACAATACTTAGACTTAGTTTTCTCTTTAGATAGATTATTATATTGCGCAAAGCTAGTTATAATCTAATATATCAATAAGCCAAGCGTAAATATATTTGCTTTAGTTAAATTTTTCTCCCTAGAATATATATATATGGCTAGCTGTAACAATAATAAGTAGAGGCGAGCTATCTAGAAAGAAGCTAGAGAAGTTAGCTAGTTTTGCGTTAATAACTACGTCTAGTAAAACATTATTATAGGTTAGATTTCTATAAATAACTTCTACTCTATACACAAAACTTAGAGCTTTAATAATTTATATAATTTAGCGAAGCTATTAGCTAGTACTAATACTTGCGTTATTTAATAGAAATAAGTATAGTAAGCTATAAGGCGCGTATTTAAGGCAGATACAAAATTTATTATATAGGCTATAATAATAGAGAAGTCTAGAGTGTCTACTAGAGTATATAACTTACTTATAAATCTTCTTTTTAATAGTATTAAAGTTATTGTTTTTCTTATATAGGGACTTTACAATAGTCTAGAATAAATTATTAAGATATACTATGCCTATACTACTCTAGAAGATAATATCTACTAGGTAGAAGCCTTTAGGGTACTAAACTTTGTCTAATATAACAGCTTGGCCGAAAGCAATTAGTTATTGCTCGCTAAGGGTAGGAGGAAAAGTATTACGGCATATTAATTCTTAGAATCCGCAAAGCCTAAAATATTTATAGGAGATAAGGAAGGCAAGTATAAAAGGCAAAATATTAAAATATATATTGTTAAGTAAGTATAAGCTACATTTTAGGTAGTGTTAGCTTAAAATCTTTAGAATAGCTAGTATTAGCAATGCGTGTTATATAATTAATAAAATACTCCCTATATAAAGTAATAAGGCAAGAAATAATTGCAAAGTTAATAAGGAATAGGTTAACTTAAGCGCTGGCCTACTAAGAAAATCTCTTTACTTAGCACAGAATTTAATTAAGGTTTAAAATACTATAGCCTACCTTGCCTCTCTACTCCCTTAATATTTATTCTTTGCATAACCAAAATAATAACGCGTAGCACTCTCTAAGATTAATATAAACTAAGCAATAATAATAAAGAGGCATAGAGAATTTCTAAACCTAATATATTATAGACAATGCGCCTGTTCTAATCTTAGCTACTGCTTAATTACTTACTATCTATACTTATCCTTAATAATATCCCCTATAGTAGAGCAATAAGATCTCTTTGCTAATATAAAAACAGACACTAGAAAGCAATATGTGTAGAATTAAGAGTCTCTAATCTCTTATGCCCTTTTGCCGCCCACACACACTCGAAAACAGATAGCACTATATATTATAATAAGAAGAGTAATACTAGAGCAAAGCATTCTAATTAGCAGACGGCTTATTATAATAAGCAATACAAATTAGCGGAGAACCTAAGTCTAAGTTCGCTATATCTTTATATTTTGCAGTCTTAAGCTATTTAGTATAGTATCTAGTACCTAAGTATTATTATTAGGGTAGGAAATACAAAATTTGTTGTAAATATAGTTTATAACAATATTTAAGGTCTTTTATATAGCCGCCGTTATAGAATAAGGGTAATAGAGATTAATAGAGAGGGTAGAGAAGATAAAGAGAAGGTTAGCGTCGGTCTTAGGGACGCGCTAGTAATCTTACAAGACGTAGATAGGATATTTATCTATAGAAAGTAACTTATTAGCAGCGTATGGCTATAGTGAATTAACTATGGCTATAACTAACAAATGTAATGGCTAACAAAGTAGAAGATATTACCACTAGCGGTAATAAATAGCGTACCTTACTTACACACATTGCTACTATTAGCTAAGCAAGTAAGTAAACTAGCTAGTGCTCTAGCTATTATTAGAGATAATACCGTAGATAGTAAGAGCTATATTATAGTTAACTATATTCTTATTATCTAGAGCGAGTAGCTTAATAAGCGTATTATAGTCTAAGTAGTAAGAATAATACACTATAAGTGTTAGAACGCGGCCTTAGTAGCTAAGTAGTAAAGTAGGGCATAGCTTAACAGCGAATATAAGGTGCTCTATATTACTCTTAGCTATACTATAGTTATATTTTATTTCCTCTAAATTCCTATACTATCTAATTACAAGCCTCTTTCTAATAAGTAAGAACTATTTACTACTATCTCTACTAAAAAAGCGCTATAATTTGTAAGGGGCTGAGCGCCCTTCTATAGTTACTCGGCCTGCGGCCTCGGAGTTCTAGGTCCGTGCTCCTGCCAAGCCAGGAGTATATATATAAGTCCATAGCCGGAGTTACTATTAGACTCCATCAAATTCTTAAGTTTACTTAGGCAACTCTAACCTCTTGGTCTAAAGCCCCTTACATAGAATTCGATCAACTCCTTATAACGTGGGAGCTCGCGAGACCTCTCTAATACGTTAAGGACGCCCCCACGGGACGAACACGTAGTTGAGTTGGACATTGAGATCCCTCAACCCACAGGACGAACACGTGTAGTTGAGCTGGATATTGAGATCCCTTAACCCACGGGACGAACACGTAGTTGAGTTGGATATTGAGATCCCTCAACCCCACAGGATGAACACGTAGTTGAGTTGGACATCGAGATCCCTCAACCCTACGGGACGAATACGCAGTTGAGTTGGACATTAAGATCCCTTAACCTACAAACGAACACGAGTAGTTGAGCTGGATATTAAGATCCCTTACCCCCACAGAATAAACACGAATACAATAGAGAGAACACTAGGGCCTTCCTATAGAAAGGAAGACATTCTTGTCCCTTGCCTAGTGTAATAAGTTACCGAACTCTAATAGCAAGGAGCTATAGAGGCAGACATTACTACTAATCTTACTAAGAAACTACGCATAGGAGGCTATAATAAGGCTAAATATATATAGAAGATTAAGCTAGTCCGCTAGTATCTACAAGACTAAAGGTTAACAGGGCCCTAGGCACCTCCTTAAAAAAGGGGCGGGGGCTAGAATATAGGAGACGCCCTCTAAGACGCGCTAGCACAAATTATAAGCTGTCTCGCTAACTTAGAGCAACTCTAAGTCGCACTAGCGGCTTAACTAAACGCTAACAAGCAGCTCTAGACCTTGCTGAGAGTAATTGCTAATTGACTCGCCCAATTGGAGCAAAGTGCTAGAGTAGGGACTGTGCCCTTAGCTCCCCCCTAAACGACATTGGCGACACCAACGACTAGCGAAGCGCCAACAGAGCGTCGACGTCCCCGACTCCCTGACCCGGAGTTGTTCTCTAGAAGCCGGCGGGATTACTGGCGTTGGGAATACACAATAAAGGCTAAGATTTGCAAGAATCGCCCCTTATTAGGGAATATAGTTAATTACATTATAAGTAGGCTAACAGGTAAAGTAGTAGATATTGCACTAGTCTTTGTGGAGAAAGGAACCTATTCTAAAGATAAATTCTAGAACTTCTTAGACATAAGCTTCTGTAATAAGTTAGCGAAGGAGCAAGTATAGAATAGACTGTTCCTTAGCTAGCAGGGCAAAACCCTACTAACAGAGTTTAATGCCAACTTTATGCGCCTGGCCACTAAGGCTAACAAGGATAATTAGGAGAACCTAAAGAGTATTTACTAGAGAGCCTTACGCACGAACTTACAGGATAGGCTAATTATACTAGAGATCCCTAAGGACTGGGACCTCACAATGCTTATAGATAGAGTTAATATAGTTAAGGAAAATATTTACTGTATAAAGATATTGAAGCTCTTTTATATAGCGGCCTCCTCCTCTACTAAGTCTACTAACGCTATAGATTAGGAACCTATGCGCTCTAACACTATAAAGACTACTAAAGCAAATTCTCTAAAGACTAAAAAGCGCGCTAAATAGGTCTTTAAGGAGGAGTTAGAGAAACGCTATAAAGAAGGAGTATACTTTTGCTGCAGTAAGAAGGGATATAGTGTCTAGAGTTATTATCTTTAAGCTGCAATACCCCTAACGCAAGCTAGGGCTAGCAAGGCCTAGGAAACAAACAGCAGTGACGAAGATGTTGATGGCTCAGCGGAGTTAGAAAACTAGCTCCTCCCCCCAAAAGTTGCTAGAGGGAGGAGACGAAGCGAGCTATAAAGGAACTAGAGGAGAACTTTAACATATATAGGAAGACATAGCCGAATTTAACACTAATTACTATAAACACTCTTATTAATAATATTGCCTTTGCGTATACTATGCTTAATTTAGGGTATTTAACTATAGCCTTTATGTCTAAGAAGTTCGCTAGAAAAGCCAATCTACAACGTATTAGTTTAAACAATCCCTATTAAGTAATAGGATTTAGAGGAATGACCTCCTTAGTCTATAAAGCCGCTTGCATAGAGATAGACATCGAGGGGCATATTGAAATAATATGGGCGTATATTAATAGGAAGGAGGAGGACTATAAACTAGTCCTTAGTTTGCTATAGTAGAAGAAGAACGCTGTATTAGTAGCCCTAGGGAAAAGATCCATATATATAGGGTCCTCCTACACGAGGGTTAGAGATAAGTAGGGGAAACGAACTTCTGCTTCTAGTTAGAAAGTTTCTGCTACGTTGTTTATAACCCTAAATAGAAGAAATATAAAAGAAAAAAATAGACTAAAGGTTTTTGCCGCATCCCTTAAGAACATCTAGAAAGCCTTAGCCCTAAAGGTTAAAATAGACCTAAGAGACCACCTCCCTAAATAGCTCCTGGACTAGGTAGAAGTCTTTTTAAGGAAACAAGCTAACAAACTTCCCCCGTTATAAGGCTCTAGGATTAATTATTTGATCCCCCTTATTAAAAAGAATGGAGAGACCCTAGAGATCCCCTTTGGGCCCCTCTATAGTATGTCGAAGGAGGAACTGCTTATTCTCCGCAAGGAGCTAATAGAGTACCTTAACTGCGGCTTTATTCGGGTGAGTAAGTCCAGCGCCGCGGCGCTAGTGTTGTTTACAAGAAAACCTAAGGGAGGCCTACGATTTTATGTGGACTATAGGGCACTAAATGCCCTATTAAAGAAGGACCGCTACCCCCTCCCCCTTGTTAGAGAAACGCTATAGCTCCTTGCTAAGGCCAAGTGGCTAACAAAATTGGATGTGATTTAGGCCATTTATAAGTTAAGGATAGCAAAAGGAAAGGAATAGAAAATAGCCTTTTAAACCCAATTTGGGTTGTATAAGTAGCTAGTAGTTCCCTTTAGACTAGCTAATACACTAAGCACTTTCTAGAGATATATTAACTTTATTCTAAGAGAGTACTTAGATAACTTCTGTTCTGCCTATATAGACAACGTCCTTATATTTTCTAGTAGATCTTTAGAGGACTATTAGAATAAAGTAAGATAAGTAGTAGAGAAGTTAGGCAAAGTAGGGCTACACCTAGATATTAAAAAGTGTAAATTCGCGGTTACTAAGACTAAATACTTAGGATTTATTATAAAGTGTAGGAAGGGGATTAGCATAGACCTAGAGAAGGTTAAGGCTATCTAAAACTAGGCCCCTCTTATAGATATAAAGGGTGTCTGGAGTTTTTTAGAATTTGCTAACTTCTACTAGAGGTTTATAAAGAACTTCTTAGGGGTAGCATTTCTATTAATAAAGTTAACTAGGAAGGAAACTTCCTTCTTATAGGGGCAAGAGCAATAGTAGGCCTTTGACTACCTAAAGAAAGTATTCTGCACCGAAACTACGCTGGCCTATTTTGATGCTGAGAAGGAAGGAGTATTAGAGGCTAACTTCTTAGGCTAGGCCTTAGAAGCCTGCTTCTCGCAGTTTAACACAAAAGGAATCCTTAGGCTAATTGCCTACTTCTTTACTAAACACACTTTTGTAGAGGCAAACTATATAATCTATAATAAAGAAATACTTGTAGTTATTAAGGCAACTAAGAAGTAGTATAATATGCTCTAGGCTGTCCCCTACATGCTTGTATACACTAATTACAAGAACCTTACGTACTTTACAAAGTCTAGGAGGTTAGATAAGAGGCATATACGCTAGGCTAACACTCTTAGCAAATATAATATAATATTCTAATATAGACTAAGAACTGTCAACTTAAGGGCAAATGCCCTTTCGCAACGCTAGTAAGACATGCCCACTAACGCTAAAGATAACTAGGTTAAGTCCTATAAAATCTAACTCCTTAAGAAGGTCTCTTTAGGGAACGGAAATGTTAGGCTCTAAACATCTATAGCCCCAGCGATACAAGCTCTTCCTAGGAGGCTTAACCCCCCTAGAGAAGAAGGGAGCTAGGCTAAACGCGAGGACCAATAGTCCTCTCCTTCCCGCTTACTAGAAGAGTTTCCTTCTAGACTAGAAATATGCCCCCTAGCGGACGCAGACTTAGACAAACTATAGGCTTGCGGCTTAGAGGAAGACCTAATATTAAAGGAGGCAAAGAAGTGTGTCCTTTACTATAGGCGCACTTTTCCCTTCTCCCTAAACCTAAAGGTCGCTATACGAGAATGCGACATCGATAACGCTAGTCACCTCTAGTACCAGAAACAAAGATAGGTCCCAGACTAGGAACCCCTACGGACAATGCTAGTCGCTGCGGTCCACAACTTCCCCGCATCTAGGTATCTAGGGAGAGAAATTACCTATAAAATAGTCGCTAGATTATACTTCTTTTTAGAGATATTAGATTTTATCTATAGATTTATTAAGAACTGCAATGTGTGTAGAAGAACTAAGCTGTAGAGAGATATAAAGCAAGGGCTACTAAAACCCCTCCTCCTCCTAGACTAGATATAGAAGGAGATTTCTATAGACTTTATCACTAAGCTCCCTATAAGTAGAGGGAACACGAACATAATAGTGGTGTGTGATAGGCTAGGAAAAGGAACAGTCCTAGTCCCCCTACTAGACCTGGAGGTGGAAACCGTAGTGGAGGCGTTCCTCCGCTACGTCGTAGCCTACTATTAGCTCCCCAATGCTATAACCTCTGACCGCAGAGGTCAATTCGTGAGCGACTTTTAGAGGCATCTATGTAAGAGGATAAAGATATAGAGGAGATTATCCTCCTCTAAGCACCTAGAGACTAATAGTACTATAGAACGCATAAATTCTATAATTAAGGCATACCTCCGCGCTTTTATATAGTAGGACTAGAAAGATTAGGCCCTACACTACTCTATAGTGCAGATAGCTATTAATAGGCAAGAAGCCACCTTTACTAGAGTAGCACTATTTTTCCTCTAGTATAGATATAATATAGACCTAGCTAAGCTAGACGCGGAGACAAAAGCTATTAACTATTACTAGTAGGATTTGCAACTAGTAAAGTCTACTAAAGCTTTACTATAAAAGTTCTAAAAAGATTTTGCGTTTGTCTAAGCCAAAATAGCTAAGTCCTAATAGAAGCAGGAGCGACAAGCAAACTAGTATTAAAGGGACGCTCCCGTATTAAAGGAAGGAGACAAAGTTTAGCTCTAGTATAGGGACCACTTGTCCAACTCCCGCCCTAATAAGAAGTTGGACTAGAAAAACGCAAAGTTTATAGTTACGCAAGTAGTAGACTCCTATAATGTAGAACTAGATATTCTATCTAGAGTCCACCTAGTGTTCTTAGTAAATCGCCTACGCCTAGCTAGAGGAGACTCTCTCCCTAGCTAGGCTACGGATAACAGAAAACTAGAGGCTGTTATTGTCAAAGGAGAAGAGGAATAGGTTGTAGAAGATATCTTGGCCGAGAAACCCAGCTAAAGGGGGAGGGGGCCATAGAGATTACTATACCAAGTTAAGTAGTTAGATAACGCTAACCCAACTTAGGAACCCGCTGCGAATCTCTTTGCTACAGAGGCATTAGATTGCTAAGAGATATACACCTCCCTATTCTAAAACAACAATAGAGAGTTACTTATAGACTTCTATAGGAACTCCCTAAACTAACAAACACGCTACAGCTTCTAACACAGAAGTTGCACCTTTAGTAGAGAACTCTAGAAGCCTCTACTAGAGGGAGGCTAAGACAAGCCTAGACCTCTAGCCCTCCCTACTAATTACTTAAGGATTAATAGGGAACGAGATTTTAATCTGCTTAGAAGAGTAGGGAATGTATAAAAAAGTCCTACGAATTATCTAGGAGTGGCGGCTCTAATATAAGCTAATAGGAAGAGGGAGGGTTGTCCTCTTTATAATAAAATAATGTAGATTTTAAGCAATAGGAAGTAGGGCGATTAAGAAGGAGAAGGAGAGCTATTTAGAGGAGGATGTTATAAAAGAGAGGGAACAGACACAGTGTGACTAAAGGAATTAATTATTTAAGGAGCTAAGCTTCTAGTTAAGCTATATCTACAAAGTTATAGACTACGCAGAAGAACACCCCTAGACCTCTATAATAAGGCTAGATGCAGGGGCAGAAAAATCCTAATATTCTAGGAGGACAAACAGGAACACTACTCCTCCCCCATAAATTCACTCTCGTCCGGAACGGGATTGAGGTCTAACCCCTTAACCTTCTTGCGAAGGATAGCGATCTAATTAGGACTAATAGCCGCGAAACCTAGAACCCTCTTAATATGCTCTAGAAGAGCAGCAACTTTACAACCTCCTAATATCTCGCTAGTGTAGACAGTCTCTATAATATCTAGGACAAGATTAGTAAATTTAGTCTTAGCGGAGTCCTCTTATAAGCCGCCCTAGATCTAAGATATAAATTAGCGAGAAAAAGGTCTATTAGAGAATTATTATATCTTGCCTAAGCACTTGCTAAAGTAAACAATGCAAGCCTTATAGTTACGCTTCTTTCCTACAAGCCTCCACGCACAGAATATAACGCTAGAATTTTTTTTCCTAGGGGAGGGAGATATGTAAGGGGCTGAGCGCCCTTCTATAGTTACTTGGCCTGTGGTCTCGGAGTTCTAGGTCCGTGCTTTTGCCAAGCCAGGAGTATATATATAAGTCTATAGCCGGAGTTACTATTAGACTCTATCGAATTCTTAAGTTTACTTAGGCGACTCTATCCTCTTGGTCCAAAGCCCCTTACATAATTAGGGCTATTCTTTTCTATAACTATAGTCTGTATAAATACATTCTATAATTCTAAATATTAGATATTGCTACAAATACCTTTAGAAACACTAAATAAGATATGCCTAGAAGCTACGCCTCTTAATTAAGGACCCTATAGAAAATTAGTCTAGACACGCTTTATTAAGGTTTTTTATAATATCTAGGGTATAGCTAGCTTTATTTAAGTTAAAATTATAGGTGTTCTAGTATATATAAATCTTCGCTACTTAGTTTTACTATTAAATTTAGCCACCTTATTACTATTTAATCCTAGCTCTTTTTTAAATCTATACCTAATACACTCTAATTATCTCTATATAATATATATATATATATAAAGTTACCCTACTTCTATATAAATTCTAAGTCGCTTGTAATATTATAGTAGCGCTATTTTTAAAAGTTAAGTATAATTATTCTACTTGCTATTAGCACTCTATTAGTATAAAGGCTATATTATATCCCCTTTCTTACTAACTAATAAGCATAATATACTATAGTACCACGCCTCTCTAGCGGCTTAAGCTTCTCTTTAGGTGCACTAGATATTAGCTTTTATCTTAGTAAGTTAAGTAGTTTAATACTCTAAAGTCTATCTTTATATAAATATACCTTTATTTAGCGTATTCTTAATTCTAGGCTAATCTAATCTAGTCTTAGTGTGCGTAAACCTAGGCTAAAATAATAGGTTTAGCGGTAAGAGTATAGAAATTACACTCTCTACTAGGGCTATTACTTAGCTTATTACTAGATATATAGGCTAATTTCTACTACTAAGATATGGCTGAAGTGCTATCTAGCATATTACTTATTATAGTTTTTGCTGTACTATTAAATATAGATAGAATATCTAGAACCTAGCTATATTTATTAATAATTTAGATAAACGTTAAGAGTATATATAAAAAGTAAAATATAGGTAATAGACTATAGTGCCTTCTTACCTTTCTATAAGGCTTTAAATACATAGATAGTAGTTAGAGTAGGTAAGATTTAGGTAGTAAGAGACAAATAGTTAAAGAAGGTAACTAAGTTAAAGGCAATAGCCTTAGCCAAAATAAAGCTGCATATAACTAGGAAAGTATAGCTAAGTGTTAAGTTTCCTAAATAGGCCTCTTTATTTATACTTAGAGGCTATATAAGTCTGGTTTTAGACCTTCTAATATATACTTAGGCTTAGATTAGAGGTCTTCTAGAGCGACTTACTTTTAGTTTATATTAAAGTAATAATTGCTTAGGCTAGAAATTATAACTAGAACTAGTCGCACGAGAGAAGTTTGCCTATTTTTATAGATAGGTATAGAGTTTAGTTATTTTACTAATAGTTAATATATCTATAGATACTTCTTAAGTATAGTATTAGTAACTTTAGTTTAACTATTAGTCTTAGAGTACTAACTAGTAAATAAGTAGGGCTTTATATCTAAATATATATAAAGACGTTTTTAAAAGTATAATATAAACTATTGTTATAGAAATAAGGCTCTAACTAGGTGCGATTACGTGTCTATGATTATATAAGTAGCACTATTTTAGCCTTACTTCTTTTTTATAAGCGTATATATAGTTTAGCCCTTTAGCTTTTTTTTAGGTAGTAATCTTATCTAATTTACTTACTAAGTCTAAGATTCTAGCTAATTTTCTTTTCTCTATAGTTATAAGTCTAGCGCTTTAAAATTATAGGCTAATTCTCCCTATGCACTTATATATTTAAATCCTAATTTAGACACTTTGATTAATTTTTACTAATTATTTCTAATCCTCTTTTATACTTAAATCTTATCTAAAATTAAAATAATTAATATTATAATTTCTACTACAAAGGTGCTCTTTACTAACTACGCAAGCTAGTCTTTTTAGATTATCTAGCGTTAATTTTATACTTAGTTTAAGGGGATCTAGTATCTTATTAATTCCAATGCTAATAAAATTATTAACTAAGGTCTAATCTAACTAACTTGTTCTATATTCTTAAAAAGATAGTAAGTATACGTAATATTGTATATAATAATAAAATTATACTCTATAATATTTATTTTATAAAGTATTAAGTAGAAATATAAGACTAGCAGATTAATATAATAAAGATCTAGAATATTACCTTATAGATTTATACTATAGTGTCCTAAAATTAACTACTACTAGCTATAATTACAATAAATAATAAAAAGAAAACCTTTTTATAAGCGCTTATTAAAGTGCTATAAAAGAATCTAGCTTTAATAGAAGTAAGGATAAAGAATCTAGTACACACCTAATACTAAGCATACTTTAAAAAGGCTAAGTATAAAAATTAAACACCTAAAATATAGTATTTAAATTAGCAGCTCCTTTTTAAAAAGGCTAAGAGTTTTAAGCTTTCTAATATAGAAGGTTAGCTGGCTATATATAACTTTCTAGACACACTAGTAGTTAAACTTATAGTAAAATAGGCCTAATTAATATAATAGAATAAAAAAAAGACTAACAATTTTTTTTCCTCTTTTTAAAAGCTTATTAAAGTTCTTTATTATATAGAGGTTCTAACTAAGATTAAGTCCGTACTATATATAGAGAGGAGTAAAATAAAAGGCACTAAAACCTAGTATCTAGTATATAATAGTAGTAATAAAATATATATAAAATAATAATAATTATATTATTAACTTTCTTTATAGTAGTATTATTAATAGTAGTCTATAAATAGTCTACTATCTAGTATAATTAAGTTATATATTATCTCCTAACTAGTAGACTATTAAAAAGCTATAATAGTCTATAAAGTTATAACTATAGGAGTAGTGTAGGCAATAAAATACTTACCTATACTTTAGTTATTACGCTTATAATCTAGTAGCACCGTAATTATAGTTTGCTATACGCATAGCGTATAAAGTCTCTTATAATATTAGGGACGCCCAGGACACTAAATCTTTATCTCTTTATCTATTATATCTTCTAAAAGCTTATAACCTTTTTTTAGATAATTATTAAATTTTTATTTTTTAATATATTAGAGATAAGGTTATCTAGTTTTAGATATTTAATAAAGATTTTACTTAGTAATTATAAACTAGTTAAATATATAGACTTAAAAATAGGTAGTTTTAAATCTCTATTTCTAAACCCCTATAACTTTTTTTAGATATATAGAATTCTATAATTGTTATATTTATATAAAAGCTATAGGCTATATTTGTACTATGTTAAGTCTTTACTATAGGTTACTTTTTTAATTATTTTTTTATATAAGTTTTTTCTTCTCTAATTTTAGACTTGTAAGGACAGAATACGGCATTATAGGACTAACCTATTAGAGATAGCCATAATAGTTAAAAGAGCTAGTTAAATTAATACTATTCTAAAATAGTAAATAAGAAAGAGACCTAGGGGGGCCTTTCTTATATAGAGGATAGCGTAGAGTATAAGCCTATACTAACTACTACACTAACGCTAATTAGAAAAAGCGCCTTTAGTAAGGTAAAAGGCATAGATAGGAGAAAATAGAGCATAAAGAAAAGGTAATAGGGCGTGCTTAATAGGGGGGGTTTAAGGAGACTTAAGTGCGGTACTGCGGATTATAACTATCTTTAATAGAGAAGAAAACTTTTTTAAGGGCTAAATAAGCCTTATTTAATAGCTACTTAATTAGTAATATTAGGCTAGAAGTAGGAAACTTCTAAGACTATATATATATACTAGATAGTAAGGTATTATTACCTTAAGTATAGTATAAGCTTATTTAAATATATTAGCACGCTTATATAAAGCCTAAATAAAAACCTCTTATTTAGAGTCTTCTTTAGATTTTATAATAGCCCTAATTACTAAATCTAGTATTATCTCTAAAAATAGGCCTTAAGAAAAGTAATATTAAGCCTAAAGCTAATAGGTAGCTAGTAACTATCTTATTTTTAAGCTATACTAGATTAATTAGTCTAGCTTAAAATTTTTCTATAAATATATTATACTTACTAACAGCTTTTAATTTAGCTTTGCCTTAGTATATAAACTACTTAAGATTTGCTATTATAAATTTATTAGTTAGCTAGTCTACTTTGAAAATAATAATATAGTACTTATACTATATATTATAAAGAATTCCTTTAAAGTAGATTATTTTTAGTAGTTTAATAATACTCTTTTTCTTTATAAGGCTAGGGATAAAGTAACTAGTTATCTAGAAAGTAGCTATTAGCTGCTTTCTACGCTAGATAGATAATAGCTTATTAGTAGGATTAAATAGAGAAATCTTCTTAAGGTAGATATTATATAGACTATTATTAGTAGAGTATAAATATATATCTACCTCTATATTATTAATTCTATAACTATTTAGAGGTATAGAGGATATAGGAAATATTCTAGAAGTTTTTTAGATTAAAGGGTAGTAGCTTACTATAGTGTAGGTTGTAATAGAAATAGAATAAAATAAAAGTAATAGAGAGGATATAGTAAATAGACTAGAGGTAATAGGTTTTATATAGTGTATAAGCCAGTGTATAGGCTAAGCTAAAAAAGAATTAGGTAAAAAATAAAGTACAAGATAAAATATAAAAAACTTTAACCTCTATATTACCTTTATAGCCTAGCTCTAATTCCCCTAGCTTTATACTTTATACCCTTACTATAATAGCGCTAAAAGGTAGTTATTAGATAGGTTAGCTCTATAGAGTGTAGTATAGTTAGTTATTATTTATTATTTATATTTAGACTATTAGGAATTCTAAGATAGCCTCTTAAATAGACCTTAGTATAGTGTAATAACTACTTAGTATAACTAGTAACTAACCTAATATACTCTTACCTACTTATAGTAGGTAGAGGAGTTATATTAGTAGTCTTATAGATCTTAAGTAGTATAATAACTATCTAGTATAACTAGTAACTAACCTAATACTCTCTTACCTACTTATAGTAAGTAGCTAACCCCTTTTTATTAATACCTTAAAACGCTTTTCTATGTATATAATAGTATGAGTAATATTTACTATTATTATAATATTTTTATTAAAAACCCCTTAGTTATAAAAAAACTAAAGTAAGTAAAGGAGTTATATTAGAAGTCTTATAAACCTTAAATAACTACGTAGTATAACTAGTAACTAATCTAATATACTTTTACCTACTTATAGTAAGTAGAGGAGTTATATTAGTAGTCTTATATACCTTAGATAACTACCTAATATAACTAGTAACTAATCTAATATACTCTTACCTACTTATAGTAGGTAGAGAAGTTATATTAGTAGTTTTATAAACTTTAGTATAGAATAACTACCTAGTATAATTAGTAACTAATAAACTAATATACCTTTACCTACTTATAGTAAATAAAGAAGTTATACTAGTAGCCTTATAAACTTTAAGTTAAATAATAACTACTTAATATAACTCGTAACTAATAAGATAAAACTTTTACTAATTTAACCACCTATAGATAGTATCTTACAAAAGGGGTAAATATTATATTATTATCTATAGCAAAATAAAAATAGTTAGTCCTAGAATAATATAAGAATAGAATACAGTCTTATAGGGCTAACCTATTAGAAATAGCTAGAATAGTTAAAAGAGCTAGTTTAATTAATACTATTTTATAATAGTAGGTAAGAAAGAAATTTAGGGGGCCCTTTTTTATATAGAGGGTAGTATAGGGTACAAGCCTATACTAACTACTACACTAATACTAATTAGAAAAAGCACATTTAGTAAAGTAAAAAGTGTATATAGAGGGAAATAGAGTGTAAAGAAAAGGTAATAGAGCGTGCTTAGTAGGAAGGCTAGTAAGGACTATTATAAGACTAAAAGGTTAAAATTATAATACTTTTTAAAATTGTTATAACTCTGTTTATACCTAAGCTATACTACTGCTTTTTAAAGACTTAAAATAAAATAGTTTACTATTTTCTATTTTTAATCCTATATTTACTTAGTAAGCAATATTTTTTATAGAAATATTATTTTAAAAAACTCTATGTCTTTTTGGCAACTAAGGGGGTTTCTAATAAAAATATTATAATAATAGTAGTTATCCCTCCTACTATTATTAATATAGAAAAGCATTTTAAGGTAGTATTAATAAAAAGGGTTTAGCGCGTTATAAGTAAGCTAAGCGAGCTTAGTAGGCTTAGTATATCTACTCTAACTAAAATAATATATATACAAAACTATATATAAGACTATATTGCTATACTAGTTTAAAGTTAGAGAGGAAGATAAAGTAATAGCGCTAGTGCTATAACTAGTATAATATTATAACTATTATCTTTCTCCTCTACTATTATTTCTAAAAATATTACTAACATTAATAGCTATTATAATAGTAGGTTTGTGCTACTTATAAGATATATACTAGGTAGAAGCTTATATATTATAGGTACACTAACCTTAACACTCTATTTTTGTATTAAAGTTAATTTTAAGAAGACTTTTACTATCGCTCTATTTCCTACTATTTTTCTAAGCCCTAATACTAAAATTATAGTTAACACTACCTAAAAGTATACTTTCTAACTACTTGCTACTATTACTAGAGCTACACTAGAGTACTACTCTATCTAGATAATTATTACTAGATTAAAGTAGAAGATATATCTTAGCCTATATAAGGTAGTTCTAGTATACTAGTTAGGATAGTAATAGATTAGTAACTAAAGGAGTAAGAAGTTTCTACTATAGCTTCCTATATTACTACTAGTTATAAAGACGGTAATAGAAGACTATAAGGGGCTTTGCACTAAGAGGTTAGAGTCGCCTAAGTAAACTTAAGAATTCGATAGAGTCTAATAGTAACTCCGGCTATAGACTTATATATATACTCCTGGCTTAGCAAGAGCACGGACCTAGAACTCCGAGGCCGCAGGCCGAGTAACTATAAAAGGGCGCTCAGCCCCTTACAAAGGCAGAATTAAGAGGAAAGAAAAGAAGATATTTATTAATAAGTTACTAGCAAAGAGAAGTATTGTATAGATATGTTAAATCTTTATAGTTATTATAGTATTGGATAATAAGCTAGTAAGCGCATTATATAAGTATACTATATAGTAACGCATAAATATACCGTAATTACTAATAATAGTAATAATAGTAATAATAGTAATAATAGTAATAATAGATTAAAAGTTAGCTTTCTATATATACTTTAAGAAAATTAATAGTATTAGAGCACTTATAAATAGTAGGGCAAGTGCGTAGTTTATAAACTATTATAAAACTATTATTATATTAGTAGACACTTAGTAAACTGTATTTTTAGGCACTAGATGTTAGGGATCGCCGCCCATCGGCCCATCGGACCTCCGATCGGCCCGACGTTGATCCGGCTCCGTGCGCTAGTCCCAATTAGGTAGTACTAGCACACTCTTAAGGCTGCTGCCACACAGGTGGTATGCGACACCTAGCATCCTCATTATAGCAATTCAACCTGTTCAACAATTGAGCCCGATTGCTCCCTTACATTATGCTAGGTCAACAAAAGCACGCTCACAACTGAGCGACGAGCCACAACAGGCTTTCGATTGACTGAATTACGACTCGCGACGACGTATATCGCGCTCTTACAACAAGAGGGATCGCACCTGCGACAGTGCATGGCTAGGCTCAACAACCCCAAACCTTCGGTTGAGCCCCACGAAACTGGTTCCATCAACGAGATGGCGAACCACGGAAACACCCTAGGAAGGTTTAACGCCGCATCAGGTCAGCGTCTGTTCTCTATAGGACCAACAAACTTAGCAACCCAATTAACTCTTAGGGCTTTACAGACCCCTGTCGCCGCCCCTCGCGTCACAGAAAACTTAGACAAAGAGGATCTAGATATGCTAGGCGGCGGCGTGAGTAGTAAGCGGGTGACTATGAACAGCCAGCCGACGGAAATCCCTGCGAAAAAGGGACCTACGGAGCCCGTGAGCTCTGAGGAGGCGATGAGTTACCCGAAATTGACGGTCGACGGACCATCGCGCGGTTGGCGTCGGGGCTCTAGCAGAAAGTCCATCTTCAAAGTCGTCAATCAGCCCACCAAAGACACTCGCCTTCGACTCATGTACGATAAAGACACCGACGCACCACTGTTGTACTTCGAAGTTCTCCGCGCGCCCTTGGAGGGAGCGGAGCCAGAATAGGAAATAGTAGCAGACGTCCGCGACAGAAACTCACTGCAAGAAGCCACGTCTGCCCACAGATAGCCTACAGCGTTGTTTGCCTATTTTATTAGTCACGCTAACAGCACCGCTAAACTAGAAGAAGAAGTCTATTAAGGACTACAGCGTAAGAAGGAGTTAGAGGGTTGTATTACGCGCATCTCCGCGCTAGCAGAACAGGCGCGGCTGTCATTGTTAGAAGCAGAACACAATATCTGAATTGAGCAACATCGCTTAGGCCAGCGCCAGACTCAAGTCACGGAGGCCCTCGCGCGTGTCGACTAGTTGAAAGAGTTGAAGGACTTATACCGCACCCGCTACAAGCAGCAGGAGCGGAAAGTCGCAGACCTGGAGGAACAATTGCGGACAACGTTGTTTGTCCCACCCAACGTCCCCGCGCACGTACAACAAGACTTGAATCCCAACGATCTCGAAGTCCTCCAACAGCACCGGACTCAAACGTACGCCGCCTCTCACGCAGGCACTTTGCGACCCGCAGTCGCTGTAGCTACTGCCCGAACCGCTCGCGGTAATACGCCAGGCGGACAATCAATCTCCGCACTCACGGGTATCGGTCAGGCCCCTGGTCACCGGCTGCGCGAGCCGGACAAGTTCAAGGGCTCTGAGGACCGCAAGAACTACAAGCCCTGGAAAAGCTCCATCCGCGCCTACCTGAGCGCCTATAACCACGTCTTCACCACCAAGTACGCCAAGATGGAGTTCATATTCAATCATACGCTGGACGTCGCCCACCAGCGTCTTAAGCATCGCATAGATTTTGACAAACCGGGTGCTTTCCAGTTGGCAGAAGACATCTTTGATATGTTAGACCGTAGCTACGTGGCAGCGGATCCCATAGGAGAGGCGTACGCGGCGATGCAGGGTGACCAATTGAGGATTGGCGATCGGGAGAGCTTCGAGGGATGGTTGTCCCGTTTTGAGATCGCGACTGCACCCGTTGACGTCCCAGACCAGCAGAAGATCATCACCGCCATCCGACTCTTGAAACCCTCCCGCCTGGAGGCTGACAAACAATGGTCCAACTCTGACTTATGGGCTTCTTTCATTGAAAAGATCCGCCACCGGGCCACGATCTTGAAACTTTAGGGTCCTGCGCCTAAGGCCACCGAGACTGGTAACCGCGGTGGTGGTCGTGTTGGAGGGGGCCGATCAGGAAACAACAACACAGGTAACACTAATAACATCTCAGGCCGCACTAATGCCCAGGTAAAGTTGTTAATAGAAGAGGGACGCTGCATTAAGTGCGGCGAGAAAGGACACTGTCGTAAGGACGAAGACGCGCCTTGCAAAGGGAAGGCACAGCAACCCGCCAACAAGATTAAACCTCTTGTCGACGCTGGACTCGCGGTAGCCAATATCGTGCCATCGTCCCCCGCCCCCACGGCATCGACTGAGACAGATCATTCGGAAAACTAGATGTCCCTGTCGAAAGTCGTCAGCAGGGACCTAAGTTATTACCGAAACTTATACGCAAGATTAAGGAGCTGGAGCTTTAGTTAACACAATAGTCCTCGCAGCCCTAGCAGGTCGTTAAGTTGCGCGCTAATTCGCTCGACAAGACAACCCCATTAATCTATAGGGCTTAGTTTGTCTTTAAGTGTCAACTACAGTCTGCCCACAGCGCTAAGTTTACTGTTAACGGCCTTATGGACTCCAGAGCGACGAACACGTGCGTTAGTCGTGACTGTGTCTCTAAACAGAAACTTCGCATAGTTACCCTTGACAAGCCTGTCCGGCTGCGTCTTAGCGACAGTGTTACGAAACAAGTACTTACAAAAGCAGCCGTGCTTCCAGTGTACCATAGAGACCACTTTAGTGAGGAGCTGGCCTATGTTGTCAACATAACGGGTTATAATGTTATTTTCAGCATGTTCTAGCTAGGCGCACACAACCCTAACATAGATTGGCAGGACAAGATAATAACTTTTAACAAGCCTTTCTGTATAAGCAATTGCTGCATAAAGGGACTACCTGTTATAGTTACTAGCAAGGGTTGTTAATAGTAATTGCTAAAACTGTTTACACTAAACCTAGCTTACGCTAGAATAGACATTGCAGTTGTCTCTAGGCATGCCGCCTTGCTTATAGCACTTCGGTCTAACTACTATGCAACGTGGTTGTACCCTAAACACCTGCAACAGCTGGAGGAAACTAGTGAATCCACGGACGAGGACAGTGAGTTAGCGGACGCAGCCGACGTCAAAGCAATGTTTGCGCACAGGGCTCCCAACGTACCGTACTACGGTCCGTAGTACGGACCGTAGTACGGACCGTACACCGTAAGTACGTACACGCCTCCCCAGCCGTACCGTAGCCGTACGTACAGTGTAATCTGGCCGTAATTACGGCTGTACGGTTGCCTTTTCGGGATGTTTTGTGAGGGAGATCTTGGTGTTTTGGGTGGCTGTTTTAGGTGTTTTGAGTAGCTATTTTTGGCCAATTTTCGCCTTTTTTGGTGTAGTACGCGCTCGGGCGCTGACAGGCCTTTATCGTAGCAGAATTTTCGGATGATCCCCTGGCGACAACTCGTTAGCTTTTGCCTACAATATGTCGCAAAATACACGGTCTTAGGCCTCACAGTTATCTCAGACTTCCCTCAAGTTTCGCCCGTACCATGCCGCCGCGTCAAAAAAGCTCGCCAGCGCCGTCGCCGTTGCCGAATCCAGCAGGGCCTCATCGGCGGAGTCGTCCCAATCGCGTGAGAGTACTCCAAGTTATACAGAAAGGTCGCACGTTTGGCCGGCGGGCCATAGTATCTGTGCGCGTTTTGACGTCGATTTTAACCACCTCTGGCACCAAACCAAGAAGCTGGCGTTTGGTCGGATCGGTTACAGGGTGCGTAATAAGTCGCAACTTATGGGCAGGCGTACGCTGTCGCCCATATGGCAATATGGAGCTGAGTTGGAGTACCTGGACGATGACATGGTTAGTAAAGTAATCTTCTGGCTCTGCAAGGACTGTCACCTTTCGCGGAAGGCAGCCAATTGCTGGCGAGTTGACGGCACCGAGCACATCAAAAGGCACCTGAGAAACGTACACAAAGTCGACCCCGACACTGGGTTGCTGCCTGTTGTTGAGGCTGTAAAGCCAGCCAGTCCTTTTGCTATTGCCGCTGGGGCAAGTTCAACTATATCTCATACGCCGTGGCAAGAAGGCGAGTTCTAGTGTGCCTTTGTTGACTGGGTAATCGTCGAGGACCTTAGCTTTTTGATGGCGACGTCGGTGACGACCTGGGGCCTTATGACGTGGAATCGAGCCGATCTTTGCGCGCCCTGCTAAACAGCTATACTACGCTGTTAAAGTACATACAGGACGGCCTGGCGGATTGAAAGGAGGAGGTTGCAGAGCTTTTGCGCACGGCGCAGAGTAAAATAAGTGTGAGTTGCGATATATGGACGTCGTTAAACAATATGAGCTTTCTTGGAGTTGTCGCCCACTTTGTTGGTAAGTTGTTTTTCCGCTCTGGTGCCCGTTTTCACAGTGATTTTACAGTGATTTACAGTGATCTAGATGCCAAATATTAACAACACGACCTACTTATTGCCTTCTGCAACCTTTTCGGCGACCATACAGCAGCTGCGCAAGCCCAAGCTATCGTCCAGATTGTCCGCGAGTACAACTTTGAGCAACAACTCTATTGTTTTGTGGGGGATAACGCCAGTAACAACGACGCGAAGTTCATCGAACATGTCAACTTTTTGACTAGCCTTGGCATTGGAAATCAACAACGTATACGCTGCGCGGGTCATATAATCAACCTGGTTGTTAAAGCATTAATTTACGGCGACGGCGTAAGCAAATTCGAAGCAGAGCTTGCTCAGGCTCTCCCCGGGATCAATATCAATTATACCGAGCATATGGGGTCGTCGGAAAACTCCACAACTTTGTGAACGCTGTATGCGTCTCCCACAAACGCCGCGAGCTTTTCCGTACAATACAGCAAGACCTGGGCGACGAGGATGATCTATGGACCTTTGGCACACTCAATTTAATACAGGACGGCGGTATTAGGTGGCACAGCGTTTACCTCATGCTTCTGCGCTGCCAGGAGCTCAAGGATCCGATTCGACGCTTCATCCGACGCTCGCGCGAGCAGGCTGACCTGCCCGAGGCCCCTGAGGCCCCCGACGACGACGACGACGAACAATACAACCCTATACTTGACCCATTATCAGATGACGACTGGGAGGAGGTCGACGCAATTATACAGGTCTTACAAGAGTTCTATGAGATGTGTAAGGCGCTGGAGGGGGCGGCCAGCGTCAGCGGCTTTGGGTCGCTCTGGCAGACGATTGTCAACTTACAGCAACTCTACGAGTCGCTCACCGAACGCGTACAGCAAATTGACGGCTTTGCGCGATCTCCATACCTTATTAGGGGTGTTGCGCTCGCCCAAGAAAAGCTCAACACGTACTTTGCAAAGATTGTACTATCGCCAGAACCATCTCTATACTGTGTGGCCACTGCCTTACACCCACGGCTCCGAATCGCCTGGTTTAAAGACCACTGGAAAAGGCACCCTCGGTGGCACAGAAAGGCCGAGTCATCGCTCAGAGAGGTGTTTCAACAATACGTCGACGCCGAAAGCGAGCCCGCAGAGCCTCCAGAGGAGCCTACGTCGTCGCGTAAGATCCCTGGGGCGTATAAGGGTGACGCGCGGAGGGCGCAAACAATGAGCGTGGATCCCATGCTCCTCACTGGCGGCAAGTCATATAAACGCTATAAACGCATGACGCAACTTGACGAGTACTTGGACGATTTGCAAAGGGATTACGCTGGCGACGAAGCGTCAATACAACTTATGGACGACCCTCACTGTTGGTGGGTTGAAGTTGGCCAAAAACGCTACCCAATCGTATACAAAATGGCTATAGATCACCTCTCAGTGCCATGTACGTCCTGCGATTGTGAGAGGTGTTTTAGCTCCGCCAAACGTACAATTACATGCGATCGCAACTCCCTTATTGGCAACACTATTGAGGCCTTACAATTGCAAAAAAGTTGGCTGCGCCGAGACGCTGTTAAAAGCTACCTTTTTGACCTCACAAAGTCAATTTCCAAACGCTCAACACCAAAAGACGATCACCTATTACCCGATTAGGAAATCTTGGCATGTACGGACCGTACGTACGGTGTACGGACCGTATTTTGTGGTATTTTGAGGTTGCCGTAAGTACGTACGGCCCATACAAACCGTACCGTACACCAACCAGGGGCAACCGTACCGTAGTACTGTACGGTGGGAGCCCTGTTTGCGCAGTTGTTTCGTGTGGACCTTACAGCTTTAACTTAAGAAGATTTCGACAAGTTTTATTAGAAGATAAACTAACTAGACAAGACAAAGGAGGAGATTATTAAGGCGTTGCTAGTGTGGATCCAGGACAAGTGGCAAGCTTTCACAGTCCCAGAGGATCAGTTACCACCTCATCAACCTAGGGTAGACCATAAGATCAATCTGGAACCCAGAGCAAAGCACCCAGCCGCCCAACTATACAATATAAGCAGGAAGGAGGCCCTCGCAGTAAAGGCCTATGTTAACAAGAAGCTCAGCACAGGAGAAGTACGTTACAGTACCTCTGACTTTACAGCACCAGTGTTAGTTGTTAAGAAGCCTAATAGTAGGCTCTAGATCTGTGTTAACTACCAACAACTCAACGCGGCGACGGTTAAGAACAAGAACGCGCCGCCTAACATACGCAAGACCCTTGCCAGGTTGTCAGGCGTACAGTAGTTCAGCATCCTCAACGTTATCGCCGCTTTTTATAAAGTGCGCATTAGAGAGGGCAATAAACACAAGACAGCGTTCGCAACACAATATAGCTTGTTTAAGTACTTAGTTATGCCTTTTAGTCTCTATAACGCACCAGCTATATTCTAGTCTTACATTAATAAGACGCTGCAGGAATACCTTAATAAGTTTTGTTCAGCATATATCGACAACGTCCTTGTCTTCAGTTAGACATTAGCGGAACACAAAGATCACGTCTAAAAGGTTTGCTAGCGTTTAAAAGAGGCTAGCTTGTACCTTAACATTAACAAGTGCGAGTTTGCGGTTAAAAAGGTCAAGTACCTTGGACTCATCCTCACCGTCGACGGCATCGAGATGGACCCCGCCAAGGTCCACGTTATAACAGCATGGCAGCTCCCCACCAACGTGCGTGAGGTACAATCCTTTCTGGGCTTTGCGAACTTTTATCGACGATTTATTATTAGGTATTTAGGGTTAGCTCGCGCGCTCACTAACCTAACTCGTAAAGAGGCATTAGTAGAGTTTCCTCTAGAGCCAGGTGGGCCCACAGCCACCTCTTTTAAGCAACTTAAGCACGCTTTTACAGTAGCTCCCATCTTAGCGCATTTTAATCTAGAGCTTAAAACCTAAGTAAAGAGCAACGCCTCTAACTTTGTTGTTACCGCCATCCTTTCACAGATACAGCGCGACAGTGTCCTTTGCCCTATTACTTTTATATCCACTAAAATAATCCTAGCAGAGTGCAATTACGCTATCTATAATAAAGAGCTACTAGCGATTGTTAAGGCGTTTGAGGAATAGCGACTAGAGCTATCAGATAGCTCGCTCATTAACGTCATCTTAGACCATAGGGCATTAGAATAGTTCATAACCACCAAACAGCTTAACCGGCGGCAAGCACGCTAGGCTAAGTTTTTGTCTAAGTTTAACTTCAAGATCACATATCGTCCGGGCAAGCAAGGCGGTAAGCCAGATTTACACACCCGCCGCCCAGGCGATCTACCAAGGAACGTCCACGACGATCGCCTCCAGCACCAGTCGCAGACAATACTCACGCCCGACCGCGTCGAACGTGCTCCGCCAGCAGTCACACCCGAACCTGCCCCGCCAGCAGTCACACCCGAACCTGTCCCTGTGACAGTCACGTTGCCAACTGAGCGACCCGCCGAAGGCGTGTTGCATGCCATATACTTAGCCCGCATAATACTTAGCTTAGAGGAATCAGTTATAGCTTTAGCAGCAATGCTATACCAATTAAGTAAGGAGATCGCCGTAGACAGGACAGTCGAAAGCAACTCTCCGGAGAGTCGCGAGGGTCGGCTGCCAGGACAGGCGGTCGACTCGGACGAGGATCCCTCTGTATGGAGTCACGTTAGGTTAGTTAACTGCCTAAAACAAGCTACTGCTAAGGATGCCATCCTACAGCAGATTGCTAAGGCAAAACAAAATAGGATGCGACGTTTGCCTGCAGCGGTAATTCACAATTACGGTGTCAAGGTCGAGCTCCAGGACTGCTCTATAACAAATAGTCTAGTCTACCACCGCGACCAGATCTTTGTCCCTTTCAGCGACGCTGTGCGTACGGACATCATACAATCCTGCCATAAACCTCCCGGAGCAGGTCACGCTGGCAAACGCGGCACGTATTACGAGGTCAGCCAGCACTACTTTTGGCCTAGCATGACGGACTTAGTTGCTCGATACACTCGCAACTGTGTTACTTGTCAGCGTTCTAAGCCTTTTAAGGAGCAGAAACAGGGTTTGCTACGTCCGTTGCCCGTACCTAAGCGATTCTAGTCAGACATCTCTATTAACTTTATCACGCCGTTACCAGAATGTACACGGGGTGGGGTCACCTATCGTCACATCATGGTCGTGGTTGACCGCCTGTCTAAACAGCACAAATACATTGCGCTGCCGTCACTGGACATAGAAGTTGTTGTCCGGGCCTTTATTAAGTACGTCTGGCGCGAGGAAGGATTTCCTAACACCGTCGTCTCCGACCGCGGAGCTTAGTTCACGTCCTATTTTTAGAGAGAACTTTGCAGGAGTGTTGGTACACGCCCAGCTCTTACGATAGCGTTTCACCTAGAGGGTGACGGTCAGACTGAGATTATGAATGCTGTCCTTAAGGCGTACCTACGGTGTTATATTAACTACACACAGAACGATTAGGTCGACTGGCTACCTATCGCGCAGCTTGCGACTAACTGTAAGGAGAACGCGTCTACAGGCGTCGCGCCGCTTCTTGCGACAAAGGGCTACCTTCCGCGACAAGGCTTCAAGCCCATCACCCCGATTACGGCGACGGAGCGTTACGAGAAGCTGCAACGTAAGGACGCCTAACGTATAGTTCGACGCGTTAAGGATATTATGCGCTTTATAAATGAGAATCTGGCCTAGGCCCAGTCAAAGATAGAGTTTTATGCGAATAAGGGACGACAGCCCGCGCCGGCGTACGAAGTTGGCAATATAGTTTACCTCGACGCACGTCATATACCCTCGCTGCGCCCCAGCAAGGGCCTCAACGTCAAAAACTTGGGTCCATTTCCGATAGCCGAAGTTTTCAACGATCATACGTACCGACTTAAGCTGCTGAAGGTGCTGCTGGCTACATCATGCGCCCAGCGTCCTGCGCCGCCTCGCCTCACCATCTGCGCTGTGGCAGTGTTTGTGCCTTGTGAACTCATATTCGAAGAGTGCACTTGTGGGTAAGGTGCCAGCGAATAGAGCAGATCTGCGAAGTTTGTCGTTGTAGCGTCTCGCCTGACTCTATGCGACGGGGGCGAGCACGATTGGGGGAAATGGCTGCCTGCACGGCCGGGAATAAGAGCTGTCTAAGGCCAGGTGATTAACTTAGTGAGAGCCGCCTCAGCCACAGTGCACAGTGCGGCCCTTAAACATCTCAGCACGCTACTGCAAGCTGCCGCGTACTAAGAGCGGCCAGAAGCGCACGGCCGGTCCGACGCGTTTTGATGATCTTGTCGCCAGCGCGGAGAAACTGCCGGGATGCGCACTCCTCACCTTAAGTTAACCTTTCGAGGCTGCAGTCTTGAACTTTGCCATCTCGGTTTCGTTTCTGACCCACCGAGCTCCTTACTGACATCTGTTGTCGCCAACGAACAGGGGGTTGATGGAGGAGAGTCGATCGACGGCACTGACAGCATGAGCGACAGCATGATCAACAACCCGCTTTTCGGCGGCGGAGGCTGATGTGCTAAGAGAACGAGATGTGCAGAATGGATGCGTATCGCGCTTGTCTATATTTAAGGACGTTGCAGGCAATCCGAGCGTCCGGAAGAAAAGGTGTCCCGTCACACCGTGCGTCCCGGCACAGAGGGACGGACGTTAACATATTATTTTATTATTTATTTTGCTTACTAATATAGTTTTAACATTCTTCTTCCGCTTCAGGACGGACCATGCATACCAGATTAGCACGGCCGTGAACAACGCAAGCCCGATGGCGCCAAATACGAGCACGATGATCTTGATGGGCGCGTACCGCTCATTAGCTGCCATGGCGGCTTCAAGCTCCTCGCGCTTGAGGAGATGGGGAGCGTTGGCGGGATCGAGCCATCGGAAGCCTCGAAGAGGTCCGCTCCCCGTAGGGATTGTTGGTGTTACGCTGTTCGCTGTATTTGCTGTAGTTGAGGCTGTAACCTGGCTGGTTACATGAACTGTTTTCATGGTTGCTGGATATTCAATATTCAAGACTAGGTTTGTTTTCTAGCGCAAGAAACAAGGGGACTGCGTGGATTGTTATATACCGGAAACCGCGCTTGTATTGTGCATGTGCTATGTAGGGGGTACACTTTACAATGCTGGCAGATAACATTGAATACTTGTCTGGAACCATAGGAAGGATCCGGTTGAGACGGAGCGAAGAGGGGAAATGAATAACTGCATTTCCTCTGCTCTGGTTGCAGTTAGTCTCGTAGAGATGTCCATCGATGGTGATGGCGGTGACTTGTAGCTGGTGTTTGATATTGTTCAGCGTGCACATGCGGTGGCGTTCGCGCATTGCAAGTAGCAAACAGAACATTACCTATCACGCTCCAAAATGCAAAAGATTATTCTAGCTATTCAACTGACTTAACTGGGCAGCAAAGACCGACCGAATGAGAGAACGATGGACAAAAGCGAGGAAGAGAACAGATTGTGTCCAAGTCGAACAAACCGCCATGGACCATCTAATGGTCACCCGGTCTGGGGTTCCTTGGTTCTTCCGGTATAATGGGCGTAAACGTTGCATATATATGCGCTGACGTGCCATTATTCAGTCTGGATTGATGAAGCCGCGCTCTTCTCTAGGCGATCGTCTCATTTGCACTCAGATACGGCTAGCGTCGCCGCCCCCATGTTACCAAGGCCCCGCCACGCACTTTTGCGCCTCCACCATAGAGGGGCTAACAGCGATGAACCCAGGGGGGCAACGTACCGTGACATCATCGGCCGCGTCAGCTTTGCAGCGCCACCTCAAGTAGGTAACCGTACGGAGGAGCCTTTCAAAAGTTCCTGCGCGAGCAGGGGTACGAGTCAGGGGTCGGCCGAGCTTCCTAAATAGGCAATAGGCCCCGAGGCCCCGCGCACAGATGTGAATTTTGCAACCTCAGTAGAACTTAATAGCTACACAGCACTAAAATAGCTCCTAATACAGATATTGCAACTCGAGCTTTTGTTGTTAGCCTCAAATCAGCTGCCTATGGCAAGACGACGGCTGAGGTTCACGCAATTACTGGCCTACCTATACGAACAATTCAAGATATATACGCACGCGCTATTCAACAAGGCTTCGATCCAAATCTTACGCCTGTAGTTATACACGACGAATACCTTAAGGATGCACCTCGCTCAGGCCGCCTAAAGAAATAGATAGATAAGGCAATCAACGCTACCCTCCAAAAAGTACCCCGTGACCGCTATAGACAAGAGAAGTCATGCGCTGATATTGCTGGCGAGCTTAATAGCGAGGGCCTAGATATCTTAGCAACCACAGTATAGCCAATACTCAAGAAGGCAGGATACAAGAAGACGAAGCCAACGCGCAAGCCTAGACTAATAAAGAAGATAAGGGCTAAACGCCTAGCCTAGTGTCTTGCCCATAAGCACTGGACAATTAAGGACTAGAAGGATGTTATCTTCTCTAACAAGACATCTGTTGTTCTATGCTGCCGGCGAGGCAGCTATTGTATCTGGCGTAGGGTAGATGAAGCTTTTGTTAAGAGCTGTATCCGTGAGCGCTGGAAAGGCTATTCAGAGTTTATGTTCTAGGCCTGCTTCTCTTAGGATCTTAAAGGCCCTTGCCACTGCTGGCAGCCAGAGACACAGAAAGAGAAGGAGCAGGCTGCTAAGCGTATAGAAGAATTTAATAAAGAGCTAGAACCTATTCTTAAGGAGCAGTAGGAGCTTGAGACTGGCATAAGGCGAATGGGTCTCCGCAACAAGCCAGGTAAAAAACCACAATAGCGCTGGACTAAAGAGACTGGCAAGCTTACTTAAGGCAAGGGTGAGGGAATAGACTGGTGGCGCTACCAGAGCAAGGTCCTAATTCCAAAGCGTATTCCTTTTGCAAAGGAGCTACAGCAGCTTCGCCCTAAGGTTCTTGTTTAAGAAGATAACGCGCCTGCTCACGCACATCACTATCAAAGGGATATCTATTCTCTATATAACGTACAGCGCTTGACATGGTGCGCAAACTCGCCAGACCTCAACGCTATTGAGCCATACTGGCCATAGATGAAGCGACATACAACTAAGAAAGGAGCGCCAAAGAATAGAGAGGAGGCAATCCGTATTTGGAAGCATCAGTGGGATCAGCTCTCTCAGAAGCAGATCCAGGCATAGATTAAACGTATTCCTGTACATATTAAGAAGATAATTAAACTAGAAGGCGGCAATGAGTATGCAGAGGGTAGGCATGCTGGCAAAGGAAGGGGACTACCAAGGTAGCTTGATAGAGAGCGTATCATTACCCGATTAGGAAGCTCGGCCGACCCCTGAGTCGTACCCCTGCTCGCGCAGGAACTTTTGAAAGGCTCCTCCGTACCACATTGTCAAGCCAAACACGAAAGCAAAGTGTGCTTGAGGATATTGACAACATATTATGAAAATGAGCACCGGCGAGAGTGTTGGCAAAGGCAACCGAGAAGAATCGTACACAAATTCCACGTGCAACACATTGACAAATAATTTGAAGTGGTAATCGTCATTGAAACTGTACAATACAATATTGAACACTGCTGGAACCTTGTCCAGATATCCCAAACACCATGATTATTATAGTCCGTGTCCTAATTCAATGCCTCCGACGAAGACCAAGTGAAGCCAGGCCAGAACTGATGAAGGCGCGATCCAGCGCAATGACTGCCGACACCAAACTTTTCAAGCCGGAACCGTGAAGATGCGAAGTCGGTCGTTACCCTTACAAGAGGCCGGCCATGGCGAAGAGACCACCAGCGATGGCACCCATAGCGGGAAGAGCGGTAGGGGCAGCAGCACCTTCGGTACCAGACGCGGCGGCAGATTCAACGGACTCGATGGCACCAGAGGCTTCGCTCTGGATAGAGCTAAGGACAGAGGAAGCATCCGAAGCGGCACCGGAGGTGGCAGAGGCAATGGCTGATCCGGCGGCTGAGGTCAGGGAGCCGAAGTTTGAACCGGCGGCCGAGGTCAGGGAGTCGAAGTTTGAGCCGGCGGCCGAGGTCAGGGAGCCGAAGCCTGAGCCGGCGGCCGAGGTGATGGAGTTAATGGCCGAAGTGAGGTCTCCGGGGAGGCCAGAGGTGAGCTCACCGACGAGGGAGGAGATGTCGATCTGGGCGTTGGCGGTGCTGGCAGCGGCAGCAGCCAGGACAATGGCGGAGAAACGCATGGTTCTGTGTGGGTGGGTAGTGAGAGGTGGTTGGGTGGTTGGGTGGTGGGGTGGTGGGGTGGTGCGTGGTTGAGGGGGTGTTGGTTTGGCTGGAGCTGGAGCGTATGTGGGTTGAGGTGGACAGCCTTATATACCTAGGGCAGTGCTTGTCCTAGCTTAAACAACGTAATCGGCCTGCCGCAGGAACCTTTAAAGGTAGCAGGGGTACAAACAAACCGAGCCCTCTCTTATGCTGGCCGCGCCACTTTGGTGTCGCCCAGGGAGGGCGGTGGCGCGGTCCCTTGGGTTGCCAGGAGGTTGCAGATGACGACAGCCGCTGCTATAATTGGCGACGCCATGGCATGGACAGCAAAGGCGTGAGGGCGATGGCGGGGAAGCCGCGTTGTGCTCGCCAGGCTCTTTCCCCACGTTCGACGCGGCCCTGCATCCATGCATGTCGGACCATCTGCCATCACATGGTAGCCCTGGAGTGCCTGCGTACATGTATCCGCCTCTCTTTTGAAACCACGCGGGCTTGCAACTTTGGCCTGGACGGACTGGGGACGAGGCCTCAGAGACGCCGCCTTTATCATCAACCTTCAGACTTTTGCCCCGGAGCTGTACTGCACCTTCCAGGCGTTACATGGCAAAGGAGACGAAAGAAGACGCTGCAATGATCAAGAAAGGCTCAGATTCATGTGCCTTTGGCGGGGAACGGGCCAGGGCGAGCTTCCACCGGGTCACGGACCACGTTACACGGCCGCGGCATCTATGCACCGTCTTCCGCAAGCTTTTATCGCTGCTGCACTTCGACACCTCCGCGCTTCCATCACCACCGCCCCAAACCTGCTACGACTGGGCGTATAGCTGCAATCGGACCGTACAAACCTACCGTGCCGCCCAAAATGCTGCCTGGACGTGCTTTTTCTGCCCCCGCGCGGCAATGTCTGCGACGCGCGACTGCTCCCTCGACATGGACACCCGCGCTTGCCCATGTCAGTGGCCTTTCTCCAGCTGTTGGGCTCACACTGCAAATCGCGGCCCTTCACTTGGCTCCGGACCGTACAAGCTAACAACCAACAGTCACGCAACTACGCCGCCGCCGAGGTTGCAAAGTTCAAGGGAACCAAGGGCAACGACGGCAAGTACACGGTGACGCTTATCGAGGGTGACGGTATCGGCCCCGAGATCGCCCAGTCTGTCAAGGACATCTACTCGGCCGCCAATGTGCCCATCAAGTGGGAGCCTGTCGACGTGACCCCGCGCTTGAAGGACGGCAAGACGGTCATTCCGGACGAGTCCATTGGGAGTGTGACGAGGAACCTCGTCGCGCTCAAGGGACCACTCGCAACGCCCGTCGGCAAGGGCCACGTTTCGCTGAATCTGACTCTCCGCCGAACCTTCAACCTCTTCGCCAATGTCCGCCCGTGCAGGTCTATCAAAGGCTTCAAAACACCCTACGATGACGTCGACACTGTTCTGATTCGTGAGAACACCGAAGGAGAATACTCGGGCATCGAGCATGTTGTGGTAGATGGCGTTGTGCAGAGCATTAAGCTCATCACCCGCGAGGCTTCCGAGCGCGTCCTTCGATATGCTTTCCAGCACGCGCGTGACATTGGCCGCAAGAAGGTGCGCGCCGTGCACAAAGCCACCATCATGAAGATGTCTGACGGTCTGTTCCTGAGTACCGCCCGCGACGTCTCCAGGGACTTCCCCGACATTGAGTTTGATGCCGAGCTGCTGGACAACACGTGTCTGAAGATGGTCACCGACCCGCTGCCCTACAATGACAAGGTCCTGGTTATGCCAAACCTCTATGGTGATATTCTGTCCGACATGTGCGCTGGTCTTATCGGAGGCCTCGGCCTTACCCCCTCTGGCAACATCGGCGACGAGTGCTCCATCTTTGAGGCTGTCCATGGTTCTGCCCCTGATATCGCTGGCAAGCAGCTGGCCAACCCCACTGCGCTGCTTCTCTCTTCCATGATGATGCTGCGGCACATGGGTTTGAATGACTATGCCAACAACATCGAGCAAGCCATCTTCAAGGTCCTTGCTGAAGGCAAGGTAAGTCAAACTCAGGCTCGAACCCCAACATAGGAAATGCTCATACTGTCAACAGTCAATCACCGGTGATCTTGGCGGCAAAGCGAAGACGTTCGAGTATGCAGATGCCGTAATTAAGGCGCTTAAATAGATATCCTTTTAGTTGACGCTAGTAGAGCACGCGATGATGCGTTGGCAGCCTTGCATTTTGTCCATAGTGTACCAGTTGTGTACTTGTACTATATATGCTGTCATATGAATAGATGCTGTTACTCTTTAACATGGTTTGATCCATTGCTGTGCTCGATTGACCAAGGCAATTTCTTATGTTATAGGACTCCCTTCTACCATACCCGGACAGCGTGTCCCGTCATCAGCTGGTCCGAGCTTGCTCCCTCGTGTCGTCTAAACTTCGCTCAAAGCTTCCACACTGTCGCATAGCACACAATGATACGCAAACCTCCTGTCCGAATGCCACGGCCGCCGGTGAAGCCAAAATCGTCCTTCCCGCAGCCGACCACGGCCCGAAGCCCGAAATCGCAGCCCTCGTCTCCGTCAGTAAACCGGCCGCCGCGTCCACCACCCAGTGTCGTCCATCCTGGCCTCGGCCATGTACGATACGGCGTCAGCATTGCCTTCTTCTCCTTCTGCGCCGCCGTCTTCATTCGCGACCACTTCATCACTTTCGACACGGTAAACGGGTCCTCCATGTCACCAACGCTGTCGCCCTACGAGCACGAGACGGGGCAGAAGGACAGAATCGTGATACGACGATATTTGCGCTTTGGCAGCCACATTCAGCGAGGCGATGTAATCACCTTCTGGAAACCGCATAAGCCGAATGAAATCAGCATTAAGCGTGTCGTTGCCATTGAGGGCGACACGGTGTATCCCCACCGAGGCTACGCGCTAGATCCGGAGATGGTGCGGGCGAAGAGGATCGATGGTTGGGACGGGCTTCCTGTAAGGGACCCTGATGCGATCAAGGGTGACGAGATGGAGGTGGGTAAGGTGGTGGTGCCGAGGGGGCATGTGTGGGTAGAAGGAGATAATTGGCGGAAGAGCTATGATAGTTGTGATTTTGGGCCCGTGAGTCTGGGTTTATTGGATGGAAGGGCAGTGGCGGTTTGGAGGAGGTGGTTTGGCTTTGATGGAGTGGGGGATGGGAGAAAGAGGGAGGAGGGGCATTGGACGAACGTTGTGGAGGGACAGCACAGGCCGAGATGTGTTGATGATGCTGATATGGTTTGAAGGGGAACATGAACTGCTGCTATAAACAAGCGGAACGCTCCATCGGCACAGGTACTTTGAAATATCTCAACTCTGTTGCACCAAATCTATTGTACACCGAACAACTTCTCAAGTTCCCTACACACCGCCTCGGTCACCCCTTCCGTATCTTGACTCCCACCCAAGTCCTTGGTCCTAACGCCTGCTGCAGTAACATTCTCGATGGCCTTCATCAGCCCGTCGGCCGCCTCGGCCTCCCCCAGCCACCTTACCATCTCCGCCGCACTCCAAAATGCGCCCACGGGGTTCGCAATCCCCTTGCCCGCAATATCCGGCGCACTGCCATGGATGGGCTCGAACATACTCGGATTCGCCCTCGTCGGATCCAAATTACTACTCGGTGCGATGCCAATGCTGCCGCTCAGTGCGGCGGCCAAGTCACTCAAGATGTCGGCGTGCAAGTTTGTGGCGACAATGGTGTCGAGCGATTTCGGGTTGAGCACCATGCGAACGGTCATGGCGTCGACGAGCATCTTATCGATGGTGACGTCGGGATATTGCTGGGCGACTGCGTAGAAGACTTTGTCCCAGAGCACCATGCCGTGGCGCTGGGCGTTCGATTTTGTGACCATGGTGAGGTGCTTACGGGGACGGGAGCGGGCCGTCTGGAAGGCAAAGTGCATGATGCGCTCGATGCCTACCTGGGTGAAGATGGACACTTCGGTTGCAGTCCGCCGAACAAGTCAGTAGATTTCGAGGCATGGGCAGCAGCGCGGTTAGGTACATACAGCGTGCGGAGTGTCCTCGTGCGACGTGCCCCCTTGGCCCGAATACTCGCCCTCGCTGTTCTCCCTCACAATAACCCAGTCCAAATCCCCTCTCCCAACCCCCGCCATTGGGCTCTTGATCCCCTCCAAGATTCTCGTGGGTCGCACGTTCACATACTGGTTCAAGGCCTTGCGTATGGGCAGGATCAGGCCCCAGAGCGAGATGTGGTCAGGCACGTCGGGCCAGCCTACGGCGCCGAAGTAGATGGCATCGTGTTTCTTGAGCTGGGCTAGCCCGTCTGGGGGCATGTACCAGCCGCGCTCGAGGTAGTGTTTGCTGCTCCAGTCGTAGGTGGTGAAGTCGAACTGGAACGTGTTGAGGGTTTTGGAGAGGGTGGTGAGCACGCGCACGGCTGCTTCGATGATGTCGACGCCGATGCCGTCGCCGGGGATGCAGGCTATGCGGTGCACCTTGTTGATCGAGTGGACGTGGGAGGGCATGTTTTCCCAAGGTTGAGTCTGTATGCCGTTGAGTTCTAAGTTCTAAGCTCCCCCCTCATCCCCTCCAGGATTCAGGTCAACCTGACTTAGGTTTTACCGAGGTTAAACTAACTAAGCTAAACTTAGTATAACGCTATAAAAAAATTTAGGCTAGGTTAGGTTAGTTAACTAAAAGTACTATTATATCTTTACTCACTAAGCTCGTTTACGCTCGTTTAGCAAGTTCGAACGCGCGTTTTTTTTGTAATCACCTTTTGACGCTCTTTTTGTTTACTAAGCAGGGGGCTCTGCTTTTTTTTATTATGTTATTTAAGATGAAAGCCTTTATCGTTCTACCCCTAGGTAGTTAATTTAACGCCATACATATCTTTAGTATTATACGATATATTTTAATAGATCTTAATACTATATATAACCTATCACTAAAGTCCCAACTATAGTAAGCGAAGGTGTCGTTTTTGTGAAAACTTTGATTTTGCATGTAAGAGCCCGCGCCCGCCAAGGCTCACTTATGTCAGGTCACCCAACACTAATTTCATGTCAGGTTAATGTGTAACCCCCCCCCCCCAAAACAACCCCCAACATCACCGATTGGATGGGCGCTTTTACCCCGCTACTGCCAAGTCGAACCCCTGGGAGCCCCCACCACGCCACGCCTCAACTCACCGCTCCCGTGTCGTGTCAACACACTCCACTCTTGCCCTCGTTCTCCCGCCCCTTTCTCTCCTCCGTCCCGATTTGCACCACAAGTCAGCAACATGGCAGCTATTCCTCCCGATGGTACCTTCTTCGACACGCTCAAGAAGAGCTTCGTCGATGTGCCCATTGCCCGGATGACAAGATCCCCACGACGGACTTTCTGGATGCTGCCGAGAGCCTGTTGAGCCTGTTCGGTATGCCGGCTGCCGTCGTGGCTTTTTGGTAGACGCTGGCTGATTGGCGTCTGCTGCAGATGTGCTGGGTTCGGCGGCCTTCAAGCCCGTGAAGAACGACATGAGCGGAAACATCAAGGTACGCCATGGGCAGCCGTGAGATCGAGCACGAGGGAATGCATGGTTAATGTGCTTGGTGACAACAGAAGATCCGTGACCGCCAGCTCGCAGCCCCGACGCTCTCAGAGACGCTGCAAGATCTCGTCATCAACGAGCTCAAGGAGAAGAAGCACGTCGCCACCGAGGGGCTCCTGTGGCTTACTCGGTACGCACCTTCCTGCGTCTTCTACACTCTACTAACAATCTCCGAGCGGCCTCGACTTCACCGCCCAAGCCTTGCGCCACAACATCGCCAACCCCGCCAAAGAACTCTCTGACTCTTTCCGCGATGCCTACGGCAACACACTAAAGCCGCACCACTCGTTTGTCATCAAGCCCATCTTCAGCGCTGCTATGAGTGCCACGCCCTACCGCAAGGACTTCTACGCGAAGCTAGGGACCGACGAGGCCAAAGTGCGGGAGGCTTTGGAGCAGTGGTTGGCGGCGTTGGAGAAGAATGTGGCCATCTTGAGCGTGTTTACGACGAGTAAGGAGGCGAAGTGGTAGGGATGGGGCAGCGTCGGTGCGGCATACATGGGCGCAAGCATGAACGATAGGGCTAGCATATTACAAAGCAAGTTGAGCTCCAAAGTCTTTCTCGTTAAGCCATTCCCGCATCTCCTACGTGAACAGACAGCTCTGCAAATGCACCGGCCGACATATAGCAAGTCCGACGATATTCACGTTCCAGAGTCTTTGCCCAGACAAGATACAGCAAGTTCACGCCTACCGCAATAAGCCACGGCACCTTTCGTCACCTCATGAACGTACATATAAGAACATACACCCGGAAATTGCATCTTCTCTACTCGCAGCGCATTGCACATTGATCTACTTAACCCGTAGCTTCTAAAACACAATTCGAGACAAAATGGATGCAGATGAAAGCCACGTCATCCTCTGCGTCTTTGTTGAGTTGGCCCTATTTTCAGCAGCAATGGCGCTTATGCATCGTTTGCAGGAGAGTCGCAAGCCCGAGAAGGTGTAGACGAAAACATAAAAGTGGGTATTCATGGAATTTGCCGCAAATTGTTTCCTATTCCTATACTTTCTTTCTCTGGAAAACGAACAGCGCTTCATCTTTACCTGGAAAACTAGGTAGCGGCATACGCAGCTTGAGTTCCAACTCGGGTAATTTTTTTTCGACCCACTCGTCAACGCGCATGTCCTGAAATGCAGTGAATCCGTTCGCGTTCTGGGTCCCGGCAACCACAATACTGTCTCCCTCGAACCTTTTCAGTATCGGTCCAGTAAAACCACCGGTAGCCTGGGGATAGACGAGAACCAGAACACATCCTTTCCCACCGCCATGCTGCTCCAAATACGTGACTCCATCTTGCTGGATCGTATCCTGTATCCACATGACCCTATACTCACTCAATCCATTATCAACCCCGTGTACATCAAGCTCTTTCATCTCCATCTCTTGCACTGGAAAATTCCGCAACATAAACGTCCAATAGCCATTACCGGAACCAATGTCCAAGATGGGTTTGACAGTCTCCTTGCTTGGGTTTGCCGGTTGCGCAAGCTTCGCAAGGACGTGCAGCGCTCCATAGCTCGGCACCACGCAGCCGAAATGGTGGTAGAAACAGGGCGAATGTGGTGAGAGGTTCTGGTGTGGACGGTGCAGGGCCAGGGACCGGCCCATTCGAGCTCGTGGCAGGCGTAGGTCCAGAGGGTGAGATAAGGGTTGGCATGGTGCCGCTCTTTCTTGGACGGGATAAGGCCGATGGTGGTGTCATGGAAGCGAGATTTGACATGAGTAGAAATGTGTGAGCGGAGGGTTTGGGGCTTCGAGGTGGCTTCGAAGCTATTTAGGGCCTTAGGAAGTGAGGTACAAGGGTCGAAGAGAGAGGCATATGATGTTATGTCTTCTGGGGACGGATGAGGTGGATCATTCTGTCGGAGATCAGGCTTTTGGATTTGCAATCATCATGGAAACGAGATGGTGCCGAGTACAGGTCAAGACATGGGTCATAAATCAGAGAGGAGACGTGATGGTACGTACTGGATTCCCCTTGGCGTCGTGGTACCAGTTGTGTAGTCCATGTGCTCGCTTACCACCAATGGCTCTTTGTGTAATAGACAGGGTGGTTTCGCCTTGGGCTCTGTAGACATAAGTGTCGTTATTGGGAATGCTGAAGGCTACTCGAATCCATTCTTGGAATGTTCTGCCGCTGTGGGATGGGCTGTACTGTTCGCTTGTCCAGTCTCTCAGCAACGAGTCTGGGTCGAAGTTCTTCAGTGCCGTGACATGTAGTTATTAGCAGACGACTAGATGTTTATTCATTCCTGTGTTTCCCGCAAAGGACAAAGGGCAGCAATCCGAAAGAGGCTAGCGTATCCGATGGATGCATCATCGTCATCGTCATCATATGTAAGCCGCGCATTCCCGACACGTTGGTAAGACTTTACTCACCATTTGCAATGCACATCAAGCACCGAGGCCCATTGGAAACGCGCCCACCATGGAAGCCTCTTTAATCTTGCAGCATGCAGCACTAACCTTGGGTGCAGCCAACTGACAAGTATAAATGCCTCCCTCGTTCATCACAGCAAAAGGTCTCGCAGCACTCGTCGTCGCACTTCTAGCTGCCGCTCTGGCTTTCTCAACGAGTTTCCGCAGCGCTCTCTCCTCGAAACCCCTCAAGCACACCATTCGTGCCATGTCTGCAGCGACATCGCCAGCCATGAAGGTCACCAAGCGCCCCTGGGCAGTCCGCGGCCACGCCGACCACGACTGGTTGTACACTTTCCACACCTTCTCCTTCGCCTCCTACTCCGACCCCAAACACGAGTCCTTTGGTCCCCTTCGCGTTATAAACGAAGATCGCGTCAAGCCCACGACCGGCTTCGGCACACACTCGCATGCCGAGTTCCTCATCTTCTCCTACATTGTCAACGGGACGCTCGAGCACCGCGATAGCATGGGCAACCTCGAGAATCTCAAACGCGGCCATGTGCAGTTCACGAGCGCGGGAACCGGAATACGCCATTCCGAGTACAATAGGGACCAGGAGGACGAGGTGCACTTCTTGCAGATTTGGGCGAAACCGAACAAGAGCCGCTTGACGCCGCACTACGAGACGAAGAAGTTCACCCAGGAACAGAAGACGGATAAGCTGGCGCGAATAATGGAGTATACGGAGCGCTTGGGCGAGAAGACGGATGAGTCCCCGATTGGACTACAGGCGGATTTGAGTATGGATGCGTCGATTCTGGCGCCGGGCAAGACGGTTACGCACGGCATTGTTGCCAAGGGCCCGAGGAAGGTCTTCCTGCATAATATCATGACACAGCGGACGCAGCCGAAGGATGGTGGTGCCAAGATTAGAATCGGCGACACAGTGCTGGGGGAAGGCGATGGCGCCTACGTAGAGAATGTCAATGGTCCAGGGGAAATTGACATCGAGAGCGTGGGAGACAAGCCGGCTGAGTTTCTGTTGTTCGATATGGGTCTCGATGCATAGAAACCTTCTAAAGTTTGATCAAACAATTTGAACAACCTTTTTTCAAGTACTAAAGTTATCCAGAATAGACAACTACGGGGCTAGTTATCGAACTGCTGTATCTCTTCAACTCACACGCTGAAAGGTGTTCGATTACGATAATCGTTTGGTAAGACTCTGAAAGATTCCAGTAAATCGCTTGCGATGCTTGCGAACTGTTATGTTTCTGGCGTAGAAGGAGGTTAGTCACTCGCAGTAACAGTTCTCAAGCGAGCAGCAAGATTTTCGTAAATCCTTATGTGGAATCTTGTTTATTCATTCTGCTCTCACAATTGCATCTAACATGCGTTTCTAGGCTATCCAGATAGGCCCTGCCACCTGTTGTGGACGCATTCCTATCGAGTAAAGTGTAGATGGGTTTTGGATTTGACTATGGAGCAGTTGTATCCTAGGGTGCTAGAACGAACAGTCCACCGTTGTGCGATAAGCACTGGAGCTGATAGCGCAGGTACACGTATTGCGCATCGCCTTCCGTCGCTTCTTTGAATTTTCTCGATCTGCCTCTTAGTTATTCTTTCCATCTTTGCTATTCTCCTCCTCGCTTGTGGCTAGATTCGGCGTGTGGGGGTATAAACAACAAGAGTCCCGAGGGATGTGATCGGATCGCCGAATGCACAATGCCTAATTTGGAGCGATCGCGATTACTACATGCAACCTTGCTGTTCCTACTCCCCACATATCCCATCAACTTCGTTGATCCTTGGTAGCCCACCTCCAGGCTTTCTCCTTCCTATGCTCCAACAATTTGATGATATGTAATAATACATAACTAACACCAAAAAATATGCGGAACACGTGCGGCAATCGCGGATCCAGAAGGCTTAGCGCAGTGGAAAGCAGCGCGACACTGATGAACAATGCTACGACGAAGCAAACGAATATGGACAGCATTCCGAACAGCGCAGACGATTTTGTGGGTCTCAGTATGGGTATCGACGTGTTGGATCCGCGTGTACGAAGCGAGCCGAAAACCTCCGAAGCAAGAGGAAAAGTGCTGGATTTTCTATGCGTTGCCATGTTGAATGTTTTGTGTTGTTGCGCGTGGTGGAATTTGCTGTTTTGTTCTGTTGGACCAACACAAGGAATTTGTGGCGAAGAGTGGTTAACGACAGGTGGCTCTTGAGCGGCTCACGCCCCCTCTTATAGGCTTGGAAGTGGATTTCCCTTGGCTGCTGCGGAGGCCGGACTCCCGGGGATGCGCATCGCCTCGACGCTTTCGGCCTAACATTAGGCATACTAGTCTATGTGTGTGTGGTGTTATTAAAAATTTACCTGAGGTACGATAATAAATGCTATTATCTTAGACAATATTATATCACAAGAAGTTCACAGTTACTTAGCAGGCCTGCCACTAGCCTGCTAGGCCTGCCACAAGGCTGGTACCGCCCTTATACCTAGGATACGCGATACTGTCTCTAAAGGGTTTACTTGGTAGGCTGTATGAAAAGAAGAAAATGAGGCAGAAGAAGGGCAGGTGTCAGCCTAGTGAGTCCACCCGACCTACGTGTTGTGGCTCCTCGACCGACACCGGCCTCTCGTCGTCACGCTCGGCCACCCTCCTCACTCTGCCCCTTAGCCTCTCCTGCTTGCCTGCCCCCTCGAAACTCAGCGTCCAGCCCAATCTCCATGCCTCCCTTGCCACCTGTGCACCGACCCACTCGTAGCCGTCCACCAAGACAATTACGGCCTCAATCTCGAAGAATCCCCGTCCCAGCCTCCGCACCTCAAACGGCGGCCTGCGCAGCACCACGCTCGGTGGCCGAAATGTGGGATGCAGGTTGACCCGCACTTCTTTGACGATGTCGGGCCGCGAGAGTCGGACAAAGAAGGTCCAGTCGTGCTTGTTTCCGCCCTGTGCGCCGGTCACGAGTTTGTGCCGGTTTCCAATGAGGACCATGACGCCTTCGGTGTTGGGGGGGTTGGTGCGGGCGTCGCGCTCGCCCTCTTCTTCTTCTGTGCGGCGTTCCGCGTAGATGCGTGGGTATCGGGCCTCCAGCTCCCGAGCCAGGGCCGTGTCTGGCTGGGCCGTGGTGGGCGTGCGGCACATGGGGCACTTTGCTTCGAGGCCATAGGCGCCGTCATACGACGGGTCGAAGGCGCGCAGGTCGAGGTCGAGCGACGAGGGCGCCATGGCGGCGGCCTGCGACGCGTCGGCCCAGCGCGCCATGCACGACGCGCAGAGGAGGTGCGAGCATGTCGTCTTGGGTCGAAGAAGCGGACGTCGTCTTGTTCACCGTGTTGTCGTCTTCCAAGCTCGTCAGATTTGCCACCATCACGACGCGTTGATGTTTCTGCGGGGCACTCGCACGTGACGTAACGTGAACATGGTCGGGCCCTTCACACGGCTGTGGGCCTGCATGTCCTGCTTGCACGCTACCTCTCTCCACGTGTGTGGCCCCGCAGCTCGCAGCGTCTAAAGGTTGAGGTGGAGATCCGGCATTTGCATGCCGTCTTCCATCAGATTTAACAGATACCTCGACCCGGAAAACCAGTCCTGCACATGGGTCGGATTCCCAGCCGGCATGCCCGTCCCACTGGGAGTCATACCCGCATCCAAGCTGTCCGGTGGAAACGCTTCCGCCCCGGCTGCTGCAAATTCCGTGTCGGGCCAGCCCGAGTTTGGCATCAACCCCAGCGCGCTCAGATACGGATCAAACTGTGTCATGGTATGCACACTGATACCAGACTCGTCATGACCCGCTGATGCAAAGCCATTCTGGCTCGCTTGGGACGCAGAGGAACTGGCGGCAGCCGCCTCTTTCGTCTTGGCTTCGACATAAAGCTTGGCCACCTGGAGGAAGAGATGACACATTCTGTAGAGCTTGTCTGCACCTTCAGAAACCGTGCGGCAGGATTCGAGGCTGACAACAAAGTCGGAGAGGTTATTGAGGTCCAAGGGGTCGCAATGCAGGACGGCGTTGCAGAATATAACGATGAAGGGCGTGAAGGGCGCCTGAAGGACAGCCCTGTTCTGCATCAGCATCCCGTGTGCAGACACGTAGAATTCACCCCCGGAGCCACGGCAAATCACTGTCCGTCTACTCACCAGTGGATATAACCAGACCACAAGTCTTCGTTCCCCTTGACATTGAACTGCGCGCTACACCGCGAATGGGCTACGAGGGCGGCCCGGGCCGATTCGAGACAGTCTTGGGTGAAAGTCACGTTGTCAGGACTGATGACCCGCTGTATCAAAGCGCACGTCGAGTAATGCATCACTACATCTGCGTGGTAGAAAATGTCGCTGATCTGGGAATGACTTAGCACTCGGCTCATCGGCTCACGAGTGATTGCTGGAGGAGCGTGGATTTCTCAAGCGTGCTTCCAGAGCACCGGGTCCAAACTTACATAACTGAAAGAGCCTGGAAATGCAAGCTTTACAACCTAGAAACCTCGTTAGCAAGACTAGGCAGGACACCTTCGAACTACTCGTCGAGTTTTGCTATTGATGTGCCGGGGCCCCTTGCTTATGCCGTGCTACAGTGGGGAACAGTGTCACTGATCGCGCTTACAGTGCTCGGCCTTTGTCCTTGGTTGTACGGTTTTCCATTGCCAGTAAAGCAGAATCAAAACCACTTACCTCGCCCCGTTCACTCCAGGCCCGGTTCAGCGCGTCTACAAGTTCTGTCGCCGTATGGGCGCGCTCATCCATTGGTCTGAGGAAGCCCGCTGGACTGAAGAGCTTCTCGTATGCGTTCCCTTGTATTTGGGCGACTTTGATCCAGTAAAGCAACGTCTGTGTTCCCTTCGATCCCTGCCCGACGAGTGACCCAAAACGAGCATGATCAGAATCGATATTAGGATATGGCAAAGACATGTCCCAATCTTGAACAACGCCCGCGCGCCCTAGGCGGAGCGAAAGTGTCTTGTCCATCATGTAAATGAACCAGAACACGTACATCTTTGCGCTACGCTCCTCTTCCGTGTCATCCTTCATGGTCTGGTAACGATGATATCCAAGACTCTGTGCGAGATGCGCTGCGGTGGAGATCATTGTCCGGCAGAGGGAGGGCTTGCTCATCTCAATGGCATATGCCGAGCCGAGGAGCAATGCCAATATGTTTTCGTACGTTGCGGGAATATAGAGATCTAGCTGACTCATGGCCGTCTCCATCTGTCTTTTGCACATGTGGGCAAGGCCACGGTACCTTTCGTCTCTGTGCTAATTTAGCGCCGCAATTTGCTCTCTCGGCAACGCACCTGCCTCTTATCCACGACTGGGTAGCACGAGAACTCGTAGAATAGATTGGTAAGCACACCATACACGAGTATTCTTCGGCTAACGCTGCATTCTGAATGCGAATGGAAAAATTCCCTGAAGGTGGCCTTCATATTAGGCATTCTCAAGAACGGAAACGCCACTGCAAACGCCACAGTCGGATATACAGCTGCTTTGTCGATTACCTCACTAACCACGTTCCATGGAGGTTGCTCCAGCTTGGTGTGGTCAAGATCGGCAAATGGCTTGTTTGGAAAGGGGTATGAGGTAGACGAGGTCACTGTGTTGTTGTATGTACCCTGCCTAGTGACCATGTCTTGTAGGGAGGTTAAGGCAGCCTTAATCTCGGCATTTTGTTCAATGGATGGCGTGCTGCCAACAGCTTGCTCCAGCAGTTCACGAGCGAATTCAGACTGCCGGTTAATAGTGGTCTCACCTTCGAAGGCAGCAGGGGTAGAGACGTTCGTTTCGGAGCTGGAACATGGACCCCGAGCATTCCGTTTGCTTTCTGAGTTGGCATGATTGCTTCGGTCGAAGTCCCCCTTGAGGTCCAAATTGCCCAGTTTGTTGGAAAGGGTCTCTAGGACACGCTCGATGCTGCCGAGACGGTCTTCAATACGATCAATCTTTTTTTCGCTAACGTTTCTCTCAGCATTAGGACTCGCATAGGGATAGTGGGCATACTATTCGTCTGATATGTGGACGCGCTGCCGCTGGGGCTTGTGAGCTGGTGCCGTGGTGGTGCAGGCTGCGGTAAGGTGGTAAGCGACGGCCGTTGAGCGACCCACCACTTGAAAGACTAGGACGTACCCAACTTGCTGCTCTTGCAGTTGGAACATGGAATAGCTCTATCGCATCGAATCTTTCGAGAGCGGCAGCCATCGCACTGGCTACAGTTAGCGGGTGTGGGCCAGGTGGTTCCAGGTTCGCAAGGGATCACATGCCGCGCGCTGGATGCGGCCGTCGGCCGTCATGTCCATCTCCTCGCCGTTCTCCATGTTTGTCCCGGAGTGCGAGGAAAGCGGCCACGACTGCTGGTTTCATCAAAGCAAAGGGATGTGGATGCCTTCGGTGCCGGAAGCCTCGGGTCCCGAGTGCCAAGCTACCAAAGGTACTACATACTCCACAGTACGGGCGCCACGGCTGAAGCTGGCGCTCTCGACTGGTCGACGCAACAACTTATCAAGCTTGGACTATGTTATGCACCGGAAGGCTTGTTCCAAGTTCCTTGGAAGCCCTCATTGGCGCGTTCGTATAATACGCGTGAGCCATGATGACTCCATTCACTGCTGCCTGCCGTCCCGTCTCGATGTGCGCAAGCGGCTGAGATCCATGCCGATATAATCTACACTTCCACACTGCTGCGACGTTGCCACGGAGCCACACAGAAGTAACCTGATTGTTCAGATTCATCGGTACTGTTTGGTGAGAACAATGGAGCATGTGGAGCACTCCGAGAGAGAGCGGTCACCAAGCCAACACGAGGTCGCCGCGAAGTCGAGACACGGCCAGGAACATGCCTCTGTGAAAAAAGAGTCGCAAGGGGGGATGGGGGGGTACATGGTACGCTGGCCCGATGCTCGTTCAACCCTTGCTGGCTGACTCTCTACAGCGCGTGTTCTCGTACGCCGACCGCAGAAGCTGGGTTCTCAACATCATCGCCTTCGTTGCTGCCATCGGAGCAGGTACAGGTGGGTGAAGAACCACTCATTCATCACAATCGACGTGCTTTCCCGGCTTACCCTCCAAACAGTGCTGCCGTTCATGGATCTGATATTTGGCAAATTTATCACAACCTTCGTGCGATTCGCGACCGGAGCCATAACCCCAGCACAGTACCAGTCCGAAGTGAACAGATACACAATCTATTTTCTATATCTTTTTGTTGCCAAATTCGTGCTCGTTTACATTCATTCGGTAAGTGCATTTTCGTCGGACAGCAGATGTGGCGACCCCCGCGTTCACGGGGACTCTGACATCGAACAGGTACTTGTATCCATCGCCGCTATCCGTATCACGAAAGCGCTGCGAGTCGATTTTATGAAACATACACTGAGGCAGAACGTTGCCTATTTCGATTCTGCTGAAGCTGGCTCAGTCACCTCACAAATCACAACCAGTTCGAACAACGTCAACAATGGGATATCCGAGAAGTTGACCTTAACAAGTACGTCATTCGAGCGCTTCCTAGAGTGGTCTTCTAACTATTCATAGTCCAAGGTCTGTCGACATTTGTCACGGCCTTCATCATCGCATTCGCGGTGCAATGGAAGCTTACATTGATCACCATCTCGATCGTTCCAACCATCATGTTTGTCATTGCAAGTTCTACCCAGCTCTTTTCCAGTCCAATCCTCCTAATCAAGTATTGCAGGGTATATGCGTTGGCATAGACCAAAAGCAGGAGACACAGATGCTGGGAATCTATGATAGAGCTGGTCAACTAGCCGAAGAGATCTTCTCGACTATGCGAACCGTCCACGCTTTTTGGCTAAACCCGCTCCTATCCCGCCAGTTCGACTCTTTACTACTCGATGCAAGGGCCATTGGCATGAAAAAGTCTCCCAACTACGCCGTGCTATTTTCTACTGAGTTCTTCTGTATTTACAGCGCCTACGGTCTGGCCTTCTGGCAGGGTATCCGCATGTACGCTAGGGGCGAAGTCTCGCAGCCCGGGCAAGTATTCACAGTCATCCTCGCAGTCATAGTCGCAGCCACTGCGATGAGCACGATAGCGCCACAAATCATCAGTCTTTCGAAAGCTGCATCGGCTGCTGGAGAGCTTTTCCGGGTCATCGACCGTGTTTCCGAAATCGATCCGCTTAGCGACGGCGGGGAGAAGCCCGGAACATGCGCTGGGCACATCGAGATCAACAACATACATTTCGCGTATCCTGCTAGACCAGACGTTTCGGTTTTAAATAACTTCTCACTCTCGATTCCTGCTAACGGTACTACTGCTCTCGTGGGTGCAAGTGGCTCGGGCAAAAGTACTATTATCGCTCTGTTGGGTACGTTCCATTGTAAGACATTTCTCTTTGCGCGAGAATAGAACTGGCCGCATACCTTGGTTTCGGTTGCTAATTCACTATCGCCTTATAGAAGGAAGCATCATGTTCTTGTGCTAATTATGAAGTAGAACGGTGGTATGATGCAAAAACCGGCAACATATTCCTGGATGGTATCGAGATCCAGAATCTCAACCTGCAATGGTTACGCACAAATATTCGATTAGTGCAACAAGAACCAGTTCTGTTTAGTGGCACCGTATACGAAAACGTCGCATGTGGTCTTTTCGGGACGGAAAAGGGCAACTTGCCAGAAAATGAGCAGCGGAAACTGGTCGAGGAAGCATGCACGGCAGCGTTTGCCGACGAGTTTATTGAGAATCTTCCAAAGGTAGGTATTCGTCCAAGACTACCAGACTGGTCGAAATTTGCTAAATTCCAAGGGTTACGACACGCAAGTCGGCGAGCGCGCAATGATGCTCTCCGGGGGACAGAAGCAGCGACTTGCCATTGCCCGTAGCATCATTTCAGACCCTCAAGTCCTGCTTCTTGATGAAGCGACAAGCGCTCTTGACCCAAAAGCGGAAAAAATGGTGCAACTGGCTCTGGATAGTGTGTCGAAGAACAGAACGACGATCGTCATTGCTCATAAACTATCTACTATACGGAACGCGGATAACATCGCAATTGTATCGAATGGCTCAGTGATCGAACAGGGTACACACGACAAGCTCCTCGAAAAGAACGGCGCCTACGCGAGGTTAGTCAAGGCACAAGACCTCGGCACGAGAGCAGTTCACGATGACCATGGTGGAGAGAAGCCTACCCTAGAGCGAAAGCAGACCCAGGTATCAATACCTAGTCCAGCGGTCGGAGATGCCGCTAAAGACGACGTCAACTACAACCTTGTTCGATGCATCTTCATCGTGTTTTGGGAGCATCGACGACTCTGGCCGTACTTTAGTATCCTAGCCTTTGCATCGCTAATGGGAGGCGCAACGTTCCCGGCTCAAGCAATACTTTTTTCGCGCATCGCTCGAGCATTCGAAATACCGGCTGACGAAGCCATCGATCAAGGCGACTTCTACTCGCTCATGTTCTTTGTCGTAGCCATCGGCAATCTGGTCGCCTATTCGCTCATAGGCTACTTCAGCAATACGGTTGTCCAACATGTTTCACGTGGCTATCGATTGGAGATTTTCAATTTAATCCTCAAGCAGGATATGAATTTCTTCGACAGGGAAGAGAACGCGTCTGGTGCCCTTGCTTCCAATCTCTCGACCTATCCGAACAGCCTGCTCGAGCTGCTGGGATTCAACGTAATGCTCATCTTCATCAATGTCGTTAGTGTTCTGTCGAGCTCAATTCTGGCGCTCGTCACTGGTTGGAAACTTGGTTGTGCGATTGTCTTCGGAGCGTTGCCGCTAGTCATCTTCTCAGGTTATCTCCGCATCCGACTCGAGTTCAAGTTGGAAGATCAGACGGGAAAGCGCTTTTCAAACAGCGCTGCTCTGGCGTCTGAAGCTGTTTCGGCCATACGTACGGTTTCCTCTCTAGCTCTGGAGAGACACGTGCTGGTGAGATACGAAGCTCGCCTTCATGGCGTCGCACGTCAGTCTATGAAAGCCCTTGTTTGGACCATGTTCTGGTATTCCCTAACCCAGTCGATATCGTTTTTGGCCATGGCACTTGGTTTTTGGTGAGTCTTCTATCCACAATGTAACTGCGTGCATGCTCTGTGCAGGTATGTAGGAAATACAATTTACTCACGAGTGCTAGGTACGGAGGCCAGCTGATTAGTAGCGGGGAATATACTACAACACAGTTCTACACGGTATTCATCGCCGTCATATTCTCTGGAGAGGTGCGTGCGCTCGATATTCCATCCTCCGTTTCGGCATTCTTACAAGTGTGTAGGCGGCTGCGTCTTTCTTCTCATACACGACAAGTATGACGAAAGCGGCGACTGCCGCGAACTACGTATTCTGGTTGCGTCGACAGAATCCAGCCGTCCAAGAAGACCCTTCCAAGCCACCTTTCGACGACGACAATGAGAAGAGACCCGTTCACGTGCAATTTCAGGATGTTGATTTCGCGTACGAGTCGCGCCCAAACACCAACGTCCTCCAAGATATCAATGTCGACGTCAGGCCTGGGCAATTTGTCGCCTTTGTTGGTGCAAGTGGATGCGGAAAGAGCACGGCTATCGCCCTACTTGAGCGCTTCTACGATCCGTCTCGTGGCCACATAAGCTGCGATGGACGCAACTTGACGGCGTTGTGTCCTCGAAAATATCGCAGACACATCTCGCTGGTGCAACAGGAACCTGTGCTATATCAAGGTTCTATCCGCCATAATATTGCTATGGGTGTTGGCGAGGATGTAACGGACGAGCAGATTGAGGATGCGGCGAAACAATCCAATATCCACACTTTCGTCACCTCTCTGCCAGAAGTGAGCTCTTCCACCCCAGCCAGACTCATACTCTATTGACAAACACCATAGGGCTTCAATACCCTGTGTGGGAGCCGCGGTACCCAGCTCTCCGGTGGGCAACGCCAACGCCTAGCGATCGCGCGCGCGCTCATCCGCCAGCCTCGCCTTCTTCTGCTTGATGAAGCCACTTCCGCACTCGACACGGAGTCGGAGAAGATTGTACAAGCCGCGCTCGAAACAGCGAAGAATGGCCGTACTACCATTGCCGTCGCGCATCGTCTGAGTACTATCAAAGACGCCGATGTGATTGTAGTGTTTTCACGGGGCAGAATTGCAGAGGTAGGAACTCATCAGGAGCTTCTGGCGCGCAGGGGCATGTACTACGAAATGAGCTTAGGGCAGAGTTTGGACCGTGATGTTCCTGATTACGAGGTAGATGCGCGTGCTTGACACCGATAACTAGTAGCATTACACGGCACGGCGGACTACTAATCTAGATAATTCAACTCTCAACACGTGCACATCTGGGAGCCCTGGAGAATGCGGATTGGGAGTCGCAGGGTGGAAGTTGAAATTGAATTTTAGTGAGCTGGCTAATGATCGGGATCGCCATTAAGTAAATATCCAGACAGAGATTCAATCTAGCGAAGAGGAACCTACGAATAAAGCCATAATATCAACGAAGCTACATTGCGGCCAATAGGTACTCAATACGTGCCCGGGCGTGCCCTGCTCGTAGAAGTGGTACACCGCCACTGTATTTTCGACATAGGCTCAGTTACAATACCACACATAGTCGAATTTAAAGAAACAAAGGGTATCATTAATAAGCAACCCCAGAAGGGGAAAGTATATTAGCAGCGAGCGCGATTTTATACTTGGCTATGCGGTGCGGACTGGGCGTATTTTCGTGCTCGACGCCATTTGTCTTCCGCGGTGCCGGTGATGGCGTTGCAGGGGAACTCCCCTTGTGCGACGCAGTGCTTATGATGCTGTCGTCACTATTGGTCCATTGCCCCGCCATCATTACCTGTGGCGAGGGCGTACCGTTCATAGAGGCCACGAGGTGGTCCGAAAATCTCTTCGTCTGGCTGAATAGCGGATCAACAATGCTATTTGAGAGGCCTACGCCTTCGACCTTGGCAGCAGCAACTGCTTCCTCTCGCTCCTCGCGGTGCGAATCTGTGGATGTGGACGATGGGACACTGAAATCATCCTTAGCGATAGTGGTTTCTTCTTCCGGCGCTCCGTTGACTGGCGAGGTGGAAGCGTTAGACGTCATGCGTAGTGGGTGCGGTATCCTCTTGATCATATCGTCCCCGTCGCCCTCGCTGGCTGCAGTGCTGCCCTGGAGCTGGCGAGATTCGCCGTCTGAGCTTGCGGGGCGGACGGCGGGGACTGGGTGTGACCGGGTCTCCTCGATAAGCGGGGGATTTTGACGGGGTCTCTCTGGGGGTGTGAGTCGGTAAAACTTGGGCCGCCGCTCCTCCGGGCTGGGAGGTTCCGCCGCCGCGTGCTCCGTTGAGGTCACGACCGTCGAAGAAGCTGGACTGGTGAGGCGCCGGCGTAGAGGGCCGGCTTTGGTCGTCTCGCTCTGGCGGCGAGCGTGGCGGGGAGGAGGCTGCAGAATCGGCGGAGGGCGAGTCCGGCGGGGAGGGAGGTGACGCGGGGCGGACGCTGTGGAAGGGTCGGAGCTGGCGGATGTGGGGTCGTGGGGACGGGCTGCGGCCTTGAGAGCTGGTCAACGCGTGTTACTATGCACCCCTCGCGTACGAAGCGGTAGACAAGGGTGCTACTCTTCGTCGCACAGGACGGCTTGAGCAGAGGCGATGCGGGTGCTGCGCGGGGTGCTATTTACCTTGGCTGCCCTTGGCCCGGGTGTCGCAGTGGGGGCCGACATGGTGGTCGTGATATTCGCAGGGATTGGTGGCATCGGTGGGATCGTCAAACAGCATGCCGCCAGTGCCGAGCTTGATGGCTTTGACCAGGTCGACGGCAAAATCGGCGTTGTTCTCGAAGCACTGGCGGTACGTGTCCACGCCGCGGTCGCTCTCGGGGTCCATGATCTGGCGCGCGGCAATGCGCGTCATCAGGCGTCGGAAGGGCGAGCCTGGCGGGCTCCGGCGGTAGATGGCGTCGATTTCGTCGGCATCGGGCACGAGCTCGGCCTGGTGGAGGCCCTTGCGGTACTGGTCCATGGCCACGTTCTTGAGCTGGGCCATGTCGAAGCGGTCGCAGAGCAGGTACAGCTGGTGGCAGCGGACGGCGTAGTCGTACTTTTGGGGGGCGTCGGCCATGTCGGCCACGTCGTCGAGCTTGCCCTGGTACAGCCACTTGACCAGCAGCTCGAAGCCGGCCGGGTCGTGGTCGGGCAGCTCGAGGCCGTCGCCGTGGGCGTGCAGCTCCGACTCGAGCAGCTCCGAGTGGTGGCAGAGCAGGCTGCGGTGCAGCGCCCAGTGGCGGCGGGCGGCGCCGACGTAGACGTGCATGAGGCGGCCGGAGAGGAGCCTGTCGCGCAGCAGCTTAGCCTGGGCTCGCACGGGGAGACGGTGGGAGACTGGGAGTGCAGGCGGTACGCCAGGCCAGGGCGGACCGGCTGGCACGGAGAAGGAGGAGAGGAAGGAGGTGGTCGTGGTGGGTGCACGTACTCGGCATAAGTCGCAGCGGGCACGTCGCCGACGCTGCCGCTCGCCATGCGTGTGCGTGTGCGTGTGCGTGTGCGTGTGCGTGTGCGTGTGAGTCGGCCGCGTAGGCAAAGTCACGAAAGTAGACGATGCGCTCGTGCCATCCCATGCGCGCGGCAGGAGCGCAGGCGCAGGCACATGGGGCGGCAACCCGGGAAGGGGCGATGGGGGACGCGCGCTGGGGATGGAAGGCACGATGGTGGTGGGGGCTCTGGGGAGGCAGGCGTGGCCGGAGTGGAGTCAGCCACACTGCACACTGCAGCCATGGCCAGCCCCGCGTCGCTAGTCCGAATCCAGCCCAGGTGCTCGCCGTTGCGCACCTGGGCACTACCGAATCCACGATCCCACACACCAGTTGACTGCACACAGCCGACAGCAACTCGATTTCAGGATTCCTCACACGTTCTCGCATGGTCTCAAGAACCCCCAACTTGACCAAATAACGCCAACCAGTACCGACATGTCGTCAACAACCAGCAGTGCGAGCGAGCTTCTTCAACCCCACAGCTCTCATGCCTGCCCAGGAATTCATCGAGTTGCCCTATGGATTGGGCCGAGACAACCGAGCTGTCGCTGCACTTCGCCCTAGCCACCGGAGATTCCGCCCGCTATCATTACGAGAGCTTGCAATGCGCCAACCTTTGCACAGAGAAGAGCTCCCGACGGTCCAAAGCCAGCGGTCGGCCATTCGCGACCGCTCCATTGCTACCAAACCGGCCTATCCGACTCCAGAACACACAGAGTCAGTATCAGAAAGGGCTAGCTTCGTAACCCAACCCTTGTCAGCGCAACCTGAACTGGTAGCAAATGCATCAAAATTGTGAGTCACGGTTTCCGTACCGTGTAGTATTGTCCCCGGATAGTGATGCACCCGCCGCAAAGTACAGTTTCTTCATGGAGAGGTTGAAAATGTCGATTGAAAGGCAACCTGCTAACGATTCGTTCAGGGACAAAGAGCATGCCTCAAACTCTCGGCTGACCACTATGCGTGCGCTCAAGAGCTCCGGTAGACTTAGGCACCTCAAGGATCCTATGCCGGGTCTGTCCAGAGATTGTTCACAGTCAGAGCCACAGTGTCGGAGTCAAGTTACAACCTTCCCCGTCTCATCGACCACAAACGCAATTAGCGTTCCCCCGGGCGTAGCAGATGGATCATCCCAGAATCTTAGCCTGGCGGACATAACGGATTTCAAAGCACGCTCGAAGGTAGCTTTGCTGATGGCTGTGGCGCCTGGTCTGCCTGTCAAAGACCTGCACGATCTCCTCCTAGACATGAACGGTCGCTTTGAGAAAGCGCGAGAATCGTTAGTCCGATATGTTTCGCAAGCACCTAGTTGTAGGACACCAGCGATAGTAGGAGCAGAACCGGTGAAACCAGGGCCAACGGTATCAGAGCCGATAGAAGCTAACGCGATTGCCTTCAATGAGCGTCACACAAACGCCCATGATGTTCTGGTGACAGGCGATGGAGAGGAAATTATGATAAAGGTTGATCTCGAAGATCCTGAAATCTGGATGGACAACAATGTTCCATCATCGCCAGCTCCGACAATCCGACTATCCGGCCTAGCGAGACCACGAATATCGAAAACGAATATTCATCGGAGGCCCAGACCGAAAACCACGTCCCGAACAGCTCACCCCCCGCATCGAATTACTACAAAGACTTCCAGTACAGTATGTGCGAGCATCTCACGACCGGAGTCCAAAGTCGATATGCATGTTCCGAAGCTAGTGCAACCTCTCGCTCGCGTCGAAAAGAACCTACCGCAAGCCCGTCATAGGCGCACCCGTAGCAACAGCATTGACAATATTTTTGTCATTTACAGTAGCGGCACTGATTCGGATTCTCAAGGCTCGTATCAAGAGTCGACCGCGGAGATGGATACGGATGATGAAGATGCGACTGATGTTGTTGATTGATATGGACTTGTTTGGAAGAGTCGGCCAATTGGCTTTCGCCGCTTTCTTTGACGCCACTCGATTAGACAAATGCGCATAATAGAAGATACTATAACTTGGGGCATAGCACGCAGTGGCAATAACAAAATATACACAAGGAAAGATGATCTTAGCCAGCAACTTATTGGACAGCAGCAGCGTCAGATTAAACACACAAGTACGTTCACGATGTAGACTAGAAGTCGTGTTGCGGGGGAAAGATGATATATTTACAGGTTGTTTTAGGACTGGTATCAGACTTGAACATGCGTTGGGTTATCGCGGCGCTTCTACTGACATCTTATCAGATACTAGACAACGCTCGCATCCTTACGCTTCTTGCCCAATTTCACCCACATGAAGTATCCTAGCCCGGTCAACATGGCTGCAAGGCCCACGGCCGCCATACCAATACCGGCCTTGCTCATGTTGATCTGATGCATCTGCTCAGCAGCCACACCTTCCGGTTGGAGCGATGTGGAGGTAGCGGCGTGAACCTGGAGAAGAGGCAGTGTGGGTGTGGGAGTAGGTGTGTGTATAGGCGTAAGGCTGTAATTGCCGGGTTGCAAGTTGCTGTCAGTATCGGGGAGAATGGGAGGCTCACAGGCACACAGCGGCGCCGGAGGACCGTCCGGATATGCTTGCTTACGGTGGCGATAGTTGTGGTGATGATGGGTGCCCCGATTCTTGTGATGATGCATATGATGATGCGTACCGTTATCGTGCGAGCTCGGTGCAACAACCACATTGCATTTGCAGCCTGGCACGCTCGACGTGCCCGTTGGTGCGGGTGGATGGGGAGCAGTATGGTTGTGAAAACTCGCTGTTGAGCATGGCCTCGCAGATGGGATATAAGGGTAGAAAGGTGCCATGGTGATTTGCGCTTTTTGTAGATCCAGCTACAAGATTTGCTTTACGTTGATGTTATAGGAAGAGTAAGGGAAGTCTATGTGGGAGATATTTATGTAGACGAGGGAGAGTTGTATTGTGTAGCGACAATGCAAAATGGCCCAATCGCACAATGCTCCAAGAAAAGGAAGGAAGCGCGTCAAAACAGCAAGGCCTGCGACGGCCATCTAATGCGCAGCCAAATCGTTGAGCTCAAACGCAACACCCTGCTTCTTCAACCTCGTCTTCCCTGGCACCTTGACAAAGCCCGCAACTTGCTTTTCCACCTCTCGGCTGACTTCCAACTCGTTATCCTTTCCTTTGTCCTCTCGCGCCAGCTGCCGCTTGGTCCTGCATCTCTTGATCGTATATAGGTATGCAATCCAGAGTATAAACGAGATGACGAAGGGCGCGAACATGCACATGGGAATGAACGCGGCGAGTGGGATGGGTCCGATGCTCGGTGCTACTTTTGTGACAGGCGTTGTGGCTGCTGGGGGTTGAGGAACAGCTGGCGAGCTGGGGGGAACTGTCGAGCTGGCTGGCGCGGCTTGCATGATGGCTGGATTTCGATTCGAGGTTGGAAGTCTTCGTGGATGATTGAGTGCACTTGAAGCGACTGAAATATGTTCTTGATAGCAGATAGTCTTCGGGCACGCTAGTTGTTTTTGATGAATTAAATATAAGGAAACTATGGGGGTTAACTCGCAAGTTATGGTACTGTTAGAAGAGTGAATGTCGCGATGAAGGAGAGACAAAGGAGTGACGTTTGCGACAAAGCCGTGGTGGCGGTGGTCTAAGCTTGGAACATGGAATGTGGCATTCTTTGTGAATTCAACAAAGAAACCCGCTCCCGACTAGATTTAGAAACGCGCAGTTCGAATTGTCGGCGACCGTAGTCCACTGAAAATAAGTCATGTGATTGATTCAAGTCCCTACGTCTCGGCCTCCGTCGCCATGTACCATACGTACGCGAAGAAAGAGTCTTGCAAACTCCACTGAGACCAAACAAAACTATGTTGCGAGTCAACTGACATCACTTTCAGCGGTGGTCGATCCTCCTGAAATGTTGACTTATATGTAAGTATAAACAGATATGAAGGAACGAATGAATGAATGAACGAACAATCGAGAGTAGTAGGCAGTCGAAGCTGAAACCGCGACCTAGACCACATATTGATAAGGGCGAATTATAAACTCGCTCTGCGCATGGCTTATTCGGTAAATAATATTGCTCCGATGCGAGGAAATCGAGATTCGTGAACGCTCCTCGGCTGCAGGGAGAAGACGATTAAAGCGGCGTAGCTAGACTTTCGACCCCACGAGGCGTCGGGACCTACTAGAGTAACATGGTGACTATTGTTTAACGCCTAGAAAAGTATTGAAAAAGCGCAAGGCATATGTGTAGCGTAACATTACAACATATTGGAAGCGTATGGTCGAGTCATTTAATAGCCGAATTAGCTTCCTTCATCCATGTGAGTTTGGACGGTCGACATCAAGGAGATGAGGGGTTATACAGCTTGGAGCTCTATTTTCAACCAAGAAATGTAAAGTACTTGGATAGGAGTTTGATTACAGTGTGTTACGCTAGGGTGTGAGATAAGGAGACCAAAGGTACCTTAGGTACCTAGGGTACTTGAACCTGATCTCTAAGTTGGCGAAAACAGTTGCACAACGCTTCTGGAACCCGCGCTTACCTCACTGACTGCGTAGTTTTTACTTTCCAAGGTTTTGACCGTGATCATTCTCGGGTTGGAGAACAAATACAGTTATGGCGCGATATCACCACTCCAAGGCCCAGCGGTTGCACGGATTTTGACCGAATCCCCCATTCCGTTAGATTATTTGCCTTCCTCGTGTGCGCCAAACTGGCAGGCTCAGGAGCAAGGAAACAGCGTTTTGAGCGTCTCGTCGGATGGCGTTGTTGTAGCGCGCGCGGGATCGAATTTAGCCTTAGGATCCAATTTGCTCTTCTTTTGGTGATCGCTACTTTGCTGCTCCAGATCCTGAAGATAATGTCGGCTAGCGCCATGGTGTACTATATTATGGTCTTGAAGCTCCTTGCCTTGTTCAGAGTCCTGCATGTGAACTGACTTTTTCCTTCGAACACAACACATTGACAATGGCTCACCCCGCTGTCGATTCTTGTAAGCGAAGATCGCTATGCTAAGCAGAACCAGGACCAGGGCGGCGCCAAGATCACTGGCTAGTATCTGCATTAGTGCCGGGGAGCTTTTCTCATAGCGTGTATCGATCGACGGTGGCGGGGCCAAGGACGACGGTTGCGGTGCCCGCTGTAGAGCTTTTGGCACCCTCTCGCTAGCTGCAACGTCCGGGTACGTGATTGGAATTATTCGATACATGGCTGAGGCAGTAGTAGAGAATGAAAGATAGTACTGGGTGGACATATGTATCTGATAGCGAAAGATTATATAACGGCAGAGGCTGCAAAACCTGAAGTGTACGACTACGTTGGTAACAAATGAATCGTAGAATATGGAAGCGGAGTAAGAATTACTTTACATGATGAGCGAGGGTACGGAAAGGAATGATATTGGTTGTGGCTCAGCTGTAAAAGTCGACACAGACTGACTGTTCCATGGAAAAAAAATCAATATTATCGTATCTCCAGACCGTAACAGGAATTAGAATGACAAGGAAGTGGTAGTATGGTCAATTAGATACCGAAAGCGAGAGCTTATCAGTTCTAGCACCAGTGCGATTAATTAGAGTGACACACTCTCTTCACCCTCCATGGCTAGCATGTGTTTCCCTATACAGACAAGTGTGCGATAGCATAGGCATGTAGCTAGGGTCAAATTGCAGATATGCGTGAAGTTATCCGCAGAACCAGCAAGTAAATTTTGACAAAGAATCATTGTTGGGGTATGTAGATTCCAAGAGCGGAGACACGGACGTCTTTCCATGGCTCGTCTTTAATTAAACAGTAAGGAAATACTTCTATGCTCTCATACAAGCGCTCACTAATGATAGATTATGTAGAACGAGGCGAAAAATGCAACTGGATGCACTAAGGCGGTTGTTCTGCGTGATCTGCCATAATGACAGCCAGTTCATCTGGTGTTGCCCTTATGAGCGAACAATGTGTATCCAGCCAACGCGCTCCTTCCTAGACCTGTACTAGAGCCATCCAACCAGGGCCATCGAGAGTACGCTGCTTACTATTGACCAGAAGATGGAGGCGGCTCCCATCGAAACTACGCCCTCCGAGCGCTGTAGGGCGGAACCATCCCAAGTTGGAGACGGAGTTGCCGAAACCGTTGACCAGATGGTAACCACTGGCCTCTCGGTTGACTCGTCTTGATTGAACAAGACCAAAGAGGGAAGTGGGGGGTCTGGCATGACTGAGGTGAAGCTTGGCACAGTTGGCGTTACTTTTCCAGGCTCAACCGTCATTGACAAAGAAGTAGCAGTAGGGTGAGTCGTCCGTGTTGTCCGCGGTATCGATGTCGAGGGTGACTGTGAGACGACATAGCTGCCAGCAGCTAATGACCGCATAGAAAGTGTGGAGATAAATAGGGCTGAGAAGAGCATCTTCGTCTGGATTCAAGAGCGAAACAAGTGGCTTGAATATGCTAGAAGTATAGATATGATTGAAAGAGATCACCATTGTTGTTACGTATCGTTAATATATATAGCAGTATGTGACGGAAAGAGTCGTTGTGTACGGAACATTGTGAACGAACAATTGAAGCAACGGCTTCACTGTGAGGCTTGAACAATTGCGGGGATGCTGTCTTGGACATTGTAAACTTGAAAAGTGAGCACATTTGAATGAAGCAAGGTATGCCGCTTCCGACACCGTACCAATCACCGTCAACGGGAACGGCACATGCGGACGCGGATCACGTGCTAACATTTGAACACAGGTTTCTTCATTATTGAAATTGGTATCCTAACAAGGTGTATCAAAAATCAGGGAGAGAATCTGGAGGCCGCACGAGGGGGCCAATGGGCATCGGAGGAGAATAATCGCTCGAGCTAACTCCATTTGTAACAATGTCATAAATCTGTTGCCGCATGATATCCCCTGCAATCTTCTCCAGCTCCATGGACGCTTATGCTCAAATATGAATCCGTACTGGCTGCTCTCAACGCATCGTCTCCTCGCTGGTGTGCGTGCAAATATGGGGATCCGACCACGCACTTTCCTTGAAAGTCCGTGTGTCCGCAATAGCTCAAATATGAGCATTACGCTGCGTCTGAGCGATACTCTTTTTGCTTGGAGATTCGACGTGAAGCTGCTCCGCTAGATGCAAAGGTCGTAGATAGATAGATAGATAGAATTGATTTACGTCCAGTAGACTTGGCTGAGAGCCTTTATCTACATAGGCCTCCCGTGGGGCATGGGGGACGCGTCTCTCCCCGTAAGGGGGAGACGGGTCGTGCAATAGCTGCTCTATAAAAGCCTGTTAACTCTCCTAAACTCCTCCGGGCGAGTAAAGTAAGAAGTCTAGTCTAGCGCCTATGTGCGCAGGATCTTGTCCCTAAGGGAACGTTATATTTACTTGCTTCTTCAATTAAGCCCCATTAGAGCTGGTCAGCTTAAGAAAGGCGGCGAAGTCCTCTGGGCAGCTGAGGAGCTGCCAAAGGTACTTTTGTCCCTCGCGGGCGTTCGTTGGAGGCCCGCTGGGTCGCTGGGGCCAGCTGGCGAAGCGTCTTCGTGCTTTCCAGCAGTAGAATAGATAGCTAGAGGCCTTTTCTTTTCTGTATACGCAGGTAAGGGTTGCGTCCTTATATCTAAATTTCTTATAATACTAGGCGTAGTTACTATGCATAGTCCTAGTTAATAAGAGTTTAGCTAAAATTTAACAGCTAAGGCTAAGCTCCACTAGTGCAGCTGTGCTCGTGTAGTATAGGCCCTACTAATTATACTACGTAGAGAGCTTTGTCTTGTGTTGTCTCTACTATTCTATTTCTGCAAGGCAGTGATTAATTTGGGCGTCTAACCGTAGCCCCGTAATTGTAGGCTTAGCAGCTTATAGTTTTGGAGGGTTTCCTTATATGCCTATGTGTCCTAGGGACTAGCGTACTTAGACGCCTAACGTCTCTATAACCTATTAGCATTAGAGAAAGGCCTACTAAGAAGAGGGTAGTGCGTTCCCTTATAGGCACTATATAACTAATATGCTGTTAATACGTATCTAAATTTATTGCATATAAAAGGCTAGATCGCGCATAATATACTTTAGCCCTCGCTATGCCCCTACAGCTTCTGCGTTAAACACATAGGAGCGTGCATTAAGTAAGCCTCTGCCTAGGCTAACTTCCTATCTGCCTTAGTATACGGCGTAGCCGTACGTAACATACTTAATCCCTTCAAGGCTCTGCTCTAAGCTGTTAGAGAAAACTATAACTTTGTCCTGTAGGAGGTGTGCCTACTATTCTTTAAAAGCCTTAGCTGCTTCTCTTTTCTTTACCCCCCCTATTAGGTCTATCTAATAGTTAGGCGAGTAGTGAGGTTTTATAAGGACTAATCTTAGGACTAGGTTAAGAAGTGAGCTAACGCGCTCGATAATAGTCCTGGGTTGCTGTGGGCTTACTGCGCCTCTGCCCCGCCAGATTTGTGGGATCTGTGCCCGCTTAGTAAGGGGGTGTCTGTCGTCTATTGTTTGCAGGTGTACAGCAAACCTAAGCTTCGCCTCTTTAAGGGCAACTAGGCCTAAGGGCAAACTAGCATCCCTAAATAGTGTAGCTGTAGGTGTAGTCCTGTATATAGGCAGGACGCCTTATGCGGCGAGGGCTAGTGTCTTGTAGATAATATCGACGTAGTCTCTAAGCCTGGCGCTGACCTTGTTGGCCTAAGCCTGTTGTCGTATGCGAGCGGGCTTCATGCGACCCCCGTACCACGCCTCTGCTCTATAGAGTAGTCGCGGGACGATGCAGGTGATAACGGCCTTGCGCAATGAAGCCGCTAAGGGGCTGTAGGTGGTTTGGGCTAAGCTTCGAATATAAAGGGCCACCTTGCGGGCCTTAGCAGCTTATTTAGTAATATGTCGCTTAAATATAAGCTTTTAGTTAAACTAGACTCTAAGCTATTAGAGTGCTAGCTGCTATAGCGAGTCCTAATTCTATATAACTAGGTAGATTGTTAGTGTGTTGTTAACTACGTAAGGTGGCGCTGCAGGCCCTCTTTAGCGGGTAAGGTGTATTATTTCTATCTTTTTAGGTGTGAAAGCTACTTAGTTGTCGTCTCCCTACTATATAACGTCCCTGACATTATTCGCAACAAGGAGGTTGCTCTCCTCTAGAGTGTAGGCTGCCCTATAGAGGCAAATGTCGTTAGCATATCTAAAGCGTAAATTATTGTTAGCTTTTATAAGTTTAGCAAGGTATAGCGTGTATAGTACTAGTAAAAGTTGCGAGCTTTATAAAGTGCCGCATTATACTAGGTAGGTAGGGGTAATTAATTTGTCTAGCCTAACCCTCACCCGCCTTTCTACAAAAAAAACTGTTTATTAGCTAGAGAGCCTTAGTGGCCTAGCCTTGTGCCTTTATGTGGTGTAGTAGTTAGTTAACTAGGAGGGTATTAAACGCCCCCTGTATATCCATAGTAACCATAGTCACGCATTTCCCCTAGGCGAAGGCCCTCTCCACGTTGTGCGTGAAGGCTATAACTATGTCTATTACAGACCTCTTTAGCAGGGCTCCTATATACTGTAAGCTAAGAACCCCTTCTGTTATTGCTATCTAGGCTATCTGTCGAGCAATAATTCGCTTAAATCCTTTGCTAAAGTAAGACAGCAAGGCAATAGGCTAGAACGCCTATAGGGTGCTCCTATCCTTCTTGCCCACCTTAGGTATCATAGTTACTTTAGCTAGCTTCTACGCCCAGGGGAAGTAGCTAAGTTAGAGGCACTAGCGGAAGATACCGCAGACGCGCTCCTAAATAGTATACTAGCATGCTTTAAGTAGCCTAACTATAACTCTATCTAGCCCTAGTAAGGTGCTAGTAACACTAATAATATTCCTTTCTACTTCTTCTATTAAGAGGTATATGTCCTATAGGAGGGTAGGCCCTTCCTATAGGGATAGAGGTGCAGCTAGGTCGTTATCTGCGTTAAAGCAGCAGAGGATGGCTTAGCAAAGGGCTTTAGCCTTCTTCTCCTTATTGTAGATAGGCGTGCTGTTAACAATTAGTAGCGCGTCTAGGCAAGTAGGCTTAAGGCAGTGCTAGCTAATAATTTTATAAAGGTTCTTATTATCTGCAATATTATCTATAGTGTGCTGCTAGTAGGCTCTTTTTGCCTTTTATACAACTATATAGAAGATACAGGTTGTGTCTATAAGTCCTTAACCTGTGTCCGTCTATTAAGCGTAGGTGTTGTTAGCGAGCCTCGCGGCACTTGTCTGTCCACTAGGGGGCAGAGCGCCCTACCCTGCAATTAGCCTTCCCTGCGATGTGTATGCCCTTATTAATAACCTAAGTAAGAGTGTCTATACATACTTCTAGCTTATCACTAGTTAGGCTAGCAGAGTTAGGAACCTAGTATATTTCTAAGGCTACTATACTAGCAAACTTTAGTAGCTAGTCTGTTAGAACTTAGTAGTAATATTGTTTATAGGATTGTTGGCCACACCCTAGGATTGTAGTGACCTAGGTGACGTGGTCTAAGCCGCATTGCAGGTTTAGTTAGACTACCGTTTTTACAAAAGGAATATTTAATAACGTAAGGTTAATAACGTAACCTACCTAGTGCGTCGCCTAGCCTCCCTAATAAAATCCATGCCGCTCTTAGCTGCCTATTTGGCGAGTTTAGCTCCGCCTTGTAATATAATAACGCTAGGCTTAAACGTGTTGTGCTTAGCGTTAAAATCCCCTCCCACTACACAACAAGATAGGGGGGATAGGTAGGTAATATAGTCTAGAACCTATAGGGCCTATGGTTGTCTATAGGTGTTTAGCACAGATATGCTATTCACTTCTACCTACTATAGGTCCCTATCCTAGAGTAACCTTTAATATGTAATGCGGAGGCCTACCCCCTTCTAAATATATGTTATCACCCTCGGCTGTTAGGTTACCCATTCTGCTAGGTTGTCCTACGCTTCTACTAGTAGGTAGTATGTGTAGCTAGGGTGCGTTAAGGTTTGTGTGCTTACGTATGTAAACAGTTCCTATATATATTGTAGCGGTTGTTGCTGCAAAGCGAAAGTCGGGAAAACACTGATTTGATTGTATGTGTGTAGTAGCTAAGATATATACTGCTAGGTAGGATAGGCAGCAGTAAATGAGTGTAGGCAGCAATGAGCTAGCATAGGCAACAATGAACAGTCCGAATACCGTTACACACCCCCTCATCCTGTAGTTAGTTAACGACGTAAGGATGATCTCTCCTACATGTCTACTGTGCCTTGAAGTCGAGAGTATAGATTTGTAAGGTGTAGCTGCCTCACAAACTCAGCATGCTTCTGACGTGGTAGCACCTTGGTCATGCCGTCAGCAGGCATCCTATCAGTAGATCGCCATTGTACGTAGAGTCGTCCTTGCTCTACTTCCTGGCGGATCCAGCTCTGGTGTATATCAACATGCTTGAGCTTGGTTGCCAGTTTGTCTTGTTCTTTTATAACAATCCCAACAGTCTGCTGGTTGTCACATAAGATAGTCGGAGTAGTGTGAAGCGTCAGTGAGAGGCCATCAAAAAGGCGTAGCCACTCCTCCATTGCTGAGCCTGTGAGGGAGAGCGCGAGTAGCTCTGCCTCAGTAGTTGATTTAGTGACTGTACGCTGCAGGGTAGACTTCCAGTCGACAGTCATCCCAAAACAACTGGAAAATATATCCTTGAGAGCTGCGGCGAGTCTCTAGGTCGTCTGCGAAAGCAGCATCAGATGCTCCAAAGAAGATAGGATCGCGATAATCTTCTTCTGTAGTCATGAACTCTTGAATCTCTTGCTCAGCTGTGCAAGCTTCGAGCGCGTAGTACTTCGTCTCTAGGACGTGACGCCATACTTTGCGTATAGAGTCTACGTGAGCTTGTCCGGGGTTTGTGAGATGTGAAGCGTGTATCACATGCGCGCGTGCTAGATCTGGTCGAGTGAACTGCGTCAGGAACGCGAGATGGCCGACGAGCTCCTGGTAGAGCTTCGTACGAGCTGCGTTGGGTTCCTCTATAGATGGTTCAAGGTAGTTGACCATCATAGGTACTTCTGTACGGCGGCCGGTAGACGTTATGCCATACTTTGCGGCTACTTTGTCGATGTAGGCATCCTGGAGCAGCCAGAGTTTGCGGGCGGCGATGTCTCGGATGACGCGTATGCCTAAAAACCACTTGAGTGGACCAAGTCGCTTTAGTTGATAGTACTCGCTAAGCTTCTGCTCGAACTGCTGGTGGAGCTTGGTATTGTGTGGGTGAAAGGCCATGACGATATCGTCAACGTAGACGAATAGTATGAGCCACTTGTTCGTGTACACACATGGAAAGCCTGGCACAGGCTTCATCCCTAGTGACTGTAGCGTCCTGCGGAGCTCCTTGTACCATAGTAGCGGTGACTCCTTTAATCCATAGAGAGCGCGGAGTATCTGGAGTAGTTCTCCATCTTCTTGAAATCCGTCTGGCGTCTGCGCGTAGAGTAGACGGTTGAGTAGGGCGTTGAGAAAAGCTGTTGGTACATCGTATTGAATCAGCTCTAGCCCAAAGTGATTGGCAATAGCGGTGATTGCTCTAAAGGTGCGTGCTGCTGCGAGTGTGGCGGCGTAGGTGTCTCCGTACGGCTGCTGGAGATCACCTCTAATCACCAATCGCCTTGAATCGTGAGAGGAAGCCGTCCTCATCAAATTTGTAGGTAAACACCCACATAAGTGGTAAGACCTCAGCATCAACATTTGCTGCTGTCTTTGCAGTCCTAGCAAAGCATCCTTTATTCCATATATTGCGGTATTCTTCTTGACCTGCTTGTCGAAACTCAGCACCATGCGGGTGAGTCTCTAGGTCTCTCCAGGTCCTCGGCGGTGGCGGAACCTGTGACTGATGGATCCTGAAGACAGGCTGCGGCTTCAGCGCTGTCGTAAACGCGTGTAGGTAGTCATTGATGCGTATTCCATAGGAAATCGCGTGTGTCTGGTATCTGGTTGCACTGGTGAGGTCGTCAGTGCGCTGCTGCCATCGGCGTGAGGTTGTGAGTATATTTGACTCGTCAATTTCGAGATCTACGTCTCGGCGCATTGTTTGTGTGTCGATCAGGTAGATAGTCAGGGATTTGGGTTGCAGAGAGCTCTAGATCTCGATCGGGAGAACTTCGGCCGGAGTATCGTTATTCCGTTGCCGGCTCACGTGAGGCGCAGGTGATGTAGGCGTAAGTAGCCACCCCCTAGAAATAGATCCTCTACGTCCTCGTCAACTCCATCAATTTCCTCAACTCTGCTCTCACCCCCTACATGCTGCTGGCTTGCGCGAGCTGCGGCTGCAGGTATGTTGCGCGTCTCGTTGCGCGTCTCGTTACGCGTCTGCCTAAGCGTCATGAGCTCTTCAATGGCAATATCGTCAGATTCAGCTTCTTCTGGAAAGGCAAGCAGCTCTATAACCTCTTCAATAACTGACTCTGCTGCGTAGCCTTCTGGTCCTTCGTAAAATCGCGTTGGTTCGAAAATGACGTCTCTAGCTCGAATTACTCTGTTCTTTGTCGGCAGCCAGATCCTGAAGATATTCGTCGAATCATAGCCTACAAGATGTCCTATAAGAGCTCTGGACTCCAGCTTGTCGCCTCTCTTGATAGACGGATTTCGGACATACGCTCGACAGCCTATAGGGCGCAGGGTGGTTCACCTTCGGCTTTGATCCCCATACAATCTCATATGGAGTCTTCCAACCTAGTGCTTCGGTTGGTGTACGATTCAGTATGTATGCTGCTGTTCTAAACAGCTCGTTTGATAATGATTTTGGCAGGTTTCCTTCAAGCCTCATGGCTCGAGCTCGAATGACGATGATCTTGCCTGCTCGCTCTGCAAGGCCGTTTTGCTCGTCTGCGTAGTCTGCCCGCGGCTCGTATCGGATCCCTAGCTCAGCGCAGAGTTCCTCCAATACGTTTGGTGCAACTCCATATCCACGGTCGTTGTCAGTTTTGATGGCTGTGACGTCGCTATCAAAAATACGCTGTATCTTGCGAATCTTTTGGACAAGCCAGCGGCTCAGGAATGCCTTCGTTCGCTGTGGAAAGCAGTCGACTTCATGCCACTTGCTATACTGGTCTACCATGTGACCTGCAACTCGGTCACCATTGAAACAGGCCTCTGCCTCTCGAGGTAATAACTGGATGAAGTCTATAGCAACGCGGTAGAACTTCCTTGGTGCAAAATCCTCTTGCTGTCTCCTAGAGATTTGCTTTGAGAGTTTCGATTCGACACATACGCCACAGAAGTCGTTGTCTTTGCCTTCGACTCGCAAGCCTTCCACATGGTCAGCCAGCCTCTCAATTGCCTTCTTGCCAGGATGACCCCAGGTACTGTGGGCTGTCCTGTAGTCGACTATAAGGTCACGTCGAGGATCCTTCGAAGGTCGGTAGGTAGTGCTGAAGGATGACAATAGGCGTGTATCTGGGCGGCGGTTGGCATCAGCGTCAACCAGCCAGTGACCGTTGTCGTACTCCAGTTGAGCGATAACGGTTTTCTTGCTGACTTTGTACAGCAAATCTTGTCCTGAGTCAAAGTGGATCTGACTCGAGCGACAGCGTGCTAAGCCCATAAGGCTCGTCAAGAAGCCTTCGACTAAGGCAACGTGTGTTAGGACGATAGGTGATAGTCCTCTCGGTGTTTTCACGGTCAGCTTCATGCTGCCCCATGCAGTTATCTTGATACGGCCTGTTCCTGCTCCTACGAAATCGTTGGCACTGGCCTCATACTCTCTCGTCCATCCAGGCCAGGACTTAGTGTTGACAAATGTGAGTGTTCGAACCAGGATCAAGTATGAATCGGTTGCTCAATGAGTCGTAGCTGCTGACATCGTCAAGCGTCGATAGAGCCACCAACTCCTCGGTAGGTTTGACACCGTCGTCAAGCATCAGATCCTCGTCGCGCTCGTCGCGCTCGTCAACCGTAACGGCATCGGATACCATATATTGTGCGGTGTAGGTCGATGGATTGGAAGGAGGCTTGCCATCGTCAATAGTGACTGCAGGCTCAGAGTTCGACTGAGTTGCCTTCCAGTCCTGTATGGCTTTCTCCACCCTCGCTTTCAAGCTCGGATCCTTGGCAAAGGCCGCTGCCACTTTCTTACTACCCTCCTTGTTGTCGAATCCTCGGGGTCTGTGAGGCGCATCTGGGTTCATCACCCAGCATCTCGACCATGAGTGTCTTTTGCCACAGAGGCATACACCGCTCCGTGTAGGTTTATTATCTTGCGGTGTTGCTGGCTTTGCTATCTCTAGCTCTGCCGCGTGTGCGCTGAAGCCTGTACTAATTGGGCGTGTACGCTTCAGGTATGCTGAGAACTCGGCGACGTAGTTCTCCACTGAGGGGACTGTCTTACCAAGCCTCTCCTTCTGGATCAGGTCTCGTAGACCTGCTGTTCCGTATTCGGGGTCAATTGTCTTGCAGGCGACTAGGAAGTCTTCCTGCGCTCGGGTGTCTTCAGTCTCTGCCAGCCTGATGGCCTTGCACTGGTTGGTGACCTCGATCCACCTTCGAAGCCATTCTTCAACCTTCCTGCCCTTTGGCGGCGTCTGGAGATCCTTGTATACCGCTATTAGATCGCGGCGTCGCGTCGCGTCTGACGGTGCGAGATGTTTCTTAAGGGTCGTAAGGCGTTGGTGCGGCGTATCCTTGTCCTCAATCAGGTAAATGTGATGCGCTGCTATCGTCTTACTAATCAGAGTTAAAGTCTGCCAGCGCCTTCAGCTGACGCTTATACTCTAGATCCTTCTTCTCCCATCTCTCGTATGCCCAACGGTAATCGGCTCGCTGCTCGGTGTTTAGGCCAGCGTACGTCGTAGCTCGTTGGTCATAGTCGCTAAGCTGAGGTTCAATCGGCTCCTCTAGCTGGGGTAGCTGGTCTGCTGCAACGTCTGGGTCGACGTATTTCCAGAGTTGATTCTTTTGTGCTGTATCCTTGCGGATAAACAGCCACTTGTGCCAATCCTCTGATCGACTGAGTACAACTGTTACTCGAGTGACGGCTGGGTCCTCGGTAGTCATCGTGCTCGCTGGGTTTCTCTACTCTATGTGTGAGTAGGCAGGTAATTCAGGTGAGTGAGATCCCGTCGCAATCCGGGCTCATAACTGTAGCGGTTGTTGCTGCAAAGCGAAAGTCGGGAAAACACTGATTTGATTGTATGTGTGTAGTAGCTAAGATATATACTGCTAGGTAGGATAGGCAGCAGTAAATGAGTGTAGGCAGCAATGAGCTAGCATAGGCAACAATGAACAGTCCGAATACCGTTACATATATAAGACATTAATTCCTTTGCTATAAGCTATTTTAAGGGCGGTAATGTAGCTAGGCAAACCCTTACCTATATTAACCTACCTAATTTGTATATCCTTAGCCTTCTTAGGGGCGCGCCGCTAGTTTAGTAGTTATTTTACTATAATATAGAGGAATTATTTATGTCTAAGTCTACTTCCTAGGACAAGGCAGTGTGTCTGTTCTAGGGGTCTACGCTCTGCGCAGATAGCTGTGCCAGGTTTAGGGACCTTTAATAGGAGGCGTTTCTAGTTAGTTTAGAGTTCTATCTATTAATTAGTGTCCTAGCCGGCGTTAGGGCCTAGAGGGCTGTACGCTTTTTCTAGGTTTTAATAGTGGCGGGCATGCTATTCTAGTCTACAGGGGCTGCCTGCGTGACTAGTAATAATTCCTAGGAGAGCTGTTGTTCTACTAGCTATTGTACCTATTGCTTAACTAGGTTGTGCACCTACTAAAAGGCGCGTTGTCTAGCGCGTTAGAGCACTATAAGCTCTTTCTTAGTAGGTTTAATAATCCTACTATCTACTCTCTAGGGGGTTGCAGGGCAGGTGTTATAGCCAGACTAATAGGGTCCTTAGCAGTTCACGCACTTCTCCTTGTAGGTGCACTCTACGCCCGCTAGTCCAGCATAGCCCGTGATTTTCTCTCCACAGTGAGCGCACCTGGCAGCCTTTGTACACTTTGTGGGGTTGCAGTAGCCCTAGCAGCCGTCTTCGTGTTGTACTATCGCCGCCTTCTTAATAATTTCCTTAGACTAGTCGCTAGTTCCAAAGAGTTGGAAGGACTATACTAGTTTAAGGAAAGAGATAACCTAGGTAATTAGGCCTCTTTTGTTATAGCTGTGTCTAGAGGGCTGGCAGCTAATTAGCTGCACCTTAGTCTAGGCAGCAGCCTCTGCCTCAACATCTTATAAGGTAATAGGAGTTTCTTCCCCTAGAAGGCTCCTATAGGCGCACTAGATGTTCTAAACAGCGTAGTTATGCCACCTTTGCAGGAGGGTAGCCCTATTACTATTAATAGCACAAATTATTTTAGCCTAGTTTTCTTGCTCTATAAGTTAGTCGCGAATTATCTTGTTAGCTAGGGTTAGTGCCTATCCTATCTTAGTGGCTATAGCTAAGGGAATGTTAGTTATCTAAAGTCCTATTGCTCTGCAGATAGCCTACTAGATAGCCATTAGTGCTAGGTTAAGGAGTTGGATTGTAGTAGGCACTATAAGTAGGATGCGGATGTTGTCGTCTTGTCGCGCCTGTGTGGTGCGAGCTGGTGATGCCCGTGCACGTCCTCTTTAGGACGTGCTTCTAGAAGTGGGATAGTCGCTCTCCCTTAAGGAGGATGCAGCAGCATCTGCGTAAGTCTTGCGGGAGCGTTGGGCGGCGCTCGAGTAGGCGCCGCTGCTGTTGCTGTCGCTGGCCGGGCTGCTAGTATTGCTGCCCGTGTTAGTAACTAAGGTGGTACCGTGCACGGACGCGCAACGCCCGGGGACGCGCAACGCCCGCCGAACACCAAAACCCTAGACGAAACCCAAACTTCAACACCTCATAACTCCACCACTATGGCTCCAATCGATGATGCGATTGCAGCAATCGAAGCGCTCAAACCAGGAGAACAGTTCTCATACCAGATAATTGCTGACCAGTTCTATGTGAACCGAAGTACACTAAGCCGAAGACACCGAGGCTGTCAGCGCCCACAGGCAGCTAAAGAACGCGATCAACAAAACCTCAGCCAACAACAAGAGTTAGAGCTCGTACACTATATTGAAGACCTTACAAAAAGAGGGCTGCCTCCTACGAGAGAGATAATACAAAATTTCGCATCCTAGATAGCCAACGAGCGCGTGAGCGAGAGGTGGGTAACGCGCTTTCTTGACTAACACGGCCACTATCTCATCTTAAAATAGATATCTAGAATTAACTCCCTCCGCCACAACGCTAATTTAAACGTCAAGTATAACCTGTACTTTAACTTGCTATATTAGAAGATAAAGCAGTATAACATACAGCCGCGCCACACCTACAATATGGATAAGAAGGGCTTTATAATAGGTATAATAGGACGCTTAAAACAAGTGTTTAGCCGTCGGATGTGGGAGCGCAAAGAGGTGCAAGCGTCACTCCAAGATAGTTCTTAAGAATAGATCACCCTCTTAGCAGCCGTCTGCGCTAATAGGGAGGCTCTGCCGCTAGGTCTTATCTATTAGTCGGCGAATAGCTCACTGCAGGCAGCTTAGGTGAACGCTATTAAAGCTGGGCAACACGACGTCTTTGTGGCTTCATCTCTATCTGGATGGACGAATAACGACGTTAGTTTGGCGTGGCTAGAGCAGGTCTTTGATCGCTGCACGAAGCAGAAAGCGCGTTGTGGGAGAGACTGGCGTCTCCTTTTACTTAACGGCTATGGCAGTCACCTCACAAAGGAGTTTATCGACTACTGCGACTCCTATCGCATACTCTTAGCCGTATTTCCCCCTTACTCTACCTATATGCTTCAACCTCTTAACGTTGTTATGTTTAAACCTCTCTCCACCGCCTACTCTAAGGAGCTCTCCACCTACCTCTAGAGGAGCCAAGGGCTAGTACTAGTTAAGAAGGGAGACTTCTTCCCGTTGTTCTAGGGAGCGTAGGAGACCTCCTTTAAGACAAAGACTCTCCTTAAGTCCTTTGAAGCTGCTAGTATATAGCCTATAGACCTAAAGGTTATACTTAAACGCTTTGCGGACGATGCCTTAGAGCAGCAAAACAACGGTAAAGGACGGTCCTTAGCGCTTACCAACAATAACTGGCGCCAGATAGAGCGTCTCGTACGCTCTGCAGTAAAGGATACTACTACAGAAGAGTCAAAGTCGCTCTCCTAAACGCTCCACAGACTCTAAGTATAAAATAAGCTGCTACACTATAAGAATAATAGCTTAAGGGAGGCTTTTACTGCTAAGAAAAAGTATAAGAAGCACAGCAAACCTCTTAACTTGCAGCAGTACTAGGAGTACTATAGTAGTGCTGTCTTCTAGTCTCCGCACAAGATTAGAGAGGCACGTGTATAAGAGATAGTAAAGTAGAGGGAAGATTGCAAAGGCTAATAGGAAGGAGCTTTAAGCTGCTGCTAAGCTACTCTAAGAGAAGGAGGCAGAGGAGAGGCGTGTAGCGAGAGAGGCAGCCAAGGTGGTGAGGGAGGAGGAGAAGGCTGACAAGGCAGCTAAACGCAAGCGCTAGAAGGCAGCTCGCAACGCTAAAAAAGCTATATAACTGTCCTAAAAGGGCAAGCGCAAGGCCTTAAAAGCCTCTACTTAAGCTAATAAGCGTTAGAAATAATATAGTGCTGGTGCAGCTGCTAAGAAGGCATTATAGGCTGCACTAGCTGCCCTAGCTTTTATTACCTGCCGCGGCCGCAATATTATACTTCTTAGTAGATTTAGATAGTACAAATTAATCGCAAGCATCTAATTACTACTACTCTACAAAATTTTGTAATAATAACTATTATAGATAGCTTAATAACTTCATCTTTAAAGTGGTGAGCATGTTATTCGGCGGGCGTTGCGCGTCCCCGGGCGTTGCGCGTCCGTGCACGGTAGGACAGGGCTGGAGCAGCAACAGCAGCAGCAACTGACGACGTCACCAGCGCGATCGCCCCTCATTTCGCCACCGCTATACATGCCATTCAGAGGCGCAAGATCATCACTACAGCCTTAGCAGAGGCTATCGACAACTGTATGATAAGCTATAAGAGCCCTGAGGATGTGGGGATCGCGAACGACCTCCGGCGCCTGGTTATCCAGGCTATTACTGTGTCCGTGCACTCAACGCCCGGATTCAGTCAACGCCCGCCTTTTACTAGGAAAATCAAAGAAAATAAGCAACTTCACAGCTATATAACTCTTTAGCTACTTTTTCTTTTTAAAAGCTTTCTTAATTAAAGTTATAGAGAAAGACTATCTCTATAACTCTAGAATTTTAGTTTTCTAATAATAATTAATTTTAAGAAAAAAGTATAAAAGTACTAAAACTTAAGTCTCTAAATTTAAAAATAAATTTTTTTTAGAAGTAAAGTATGCTGTTTAGAATATAGTTTATATTAAGTTCTTTCTAATAAAACTATTAACTAGAAAGTTATATTATCTTTTTATTTTTTTTAAATAAAAAAATTAGGAAAGATAATCTATCTTCTTAAGTAGTCCTTTATAAAAAAAAGTCTTAATATAAACTATATTCTAAACAGCATACTTTACTTCTAAAAAAATTAATTTTTAAATTTAGAGACTTAAGTTTTAGTACTTTCATACTTTTTTCTTAAAATTAATTATTATTAGAAAACCAAAATTCTAGAGTTATAGAGATAGTCTTTCTCTATAACTTTAATTAAGAAAGCTTTTAAAAAGAAAAAGTAGCTAAAGAGTTATATAGCTGTGAAGTTGCTTATTTTCTTTGATTTTCCTAGTAAAAGGCGGGCGTTGACTGAATCCGGGCGTTGAGTGCACGGACACAGTAGGTGTTCGCACTACCACCAAGTTGGAGGCGTGCCGGCGTGCGGATATCCATCACGCGGGACCTCTTAGAGGTGCGAAAATTGTTCTGTCTCGAGGACTCGGGTCCTCCTGGCCCAGTGCAGCCCTCAGAGGGGGGCTGCTGGCGGTTGGGGGTTACCTCAGCTGCCGCTGCAGAATGTGCAGTTTCTGCCATTTTCCTTACTACGCAATAGCGCAATGAGTAGAGGGCGGAGGGAGGCTGGAGTTTGCAAAATCCAGCCTGTTTCGACTAAATTCAGATGAAAAATTGATGGAAAATACCAATCTCGGAATTTGAGTTTTGAGTTGTCGGTGATGCAAAGGTCGTAGAGCCATCGGCCTAGAGATATGGAGTCTGCCCTTTTCCACATCAGGCGTGCGTATACGTCGAAACGGCCACGCTTTGTGGACACTTGGTTGGATACTGATAGGTGTAGTGTCGTTGTCTGTTGACTGTTGGTGCGACAAGCGAATGCAGATGTGGATGCTGCAGAGAACGAGGGCGCTTAAAAATAGGAAGAGGATGAGTGCTGGAAAGATCATTTTCCCGTTGCTTATTTGCGTCATTTTGTTCAAGAGATTGGGTAGCTGCGGTTGGGGTAGGAGAAGCAAGATGCTACCTAAGTATGCAAAAGCTTTAGAGTGTGAGGGATTACAATAGGTGGGAGTCGAAGATCAAGGATGACAACTAGCGTGCCCATTCATTCTCATCTTCACAAGACACAAGTGACGTGACCTAGGAGAAGAACATTGAATTGTTTGCCGCGAGGGTGCGTCTAGTTCGCACTTCCATGCCGCACTTTTCTTCACATGTCAAAATGTTGTCGCATTGGCAAGATCTCCACGCTAAGGACCCCGCATAACACCGTCTCTCAATCCAGAGTTTCCAGAAGTTTGCCTCTACATCTTGGTTGTTTTGTGTATGAGGGTTTCTGGAGACTAGGAACCACAGTCCGTAAAAGCAGTCCGTCCCACAATCGAAAGGCGACCGAATGCGGGAGTCGACGATCCCATCACGTCGAAAGCATGCAGCCGCGAGAACGCCGATAACAAATACTAGAATTGGCGCAAGGACAAGGACTATGATGAGGATGTCCATGTTTTCGAGTAAATGATTTTCCGGGTGGTCGAGGATATGAGGAGTGTACTGAAACCACAAAAGGAGGCGTTGCTGGCTACCATATATATCATTTCTATACAGCATATTGCAGTGATAAATACTTGAAGGGAGGAAGGAGTGGGAGACAGGCCATCGCGTACGTCTGTTATGTCTGATTGGTGCAGGCGAAGCGAACATACGAAGACAACATTGAACGCACCAGCTGGGGTAACAGAACAAATGTTGCTCTAGGCATTTTCAAAGTGATTTAGCTACAGCGCTGTCTAATGGCGTATAGTGTCGTCACATGAGACACCATGGACGCCACTCTCACCCGAATAAAAGAATCGTGCGTAGGAAAACCATGCCGTCGCTTCATGCATTCCAGGTATGCCTGTTTGCTCGCATGATTTTATTGACACTCATACAGTGACTGTCTACGATTGAAGTACTTGAGCACTTTATTCTATACCTACGTTGGCATGGATATCTTCAATGTCGTGCATTCCATCCTAGCTTCCATTCTGGCATCCCCAGCGTAGAGGATACACTTGCTCTTCTGCTTCATTTTTATCTTCTTTATGGCCCTGGTCTGGTTTTCGACACTGGGCATTACTTTCTATCGCACAACTAGACTGAAGAGCACGTGAGAATAGATGCATATGTAGATAGGGTGACACTACTTAGAGTCCAGGTATGGTCGGGTTGTGTACAGTGACGAACAATTGAGCATTCGGGATCAAGGGCGAGTCATGCAAAGAAAAGAGAGAGGCTATTGTACTTAAAGTGGATTGTAGATTTATTGATGGGCAGTATAATCAAAAGTGTCACTATGAAGACGTTGCGAAAAGGGGTGAGTTGCTACATGTTCTTTGCATATTTTCCGTACCAATCCTTGCAGGCCACAACATCTGACCATAATTTTGTTCAAATTCCGGCTCACAAAATCGGAGACCATGGCCTGGTATATGTATCCATAATCAGCGACACATATCATTGATATTCCGCTGCTTGTAGGCCTTCGGCGGCGCGGCAGGCTCCCTCACCTTCATCGCGCGCACGGCGGGGATCGCCGTCACAGGAATGGCAGCCTCGAGGTCGTTGTTGTGCCCTTGATCTTGTGGGCCGTTGCGGAAGGGCCGCCAGCGGCGTTGCTTGATCGATGATCCTCGGCGAGAGGACGGGTGATATTTGCGGTGCCAAGCGGAGACCCAAGCGACTATCATGATGGCCACAAACAGACCAGAGAGGCCGAGAACAACGGGTAGAGTAGCGCCCTTGATGTGTGTTTTTGTACAGGCGGGGTTTCAAAGTTGGGTATGATTTTTGTGTGTCCTGAAGGTGAAGGGGAGGGATTGTATACGTATGGGATAAAGAGGGGATAGCATTCATTGAAAGGCACTGTGAAAGGTGTTTGCGTTCTAACATTGTTCAGCTGTGTACTTTTGTACAATGTTTGATCAGGAAATCTCCAGCGTTGGAGGAGGTGCATTGTGTACCCAAGATACACAAAGTACAGAGGCAGATGTAGTACAAACAGTAGGAAAGTAAAGTAATTACATACATTGACCTCTAAGTCCACTAACGCACAATAAGTGTTCTGTAGTACACTGGAATTTAAGATAATAAGTACTAACTAAACACATGTCAAAATAATTGCTTACTCTGCACGTTCCACCTCAGTTTACATGCACACCAACCTTTGACTAATACCATCAACCCTAACACTTCTTATGCTTCAATTAATCTAAAATTCAATAATCTAATACCGACAACATCTTCGCCCAGCGGTACCAGTACCACAGGAGATTCACCAACGAGGTCCCCACGCTTAGCCTCGCAGACCCTTGCCCGCGTCCTCCCGCACTTGCTCTTCCTTCATCCATCTTTGAAACACCGACACCCTCTTTGCAAATTTCTTCTCCTTGCCCCGATTCAGCGTCGGTAATGGCTCCACCAGCTTTGGAACTGCAGCCAACACAACAGGCCGAGCTTCTTCGTCATGGGGTAGCTTGGGTTTCCTCCACACGCGAATGGCTCCCAGATGCCGCTGCAAGAACGTCTTGCTATTTGCATCGTCTCCTTGACCATTCCTCTGTTCGTTTCTGAGCCTACGTTTTGGTGGCGTGGGCTTGTGTGGCGGTTTTGGGGCGCGCTTGAAGCCTCGACCAACCCAGTCGTGCATGCTTACCATCCAGTTTGTAGGAAGGAGCATAATGATGATTACAATCATTACAGCGATAACGATGAGTGTGATGACGAGGTAGCGGATGTGGAAACCCGCAGGGGTGGTGGCAGCCATTTCTTCTGTGTTGTGGGTTGTGCCGTCACGGAGCGAGTCGCGGGATATGAGGCTGGTCGGTAGAGTAGGCACGATAGGACATGTGGGTACCAATGGCGAAAAACGTGAGAGTGTGAGGTTTGCTTTGAAAGGGGAGTGTATTGGATATAGCTAATATACAGGCGAGGGAAGGCATTGTAAAGCAAACACGACAGGAAGCAAGCAGACATACAAAGAAAGGTACATTGTTTTAGGTAGTGGTGGAAAACAGTAGGAAAAGCTGGGCATCGGTACGGACGTAGGGAAGAAAGGAACAAACAGAGAAGCCGAAGATCGGGGCAAGCCTGCTGAGCCAGCCTAGATATCGTCGAAGTCGAGGTCATCTTCACGGAAGCCCTCGGCGGCCGGAGCCATGGGAGCGGGAGCCTCACTCGCCTCAGTAGGCACAGCGGCCTCAGCAGCTTCCTTGGACGCGGCCTCGGCGGCTTTCTTAGCCAAATAGGCAGCTTTCCGCTCGGCACGTTTTTGCCTGCGCTTCTCAATCCTCTCGAGCTGCTCGGGCGTACGTTCCTTCTTGTCCTCGTTGACGGCACCGGTTTCGTAGGTGACGCGTTCGTCGAGCGGGCGCTTGTTCTTGGGCTGGCCACGCATCTTTTCTTCGAGCAGGAGGAGATAGGAGTCCCTCTCTTCGGCGGTCAGCTTAGAGATATCCAAGCCTGTGTTGGCGCCAGACTGCTTCTTCTTGGGCTTTGGTGGGTTGGGCTTTGATGGATCGGCCGCGGCTTTCTTGTCCCGTGTGCGCTGGCGCTTCTCGGCGCGGGTGGAGCGAGGCTCCTGCTGGGCGGCGCCCTCGGGAGCCGGGGGAGCGGGTGCAGGCGGTGTGGTGGAGTTGGGGGACGACATGGCAATGGCGAATGCGATGTGTGATGGGTGCTTGATGGTGGGTTGGCTAGAAACGAGGGGAGACAGATATAGGAGAGCTCTGCGGGGGACGTAATAAAGGCTCGACGAGGCGCGGGTCAAAGACGAGGCAGAGAGGCGGCACACAAAGGCATCTAGGTTCTATGGCGTCACGTGGGCCGTTCTTTGTCGGCGCCTTTGTGTACGTCCGTCTTGGGCGCGAGGAAGCTGCGACCGGAGGGCTCGGGCGGGTCATGTGGGAAGGCGGCGGTGAATGTCTGCATGCCGATGGGCAGACGGGTGGTCGACGGGGTGAATGGCATGGCGTCTGAGATGGAGGGGCGCGGGTAGGTGTTGGCGACGAAGCGTGAGGAAGGACAGTTTGGAGCTGGCCAGGCGGCGGCGGCGGTGGTGGTGGTGTGGAATTTAGCGGCTCGGCGCTCCCCCGCAAACGTCGCATTCACATGCCAGCCGAGCGACCATCCATGTCGGCGCATTCACAGGACCTCGACCACACCGGCGAAGCCTGGGCTCCAGGGCTGCCTCGCCGGCACGCTGGCGCCTATAATACACGATCCATTCCCTCCTTGCCCCATTCCTTCCTGGTGCCACTGCCATGAGAGTCGTCCGAGGACCATGGGCGTCGTCACCAAGCCGCTGTTCCTGCTCGCGCCCCCGCTGCTCTTCGTCGCGTCGCTGCCGCTCGCCCTGCTGGCCAGCCTGACGACGCTGCTGGCCGTGTCGCTGCTGGCCCTGCGCGTCTCGGTCGTCTACGTCGAGCTCGCCCTCGCCCTCGCGCACGCCGCCCTGTTCCCCGAGCCCGCGAAGCCGCTCCCCCACCACCGCGCCCGGCCACCACACGCACACGCACACGCACATGCACCCCCCAGCGCCAGCTCCCCTCCGCGCATCCGCCGCACCAGCTGCTCGCCCACGCCCGGCGCGCCCCCCGCCGTGCGCCTGCAGGCATCCGCCTCGCTCGTCAACGTCGACCGCATGGCCAGCGCCCGCGACTTCGAGGGCGTTGGCGGCTGGAGCTTCTGCGAGGGCGACGAGGACGAGGCCGTGTGGATGAGCATCAACAAGCGCCTGGAGCTGCCGCTGGCTCTGCCGCCCGGCCGCCGTCACCAGCGCAGACACACGGGCGGCGACCAGCGCTGCAGCGGGAGCCCCGAGCTGTTGCGCATGAGCCCGCTGCACACCCACACCAAGATCCGCACCCCGCCGCGCACGACTGCCCCGCAAGAGACCGAGGGGGACGACTATTTCCCGCCACAGCCGGTGCTGCGTCCGTTGAGCACCGCGTCGGAGCCGCTGAGCATGAGCGTGCAGCATTCGCGCCGCGCCAGCCTGGCCAGCGTGGGCGGGAGCACCTCATCCAGCTCGAGCCCGACGTCGGTTGTGCACAAGCAAGCCGGTGAATGAGCGGCAGGAGCCAATTCTGTAGAGTGGAAAAGCCAACAGTGCAATTACTTCATCTGATATGTCTATCGTGTCGTGCGTCGCCAGCTTCTTTCACCTGCCAATCTCCCCCTCTCATCCCCCAACACACTCCCCCAGAGCCCCAGCACCGCTGCTTTCACCCCCGGCGCGTCGGCACGAACTTGTACCCCGCGCCCAAACAGTACATCAACACCTCGCCCGACCCATCTCGCGCCCGCCACCGCCACGACTGCTCACCCACAACCACCCGGACCCAAGCCCAAGCACGACAACGTTGAGCCTGAACCGACACAAAGCAGTCAGCGCACCATGTCTACCACCCCCGACCCGAGCGCCGACCCATCCAGCGAAAACGTGGACGACTGCAGCAATTTCTTGTCCTTCATGTGCCACAACACAGCAGCGGATACCGCTTTCAACTACGTCTCTACTGTCTTGCTGATCTCGCTGCTCATCGCCGTGGTCCTCTGGTGCTACTTGGCTCGCTCCAAACACAAGTCGGAGTGGGGAGGCTGGAGAGCAGAGCGTCTGCGACAGGGAGGCCAGAACCCAGTCGCCCACGACATCGAGTTGGCCCAACCTCCGCACCGTCCGGATCAGGCCCACATGAGGCACCGGTGCGATGGTTGGGAGAGCAGTGGACGGGAGAGTGCGGACACGTTGCCAAGGTACGAGGAGTTGCCTGCCTACAAGAGTGAGCATTCGGCCAGGGAGCAGCTGGCGGGCGAGCGGGAGATTGGCGTGGCCAAGTAAGGGCGATGCTGCTAGAGCAAGAGGAACATGTCATTGACTATGTGCGCCACTGGGGGCCTTCTTTCTCGGGTTTGGCTATACAATGTATGCCCCGTCATTCTCCTCCCGGGCTGTTGTGGTACAGCTTTCATCGGCCTGGGCGCGTGGGTCAGCAAAGGGGAGGCGGGCGAAAAAGAAAGGGCAAACCGGGCAACGTTTTCCCGGCTCATGGGTGACACTGTTACCTAAATAACCATCATACCACAATGGTTCTGCGGTAGAATGTACTGCCTCTATCATAAAACGTTCAACCATACTACCTTGCTACTCGTCAAATATGGACATACCTCAGTGAAATACGTGCTCGCGAGCTCCGGCTCAGCTGTATGCTACCAGCCGCCTTCCACGCTTCCGCATAGCACCGGGTCCTCTTTACCAGTGTGGCTCCCGCTGTCCAATCCCCACGCGAATCGATGCGAAAAATGTCCATTGCAGTGTCAACAGATCGTGAGCCATGGCCAAGTCTACATCCTGTTGTTTGAGCCGTAAAGTGAAGGTGATGTATTGGTAAGAGATTTGCATGTATATCATATCATATTGTTAATAATCAGCCTAAGTATTTGGAAGAGCAGGGTAACAAGTTCTTCATCAAAGGTATCGGAACCGGAGGATTTGGTCACTGGGGCATATGCTCTCAGACGGGGTCAGATCGAGCGCAACCTTCTCCTTTTCGGCACTAGGTACACCACTCTTTCCTTCTCCCGGGCGCGTCTCCGCTGCAACCTTGGAATAACGTTTTCTCTCCTTTTGCAGCTTCTTCGCTCGGGGCTTGACTTGTTTGCGCAAGCTCTCAGTCCGGGCACGTTGATGGTACGGCCGCGTATGGCTGGTAACCGAAGCGTGCGAGCGCTTTCCCTCCATGATGAGGGGCTCGTTCGTGCTAGATTGACTACGCGGCTGGCTAGCCATTTGCATATGTGTAGATTCAGACATCATCTCCGATTCCGCAACATGCTCCAGCTCGAGGAAAACACGGGGCTCTTTGAGGCTTGCTTCAGATACCGGCGCGCTACCGCAATGAGATGTGGAGCAGAGGTTAAACCAATGCAGGAATGAGAAATGCGAAATGCGATTTTAGTTATAATGGTGAGGCAGAACCTTGGAAGTCGCGACCCCGCCTTAGTAAAGTAGTAGTAAGTAGGGGTTGAGCCGACATGCGGATACACTCTACACCGACAACATTAGCATCGCTCTTTGGCTGAATTTCCCTATCTCCTACTTGGAAATGTTTGAATCTACACCAAGCGCCACGATTCGACGCTCTAGGTGTGTACATTTACAGCTGGACATGTTTGTACTGCCCGTAACAGGCGTTTGCCGCGTTCATCGCTACCGTTCAAGGTCTCTTTCTTGTACGGTGTACCCCAGCAGCAGATATTTGATACCTACCTTAGGTATGGTAAAGTCTCGCAGGTCACATAACGTCTCCAGCTATAGCAATGTGGTTACCGTGCCAACGATCCGCTTTTATCTACACATGTAAAGTGAAAAGCATGAAAGTGGCGACACTGCAAAGTTCGCGCCTTCACCAGGCCACATCACCACAGTGTACTTGTTTTCACAGCCACGAACAGGCTTCGTACATTCACCTCTAGCAGGACAAAGACGAAAGATGATGTAACTTGCACACCCATGCACCGGACAATTCTGCTGCCGAGCCCGATTCGTGTGTTTTCTCCATTCAAAAACACTTCCATGGGCGCAAATCTCCCCCAGACGCAAAATCAACCATCTCAAGGTAAGCCTGCAAATTCTGCTAGAAACCCTCTACAGTACTAATGCACAATACTAGTTAAACGATGAGCGACCCGGATCTTCGCACCAATCGTTCGAGCAGCGACGATGCCGCGGCACCGAATCTTGCGCCGCGCGAGACAAACACTCGTGCAGGGCTTACGAGCAGCGCAGGTGACGTCGGAACTACGCCTGTGAAAGTGTCTGATGTCGAGGACATAGACGAACATATGACTGATCGTCATGATACCGGTAGGTGATTTCTGGTTCAAATTGCTGCTTTCATGAGCTACGGTCAGAGACTGATACTGCCATGCGTCTAGCTGCGCATGACCTCGACAAAGAAGATGCGAGTCACAGTGGTCCGGAGACTCCACTGCAAGAGGACGAACATGGACGCCAAAAAGCTTCTGACCGAGACCTCGCCACAGACGGCGGAACCGGCGGCCAATCCCGCTCATCCCTACCTTTAGTGACACCGCACAATGCCTCGTCCTCATTGCAGATACATCAGGGCGAGCGTTCTATGCCTCAACTTGCTCTGTCGCCATCAGCCCAGGAAAATGCCCACGATAGAAGTTTTGAGATGCTCATATATGCAGACTTGCTATCAGTCAGTTCAGTCAGTCCGGAGCCCTCCGGACTGACTGAACTGATGTTTGAAGGTCACTGAACTGGACTGAACTGACTGCCAAGACTTTTTAGGTACATTAAAACTGACTGAACTGAACTGAACTTGCTGCTGCTGCGGACTGACTGGACTGAACTGGACTAACCTAAATTAGGTTAACTAATGTCGAACTGGGACAGCTGCTCTTGTATTTTTGAAATTTCTTCTTCTGATAGTACACGTGCTGGCCCATAAGTAGACGTGGTTGCTGGCTGTATACCAAGCCTCTTCCAGCTCTTCAAACTCTGTAAAGCTGCGACAAGCTCTGGCTTCATATGGAGTCTCCGCATGCCTAACATGTCGCCAAGCTCGCCGAATGTCCGCTCGCAGTCTGCTGCTGACGCGGTATTGTAAGTATGTTAATGGCAAACTTAGAAAGTACTAGAAATTGTCCAGCAACTGACTCCCAATAGAGCAGCGGGTTAAGCGACAGCCGATCCTCTTCAGCTAACGCCGGTTGCCGCCAGATCTTTATTCATCCTCCTTTAGACTTGCCTCTACCTGCCGCAGATTGGTCTCAATCGACAACTGCAGAAAGGCTGATCGCGATGCTGACAGCCCTAGCCGGGGCTTCTTTTGCGGCGGCGTTATTGCGTTAGCTACGTTGACCGCAGCGTTGCCGCTCCTGCCACATTCGCAAGAACGCCCGATGGTTATTATTAAGCTAGCTGTCGCGATAGTGGACGCCGTCGCGGGCGGTGATATGGGTGTTAGGCACCTTCTAGAGCGCCGCAAGGTGGTTCTTGTAGTGCGGGTGGAGGACTGTAGCGGCGTAGTAAACAGGCGCGTTATTGAATTTTTTGTAGTACTTAGCAAGCTTACTGTGCGCAAGGTTAACGTGCGTAACAAGATGGTCTTTGGGCGCGTCAGGATCTTCGTAATTAATGTCCTTAAGGCGGTCTTTGAGAGCCTCAAGCTGGTCAAGAAGCCATTCAAACGTTACTAAAACCTCCCATATAGCGCCGTGGCGGCCGTGTCGGCCGCGGCCTTTAAGCAGCCGTGTAGCTTCCGCAAATGGCTTGAGGAGTTGGATATACTCCGTAATTGTCGCCCAGTCCTTGCCGCTTAGGCCGCCCTCACGTACATATAGTCGCGGCTGCGCAGCAGGCAGCTGCTTGCGGTTCTTCCGGCGTCGTAATGGTGCTGTTGCGGCGCTGTGCTCCTTAAGTTTGAACTTAATATAGCTGTCGATAGGACCATGTAGCTCGGCTGCGCGCACAAAAGTGTCGAAATAGCTATTCCAGCGTCTTAACAGGCTTAACAAGTTGCCGGATGTTAGCTGTAACGCCTATCGCCTCTGCCTCGTCATGCTGCAGGCGCTCTAATAGCTGTCGAGTTTGCGGCGTGCAGATGGACGCGATTACGTCAAAAAGGACGCCAATAGGGCCGTACTTACGCCACTCATCCATGTACTTCTCCTCGTCGTCAAGGTGAGCGGCGTCGTTCTCGTACGCGCTACGATCTTTACCCCAAATTACTAACTGCGCGCCTAGGTTGAGGATGTGGCAGCAGCAGCGCAGCCGCCGCTCGCTTGCAGTAAAGTTGAACTCCTTTGCTAAAGACTTAACCGCAGTATCGTTGTTGCTTGCGTTGTCAAGCATAAAGTATCCAACGCTTGTGTTGTTAACACTAAATAGCAGTATTGTTGCCGCTACAGGCATTGCCAGTGTGCGCCCCGTGAAGCTCAGGCAACCCGAGCAAGTGGTCAACTAGCTTGCCCTTGCCGTTAAGGTAATGTACGCAGAGGCCGGTGAAAGCGTACCGTCCCGCCCAGTTGAGGTCCAGTTGTCAAAGGAAACATGTATAAGCGACCGGGCTTCGCGAAGGTAGGCGGCAACGGCGGGTACGTACGCGTTGTACTCAGCAATAATATGATCGCGGAGCGTCTGGTGGCTACGCCAAAGGAGGGCTTCCGCTAGGGGACTTGCGGCCGCGATCATATTTCGAAACTGCGGACTCTCTATTACGCGTAGGCTCTGGTTGTCAGCAATTACCCAGTCCTTTAGGGCGTTGAAACCGAGAGGATGAAAAGCTTGCCGCTATCTCATTAGCAACCTCCTGGGAGACCTCTACACCTCTAGACCTTATTATGTGGACTTGTGATTTTGCGAGCGCCTATAATATTGCCCTCCCGGCTAGCAATTGGTATAGGTCCGTTAGGTCCAAGTGAGTGCCCAGGCCTATTGCTTGAGAGGTGTCGACCGGCGTTCGTAGTGCTATCAGCCTCGTAGTAGGCCTCCTGTTGCCGCCGTTGCTTGTGGCAGATCTGGCAAAGCCAATAATTCTTCTTGTGCTTGCGGTGCCATACGCCCCAGCCGTGGCGGTAGATCCAGCTTCTTACTGCGCCGCGACTGCGCTCTGCTTGGCGTCGCTCCAGGTACGGCACGCGCTTAAAATCAAGCCCGACGTAATAGTTGTCGTCGTCAGGTAAGTCCGCATGTATTGCCACGGGCTCGTCGGGCTGAGCCTCGCTCGCGGTATCCCAGCAGTGGGCGCGTTCGATAGCGACGGTAGAGGAGAACTGCACTTATCGCGTTCGACAAGGCGGCGGAGGCTTGAGTTCGAAGGAGTAGACATGAAGTACACCAAAAATATCTGGCGGCGAGAGTGTTGTCGCATCAGGTTGCTGGAGCGGGGCGACGCGTCAAGGCGGCCATGTGGCCGTAGCGCAATCAGCAGAGTCTGATTGGCTCGGGGATATATTTGACCCATACAGGACTAGTGCCTTCCTATTTAAGCCTAGCGCCCAGCTTAGTTGCATCAACAAACCGTGTTCTAAGCAACACTAGAAGTTGCTATCGTGACTGCAAAACACAGCTTCAAATTCAGTCTAATTCAGTCAGTTCAGTCAGTCCAGAGGTCTCTAGACTGACTGAACTGATATCCAGAGGCCTCCGGACTGACTGAACTGATATCCGGACGGAACGAAGACTGACTGAACTGACTGCCAAGATTCAGTCAGTTCAGTCAGTCCGAACTGAATAGACTGACTGGTAGCAAGTCTGCATATATGACCCCGAGCATACGAAAAACCGACCGAAGTTGATGCCTATCTTCGGAGCACTGCGCAGGTATATCGAAGCGACGAAAGGAGAATGCCAGAACCACAGAGACTCTAGCGCCGACCACGCCAGCAACGACAATCGCACCACCCTTTGGCAAGAATGGATCATGCTATTCGATGCAGCACCTGGGTATTTGAATCTAGCTCCAGAAATGACACAGGTTGCATACCGGGGGCTCACTCGAGAAGAGCTGATGTATGCTCCTAGCATGGAGAAGAAGTTGGGTACCGAACACGATCTTACCTCTGTGATCTACGGGTGTTACTGGCCATCTTATTTGCAGAAAAAGCGTCCAGACTTGCTCTTAAATGGCGGACACTCGTTCTCAACTACGGCGAGTCTGGCCACGCGCTCTCAGCCATCGCCAAACACGCTTAACACGCACAAGCAATCTAATCAGGGGCAACGTCAATCACTCTCGCTCGAAAATTCCAATACCCTGCCAGACAAGTCGCAGGTACCAAAGAGGAAGAAAGCCAGCATGCCCAATTTGACCGACTCTACCCTCATGTTGGACAACGAGGAGGCAATTGCTGAACAACGAGATCAGAAGAAACATCGAGCTTCACGGGGATCTAATATGGGCACGAGGGTCTATCGATGGTCTGGCGCACACATTAATTATCTGAAAGAGGTTCTCAACTTCCGGGACAGCGATCTATCCTCTTTAGCCCTAAAAGGGCCTGACCACGAGCTGGAGAGCCATTGCACTCCACCGCAAGTCGACATCACGCTCTGCGACTTTCCCGTCAGTGTGGAGGAGCTCGTGACGTACTTCCCCATACACACGAAATGGCGCATCGTGGCGCATCGTCTGCACAGCCACGGATGGACAGCCAAGGTCTGCACCGAGTACATGTACTGGTCCCGCGGGCTTGTCAACGAGAAGAGTATCCAACGCACCAAGCTCCAGCACCAGTTCAGCAACGCTAGAGATTACGTCAGGCACAAACCCGAACAGACCATCTCCGCGGTCCCCTCAGGAATGGATAAGGCCAAGAGCTCGCTCAACGGTCACCAGTTTGAATATGACTACTACCTTTGCGACTTGGCTGAGGGCGTGATCCATCATCCTGAGGGGTATGGAGCTCAGGCTTTGACCCACGCCATCCAGTATGCACTGGAGAAGAATCACGTCAAGACACGGCTTAGCGATGTAACCCATTACGTTAAAGCGAATAGTCTGTTCGACATCCCCAAGGACTACGACTGCGAAGCGGAAGACAAGGCTGCGCTCGACCGATTGGGCACCAAGGCCGAAGACTATTACAAGACGCAATTCCGTCACAGGCCCGTTTGACAGGCAAGTAAACTGGAAACATGGACCTGTATTGAAAATATACTGATTTACATACAGCATTCGAGGCCCGCAAACGTGTTGGTGTTGGTGGATTGCAGCAAAACGACGATCTTGTATATAGGCCTGGGATCACACGCTGGACAAACTCATGTCTCGGTGACATGGAATCTGTGGTGAGATTGAGCACCGGATTTTGAGAGATGCGATGTCCGTATGTTCTCACATGCTTGGATCTATCTCATGGAAGGATTGGCTCATTGGTTATTGGATACTTTGTTCTTGATACTGAGCGATTGGTAACGGATCATCTCGAGAAGACTTTGGTATTGGAATCTGAACTTCTTTTAAGCACTCACTTCCTCAATGTAGCACGGTTGGCAGTTTGCTTGCAAACTCACCACGTATGAATCATCCAAGGCCTGTAGGTACAATTTCTTGCACGTGACTTTTCGCCGCCCTTTGCCCCAGTACGATATACCAACCTGATCGCCTCTCGTACTGACTTGTTCAACTGTTCTACTATTTGTATCAGTAATTTAGGCTCTGATGAAATGTCTAGCGCACGTGCGCTTGTTTGGACCTTCAAAATCTTCCATGTTGGAATATTGCGCACGTGATATTTATGCACGTGACTTGCTGCTTGCCCAGGTGCCCAGGTGTCGTGCCATGACTACATACATGTATGTATGTAAGCAGAAAAGTTGAGGCGAGAGATTCCGATCGCGATACGCCACCTGGATGCCTAGGTCTACCACTCGCCACGCGAGATGATATGACAGTGCTGACTCCTTTGAAATTGATGTCCCAAGACGCTCGGAATGAAAGGATCGCCAACGCGCCCGCGCCTAATGCGAATAATTGCATTCCGACCAAACGCCTGAGAACATTTCCTCACCATGTGATTCGTAGCTGTCCATAGATATATCAAGGGAGGCCTCTTGTTCTTCCTTGCATTCGAGCGCCTAGTTCCAGATTGTCGTGGATGCATTCCTTCCTCACTGTGGCGAGGAAAGCATCGACATCACATCCTCCTTCCTTATACCTCTTCGACGCTGGCTACTCTACCCATCTCAACAGATGAGCGCATCCAGGTGCGATGCAGCACTCGCTATGTCATATTTCTTTGCATTCAACTTTTGCGTGTTCGCTGACATGATACAGATACGTGGAAGCGCGCGCGCCAACAGTCGGTCATGTTTATGATGGCGATAGCAGTTTTCTTTCCTTCTCAGTGCACGCACAGCACACAGGCATTTCTTTCACTCTGCGATGCGCTAATGTGAACAGCTGCGTGGGTCATCGTCTTCTTCAGCCGCGCCGGTGTCCTCATCTTCAACTGCATCCGATGTATCGTCCTCGATTACTACAAGCTCGTCATTGATGAGTACCTCCAGTTTACAAGACTCTACCTCATCCTCGGCGGTTTCGTCTTCCAGCGGAGTGTCATCCTCGTCCTCGGTTGCTACAAGCTCTTCATTAGTGAGCACCTCCAGTTTACAAGACTCTACCTCATCCTTGGTGCCCTTGTCTTCCAGCGGAGTGTCATCCCCGTCCTCGATTGATGCTTCGTCGTCTACGTCCAGTTCAACACAGAGTATTGCGGGCTCTAGTACAACGAGCGAAATTTTATCCTCAACAGAAAGTACATTATCCGCGTCTTCGACTGGTGTTTCATCCAGCAATTTGGCGTCAAGTTCTTCCAGCGAAACGCCATCGGCGACGTCCAGTTCAACACAGAGTATTTCAAGCTCCAGTACAACGAGCGAAATTTTATCGTCAACAGAAAGTACATTATCCGCGTCTTCGACTGGTGTTTCATCCAGAAATTTGGGGTCAAGTTCCTCCAGCGAAACGCCATCGGCGACTTCAAGTAGCACTCTTTCTACTTCGTCAGCTATTGTTTCCTCATCCACCACAGTCTCTTCGCTCACTGGATCTTCTCTGGAAATGTCCTCTAGTGCGTCAGTATCAACTTTATCCGAAGGTTCTACGTTGGGGACCACAGCCAGTTCCAGCGTCGGATCTTCCAGCTCTAGCTCCGGTGGGGAACTATCTTCTAGCACCTCCGACACCTCGTCCTCCTCTTCTTCGGTGAGTCACGTTTTTCCTGTCTGCTTTTTTGGATTACAGCGCCGCAGTTCGATCCGCGGATTCGTTTAACATAGAGCCACAGCCCTCGAGTACATCAGCACAGAACACGGGGGCGACCGTAGTATCGACACAGAGTAGCACGGATTCTTCTTCGTTGACTACTACTCCCTTTGCCTCGACCACAACAGTAAGCAGTACACAGTCGGCTTCGACCTCGCTCGTAACGGATACATCTACGATCACGGCTCCTTCATCGGGGTCAGGTTCGTCGTCGTCGTCCCCAGTTGAGAGCACGTCCCAATCTTCGTCGTCCCCAGTTGAGAGCACGTCCCAATCTTCGTCGTCCTCAGTTGAGAGCACGTCCCAATCCTCCTCATCGTCGTCAGTTGAGAGCACGACTCAGTCCTCGTCGTCCTCAGTTGAGAGCACGACTCAATCCTCGTCGTCCTCAGCTGAGAGCACGACTCAATCCTCGTCAAGTGTAAGTCTCACGTCGAGCCTTACCGAATCCAATCCTCTGTCGACTACTTCCTCTACCGATTTTACCTCAAGCACAAGCCCTGCTTCGACGCAAAGCAGTTCCCTGTCAACCACTACTGAGTCCTCTGGAAGCTTGAGTATCGAATCAACCATCAGCGGGACCAGCTCTGTGCCAATAATTACATCCACTGAATCTGGCACAACAATGACAACCTTTGTGTCGTCGTCCGCTTCGGAGACCGGTTCTTCAATGAATACCGCCTCCAGCAGTTCTTTGTCACAAGCGACCACACCGTCTGTCCTCTCTTCCGAGAGTTCCTTTCAAAGCACTAGGAGTACCGGTCTCTCTTCGCCTACCGACTCGTCAACTACCGAATCCATGGTTGTCGCTGTGACCACTAGTTCAGCCTCACTTTCTTCGCCCAGAGGTTCGAGCCAAACCATTACAACGGATGAAAGCACGCGGCCTTCTTCGGCTAGCAGTAGTTCTGTGTCCGACTTCGTGACGACGAGCAGCTCTCAATCCTGGACAACTGGAAGCTCCGCCACCTCCGCACTGGATACCACTTCTTCAACCTCAGGTTCATCATATTCCTCTATGATGAGTAGCTCTATCTCTTCAACATTTACAAGCTCACTAACATTGCCCTTGAACCAGGTATCTTCTTCCACGTTGGGCTCTTCAACTGTGGAGAGCAGCAGCTTGACTCCGATGTCCTCATCTACGTTTGGTACATCCTCCACCCTGTCTTCGAGCTCTAGCAGTCTACAGTCGAGTTCAAGCTCATCCTCGACTGTGGTTTCCTCTAGTGCCACATCCTCACTGCCAATAACCTCTACCTTGGTGAGTCTGGACGCTCTTGAATGATTTATGGTGCATGGACTATATGAGACTAGGCCACAGCATATTTCCCGCTCAGTGCATAAAAATTAACACCTGCCTACAGTCTTCCACCACAAGTAGCCCGGGAAGCACAACTGCCGCGACGTCCTCTCAGTCATCGACAAGTTCAAACCCGCTTACGCTCACGACCTGCGCACCGCCTATTACCAATGTCATCACAGTTACATCGGCTCTGAGTGCGGTGAGTATCATTTGTTGCCCAGCCAAGGAAGTGCTAACCCACTCAGGTGACGACATCTATCATAACGCAGGCCCAGACAATCGTTCAATCTGGGCCGACAGTTACGCAGGTGCAGACTTTGCTGGCACAAACCATCACAACCGCCGTCTTTTTAACACAAACTATTCCGGCATCCACAATCTACCTGAGCGGATCTATCCAGACGTTACCAGCATCCACCATCTATTTGAGCGGATCTATCCAGACATTGTCGGCATCTACCATCTATTTGAGCGGATCTATCCAGACATTGCCGGCATCTACCATCACCATTAGCGGATCTGTGCAGACCATACTACCGACGACAATCACAATTAGTGCCTCGGTGCAAACGCTGCCAGCATCTACTATTACAATTACCCAGTCTGCCGTCATGACGACCTTCTTAACGCAGGCGCAAACAGTCTACCAATCTGGACCGACTATTACTGCTGCTGGGCCAGTCGTGACGCAAGCAGGATCGACTATTACGCTGAATGCATCCAGCATATACATAACGGAAACGCTCCCTGCTTTGACCAACGTGATTACAATCTCTGCAGGAAGCACTTGTCCGTCAGACTCTACCATCTACGTCACCTCAGTAGAGACTCCGCTGCCCTCAACCGTTTATATCACTAGCAACATCGAGAGCGAGCCAACGACTATTTTTGAGACCATTAGCGTCACGCCTGCACTCCAGATAGTGGTGCAAAGCGCATCCACCGTGTTTGCTACTAACCCTGGATCTACTGCTTATGTTTCGCAGCCTTGCTCAAATAGCCCGATCTATGTGTAAGTACGCACTGATCTGCATCATCATTCCGATATATGCTAACGTATCCTGCTAGCACGGAAACTCAGACCACGTAAGTACATTTAGGTGGTCTACACTACTTTGACTCTTGCATTTCCTATGTTTACACCTAGCCCTTATGATCCGCCAGCACACTGCTTGATCTCCACATATTGCAAGCCAGAAATCTTTACTGTGGCTTATGATCTCGGCGATTTCGCATGCTTGTCGAGGCCCCATGAGCGAACTCATCGCGTATTCCGGCATAACCCTTTGAAATGATCGTTTCTGCCACATGGACCCATCTGGTCATGCGTCCTCCCCATTCAGCCCCGATCCAGAGTTCTTGTCTTCTGCTCTACCGCCGATAGTGCCTGCCACTTTGCCGGCTTATCACCATTTTCGGAGCATTTTGAGTTGCGCCTGTCCATATTCCATCAACGGCTGACCCGCAACCTAGGACCGAACGATCTGTTGCCACCGAGACGTCGACTGAGACGCAAACGGTCGTGTCTACGATCCAGCAAACTCAAACGCAGACGCAAATTTCAACGCGTACCCTTCCCGCAATCACGACCTCGGTCCTCGTCAGGACAACTAGAACTAGAACCCTTCCGGCCATCACTGTGCGAACCACAAGAACGTGAGTACTCTGGAATACAGGATCGCTTGGGGCCAAGGCGCAGAACTGATTCATATTGCAGGGCTCGCACCACTCTTACCGCTCGCACGACAATTACTTCGACAATTCCTCGTACTACGTCTACGCGGACTGTCACAAGGACGCTTACACGCACCGTACCAAAAACATGGACATGGACGAGGCGCACGACAACCACTATCGCGCGGACGACTGTGACTGCGACCTCACGCGTGACATTGCGAAGGACGATGACGAGTCGTGTGCCAATTCGCGTAACAAGAACGGTGGCCAGAGCCACAGTGACAGTGACGATCCGAGCGGGCGCGAAGAGAGAGGAACCCAACGTGAGGTTAGGAAGGTAGGGCTTTTAAGAAGAGCGACCCCGCAGAGGGTGAAGGAAGTGGAGCGCCGTGTTAGACTGGTGGTGGATGATTCAGATTGTTGCCGCTGAAGGAAGGGTAAAGGGGGAAGCTGGGGTCCGAAGACTGATTGTGCCATTTCCTCGCTCTCTCAACGTCGCGTTGGACAGAGGTGGATACGGCGCCTTTGGTTGTTCCGCCATGCGTGTTTTGCTTGTCATTTTTTTTGTTGTGCGTTTCGATTCTCAACACCTATTTAATGGTTTCGGGGGGATCTTATTCACATGTTGTAATTTAGCTGTTACGGGACAGGGATATAGAATACTCTTTCCTCATATGTCTGCCTCCTCACGACACGTACGGATAACAGCAGCCCCGCTTTCTCGCATCGTTCCATCCGAGTGGTGTATCTCCCAGCATTATGAATTACAGTGTATCGGCTCATACGCCCGGCGTTGAAAAGATCAATCTTTCCTCATGTAGTAGTGAGATTGAGCTTGACTACACCATAAGGGCTCGCAGCTTGTTAGATAAGTCTTTTCACGGATTTTTACTTAGCTACCATATGTCAACTTGAGAGAGTAATACATATCTGTGCGTATCTAGAGGCACTTACAGATCACAGCCGCCGGTTTACCGGGCCGCTCCGACCGATCTCGACGCTGTCGGCGATCACGACTCTACTACGAGATGCCGATCCCGACGACGACCTCTTAAGCACCTCTTTAATAAAGTGCGTGTTCACGAGCCCTAACCAGTTATGACACCACTGGCTGGCAACGGTGAATGTGAAGCGGCTTAATTTTCAAGGCGCGAAGGTCAGGAATACAGGATCCGTTTCGCGCGAGACAGAACGAGAGCGCATGCGCGATTGAGGGTGGATCCGGCTAGACGGGAAAAGCACCGCAGGGCCACCGCAAAGGCGTAGAAGTCCCACAAAAATTGTCGGCATGGGGCGTGTACTCGGGTTTGTCGTTGAGAAACATGACGTAGGCGGACTCGCACGTTCAGCTATCGCTATATTCTTGGTTGTAGGGCCATGTAACTCCTCGATTTGCTATATTCGAGCTCATTGTGCCCATTTAGGCGCTGATGCATCGCCAATGCGGTGCTTGAACGGAGCTGAGAGTTATCAGATGTTTTCATCCTCGCAATCAATGTTGGCATGTGTAACCGAGCTGATTGTTAAGCATCGGTCTCGTCAAGCCGGCAGGGGTGCTACATCGACCACACGACACCCCTGTCATCCGATTTTGCGCACAAGAACCGACGGTCTGTCTGCGATGGCCACAAAGGCAGGAACAACGGTCGTGTCGTGTAACTCTTGGCCAGTACGCTGGTAAGGTGAGGCAAGCGGCCTTGCAGCTGTTGAGATGCAATGCGCCGGATTTGGGTGTGCTGGGGTACATGCGGACATGTCGACACTGCGTACTTCTGGTCCCGTCAGCCTCTTGAATCGAGCTGTCCAACCATCAGATGAGCAGCGTCCCAGAAACCAAAGACCACGTGCCACCATGGTGGAAGACTGCCGTCAGCCAGGCCGTTGGGTCGCCGTCCGTATCTGACGGTTTTCTGACCAGGTCGCGACCTGTTGCGCACTCCACCGAGAATGTGGTCACATGTTAGACCCTCACTGGATACCATAGGTATAAACATGTTCATCGACAAGATCTCGGCAGCGCGAAACATAGACACCCAGAGCTTTGTCGTACGTAGTAGTCTTCTGTGGTGCGAAGCATGCGCCTAATATATTAATCAGCATTTTCTGACAGGTGTTGACGAGACCTGACACCGACCGAAGGATCTGGTTGCTGATGCCCACTTCCCATTTCGACTCTTTATCACTAACCCTGGACGTCGTGGTGCTGTATTCATGCGAATATTGGCGCATGCGACGCGCGAGCCGACGGACTCCGCAGTCGAAACTGCGGATCCAGGAAGGAAGATGGTGCTGAGCATGACGGGAGGCGAAAGGATCAAGCCTCAAACGAGTGTTGCTGACGCTTGTTTGTCTGATACTTTTCTGTCGGTGCTTCTTGTTGAGCTGCGTTGAAGTATCTTGCGTAGTGTTCTGCGACACCCAGCCCCACGGCTCTTCTATGGTCGCAAATCAACACGAATGGCAACTATGAAAGTGCAACGATTTATTCTCTCGTCTGGCCGTTCGAGGGCAAGAGGGGTCCCTACTTCTTCTTTTTCAGCTACGCCGCGCTTGCTTAGATGGAAGCAGTTGCAGAGATCCATTAGCGATGCGCCCCCTCGACAAGCGTCCATCAACGATATCGTTCCCCGACAGGCGGCATTGTACACACCCAAGATTACAACAACCGAAAAACATAGGCGCCGGATTCCCGTTCGACCCACAGGATGGCAGTCCAACAAAGAGACGGAGATTCTCCCTATGACGCTCCTTGGCCAGACGATGCCCAAGATCTATGGCTTAGTCGTGGAGATTTTCAAACTTCCCGAGAGAATTGCGGTGGAAGAACAGGAGGCGATCGTAGAGAACGTAAGAGGAGGGCTAGAGAAGACGCTGGAGCAGTATCCCATTATGGTGGGTGAATTGGAATGGAACAAAGAGAGTGGGGAGATAGGAGTGAGGAAGAATAGGGAGAGTGCTCTGGGACTCGAGATCAGGTATCTGGATGGTAGTGGGGATGGGTTTCCGAGCTTCGGTGAGTTGGAGAAGAGACATGTATGTGAAAACCCTGCTTCCCCGCTTGTCATTCTCACCAATATCTGTATACTCGGTTCGCAGATTGCGGCTAATGAGGTCGGCAACGCAGTTTCATGCTGGCATGATAGATGCAGCGAAGGTCTTCCCTGAATTCACGGCGGGACTCCTTGAGGCTGAGGGTGTCCCCGCTGCGACTTTCCAGTTGACGTTCATCCCCGGAGGCTGCATGATAGGATGGGCCGTACATCATCAGCTCAGCGATGGTGCGTGCTTCGAACAGTTCATGACACTGTGGGCGGACAACAGTCGCGCCGCGGCACAAGGAACGACCTTCCTGCCTACACAGTTCGAGATGGCGAAAGCAAGCCCAACTAGCCTAGCAAAAGCAACGCCTTTTACGGCTATCGAGAAGACATTTGAGCTGGAGGGCTCTGCACTTGAGGCTGAGAGGCCCACCCCGGCACGCTGGGAAGAGATAAAAAATTCGTTCCCCGAACTGACCGAGGTACCAGCAGCGCCGCTACCGGAAGATTTCGTCATGCCAAAACTCACGTCTACGATGTGGCATTTTCCAAAGAAGAAGGTTGAGCAGCTCAAAGCGGAGACGATGGCGCAGGTGGGAGAGGGCAAATGGATCTCGACCTACGACGCGATAATGGCGCTAATGTGGCAGAGTGTTACACGAGCGCGTCTGGAGTTCCTGAAGCCAGACATGGAGTCGAAATCCGTCCTCGGACACATGGTCGACGTGAGAAAGAAGATAGGAGTATCGGGACGATTCATCGGCATCACGTCTTTGCCGCCTCAATGCGGGCCCCTCACGATCAAGGAACTCGTCTTGCCGGCCAACCACGCCAAGGTAGCGTCCACGGTGCGCGCATCCATCAACTCTCTAACATCGACTTACATGCGAGACTTCAACCAATACGTGGCTGCCAGTGCCGACAAGCGGAAGCTGAGGTTCGACCACAAGTGGTTCTTCGGGCTAGACCTGGGCGCCACGTCATGGCTGCACTACCAGTCCTACAAGCAACATGACTTCGGATTTGGGCTGCCGCGAGCGATCAGATGGCCAGGTCCGCAAGTGGAGTATGTCTATATCTTCCCGACCAGGAGGGGAGTAGAGGGCGCAGATGCTGACGAGGGCATCGAAGTGTGCGTTGCACTTGAAGCGGGTTGCAGCAAGAGAATGTTGGAGGATTCAATGCTGAGGTGGTATGCGAATCCGAGAGGCAACGAAGGACAGCGGGACAAGGTGCAAGAAGCCGTGCGCATAGAGGAGACGGTCGTTGGAACGGCGCAGGCAGCCCTATGATGCATGTGTATGTGTAAGATGAGAAGGGTACCGATTGTGATGTGTTGCATACCCAAAAGATGCTTTTCGTGATCGCTGCACTCACTCGAGGCTTCCAAGGCTCTGTTCAAACGTCGTGAATGTAGTGACACGGTCCTCGTCCGTTTTTCCGCTTTGTGTGTTTTTGACGCTAGGGAGCCTTGGCACCAATCAGAGATCCTGATGATTTCAAGGAAGGTTCCGAAGGCTCAGGGCAAAACACGTGACTAAGTCCATCCCGAGAGGCCCCGAGGTTAATCCTCGTTTCGACTGATGTTGACTTTAATCCCACAACTACTAACATTAATTATTTAGGAATACTGTCAACATCCAAATAAATCGCTTCTTTCCATCGTAACGAGATGCGGGCTTCACATTAGCACGGGTTTCCCGAATCGGACTAGCGCACTGGCATCTGGCCACTGGGCATGCAAAGCTTCAGTGTGCAACCGTGACCACCAACATGTTAGTTGGATGCATCTTGCAGCCCTAACTGTGTCCTCGGGTGAATAGATGCAGCACATACTTATAGACTTATAGACTTATAGGAATTACTCGAACACTATAAGCAACTTTCCGGAAATCCTTATATAGGCGAAGAACAGTGCGCAGGTCCGATAATGGACGATGTGTTATTCTGGGTATTACACAGTAGAGGGCTTCAGTATTGTCGTCCGGTGTCTTCTATACATTGTGTGTATTCATAAACCGGTAGAATTCTTTCTACTCACTGACATGCTCCAGCTGTAAATGACTACGATCAATTGCTAATTCGAGATTACTTAGTTCTTCCCTGAGCGGGCGGTCACCCAAATAGTAGCATCCCACGACAAACAAACAACTCTACGGCGAACCCTCCGCGCCTCGTAGAATTTCACGCGCCGCTCTTGGTCTTTCACCGTAATTCGAAGATGGAACTCGGAAACAGTGCGCGCCCGAAACTTTTGGGGAACCGCTCATCACATATGGGCCACCTCACTATCGAATTTGCTCGGTCGCCTTATCAACTTTTCACCATAAAATTCTACACTTTCTTTCGCGTACCCTACTAAACAGCGGCCTCGAGCCTCCCCATCAAAACAGCCAGCGCTGTCAACTCGCAACACGCTCACACCATGCTGCCGAGGGAGAGCCATCCCCCCGCCGAAGCCGCGCAAGCTCCCTTCAATTTCAACACGTTCCCGAGACGTAGCGACCTTATCCGCGACTCGCCCGAGCCCAACTGTACTGACTTCTCTGCGCGCGCCCTCATCTACCGAGTCGCGACCTCTCCGACGGGCATCACGATCGCCTTCACTTGGGCAGCGCACTACGACATCCTCTACGTCTCCTTACGTGCCGCGCTGATCGAAGAGTTGAACAGGAAGCTCGCCACGGGCATTGATACACAAGTACTGATGCGCGACATCCCGATAGAGAACGTACCGGTTGAGTCTAAGCCTTTCATCCTCTTCGCGAAGAAAGGCATGCAATGCAGCATCAATTGGATGTGGTGCTCGGAGCATGTCAAGATCATGATGGAACTTGATCTTCAGAAGAGTGAACTGGAACTTGAGGAGGTGGATCAACTGGTGAAGGCGACAGGCGGATGGGTCTATGAGGCATGGAAGAAGGAGAACCCTTGGAAGGCGATGGAGGCTGAAGAGGGGCAGGAAGATTGAGCACGTGTTTTGGCACATGCGCCTGGTTATCGGTTCTCTTACCATGAGGTCAGGACAGGCGCTGCAGGCGTCGGAAGTTTGGATGCACAGACACACAAGTCTCATACTGCGATATCGGACTTTGATTGCCTTCTTGCAATTATTCTGGAGCCGGAACACATGGAGCAATTAGGCCTAGCCTTATAATCAATGATTTTTCAAAACCCTGGCTAGCAGTATGGCACTTGTGTAGTATTGTACAGTAGCAAGTTCGCCACTACACCGGTGCGGCTACCCGGTCACAGTGGTAAAGCCATGGCTGAAGTCCCACAGCCAAATTTCGCCTATTATTAAAGTATTGGCCATCTTCTGGACTAGGAAAATCGACAATCTGAACATCTACGTAATACCCATCTCTAATATCAGCTCGTGAAGGATGCTTTTGGGTCGTGTTATCATCACTGGCCACAATGAGTAAACTAATAATTTATACACTGGCTCAAATATTAGACTAAAGGGACCTTTTTGTTGAGTAAGAGATCCATGTCGTGATATCATCGTACCATGATGGTTCCTTTGTCGGCGTTTGGTCGGCTTCTGATTGCTTCATCCTCTCACCCAGCGTTTGCTCAACTGTCACGCACCGTGGATGTGGTTTGCTAGCGCCACGAGTGACTCACGTGAAGCAATTGTATCTCCGATACAAAAGTACGTCGGGAAAACCTCAAACCTGTTCCAGGACAACTCTGCGATACAATTTTCGTGTGATACATTTGCTACTTCTACCCAAATATACGATTATTACTATAGATCCAACATTCGTTCCAAGGTTCTTTTAATCCAACAAGACTAATTATATAGCATCAGCGCAGGTGTGTAAACCGCTTACCTTCGAACGCACCGACTAATACTATCTTAGGCATTACCCACATGCCCCCAGTTACAATGCAGCAGACAGAAAGCCAGAAAATGCGCCTCCAGGCTGAACACGATTCCCCAGACGCACAATTTCCTGTCTGCAGCAACCAAGGTGGGTTGCCATCCATGTGTTATCATATATCGAAATAACATCTGACCCCACAGTACCTTTACTTTGGATACTGGGATCTGGCCCTTTCAGCCCAGGAACAGATTTTTGGAAATACCAGTTCTTCTGTGGATACAGTATTGTGATCAACGGCCGCACGCTACAAACTGAAGACATATACGATGCGCCAAAGTACAAAAGTGACTACAGGCATCTGAGTTTGAAGCTGGGAACTATTTTCAGTAGGTCTCCTCGCTCGTGAAGAGCCCGAAGGTCCCCATGACTAATCAATTTAGACCCCGTTGTGCCTGACTCGGCATACGGAGAAGACTACTCTCGCGATAATGGTTTCTTTGAAACCACGGGCAGGAAGCTGCGTGACCTCGAACAAAGCGAGTTTCGAGAACTGCTACAAGACGAAATTGATGAGATGAATGCCGCCGCGAGCCGGGCCAGTCCATACACTGCAGACAGTTCTTCAACTACACCAACCAGTGTCTCTTCGTCAAATGACGACGAGTGGTCCGCCGAAGCACCGGCCGAGAGAATCGTAGATGATTACTCACGCCAGCAGGAAAGGAACCAAGGGCAGACACTTCAGCAAGATACGCCTCCTCAGACACCCCGACCTCAACATCTCCTCCCCACTCTCACACCGGCCCAGACACTGTCGCCGATATATGCAGCCGCATCACATCCCGTCAATTACCCCATTGCTGCCCAGATACAGCAGTCACCATACTCGGTCGCACCTTCCATTAATCACACTCAACAGCCGCCCCACTCATTCATACAAGCCAATACTCTTCTCCGCGCTATACCCATCACTTACGAAAACACGAACAACCAAGGTCGAACCATCCGCTTCATACAGCAAAACCCACATCTAGACCGCGACTACAAAGGTAAATCTCCCCGCATCATATGTCATACCCATACTTATCCTACGCAACCGCAGTCAACGATTCCGACGTCCGCACCGTTCTCTCCCTCGCCCAACAAGCAGAATACTTTGAACTCGACAATCACACGTACAGCAACAAGCTCCTAGTAAACTTTACAACTCCATCGCCAAACGACACGAGTTGCTTCGCGCATGTGCTGCGGTACGCGAGTCTCCCCGGTATTGCAACGACCCCCCTTCGTGACTGCGAGACAGACGTCAAGGCGATTCTGCGGCACAAGTTGGACGCAGTAGGACGAGCGCTGTTGGCGCAGATGGAGCTGAGTTTGCTGCAGAGGACACAGGCGGTGTCGCCGGCGGTGCTGGAGGCGATACAGGTTGCGCAGCGACCGCAGTACAGGGAGAAGGGCTGGACGTGGCGTGATTTGCGCGTGTTGGTTCAGAAGATAAATGAGGCGAAGAGCCGGACGCAGGGATAGTCTGAATGTCTAGTGGGGGTCGCTCGGGTAGTTGTTAGACTCCTAGGTCACAAGCGTCGAGAGCGTTGCTTGTTCTCGATGCGAGATCGCTACTATGGTGAGCCTGCGACGATTTCTATGTCCATATGCCGTAAGGTTTGTATTGTTAGAAGTTTGTATCATGAGGAATGATGTATCGAGAAAGATGCATATGCCCAAAGAGTTTGATAACGACCAGGCTACGATTGACGGAAAGAGCATTCGAGACCGGCAAGACAGACGGAAAGCATGTGACGAGATTGGGCAGCGTCATACGCATCAGCATGCCTCGGAGAACGACAATGGATGTGTGTGTTACAATCATCTATGCAGTAACGTCAATCACGGGGTTGGACAAAAGATTTTGATTCAATTTCCATTTTTCAAACAAGTTCAATACTGATACACAATTTTATCGCATCGCAACGCATCGCAAAGAAACCATCCTTCTCGCCGTCCGCCTTCGACAAGAAGCAACCGTGACAAAAAAGGGCAACCCAGATCGAGAAGGCAGTCCGGGTATAAGAGACAAACCAGATGAAGAGTCAGCCCAGATGAAGAAGGCAACCCAGATGGAAAGAAGCAACCCAGGCATAAGAGCCAGACCAGATAGAAAAGATGCCTAGAAAGAGGAGTAGAGAGAATCGCATCGCAGTCAGAAAATGGAGATGCCTCCGAGTATCAGCCTCCAAGATCATATCCAGACTTTGCATATCAAGGTGAGACTGCAGCAGACTGTGATCAAGAGGCAGACCAAATAAAACAAAATCGCACTGAAAAAAACTTCCAGTCCGAGTATTAGCTTCTAAGACCGTAGCCAAACTTTGCATAGCAACGCGAGGCTGCAACAAGCCACGATCAAGAGGCAAATCAAATCAGACCGTATCGCACCGAAGGGAATATCCTCTCCGGCAACAGTCCCCAAGGTTCGGGCTCGCTTCCACATCGCTGCAGGAAGCCCGATCAGGAACCAAATGGAAGCACGTCAGTCGTCCAACGCACTCTTCCTTGCTCAGGGACCTCCACGGATGGCCTCCTCGCTGACCCAGTAGGTCTCCCTCCTGATCTCCGTAATCCGCTCCAGGTCGTAGTCATACTCCGTCCACGTCTTGCTACCAAACACTCGCTCCTGCTCCTTTGCCCAGCGAATGTTCTCCGCCCAGTCACTAGTGTCCCATGACATAGGGTCGCTCAAGCGGTAGAGTTCGCGGAAGGGTGGGCTCTGACGCGGTCCGTTCCAGCGCGTGGAAGAAAGCGCGGAGGCCCACAGGTCGGCGGCGCCTTGTTCGGCGTAGAGATGGACGCTGTTGGAGTCGACGACGAGGCGCTTGCGTGAGAGGACCGGCGGCTTGGCATAGATGGCATTACGCGGAGCCCCAGGCTGTGTGTAGCTCTCAAGCAATGGGTCGAGGAGAGTAGGGTCGATGGCCTGAGAAGACAGATAATTGGGGATATCATTCAAATAGTTGGGGTCAGTCGAATAGCTGGGGACGACCTCCTGAGGAATCGGATAATTGGGGATGACAGTCGTCGAATAGTCAGGGACGAAAGTCGAATAGTTGGGATCGGTCGAATAGTTGGGATCGGTCGAATAGTTGGGATCGGTCGAATAGTTGGGATCGGTCGAATAGTTGGGATCGGTCGAATAGTTGGGATCAGTCGAATAGTTGGGGACGACAGTTGAATAGCTGGGATTGACAGTCGCATAGGTGGGGTCGGTCGAATAGTTGGCGACAGCAGGCAGGTAGTTGGTGTTGAAATCCGGCATGTCGGGCATGGCAAACTGACCCATGGGGAAAACATCAGGGTTGACGGGGAAGAGATTGAAGTCGAACTGATAGACGGGCGGTTGCGACTCAAGCTCAGCTCCGGCCCTTGACACGGGCGATTTCGGTGTCTCCATTGCTACGACCTTCTTGAGGTTGCGCTGTGCAGCTTTGGCGCTGTGACGGACGGGGCGGGCACGCTTAGGCTCGAAGCTGTTGTCGCTGACCTCGTCTTTGGCACCGACGAAGCTGTCGGTGTCGGTGGAATCACGGTTGAAGAACTCGCCGCCATCGACGGAGGAGTCATTGCTGAGTTTACGCTTCTTCTTGCTTGAGCCACCGGTATCACCGCCCTTGTTCGGCGGATCGGCATCTGAGAATTGGTCTTGCATGTCGACAGTTGCCTTGGAAGCAAGTCTGCCGCTGCGACGCGTGTTGCCGACAGATAGGGCCCCGACGTTGTCGTACTCCCCATCGCTGTCGTGATCCTTACGGCTGCGCTTCTTCGTGGTACGAGCCATTGTATTTTCGATAATTTTCGACCGGACGCGGGGTGTTCCACGTCTCGTGCGGGTGCGTGGTAAGTTAGAGTTGAAGTTGCGACGCGCAAACGACGCACTGTCTTGGTGAGAGGGCTTGACGGCTGTAGGTCCTCCGAGCTTATTCACCAAACGCTCAAAGTCATCGGGAAAGAGCCAAGACTCGTCGTCTTTGTGCTTGAGCGCGTATTCGACGCAGCGTGTGAGATCGAGCGCGTCGTCGCCTGAAGGGTGCTCTTTGACGTTGGCAGCGAGAGCATGAAACTGGACCGGCGCGGCCTCCTGGTTGGCATTGCGGTGGTCCTTCTTTGGGTGTGTGATACGGGGAGTACGGAAATTGGAAACATCAAGGTTTTCTACCCATTGATCTTGGCGGTCTTCGCCCCAGTTCTCGTGTGTGCCGATAGTCCAGCCTTCGAATCCGGCCGCCCTCATAGCAAATTGCAGCATGACGCAGATTGAGTTCGGGAGGCGCGTCTTCACGGATGGCATCGCGCGGTACTGTTCCATCATCCAAGCAATAGTTGTTGCTTTCGCTCCATTCGTTACAAATCGGTCGATGACATCGATGGATTTCAACCAGTGCGGTAGATAGGTGACGATCTCTGCCGCAGTAAGATTGCCCTTTGGAAAGTTGATGTTCCAGTGCGGAGCTCCATCACCAAAGGCATTGCCCTGGGGTGCCAACGATCGCTCCTTGCGCGGCATGTTGCAGCGCAAGATATGGGATGGGGTTGCGGGTGAGCTGGGGTGGAAATAGTCACCTGAAATTCCGACTGAGTTGCGAAACAACACTATCGTCGGTCCCAAAGAGGTAGCCGATTGAGACAGCGGGTGCGAGGAGAGTGTATGAGTATGAACAGTGAATGGCTGATATGTTGGCCGAGCAGAAATTGAGCGTGTGCGTTGAGGCGTTCAAAGAATCTGGAGGCGGAGAGCGTGAGCTAGGTGAAGCGAGGTGCAGTTGCAGTTCAAGAGTCGAGAAAGGGACTTTCGGAAAAACTTTTGGCTTGGCGGTGTTTGTTGTGGTGGTGACGTCGGAGGGCAGAGCGCCGGAGGAAACGCGCTTGGTGTCGTACTGCGGTCGTCGCGAGAAATCCGAGTATACCAGCTTTCACAATACCGCCCCCACCACGCATACACGACAGACGCTCTTCGATCCCCCTCCTGCTTCAGAACACAGGGGTCCTCCTCTTCATTCTTCGCTCTTTCAGAGGTAACCTTTCCCCATTTGGTGAGACCATATATGACCCCCAAGATGCCCGCACCAGGCTCCCGCTTCAGCTTTGAAGGAGCTCCTCCGCGCAATCTGCCATTTCCCGAGCAGGCAAACATCACCGCGGTTGAGCTCCTAACTTTTCTACCTAATTGCATAACAAGCGTGGACGTTGTTTCTCGCTTCGCATCGAACCAAGCCCGAAAGAACCCCATCAACGCCATAGCAGCCATCGTCAACTCCAATCGCGACCTCGACAAGGAATGGATCGCGGACTACTGTAGCAGGGTCCTCCGAAACGTGATGAGGCGGGCAGGGTGGGAAAACTGGACGCTCCTCACTCACAGGAATTTCGTGGATTCAGAAGCAGAGAGCTGGGACGCAACAAATTTAAGCACGAAGGGTTTCAAAACCGCGTGCGAAACAACCGGAGGGGCAGGGTTGTTGGACGACGATATACCCTTCGCGACACTGATGGACGGTGTGCGCGACATGCCTGTCGGCGATGATGCGCTGGACCTGACACGGATGGCGCAGCACTGTTCAGATCACCCAGAGGAGGAGTGGCTGTATCCAAGCCAGTACGATGAATTGCTCAAGCAATTGGGTGGCCCGCAGCAGCCCACTGCTGCGAACGAAGACCGAGCGGCTTTTCACAGCTGGATGAACGTCACCCCTCCATCGCCCCGACCCAAGGCTGAGAGACCAGCGCTACCAGTCCGCCAGACACGATCAACCCGCCGTCAACCGTCCGTCTCAAAGCCTGATAAGACAACGAAACAGAAGTCGACTACCTCGACCCCGAAGATGAGGCGGCACGCCAGAAAATCAACGACTGTCGAGGAACTGTCCGAGGGATCGCAACAAGACGAGTCAAGCGATAACGAGGCAGAGGTACGAGAATACCACCGCGACCCGACTCGCTGGGTGAAGCCTACCGACACGAGCGACGTCTTTTCAGGTGAAGCCCTTCAGCACGCATTCCTCGAACAGGCCTCTTTCCATACCGACAATCTGTTCGATGCATACGCCTTTCGCGACGGTCCGCGGCAGGAAGCTCCCTTTCGGCCGCTGCATCGCATCATGGCGCCCAAGTTCCACGACGTCAGCATCTGGGCCGAGAATTTGCGGTGGGCGACCGAGCAATACTTAACGTTCGGGGAGATGGGCTGGACAGAGTGTCCTGAGCATATGGACCGCATAACAGCTATCAGGGTCGAGCAGATCAGGGCGTCGAGCGAGCTGGTACTGAAGATAGGCGATGCGCAGGGGGAGGCCGCATCGGATTTGTCCAAAGGAAACGGCGCGGAGGACGACGATGACAATGAAGCAGGCGTGGGACTCTTGGACAATTGGATGCAGCCGGGCTGGGCGCAGGCGTACGGAGACTCCTGGACGTCGTGATGCTGCTGAGTTGGTGCGACCCGGCCTCTACCGCCCTAGGGCTTCTCTTCCGGTAAGGTTCATCTCCTTTTCCCCAAAATATCTCTTGCGGCCCATCTCTACACCTGGCCGGAAAGTATTACTCACGCAGGAGGGTATTGCAGTCCAGGACAATGCGAAGGATGATTGCCCGAGGTTCAAACAAACTTTTCCCCACGTTTGGCATGCTACACCACATCAGGCAAGCGCCATCGCCATCACTTTTTGAAACAGCCTTGGAGCATCCTCTCACATACCGGGCTCCCTCCGTTTGTCGCATTATTCGTTCCCCGTGGGGCAATCGACTTGGAAAATGCAGGTTTTGGTTCGGATGCGGTGGGAGGCGCGGCTTCGGAGAGGCTTGAAAGGCTTGGACAGCAGCGCGGCGCACAAGTAAGAGATTGGAGAGGTATATGCTGGTAGTGCTTTCTATCTGTTTTAGGGATTTGGAGAGTGATTGAATTCATTGTACTGTATGCCTATTGTATCCGTGGACAGAACATGTGCATCTGCCTAGTCGTCCCCCCTTGCCTCTAACCCCATCCAACTACACTAGGGTAGCCTTACCCTCAAACTGACATTAGATCATCCTCATCCGAAACGATCAGCTGCCTGGCACTCCTCGACTCTCATCACGCAACAAGGCCACCGCTCAAGGTACGAACTCCTAGCCATCTCCACGCCGCCAAAATATCGGCACAAACCCCACCTCCAGACACCAGCCTCAGCTAACCATCGTCTAGAAAAGTGCCCCGGCCCCCGGCACTGCTACCCCCAATCCGAAGAGCCAATCCTGTCAAGACCACTATCTGGGGCGACGAATCTCCCCGACGCCTATGTCTAAGCGCGTCCGGAAAATCCGTCAGCACGGCAAGGAGAATCCATGTGCGCTATTGGAGAGAAAAGTATATGTAGCATGCGTACAGGGAGTGTCACAATCGTTATACGTTGCCTAAGGTCGACAAGGGCGGAGGCGAATGTGCAGGATTTCGGCGGCGAATGCGCGCTGCTGAATAGTTTGAGCAGAGAGACAGCGAGGGCGCGGGGTGGTACTAGCTGTTGTGCTGGCGGTGGGGATGTCACAGTGAGTCCAAGTTCTTTTCCATGTCTATTCTTGTTACAATCATTAATGGGCCTCCTGCATTTGAATTTGTCACATGCGTGTTGATCTCACTACGTTTGCTAGGCTACAGATCCTTTTCTTTATGACCACAAAGTTTGTCTTCCAGTACCAATCAACTCCTTTTCCGCACCTTGAAACCGGGCCTGCTTTGCGCTACTAGGCAACACTAGCTTAGAAATGCCCATGCGTAAGGCCCGAAGCTACAACACTCGGACTCCCGCAAGATACGCATATCGCCCCCAATAATGACGCAGGAACACGAGCGCGACCTCTACTCCCCAAAGAGCTCTTTGTCCAACACATCGTCCATCGCAAGCTCGTTCTCCAACACATCCTCCATGACGATATCCGACTCGCCTGCCTGTACTGGGTTCTGCGCCGCTTGCCCATTCTGCATGTGCTCAAGGAACAACGCATCTTGTATCATATTGATATCACCAGTCCGCCAATGAACACAGAGCTGATCCGTACGCCGGGCATACCGCGCAGCGTCAGCCAACGGGCTGTCGTCGGTCGGATCGTCACCCTCTAGGCAGTCACGAAGAAGAGGGCCACGGAAATAAGATGGATCAACGGAGCCGGCTACGTCTCGGAGATGCGCCGGTGCAGGTTCGCTGAACAAATCCTCGTACTCATCGGCACGCATCGGGATATAGGGCCAACCTTCGCCGTCGTCGTTGAAGAACCAGCCAGGGAGGTTGGATACAGAGAGGGGTGTCTGGAAGTTCTGGAAGGATGCCTGTTGAGTTTGGTGCAGTTGTTGTTCCTGCATCTGAAGGACCCCGTGGGGTGGTTGCTGCAACTCATAGTTGTACACTTCTTCTTGGTGGTACACCGGCTGCTCCACGACGCCCATCTCCCCAGAAGTAGCTTGATTCATCTTCGTTTGGTCTTGAACAGCTTGGAAGCTCGTCTCGCCTGTGTACCACGGATTGTTGACCTGACCCGGCTGAGTAGACATCGAAGCTGGAACGAAACCCGGAAACACGTCGTCCGCGGTCGGGTGGCCGAGATACATCGAACCTAGGTCAATCGGCAGATTCCCCATGAGCTGCGGTGCGGATGGAGACGGTTGCACTTGTGATGGAAGAGGCGCAGTATATGGGCTCTCCGAAGACCGCACAGAAACTGGTGACTGCTGCGCGTTCTGCATCTTCTGTGGCGTCATCTTTTTCCGTGACTTACGGGGAGCCCGAGTGTCATAGCGTCGCACAGCCTCCCTGTCTTGGTGCCCATCTGTAATTGTAGCATGCCCAATCTTCTGGAGGATATCGAGAAGATGGTCGGGGAACATGTAAGGGCGTGCCACTCCATCCTGGCCAACGAGAGTATTCTCACAGGCGAACTCGACCGCTCGGATTAGGTCCGCTGCATCATTACCCTCGGGCACCTTTTTAATGCCCTCCAACAGATGGTGAAACGGCACACTCGGCGGCACCACACCTTCGACACCTTCCTTGCACAAGCGGTCCGGCTGAAACCAATTCATGGCAATCGTGGTGGCATCCCAGTTCGTAGGAACCTTGTTTTTCTTGGTGACCCACAGCGTTTTCTTCTGCTCTGGCGTCCACGCGGCCGTCTCCTTCCGCCAATTTGCCGGCCGCATCGCGTTTAGGTACCCCGAGCTGACATTGGGTGCTATGTCCGCGCGATGCTGCTCCCATATTGTGGTGTGGATGGAGGAGATCATCTTGTTGTTTGCGAAGCGCTCAGCAATCTGGGAATTGTGATACAGCTTCGGCAGGAAGGTGATGATCTCGACGGCGGTGAAATTTACCGCGTATGGGTAACCATTAACGAGGGTGCGGAAGTCGTGGTCGTGCTCTGGAAGCGTCGCGTCCCGATTGTCCTGCTGCTGAATGACGGACGCCGCATTCGGGAAACCGGTATCAACGCGAAATTGAGAAGGCACTGGTGTCATTGGAAGATATGGCAGGAGCGTAGCGTGGGATGTTCCAAACGCGGCTGGCATGGGAGACGCGATCAGATGATTCGGTGCAAACGGAAGGGGCGGTAGTTCGGGTGACAGCAACTGATGATGTTCGTTTTGGGTAGGACCATCCTCAGAGCGGCCTTGGTGGCCGTAGGCCTCGTAACCGACTCCCTGGGAGAGGTTGAAGCCATTCGCAGGCGCCGGTGAGAAGTATCCTGACATTGTGTTAGTTGGTTCGTTCTGGGATAAACGCTGGTTGGTTATGGCTGTATAGGTTAATCTGTCTGGTTGAGGGTGGTTGAGAGTTGGTGGAGTTGGAGGAGTTGCGGCTCTGGAGGAATTTTGTAGGGTCGGCGAGGAGAAAGTATATGATCCGTGGAACGGGCTGTCACCTCACGAGCGACATGGAGCCAAGGTGAAGCCGGAGGCCGCACGCCGGGCCTCCGAAAGCCTTGCGGTGAATTTGCAGAATATAGCGAACAGTATCTAGTCGCCCTAGCGAGACGAGATATACAGTACACCCGGTAGAAACAGATTAAATCATAATACAGGACGGATAAGAAATGTATCTAATTCTGCCATGCAAACGTGCCGCGCTCATGCCCGTGTCTCCCATGCCATATCCACCAAAGTAGAAAGTGTCGCCAAGGGCACAAGGCCACAACCTTCGACACCTGAAACGCCGTCATATCTACCCCCAAAAATGAACGTCCTAATGCCTAACGTCCTCCAGAACTCCATACCACCCGCATGCACCACACCGCGATCAAGTATCCAAGCCGCAAACGGAGCTCCAGCGATTTTTGTTGACCCCACGACCTGACTGAACTTCGGAACTCCGGCCTTCCGTATTGGACCCAGCTACGCGATCATATCCACCACCTGCCATGTCAGAATGACCTCGTCTTTGGGCTGACTCTCGTGTCGTCACGTGCGGCCGTTTTGCTGGCAAAGTTTGTTGCTGCCATCGTTGCTGCGGGTGAAGCTCGGTTGCGGTCTCGTACTCAGAACCGTATAATGGGGGGGTCGGCAATAGTCTGCGTGGTGGAGATCCAATATCGATAGGTGCCTCCTGCGTGCCGAGGATCGAGCTCTGCTGTGCGTAGCGCAGCTCCCACTCCTTCTTCCAACGCTCCTCTTGCGCTTTGGTCCCGGCCGGAAGATCCTGTGCACTTCCGTAGGAACTAAGCACAACGTTATCGACCGTAGGTAGATGTGCCTCGACGTCGATGTTGGCAGGTCCGGTGAGAAGGGATGAGCTCAGGCCTGACGGGTGTGTGTGCTGATTCTGCTCGCTCTGCCTCCATTCGGCGGACCATTGTTCGAGCATTTTGTTCTCGGCATCCTTGTTGTCCTGAATGGAGCGGGCAATTTGTACAGCTTCGGGGTCCAAGCTGCGCAGCGCTGTTTCGCTGAAGTCGCCCTGTTGGAGGAAGTGAAGGAAAGATCCGGGCTCTGCTGGCTGGTGGCGCAACGGGCCGAGCTCATCGAGAATCTGCTCGTCCTTTCGAATGATGCCGTGCACTACCTATACCAATCGTGAGCTGCTTCGGCCAACTAATGGCTGAACTGGGTGGCTCACCTCGCGGTCCTGCCCGATCGTACGCTCCATATCCATACGCTCCCTATTCCAATGTCGAGGAGGTGGTTGGTATGCCGACATCGCCACTTGATGCGAAGGCGGTTGCTGGCCTGGACGGTCGATGTGTTGAAGTTCAAAGCTCCAGTGTCAAAGTTAAATAGGGTGTGTGGAGAGGTCGGCGACGGGAATAATAAGATAAATTGGAAGCTGATGTTTATTCCAAGGTGGCGCGTCGCTCTCCGGGTGAAGCTAGACCGCAAACGCACTTTGAAGTGAGCAAGCATTGTCTAGGTAATCGATGGTTCCAGACATTTACTTATGGGGCTCCCAAATTCCTGGTCACCTGGTCACTATTAGAGGTTAGCACGTCTTGCTCGACAAAACTTAAAAACAAATATACTACCTATGCGGGCCTGTCTTTATCTTCACATGAAAATAAATAGTTGACACGTGCATCAAGTACCGCAACAATAACGCAACCTCATCTAAGCAAGCAGAAAGCATCAATAATAGCTGCTTCACTGAGAACTTTACAGCACGTCCAGGGCTGCTCTGTGCGCTGCTGTCGACAATAGTGTTCCTTTTATGCCTAGGGGTGATGTAGCGTAGGGACAATCGTTTTAGGGCACGGGCTTTTCACGTGGAACAGATTACACATGGTGGATACGCTAACGACGACACCTCGTCCACAAAACACACTAACAATTGAACGATGGCTTTCTAAGATGATAAAAAGAGGCTTGGAACGTTCGTATAACTCCTTGTGAGTCACATATCGGCCGGAAAAAATTTCGGCCCCTCCTCACCAACAAAAACATGTTGGTTGTCACGATTGTCGTATATGCATATCCAACCGGCTCCACTGTCACGTTTAGTCTCCGTGACGCCAACGGTAGAACTGCGAGGTTCAAGTGCATAAGTGAAGTATGGAGAATTCTATTCGCTACGCGAGAGTATTAGTAAAAATAAGTGAATGAAAAAGAAGACGCGAAATTCGCACGCCCCTTAACTTAACACTTAGGTACATCCAACAATCAGATTGTGTGCTGTTGCATCGAAGCGCGTCAGAAATTTTCGTTATCGGGAACGTTGTGCAGGCAAACTACAGGGCCCCCGGCCATCTTGGGATCACTTAGGTCTGCAAAGGTATCTATGAGCAGCACTAAGTTATGAGCGTCAGGACATGTCTCATAATAATAAGCATACCAGTCCCCAGTTGACAGAGACTTTGTTATTCTAGGCGCTCGTGAGAAATAGTTCAGAATACCTTAGGTACAATCGGGGGATACATATCTTAAACATGTAGCTACGATATCGGCGCCTGATGACTTTGAAGCCCTGAAGTGAAATCAAGGTAGCTCCGCCCGACAAGTTCACAGACCTGATTGAATAATATTGTACAGTAAACCCACAAATTTTAGGGATTCCAGCACCTCTGGTATGTTCAAGATTCTGCGGGGCACAAGTTATACTTGCACAATAAGTATCATGGTATGCAAAATGAAAAATGTGCATTGTAACTGACTGGTATCTATAGTCAGTGGAGGACCCAAAAGCATGGGGGCACCGGGGCTCCTCCACTTGACGGCGAGCTACCGTCAGTCAACTAAGACCTGGCTGAAAATGCACAGAGTATGTACGAAAAACAACCCGATAGAAATCTTCTATACCATGTAGATACACCCAATCCGTGAGACCGTCTATCCATATTATCGCCCAACGAAATACCAAGTAAGAAAAGAAAAAGGAAAGAGATGCCACGCCATGCCAAAGACCGTCCGAGGGTATAAGACGCCAACGGGTTCCAAATTGGAGACCCCTCTGCAAGATATCCACCCGAAAAGAGAGAACATCAGACCAATTCTTAATCAACGCCACGGCCCACCAACTTAAGGAGATTCGATGACTAGGACAGTCCGTCCTCGTCGCTGAACCTTCTCCTCATTGCAGGTCATGCTAGTGGACGTCCTCAAACTCTGATGGCACCTGGAAGCCTTGTACCAGCCCATCCCTAGTACTCGCCGTCCGATCCATCGTCGAACACTTCGGATTCTTCGTCGAGCATTCCCGGAGACTCCGATCGCGTCGAATCCTGGGCCGTGGTGCGAACTCGCTTCTTGGGTCGGTTCACTGCCTCATTCAGCTGAGCCTCGTCGTCCGACTCGTCCCTAGAGTGCTTCGTGGCAACGGCGAAATCCGTGTTATTATAGCCATTAGGCTTCCTAACCAGGGGATATCGACTGAACACCGCTCTGTCCAGATTATCGCGAGTCAGGGTCTCAGGACCACCAAGATGGTTGACCAAAGCCTGGAAGTCGGTGGGAAACATCCATTCCTCGTCCGGGTTCTGCATGTGATAGCGAACACACTTTGTGAGGTCGAGCGCGTTCAACCCGGTGGGAAACTGTTTGACGTCGTTTCCTAGGTCCTTGAAAGGGATTGGCTGGTTCTGCTTGTCCCGCAGGAGAGACCTCCGCTTGTTCGGCTCCTGCTCTTCGACGGTGCGAAATCCCGCAACGTCGACGGTGTTGGGATTGTGGTCAGCTGGGATGACATGCCTCCCGACTGTCCATTTCTCGTACGGACCGGTTGCTGGCATGCGAGGCTGCATCATGTGGAGCATGGTGTTCGGGCTCATTTCACTAGTCTTCATGTGACGGTGTGCATTAACGATACGGCAGAAACGCGCCGAAGTGCCACCGTTGCCCACAAAGCGATTGATTACGTCGCGGGTCTTGATCCAGTCCGGGAGAAAGCAAAGAATCTCGACCGCTGTCAGGTTTGCCGTCGTCTTGGGGAAGGGCAGATTGGAAGACGGTGCACCTTCGATACGGTCGAAGTGCTCTGAGCCTCTACCACGTGGATTCTGGTCAGGAGCCCGACCCTCTTGTCCCGTCTGAGTCTTCTTTTCCTTCCGCTTTCCCGTCGCCTTCGCCTTAGTCTTCTCGTTGACCATGCTCTTCTCCTTTGGTGGATCAGTGCGCCGGGGAATTGCTGGATGTAGAGTAGGCTGCACCGCTAGAGCACCACCGCCTTGCTGCTGCTCGTTTGGAAACGGCAGTGGATCGGCGTGTTGGTGAATTGTTGGATGCAGATTCGGCTGCGCCAAAAGATCGCCATCGCTGTGTTGCTGTCCATTCAAGAACGGGACTGAATGGTGCATAGAGACGGCTGGTTGGGTAAAAGTGAAGACCCCATTTGGAGTGAGGAGGGGTGGAGGGAGAAAATCCACGCCTAAATTGATGGCCGCAAGTCGGAGAGGGAAGGATAGAGGAAGATCCAGCACAGTGTTTATGACATTGTGTTGGTTCTCGCGATTCCACTCGTCAACGATACCAGTTTCCTCGCCGATGAAGTTGTTGAGTATGTTCTGGGCCGTATCATTTCCTTTGAACCAGACACCTTGCGCAAAGTACATCATGCCGTTCAGCCTAGAGGCAAGGGGACGGTTGTTCGCACCATATATCGATAAGATATTGAGATATGCCCGGTGGAGAAGTAGATCGAAGTCTCCATTTAGATTATTCGGCATCAGCGCATTCAACGTCTCATGAGCGGGTGTTGGAGATTCTGGTTCTGACTGCGAGCCCAACGGTGGTGGCGACATATAATTCTCGAGAAGATCAGGAAATACTGGCCCCTCCGGCTGAGAGCGTGACGGCTGCGACGGCGAACATTGCTCGGGAGCAGCAGGATTAATCGGCTTCGGCTGGGAGAGTGACTGCGACGACGGCGGATATAGCTGATCAAATCGAGGATCGATCGGCGGCGGCGACGGCGTGTACTTCTCGCGAGGAGCAGAATCGGTCGATGTCGGAGACGGTGGAAACTGCTTGAGAAGCCAACGATCCGAACCGGTGTTCGCCATAGCAGGATCCATACCCATATCCACATCCATTCCGTTCATGTCGATGTACCTATGGTGTTTAATGTCAATTGAAGATAGTAGAAGGGGCAAGTTACCAGTGGATGGGTGTAAAATGGGACAGGGTTGAGCAGTCGATGTCGGGGTGGATATACATGAGAAGTGGAGTTGGGATTAACAATATAGAGGCGGGGACAGAAGAGCGCGCGCATTACGGCATACTTCGAAGCTGCTTTGATTGGCGCGGTCAGTTAGTGGTGAAATAGCTGGGCTGGTGCCCTACATTGTGAGGAGTGGAAGGTGAATGGGACTGAAGGAGTCGAACATTGTGAAAGTACTACAGCGTCAAGTCGGAGCTGCTCAGGTGGCGAGGCCACCACTTCAAGATGTCGAGGATCTTCTCACCTAGTATAACGGCTAGCGTAGAGGCACTGTCCGTTTATATAGCTCAGTCTCGCAAAAGCCAAGGATGAGAGGAGCGTCTCCGGCAGTACCACCATCTACCCGAATATGAGCAGCAAACATACCACATCAGCTTTGCCATAGTAGAGCTCACACCCGGATAAGATGTCCTCATCATATCCGCAAACAATCTAAAAAAAATCAGCCAAAACTCACCCGTCCAATATCTCTCCACGGCCATAAACGTTAACCTATTATTAAGTAAACAGACGTTCTAAGAAATAAATCCCAAGCATCCCATATCGGCCATGCTAGCCCCTGATCGTTGTTCATCACCACAATCCCCAGGACAAACAAGCTAATCTGTTAGCCAACTCTAGAATGTTCTACTATGTCGTCACACAGTCATGTGACCTTGTTAATCTGGAATCTTCTGGAAACTCCACTCTATGTATATAACCACTCTGACTTCATTAGATAGCAATTAACTAGTTCGTTATTCTGTTGTTCGCCCACAGTTATAAGCCCAGATTGCACTTGCAATTGACAATTACTAAGTTTATTTATTATTCTTTACATAGACCTTATTGTCGATAGCTATAACATCAGCATTAGAGACCTTATTGTTGACAGCCATAGCATTAGTGTCGAAGACCTGATATAGACTACAGCCATAGAGTGGTGTCGCTATTAATCACGATGTCGCTTAGCGACTCAGGAGTCACACGCGTGACTGTTATACTAGATAGACTAGCAGATTGGGAGTCTTGGTTCCAGCTACGACGAGAGAAGGCCGTCGTAGACGGTATCTAGAAATACTGCGACATCTCAAAGCCGAAGGATAAGCTACCAAAGCTCATTAAACCCACGAAACTATTGCCCAACGCCATCGAGGCTGGAGCAACCGCGATTAGCTAGCTAGATGCAGGCCAGCAGGCGATATATAGTAATCTCTTTCACAACTAGAGATACGAAAGAACAGAATATACAAACCTGAAGTGGAAAGAGGGCGAGCTTCTTATAGACATCAGCCGCACTATCGCAACTCGCCACCTCTACCTAATTAATAGAAAAGACAATATCTATAATTGATTAATCGCGCTTAAGCAGCAGCTTGCACTAACCGCAGCTGCACGCAGCAAAGAGCTGGTAACCAAGTACTGCGCTCTGCAGGAGAAGCCTCGAAGCCGCAACCTTAAACAATGGCTTGACGACTAGATTCACATTACAAATTAATGCAGGGAGGCAGACCTTCCTAAAACGACAGGCTATCGAGCCTAAGACGATTTTCTAACAGTTGTTAAAATAATTGCTCCAGAGTGGGCCGGTGCATCACACTATAACCTTATTCTAAAAGAGACCACTAGGAAAACAGACAAGATTCAATCTCTAGCGGACTATGTTGCCCAATTTAGGATGTATCATCGACGAATCGGACTTACTATGGCTTCACCTGGAACGTCTGCTACACTAGGCGTTTCAGCACAACAGAACCAAGAACAGAAAGAACAATTATTAATTAAGAAAACACCAGAGTGTGTGTGCGGAGGCCGACACTGGTACAAGGACTGCTAGTACCTGGTCCCAGACCATCCAAAGAAACCAAAGAACTTCCGACCAGTACAGGCCACGCAAGCCAAGGTGACGGAGGCCTTGAAGGACCTAGAGCAAGCTAAGAGAATTAGCAATATCCTTGCAAGAGATAGGATAAGCATAAAGAAGGCAGACAAGCCAATAAAGCTTAATAACGGAAAGACTTCAGTGAGTCGTGATCAGAGGTTTGCTGCCCACAGCTCATTCTCTGTTATGCAGCCGCAACAGGTGCAGCAGAAAGCGCTACCTACGATCATCAACCGATAGATCCTAGACCCTGGTTCCAACATTCTTGTCTGCAACTCGACTCGTTTTGGATGGATAGAGACGCGCAAGGCAGAACCAGAGGATATTCTCTTTGTAGGAGGATCAACAGTACCTATACAAGCCTAGGGAAAAGTTACTTTCAATATAAACTTGCCTTATAGCACAGGTCAGATTCAACTTACAAATGTTGCTCTTGTAGAAGGTTTCTTTACAAACATTGTAAGCCTCTTAAGATGCTAAGCAGTAGGCGTGCAATTTAACTTAGGACAAGATGTGATATACCAGCATCATCCGTTAAACGTCATTTGCTCGCTACAGCACAAGGATAGCCACTAGATCATTAATGCTAAGGACAACAATTAACTAACACTAAGTAGTTTTGCCACAACGCTTCAGCGAACATACAAGGCCTCAAGAGAGGATCAACGTCTAATTACAGCATCTTACATTAAAGCATATAAGCTATTTGCCTATACAAGTAAAGAAGCAATTAATTATGTAAACGAGAACGTAAGAGGGATAGCCCTAGATCTAGATACCCAAGCACCTTAATTACAAGAATGCGACACATGCATTGAAGCAAAATCAGCAGCTTAAGTGAGCAGACGCTAGCCCAAAGAATAGGCTACAAGGCTATTCTATTGGATTATAATCAATCTTGTGCAACTTATCCCTATAGGGGAGACCTGCTACAACAGAGACCAATACTTGCTACACGCTGTATGCGAGTACTTAAAGTGGTATAAAGTGACCACACTTACAGACAAGACACTACACTTAGTAGTGCCAGCGCTAAAAGCATTAATTAACAAGATCCAACGTTAGTATAGGTACATTGTAGTTGTACTCAAGATTAATAGTGAGCGGGGCTATGGCCTTAAGCTCTATAACATTGCGAAGCAAGCAGGCTTCAAGATTGAGCTACGAGCTCCAGATACTGCTGAGCAGCTTGGTGCAGCGGAAAAGGCAGGACATGTCATCATCACAAAAGCAAGGGCGCTTCGAATTCAAGCAGGACTACCGAAGTCACTATCAAATGAGCTAGCTATCACTGCGGCTCGAATCGCCAACGTCACACCAACAAAAGCTATCAATTGGAAAACGCCGTACGAGCTTGTTCACGGCAAGCAGCCTTCAGTTGCTTATTTTGCTCCGATTAGATGCAAAGCTTACGTTCTTAACAAAAAGTTGAAGAAGGCTGATAAGCTTGAATCTCGCACCTTTGTTGGATACTTGGTTGGATACGACTCTACCAACATTTTTCGCATTTGGCTACCCAAAAAGGACCAGGTGATTCGCGTACGAGACGTGATTTTCAAGCGCGAAAGTCGTTTTGGTGATAACTCAGAGAGGGAGGCTGTGACGCAGGAAGAGATCAAGGTTTTAGATATACCTTACTTTTAAGACACACAGGCCACTTTAACCGATCTAATTAAGCCAATACAGTTACGGCTTCACACTATACCTAATCGCAAGGAGGATAAGCCTTATATAGCCTATCTACTAACGCCAGAGCCATTAATTTGTGGCAACACAGCGCCACCTCAGCAGGAGGAAGGCGAGGATATCTTTAACACAGGCGCGCAGGATGCGCAGAATAACTAGCAAACTGTAGAAAAGTAGAATACTAAGTAATAGTTGCAGGAGCAATTGCTCTAAGAGATGCAGTCTAATTAAGAAGACAATAGCCTAACAATCTATCCTAGAGTACCACAGCAGGAGAGCGTTACTAGTTAAGGACAAGGGCCACTCACGCCAATCGCATTAGGCCACCATAGCCAGCCTTAAAAGGCACCTTCAACTCTACCCAAAGGATAGGCGAGTTCAGGCGAATATGTTCCAGATCGACAGAGAAACAACGCACCCAGAATAGCTAATCCTAAGGTTGGAAGCAGCAGCAACATTGTAGCAGGCAAACAAGCAAGGAAGCCGCTAAATCAGGCCTTAGCTACATACTATACAGCTTTCGCAGCAGCTACAAATCCGACAGCCCCAGCAAAGCTAGCTAGAGAGCTACCAAAGATAAGGCTCCATCGCGATCAGCTACCGCCACCGCCGAAGCGCTGGAAAGACCTCAAGAATCATCCATTCAGCGCAGAGTTTACCCAGGCAGTTCGAGCAGAGTTTAAGAGCTGCTGGGCAAAAGACTGCTTCAAGCGCACTAAGGCAACTTCAGCTACAGCAGATGCTAAGATCCTGCCCCTAATGTGGGTCTTCACGTACAAGTTTAACGAAGACGGATATCTATACAAGTTCAAGGCACGACTCTGCGTACAAGGAGACTTACAAGACACGTGGGAAGACACATACGCTGCTACGCTTGCTATAAAGGTGTTTCAAGCACTTATCGCTTTAGCAGCAGCCTTCGGTCTGCTAATGTTTCAGTTTAACACATTAAATGCCTTTCTCAACGCTCAACTACCACGAAAGATGTACTGCCGTACCCTAGAAGGATTTATAGACATATTCGGTGAGCTTCTTGAGCTGCAACGAGCACTCTATGGCCTCAAGGAAGCACCGTTGCTTTGGTACCAAGAGCTGTCATCAACCTTAAAGAAGCTCGGCTTAAAGCCAGTACTAGGAGTTCTATGTTTGTTTACAAACAATTAGTTAATCGTGTTCTTTTATGTCGACGATATTGTTGTCCTCGTACATCCGCTCAATATAAGCGCCTACTAAGCGTTCAAGCAACAGCTGCTTAACACATATGACATTCGCGAGCTAAGAGAGCTTAAGTGGTTCTTAGGGATTTGAGTAATTCGTGAAGAGCTTACAAGATCTATCTACTTAATCCAGGACTTATTTATTAATAAGGTCGCGACAAAGTTTAACCTTAAGCTTAATAGACGATATCTAGACGTACCATTAAAGGAAAACAATCTTATGCCTTCAACAGAGGAACCAAGCGCAGCTTGAACACACAGATATCAGCAATTAGTGGGCTTACTAGCCTACATCTCGACCTTAACGCGCCTAGACGTCGCGCGAGCTCACTTAATGCTGGCACGTCATCTTCAGAACCCAGGGCAGAAGCATATGTACGCAGCCTAGCATGTCTGGCGATACCTAATTGGTACAAAGAACCTTGCTATTCGTGCATCAGCAGATATACAAGGCGGAATCACGAGTATCTCAACACCAGAATCAGCCCAACAGGAGCTAGAACCGTTATTTTATAGGGCATCAGATGCGGCCTTTGCAGATGAGCCACAGACTCATCGAAGTTCTCAAGGCTATCTTTTCAAGCTTTACGGCCTACCCATTGATTGGAAAGCGACAATTCAACGATCAGTTACGAAATCTACCACTGAGGCTGAGCTGCTATCTCTATCACTAGCAGGAGGAGAGATGGAGTGGTGGCAACGCTTCTTTCAGGCAATCCAATTCGACCCGGAGTTTACACCAACGCTCTGGTGCGACAACTAGCAAACTGTCTCAATTGCAACTAAGACAGCCGATAAGCTTCAGACAAAGCTCAAGCACGTAGACGTGCACCACCACTGGATACGTTAGGAAGTATTAGAAGGCAGATTGCAGATTGAATGGAAGCCTACCGCAGAAATGCCAGCAGATAGTCTCACAAAGATCTTTCCACGCCAAAAGCACGCAAGCTTTATACGCCAGCTTGGACTTAGCGATATTTCAGCAAGACTAGAGCCTCAAACAGACTCAGAGGATATTGTATTCAGCTCAAACGAGCTCAACGGGTGGTACTAGAGGTACACACGCTGAGATCACCAAGAACAAGAGCTCAGAGTCACTCATTTTCAGCTTTCGTTTCTGCAATTCACTCAAGCTGGGGGGGTGTGTTAGCTAACTCTAGAATGTTCTACTATGTCGTCACATAGTTATGTGACCTTGCTGATCTGGAATCTTCTGGATACTCCACTCCATGTATATAACCACTCTGGCTTCATTAGATAGCAATCAACCAGTTCGTCATTCTGTTGTTCGCCCACATAATCCCATAATAGAGAGCTAGAAATCCGGCCAGGGCTGTAGCGACGCCTTCCAAACCTCTAACAACCGTGAATCTAAGGAAATATTAACGTTCAACCGTCGCTATCGAAACTTCGCTACCGCATTATTCCGCACGCTCGCCACATTACTTTCTACAGATCACTGGGAAGAGGTGATCACCCCCCCTCGCGCAACCACATGCACATTCTCAGACTTTATTTGTGGACTATAGAGCCATGCGCGGTGAAAAAGTCATCTGAAAGAATGTTAGCAAAAAGTAATCATATCGGACTTCATACTCGCCTTCATGGCAAAAGCCCTACAAGCCAAATTAACGATATCAATCTAGTAATACACTCCAATTATTTCCATTGGTAACATGACATCCGTCTCCTTTACATCGCCGATTCTGTTTGGGTTCGATTGGAATTACTAGCGTCGAGACACCTTGACAAATACAATTGATAATGGTGATGCAGTAAGCCCATCTCAAATCCGTTCGAAACACGTACTAAACTCCCACAGCCCAATGCCGTCAACTTTCCCAAATCTCTTTATCCTATATGATTCTTCGCATAAGTCATGTGTAACTCACCAGGGGAAAGTATGGCGTGGCGTGGCGTCACATGCCATTTCTACCTTAGTCTACTATGTGTACCGTCTCACGGCCCCGAAGAGCCCATCAGGCGTCCAAGTATGCAGATGAATCAATATAGTGCATTCGAGACCGAGAAACGAAGAGCAGCCCATCGCAGAAGCGCGACTTTCTCACGTAAGCTACATATACGCTTTGTCTGAGATGAAGCGTTTACGGTAAGAAGCATCGCCTCTCGGTTCCAGCGCCGCTTCCAAACGGAAAATATCCAGTACCATCCATCCACCTCCACCCCCCTCAATAAGACCCCCGCTTCCCCGCCTCAATCTCCGCCGAATCAATCTCGACACCCTTCTCGACACTACTCGACTCCAACCCCTTCCTCCTCTCCACATCCCCCTGCCCTACTAATATCGGCTTCCCCCTCATCTGGGCCCACACAACTTTAAGCACGGGCCTCGCAAACAGCGCATCCATCTCCTCCAGCGTAATCCCCTTCGTCTCCGGGACGAACAAAAACGCCCAAATCCCCATGCACAGTAGTATCGACGCGAAGAAGAAATAAGCCCCATACCCAAGATCGGAAATCATATACGGCGTGCTGCGCGCAATGATGAAAGAGCCGAGCCAGGTATCCGCCGTAGTAAGCGAGACGCACAGCATGCGGATATCAAGCGGGAAGATTTCAGATGCGTACGTCCACGTGATTCCCTGCCAGGTCGCGCATATGATGAAAGCGTTGATGTAGACGCATACCATGGCGAGGTAGCCCCAGCCGTTGCGGGATACGTCGCCTCGAGCTGCGGCGGCGGCGGGGTCGGCGCGCATCACGAATCCACCAATGTACCACATGGGTATGCAGCCTAGCGCGGCGCCCCAGATGAGACCTTTACGGCGGCCAACTTTTTCTACGATTATGACCGTGAAGGTGATCATGCCGAGGGTTTTTGCGATGCCATAGAACCCGGTGGAAAAGAGTTTGAGGGAGGTCCCGGAGATACCGAGCGTCTCGAAGATGCGCGGCGCGTAGTAGGTGATGATATTGACCTGGTCGCTGTTAACAAGGACACTTGCGGGTGATAATAAAGGGGTGACGTCTTACTCCTGTGAATGACTGCAGAAACATCAGAGCTAGTCCGATTCCCATGCGGTTGCGTGTGCCTTTCTGGAACAGCTTCTTGAACTGCGCTGCTTTGCTCATGTGATTTGTGCTTCGCTCTTCGACCTGCGCGCGGATTTCGCCCATCTCGCGCTGAATGTACGGATGTGACGAAGGCAAGCCGCGCAATGAAGTCAAGATGTTCTCTGCTGCGTCAAAGTTGTCGCCCCTCGCAAGCCAGCGCGGCGACTCCGGACAGCCCATCATGCCCAGGACGAGCATCACGCCCGGGAATAGCTGCAGTGCCAGGGGAATTACCCACTGTGCCTTGTTGTTTACATTGATGGTCTGGTCCGAGATGTAATTGATCCAGAATCCCAACATACCGCCGCCTTGAGAAGCGATCTCGAAGATGCCAACGAGCCGGCCACGGATAGACGGAGGCGCAACTTCGGCAATGTAAACAGGAACCGTGAGTGATGATGCGCCGATACCGAGCCCTGCTATGGCCCGCCCCGCGTAGATGAGATTGAGGTTGCCTTCCGAGGCGGTCATGAGCGTCCCACCCAGCAAAAACACCATGCCGGCCATCATGATGGTCTTTTTGCGGCCTATCTTCTCGGCGATGGGGAAAGTCAGCAGAGCGCCGAAGAAGCATCCCGCCTGGAACGTAGAGACGATGTTGGCTTGAATTGTATCACGCGTCGTCCTGGGTGCATTTGCCCACCCGAAGTCGCGAACGAACGAGTCCAGCGCCATAGTGCCACCAATGACGGCCGTGTCGTAACCCACTTCGTGAATGTTAGCGCATATTGAGGATGATCAAGGGGAACTATTTCTTACTCGCAAGCGCAGACATGGAAGCCACCATAGTAATCAAGTGTATACGCCAGTTGCGCACTTCAGGCGGGTCCTGCGTCCCCGACGCGTGAATAGTCCAGCCCATTTTGATTCAAATATGGTCGTAGTCCTCGCAGGCTCGCAATGTGGCAGTTTGGGGTCTCTCGTGGTAAGGGAAAAGTTGGCCGGGAGGGCGCCGAGAGCCAGGTCGTTGTGGCCATGGTGCCCGGGGTGGTCCGCATTATATATTGTATGACAGGTGCCAGGTCGCAAGTCGTATGGCAGAGTATGATGCTCACGCGGGTTGGATCCCTTGGTTCACACCTGCTGGTTCGGGATAGTCGTTGGATGGATCGAGGCAAAGAGGAGCAGAGATTTCTCGGCACGCCACTGGTTGCTGCTTAACGGCCCTTAGCGGCCCTTAGCGGCCCTTAGCGGCCCTTAGCGGCCCTTAGCGGCGGGAAAGCGGGGAAGGCGTTCGGGATGGCGTTCGGGATGGCGTGCGGGGTACCATCCTGGCACCAGGTGCTGACGGAATTGAACGACCTTACATAAGCACATTTGTATTCCCTATCCCAGTGCTGGACCTCACTCTCAAAACCATGGGTCGCGCCCTCTACGGGTCTCCACCTTCCCCCTCCAAGTGCTCGGGGTTTTTCTGGCCACCCACACAGACCACATTTGGGTCTTCTAACGAAAAGCGCAGAATGAATTTTGGCTACCAAACGCCAGGCGTGGGCAGCGGCCGAGGGTATATACAAACATGCAATCGCACCGTAACGCCCGGCAGTGAAAATCATCCAACTTCGCAACATGCATAGCCACAAGCAAGACTCTATACGTCGGCCTTTTGCGCTTCCTTGGCATCCTCCTTGTCCACGACCACGAAATCGTCTTCGGTGTCCTCCGTCTTCTGCTTCTTCGCCAAGGGCTCCTCTACGTCTTTCGGCTCGATCGGCTCGGCCGTGGGAGGGTCAGGCAGCTTGGCGGCCATCTCAGCCTCGTCGGTCGACGTCTTCGCATTCTCGTCCGCCCTGTCCGTCTCAGCGACAGGTGGGAAATACTTGCTGTTGTGCCTCGTTAGCAATGTCCTCGATCGACTGAGGGTAGGCTTACGCAATATGCTTGAAATAGGCATCCTGATCCTTCTGCAAGAAGTTGCAGAAGATGATGCGCTGCAGCCCGTCCGCCTTCCCCTCATCCATGAATGCCCGGACCTCCGCCATCGCATCCTTGCACGCCTTCACATTCGGGTAGGAAAAGACGCCTGTGCTAATTGCCGGAAAGGCAATACTCTTCAGTCCATGTTCAACCGCCAGCTCCAAGCCCCTGCGATAACAGCCCTTCAGTAGCGCCTCCGTGTCGTACGTCTCACTGTGTCGGTAGAAGCGGGGCCCAACAGCGTGTATGATCGTCTTAGCGGGCAGCTCATAGCCGCCAGTGATTTTTGCATCGCCCGTGTCGCAGCCGTTGAGGGTGCGGCATTCTTCGAGGAGCTCGGGGCCGGCTGCGTTGTGGATGGCGCCATCGACGCCGCCCCCGCCGAGCAGCGATTCGTTGGCGGCGTTGACAATGGCGTCGACGGCGAGAGAAGTGATGTCTTGCTTGATCACAGAGATCTTGTCGTTGTACGAGGCATTGGGCTGGTAGGACGTCTCGTCTGCGCTGGATGGGATGCGGTTGAGCTTGTACAGCAGGCTGAGCGTGGGGACCTCGTCGAGCTGCATAATGTCGGACATGGTGCTGTGGGCGCCGTGTGCGTGGCGAATGTGCGAACGCAGCGTTCGAGTGTGGGAAAAAGTGATTCGGGGGATGATAATGGTGCGGAACATATATCAAGCTTGTGGCAGCTGGGGAGCTGTCCACGGGTGCGGGGGGCTGAGGAGCTTGGGCCACGTCGGGCCTTTCTTTCACCGCCCCGCGCCTTGGCCTCTCTTGTTCGCACCCATCACCAATCTACAGGCACAACATATTTCTTCCAACCCGCCCTCGTATCTGCCTTTTTCCACTCATTCATACCCTGCTGCACACCTTGTTTCCCAATCTTCCAATCCCCTCTCTCCACCATGGCAAGCCAGCTCTGCAGCACCTTCACCAGCCTGACATCATGCCGTCTAATAAACGGCTGGCGGCCCATCTGATATAGTTCATGGTGCACGTTCTTCCCTAGAGGAAGCTTGTCGTTCACGTCCTCGCCGAACAGTGTCCCGTCGCTTTTTCGCGCGTAGCCGTTCTCACCGATGCCGTATGGAAGGACCAACACGACTTCGTCATCAAAGTCCTTATTGCCGCTCAGGTCACCCGAGTGGAAATAGAGACCGGCAGGGTATGTGGATGCGTTGTATGGATAACCGAGGATGTCGTCAAATTCATAACGTGCGGTCGGAGGGGACGGATGCCTTTTGTACAGTTTCGAAGATTGGAAAAGAAGCACCGGCGGCGTTCGATCCTCGTAGCGCTGTTTCTCCGGTGTCACATCCATAACGCCGAAGAAGGGCTGCTTCGTAATCGTGACTGGAGTTGGGATTGCCAGCCCTGGAGCGATGTAATGGAAACGAGGGCGTCGCACCCTTTTGAGGAATTCCAATGCAAAGCCTGGTGGTATCTTCGCGGCATCCAGGCTAGTTTCATCAAGTAGAGTAAGATTGGAACTTGGAGGGTCTGGCACTATCTCAGGCATGCGCGTCTCGATTGCCTCAACAAGCGCATTGAACACGTCAACGGCGTCCGTTACCATGTCCTCCGTATACGGAAGCAGGATCCATGGGTGGAATTTACGACCATGAAATGCATCCTTGTTGGCAGGCTCTGCTTTTACTTTACCTCTTCGAACCATATCGAGCCAGGCTGCTAAGACGTCTTCTAGGGGGTACCACTTCGTGCGGCCATTACAGAGGCCGTCGTCGCTGAAAATGCTCATGCACATGATTGCAGTATTGGTCTTTTGATCAAATCTAGGATTATATCAGTAGGGTCTTCACCGCCGGATGCGATATGGAAGCTTATATCAATCCCTCCGGATGCGAATCAAGGTTCGTCGCATCATACAGCCTTACAAACCTCCCCAGCTTCCTCGCCGCCAACCTCCTATGATACCCAGAATACATGTTCACCAGCTTCTCCTCGTACCCACACGTTTGATCAAGCGACGCGAACATGTCATCCCCGGGATACATCATGCCCGAGACATAATAATGCAAATTGTAATCCGTGGGTTGGACATGTGCTCTTTCGAGAAAAGCAACGAGATCGTTTGACAATTCACCACGCGCTTTCTTGGCTTTATCGCCAAAATGCTCGAACCACGTCTGAGGCCGAAAGTCCTCATGGCTTCGGCCTGTGCCTTCCCATCCGAGCCGCACAATCTCGTTGTGCAGCTCGACGCAGCGGTCTACGTTTAGATGCGGTTTTGGAAGGAAATTGAGGCGCTCTGGGCGGAAAGAGGGAAAGAAGAGCCCGAGGAATATGGTGGTTATGGCGCCGGCGTAGATAAGCCAGTCCATGGCGAGAGGTAGGAGGAGCGGAATAGGAGGGCGCAATTTGGATTGGCCGAGATAACTGTTTTCATTGATGCATGTGTTATGCAAGGACTGAATGAATGTGAACTGAAGGACTGAATGAATGTGAACTGAAGGACTGAATGAATGTGAACTGAAGGAATAGAGATGGTTTTTTAACTATAGCGAAGAGCGCAGCATCCTTGTGCCACGAAAACGTAGTGAGAAGCAACTTGAGGAGAGCAAATCCTTTGCATGAGGGTCAGGGCTTGTCCGGCGCTAACCAAAGTGGCAAACACTACCATGTTTCCCCGCTCAACGCACAGACCCCACTCAATGCACAGTTTGAGGATGCCCACTACTACTACTTTTAAAGCTGTACAGCTCTATATAGATCAAATTATCACGAGATTTTTTGTAGTAGCATTCTTAAAAGTCGTTTTAATCGACTAGCAACGATATATTAGGTGCGATACCTCTGTGGGAGGCGTACTATACGCGTGCGCGTTGATGGGCCAGATGCCTCTACCACCCCTTCAATGACGGATAGATCCTCAGCATCAGCCTCTAGGTCCTCAATAACATGAGCAGGAGGTGCAGGAGCTGTGAGGCTACGCGCCTTACCCTTTTTAGCTAATTGTATATCATTCTAGAGTTGCTTTTTAGCTGCGTAGACGAGTAGGGCTTCTTCGCGCTCTGCAGCCTTCTACTATTTTTCCTGCAATTTGATCTCCTTTGCAGCCATCCTTATTTCTGCTCTTTGCTAAAGCATAGCCTGTTTCTCCTGCTTTTTCTGCTCCCTAGCTAGCTTATTACAATCCTTCTAGTGTTGTAGTTCTTCTACTTTAGCGTCTTTTTGGACTTGTTAATTGCGGGCAGCTTCAACCTTAGATAGCAACCAGAAGACAGCGCCACCAGCGTAATTCTAGGAAGGTTTAAGTAGTAATGCCTTGCCACGCGTACGGCGCTTCTTCTCATTGATAAGGGCGTCTTTAAGGCGGTTGTTTTCATGCTGAAGGAGCTGTTTTTAAGTCGTGATTGCATGTATCGTGTGAGAGAGCTGTAAGGCGCGTTTATCGTAGATATCATCAACTACCTGTCGTAGGAGCCGTTCAATCTTGCGCCAGTCGCTTGCAGATAGTACTGACGACGTACTATCACTACTTAATAGCCTCTTAGGCTCTGGATCTTTAAATTTCTTCAATATAGCGTTGCTATCCAGTGAGGAGATGCCAGTAACTCTAAATAAGTTAATAATCGTTTCCTCAGCAAACGCGGTCCTATACGCCTATAGAAGAAGCGGAAGAAGTCGCGCTTAGTAATAGATGTAAGGCCCTAGCTGTTGTACATAAATTGGGAGAGCCCTTTAGTATATACAGCTAAGAGAGGCTTAAAAAGGCAGACATCTAGAGGCTGCAGCGTATAAGTTGAATGCGGCAGATAGATAGCCAGGAGGATCCTATTTTGATCGCAGAACTCAATAAACTCCATTGTAATATGCGAGCCATGCCCATCAAGAATAAGGAGCCTATAGTCGCGTTTTACCTTCGTCTTAGTCTCCTCCTAAAAGCACCTCTTAAGCCAGGCAATGCCAAGTTCGTTATTTGTCCATCCTAAAGGTGATAAGGCAAAGAAGGCGCAGTGCTCTTAAGGATCAAAATCCTGCAACCAGGTGTCCTGAATATTGCCAGAAGCTGCCTGATATATGAGGGCAGGATCAAGAGAGCTGCCGTCGGCGCATATACAAGCTATCGTCGTGATCCACTCCCTATTGCCGTCCTGGAGTACCTGCTTGACGCTACCCTGATCATACTGGCGTCGGGAGAATACGCGCTTCATTCTTGACACTACCCCAATTAAGAAGCCCTTCTCATCCATATTGTATGTATTTGATGGCGCGATGTCGTACTGCTTGATCTTATCGTCCAAAAGCTTAAAATAGAGGGCGTATTTGAAGGCTGAATTAGCTTTGTGGCGCTGGTTATCAATACCAGATGTCCATCGCGATATAAGGTTGATTCGATGCCGCGCAATATAGCGATCAACCCAGTGTTTTCCTGGCTCTTGATGGGCTATTTCTGCTGCGAAATTTCGTATCATCTCTCTTGTAGGAGGTAGGCCTCGTGTATACAGCTTTTTAATGTACTGTAGTAGCTGTTTTTCCTGTGTAGAGTTGAGGAGTCGCTTTTCTTTTGTCCGGGACGCATAGGTGCCCTGCACCCCTCCTCACCGCCGACAACTCAAAACTCAAATTCCGAGATTGGTATTTTCCATCAATTTTTCATCTGAATTTAGTTGAAACAGGCTGGATTTTGCGAACTCCAGCCTCCCTCCGCCCTCTACTCATTGCGCTATTGCGTAGTAAGGAAAATGGCAGAAACTGCAGATTCTGCAGCGGCGGCTAAGGTAACCCCCAACCGCCAGCAGCCCCCCTCTGAGGGCTGCACCGGGCCAGGAGGACCCGAGTCCTCGAGACAGAACAATTTTCGCACCTCTAAGAGGTCCCGCGTGATAGATATCCGCGCGCCGGCACGCCTCCAACTCGGTGGTAGTGCGAACACCCAGGACAGGGCTGGAGCAGCAACAGCAGCAGCAACTGACGACGTCACCAGCGCGATCGCCCCTCATTTCGCCGCCGCCATACATGCCATTCAGAGGCGCAAGATCATCACTACAGCCTTAGCAGAGGCTATCGACAACTGTATAATAAGCTATAAGAGCCCTAAGGATGTGGGGATCGCGAACGACCTCTGGCGCCTGGTTATCCAGGCTATTACCACCTCAGTCACTAACACGGGCAGCAATACTAGCAGCCCAGCCAGCGACAGCAACAGCAGCGGCGCCTACTTGAGCGCCGCCCAACGCTCCCGCAAGACTTACGCAGATGCTGCTGCATCCTCCTTAAGGGAGAGCGACTATCCCACTTCTAGAAGCACGTCCTAAAGAGGACGTGCACGGGCATCACCAGCTCGCACTACACAGGCGCGACAAGACAACAACATCCGCATCCTACTTATAGTGCCTACCACAATCCAACTCTTCAACCCAGCACTAATAGCTATCCAGCAGGCCATCTGCAGAGCAACAGGACTTCAGATAACCAACATTCCCCAGGCTATAGCCACTAAGACAGGATGGGCACTGACCCCAGCCAACAAGACAATCCGCAACCAACTCATAGAGCAAGAAAACTAGGCTAAAATGATCCGTGCTATTAACAGTAATAGGGCTACCCTCCCGCAGAGGTGGCATAACTACGCTGTTCAGCAGCAGTAGTAGTAGTATTGATTAACGTCCAGGAACGTAATGTTCTAGCCTCCCATGGGGCATGGGGACGTGCTAAGCTGTATTTACAGAAAGCATTTCGTGCCTGCCGGCTGGCTACCACAGTAGCCTTGTTGTACATAGCCCATCCTCCCTTTAATAGGTCTACCTGCTACTACAGGCACCTAGATACCTATAGTAGCCGGCCCTCATCTGTGAGGGTGTTGTTGTCCTGCCCCTCTCTCCCTCGCCCTTGTAGCTCTGCTCCCGTACTGTCTTCCTCCCCCTACCTCGTACGAAGTAGGACCTCGTACGAGTTAGCAAGCTGCCTTGTACCTTGAGTAAAAACCTCGTAGGGGAAAACCTCAAGCTTGAACAAGTAGTAGTAGTCGCCTGAGCGGTACTTAGTTTGGGTGAAAGGTTTTGACCAAGTCTTGGCAGAGCGAAAACTCTGCATCTTGGCTTTTGGTCTCTTTATCGCAACAGCGCCAGCTTTTTGCGGATAAAGAACGTGATTCTAGTAATCAGCTTGTTCAGGCGAACAATTTCATACTACAGGAACCCCCCACACGGTCGTGTGGGTGGAATCACGATTTTGGTGTTCCTGTAACTACGCTGTTCAGAACGTCCAGTGCGCCTATAGGAGTCTTCTAGGGGAAGAAACTCCTATCACCCTACAAGACGTCGAGGCAGAGGCCGCTGCCCAGACTAAGGTGCAGCCAATTAGCTGCCGGCCCTCTAGACACGGCTGTAATAAGAGAGGCCTAATCACCTAGGTTATCTCTTTCCTTAAACTAGTACAGTCCTTCCAACTCTTTGGAACTAGCGACTGGTCTAAAGAAATTATTAAGAAGGCGGCGATAGTACGACACGAAGACGGCTGCCAGGGCTACTGCAACCCCACGAAGTGTACGAAGGCTGCTAGGTGCGCTTACTGTGGAGAGAAAATCACGGGCTATGCCGGACCAGCGGGCGCAGAGTGCACCTACAAGGAGAAGTGCGTGAACTGCTAAGGACCTTATTAGTCTGGCCACAACACCTGCCCTGCAACCCCCTGGAGAGTGGATGGTAGGATTATTAAACCTACTAAGAAAGAGCTTATAGTGCTCTAACGCGCTGGACAACGCGCCTGACAACGCGCCTTTCAGTAGGTGCACAACCTAGTTGAGCAACAGGTATAATAGCTAGTGGAACAATAGCTCTCCTAGGAATTATTACTAGTCACGCAGGCAGCCCCTGTAGACTAGAACAGCATGCCCACCACTATTAAAACCTAGAAAAAGCGTACAGCCCTCTAGGCCCTAACGCTGGCCAGGATACTAATTAACAGATAGAACTCTAGGCCGACTAGGAACGCCTCCTATTAAAGGTCCCTAAACCTGGCACAGCTATCTGCGCAGAGCGTAGACCCCTAGAACAGACACACTGCCTCGTCCTAGGAAGTGGACTTGAACATGAACGATTCCTCCATATTATGGTAGAACAACCACTAAACTGGCGGCGCGCCCCTAAGAAGGCTAAAGACATACAGATTAGGTGGGTTAATGTGGGTAAGGGTTCGCCTAGCTATATTGCCGCCCTCGAAATAGCTTATAGCGAAGGAATCGATGTCCTATATATACAGGAACCGTTCACATGCATAGGCATACGAACCTTAACGCACCCCAGCTACACACACCACCCACTAGTGGAAGCGTGGGACGACCTAGCAGAATAGGTGACCTAACGGCCGAGGGTGATAACATATATCTAGAAGGGGGCAGGCCTCCGCATTATACATTAAAGGTTACTCTAGGATAGGGACTTGTAGTAGGTAGAAGTGAACGGCATATCTGTGCTAAACACCTATAGACAACTGCAGGCCCTACAGGTCTTAGACTACGTTACCTACCTGTCCCCCCCATCTTGTTGTGTGGTGGGAGGGGATTTTAACGCTAAGCATAATATGTTTAAGCTTAGCGTTATTACATTACAAGGCGGAGCTAAACTCGCTAAATAGGCAGCTAAGAGCGGTATAGATTTTATTAGGGAGCTAGGCTAGGCGACGCACTAGGCGGGTTATGTTATTAACCTTACTTTCTTAAACATTCCTTTTGTAAGAATAGTAGTCTGACTAGACCTGCAATGTAGCTTAGTGTCAGATTTAATGGTTGAATGCGATGATGTGTCTTCATGGATGATGATGATTGTATTGTCTTCGTCCACCGTGTTCAGCTGGTTCTGACTTCTTCGCTAGTGTGCCAAGCCAGATGGTCCCTGCTTAATTGTACAGATCCAACCTCAACGCGCTTGTTCTATCTAACAGCTGCATATCTAACACACCCCCTTAGCTTAGAAGATCCTTGCAAGCTAAACTATTTAGCAGCCTATTATCCTAAAGTAAGGTTATTAAGGTGCCCTTAAATTTCTTTAAGAGGTACTTTATTCGCTACTTTGCGTTCTATTACCTTAACTAGCCTAAGTTAGGTTAGGAATCCTTCCTACTTGTTAACTAGGAGAACCTTTGTGAAGCTGTTAGCGATTATCTCTGCCGATTGTACGTACTCTACCTTAATCTTTCTAGTAGAGACTTCCTGTCTTAACCAGTGATTGTGAATGTCAACGTGTTATAGTTTAGTCTGAAGCCTGGATATCTCCTTAGTAACTAGTTAAATAGTTTGCTTATTATCGCATTAAACAGTAATTAACAATAAGCACAGTTCAATCTGCAGTTCGTCTAGTAATCTTAATATAAAGATTGCTTCATTAGCTACTTGTGATAGGGCAAGAAGCTCTGCTTTGGTTGTCGAAGTTGTAATAGTGTTTTGTTTGCTTGCTTTCCAGGCAATAAGTCCGTTAAATAGCTTAATAGCGTATCCTTGCGAGCTCTTTCTGTCCAGTGTGTTGTTAGCAAATAAGGCATCGCTGGCTACTTGAAGGCAGTTGCCTCCTCCGAGCTGCAGTGCTCTCCATCTGGTGCTTGATAAGTATAGTAGTACTCGATCAGCAGCATTGTGATGTTCCGAGCCCGGATTTGACAGGAATCGAGCTAGCCTTAAGGTTGCAAAGGCTATGTCTGGTTGAGTTGTTACTGCCGCGAACAGAAGCGATCCAATCTTGCGTTGGTATTTGTTGATTTCTAAGGGTGTCGCTAAGCCGTCTCGTAGTTTCAGCTTAATAGCTGCCATTAGGGTGTCGTGTTGAATATTCCTCTTGTCAACTAATCGACTAATCTTGTCTAAGTAGGCAGCCTAAGAGAGTTGAATTGTCCTAGTCTTTCAATCTCTAATAATCTCTACGCTAAAGAACCACTAAAGGTTGTTTCCTCTACTTAAGGTGTATTTTTCTTATAGGCGCTTAATCGCTTGTTAGGCTTCTTCCTCTTTCTACTTATAAAAAGCCACAATAATATCGTTAATATAGAAGAAGACGATAATTCTGTCTGTAAGAAGGCAGCATGGCTTGTAAGGCACTGTCTAGAAGCCTAGAGCTTTAAGTGTTAAGGTAAACTCTTTCTGCTAAAGGAGTGGTGAGATCCGAAGACCATATAAAGCCTTGTTAACTTGAAGTATCGTTCTAGGCTTCTAATAGCCACAGGGCATTCTCATATATACCTCTCAGTCCATACTTACATAGACAAAAGCGTTTGTAACGTTGTATTGCTTAAGCTCCATATTATAGTAAGCTGCTATTACCACTAGCATTCGGAACAACCTGCTAGCAAGCGTGGCTGCATAAGTGTCTTGAGAGGTAATATTCCGTTATTGATCGCCCCAGACGACGAGCCGTGCCTTGCACTTCAGCAAGCGATAGTGTTTGTCAAGCTTGTAGGTGTATACCCACATACAGTCAAGGATCTGCTGTCCTATTAGTTTGATCTTCTTTATTAGTACTTCTGACCATAATTTTATTTGTTTGTGGCTTGCGAGGTGATCCCGCTCTGCTTCTTTGAACAATTCGCCCATCGGGTGATCCTCAAGCTTGGTACGGCACGTTGGCAGAGGTGGGAGTTGACTTCGATGGGGCTTCAAGCCTTTGGCGAGCGTTCTTATTATCTTAGCCTTGTCTATAACATCCCCTCTGTATTTCCCAACGTGGCCAGCTTGAGTTCCTGCCATAAAGGCGGCTGCCCAGGGGACAGTCTTGGATAACCCTTTTAGGTTCATTTCTAATTCATTTCTAGCTATTAACTGCGCAAGTAATGCCGCAGGTGGTGGTGTAGTTGGAGGAGTCGGATAGTTGTCCCTGATCTTCACTCCTTGGTAGTAGCCTGGTGGGTCTACTTCGCCTTGGGGATTTGATAAGCCTCTAACAGTGTCGTCTTTATGGAAGGACTCTGTCTCTAGTTGATAACTTGGTGTTGGGAGTTCAATTGTTCTCACGTATGTAGCGATTTCCTCCAGTGTGCTGTGCATAAGGTTATCTATAAGGTCCTTAGTTTTGCCACTAAAGACAGTTTGTTCGTTAAAGATAACGTCGCGGGTGCTTATTACCTTGGCAAGTGACAGTATCCAGATTTGATAGATGTTTGAGGACCGGTATCCTACTAGGTAACTAATCCAAGCCTTTAGGTCTAGGCGTTGTAGCCTTGATTTACCTCGATGTGTATCATCCGTCATTGCGAACGCTTTGCAGCTATACGCTTTGAGCAACTCGTGTGAAGAATATCTTGTATAGCGTTTTCCAGTTGTTCGCATAATTCAGTGTTTAATTATAGAGGTATACTACAGCTCTTGTAACTTTGGGCTATAGTTCCTAGGGTAGGTTGGCATCGAGACGCATCGCGCGCGATTTCTCTTTGTTCACACCCCCTGAGCGTTCGGCACCTCTATTTTGAGCTTGTGTATCTGGGGCGGAAGGCTTGACAGTAATTCCTTGTGATGCTAACTAGCGCTTGATTTCCAGTTTCACCATCATGATCTTGTTGTCTGCTTCAATAACCTTAACTGTAATGTTGTAATAGTTTTTAAGGAAGAGAAAGAAGTTTAATAGAACTTTAATAACCAACTTTGCTAGTTAATTATCTTTAAAATAAAAGTCCCATTGCAGGCCTAAGTACCTGTTAGTGACAAGCATCTGGCTCCTTTCGCCAGTGCTACTTTGCGCCTCGTAGGCATAAAAGTTAATAGCCAGTCTTTCTCCTAGTCCTTCATTGTTAATTTGCGGTGCTTGGCTAATTTGTCGCTAGATCTTTGCTTTCCTACAGGAGTCGCATTGAACTGCTATAACTCCCTTAACTCGCACCCCTTCAGCTTGCTGCACAAGATGTTCAATAGCTGCTAGTCTAGGGTGTCCTAGTCTCTTGTGCCATAATTCGGCTAAGGCCCTTTGTAGTGCTCCTTTTGTTTGTGATGTATTCTTGCGGATGTGATATAAAGTGGGTGGTAGCGGATTATACTCAAGTACCTATTGACCGTGTATCTCAGATAGTTTTCTAATAACCTTGTTGTCTGGTCCTTTCAGCGTAGTTGGGTCCGTTTGCGTATCCCACCAGATTCCTCTATGCCTTAGTAGTCGAAAGGAGACTAGGTTACACAGGAGGTCTGGACAGATAGCCACATTATGTAGAACTAATGTAGTTGTTCTATATTGGCCTCTTAGTGTTAAGTTAATAGAGCTGTAGCCTTTTATCTATATCTTTGTATTCCTAGCCTATATATAATCTCTACACACCATCATCAACTTTTGAAATTTTGAGAAAGTGGTCAAAACTGCCTAGTTTTCTATCTCATTATCTCAGTTTCATCTAAATACCACTCCTAGCCATCTTCAGGCACCGCACGCGTGCGGTGGTTTGATGATAGCAATAGAGACGCCTCAGAGGCCCCCTCTGGGGACCTCTACAGCGACCCGCCCACCAGACCTTGAGTCTGCGCAACAGAATAACCTCTAGCACGCCACAAGGAAGCGCCAACAGTCCAATATTCGCCCTCCTAGACGCCTCTCCTTTAGTGGAGGCGTGCCTGTCCGCCCTGCTGACACAGAAACTGCAGCTAGTGTCCTCAACTCCCACCTTACGGCCACCCGCAAGGCGGCAGAGACCCAGAAAAAGATAGTAATGGCAATAGCTGATGCTGTTGACCACTGCCTCGCCAAATTTAAGCGCCTGGAGGAGCTGGCGGCTGCTATCGCCCTCCGCAACCGCGTTATACAGGCGATAAAAAACTCTACTACTGCGCCAAGCCTTCGCCCCAATCCGGTAAGGACCGGCTACAACTCGACAACCACAGCCTACACTACGGACAGTGACAGCGGCCTTGCCGCCCAGCCTCAGAAGACATGGGCAAGCGTAGCATCCGCCTCCTATCACAGGGACAGCGGGCACACGACAACTAACAGCAGAAGGGCCACAGCCGCTGTTAAGCGACAGCAGCCCCCCAGACAAGCAGCAGACCCACGGATCTTGCTCACTGTCTCAAATCCAGCTAACAGGCTTGGACAGACCTCCGCCTTCGCTGTGCGAAAGGCAATCTGCGACGCTACAGGACTTGATATTAGCGACATCCCCACGGCCACAAGGACCCGAACAGGCTAGGCTATTACGCCAGCCTCCAAGGCTATACGACAACAACTCATAGAACAAGAAAAGAAGGAACCGATGATCCGCTCTATTAATGGCGACAGCGCAGAGTTGCCCACACGCTGGACCAACTACGCTGTCCCTAGGGTGCCTAGCAGCTACCACTCGCTGTTAGGACAAGAAGTCCCGTACACCCTAGAAATGATCGCGGAAGAGGCTTTTACGCAGACCTTAACTCGCCCAGTAAACTACCAGCCCTCTAGGCACGGCCTAAACTAATACGGGCACACTACCTATGTGGTGTCCTTTAAGAAGCTAGTAATACCTTTCTAACTCTTTGGCGTCAGCGACTTATCCCGCGAAATTGTTAAGAAACGCGCAATTAAGCGACACAACCTTAGCTGCCAGGGATACTGCAACGCAGCGCGTTGCACCTGCGCGCCCTGCTGCCGCAACTGCGGCATAAAACAGAGCGAGCACAAAAGCCCTATAGGTGACAACTGCGCTCACAAGCTATAGTGCCCTAATTGCCGCGGTCCACACGCCGCCAACGATCCGACCTGCCTGGTAAAGCCCAGGCGAGTGAGCGGCAGGATTATAAGACCTACCCGCCGTGAGCTGGCCACCCTCCGCCGCGCTGGACAAAAGGCCTACGACCAGCTACACAACCCGCAACCCCAACCCGCGCCCACCGCGCAGAGACAAGGCAACGCCGCCAACAGAGAAGGCGCCCCTCCCACCAAGGGCAACGCTTAACCTAACGAAGAGGACACTGCTCCTACTGGAGACACTGTCCAACAAGCCCCTTAAGAAGAGCCTATAGACTAAGAGAGCCAGGAACAAGTTCCTAGCCCCCGCCCACTAAGAGGACAGCGCTCAAGCCCCTACCCTAATCTTGCGGCACAACAAGCGGCTCGCGCCTCAAGCTGACCAGTCAGACTCACCGCGCCCATAAGCGGCAGCCTTAACCTCGCTGCACTCTCAGCACAAAGCGCGAGACATACAGACCACACATAGTCCTCCTTATAGGAAGACATGACTATAGACAACTCCTCTAATTAATAAGGAATAACCGCCGCAGATACACCCCTTGCAGGGACCCCAATATAAAAGTATGCTGGACTAATGTTGGCAGAAGTAGCCTAGCACACACAGCCGCCCTTAAGATCGCTTTTACAGAGGGCATTGACATTATTTGCATGCAAGAGCTAGCCACCTAGCCCAGCATACAGACTTCGAACTACCCCAGCTATAACCTCCATCCACTGGTGGACGGCTGGGACAGCTGGGAGACCTGGGAGGCAGAACGCCCCTAGGTCCTCATCTTCACCCGTAAGGGCAACAGACTAAAGATCACGCCCCATACCCCGCTGCATAATAGGGACCTATAGTGGATTGAAGTGAACAGAATCTCTATACTTAACGTTTACTAGGCGCTACAGACTACGCTGGTACTTGACTACATTACCTGCCTTACCCTACTAAACAGGTGCCTGGCAGGAGGTGATCTTAACGCTAAACACGACATGTTCGAGCCTGGTGTTACGACCACACAGGGCGGAGCTGAGCTAGCCTAATGGGCTATAGACAGCGGCATAGATTATATAGGCGAACCTGGAATCCCCACCTATAGGGCTGGGCACGTTATAGACCTCTCTTTCTGCAACATCCCCTTTGTGACTACCGCGGTACGAACAGATATGAACTGCGGCTTAGACTATAACACGTTGGTTACTATGATCCCTAGCAGAGGACAGGAGCCCCTTGACCAGTTCCAATATAGGGTCCCTACAAAGAAGCTACCGCTATTTGTTAACGCTGTTGCTAACGGAATGAAAGGCGCCCCCCGCTCAGACGGGCCACAGACCTGCGAGCACGTTGACAGGCGCGTCGCTGCCTTAGAAGAAGTCCTCACCAACGCCCTAAAGACGGCAGGTAGAAGAAGAGAGGGACAGGCCACTCGGCGCCCTAGTGGACAGACAATTGCAAGACAGCCTATCAAGCACACCTCTACTCGCTCGACAGCCACACTAGCCAGGGCCCCTCTAATAAGACACGTACTTTCCTAGCAATAGTCCGTAAGGCAAAGAAGGAGTACTAGCAACACACTATAGATAACGCTAAAGGCAACTAGGAACTTTTCCGCATTATTAATTAGCACAAGCTAGAACCTACTAGAACACAGGCACTAATAGTGTTTAGAGGCGCAGAGGCGACTAAAGACAAAGACAAGGCTAAGATGCTACGACAAGCACTTCTCTGCAGATTCACGGCAGAGGACGATCTGCCGGAACCGCCCACCCCACAAGAACACCCTACTATCCCGTGGGACACGTACCTATTAATTGAAGAGACGGAGCGCTGCGTGATTAGGGTCTCCAGCACCTCACTAGGCGCTGATGGCATAACAGTCTAGCTGCTTACAGCATGCTGGAACCACATTAGACAGTACGTTTGCGACATCTACTACAACCTACTATTACTTAACTACTACCTAGCCGCCTGGACAGATAGGGAGATTGTTTTTATCAAGAAACTTGGTAAAAAAGACTACACAATCCTAGGGTCTATAAGACCACTTGCTATGCTGCTCTACCTCAGCAAAGGTTTTAAAAGGGTAATCGCTCGGCGCATAGCCCACTTGGCTGTGCTGCACGGCGTCCTAAGCCCCCAGCACGGGGGGGCCCTCCCAAAAAGGTCGGCCATGGACCTAATCACGGCCTTCACCCATGAAGCCGAACTCGCTTTTAGCGAGGGCAAACACGTCACCATGGTAACTATGGATGTACTAGGAGCTTTCGACGCGCTGCTAGTTAACCGGCTACTGCACCGCATGAAACACCAAGGCTAGCACCAGAAGGTCCTAGTCCTCACACGCAACATCCTTACAAACTAACACATTCTTGTCCGCTACAGCCAACACTGTTCTAGCCGCCACCTAGTGGCCTGCGGCACCCCACAGGGCTCGCCATTCTCCCCTATTATCTACATGTTATACCTTGCAGAGCTACTGCTCTAGGACACGACTATGCGCTTTAGCTATGCTGACGACATATGCCTCTACAGCGCCTCCTACAGCCTTAACCTTAACGTTAAAATACTTGCTAAACAAGTCCGCAAGATCAACTTATACAGCGCGGACCACAAGATTGCTTTCTCACCAGACAAGCTCGAAATAATCCACCTTATAAGACAGAACGGGGACTACGCGCCGCCCTGCGCCGTCGACGATCACCTTACTATTCACCCAATCCTCCCCACAAGTAAGGTACCTGCGCTGCGCTAGCTAGGCGTATAGTTCGACAGGAAGCTCACCTTTAAGACCCACGTGGCCATACGCGCCGCAAAGACAAGGGTTATTGCCTACTACATCCGCAGCCTCGCTCGGATTAAACACGGCCCCCCACTGGGGTCTTTGCGCAAAGCGATGATCTCCTGCGTCCTCCCCCAACTCCTATACAGAGCGGAGGCCTAGTACGGAGGAAGAACTAAACCCTCTAGAATTATGCGCCAGTTAAAAGGCGCCAAAGTAAGCACCTAACTAAGTTAGCATATAGAAACACCTTAACAAGGTCCTTAAGCAAGCATATAGAGCTGTTGTTCTGGCCTACTAGACCACACCCACTACCGCTATCTTCAGGGACGCTAGACTCCTCTCAGTAGCAGTAGCCCTAGAAACCTGCAAGTTCTGCTTCGCAGCACACCTGCTAATAATTGACAAAAAGCACCCGCTAACTGCTAGGACTCACCTTCCTACAGTCAGAAGAGGCCGAGGCGCAGGCCTCCCACAGAGAGCCCGCACGAAGGTACAACAACTAGCACAGGTCTTCGACCCGGTACCCCGACCCGAATTCCGCGCCCCCCACTACTCCCCTGGGAGCCGCGACGACCCCACAGGCCATGTGAATAAGAAGGAAGCCGCCCGCCGCTTTAAGGAGTGGTGGGCCCTTCTCCCGCCAACTGCTATCACCGTCTTCTCCGACGGCTCTGAACAATGGCTTGACGGCGTCAAGCACGTCACATACGGCTACGCTATATACGAAGGGCAGACTCTCACCCTACAGGGCAACGGCTCCCTCAACCCCAGGTCCCACGTCTTCGATGCCGAAGCTGTAGGCGCGTGGCGAGGACTCTCACACACGCTCCGCACGCCGGCCTACCAGCTCAGACGCATATACATGTGCATAGATAGCACCTCTGTTATATAGTGCATTAGAGGCAACCTGTCCCCCTCCTTGCAGTAGGCGTTCGTTAGGTGCCAAGAGATAATTGAGAACCTGGACATTACTGTCTGGTGGTCCCCAGGACACTGCAATATAGAGGGAAACAAACGGGCAGACTAGCTAGCAGACAACGCGGCAAGGACCCCTAAACCTCCACACAGCATGGCAACTAAACCCACAGCCTTAGGCCTTAAGTCAGACGTTCGCGCCCTTACTAGGAGCGCAGAGATGGACTAGTGGCGCAAGCACACACCAAATCTGTCCAGGTAGTATATACAGTAGGACCTCAAGTATCGCCCTACAAAACAGCTAAAGGAGCTCACCCTCTAACAACTAACACTTGCAAAGCTACTATCTATACGCACCCGCTATAAACACTACGCTTAGTACTATAAGAAGTTCAAACATAACAACGCAGTTACAGGATGTTCTTGTAGGGCAGACCTCGCGCTAGACTACATAGTCTACTGCCCACGAGCGGTCTAGAAGTTCCGCTACTAGCCGAAACAACCCTCTCTCCCTCCTAGCACCACATGGGAGGGCGTTGAATACTTAAAGACCCTTAAGCCTAAAGATGTTTAACTCTTGCTAGAGCTTGCTAACCCCACTAACACTAACAAATAAATATTAGTTCTATAGACTGCCTACTAAGCCACAGATGCTGGCGGACGCGACAATAACCTGGGACAGCTCCTCTGGCGTCAACTCTGTCTGAGCTCCTAGCAGGGGTGCCTCTTATCCTGACATCTTGCCACACGAGGCAACCTCCCCTACGCTCTCCTACTCTCCTTACCTCTCCTTACTATCTACACGATCCTTACCTTTCCTATACTAGTTGTACGCTAAGGTCTTAGCACTTTTTAACACAGCTTTAGGGCAGCCAAAGCTGCCCCTGCTTTGGATTGTTATATGTATAATAGCTACACCCCGACATCTTAGCCTATAGGCATGAAGACACGGATTCAGCCCCCGCACGGAGGGGGGCGGACTCTTACGAGCCGCTGCAAGAGACGGCAATAGTTTATAGCATGAATCGCCTTTACCATCTGGCTGGCCCCAGATGGCTACTCGGCGCGTCCCCATGCCCCATGGGAGGCTAGAACCTAGGTTCCTGGACGTTAATCAATACTACTACTACTACTACTACTATATAATCTCTAGACGTAGGTAGACGGAAGTTGTAGATATAGTTGGGGTTGTTCGTAATGTGGCAAGTTAATCTTAAATCAAGAATGAACGAGCGCTTTAGCAGGTAATTAGACACTTCTGTTTCCATTAGCGCTAATGTAAACGCAGCGTTGACGTTTAATATTCTCCGTCCCTATAGTTAGTCCTCAGGGGACTCAAGGATCTCAGGTGTGGGCGTGTGCGATTATTTGATAATCAGTGTTCGTGATTAGGTTCTGCTTTGTCCGCGGATTAGCCCTTAGAAAGTTGCGTCATTCTTACGCTTAAAATTAATAAGCTCATTTATAATCTTATTAGGTTTCCACCACTTAGGAGCTTTGTCTAGGTTAATATAATAGCAGTCCCTAATACTATGGCGTTGTCCACAGGCAGGGCATTTTGCTCCTCCTATTATAGCTGGCTCTTGATCTAAAGGCCGCTTAAGCTTAACATCTTTCTTGTCAGCTGTACGTTGATTACGGGGTCTGCCCCGGTTTTAGTTGGATGGCGCGCTTTCGGCATGAGAGGCGTCCCTGTCATTGCCCTAGGTGGTTGCACCACCTTCAGCGAGAAATAATGCATTATTAGTTATAAAAGCTGCTTTGTGCTTCCCTAATCTAAGGGGATAGTTTGCTATTATGTGTTCTTAGAAGTGTTTTATTATCTCCTTCCAGCTTATGCTAGTTACAAATTAACTATTGTTTTAAAAGTTTGTAGACTATATAGGAGTAACTTTGTTTACAGCTGCTAGGAAGTCTTTTGTAATCACATTTAATTGTGATAGCTTGGCAACTTAATATATCTCTGCCTTAGTAGCTGCTTAGTCGTACTCTGCTAGCCATATATCCTATTGCGATGCGCTCCTCATTGGCCTTAGTGAGGCAAGATATCGCTTACAAGCTTGTTCTTGTTCGATTTGTTCGTCAACTTTAACCGTTAGTTGTAGGTCTATAATCCATTATCGCAATAGCTTCTCTGGTAGGCAGCACGTGCGCAACAGGTGTAGGGATACAGTTAACTAGATAAATGCTACAATGTGTTAGAGGCTTGTTTATTCCTTCTTAAAGTTGTGCCAGTTGTTCTTATATTGTTCGACGAGGATCTTGTAATATTCAAGGTCTTCCTTAAACGCCTTCTGTCCAGTTGCTGACAGCGCAGTCGGTCTCGTTGGGATTTCGACGTTCGCGGCTAGTGTGTAATCAGCGACTACTGGAGCTCTAACAACTGCTAGTCTTGATATCAGCGGGACTGTTGACTTTAGATTAACCTTATCCCAGATGTTGTAGACAACGCATCTCGCCTGCAGCTGCGTTATCCATCCTATATAGTCAGACTTGTCAATAAACAAAACAAACAAAATTTGAGGCTCTGAATTTGTTTGTTTGACGACTTTCTTGGTGTTGTAGTTTGTTTGTTTGATTTGATGGAGCTATAGAGGCGCTTTTTATTTGATTGTTTGTTTGATTTTGAGTACTTTAAGAGGACTGTGAAAGAGACTCTGGTGGTGTTATAGGCGGCGGCTCCTCCCACTCATGTATGCTAAACTGTTCGTTGAGCTTATTGTCATCGTACGTTGCCACCACCTTTGCGCTTGGAGGTTTAAAACCTGCTCGAATCCATCGTTGAGTACAAATTAAAGCAGCCAATAGTTGGCTGCCCATTTTGCGTCTCTGTGGCTCAAGTACGTCGCCAGTACCCGAGAAGACTCGCTCACAGTCAGCGCTGGAGGCAGGGATAGTTAACACGTCCAGCGCCAATCGTGACAAATTGGGATACCTCGGCTTGAGCTGGTACCAGTATTGGACAGCTGTACAGCCAGTTTTGTACTGTTCTGATGTCCATGTTGGCTCTCTAAGCCAGCTCTCGTACTCATCCGCCACCCCTATTATCTCGTCGCTGTTGTCAAGTACCGAATCGATCGCGTCGTCAAAGCTGCTCATCGCGTGTTTAGGCGCAGTTGTTATTGTTGTTGCTGTCGCTAGGGCGGGCTTGTAACGAGCCCAAAGCTGCTCGAAGCTCGCGTGCGTAGCTTGTAACTGTGCGGGCTTCTCACGCCAGAAGCGTTTAAAGTAGTTCTTGAAGCGTGGGTGGAGTGCCGTGGCAGTGTAGTAGACGGGGATTTTGAGGAGTTTATTAAGGTACTTGCTCGCCTTCTTGAGCGCAGCACGTACGTTGATAGCGACGTGATCTTCTGGCGCCTCGTCTGGCAGGTAATTGACGCTTTCAAACAGTCTAAGGCGGGCATCTAGGTCAGCAATAAGAGACTCAAACACAGGGATAACCTCGTATAACGCGCCGTGAGTGCCAGCTTTGCCGCGACCTTGCAAGCGATTAGTTGCGGACTTCAGCGGCTCAAGCACCTCAATGTACTCGGTAATCACCGCCCAGTCTGCAGCTGCAAGCCCGCCTGATCGCATCCACTGCGGCACAATAGGCGGCTTAGTGTTGTTGCTTTTGGCAAGCTCGTCAGCGTGCTCAGTCTCTTGTATGTGGTAGGAGGAGTAGCTGTTGATGGCGTGTTGTAGCTCAACACCGCGCTTAAAGCAGTCATGATAGCTGTTCCAACGCGTAACTCCAGGCTTGAAAGGCTCACGGCGTCTTGCTGTAGCGCCAGCAGGCATCTCAACTGCTTCGCTGTTCTGACAATCCTCAAATATACCCCATTGTTTTGGCGTGTTAATGTAGTTAACAATATCAAGAAACACGCCAAGCGGACCATCTTTCCGCCATTGCTTCATATAAACTCCTCTTCGTTGTAGTGTTCAGGCTCGTTATCAAAGGCGTCGGAGTCAGTGCCAAACATAATAGTTGCCCAACGAGGTTGAGTATGTGGCAAGCGCAGCGGAGGCGTCGATCGTTGGCGATAAAGCCGTACATTGTGCCGAGTTTATTAACTGCAGTATCGTTGTTGTAGGCGTTGTCAAGCACGAAATAGCCCAAATTGCTGCTAGAAATCTCAAAGTAGCGTAGGATTCGTACGACAGCTTCCGCGATCGCTGAGCCTGTGTGCGCACCAACCAGCTGCGGCAAGGCGATGGGAAGGTCAACTATATTGCCTTGAGAGTCAGCGTAGTGCGCACAAATTGCAAAGAAGCCGCGCTTCCCCCCCTTGGTAGTCCAGCCGTCAAAGCTTATGTGTATTTTGCTAGAGGCCTCAGACAAGGCGCGCTTGACTTGAGGTTGTAGCCAGCTGTAAAGCCTCATCACGAACCTCGAAACGCTGTTGTGAGACCTCCATAGCGCCGCCTCTGCCTCTGGGTTGGCGAACCTGATCATCGCGCGGAAGGACTCAGTCTCAAACTCGCGTAATGGCCTGTTGTTGTTGACGAGCCATAACACTGCAGCTTGCCTGAAGCCTTGTACGTCGAAGTTACCCAGCTCCTGCGTTGCATCTTGGCTTAATGTGACCCGTTTTCTTCCGCCCATCGCAGCGACTTCTGGCCAGGTTCGAGCGGCCTCTTGTGTACGATAGTGCCTTGTTTGGTGAGCCGATGGCCGGGAAGGTCTTGCTTCAAATGGTTGTTGGCGGCTGTAGTTGACAGAGTGGTCTGGTGTAGGCCGCCCTTCTTTCTGTTGATGTGACAGTGCATTGGAAGTAGATCTTCTCAGGGTTAGTACCAAGCTTTCGAAGGCGATAGCCGTGCCTAAAGACCCAGCTGATGTTGCCTGTGGGTGTGGATAGAGGCACATTGAAGCCCAGCAGGCGCTTCAAGTCAAGGCCTTCGTAGTTGGTGAAGTCAACACTAGGCGCAGCGTCCTCCTCCACTGAAGCCTCTGTGGCAGCATTACTAAACGCGCGCGGCGGCTTAGTAGCTATAGGCGGCTTATTAGCCACTAACAGCAACTCCCAAGCTGGCTCATCGGCCTGTAAGGCTTGTAGTATAGGCCGTGGTGATGGCCTCCGGGCGCGCTCCTCTAGCTCGGTGGTGGCTCTATTGAGCGCGGCTCTAGAGTACTTTCAAGCACCTCAATAGGCGGCTCCGGCTCGTCAACTACCTCAATAGACGGCTGGGTTGGCGGAGGAGTAAGCGGCCGCTGGCTATCCATAAGGCGCTGGCTGGGTTTCGGCGCACGTTGGGAACGTTTGGGCATAGGTTCGGATGCCTCAGCAGGCTCGCGGCTTCGTTTTGGGGGCATGGTAAGCGTGAAGGTAAGCAAAGGCGCGAAAAAGTAAGCTGTAGGCGCAGGCAAGTAAGCCAAAGTATAGTGGGTGTGTAAGCGTTGACGCGCAAGGTACGCGGAAAGTACGCGGTCGGCTAGCCAACATTACCACTTCATGCCAAGGCGTACTGCGCGACGCTCTGCAGCCCGCAACAATAGAGATATAGTAAAACAGGCGACAGGAATTAATTTAGCAACATTGATTTAATAGTTTAACTTATAGAAGACAAGATTTATTGCGTGGTTATAGCAAACGATTTTTTAAGAGTAGTAACTAGGTTCAGAATATATAAACATAACTTAGGCTTCGCTGCAACAGCGCAAACTCACTTTGCTACAATACCTCAACACTATAATATTAGCTTATTTAGATTATTATATATATTTATTGTTTTAACAGCTTATTACCTACGTAAAGAAAGAGGAGGAACAGAGGATAGGAGGTGCTAAAGCCGAATAGCAATTCATGTATATCAGTTGCTGGCGGCCAGTGGAAGCACACATCCGTTATGCGGGCTTTTTTTACGCAGGTACAATCCACTTAAGAAGCTCCGTTTTTTGCTCTGTTTACTATAGGAATACCTATATAATTGCAGCGTTGGGAAAGTTATTGTTACATCAACACTAAGAATATATCACTAACTCTAGGGTACCTTATCATTACAGTATGCTAAGCGATTCAAACAAACTTCAAATTTTTTGACTGCAATTGCCTCTTTTGTTTGTTTGACCTATCAAAATTGCAGCAGCAGCTTTTTGTTTGGTTGACGTTGTCAATTCAAACAAAATTCAAACAAAATATTGAGGCATGTTTGGTTGTTGACAACCCTGTATATAGTCGGTATGATCCCTCAGCGTTACTGTAGGATCGCGGTATGGTTGTTGCGCCATTTCGTATCAGTTGAGGCAGTGAGACTCTTAATTGTCAGATTTAATGGTTGAATGCGATGATGTGTCTTCATGGATGATGATGATTGTATTGTCTTCGTCCACCGTGTTCAGCTGGTTCTGACTTCTTCGCTAGTGTGCCAAGCCAGATGGTCCCTGCTTAATTGTACAGATCCAACCTCAACGCGCTTGTTCTATCTAACAGCTGCATATCTGACACTTAGACTACGCACCTAGGTTACTATAATTCTAGGGCGTGGCCAACAATCCCTTAAACAATATTACTACTAGGTTCTAATAGACTAGCTACTAAAGTTCGCTAGTATAGTAGCCTTAGGAATATACTAGATCCCTAACCCTGCTAGCCTAACTAGTGATAAGCTAGAAGCATGCATAGACACTCTTACTTAGGTTATTAATAAGGGCATACACATAGTAGGGAAGGCTAATTACAGGGTAAGGCGCTCTGCCCCCTAGTGGACAGACGAGTGCCGCGAGGCTCGCCGACAACACCTACGCTTAATAGACGGACACACAGGTTAAGGACCTATAGACGCAACCTGTATCTTCCACACAGTTGTATGAAAGGCAAAAAGAGCCTACTAGCGGCACATTATAGACAACGTTGCGGATGATAAGGACCTTTATAAAATTATTAGCTGGCACCGCCTTAAGCCTACTTGCCTAGACGCGCTACTAATTGTTAACAGCACGCCTATCTACAACAAGGAGAGGAAGGCTAAAGCCCTCTGCTAAGCTATCCTTTGCCGCTTTAACGCAGATGACGACCTAGCTGCACCTCTATCCCTATAGGAAGGGCCTACCCTCCTATAGGACATATACCTCTTAATAGAAGAAGTAAAAAGGAATATTATTAGTGTTACTAGCACCTTACTAGGGCTAGATAAAGTTATAGTTAAGCTACTTAAAGTATGCTAGCATACTATTTAGGAGTGCGTCTACAGTATCTTCTGCTAGTGCCTCTAACTCAGCTACTTCCCCTAGGCGTGGAAGCTAGCTGAAGTAACTATAATACCTAAGGTGGGCAAGAAGGATGGGAGCACCCTATAGGCGTTCTAGCCTATTGCCTTGCTATCTTACTTTAGCAAAGGGTTTAAGCAAATTATTGCTAGACGGATAGCCTAGACAGCAATAATAGAAGGGGTCCTTAGCTCACAGCACATAGGAGCCCTGCTAAAGAGGTCTGCGATAGACATAGTCACAGCCTTCACGCACGACGTGGAGAGGGCCTTCGCCTAGGGGAAATGCGTAACTATGGTCACTATAGACGTACAGGGGGCGTTTGATGCCCTCCTAGTTAACTGACTGCTACACCGTATAAAGGCATAAGGCTGGGCTACTAAGGCTCTCTAGCTAACAAACAGTTTTCTCACAGAAAGGTGGGTAAGGGTTAGGCTAGGCAAATTGATCACCCCTACCTACCTAGTACAATGCGGCACTCCACAAGGCTCGCCACTTTTACTAGTACTATATACGCTATACTTTGCTAAACTTATAAAAGCTAGCGATAATCTACGCTTTAGATATGCTAATAACATTTGCCTCTATAGGGCAGCCTATACTCTAGAGGAGAGTAACCTTCTTGTCGCGAATAACGTTAGGGACGTTATATAGTGGGGAGACAACAACTAAGTAGCTTTCGCACCTAAAAAGATAGAAATAATACACCTTACCTACTAGAGAGGGCCCGCAGCGCCACCCTGCGTAGTTAACAACACACTAACGATCTACCTAGTTATATAGAATTAGGACTCGCCATAGTAGCTAGCACTCTAATAGCTTAAAGTCTAGTTTAACTAAAAGTTTATATTTAAGCAATATGTTGCTAAATAAGCTGCTAAGGCCTCCAAGGTGGCCCTTTATATTCGAAGCTTGGCCCGAACTACCTGCGGCCCCCCAGCGGCTTTATTGCGCAAGGCCGTCATCACCTGCATCGTCCCGCGACTACTCTATGGAGCAGAGGCGTGGTACAGGGGTCGCATGAAGCCCGCTCGCATATGACAATAGGCTTAGGCTGACGAGGTTAGCGCTAGGCTTGGAGACCATATTAATATTATCTATAAGACGCTAGCCCTCGCCGCATAAGGCGTCCTGCCTATATATAGGACTACACCTATAGCTATACTATTTAGGGATGCTAGTCTGCCCTTAGGCCTAGTTGCCCTTAAAGAGGCGAAGCTTAGGTTTGCTGTACACCTGCAAATAATAGATAACAGACACCCCCTTATTAAGCAGGCACAGACCCCACAAATCCAGCGGGGTAGAGGCGTAGAAAGCTTACAGCAACCTAGGACTATTGTTAAGCGCGTTAGCTTACTTCTTAACCTAGTCCTAAGACTAGTCCTTATAAAACCTTACTACTTGCCTAACTGTTAGACGGACCTAATAGGGGGGGTAAAGAAGAGAGAAGCGGCTAAGGCTTTTAAAGAATAGCGGGCACACCTCCTATAGGACAAAGTTATAGTTTTCTCTAACAGCTTAGAGCAGAGTCTTAAAGGGATTAAGCATGTTACGTACAGCTACGCTGTATACTAAGGCGGATAGGAAGTTGGCCTAGGCAGAGGCTTACTTAATGCACGCTCCTATATGTTTAACGCAGAAGCTGTAGGGGCATAGTAAGGGCTAGAGTATGTTATGCGCGATCTGGCCCTTTGTATGTAACAAATCTAGATATGCATTAATAGCACGTTAGTTATATAGTGCCTACAAGGGAACGCACCACCTTCTTCTTAGTAGGCCTTCCTCTAATGCTAACAGGTTATAGAGACGTTAGGCGTCTAAGTACGCTAGTCTCTAGGACATATAGGCATATAAGGAAATAAAAAGGCGGATTGCCTAGTGGACCTAGAGGCTCACAGTCTTTACCCTCTAGAACTACAAGCTGCTAAGCCTATAATTACAGGGCTACGGTTGGACGCCTAGATTAATCACTGCCTTGCGGAAATAGAATGGTGGAGATAACACAAGACAAAGCTCTCTATATAGTATAATTAGTGGGGCCTATGCTACACAAGCACAGCTGCATAAGTGGAGCTTAGCCTTAGCTATCAAATCTTAGCTAAACTCTTGTTAACTAGGACTATGCACGGTGACTATGCCTGGTATTAAGCCAGGGGTCCTAGTTTCCGACACCCCCGTGTTTCGGACAGCCCCACAACCGCGCCTCCTCATCATGCACTACAACCGAATATAAGTTCTTAAAAATTCAATTCTTCATTAATTTCAATTCTTCTTTTTGCATCATTTTTTCTGTCTTCTAATAGCTAGATATACAGAGGGCGACGTCCAAAATGCACTCGCAGACCTCGAATCTAGGGTCGCTTTGGCCACTACTGCTGCTCGGCATAGGATACCACGGAACACTCTTCGCGGCCGCTTTAATAGTGCCTAACCTCACCAGCACGCTTATAACGGTGAACAGCAGCTTACAACTGTTCAAGAAGAGCATCTAGAGCACTAGATTCTCTAGCAGGAGGCCCTTAGTTACGCGCCAACGCATGCGCAAGTGCAAGCTATCGCAACTGGCGTGCTTAAGCAAGAGGGTGACCACAGGAACCTAGGAAGGAAGTGGTCTAATCACTTTTTGCGGCGCCACCCGGCCATTAAGACAAAGTTAGGCCGCCAGACTAACTAGGAACGCATAAATGCAGCTACTCCAGATAATATCAGGCACTTGTTCGACCTGTACGGGACCGTGAGCTGGATTCCCCCCCGACGGAGGTACAACGCCGACGAGGGCGGCATTATGGAAGGCCAGGGTATTAATGGGCTTGTCATCGGCTCCTCGCAGGAAAATCCGAACTCTGTACTAGTTAAGACAGTAAATGCCCATACTTAGACCTCTGTAATAGAGTGTATCTCCGCGCTTAGTGTCGCTCTAGACCCCCTTATTATCTTTAAGGCCAAAAGCATCTAGAAGCAGTGGTTTAAGCGGGAGTTTTTGGCTTAACATCCTAGCTAGCATGTTACCTTCTTGTAAAATAGATAGACAAGCAACGAAATTGCTGTTAAGTGGCTGGAGAAGGTGTTCTTGCCCCAGACTAAGCCTAACAATCCATCCAAGGCACGGTTGCTTATTGTCGACAGTTATAGCAGTCATACCTCAGACGAATTTATAACTACATATTACCTAAATAATATTTACTTGCTCTTTTTGCCTACCCATACTTCACATATACTCCAGCCTTTAGATCTTAGTTATTTCTTAAGTCTAAAGGCAGCGTATCGGCGGTTCCTCGGCGAGCATACAGCTCTGACAGATGCAACGAAGGTTAGGAAGGCCAGATTTCTTGAATTTTATGCAGAAGCGCGTAAAATCGGTCTTCGAGAGCAGTGCGTACGAGCTGGGTGGAAGGCGACAGGGCTGTATCCTAAGAGCGTGGACAAGCCCTTGGGTTCTCGGTGGGTCGTAGTGCGCCAACGGCCGTTGACACCCCCCTCTTCTACCATAGATATCAGGACGCTAAAACGCGGTGGCGACATTATGAAGCTATTTTCTAGGAAGAACAGCTCTCCAGCTACACGACGATATATTCGGCTTGCTGCCACATCGCTGGACCGTATCGCAATAGAGGTCTCTATAAAGGATCGTAAGATTGCTTCCTTGCGCGAGCAGGTTGAGCAAGTAAATCCGCCAAAACGCCGCAAAGTCGCAATTAATCCAAACAATTGCTTCGCGAGTCTTGCAGAAGTTCTTTCTTAGACTAATTAGGAGCCCTTTTAACGTGTTCGCAAGGCGAGAAGCCTAACGCAGGAGGTAGAGGAGAGTTGCTCTGAGGAGGAAGCGGAGCAGGCATTAGTTCGACGTTTAGCACGGGATCGACGACTAACACAACAGTATCTTGCCCGTAATTTAAGTGTAGACGAAGAAAGCGATTAAAGCTCTTTAAATACAGTTTATTTTGTGTTTTTAGAGATTTATTTGACAAAGTTGTGAACACCTTCGTAACCAGGGTGGTGACGGCGGCGGGGCTTTGCAGGGTGTCGGAAACACGGGGCTGTCGGAAACTAGGACCCTTGGCTTATAAGAAATTTAGATATAAGGACGCAACCCTTACCTGCGTATGCAGAAAAGAAAAGGCCCCTAGCTATCTGGTCTACTGCTGGAAAGCACGAAGACGCTTTACTAGCTGGCCCTAGCGACCTAGCGGGCCTCTAACGAACGCCCGCGAGGGACAAAAGTACCTTTGGCAGCTCCTTAGCTGCCTAGAGGACTTCGCCGCCTTTCTTGAGCTAACCAGCTCTAATAGGGCTTAATTGAAGAAGCAAGTAAATATAACGTTCCCTTAGGGACAAGATCCTGCGCACATAGGCGCTAGACTAGACTTCTTACTTTACTCGCACGGAGGAGTTTAGGAGATTTAACAGGCTTTTATAGAGCAGCTATTGCACGACCCGTCTCCCCCTTACGGGGAGAGACGCGTCCCCCATGCCCCACGGGAGGCCTATGTAGATAAAGGCTCTTAGCCAAGTCTACTGGACGTAAATCAATTCTATCTATCTATCTATCTAGGTGCCCTGCACCCCGCGAAAACGCTTCGAGAGCCGCGACCGCTCAACGCCGTACTCTCGCGCAACCTGAGATATATTAGGACGTTCTCCTAGCTTCAGGGATCTCAAAGCTTCAACAGCTGCGTCAATTGGGTCCATATTGGTAGAGCTATGAGGGTTGAAAGTATAGAGATTTTTGGTGCCAACTGTGCGTTGAGTGGGGTCTGTGCGTTGAGCGGGGAAACATGGTAGTGTACGTCGGAGACTCTACCACCTCCCCTCCGAATATTCCAAGGTTGTCTTCGGCGAGTGAGTTGGTGCTCGTGTCGGTTGGTCTCGTGGGAAGTTGGCACGCGGTCTTCATGCCCTGCTTGAGACGACGCCGCTGGCGACAAATACTACGAATCTCCGCCCCGATACCAGTAGCCTTCCTGCTACAGTGCCAAGCCAAAAGTCTGTTCCCCCAACACGCTAACGCGCGTACACCAACACCAACACCCTATTTTCAACACTACATTACTCCACCAATATAAGCTCTTTTAGTGTAGAAATTTCAGAAAATCGTCGCCGCAATGCCGAATTATCTGTCCAGCAACGGGATTTAATTATCGCGAAGTGTAAGGCGGGCGCGTCATCGTGGGAGTTAGCTGAGGAGTTTAACTGTACGCGTCGCTGCATCAACAAAACACTTCAGAGATATAGAGAACAACACCACAATCAATCGCGGCCTTAATTAGGGCGTCCCTAGGCACTTAATACACATAACAAGCGTGTACTCTATTAAGAGGCACGAAAAAACCTAAGGATCGAATACCCAGCCCTCCTCCGCGAGGCCTCCCGCCGCCGCATCTCTCAAACAACTGCATATCGCGCATTGAAGGCAGAGAGCCTAACCAACTTCCAGGCAGCGCGGAAGCCCAAGATCACTCGCGCGGTGGCCCAGGAGAGGCGTCAATTCAAATAGGAATATCGCAATTAGGATTGGCGCAGATAGCCCTTTTAGTTCTTAGATAAGTGCTCTATTCAAAGACGCTCCGGCGGCACATCTACATAGGTTTTTCGCCTCCTATATAAGAAATAGAGACATGAGATGATCGAGGAGACAGTTATATCAAGATCTTGCGCGGCAATAGTGTGGGCGAGTATCTGGCTTAATCAGAGAGGGCGGGTTTGGCGGAGTCCCTTTGTCAGATATGCAGCTATCAGATAGAACAAGCGCGTTGAGGTTGGATCTGTACAATTGAGCAGGGACCACCGTGCTTGGCGCACTAGTTGAAAAGTTAGAACTAGCTGAACACAGGAGAGAAGAACACGACAGTTCATCCATCTTATCCATCAGACCCCCCCATCTCAATGAGCTCAAATAGTGCTCAAATCTGACACCCTTAGTGAGTCCCTTAGTGATCATGCCTAGGGACCTAGCAGCTCATCACAAAGGATATAGCGCATAGAGTTATATTAAAGCTCTACGCAAAGAACTCCTCTATAATTATTACGCAGGAGATATCTATATGCACAACAACGCGCCCATCCACAGGGCGCGACAGTCGCTCGATTTTTTGGCGGAACACGGCATACAACCAATCGAGTGGCCGCATTATTCCCCCAACATCAACCCCATCGAACATCTCTGGTGGTCCCTCAAGAGAGAACTCCATAAGCGTTACCCCAATATGGGCGACCTTGGCGACGGCGATAAGGACTTTGAGACCTTCTGCGCGGCGTTGAAAGATTGCTGGCGTAGGATCCCTGATTCGCTGATTCGCAAGCTTATACTTAGTATGCCGCGCTGCCTACTTGCTTTCCAGCGTGCGCGCGGGTATCAAACAAAATATTAATCAAATGATTATCTCAATATCAATTATCAACTCTCCGGGAGCGATATTGGGGGTGCCGGAGCGCTCTGCGCGACGGGGTGGTGATGATGGCGGACCTCGCTTACCCCTGCGGGGAACAGACTTTTGGCTTAGTACTGTACTCGCTCATTACTTCTGGTCTCCCGTGCAGCGCCCAATGGCTCCAAAGCAATCCGCGCACGAGGTCGCATCCTCGCTTTTGGCATCCCAAGACCTGCAGCTCCAATCCCTCGAAGTCCTGCAATCGCTTTGGGCAGGCTACGGACAAATATGCAGCATCACAGCGACGCCGAACCCAACTCTCAACTCCTCAGGCGAGACTTCCAGAACCGCTTCCACGACTACCTCCAGCGTATCCACGCCGCAAGAAGTCCAATCCTACATTTTAAAACTCATTACGCCTCCGCCGGCCAAAGCCAACGATGAGGGCCATACGCGCAAGATTCTCAGCTACCAGGTCGAGCAGTACTTTTATGCTCACCTAGTGCCCCAGCTGCCGCCCCAAATCGCTGTAGCAAGACATATAACCAGCATGAATAAACCGCAGCCAGATGGAACCGTTGCCATGGCCATGATCATTAGCGACCTCAAGCAAGAGTACCCTATCGCGGGAGAAAAGCGAGACGTCCTCAACTCCGTGCAGGTTAACGCTGCGCTCAATTGGCTCTCCGGCTTCCACGGCTTCTGGTGGCCGCGTGTTAATGATATGGATCGCAAAGCACTTGTTCGCCCGCCACTACAGGAAGTCACAACGGATGGTGAGGATGCCAGAAATAAGACGGTATGGTTGAATGGGGGGTATACATACCTGGAGACACGAAAGACCGAATACGCAAGCCTTGCCGCCAACCATGAGTCGGAGTGGTGCGCGCTGACCGACTGGGAGACGGACGCGTTTTCGATATCTGAGTTGGTTGCGCATCTGCTGGCGCCGAGACATAATGGTTGGAGCCCAATGGAAGGCTATATGACGCTGATCCATGGCGATGTAAAAAGTGAGAATCTGTTCACGAGTAGAACTGGAGACGTGGCTGCGTTCTACGACTTCCAGTACACAGGGTTGGGCTTGGGTGTATGTGATCTCGCAAAGCTTTTTACTTGCTCGGTGCCATTGCATCTTGTTGTCGAGATCCGACCTATCCCGCGAGAATTGGCGATGCAGGCCGGCGAGAGAGAATTACTGATGCGGTATTGGACAAGGCTAAGGGAAGCGTCGGGGAATGAGTATGAATGGGATATATTTGTCGTACATTGGGAAATGGCGTTGGTAGATTGGTTGCGCTTCCAGGCTAGCTGGGGCTTTTGGGGAAATACAGAGTGGTTGGAAGCAAGAGTACGGTCTATTTTGAAGAGTCGGAAGTGGAAGGACGCTATAGCAGGGAATGCATCGATAGGTGGTATTTGGGACAAGGACGGTCTCGACTAGAAGATGAATAGAAGAAAAGTTGGTAACAACATCGATGATTACATCAAAATGTTGGTGGTCTATGTAGTAGTTGTAGTGTGTGCTGAGGAAATGGAAATTGAGCTGGAATGGAGAGAAGATGCAACTTGAACATCTTCTCGAACTATATACGTGCGTATAGACCGTCAGATGTAGCGTGGGACGACCTTTGGCTGCGCCGCGGAAGCATAGCTGACTTGAATCCTTCGCCGTCACTGTATCACGAGCGTTGTTTGCGTGATAAGTTTGCCTGATTTATCGTAAGACGGGCGAAAGATACGCTAGTCTCCGAGAGGAAATGGACATGGCGCAGACGGCGGGTGTAGAGCGGAGCGGTCTGGATGCTTATCTTGTAACGCGCATGAGATCAGGTGGTACCTCCATTGGAATGGAACATGATCAACCAAACACGTCGCTTCCCAATATGCTTCCATGGCTGAATGGGTCCCCGACGCTGGAGGGCGGCATCGCAGTGAGCCTCCGAATTCGGTACAGCAAGCACTCAACGGAACCGATATGTGCTAGCCGATCGGTAGCATATGCGAACCGAAGGGATCGGAAAACAAAAACGTGGAGGCAAACGTGGGGGGAAGTACTGGGGCGTGCTGTACTACAGGGAGACTGCTGGGATACACTCTTACACTCTTTCAATAGACCCAGCTACTTAGATACTTACCTTATCAACCCCAGCTTTAACTATTCTCCCATGCTCCATATTCCCCCTATCCGGACATCACCCATCCATGCCGCCATTCGTCACAGAAGCGCATAACATAATTCCAATGTGAGTAGCGTGCTTATTTTGCGCAGAACGAGAACCTGCCATCAGGCCTTTATTTCGCATGTTGGTTATTGTGTAGACCAGGACAAACTATCAAGCGATTTTGTGTAGAATACGACGTTCTCGAAGAAATTGAAAAGCGTAGGTATTATATCGAGCTGGATTTTCTGTTTAGTATATATGCATGTACACATACATAGCCACAAGCATTCTTCAGCAATTTCCAGCTTGCGCTTACGTCCTCCTGTGTGCAGTCAGCCCTCGTCACTGCATCCGCTCTCCACTCTTCCCGATAAATAGTTTCTATTTGTTTTGCTCGGGAGACCTTGGATTCGCTTCTCAAGATATCCTCGAAACGCTACCTAGCACCGACAACACACATCCAAAGTACCCATCAAACCAACCCTCGATTCCACCCATCTACCCTCCCTTTTCCGCACCCAAGAATCCCTTCTCCTCGCCGCCCTACAACATGCCCTTCCCACCAACATACTTCCCCGCCGGCCCCTCAAGATGCGCATCCAACACGGCCGTCGTCCCACCCACCACGCTCTTCACCGCCTCAGGCAACAACCTCGCCAACTCCTCCGCGGTACTCGCATGCGCCGCCCAAATCTCACCCCCCGCCGCCGCCTTCGCAATCCCTGAGTAATCCGGCGTCGGCGCAAACGAAATATTCAACGCCTCGTTATCCACCTTGGCTCCCTCGCCATCCGGATGCACAAGCAGCATGCTCTTCCGCGGGGCATTCCATCCCTTGTTGTTCAGCACAATGGTGAGCACGGGGATGTTGTAGCGCCGCGAGATCCAGTATACGGAGCCCGGCACGCTGAAGAGATAGGTGCCGTCGCCGACGATTTGGCACACGAAGCGCGGGTTGCCGGAGAAGTCGGTTGCGAGTTTGATGCCGAGGGCGCCGCCGCCGGACCAGCCGAGGCCGCCTCCGCCGCAGTTGATCCAGGAGCCTGGGAGCGTGGGCTGGACTTGGTCCGAGACGAAGCCGGCGTTGGTGACTGCTTCGACGGCCCAGATGGTGTCCTGGGGGCAGAACTTTCGGACTTGCTGGATGAGATAGGGTGTGCCAAAGTGTCCGTTTTCGTCGACCCGTGCTTCGGCGGCGATGGAGTCAAGTTTCTGTTTGTGTGACGCTTGCAGAGCTGTCCAGCGGTTGGAAAAGACGGTACTTGAGAGGCTCTGTTGGTGGTTTGCGAGGAGGCAGGTGTTCAGCTGGGAAAGAGCGGTATAGGAGTGTGCGCGGTAGCGGTGGAGTGCTTTGAGGTAGAATACGGGCATTTGTTGCTTCAGCGGATCGACGTCGATGTGGAAGATTTTCGCACCGTCTTTGGGGTGGCATTGCGTGTTGATCCAGGGGACGTCGCAGTCGAGGACCAGGATGACGTCGGCCGTTCTGATGCTCGCGTCATTGCCGTATCGCAACCCAAGCCAGCCAGGATGGTTTGCTGAGAGAGGTTAGTGATGCGGTGCTATGGAGTTCCCTGCACATACCGGGAAAGCACATGTCGCTGCCGCCGGTGTCGAGCACCCGCAGGCCTTTTACGTTGTCTGCCAGCTTCACGAGCTCGCGCACTGCATCGTGGTTCCTCCCCGAGTAGCCGGTGACGACGAGGGGTTGTTCCGCGTGGACAAGGGCTGCTGCGATGGTTTCGACGCCCTTGGCAGGCAAGCCCGCAGGCTCGACGGGCCGCCAGTATTGCTGCTCGAGCTCGTAGGGCGCGAGGTCTTCCTCCATGGCCTCGCGCGCGCCGTAGAGGTACACGGGGCCCTTGGGGTCGCTCATGGCGAAAGACAGGGCGCGGTTGACCATTTGCTGCGTCCGTCAGCATGCGCCCACGATGCCCATGCTTTCCCGACGCACCTTGACATTCTTGCCCGTCTTGATCTCGCCCGTGTAGCGACAGTACTGGGCCACAATCTGCTTCTGGTCGGGCACGTCCTGCAGCCAATGTATGTACTCGGTCCGGCTCCCGCGCGCCTCGCCGTCGAGCGTGATGGGTGACAGGCCCGCGAAGATGAGCACCGGCGCGCGCCCGACCGAGGCGTTGTGGACGGCGGCGCCGAGGCCCTGGGTGCCCACGTCGACGTGGACGACGACACACTGCGGCTCGCCCGTCAAGCGCGCGTAGCCGTCGGCCATGGAGAGGGCCACCATCTGCGCGCCCATCAGCCATGGCGCCCAAGAGGGCCGAGGGAGAGGGGGGGCGCACCTCGTTCGGACACGTGATGATGCGCGGGAAGTGGCCCTTTTTCTCATGCTGGCCCTTGACCATGGCCTCGATGATGCTAGGGTGGTCGGAGCCCAGGTTCACGAAGCAGTGCGTGACGCCCGCCGCCCAGAGGGCCTCGAAGAAGGCAAACGATGCCGTGTACCTGCGCCGCTGTCAGTGGGCACGCTCGCGCGGGGAGGCCATGCATGTCCACCTACACCATGCTGGCTGCGTTTTGCTCTCGCGACCCAGGACGCGGCATGTGCCCATCTAAGTAGGCTGCTCCGACAGGCCGCATCGAGTGCCCTCCTCGTTCTTGTCGCAGGCACCGTCTCCACCCTGGGCGCGGGGAAAGCGCATGCGATTGACCGTGTAACAGCTGGGTTGGGAATCGGCATCTGTCCCGGCACTGGGGCAGACGACATCGGACGTCTGTGGGCGGCCCTGTTCCGCGCCCAGCTTCGGTTCCACTCGCCGGCAGCCTTGCCCTCCATCACTCATTGCGCCCAGGACGAGACAGCACAGCAGCACAGCGACCGGCGCAGACAAGACATCCAGAAGGCCTTCGCAGCTTTCGAGTCGCATCTCAGTCTTTCTGTTCCCAAAAGTGTCGCTGGCAAGAAGAAGGCCGATAAGAACGCGAAAGCTAGCATCGACCTAGCCAATCTTGTCGAAGCCGAGGGTCTTGCGGATTACTATGTGAAAGCATACCACGTTGCGGCTGTTAGCCACGCCAGGATCAAGAAATGGAAGCCAGCGACACTATGGGCGAACAAAGGGTATGAGACGAGTTTGATGGCGGATTCCAAGTCAGCGACTACCATGGAACTGCAAGCCTTGACGAGCCGTTTTATTTCGAATTGGAACGACGAGTTGAGAAATACGGCAATGCGATAGGATCGAAGCTTTTGCAAGCATTCCACGAGAAAAGCATATTTTGTGGATTAGGAGGGATAGACCACAGAATGGAGAAACGGGGGCATGAGGGACTTATCGAGTGATCTGGGCCGACTCCGATCCACATCTGATCAGCGCCAGACATATTCGAAACAGGCCTTTCACACAACTTTCTGCTGGCAAATGCCCCACAGTAGTCAAGGGTTTAGTCATTTAATCAGGGGTTGCCCCAGGAGAAATACTGTACATGTCACCAGAACATACACTAGTGTACATGCTGTACTAGTCTACCCAAAGAGTGCGACCGCTTTACCGCTGATTACCCAGAATGCCAAAAATCAAACGTCAGACTACTGAAGTCGGCACCGTCGGAGGCTCGCTGCTCGTTTTCGGCCGACATCTTTGTTCGCTTGTTTCGCCAAAATCCCTCCTCCTAGAACTACTTCGGACATCACTTTTAGCCATGCCTCAGGGTCGGTAAGCTAGTGTCGTACATCTACACCTCCACATGAGCTTATAAGTAGCATAAAGGGTCGCCGAACATTTTCAGAAACGCAATCTGGCACTTCCAAGTCTCTGTGCGCTTGTTCTACTGTGACACAATTGTCTCAACTGCTTCAATCGTTCTCCAGCCAATTCCATCCTTACAGCAGAACGTCTGTTAGCCCAGTGTCAAACGCCAGACCCAAGCAAACAACATCATGTCACGCCTCATCGACCGCGACACGCGCGTCCGCAAGAAGCCCATGCGCGTCCTCGTGCTCGGCATGTGCCGCACCGGCACCTCGTCCATGCGCCAGGCCCTCATAAAACTAGGCTACACTCCGCATCACATGGAGGTCGTCATCGGAGACGACCCTTCTCAACTCGCCTACTGGCAGGAAGCCCTCGAATGCACCTTCTTTCCAGACTCGGAGCGACAAGCCTACCTCCACGGGAAACCGGGCTACGGGCGCGCCGAATTCGACAAGCTCCTCGCCGACTACGACGCCGTTACCGACGTCCCCGGTGCGCTGTTCCCCGAGCAGCTCGTCAATGCCTACCCCGATGCCAAAGTCATCCTCACCAACAGAAACTACGACAGCTGGGAACGCAGCATGAAGGAAACTATATGGCCCATGTTCGGCAACAGGCTGGCTGCCTTTTGCCACACCTTCCATCTCGCGCCCTACCCGCTGAACCACTTCATTACCCTCGGACACACCATGTTCCAGCTGCACAACGGAAAGAACTGGGAGGGTGGGCCCGAGGCCCGCGCGGCGTACGAGCGGCATTACGAGAAGGTACGGAGTCTGGTGCCCAAGGAGAATTTGCTCGAGTTTGGGCCAGAGTATAGGTGGGAGCCGTTGTGTGCGTTTTTGGGAAAGGAGGTCCCCAAGGAGAAGTATCCGTGGGCGAATGATGGCAAGGTTATGAAGAAGAGGGTGGATGGCGTGTATTTTACGCTGGCGACGCATGTGGTGGCTTGGATGGCGGTGCCGGTGGGGGTCGCGTGGGCGGTGTATCGGTGGCGGAGTGCGATTTCGGGGTTGGCTAAGTCGACGTGGGGGCGTGCGTGAGGGGATGTCGTTGGGGGTGGTCTGGGTAATTGCCTGAGTTGAAGCTCGCTAACATTCTCTCACGGCGGTCATATACTCACGGCATGACAGCGAAGCCGGGTCGTCAAAAAGTAAAAACAATAAAGAAAAGGTCTTGATCAATGACTCTCGATGAGAGTACCTCTCTTGGTGAGTAGCGACTAGCATGCAAGGATGAAACCCCGCATGTAAATGCTGCAAAGGCTAAGCTAGACAAGGACTTTACAGTGAAGGATACCAGGATTGCGAAAGATAGCAATACTTCTTCGAAAGGAACAGCCATGACGATATTTATTCTTCCATCTCTTTCGAGGCCGAATACAACACATAGTATTGAGATGAAGTGTTTCCGATGCACATAAGAAGCGCTAGTCCGAAACGTGCTGTTTCGCCTAGTATCAAGCATTGTGTATGAACAACACCTTTCACGAGCTCAGAATAGCAATGGTACATAATGTATTGCCTTCATATGTAACCGAATCTACTCATATATATTTCCCTCTTAGATCCCCTCTACCTACTCAGCACCATCTGACCATCTACAACTTGCGCAAAATACTGTGGCGCGATGGCACCCACATCGACCAACAGCGTCCAACCAGCCATTATTGTCACCGACCTCCCAGCCCTGAATATGCGGCAGGAGGCTGGCCCTAACCCACCCAAGGCAGGCCCTCTGGCAGGGTTCACCTACCCTCTTCTAAACCACACACGTACGCGCGAGCACTCCGATTCTGCGATAAGGACGACAATCCATGTCACGTTGACACGCACAATACCCTCGCTACCCACACTCTCTGCTCCCACGCGCACACACACACCTCAAGAATCCACTTCCCACTCCCAGCCCATTGTGCAATCAACCCCAAAGCGCACACTTTCACGGCAGCCCACGTCCTCCATCCCACCACCCTCGTCCTCGCAACCAGCTCCAAACGTCCCAACAACAGCATCATCGCCCGCCGTTTCCGAATCCTCCGCCGAGTCCAAAGCGCACAACGGCACCACCATCGCAATGCTAGTTTTCGGCATACTAGCCTTCCTAGCCCTACTAGTATGTCTCTATCTCAGCTGCATCCGCCCCATCTCCCGCAAGCGAAAATCTCGAGCTTCCGCTCTCCCACAAGTCCACGTAGATCCACGCGCCCCACACCTAGACACCCCCGCCATGAGCAAACCCATAGACCTAGAGAAAGCAATCAGCAGCGTAGGAGGCCAAGAGCGGCCCCTGCGTTCCAGCCTACTGCTCTACAAAGCACCAAAGGTATTTCGCGAAGCTGAAACCACGCCTTTGCGGGCTTCGGGGAAGAGTCGAGAGCCTTCGCTGGGGAGCAGGTCGCCGGAGGAGAGTCCGATTTTTAGGCCTCCTTATCCTACAGGTGATATTGATAGCGTGTATGGAAGTGCTGGAGGCGCTGAGATGCTGCACTTATATGAGAAGGCTTACGTGGGTCCCGGTAGTGGGGAGGGTAGTAGGTCGGTCATTGGATCGGTGAGGCCGCAGATGCGTGAGCCGTCGCCGGGTATGGCGCGGGTGACGAGGCCGGATATTTGGCGGACGAGTCTGTCTGCGGATATTGTCAAGGATGGGCATGGGGACGGTGGGCAAGGGGGGGTTTTGAGAATGTTGATCTTGGGAAATGATTTTGATATACTTGGTAGTTGGTTGATCATGGTAGAATGAGAAGTAGAATGAAGTAGTATTCTTTGCGCGATTCGGTTTTCATGTATTTTCCTGATTTTGTATGTGCACGCAGACTTTCTGCCAGACTGGGCCGTTTGGGAATCTTCATGGTCCCACAGAATTATTGTTATCGACTTATATATTATGTACAGGCCATGACTTACTTCCTCGTGAAATATGCCGCCGACGATATTCAATGTTCACTCAAGCACTTAGGGTTCGCCTCTCCGGCTCGTCCAGACTCCCAATCACCAATTTACCGTCGTTCGTTGGGCCAATACCCCAGCGAGCGTCCTTCCAATTGTTATTTGCCGACGTCTCCGCCACCCTCCGTATTCCGCCTTCCTTCAACCTCGCCGCATGATCCAGCAGAGAGCTCCCATCCAGCAATGCCGCATACGTGACCAGCCCAGCCTGCTCCTCCATTAAAATCGTAGGATGCGTATAAACATGCCCAATTCCAACAGGAAGCACGCAAAGGCTAATCACAAGAATAATAATAATGACATAGGCAACCCAGTACACGGTGAACAGGCATTGAGTGAATTGCGCCATTTCTCCGGTAGTTGTTTCGGGCTGTATGAGTGGGATGAATGCGTGATGTGCGACTGCGGTTAGATAACTGGGCGAGAAGATTTTGGGTATGGCTTGTTCAAGCGTGGTGGGGGAGAGGTACTGGTCTGCGCTGAGTTGCTGTGCTTTGTAGAGGACGAGGGTGCCGAATGTGGAGGTGGACCAGATGGTTTGCTCGTTGAAGGTGGTGGGTGAGAGGATGCTCTGCTCGAAGACTCGCCACAGGGTTGGGCGCGTGTCGTCGTACCCCTTTACGCGGAACGATCCGATGGTTGGTGGGGACGGCGTCGAAGAGTTACTCGGTGTGGTCACGGTGTCGAGGCTCCCGTTCGTGATGCGGTAGTTTATAACGCAGGATAGGACTGTTAGGTTGTCGACGCTATTCGGCGAGCTGCTCGAATAGGTGGCCGCAGTGAAGACGAGTCGACTGTACCAGGCAGACGCTGAGTAACTCGCTTCGGAGCTGGTTTTAAAATATACCGCCTGCAATTCGGAGACGTTGAAGTTCTGCTCAATGTCGCAGCCGCGGTCTGTGGCTGTTATAGAGAGCTTTGGGTCGTCGAAATCTAATTCGATGTCTGAATTGGAGAGGGCACTGCAATTCAAGTAGGCCGAGTACGCCGTCGTGCTTGCTGTGACGTTTGAATCCGCGCCAACGGAGCCTTGCACAAAGTAGGGCTGGAAAGCGTACTCTCCATCTGTCCATGGTAATTGCTTTCCATTGTGCACGTTGATGGCGGACACAGCGTCGAAGATGGGAATCCAGTCAATTTCAGAGTCGATCGCAGAAGCGTCAAACATAGTTTTGAAAAGCATAGGGACGGCCGTTGCGACGGGAATAAAATAAGGGAATAAAAGCCCAACACGACCGTCGATTTAGACTCGGTCTTCGTGCTCGTTTCGAACATTCCTGGGAAATCACATCTACCCACCATGTAACTGATAATCCTTTTGCCGTCACAAACGCACAATCCTCACTCGTACCATCGATGTGCGTGGGGACCATTTCCACCTTCCCAAACTGCGACTCGGCCAACACCATCATAGCCCGCTGTAACACATTGACAGAACAGCCAGACCTTATCAGCTGCATGTGTAACCAGCAGTTCATCGATTCATGGGTTGGGTAAGGCCACAAATTCCTCTATCACCATAATGTTCTTACTCAAACCAACTTCCATATGTAGCTGTGAATCCGTAGAGCTTTCCATATCAGCGTTATACCGTGTACCGAGAGTGCGCGAAGTCTTCTTTCACATAGCTGTGAATCCGAATTCCGTCAATGCGCCCTCGGCCCCTCTTTTGACTCCGATTTCGGCGCCCTCCATGTGGAATGGCATAAAAAATGCGATAAGCATCTCTCAGCATCCATCACGACTCCACCGCTCGTGGAACCAACTGCTACACTTGAACAAGGCGTCTGCGAGTCCATCATCGAGAGTTGCGACAGGTACAGCAAAAGCAGGGCATCGTGTACTTCCTCGCTGACTGAAGGTCCGGAGCTGACGAGCTGTCGGCACGAAAAGACGCTGCTCCAGGCAAGTGTGTGTAAAATTGACCAGGAGACATGCTTGAGGTCGAAGGCGGATATTAAAAATCTTTGGGAGTACAAGAATTGCCCTGGTGCAAGCACGATCTTCTTGAATGGCGCTGAGGTATGTAGCTTCATATTACTTACAAATACTGAGGAAGACTAACGTAGAGGATTGAAATGGTCGATTACGGACGATGCAACTCAAAGCGTGACGAGGAGCGCCATTAGCTTTTCTCCGGTGACCGGTCCTCTGGTATCACCGATTTTTGGGTCGAAAACGACTACACAAAGTAGCAGTGGCCAGTCAGGGGTCGGAATTGGCAAGAAGGGTTCGATATACGGTTTCATTTGTTATGCTGTAGGCATGGGTTTGTTTCTCCATTAAAGCAACAGAACCTCTTGGAAGGATTACTATAAGTCTCCGGATTGAACAATGAAGTTGTATCATGGAAACCTTGCTGAATAAAATGGTTGTTTCCACCCTGTCAATCCTGTATTTCGAATCGTTAGTTGTACTTATCTCTCTGATTACCTAGGACGTTTCGTCAGTATGCAATGATTGCACTGCTTGATGACTAGTTTGGCTTCTTGTCGTTCTCAGATTGCATCATAACAACATTGTGAAAATGTCCACACATCGCATTGTGCATCGTCACGCACAATGCACCAGCCTTTTACAATGCTCCAAAGACAACGCCTTTCAAATAAATAACCCCATACCTCACCTCATCACCTACCAGATAAGCAAACAATACCTCAACTAAACATCCTCGACCGAGACCAAGCAACACTTCATACTTCCTCTCGACCGAACCTATCAAGATGGCGGGTAATCGTACTGTCATTATCACTGTGACAAATTACACCACCATCCCGTACCCGACACTCGTTCCTACCCTTTCAGCTTCGAAGTCGTTCTCGTCTTCGGTTTTGAAGACAATTTCTAGCTCAGTTCGGAAGACTTTGTCAACATCAGCTTTGAAGACGCAGACCGTATCTGCTTCGGCTTCGGCTTCGTCTTCGCTCGCACGAGTCTCGAGCCGCAGCCTGCTAGCCAGTACTTCCAGCTCAACAGTCAGTGCTTCCAGCTCGGTAGCTACTGCATCTAGCTCAGTAGCCAGTGCGCCAAGAACAATCATGTCTGGGCTTGGTGAGACACTCCCCCCTCTGCCATCCGGATGGCCGGCTCCCACAGCGGCTGAAGCAACCCAGCATACCAAGTCTGCCAACAACACGCTCCCCATCCTCATGATGGTCTGGCTCATCTTATTCGCTCTCTTCTTCCTCGGTGCTTTAATTTACTTCGCATGGCGCCTCGCTAGAGGCCACTGCCGAGATTGCAACGAGAAAGATGAGCAGATCAAGAGGATCTTGCAAGGACAGCCTATGATGCAGCCAGATCCGATTAAGACAAGGACGGTGAGGGATAGAGATACCTACATCCAGCAGACAGAGACTCAACCTAACCACACTGAGTACGGCGCCAACAACTCAAAGTGGTCCGCCACTACTGCTGCTTCAACCGTGCTGACGCGGGAGCGCCCACCGTCCTCCATTCGTCGCCACCAACAATCGTTCGACGAGAACCGCGATTCGGCCTTGTCGTACCTCGAAGGCCATCGCGTGCCAGATGTCGAAGCGCAAAGCAGCGAATTCCAAAGCATCAAGCCGACCTTTTCAGGGAGGGTCCAATGGCTAGAGCCCAACTACGGCGCGGGCAAAGATGTGAAGCGCCACCACGATGGGAAGGACTGGAAAGACAGGCTGAAAAACTTTGTTGGGCTTCAAGCTCAAAATACGCAGCTTCCGCCTCCACCGCCTCCTCCACCGCAAGCCTACCAACCTGTTAACGCGCCACGTCCACGGTCGAGCGTGTACTCCCAAGCACACCTGTCAGACAACCCCTACAGTCACAATGCCGACCACGTGGCCACGCCAAAAGGCGCTTACTTCTCCGACACGCAAGGCGCGAAGAGCGCTGCAAATCCGAAAAGCTACCTGCAGCCATATCCAGTGGACATGGAGCAGATCGAGTCAAACCAGCTAGCTCAAGACTACCGGAATGCGCTGTACAACGTCGGCTTGCATGACAAGCCTGATCGTGAGGAGGACCAACAAGAGGTAGAGCGGGTGGGGGAGCGGATTAGAAACAAGCGGCGGACTGGGGGGTATGGGGGGTTGATGCCCATTGTCTCATTTAATGCGAACCCGCGGGTGCAGCGGCCGCGGTTCACTTTCGACTCTACCTCACCTACTTCGCCGGAGCCTGTTAAGACTGAAACGAAAAACAAGTGGTGGTGAATGGATAAATATAGCAGCATATTGGATCCTACCCTTTTTAGATTTGTTGTGAGAATATTAGTATGATTTTCCTATTAGTGATCCGCAAACGAGTGTTCGAACATGAAAAGACGGTTTATGCCCAACTCGTCCAATTGTATACCGTGACTACCGAAGTCCGATTCTGGCAATCCCCACAACGCCGTCTACTCCCTCACTCCGCTATTCTAGATTGCCAATAGCCTGCCTCCACTGATCTGGTTCTTAATAACAACCTCCTTTGAAGGGCTCTTTGAAGCGCATCTGAGGAACATTTCCATGCTTCATCTCGACGTAGAAAATCCAACCCTTGTCGTGTGCCTCAATGAGATCGATATCGTCGAGTGTGTGCCCGTTCACGCTCACGTAATGAAACGGCTTTCCGTCGTAGTCCATAAAGCCGTCCTCAAGCGCTTTTGTCTTGAACACCTTTTGTACTTTCCCAACTTCGTCCTCTTTGCCAGCCCACTTGGCCACGTCGATTTCCTCAGAGACCCACTCCCCGGCCACGCCGAAGGTCCGTACACCGCAGCGCTTGCAGAAATACCATCCGAGCTTTTCAGTAAAACAGCGGTACACTCCCACCTCTTCAACGTTGGTCGGTGAGGTCAAAATGAAGTCTTCTGCGAGGTTGCTGGGACGGCAGTGGAACATTCCCATCTGATGAAAATTATCCTCCGCGCAGAATACAAGCAAATAGATATCTAGAGCGACATACCTTGTGACATGTGCTGCAACTGCACTTGTAGAATCGCGTGCCTGTTCTTCCTTTAGCTGAGGAACCGTGTCTAGGCGGGACCATGCGTACCATCAAAGCCCACCTCCTCCGTGATGGGAGGGGTTGTCAGGCGAATCTGATATTTGACAGACCCACAATGGCATGAGCCAGAATAGGCTTGCGTAGACATTTTGCGACAGGTGTGGAGAGTGTGATTCTCAAGATTCGGTCGTTGCTAAGCTTAGGATGTCGTGGTCGGAGGGGTCGGCGGCAGGCTTTTATGCATGTACCATCCAACCCCGGGCAGGAGGAGGAGTCAGACGTCTGCGGAGAATACGAGTCGAGGCACGTGCGATGCCTGCTGCCTCAAGCCTTTCACGGGCGAGACTGCATGGCACGCAGCACGCATACTGCGCAGCACGCATTCCATACTATATACAGCTGGGGCTCGGAGAATGGCTTACTCACCTAAATTTGTATGTACAATATATATTTCAAACCTATTTGTAATTACTTACTAGGTGCGCACGCTGCCTTTTAGTGTTATCGCTATTTGTTGCTGCTATTTAGTGTTGTCGCTATCTAGTCCTTAATTTAATGCGATCTGCGCACGTATTTCAACACCACCTATTATTATTAGCGGCACTATATAATTGTATAGTAAGTATCTAGCCAGATAATAATAATGTTATTTTACGTGCAAATCCCACCTAGCAAGGTATCTCCAAGATCTAACTGTATATAGTTAGGGATGCGTGCCATGTAGTCTCGCCCCCTTTCACAGTGTTATCGTTTCCCGCTTGGCCCCTCCACCGACAAAAACATGTTGGTTGTAACGCTGGTCCAATCCGGTCCGCTCCACGGCAAGGATCCACCACCACCACTCGACCAGTGGTGACGCCACCCGAGCACCCGAGCACGTGAGCAGGCGACAGCCCTGGAGTGGACGCGTCGTGCGCGGCCGGGAGTAGCGAACCCGCGTCCTGTTGTGGAATTGTTGACGCATCCATGGAAGCTCTGACAACCCGACGTCTCTCCCAAAAGCACAAAATATTCCTGGTTTTGGGCTTTGGGGGATGCGTTTTTTCAACGCCGGGTGGCGTCCATCGGGGAACAGTGGTGTAGCGCTGACCAGCTTCTGTACGCCGCACAGCCTATAATTTGAACGGAAGTCGGAACTTGCTGGCTTGTAGCGTGGCGCTCCAATGCATGCTGATGATGTGAAAGTCGTATTCGCGAACCGTGTGTTGGAGAATGCGAGCGCTTGGGCTTCACGCATCCGCCGCGTACTCGCTGGGTAGTAGGGTGGGCATCTTTATTACGCGCCGTCTCCTACGGTGGGGGCTTTGGCGGGCACGAATAGGAAAAATCCGCTCAAATGAGGAGCGCTTCGTCTGCGACTGGGCACAGTAAGCTGGGGTGAAAGGAATGGACGAGTCGAGGTCCACGTCTTCACGAGAACGCGCGCATGGTCTAGCTAAATCCAGCAAGGCCGGGAAAGCCGCGCACCGACGCCACGCCGACCCTGGGCTTGCTCGTCGCGAAACAAAGCCAACAACCATCATGTCCCTATACAACGCCATCGCGATACCGTTGTCGGTGGTAAGCTGTATATGGATACCCTGTACCCTTCTTTGTTGCATACCATGGGTCCAGAAACAGTGAGTCCAGTGTGTGCTAGGCGCCAGTTGCCGCTGACAAAGGCTAGGATGCTGTACTTGCATTGGGTGACGATGTTCCCAGGGAAGTGGCTAACTCAGCCTGAAAGAGCTGGCTATCTCAGTATGTGGCATATCCGCGCTCGCGAGAATGCGCTCTGATGAGAGCAGAGAATCAGGTCGCGCCATTCCGAATCCCGACCAAGGACGGGGAAACGTTGTTCGCGTGGCTTGTCGCACCGCTGGGCTTGTATTCCCGATATGCGCAGGAATTCATTGATGAAGAGCCAGAGCAAGACGATATAGAACAGAGGCTGGTGTTCAAGTTACTCAAAGAGGACCCAGAGGTGCGACTGCTGATATATTTCCACGGGAACACCGGAACCGTTGCGCAAGGTCGAAGAACAGAGGAGTACCGAATGTACAGCTCTGGCGGTTCCGATAAAATATTCGTCTTGACATTTGACTACCGGGGCTTCGGCGAATCGACCGGTACGCCGTCAGAGCCAGGCCTCTTGAGCGATGCTAAAGCCGTGGTCGAATGGGCCCTCGGAACTGCTGGCATTGCATCAGACCGCATAGTCTTTCTTGGACATTCTCTGGGAACGGCAGTCGCAACAGGTATAATGCACGATTATGCCAATTTCGACACTCCGATCGAATTCGCTGGGCTCATCCTCTGCGCGGCCTTCACGAATACCGGCAATGCCTTCTCCTGCTACGCCATCGCGGACCTTATACCCGTGAGTTACCCCACGGCCCATCTCTGCGCGCAGTTCGCTCACCGCATACTCACGGTGTAGGTACTAGCTCCCATGCGGCTTATCCCACCTTTGCAAACCTGGTTCCGGCGGCGTTTCCGGGACACCTGGCGAACCGACCAGAGGCTTGCCTCTCTTGCGAAGCAGTAAGTTACCCTGGGTATCTAATACAAAAACGCAGGTACTCATCGTATACTCAATGCAGCTGCGAGAAATTTCGGTTGGTGCTGATCCACGCCGAGAACGATGGAACGATGCCCTGGAACCAGACAGAAGAGCTATACTACTCTACTATTAAAGCTGCGGCGGATGAGTCTAACCCTGAAGTGAAGGTCGTGAATCTAGGGGAGGCGGGGATGCAGGTGGTGTGGAACAGAGACAGTGCACGGAGCATCAGCAAGCTTATTGCGAGGCACGGTGGTAAGCATTACGTCTGCTACGTATCTTGATGTAAACGCAAGAGACCGAAGGTTGCTGACAACTTGTGCGTAGACCACAATACTATGATGAAATGGGGACCTGTTTCGCTTGCGATCGTCAAGGCGTTTGCCTCACCAACGTCCACGGCACGCGCATAGCCGAAACACATCATCAATAACCTACCCCGCGGGCGCTTTATGACGCCGCGCTAGGTACTATTGCGTAAGCCAAGATTGTCAAAGTCTTGGGGTGGGCTACTTAGGCTACGCTGCTAAGGACCAGTTTTGTCGGTGAAGAGGAAGGCCGAGCTAATTCCAATGTCTTGAAGCGTGGCATTGTGGGCGAGTTCTCAGCACACGTCACGTGTAGTTGGTACTTCACACAAAGCAGGGCACATGCGCACTCCGCTTCACGGAAAAATAAGCCACAGGTCTGTTTTAAGGATTTAAAAAGTCACCTCTTTGTTGTCAGACCACCCAACAAACTTTTCCTCGCCTCCAGTGATGCACCTTTCTCTTGCTTGACCTTTATTAACATCAACCTGTTACCAACTCACTGCGTCGAACGAAGAGATCATACTGCCGGTAGCTATTCAGAAACCTTTCAACATCCCAGAACAAGCAAATCTATTCCTCAGCACGTTGCCAACACAGCCATGCCTGCGCTCGACTACAAGCCCGACCACCTCTTGGCGGCCTGTGCCACCTTCGGATCTTTCAGAATCGCGATCGATCGAAACAACAGAAATCGTACTGATCGTCTTCCTCGCTATCGTTCCCGTGTTTATCGTCGCTGGCGTCGTAATATGGGCTCTAGGCTGCTACGGCCGCCGTGGGCGCAAGAACAAAGGGCCGCGGAAGCGAGCGCAGTCGCAATCAGACAATGAGACCACCACCAGCACCACCAACGATAGCATATACTCGGAGAAGAGCTACGATATACCACTGCCGGCACCGAGTCGGCCCTCGCTGGCGCACACGAGACCCGATTACACGTTGCAGAAACAGTATAGCGATGAGAATCCTCCGACGAGTCCGAGGGGATTTGTCTGAAGACGCCATGGGAAAGAGGCTCGTTTCGTTCTGCATGCTGTTATCTGGCCGTCACTAGGAGGTGGTTGCCATGATTAGGGATGATTTGCCGCGCACGTCGAGAGCAGCACCATGCTACTTGCCGAGGAGACGCAATACACAGGAGGCCTATGCGCGTCGAGCACTGGCGTTTTCTGCCTGGGTTACCACTGAAGAGCGCTTGCTACCACCGGCTGAGATTTACATCGTTACGGTGAAGGGCTGGACCATATTGGCAAACTTGAATGGGCGTCTTTGTGTTATTCACCCACGGGTTGCGCTTCATGTACATATTTGATTCTGGCTGCGCAAACCCTCGGTTTTGGCTCTATGGGGGTACTTGGAACCTCGCACAGGTTCTATGCTCTGGAGGCGCAACCATGTACAGTATACTTCTTTTCAGATACCATATTTTGCATGCATGCATCAAGTAAATACATTATTATATGCTCAACCCAAAAGTGGAGAGAAATGTATCTACAACCCGCCCTCACCCGATCTACTGCAAACCCAATCTCAAAACTCAGCTTTAGAGAACCTGCCCGTCCGGATACGCTCGCCATACATGCACAGCAACACTGGCACCGGGGCTCGGTCGTATAGTTCGGGCAGCGGTGCCCATTTGAGGGGTCCAAAGACGGGTATGCTAGAATGGCAATGTTGGTGACCGGGGTGGAGGATAGGAGATTGAATCAGAGTGGTGATGTGGGTGTGGCTCAAGGGCAACCAGAGGGGACCGTGCGCAGCTTACCTAACGAGCGTCTCCTCATTGGTGGCGCTAATGTCTCAACTAATAAACAGCACCGAGTCGTGCCTCAGTCGTCCATGATCCATCCGACTCCATCGCATCCATCATCGAGGACGTCGCCAGATCAATTCGATATGGCATAATCGACGGTGTCTCAGCTGATGAGGCGTTGACGCCTCTGTGTCAGCGGACGAAGGCAGCCATTTGTCAGACGCGCAGATTGCCTTCGCCTGGGGTTAGCCGGATGTGTCTATCCGCGGACCTCCGTGGACGTGGATTACTCTTTGAAGCCCGCCCTATTCCATACCTCCGCGCACCCGCGGTCTCGTTGTCCACCATGCCCAAGGAAACCCAGCACAAGTCAGGCGTGCCACGCCAGAGGCCCGTTTCCTGTCGATTCTGCAGAACGCGAAAACTTCGCTGCAGCAGAGAGTCTCCCTGCTCCAACTGTTTGTCACGCGGCATCCCCTGCGAGCTTCAGCAGCCCGTCAATAATGGACCCGCCATCGACGATGGCGACAAGGCAGAGTTGCTGGAACGGATTCGCAAGTTGGAAGCGCTCGTGGAACAGAACGCCAAATCCAACTCGCTGCCGGCTCCGGCTACCTTGCCCACCTCGAACCCTCAACCTACTTCATTGCACAGCCATGCTTTAGGAACCTTCAGTGAATTCGCAAAGCAGACTCAGAGTCGATCTGCTCCATCTCCTAGTGAGCAACTAGATCGTGATTTCGCTTGGCTCGAGAGTATCTACGACGGTACCGAGTGCGAGGTAAGTGCCCTATTTGCTCCTACTCATCATGCTCTAAAGGTCCACGTGCTAGTCCGATGCAATTCCGTCTACGAAAGTCGGATTCCGTATATGCTCATTCCAGTTGGTGGCAGAGGTCGAGCAATTCATCACCGGCACGTCCTCTTCCGATCCTTCGATTATCTTCTGGTTGCCGGAATACTCAGAAGCCCGAATCCTTCTCGACAAGTTTCTGAACGATATCGAGCACGTGCACCACATCGTACTTCGCCAGTCGCTCCCGTCTACCATAGACCGTGTCTACTCCTATTTGACTCAGCAGGGACCAGTCAAGTCGGGTGACATGATCCTATTACTCAGTATCTTCGCAGCAGCTATGCATTCATGGATACCGGAGGACTGTCGCACCAGGGGCCTTTTTGCAACCTGCGCAGAACCACATAGACGATCGGCCCTCTGGGTCAAAGCGACCGAGGATCTACTCGACATAGCCCATCGGACCACTCGAATTTCAATCGAAGGCATACAAGGAATCGTCATCATTTCATTCATTGCCGCAAGTTATAAAGGCTTCTCGAGAAGATGCTGGTTTCTAATGAACAATGCACTTCTTCTTGCGCGCGAGATAGGACTCCACTGCATTGACCACCCGTCAAATGCTGATGTTGCCAACACGGCACAAGCAGAAGTCGGGCGGAGGGTCTGGTGGTATCTTGTTGCATCTGACTGGTCAGTTGTCCAGATCATTTTCATTGGCAGTGCTAACGGCTTTTCCAGGGCGATGGCTACAAAGTTCAACGGCCTAGCTCGGGGCACGTATCAGTGTCACAAGCGCCACATGATGACGAACAAGCCTCTCAACTTAGACGATGAAGAGATTGTTGACGGCATGGCTCGAATTGGCAGACCCCTCTCCGAGCCAACCTCAATGTCGTACTTCCTACTACGAATCCGCTTGAACGAGATTTCACGCAGTATAGTGGATCGTGCCCCCCTCTTATCAGCGCTTCCTCGCGGCCCAGGATACGAAGTCGTGATGGACATCGACACCGAGATGCAACAATTGCTTAACGACATCCCAGAATTTTTTTCAATGTCGCCCACAGAGTTGAGCAGGAAATACAATTTGTCTGATGCACGTGCCGACAGCCTCTGCCGTCAAGGAAAAGACATCCGCACCCTTTTTTATGCCACGCGCTGTAAACTACATCTTCCTTACGCCCGCCGCGGCTTTACAGAGTCAGAATACGCCATTTCGCGCGACCTTTGCATCCAGTCCGCCCGTCTCGTTATCCAGACCGAATCCGAATTCCAACGCACAGGGCGCGGTATTGGAGGCATGTGCTACAAACCCTTGCTTTATAGTATGACTGTCTTCCTGGCCTGTACTGTTCTACTCATGGAGTACTGCCACCGCACACCGTCAACGGACCAGGAGAAGCAGCGCATGGAAATCTGCAATGCAATCAGTATGCTGGAAGCTGCGCGGTCAGAAAGCGAGATTGCCTCCAAGTTCTTGGATTCTATGGTCACTGTACTTCACAAGCACGGAATTACACCTCCGAAAAGGGTCGAACAACCAGTATCGACAACGTTACCGAGCAGTAGAGTCGGGTCATCATACACTAGCGGGGCAGAGAACTCGCTGCCAATGACGCCAATGAGCAACCCACAATTGGCAAATTCTACTGTTGGGGGAGAGTTGACCTGTACTGGGGGCTTTCCCGCGTTGGACGTAGGGTCGAACCTGAATGATCTGGTGAAATCACTTGACCAAGGCTTGGACGTCGGAATGATCGATTGGGACGACATTTTCCTTGGGCTGGGCGACTCTTCCGTCATGTAGAGGGTTGAATTGGGCTCGCTTTTGTCTTTCTGGCTCTTTTATGCGATATATACCACTGGCTTGGGGCAATACGGTTTTTCCTTGTTCTTTCTGTCTATACCCACTCTTCTTTCCATGTCCTCCCAGCGCGTTTACACATTGTGTCAACGCAAGTCAGATATGTTTAGAAAACAATGAGCAGCAACTATGTTTTGTCTGCACACAAATTCTCACTGGTTACCCTTTAAATACCACCCACCCACCCCCATCTCAAATCACCACCCAACGCGCAACCATGCCCGCGTTATCTATCTATCCCCTCGCCAGCCGCGACACCGTCGCCCCACCAGAATACCCCCTCGACGCTCTTTCAATCACCCTCGTCGTCCTCCCGACCATCTCCGTCTTCCTCATATGCACCCTCTACAGCCTCTGCCACCAGCGCATCCCGCCAAGCACATATTTCAAGAATACGATCAACCCCCTCGTCCTAGCCTTCACCTGGCCATACCACATCTACCGCTTACAAGTCTACATAATGAGCTTCAAACAGCAACGCGTGGAACAGTGGGGAACGGAGATGCGGACGATGCGGACGAACAATCGGGCCACGGATGGAGAAAATGCGCGGCCGTCGACGGTGCGGTCTCCCGTATCGGTTTCGTATGAGCCTTCGGTGACGGATGAGGTTCCTCCGCCTTATAGTGCGCAGGCGCAGGCGGAAGTTGCTCCGCCGTATAGCGTGCTGGCGGAGGTTGAGCCAGTGCCAGAAATCAGGACGTTGGAACCCGCGCTGCTGGAGCCGGGGTTGGGGCGTAGTTCTCATCGAGTGGAGTCTGAGTTGCCGCAGGCGCGTTAGATTGATGGGCGGAATGTGATTGGAGGTGAGAATCGGGGTATTTTGGAGCTGGGGGTGGGGAGGGAGGGTAAGGGAAGAAGTCGAAGTCTGTGGAGGTTTGGGTGTTTCTAAGGCACCCCAGGCACCACAAGACACCCCACCCCCACAGAGGTAGTAGGGTGGGAGGTAGCGGCTTTTGGGCTTCTGAGGATCCCGCTGAGATTGCCTCCTGATACCTAATACAAGATTTCTTTGCATGCATCAAGAGGAAAGAGTCTGTGCAGTGAATATTGCGCAGAATAGCATGTACAAAACTATGAATGAGTGGAATACACTCATCGAGCCGTAGCGGTAGTAAATTTATCCTGTATCCATAAGTTCGCTTCTCCGTCTTTTATTACAATGTAGCTCCTTCTTTCCACACAACACTCACGCCTGTAGTCGCTATTGTTCAAGCCAGATGTTACGCGTCTAATATAAACCTCTTACGGGTCAAGGTCGCATGAGAGATGGAAGACCTAGATACAAGTATTGAGAAGAATCACGACGCTGGTCGCGTGATGATTCTATAAGCACCATTTATGTTACGGCATAGCAATAGTAAGTTGTTCTCAAAAGTTGGGAGAAACGAAATGGGTCTTGAAATTAACGGATGTAAGAACAAGAATGCGTCTCAAAGATTAGTGGTTGCCATAATGAGAGTGAACACAAGGATTACTACCTTGGTAGGTTCAAGTGAGCACATCGGCGAGACAGCTATTCCGATACGTGCGTGCATTCCACAGCTCCTCATACAGTAATTTTGGAGGCAAGCATGAACTATTTGTACCAAGGTGGGCCCATACAGCATAGTCCTGTCAGGGCGTTGCTTTTGCGGCTTTGTGATGAACTTTCAATGCGACACATTCCCCAGCTGACCCTAATTGACGACAATCTCGTTTTCGGAATCCCAACTTTCTTCTTCACTGTCATGATAGTAACTCCCTTCGTCTTCTTCTTCATTGCCCTCATGCTCATAGTCGCTTTGGTCAAGGTCCTCGTACATGAAGTCGAAGTCAAATGTCGTGAGACCATCCAATGCGCGTTCGTGGCCCCAACGTTCCATAAGCGCTTTGCCTACGTCATCTGGGGAGGCATGTGGAGGGAGATAGTATCTGGACGGATCTGAGCTATTCTCCCGGGATTTTTCCTTTGCCAAGTTAGTATCCATGCTGAAGAGATTGAACTATATTGACTGACCTTGTCCCAATCCTCGGAAGAAAGTTGGAAGAAGTTAACTAAAGTGTTCGAGTTGCTGAGATCCTTGCGAGGAGCGAGAGTCCGTTCTTCCATCGTATCCTGATCTCCATCTCCGTATGGATCGTTTGTGTGGCTGAATGACACGTCGCTTCCGGCATGGAGAAGTTCATACACAGGATAACGCATTGCTTCGAGGATGTTCAACATGTCTCTTTCTTCCAGCCTGTTCGGGTCGAGATTGTGAGTCGGGTAACGGGTCCACAGGCGGAGGTCCACGTCCAACACGCTTTTGTGTTTGATTGAGCAAAGAGGCATCAAGTGTTCGTGCAAATCCTTTGGGGAAAAGACGTCCACAATAAGGATTAATTTACGGATGAAGTTGAAGGGTTGGAATGGGAAGCCGAAAAGACTGTTCGCAAGGAGACCTGGCAGGTATTTGGTGTGCAAAGAGAAGCAAACTTTGGAGTACACCACCTGCGCAATTTCGCAGGCCATGTCGTTCCCAACGAAGTCCGGATTCATCGCCCAGGAATTAAGCTGCCTGACGACCTCAGAATCTTTCAGATCCCCCCCCCCCCAGGTGTCGCCAATAATAATGAGTGGATCTCTTTCCCACGGCAAGGAAAAGATGAGCTGTGTATATACCATGTCTCTAATCTCGCGTGGCAGTTTCCGGGAATAGAATGACGACGCGACATCTAAACACATCGGGGCAGTGTATAGCTCCAAGACCTGTTGACCAGCGCTGTCACAACCATCAGCAAGTACGTAGGTATCTTCAGACAAGGTACTTACGATTTCCAAGCTTCGAGTTCCCTTTCCTTGGATTCCAGTCTGTCCTCCGCTGAACGACACAGCGCCCTGAGTTCATCGCTGTGTCTTGGTGGAATTTCTCTAACTTGCCGCATATATCTCGGAAGCTGCATCGTTTCGTCGATATATTTGGTAATCCGCTGTCCTTGTTCTATGGCAGTGGGGCCCAGTGATCCCACAATGGGCATTAACTCAGCGCTAACGAAGGGGACGTTCAGGCCCCTAACTCCCCCAACTTGGAGGAAGGCTGAAAGGAACCTGAGCGCTAGATTCGCACAAAGCTGAACTGGCACCTCGCACTCTTCGATGTATTCTTCTACATGTTCTCGCCAATGATCTGGGTTATCCAAGTATACAGGGCCCATGTTGTAGAAGTCGACCGCGACCTTGGACACATTTCGCGAGGCAGCTGTTAGGACCCTGCCCTCCTCGATGAACTTGAGTGCAACTGCAACGTCGCTCTCTGAAAGCATTACGAACGAATAACGACGGTGGAGGCAAATATAGGATTCGAAGGGTATGGTTTGTTTTTTTGTTGACTAAGAGATTTATAATAAAAAGAGTACAAATAATAGCAGTAATCCCTCCTGTTGGTATTGTTCTCGGGTGGAGTAAAAGATTGATTGAGTAGCTCAGGTGGGCGATCTGGCTATAAGGCAGATGCGCTATTACATAAGCGTAAACACCGACTCAGGTGCTCGTGCCAGGTGCGCCAGGGCCCCCTCCAACAGTTATGGACACAGAAAAGCGTATTGCAAGGTGGTCGAAGGGTATACAGGTGAAAAAATTGTTCAGTGGGTGAAGAACTTGTTCAGTGGCGAGAAGGCGCTTGAACTAGTCCTCATTCAGATTGGCGACCCAACGCGTGCACGGGTGGGGTCAAGCAATACCACGTGACAACACCAAAGATATCCAATCTAGCACTCATTAATCTTCATCGCGGAAGATTTCAACCTAGTTCAAGATGGCTCCTAGTTTAACTTCTATAATTCTTCTATTTAATTTCAGGCGAGCTTTCGGTATGTACGAGCCAGGCCAAGGTAATCGTACCCAATCTTCCGCGCCTTCCAGTGCCTTGCAGCGCGACATCTTATACTTTGGCTTTGGTAAAAGGCGTGCAGCACGGCATGAAGAATAAGCTATCTAAAATATGCGCCCAACTTTGTGGCGTTTGTGCAGAAGTTCATATCCGAGGCAATTTAAATAGCATGCATACATATACTCTCTAGCAGAGACCACCCCATCTGTTATCTTAATCTCGCTGATAGTGCGTCGATAGGAGATGTGTCAATGCAACGGTAAGACTTCCTTAGCCAAGCAGAATACTCCGTCTCTCAATCTGGACATAATCAAGCAAATAAAGCCCCTCCTTTCTCCACTCTTCACTCCACCTTCCCTAATTTCCCCATACTCCGCATCGACCCCAGGTCGGGCCCTGTAAAGTCCCTACATCAGAAGCGAAGCTCTTCCGAAGTTCCACTGTACCAACCCGTTCAGTTACGTCTCCAACTCTTCGAACAATCAGGCCGACCTTTTTGTGCAGCACTAGATAGTCGAAGGAATGGGGATCGATTTCATAGTCTAAAGCTTGAGCTGTGAGATTCTCTGTCATGAAGACAGGCCAGTTTATATCACGTTGATATAGACGAGTAGGCGATATTGGGAGATGGACGATAATAAAATGTCGGCAGTCTTTGAAGCGGGGAGGGAATAAACGCACTTTGAAGATCTCGGTTTTGATGCGCAGGATTGGGCTATGTGCTAGTAGCTCTTTTTCGCTCCCTTGAGCATTGTTTACATGAGAGTAGGTCAGAGGCTTCTCACAGTGATCTTCTGCAGGGACTGCATCTGGGTGATGTTTGGGGAGCGTGGAAATTACTTCCGCGGAGTTGGCCGAGTCCATTGTATACGGGAGCACATTGCTGCCATTCTGGCGCAGAGATTGTACCCAAACCTCAGCTCGAGATCTATGTTCATGAAGCTGAAAATCGGTTTGTGAGCAGACTTGTCAACAAGCAAGTAACTTGCAAGCCTTGCTTGTTAAACTTGGGTAATAACCAATTCAAGCAAGCTAAGTTCGCTTAACGTGTCCGTGCGCGTGATGCGCCACTTCGCGTGATGCGCCGCTTTTTACTAGGAAAATTAAGAAAAATATGGAAGTTTAAAGCAGTATAACTCTTTAACTACTTTTCCTTTTTAAAATCTCCCTTTATTAAAGTTATTAAGAAAGACTATGTCTATAACTTTAGAATTTTAGTTTTCTAATAATAATTAGTTTTAAGAAAAATGTCGGATCATCGGCATTGGTAGATACATTGGCTGCCCAACGATGCCCAATAGACCGCCTCGATCCTACTTCGGTCCTACTTGGACAAGAGCATGTACACCTCTGTAGCATCCACACGAAGACAAGAATCATAATCAATCTTGGAATGTAATCCGTTTTCAGTTCCTTTCCTTTCACTAGTGAGAGCCTATCTAACACTGATCAGTGATTGCTTGAGGCGATCACAGACAGCAAGGTAGAAGAGACAGACTGTCGACACCCCGACGTGAGAAATCTCGGGACAAGACATATGTGCTAAGAACAGAGCGAGGCAGAGATAACACGAAGCACTCTTAACCTCCCTCTAAGCTGCTGGTTCAGGCCGATCCGCGGACACAGAGCGCGTCAGCAATGCATACCGATTTAGTACGAGCGTCTCCAGACGACCCAATTACGTACGACCACAACAAGTGCTGGAAACGACCAACCAGCAAGACAACACCGACAACGCGTCAACACACGTCAGCACGATGGCGGACAACCAAAGCGATACAAGCGCCGCGGATGCGGTGGATGCTCAGAATCAGCTGCTCAACGAACTATCAGAGCACGGCACAAGCGAACGCGAGGAAGCTCCTTCCCTTTGGGCTAAGTTCACCGCCAAGCATCTTATGAGAGACTGTCCATACACAGTCGCGCTCGATGTCATCAACACATCTCTCTGGGATGTACCCGTACCGGCGGATGCAAACGAGACGCACACGACAACCTGGGTCGCTAAGATGGTCCACGACTACAACGTGGCAATGGTCTGGGATAATGAGCTTTTCGACGATTACAAAGTGGACTTTGAAGGATGGACAAGAGACCTGTTCCTCAAGGTTGAGCGAAATACTCTGAAGTCTCTCAAGACCGTGCTGCGAAATAGGGGAGTCTACACTGGCAACAACCGCGCTAGGGTAGTAGATTCCCTATACAAGACACTGGCCATGGAAAACCCCCCGAATGGGACCCTGCGGAGTTTCAAGCGATGAAGTTCGACCACCGGTCTAGAGCGTACGAACGCCAAAGGAACACGCAACGGATAGCCCCCGAGGCCGAACAACCACAGCAGGCTAGCCCACTAGCTGGTACACGGCAACCGCAATCGCACATGCAGCCACCGCCGTCGTGGCAGGTCTCGCAGGGCTTGCAACAAGGCGAGCAGTACGAAGCAAGACAAGGCGCTCGAAGCCAGGAGCCACAACTGGTACACCAGAGCCCTAACGGTCCGGAGTCGCCGTACATAAGCGATGCGCTTGGAGGACATCAACCTCGACAACAGTGGGCACAAGGCGACCGATCACAACAATGGCGACCCCAAACTCACACACGACCACCAGCGACCGCGTATCGCGAAATCACGCCATTTCCGCAGCAGCCGACAATTGGCATACCCGACAGACCGCCTGAACTTCCCACGACCCGTACAAGACGCTGCCACCACGATGGTCACGCAACGACAGGCTTAACGCCAGCACGATCACGCAATTCTCAAAGATCTGGGACAACAGCAAGAAGTATACAGGGGACGCGTACGATCTCCTGGATGACAAGATCAAGATCTTCTTCAGCATCTGTTGGCAGGTCGACATCAAAGAGGAAGAGTTTCATGCGGTGTTTCCTCGTATTCTCACCGGACGCGCAGAGATGTTCTACATCCAGGTCGTACAGAGGGACGACAGCTTCGCCAGTGCGTACATGGCGATTAAGAACCATTTTGACCATGACGTCCACCATCAGCATTACTACACGGACTGGACTACTACAAGCTTTGCTCGCACACGAATGGAGAACCCCGAAAAGGGCCTACACGAGGTGTTGCAGATCCTGCTGGATAAGCTGCAGCTGTGCCAACGCGCGCTTGGGAAGAACTTTGAAGGCGAGGATGCTTTGCGTACGACGGTCATCAATGCGTGCCGTGGAGTTCCTGAACTCGAAATGGCACTGTTTAAGCCAGCCCTAATCTGCGAAGGGCTCTTTTCAGACTTACGGTCTGCAATTGAGACGCACCTTGCACGTCAGCACACGACACAAATGCTAATGGGGAGCAAGACGGTCACGGAGGACCAGTACTACCTGGACCGCCGCTACAACGGCAATGGAGAGATCGAGGGGGATTCAGAGGAGGATTCAGAGGAGGATTTAGAGGCGGAGGTGGATTCAGCGGTGGATTCCGAGGAGGCCAAGCAACAGAGGCAGTCAGCGCTTTAATAGCTATGACAGCGCACGTGGATTCACGCCACGCTGGAAGAAGAAGTGTTTTGTCTGCCAGAAGGAAGGCTGCTGGTCGACCAACCATACGGACGAAGAACGCAAGGCCGCCTGCGCGCAGTTTTTTTCTGTATGTCACTTTGCGGACACACAACCGCCCGCAGACTTCTCTGTGTACCTCGCGGAGTATGAAGGAATTGAACACGCGACCCAGTACAACCAAGAAGGCTGGAGAGAAGAGGAAGCCTACGAGGACGAGGACGACGACAATAGCGTCACAGCCGCGTACGTTGAACAACAATTCTTTAAGGAACAATGCCTCGCAGATTAAGCATTCCTGCACTATATCTCTGGCGACGACATTTATAGCAGACGTGCACTGTCAACGCCAGCGTCGCAGTTTCTTATTGAGGACCGATACGCGCGATCCGTGTACTAGGGAATCCTGCCTGATACTGGCGCCGCCAATGTATCCACGGTCGGCAGGGAACAATACCTTGCGCTGACATAAGAAGACCTAACGGTCACGATGGACATATCCACGGCAGGAAAAGCGTCCATTAAATTCGGCAAGGGCTGTGTTACCGCGTCTATCGGCACCGCGCAGGTCTCTACGGAGATCGGGAAAATCGATTTCGAGGTGCTTGAAGCGCCCACACCGTTCCTGCTGTGCCTTGCGGATATGGACAGGTTGAATGTCTATTTCAACAACACCACGGATGAGCTCGTACAAGGAGAACACCGCACCCCAGTGATCCGCAAATGGGGACATCCGTGGTTCCATCTCAACAAGAGAGAGCGCGCAACGATGTTTCTGACAGAGACTGAGTTAAGACGGCTGCATCGCCAGTTCGGGCACCCAGCTGTCATACGACTCGTCAAGCTATTGAAGAACGCCGGTCACAACGACTTTGAAGAAAGAACTCTCGAGGAAATCACGAAGTTCTGTCATCATTGTCAACTAAATAGCTCCGCGCCGCGCCGATTTAAGTTCACCCTCAAGGACGACCGCTACTTCAATTACGAAATCCTTGTCGACGTGATGTACCTGGGCAACAAGCCCGTACTGCACGTGGTCGATGCGTCCACTGCGTTTCAAGGCGCGAAGTTCCTCAGCGCTATTTCGGCCAAGGAGACGTGGAAGGCACTACGGATGTTATGGATTGACACCTACCAAGGCCCGCCGGATATCATTACACACGATGCAGGCACCAACTTCGCGAGCGCAGAGTTCCGCGCTGAGGCAAAGATCATGGGAGTAACGTGTAAACAAGTGCCTACGGAGGCGCACTGGTCTATAGGCAAGACTGAGAGGTATCATGCGCCCTACGCCGCGCATGGGATATACTCCATGTCGAGCTCGCCGGCACTATGTCCGACGAAGCGATCCTCCAGATGGCTGTGAAAGCCGTCAACGATACGGCCGGCCCTGACGGGCTAGTCCCGACTCTGCTGGTCTTTGGGGCGTACCCACGTATGACGACGGAGTCACCGCCGTCACTGTCAATGGTCAAGCGCAGCGAGGCCATTCAAAAGGCGACGAAAGCCCTGCGCAAGATCGCCGCAGAGCGCCAGGTCGCGGACGCCCTGAACACCCGGAACGGACCTGCTACTGAAGACGTACTCGCACTCCCGCTACAAAGCGAGGTTTTAATCTGGAGAGAAAGTGACGGCTGGAACGGCCCGTATAAAATCGCCAGCATAGATGGCCACAACGTCACTGTTGACATGGTCAATGGTCCAACAACATTCAGATCAACTGTTGTCAAGCCATACTACAGACCAGACCACCTCTGGAGCGACCCTGATGCGCCACACGCACTGCATGAGCCACCTGCAGATGTGGAAGTACCTATGGCAGCGCAACCGCGCAAGAGAGGCCGTCCTCTAGGATCGAAAAACAAGCGCAAGGCGAATGTGTACATGACGAAGAAGGAGGAGGCCGACCATGAGCTAGCGATCAAGCTACGCAATGATGGGGTCATCACGACCCCAGGCGCACCCTTTGAGGCGTCCGACGATCAAGAGATTAGTGACCTCGTAGGCCGTGGAGTGTTCGAGTTTGAACTGTACGATAAGGAATTGCACGGCGGGATCCGAATTTTCAAATCGCGCCTTGTACGAGAGGTCAAAGGAAAAACAACTAAGCCCTACGAGAAATCCCGTCTAGTCATCCAAGGCTACCAGGACCACGACAAGGAAGCTATCTTAACACAGTCTCCAACTATTCAACGCTGTAGCCAGCGTCTGATTATGGCCCTGGCGCCCGTACTTGTACAACGTGAGATGACTGTTGAGCTGCGCGATATAACGCAGGCATACCCTCAAGCGCAGACAAATCTCCAGAGGACGATTCTTGCACATCTCCCCTCAGAACTAGTGTCAAAATATCCGGAAGGCACGCTGCTTCACGTGATCAAACCGCTGTATGGGATCGCGGAGGCAGGGGTTCATTGGTGGACAACGTACCACGGACATCACCGTAAGGAATTGGACATGTCCACATCAACGTACGACCCTTGCTTGTTGGTCACAAACGGGGACGCAGACGCCTTCGGACTCGTCGGCATGCAGACCGACGATACCCTCATGCTTGGGACAGCCGCATTCTCGTCGCTTGAAGAGAAAAAGCTCGAGGACGCACAGTTCCAATTGAAGCCAAAGACTGTCCTAACGCTAGACGTGCAACTGGACTTCAACGGTTGCACGCTTACGATGGAAAATGGCGAAGCGATCTTAAACCTTAAGCAGAAGGGACAAGGAGGAAAGATTAAGCTTGTGGACATCAAGGCGCACGATCGCGCGCAACAGTACACGGAAGCGCGCCCGCGGGGCGTACATCGCCTCAACGTGCCAACCAGAGGCTTCTTTCGATTTGTCCGTAGCCGCGCAAGCGCAGCAACCTTCGGATGAGGACATCAGGGCGCTCAACAAGCGCCTTAAATGGCAGATGGAGAACCTCGACCGCGGTCTGCGCTACGTACCCGTTGACCTTATCAATGCCAAGTTGATGGTCTTTGTAGACGGCTCATTTGCCAACAACAAGGACCTCAGTTCGCAGCTGGGCTTTGTATTGATGCTTGTCAATGAGTCTACAGACGTCGATAACACCTTTACAATCTGTGGCAATGTGATCCACTACAGCTCTACGAAATGCAAACGCGTCACACGAAGCGTACTGGCCTCAGAAATCTATGGCATGGTCAACGGTTTTGACATCGGCATCGCTATTGCAACCACCTTGAGGATGATCACAGAACGCCTTGGACTACCTGCAATTCCCTTGGTTATCTGCACAGATTCGTACTCGCTGTACGAGTGTCTAGTGAAGCTTGGGACAACAAAGGAAAAGCGCCTCATGATCGACATCATGGCGTTGCGCCAGTCATATGAGCGTCGCGAGATCACTGAGATCCGCTGGATTAATGGTGAAGACAATCCTGCGGACGCTTTCACCAAGGCATCACCAAACCGCGCCCTTGAGCACCTTATAACAGGAATGAGTTGACAGTCCGAGTTGAGGGCTGGGTACAGAGGCCAACAGGCTCTGATGTTTAATGCTTTACACACAGTTAATATGGACACACACAGTCACTACCGAGCTATCTAGAAAGAAAAGATTTCCAGTGTCGGATCATCGGCATTGGTAGATACATTGGCTGCCCAACGATGCCCAATAGACCGCCTCGATCCTACTTCGGTCCTACTTGGACAAGAGCATGTACACCTCTGTAGCATCCACACGAAGACAAGAATCATAATCAATCTTGGAATGTAATCCGTTTTCAGTTCCTTTCCTTTCACTAGTGAGAGCCTATCTAACAAAAAAAGTATAAAAGTCCTAAAATTTAAGTCCCTAAAATTTAAAAATAATACTTTTTTAGGTATAAAGTATACTATTTACAATACATTTTATATTAGAACTTTTTCTTATAAAGAGCTACTTAAGAAGATAGATTATCTTTCCTAATTTATTTTTCTTAAAAAAATAAAAAGATAATCTAACTTTCTAGTTAAGAGTTTTATTAAAAAGAACCTAATATAAAATATATTCTAAATAGTATACTTTATACCTAAAAAAGTATTATTTTTAAATTTTAGGGACTTAGATTTTAGGACTTTTATACTTTTTTCTTAAAACTAATTATTATTAGAAAACTAAAATTCTAAAGTTATAGACATAGTCTTTCTTAATAACTTTAATAAAGGAAGATTTTAAAAAGGAAAGGTAGTTAAAGAATTATACTGCTTTAAACTTCCTTGTTTTTCTTGATTTTTATAGTAAAAAGCGGCGCATCACGCGCACGGACACATTATACCGTGCCGAGACAGTCAGTGCGCAGAGACAGTCAATGCGCGCCCCAACATGATCGCTCGGCCAGCAACATGAGGCTACTGAGCCACCCACAATCAATATTCTCACGAGATTTTCTAGAGTTGAGGTCTCCTAGGCCTGTAGATGATTGCTAGCTACTCATATTATAGATATCTACTTGGTGTTCTGATTATACGGCCACTGCGCGATGATGGCGTTGATGGCGCAGATGCCGCCGCATCAACGCGTACAGGTGCCGGCGTAGATTTTTTCTTCTTTGTAACCTTATAAGTAGCTTTTGAAGCTCTCTGACTTCCCTTTTTGGCAATTTTGAGACGTCCTTGAAGTTGTAGTTGAGTCTTGCGGGCCTGTTGACGGAGGCGTCGCTCAGCAGCCTGCTTAGCTCTCTCCTTGGCGCGCGCATCTTTGGCTGCTGCCCGCGCAACGCGCCTCTCCTGTAGTAAACGAGCTTTAAGCTGCTTATTAGCTCTCTGTATCTCTTGTTGCTGACTTTTTTGGAGTTGTAATTGTTCCTTTTGGGCCTCTTGTTGGCTGAGAGAATCGCGCGCTCTCTGTACTCGAGCAGGTGACCAGAAAATAGCTCCTCTATGCCACTCCTTAGGTTGCTCTAAGGGCAGAGTCTTGCCTTTTGTTTGACGCCGTTTCTGGTTTGTAAGAGCTTCTTAGAGACCCTGGTTTTTATGCTCTAGGAGTTGCTTTTGTATAGATATTGAGTGTATTGTTTAGCTGAGCTTGTGCGACTCCTCTGTCGCCAGATCCTTGACGGCAGAGCGTAACAGTCGCTCTATTTTACGCCAATCTAACGCGCTAAGTACTGAGGTAGAGCTCTCTGGTGATCTTGGCTCTAGCGGAGTCTCTTTGTTAAACCTTTTGAGGATAGGTGTAGGATCTGGCGGCGAGATACCTGTACACTCAAAAGCTTTGGTGATCAATTGCGGCGTAACTGACGTTGTCCAGGCCTTCTAGAAGAGTGTAAAGAAGTCTCTTTTAGCAATTGTTAATAGTCCTTGGCTCCTATAGAGATATGCGGAGAGCTCGTCGGAGTAGGCAGCGCTGAGAGACTTGAACACACACACGTCAAGAGGCTGCAACGTATGTGTTGAATGAGGGGGAAATATGGCCAGGAGGATCTTGTTCTGATCACAGTAGTTGATAAAATCCATAGTAACGTGAGATCCATGGCCGTCGAGGATTAGAAGTCGGTATGCTCGTCGAGCTTTCTCCTTTGTACAGCGATCAAACACCTGTTTTAGCCATTGAAGGCCTATCTCGTTGCTTGACCAGCCAGAGGTTGATGAGGTGATAAAGACTCTATGAGAGTTGACATCGATTTCTTCAACCCAGCTTGATTGTAGAGTCGCGGCGTCAGATCGATAGATCAGCGCCGGATCAACAGTAGATCCGTCGGCGCATATACATGCGATGAGCGAGATCCACTCACGGCTGCCGTCCTGTATAGATTGCCTTACTTGGCGACTCTCATACAGAGGCCTATCGAAGATCCTTTTTGATCGGCTGGTGATACCAAGGAGGAAGCCTTTCTCGTCCATATTGTACGTATGCTGAGGCTCTACACCATACTTTGTGATTTTCTCATGTAGAAGCTCAAAGTAGAGCCTGTATTTTGCCTCTGAATCGGCTTTGTGGCGATTGCTGTCAAGCCCAGTCGTCCATCGTGAGACCAAGGAGTCGCGGTGGCGCCCGACAAAGCGATCAATCCATCGTATGGAGACGTCCTTTTTGGCAATAATTGATGCGAAGTTCTGTATCATTTGACGCGTAGGAGGTAGACCTCTCTCAGTAAGACGCTGTATATACTGTAGGAGCTCCTTCTCTTGTTGATGGTTGAGGTTTTGGCGATTCTTGCTGGCGAGTGTGCGCGCCTGTGTGACGCGTTGGTGCCTGCGCGTCAACGTAGAGCGTACAACACCGAATCTTTCCGCAATTTCGGTATACGTAAAATCTTCTCCTGGTTTTAGCGATTCAATAGCTGCAATCGCAGCCTCAATTGGATCCATATTGGTAGAGTTGCGTCGCGTCAAAGTTGAGGGGTTGCATTGTTGGGGCGCGCATTGACTGTCTCTGCGCACTGACTGTCTCGGCACGGTACAAATTTACCAAGCAATTCAAGTTTTAATAGAAAACTTGCTTGGTAAACTTGAATAACTTGGGTGTTTGGGCTGTCTTAGAGTTGATTTTCGTGAGGTTTTCAAGTTACTAGTAAAAGCGATTTCGCGATAGTTTTCTAGTGTTGAGATTAGCTTAGTCAGCTCCAGCCACCTGATTTCGCGCGTTCGTTTGAACTTACCGCGTACTTGTTGCTCTACAACGCCTATCCTAGTGCCCACCCCGGTACTTTGCTGCCTCTTTTGCTGCCTTATAGCCCATTATGCCCGTCTCTAGAGCTGCTAAAGCTGCCGGCAGAGGCAGCAAACGCGCTGTAGGACACGCCGAAACAACCCCCGACCCTCCCTCTAAACGCGCCCGCGTCTTCCACGGCAAAGGCACCGAAAGCCAGCCCATAGAGCTACTGGAGAGCCAGCAATGGCCGCCTGCCTCGCCGGCTGTACAGGCGATCGACCCAACAGTTGAGCAGCCGCAGCGGCGGCGCTCACCGCGCAAAGCCCTGGCGGACGCGGCGTCCCAGGCTACTGAAAAGCGCCCATTCGAGTTGCAGTCGCGTAATGGAGTGGCTAACGAGGCTATTATTAAGTCTGTAGCCAGCAGCAAAGCGGCCACAGTGGCCAGTTTCGACGAGGATAACCGCGAGGAGGGGCAGTTCGACGAGCGTTTTGCGGATAACTTTGACGGCATTAACTGGGATCGTTTAAAGCGCTTTTGTAAGCCTCCGCGCACTCAGAAGCGGGCTAAAAGCTGGATTTACAACTATGGTTACCGCGTCGCGCTGCGAAGTAGGCCTGAGGAGCTCTACTTCGTCTGCAAGTACTGCCATCAGCATCGTTCGAATGAAGGGATCTTGAAGGTTACGCAGTCAACAACAGCCGCGATCTCTCATCTAGGGCAGCCAAAGGCGGGCCACAACCTCAGCAAAGCTGGCAGCAAAGTTGCTAAGCGGAAGCTGCCACCTGGCCAGAAGTCGCTGGTGATGGTAGCCGGTTCTAGTATAGAAGTCAGTCAAGAAATCGCCAACGAGATAGGCAACTTTAACGTACAGGGTTTCCGCTTTGCTGTCGTTACGTGGCTTCTCGAGAACAATCACCCGCTCAGCGAACTTGAATCGCCCGCCTTTCGTGCCTTGATCAGCTTTGCCAACCCTGAGGCAGAAGCAGCGCTATGGGCAAGTCACAATAGCGTGTCGTCGTACGCGATGAGACTCTACGAATTCATGCTACCGAAAGTCGTTACGGCGCTGTCCGAATCGAGGAGCAAGATCCATATAAGCTTTGACGGTTGGACAACAAAGGGAGGCAAGCGCGGCTTTTTCGGAGTTGTAGCTCACTACGCTGATGCGTCGGGCAAGCTGGTGGACTTGCCTATAGTGCTGCCGCAGCTGGCGGGCGCCCACACTGGTGAGAGGATTGCTGAGGTCGTTACTCAAACGCTGCAGAAGTTCGGGATAGGTCCATCGAAGCTAGGCTGCTTTGTGCTGGATAACGCCTACGCCAACGATACCGCAGTTAGCTGCCTTGCTGGTCAGTACGGCTTTACTGCCTCTCACTACCGCCTCCGCTGCGGTCCACATACGATCAATCTTGTTGCCCAGGCTATCATTTTTGGCAAGAATCCCGACTCATACGATAACGACGCAACAGAGCTAAGAGGTGAGGAGCAACTAATAGCGGAATGGCGCAAAGACGGCCCTCTGGGCGTACTTATTGATGTGATCAACTATATACAAACGCCTCAGCAATACGACAAGTTTAACCACTTTCTGCGCCTCGCTAACACGGAGCTACCGACGCACGAAAAGAAATCAATATTAGAGCCTATTAAGGCGGTTGTTACGCGCTGGAACTCGTACTATAGCTGCTTCAAACGCGCTGCCGAGCTACAGCACGCCGTCAGCAACTACGCCAACTACCACATACAGCGCACGCGCAACCTCGACGATATCGCCAAAAGACGCGGCAACAAGCTCCCTAACGTGCCAAAATGGATGCGATCAGACGGCCTAAACAGCGCGGACTAGGCGGTGATTACAGAGTATATTGACGCGCTTAAGCCGCTTAAAGACGCCACGAAGCAGCTTGAAAGTCGTGGTAAGTCAGGCAGGTTTGGCGCGCTTTACTCAGTTATCCCAGTCTTTGAAACGCTACTCCACGAGCTTGAGCTGCGCGTTAAGCAGTATGAGAGTGTCAACTTCGAGCAACCTGGCGCTCCGGAGGATCATATACCCATTAACCTTCGCGCTGCCTGGGCTAAAGCCGATGACTACTACGCCAAACTTGACGCAAGTCCTTACCCGTACACCGCTACAATCCTCCACCCATACTACAAGCGCTACTGTGATCGTAGCTGGCGCAAAAAGCCAGACTGGTTGGCAAAAAACAACGCTGCGTTTGAGCAGCTTTGGCGGGAATACAGGCCAACCGACGCGCCAAAAAGCAGCCCAGCTGCGCAGTCTAGCGATCTCGAAGACGCCATTGCCGCGATAGCTGACGCCGACGATAGCGACGACGACGACGAGGACATGGATGAGTACAAGCGGTGGAAGAAACTGGAGCTAAAATGGACGCGCGAGCAGCTCAAAGACGGTTGCTGCCCTATCCGTTACTGGATTGAACTGGCGCCAAAATACCCCAATTTAGCGCGCTTAGCAATCGACGTTCTAACAATCCCCGCCTCCAGCTGCGAGTGCGAGCGCCTCTTCAGCGAGCTTGGCGATCTATTAGAGCCAAAAAGACGCAAAATCGGAGCTCAGTTGCTAGCAGCTTTGCAATGTATTCGAGCTTGGCAGCGAGCTGGTTTCGAACGCCCAGCTGACAGTATCGCTGAGAAGCTTGAAGCACTAGTTACCGACGATGAGCTAGGCCAGCAATATGGGATATGCGACTGGGAGTCGTCTCAGCAGTAATTTGTACCTACTTCAACTCTGTACGACATAAATTCTATCAAGCAAGCAAGCAAGTCTCAAGCAATTAGCACGAAAACTTCACCCAAGTCAAGCAAGTCAAGTTCCTAAGAAGCTGGAATACAAGCAAGTCAAGTTCGAGCTCGAAACTTGCTTGACTTGCTTGTTGACAAGTCTGTTTGTGAGGCCCAGCGTGGCTCAGGATTTGTCCAGCCGGCCCAGGACCAGCTCGGAAACTGGCGTCTACGGCGGCTGACGGGCTCAATAAAGGTGCCCCAGCCGATCCCGAACATAAACATAGGCAAGAATTCAAAAGGTGGTTTAGAACCTTTATGGTCCCCATCTTTGTGGCTACAAGCTTTGTCGGGAGTTTCAGTAACCTTCGATTTCTCAACCGGGCGCCAGTAACCGTAAGCGTTACTCCTGATCGGGATGCCCCAGTAGTGGTATATAGGGGGGTTTGCACGCTTGAAAGATTTGAAAATTGCTCGCATAGCGTTCAGCGCGTTGTGTGGCTACGATAGATTCCGGTGACTGTATTGTTCGATGTGCTCTGTAAGTGGGAGAGTACCCAGCGTAAAGTATCGTTCTTGGCTTTTGGAAATCTCCTAGCTCATGTTTCTGATTTCTTCGCATTGCATTACGGAGGTGCGTATCAAAAGTCCTTGCCCGCTCGGCGACAGGGGTATCTCAGCCACAGTCCCGATGCGGAAATTGCTCCGAATCTGGTCAATTCTATCGAACTCTACCCTCCTTACTGTGGTATCCGGCCGAAGTAGTGTAGGTGGGTCGCGCACAGCAGAGGTGCGCATCCTATGTAATTAAATACGACTTTCTGACAAATCCACATTTAGCGTCACCTAATTTGTATAGAGATACGTGTTTCTTTGTCGCGCTTCTTTATCCCCACGTCACCCGCATAATGTCTGAACCACCTTCTACACCTCGCCATCGATACCTTACCCGCGATGAGGCTGTAGAGGCACGCGCCCTACGTCGAGCAGGCCATACCTACGACTTTATCGCCAACCAGCTTCAATGTACAGAGAGACAAGTTGGCTACGCAGTTACTAAGGATCGCGTCACGCCCAAGAAGCGCTCCGGTCGCCCACCTCGCCTTATGGATGCCCAAGTTGATCAACTTGAGGCATATATACGATCCTCGCGTAGTAATAGGCAGCTAAGCTATCTCCAGCTTGCTAAGGGACCTTTTGAGCACTGGGGAGTTGGCGAATATACAATTAGGAGTGCTCTACGAAGGAGAGGGTACAGACGCTGTGTAGCCTGTGCTAAGCCTCCTCTTACTGAGCAAAATCGGCAGATACGCCTTGCGTGGGCAGAGGCTCATATCAACTGGGAACCCTGGCAATGGTGGAGGATCCTATGGAGCGATGAAACATGGATCACGGGTGGACGTCACAGAAAAGTATGGGTAACAAGGTGACCAGGAGAGGAGCTAGAGGATACCTGCCTAGTAGAGAAGATCCGCAGAAAGCGTGGGTGGATGTTCTGGGGCTGCTTCTCTGGCATGTCTAAAGGTCCTCATCTGTTCTGGGAGAAGGAGTGGAAGTTAATTAATAAGGAGAGCTACTGTGAGCGGATTGTACCACTTATTGATGGCTGGTTACGTCTAAATCCTCACCTAAGCTTTATGCAAGATGGGGCACTAGGGCACTTAGCTGCGTACACAATAGAGGAGCTTTCTCAAAGAGGGATTTATCCTATCTTTTGGCTAGTATTCTCCCTAGATCTTAACCCTATTGAAGCTGTGTGGAACAAGATAAAGGACTATATAAAGGTGAATTACCCTAATTAAGAAGGTGGGAGGCAGCCAATATATAATCAACTGCGTAGGATAGTACAGGAAGCCTGGGAGTTGATTACTGTAGAACAGTTAAGGGAGCTTATTGATAGCATGCTAGCTCGATGCTAGGCTGTGATTGATGCCGAAGGCGGTTATACAAAGTACTGAAATTTGTATGTAATATTAGACAGAAACAGAAAGGTTGCATTTAATTACATAGGATGCGCACCCCTGCTGTGCGCGACCCACCTACACTACTTCGGCCGGATACCACAGTATACTCATTGCCCCCTTCTAGCTCAATAATCTTCTGAATATGAGTAGGAATACGCTCAATCCATGCCTGAATCTTATCCTGAGGTAGCTCCTTCCAGCACTGTTCCTACGCACGTACTGCCTCTGCTCGATTCTTTGGTGCACCCTTCTTTGTAGTATATCGCTTCATCCATGGCCAACAAGGCTTAATAGCGTTTAAATTAGGTGAGTTACCGCACTAAAGTAGCTTCTATACACCCTTGAAGAAAGTGGAATGTAATGTTGTTGGATTGAGCTGATCGGAGGATCTGCTATATAGCGCCATTACATAATAGCGTGTAAACAATGAGATGGCAGCACCTGCCAGGTGCCCCAAGGGCTCCTGCCAACAACCCTGCAAGCTATACACGTAGCTCTGCACATAGTGATCGTGGCTAGGTGCCTTGTCCTCTTGAACAACTGTTCCTGGTCGCTTAGCTTGACACTGCTTTGCAAAAGGAATTAACTTTAGGAGTAAGATAGTTAACTAATATCGATACCGAGGTGGACGGTCGAATGAGCCCGACGGCCGAATGAGCCACCCCACCACGACAACACCTCAACTTCAACACGCGATAACTCTACCACTATGAGCTCGATTGAGGCTGCGATTGCAGCGATTGAATCGCTAGGACCTACAGAAAAATTTAGCTATAGACAGATTGCGAGAGATTATGGTTGCAGCCGTGCAACGCTCGCGCGGCGACACCAAGGCATCTCAAGGTCACGCAGTACAATGGCGGAGAATCAACAAGCTCTTTATCCACAACAGGAACTAGAGCTTCTACACTATATTAAACGTCTTACAAATCAAGGCCTACCACCTACACGAGCTATGATACGAAATTTCGCCTCGCAGATTACGCAGAAAGAGGTTGGAGTACACTGGGTTGATCGCTTTGTGCACTGACACCTAGACGAGCTTATCTTAAAATGGACAACGGGCATTGACAATAGTCGCCACAAGGCTGATTCAGGGAGGAAGTATAGCCTCTACTTTAACCTTCTACGCGAGAAGATTAATCAGTATCACGTTGAGGCGCGTCATACCTACAATATGGATGAGAAGGGCTTCATGCTTGGTGTTGTAGGTCGCTCGAAGAGGATCTTCAGCAGGGCTTCATATGAGGATGGGAAGAGGAGGGTACTATCCAGGATGGCTCTCGAGAGTGGATAACGCTGCTGGCCTGTATCTGCGCTGATGGATCTTACCTTGAGCCCGCTCTCATCTATCAGTCAGCCTCAGGATCGATACAGGACTCCTGGCTACAGGCCCTCAATCATGCGACTCATCAGGTTCGAATCTCCTCATCGCCCTCTGGCTGGACGAACAACAATATCGGCCTCGCGTGGCTTAAACAGGTGTTTGATCGCGGTACAAAGGCGAAGGCTCGATCTTCCTATCGATTGCTCATCCTAGATGGCCATGGATCTCACCTCACAATGGATTTTATTGAGTACTGCAATCAGAACAAGATCCTCCTCGCTGTATATCCTCCTCATTCAGCCCATACGCTGCAGCCGCTCGATGTAGCTATGTTCAAGCCTCTGTCCACAGCCTACTCAAAGGAGATCTCAGCCTTTATGGAAAGGAGCCAGGGCCTTTGCTCAATGAGCAAGAGGGATTTCTTCCCCCTCTTCTACCGAGCCTGGCAGGCCTCCTTTAAGGAACGACAATCCTAAAGGCCTTCGAGGCTACAGGCCTCTCACCCTTCAATCCTGAGGTTATACTACAGAGATTCAACTCTAGCCCAAGCTCCTCAAGATAGCGAGTCCTCAGCCTTAAGTGCCTCAAACTGGAGGAAGACTGAAGGCCTACTGCGTCAGGTAGTGAAGGATCGAGGTGATAAACGAGCTCAAAAGCTAAGCCAGGCCTTCCACCAAATCTCAACTCAAAAGACCCTCCTTGAGTATGAGGTCAAGGGCCTACGCGAGGCTCTGATCAACGAGAGAACGCGTAGGAAGCGAGGCAAGCCTCTCCTACTTAAGGAGCCTGAGGAGTATCAAGGTGGAGCTATATTTTGGTCTCCAAGGAAGGTGAAGGAGGCACGTGATCGCCGGCAGCTCCAGGAGCGCGAGGAGGAGCAGGTACAACACCAAAAAGCTGAGACAAATAGGCTTCGTAAAGAGGCAAGACAGGCAAAGGCGAAGGAGAAGGAAATAAGGCGTCAGGCGAGGGCTGCAGCCAATCTGGTAAAGGAGAAGGAGAAGGCGGAGAAGGCTGCTGAACAGGCCTCTAGGCAGCTGCTCGCAGGACTGCAAAACGACTCCAACAAGCTCTTAAACCTCTCAAAAGGGCAAAAAGCGCAGCCTTAAGGCTTCTGCAAAAGCAACTCTTAAAAAGAGGGCTGTTGTGAGGCCCGTAGGTAGGGGAGAGCCTCAGCGTGCTGCTGCAGGCGCGCCAGCTCTCAGGTCACGACGCAGCCGCAACATCACGCCTTCTACGCGATATCAATAGCTATATATATCAATTAAAGCCTATAGATATCACCACTAGAAAATATCGCGATAATAGCTATTGTGTGAGGCTCTACAGCCTCAAGTTGTGGGGCTGTTTTGGTGTTCAAGGTGGCTCATTCGGCCGTCGGGCTCATTCGACCGTCCACCTCGGTACTAGTCAATTCCTGAGCCCGTGCCTCGACTAAGCTTGCCATTCTTCTTATTCCACTTCTACTAAGGCTGTCGACCAGGCTTAGTACGTAGATTGAGACGCCGCATACCAGTCTCGAGCTCCCACCGTTCCCTCATAATAGGCTCTAGCTCTTGATTTAATTCCTTAATTCTTTTAATAGCAGCCTCCTTCTCTTGCTTTGTTTCTGGCGTCCAGCAATAACAGGGCCCTCGCCTATTATATAAAAAGCAGCCCTAAAACATAAATTTAGAATAGCCTTTCCACCTCTTACGGATACAGCTTTGGACAAAGGCTTTATCTGCTCTCCTCCAAACTCTATAGCTACCACGCCTGTGTAGAAGGATAACATATGTTTTATTAGACTAGATAACGTTCTTCTAATCCTTAATTGTCCAGTCTTGATGTTGACGACACCAATTAAGTTGATCCTTCTTTATCTTCTTTGTCAACCCAGGCTTCCTCGTTGGTTTGGTCTTCTTAAAGCCTGCTTTCCGGAGAATCCGCCATACTATTATAGCTGATATTTTAAATCCTTCTTAACTAAGTGCACCAGCAACATTAGCACAAGACTTCTCTCGTCCGTAGCGGTTAGTGCGTACAATATTAACGACTATCTCAGAGGCCTCAGCCTGTTTTGGTGGTCTGCTGGACTATAGAGCATCTTCAAGGTAGCTATCCCATATATGTAGTGGCCGCTGGGCTGGGTTAAAGCCGCGTATAATTGCTCGACCGTATATCGAATTAATCGTCCGCGTTAGGATTTTAGTTAATTCATTAATCTCGTTGCTTGACTTGCCAGTAGCTTTTAGGCTAACAACAAGGGCACGAGTAGAGATATTATAGGGAGCTATAACGTTAATAGAGTAGAATGGTATAGGTGTATAGAGAGCATCTCCGCAAGATAGCTAAGGGCGCAAAGGCCACGTTGGCTCGGAATAGTTTCCGCATCGGGACTGTGGCTGAGATACCCCTGTCGCCGAGCGGGCAAGGACTTTTGATACGCACCTCCGTAAGTTGCACTGAAAAGCTATACCAGAATCACTAAAGCAGAGGCGGCGACGTGAGAAGAGACCTTCTTGGTAGGTCCAAGCCCGTTTGTCCCACTTGCTCCTTCCAATTGTCACCCAAGGGCAGCCTAAGTTGGATATGAGCACGGTTCCGTCAATGTTGATAGATGGTTGTCTCACTCTTGGCGTATAGCGCACTCCAGGCAATCCAAAGTCTGCATTAGTGCCTGCTGCGGCGATGATCGTGATGGTGGCGCAATTATAGATTACGTCCATTTTCAAAAGCTGTTTATGTATTTCGCTAGGGTTCCTTTGATCGATCGCATACTTGTCGACCCAGAGATAGCTGAATCCCATTAGCTCGATCATTGTTATTGCATCTTCAATCGTCTGTGGGAGCTCTCGCGGCAGCAAACCATCCGAATTAACCAGGTGAGCGTTTTGGGTTTGAGCAGTAACGCCCCAAACATAACTAACTGAATGTTCAAGGACGATTCAGTAAAGTGGTGGCCAGGAAATTCTAGTCATTACTTACGGGCTACATAGTCGCATTGTTGGGGCGCCTTGACTATCTTCCTCGCTTTGATATCGATGACCTTAAAGCCTTGAACATGTTGTATTGCGTTTTGGTCGGTCGGTCCGCAATCATTCCCATGGTGCTTTGTACAACGAGTGATCCAATCGGTGACTAACTCAATGTCTATCCAGTCCTGACGAATCTTATTTGATATGTGTTTGGAACACAACGGTGATTCAAGAGGCGAGATGGTGTAATTTGACAGTGTATGATTTGGAAACTCCACAGAGATACTTGATTTATCACGACCAGACCATGATAAAGTCCACTTCAATTCAGGCTCAGGTTTATCACCATTGCATTCTCGCCAAGAGAGTCGCCAAGAAGAGAGTAGCCAGCTGAACGAAAGAAAATCGACTGGGAGTGTTTCCCCGACAGCTGCGATGGATTCGAAAAAGCGGCAAAGAGCGCACTGAGGGTCCTTATCGCAGCCCATAGCCCACCACAATAATGGAGGGCTGTCGGGTCGAGGGCGGAGCAGCTTTGGCGCTATATCTGCGCATGCCGGACAGAAGTCAACGATCTGGTGAACAATTTGCGAGGATACAAAAGACGAGGCGATGTTACGTGATGAGATATCCATATCGACGATGCAGATGTGGAAGCAGATGCGCGCGGTGGCCAGGCTGCAATGGAGTGGGATGAGAAGAGGGAGAGGCAAGTGAGTTCGGCTTGATTACCCCTGCTGCCGTCGGCGGTAACCATTCGAGTACAACCGACCGTGAAGCAACATTACAAGCGGATCCTGCAAGAACATACTTCGAGATGTACAGGTTAGTCTGTCTTGTAGTAGTAGAAAGCAATGCGGTGCATCGTACAATTAAAGAGCATGACATCCTTCATTAGCCCCGTGATCTGTCTGATGCCTGCGAAGGTATGTACATATATTGCCCACCTATTGTGCCCCAGCCTGTGGAAAATAACGATCCTCGTCCAAATGCACCATTTCCAGCCCCTGCACGCTGAAATTGGGCAAATCATGGATTATTCGCTCCCCATCAATGTAGTCATAGGATCAGACCTGCAGTGTACGTGAGGGTCAATATTCTCCGTCACAGCTACCCTGCACCAACACCGCCCAAGCTTCCTTCCACCGAGCCAAAGCTCAAGCTTCAAGCTCCAGTTCGTCCTCACCCACCCAGCCATCATCATCCTCCACCACCATCAGATTGTCTCCACCTATCTTCCCCGGGAACGCTTCCGTGGCCGAATACATGCCGGCCACCTCTCAACACCACCAACGACTCTACCGATCGCCCTCAAAGCAGCAGGTGGCGCGATAAGCCAAGGCCTCCTAGCCTGCATCAGGCATCTGCATAAGCAGGCACCCATCTCCAGATCACCATGGTTACGTAGGGATGGCTAAATCAAACGATATGTGAACCGTCTGCCAGGGACGCCATGTAACACATGAGCAACGCGAAAGGCGAGCAAGGATGTCGCCGGCGATAAAGAGACGCGGGCCTGCGCGAGTTCCTCATTCCTCCTTTTCGTCCTGTTTGCTCTCCCTCGTGGATTGTTTGGTCAATTGAGAAGAGCTGGACTGTCGCTTTGTATATTTTGTAGGAACAGCAGAAGATACACTATGGCGCGGTACTCCAGACGCACATCTTCGCGCGTCGCGCTCGCGACATCGCTCCTCACTGCCACCCTCGCCTCCCCCGCCCCAGCGCCCCGTCTCCTCCCCCGCGCCCCTTCTTCCGACCCCTTCGCTATCCTCGACCCGCAAAAATGGGTCAACCCAGACAACATGACCTGGTCCGACTTCGTCGCGCCGCCCGGCACAAGCTGGTCGGACCCCACGCGTCAGGGCCGCGACCGCAACTTCAACATCGCAATGGTCACAGTCGACTACGAGGACGCGCCCTTTACCGTTACCCTCGCGCCCAACTCCGACATCTTTGGCAACCCGCAACCGCTGGCGGCGGGCCTGGCGAGAGACCATGTCCCCGCATTTTATAGGGATTTGCTGAATACGCCGAATGAGTTGAATCAGGGGCATACCATTCACGAGTACTGGATGGGGGATAGCTTTGGGAAGTATGGGGTGAATTTGACCGTGTTTGGCCCGTATAGGATGCCGAGTAAGGCCTATCAGTATGGGATTGATGATGAAAGGGGCGGGTTCAACGAGGGCGCCTGTCCAGATGGTGCAGGCAGATGTGCATCTACGGTTGACCTACGTGTCGACGCCCTCGGCGCCTGGCGCCGCGACGTAGGCAGCGCAACAGCCGACGCTTTCGAAACTCGCCTTCATCCTCTCCGCCGGCCAAGACGAATCCTCCACCTGGCAAGAATTCGGCGAAATGAAATTCGCCTCCCCCTCAGACGTACCCGACTCATTCGGCCCCCCGGGCAACAGCAGCCTCCCCAACTGGTCCCCCACCCGCTACATAAACTGGACCTCGTGGGCAGCCGGGTCGGCCATCTGGCCCAACGCAGGAGGCGGCTCATCGACGCAAGCCGAAAGCTCAGGCATGGCCACCTTCGCCCACGAGCTCTCCCACCTCCTCGGCATAGGTGAGTTTAGATAACGTCTGTATTCACTATGGACAGGACTGTTCTAACAGCATAGGCGACAACTACAACAACCCTTACAGCAACCCGGCCCGCCGCGCCTACACAGGCCCCTTCTCCATGCTCGACCGCGGCTCCTTCAACGGCCCCGGCGGCCCGCACACGAGATGGCAAATCCCCCCCGTGCAGGGCGCCTCCATGGGCTCGCTCCACACCATGCGCGACAAGCACCAAATCGCCCTCATAGACAGCACGCCCATTTTACAAATCTCGCGCTCTGCCCTCGCCGCCTCAGGCCCCGTCATCGCCACGCTAACCCCCCGCTCCGTCGACCCCGCCTCCGCCACCGGCCTCATGGGCTTCAACATCACCTTCGGCTCCTCGGGCGACCTCAGCCCCGCATGCAACACGCAGACAGACCCGTTCTGCGACGGCGGCGCCTACGACAACTACAACGTCGAAGTCGTCGACCGCATGGGCGCCGACAGCTTCTGCCCCGACTCAGGCGTCATGATTTCCAAAACGAAGAACAGCGACCGCAGACAGCCGTTCCAGTGGGTCATTGATGCGAACCCCGAAGATGCGCGCGTCGTCGATTTCTACGACCCGCACGGCGAGCCGCGGTATTGGAGTGTTGGGGATTATCGGCAGCTCGTCGATGCGCTGTTTCATGCGGGGACGCGGAGTGGGAGCGAGTTCGCGTACGTCGATGAGGCGAATGGGGTCAGGTTTTGGGTGTTGGATGTAAGGCGTGATGCGGCTGGTGTGCTACTGTATACGGTTGGTGTCGGGTCTACAGCCGCGGCGAATGAGACGGGTAATACCTACGGTGTTGAAGTCAGCGATGGTGCTGTCGAAGATACCAACTCGACCAGTGGTGCATCTTTCTGTGCTTTTCGCTTGAAGAACACGGGGTCTTCATCGTCAGCGGGGAACGCATCGGGTGCTCACCCGCAGGATCTGTCTGCCTATTTGGGCTCGGATGTTTACAAGTTGAGTGCTGAGGTGAAGGGCGAGGGGTGGAGAGTCGAACTCCCGAATGCGCTGGCAAGTGCCAAGTTTGGAGAGGAGACGACGGCGCGGGTGGCGGTTGGTAGGGAAGCTGGGGGGGATAGCGCTGGGGGAGAGGCTGTTGTTACGTTGACGGTGACGAGCGAGAGTGATGGGAGTGTGAAGGCGAGTGGGACTTGTAGAGTAGGGTCTTGAATTGTTAGGTTATGAAGAAGACGTGGTATATAAAGAGTTCGATGATGATATGAGTGATGTGATGTATGCCATTTTCATTTCCATAATAATGCTCATCAGATGTGTGACTAACCCCCCCTTCCTAAATACAAGCACAAGGTATCATCAAAGCTAATCAACAAGAACAAGAAGAACGAAAAGAAAAGGACAAATGTACAACATCTCCATAACACGCCGCACATCACGCACTCGGCGCATTCGGAAACACATTCCCCCCACCACCCCGTTCCCTACTGCCTCTCCTCACAGCCTGCGCCCGCGACGGCGGTCCCATACTCCCGACATTACTCCCCCTCCTCTGCGCCGACCCATCGCACCCGCTGCCCTCGCCCTCGTAGTCCTGCACACTTTCCGTCGTGCTCAGCGTACTCGCCCTCTTGCTCTGCCACGGGATACTGTCGTTCGGTATCGCTGGTCTACTGCCAGATGACAACCTGGACGAAGGCTGGCGCGCTACGGATGCAGACGCGGGGCCCGAGCCCAGATTGACAGATGGCTTCTTAGTACGAGAGCGAGAGGAGGGCAGAGAGGCGGTGCTCCCCGTCGTGCTGTTACTCCATCTGCGCTCGCGCGCGTTGAAGCTAAGGCGTTCCGAGTCGACGTCCGGTGTAGGCGTTGTGCTTCTCGAGGAGCTGCGCGAGTTGGACGAGTACTCTCTTCCCCTGAGCGTGCTGGGTCTCCTCTTTCTTTCCTTGCCCAAGCCAGGCGCCGAAAGGTGATGAGTATGATGCGTGTGTCCGCTCCGTTCGACGTCGTTTCCGCGCCCTGCTATCCCCCTTGCTCGCTTCCACCCTCTCCATCCAGTCCACCACAGCCATCCGCCCTCCTCTCGTGCAATCTCGCGCTGTCTCGCTCGAACTTTCCGTCTCAACTCGCCTCTCCTTTCGTTTTCCCTCCCCCAATATTCGGCCCGGTAAATCTCCCAGCCCTCCCTGAAATCCGGCGTAAACGGCTTGGGCAACAGTATCAACTTGATCAGATCCCCACCCGGCGCAATATCCTCCTCAGCATACTCCTTCCCATCCTCGACAATCCTATGCCGCGGCCGCCCATCCGCAAGCTCATTCTTCTTCTCCTGGCTGAGATTGATGAAATGGTAACTACTCCCGCCCGTCTCCCCGCCCCACAGCCCCCCGCTAAACGGCATGATAAACGTAAGCCACCCAGCCACCTCCTCGTACCAACTGCCCCGTATAACCACAATCTTTGCATTCATCCCCCGCAGCCCGCGGTTCGCAACGCCGATCCAGCGCCGCGGCCACCGCACGCCGCGCTCCCATTGGCCCGTGGCCCAGAACAACAGCGCCGTCACGACGCCCGTGATGAAGCACATTTTCTGGAACGAGTCCACGAGCCAGTATTTGCTGCCGCCTATGCCTTTGCCGTCCTCCCGCGGCCGCAGCCATAGCAGGTAGAAGAAGAAGAGAATCCAGACGCCGAGCAGCGTGAGCACGAAGGAGTTTTGGCGCCGCCGCGCACGCAGCGTCAGGTACTGGCTCCGCAGGGACGCTTCGAGGATGAGGAGATTGAGGTAGATCTGCGGCGGCGAGGACGGCAGAAGCGAGGTAGGGTCCGTAAGCGGGCATGGCGGGCGCGGTGTCTTGAGGGAGGCGAGGCGGTCGTGGCTGTCGTGCGTGAACGGCGGGTTCGCGAAGGTCGAGGCCGCGGCGGCATGGACCGATGGGTTGGGCGCAACGGCGCCTTTGACGATGCGGTCGAGGGCCTGGTCGGATGCTGGGAGAGCCATAATGCTTCCTATTAGACGTTCTACGCGTCTGTGTTGGAAAGCGGCTCGATGCTAGCTATCTTCCCGGTGCAAGCATGTGACAGCTCGCGCGACGGGCAATATCGCGTCGTCGGTGGGGTGGCAGGGCCGCCGAGAGCGCCGTCGTCGACAACGGCAACGGCAACGGGGGAGTAAATAAAGAGAGCGACAGGGACGCGTGTGTGGCAGTAGCACGCATGTGGGGCGGCGGCGCGGCGGGATTTCAACTCGAGGCTTTGGTGTTGCGGTGCTCGGACGAGCGTGATGATCATGCTCGCGACGCCTCGCGCAAAGTGCGGTGAACGGCAAGGGTTTGCTGGCATGCACGGGCGCCCCGCTACCTCTGCTTGGGCAAGTGCCCGTCTGCATTCTTCACCGCCCGGTGTCTCTTTGGCCTCATGCATTCCTACGTCGACGGAAGACGTTTTCCCGCTGTACTTTGTGGCCATGCATGCAATAATACAACCACCTTGGAACACCGCTGGGGAACATCGAACTAGGTAGTTGCACGGCATGGCCCACTGAGAACCACAACCCAACAGAAATCTAGAATAGGAGAGTGCCTATGCCCTACGTAGTCTAACAAATGCATGTCCCTGTACATCCAACCCGATCCAATCCAGCACACCCCTCTACTCAGGATGCCCCAACCCAGAACGCCATTCATCAATCCACGCTACGCCGAGTACATTACCGCCGCGCCTCCCTCCGCTTCACATCGGCCATCTCCTCCAGCATGACCCGATTGAACTGCTCCCAGCCATCGAGATACACGTGATGACCCGCCTTGTTTATTATGACAACTTTAGCTTCTCCGTTGTCCTTGCTGCGCTCTTCTGTCGTAGCCTTCTCCAGTATGCGCATGCGCTCTTGCTTGATCTTCTCTTCGGACGCGAAGCCGCCTGCGACGTCCATCCAGTCCACCTCGCCGTACATGAAGACGATCGGAATCCCGTTCTCGCGCTGCCCTTCTCGTGGGAGAGACTTGGAGGGGGCTGTCGCTTCCGGCTGTGTATCACTATCCACCAATGCTCCACCGTGCGCCTGGATCCACTGTCGTCCTACACCCTGAATCCTTCGAATCAGCGGGCTTCGAGCAAAGGCGCCGGGAGCAAGAAGATATGAAAGTGCATATTCCGAGCTTCCCCGCTGGCGGAAGATGGAGTAACTGTAGTCGTGCAATGCCTGTGCTTCCTCCTCGGGCAGGCTTGAGAATCGACGGGTGCTCCAACCCGACACCAGACGAGGGCCAAGCGGCCCACTCCACCGAACCAGCGAAAATGGAGAAATGACATTAGCTTCCCAGAGATAGGTAACCCAGCCTGGTAGGCGCCTTCGGGGCGGCTCTTTTTGTTGTCTGTGTCCTTGGCGCCATTGCGCTGCTTCATGAAGTTGTTGTTGTCTGCAGTTGTCGTTGCAGCGTCCTGGGTGAACTCGTTGGCCATTGTCGAGTCTTGCGGATCGGGCATATCTTCATTGACCGCGTACGGGTCTTCGGGGATTCCAACGGGCGAAGCGAGAATGAGTTTGTTTAGACGGCCAGGATACTTGAGCGCATAGGCGACAGCCAGATAGCCGCCCAAACTGTGGCCCAGCAGCGTGAAGCGTTCCAGTCCGCGTTTTATGCGCCATTCTTCTAGAGCATCAATAAACCAGTTTTCAGCCTCTGTGATCTTGCCCTGCCTGTCCTTGGCATGGATCCTGAATGCAGGTCGACTGCTCCGACCCATGCCCAGCAGATCTAGCGCGTAGACTTTCCACCCGTCTGCTCGGGATAACGCTTCGAAGTTGCGGTAGAAGAAACCCAGGCCGGCGCCGTATCCGTGTAGCATGACCAGGTTATGTTCCACCTCTTCGCCCATGCGCTGCACCGAGAACTCGTTCAATGCGCGACCCTTGCCACTCAGCTCTACCATCTCCGAGTTCCATTGTCGCGGCCCGTAAGGGTCAGTCAGGGCCGATGTCGTAGTATGGGCTTCGGCGACTTTGGGCGGAGCGGTCAGATCTGCGGCGGAGGGCGCGGTAGACACGGGCGCGGAGCCCGACTGCGTCTGTGTCGGCGGCTTCTGGAGGTGGGGGATGAAGGAGAGAACGCGGTGCTCGGTGGCCATGGGCGACGTGCCTGCCCACTGTAGTCTGTTAGTTGTGGTTTTGCATGCGGAGTGGCAGCTACTCGCCCATTGACTGAAGCCCTCCTTTGCGCCCAAGGGAAACCACTGCGCAAACCTTCCGGGCTGCGACTGACCCTGCTCCTTGGCCCTCTGCGAAGCCAGCGGGGACTGCTGCGTCCTTCCCCTCGTCTCCTCGCCGTCGTCTTGGGGCGCCGCCATGGTCGACTGTTCGCGCGCGTCGATCTTGACGGGCGTCGACAACCTCAGCGAGATCCACGCTGCGCCTCCAAAGCCGACTGTCTTGGCGAGCGCGCTGCGTGCGCTCGGGCGGGTATGCAGGTAGTACCGCAGCAGATGCAGCGGGGAATAGGCTGAGGCGGTCAGGGTGGCGGTGGTGATGGTTGCAGCGAGATGCCAGGAGCAGTCCCGGGCACCTCTACTGCTGAGCACTGGGCGGTTATATAGGATCGGATAGGGAGGCTGGCGTATGGTTGGTGTGCCGAATGCGAACGGCGAAAGGAGCGGGCATGGTGACGGACATGTGGACTTAGGAGCGGAAACTCATCGTGGCGGTCCACGAAAATCGGACCGGTGAATGCGGCTGCGCGGCCGCCCCTCTTCTCTATTCCAGGCCAGGACCATGGCGGCAATCCCCTCCTACCTAGTAACGGGCCCAGCTACCAGCTAGCACTCGAACAGGATCCATGTGAAATGGGGCCTCTTGTTCACTCCGAGTTGGTACACAATAGATGACGGATTTATCGGCACGTCGAGTGCACCCGGCCGAGGGCGACGTCACAGCTTACAACGCACCCCCATTTCCTCCGCGTCCTTTCATCTCAAATGTCAAGTTGCTGGTAGAACCTCTTCTCTTCTATCTGAGCTATACAGCATCTACGGCTTCACCTTCTTGGCCATTGCGATGAACCAATCAGCTTGCCAACAACGGCCACACCTTGGAATGGACGCATTCTACAGCAGAAGCGTCGTCATGGCGACATTAAATGTGTTCTTGGAAGCATTCTGTGCCGAAAGGTTTGCCATGATTTGCTCTCTTGATGTACCTCTGTCAAGCGCTGGGCAGTGATTATCGACATACCGCGCTTTGTCATGCTGTTAGACTGGCGCGTCATGGCAGAGTGACGAGGAAGGTGCACGCGATGCGACACAAACGCGTCCGTGTCCCACACTGCAAATCAACCCCAATACATATGTAACTGTACACCCCGCAGCTCAATCAACCCAACATACCTTCGCCACACCATGTCTTCTCAGCCATTCCCGCTTCTCGACCTGCCAAAAGAATTGCGCCTTATGATCTACGAGCAATACCTGACACCTCAGATCCAACGCTACATCGCGTATTCGCGCCCCGAAGGAGTCGTGCTTGCGACCCTCCGACATACTCTACCAACGGCCATCCTCCGTACCTGCCACCTCATCAAGAACGAAGCTGAGCATCTCGCAAAGAAGAAGATGGACGACATAATTCTTGCTGCCCGTCCGGGGATCTATATCAAGAGCCGCGACTTCTTCGGCCGTGCGCTGCTAGCCCTCATCATCAGATCCATTCAAGAAGTATATAGGTAGGCAGCAACGCTTCCTTCGGACGAAACGCTCGACGTTCGCACGGCAGTCATGAAGTTCAGCCCAGCTGTAGAGGATTGCCACAAGCGTATGCGCTCCTTTCCCAAAAACAAAGTGCCAGATTTCTCGCACAATATCTGGGAGATGATGGCTTTTGCCGTGCAAGTTGCCCATCAGACTCTCCCTCGCGATCGCTGTGTGCTACGCGTGTGTAATGGGCCGGGCTGGGGTGACACGTTCACAAGCATGCGGAGGGAGTGGTCATGGGGGCCGAGCGGTGCGGGCAAACTTACATTGCTCCTCAAGCCCTCGGATGATATTCTGGATTAATGCAAGGCGGTGATAGTGTGTGTTTTTGGAGTGTACGGTACGTTAGCTTTGATCTTTCTGCATGGGAATACTGACATGTTCAGCATGCTCTTCATCCAACCACAAGTTTGATGGTCTGATAGCACTCCAGTCAAGCGAATGTGTTTTGAAGAAGTGGGAGAATGTTGAAGATGTCCTTCGCCACTTCTACAAGTGTTGGTCGGAAGGTCACGCTCCTATCTCGACAAACGGCTCGCAAAGCTCGGGGTCCTCCTTTCCTCCGTCCACCTTCTCACTCTCTTGTCATCAACATCCGACTAGCTCTCCCAACTTCTCACGCTTCTTCGGAGACGGTTGCAAATAACCAGCCTCAATCAGTTGATCCGGGTCCTTCCTTCCGCGCACCAGGTACACTGTTGATCGCCTCCGGTAACTCGGCGAATGCGAAGGAGAATTTCTCGGTGTGATCTGTGTGCGATCGAAGCTGGTCGCTGAAGCCGCCAATACCATAGCTGTTGCCCTTACGGGTTTGGAGATGGTCTGTATTAATGAGAATTTATATCGTTTCGATCCTCCCGGTGAGAATAGCCCATTGAAAACAAATAAAAAAATTATCGTTTCGATTCTGCACACACGGCAGTGATATGGAGGTGGTAGGGCCCTTTAGACACGCTCAATCAGTGTACTCGTGCCATATAATTCTGCCCTAGGGTAGACTCAGTAAAGCTATTTATCTATGCGTTCTGTGCGGTTTTTAATAGGGGTAAGGAGTTCCAGGGAGATTCAAATTAAATCAGGCAAGGCGTAAAAAAGACATGTATATTAAAATATCGTAACTCTGTCAATTGAAATGTGAATTTCATACTTTTCAGATCTTCTTGATGCGCATTCTTGCCTCGATTCCTTTACCTGTGCTACGTAGTAGACCTGTTTTTGAAGCAAAAAAAAAAAGGTCCAAATGACGAGCAAAAAAGCGACCGACGCAGGACTCGAACCTGCAACCTTGGCCTAACCCATGTTGTAGGAGGGCCACGCGCTATCCATTGCGCCAGCCGGCCTTGCACATTTTTGACGTCTGACGATGAAATTTTTTAAGATTTGAGTTTTATATATGTGGAGGACATACGGTAAGAAAATGCGCAGGATGCTTAACGTTTTCACACTACGCGATGGTAGATACCAAGTAGCAAACGACATGAGTCATAGTCGGGCGCAGTCGGCCGCTAACAGCTGCGTACCCTTAATATCTGTGCGAATATTTATTTCTTTATATTTATTTATAGTTAACCTAATCTGTTATAAATTATAAATCTTAATAGTAAATATAATTAAAATATAATAACTATAAGGACACTATAGGGGTTATTACACTATATATAAAATAGTAGTAATATCTATATAAGATAGATACGTAGGCAGGCTATATATATAGCCTTGCTTAGAATTTTACTTAGTAATTACTCTAGTTATAAAAAAGTAATATAATATAAGTAAAAAAGCTATACCTTAAATTAGTAATACTATTTTCTTATCTTAATAGTAACTTTAGTGCTACTAAAATCCTTATAACTCTATATTAATTTCTATATTAGGAAGAAAAATATTATAGACCTTTTAGTATATAGTATAATACTATAAGAAAAAGCTATAAATATAATAAAAATATATTAAAAAAAGATAAAGTAGTAAAATAGGTTAGGCTAGAAACAATTTATTAGCAGATGTAAATTAGCCCCTTATACTAGAGGTAGTTAATTATAAAATGTACTAAATACTAAAGTTAATAATATAATATATAATTGCCTACGCGTGTAATATAAAATCTATATAGTGTTATTTTATCTATCTAGGCATAGAATAACGAAAGCTTTTATTTTAAATAATATAATAAAAAAAGTAAAGCCTCTTACTTAGTAATTAAAAAAAGGCGTAAAAAGGTAATAACTAAAAAAAGCGCGTTTAAACTACTAAGCGAGCTTGGCGGTCTTAGCGTAAGACTACTCTTATAAGTAAATTTTTTTATAAAGAGGCAATTTTTTATAAAGAGGCTATAAAATCTATAACTACAAATTAAGTATTTATTTATCTTCTATAGCATATTCTATCAGTAGCCCGGACAGATCAGTCCGCCGGACAGTTTTTGCCAAGACCACAACACTTCACTATAAATCATAATGTCTCAACAACACGACGCGTTATCATCTAATCAAGAAGGCAGAATTAAGCTTGCCCTTCACGCCTATTAGAATAAGCAAATTTTAAGCCTGCGACGCGCTGCTACAGCATATAATATCCCAAAGTCTACACTAAGCGATCGAATTAACGGACTCACCGCCTAAGCAGATACACAATTAGGCATGGCAAAGCTCACCGCAACTGAAGAGCAGACGCTCATACAGTATATCCTCAACCTAGATTCGCGAGGATTTGCACCCCGGCTAGGTGAGGTGGAAGATATAGCCAACAAACTGCTAGCTGCGCGGCATAGAGACCCTGTAGGACAATGCTAGGCTTAGCGCTTCGTAAAGCGCGTACCTGAACTTAAAATGGCTTTCAATCGAGCGAAGGACTGACAGAGGATATAATAGGAAGATCTAGAGGTTATAAACGCGTAGTTTTAGCTAGTGGAGGACACAAAAGCTAAGTATAGAGTGCAGGATAAAGACATCTATAACTTTAATAAGACAGGCTTCTAGATAGGAGTTATTAGCTTAATAAAGGTTGTAACTAGTTCAGAAAGACATTCTCGACCTACGCTTGTTCAGCTAGGCAACGGCAAGTAGGTCACAGTGATTCAGAGTATTTGCGCTGCTAGGTATGCTGCCCCGCCCTTTATTATCTACAAAGGGCGAGTCCACATCTTAGCGTGGTATGAGGAGACCAGTATCCCCCGCAATTGGAAGCTCTCAGTCTCTAAGACCGGCTGGACCAACAACGAGCTTGGAGTCGCGTGGTTGAAGCACTTTAACGCGTATACAAGGCCGCGCATGGTGGGGTTATAGAGGTTACTTATTCTGGACGGCCATAAGAGCCACCACTCCCAGGATTTCAAGGATTATTGCCTGGAACAGAAGATCCTAACACTCTGTATGCCAGCGCACTTATCTCATATCCTCCAGCCGCTTGATGTAGTCTGTTTCGCGCCACTAAAGCTAAAGTACTCCTAGCGCGTGCGGGACTTAGCGCGCCGACGCGTCTTTCATATCGACAAAGAGGGCTTCCTACTAGCCTTTCGCGACGCGTTTTTTAATATGTTTACACTAGAAAACTGCAAGAAAGCCTTTAAGGCCTCTAGGCTTGTTCCTTTAGATGCGTTAGTAGTAGTAGATCGCCTTAATGTGCGTATTTACACTCCTCCTCAAGGTACCCCACCAGATACACTACCGTGGGTCACCACCTGGTGCACGGCCCCACCTGGTGCACGGTTTCCAGATGCCCACACCCACAACTTTTGCAGCTGTAGAGTCGCATATATATTGTATTATCGCGAGATTTTTTAGTGGAGGGCTTTTAAGGACCTATTTGATTGATTGGTAACGATAAACTACGTGCGATACCTCTGTGGGAGCGTACTTTGCGGGTCGTGCAGGGCCGGGCAAGATGATATATCCACACCACAATCCACACCAACATCCTCTGTCTCCTCAGCGACTTGAGGAGGTGGTGCAAAGGCCTTTTGACGGCGTCTATTACCCTTTTTGGAGAATTGTATATCTTGTTGGAGTTGCTTTTTGGCTTCGCGCGCGATCCTAGCTTCTTCGCGCTGCACGGCCTTCTCGCGCTGTTCTTGAAGGCGTATTTCTTTGGCCACCTCTCTCATGCGCTGCCTCTCTTCAAGCATGGTAGCCTTCTCCTGCTTCTGCTGCTCCCTACGCTTGATCTCCTCGGACTTCTGTTGTTGTAGTAGCTGCTCGTCGGCATCCTTTTGTGCTTGGCGATCGCGGGCGTCCTTGACTTTGGATGGCGACCAGAATATAGCTCCACCATTATACTCCTGCGGTGCCTTAAGTAATAGAGGCCTGCCACGTTGACGGCGCTTCTTCTCATTGACAAAGGCCCCTCTGAGTCGCTCGTTTTCATGCTGGAGGAGCTGTTTTTGTACAGCCATCACGTGAATCGTCTGGCTTAGCTGTTGGGAGCGTCGATCGTAGATATCCTCCACTACCTGGCGCAGTAATCGCTCAATCTTTCTCCAATCTGAAGCGCTGAGTACGGAAGTAGTACTATCGCTTGATGAGGGCCTCTCAGTCTCCTCTATTTTAAACTTCTTAAGTATAGCCTCTGGGTCTAACGGCGAAAGCCCTGTGACTTGAAAAGCCGTTAAGATCGTCTTTTCCTTAAACGTTGTATGCCAGGCCTTATAGAACAAGCGGAAGAAGTCTCTTTTTGTAATCGCGGAGATGCCCTGGCAGCTATGCATGAACTCGGAGAGCTCGTTTGAGTAGGCAGTTGATAGAGGCTTGAAAAGGCAGACGTCGAGCGGCTGCAAGGTGTGGGTAGCGTGGGGAGGATAGATGGCCAGAAGAATCCGATTGTCGTCGCAAAACTTGATAAACTCCATCGATATATGTGAGCCATGGCCGTCAAGGATGAGTAGACGATATGATCGTCTTGCCTTTGCTTTTGTTTCGCGATTGAACACCTGTTCAAGCCATGCGAGCCCTAGCTTGTTGTTGGTCCATCCACTGGGCGATGAGGCGAAGAAGGTTTTGTGCTCTGCAGGGTCGAAATCTTGAAGCCATGAGTCTTGTATCTTGCCAGAAACAGCCTGATAAATCAGCGCAGGCGTGAGATAGCTGCCGTCGGCGCAAATACAGGCTATCGTAGTTATCCACTCCCTGTTGCCGTCCTGGAGTGCTTGTTTCACGCCTCCGTGATCATATCGATGGGGGGAGAACACGCGCTTCATTTTTGACAGCACACCAATCAAGAAGCCCTTCTCATCCATATTGTAGATATTGCGAGCCTCGATATCGTACTGAGTTATCTTCTGGTCTAGGAGCTTAAAATATAGGGCGTATTTGAAGGCAGAGTCAGCTCTGTGGCGTGTGGAATCGATGCCGGATGCCCATCGAGATACAAGCTCAATGTGATGCCGCGCAATAAAGCGATCAACCCATTTTTTTCCTGGCTCTTTTCCTGCTATTTCTGCTGCGAAATTCCGTATCATCTCCCTTGTAGGTGGTAGCCCTCGTACACAGAGCTTATCAATATATTGTACGAGCTCAGTTTCCTGTGTAGAGTTGAGAAGGCGCATATTATCGACTTTCTCCGCATAGCTGCCGATAACCCCGCGGTGACGCTTCGACAGCAACGTTCGATCAACACCGTACTTTTTCGCAGTCTGAGTATAATTAGGCTTCTCTCCAAGCTTCAGCGATTTTAACGACTCTAGGGCAGCCTCCATTGGGTGTATATTGGTGGTGTAAAGCGATTCTGAAAGTGCGGGAGATTTGGTGTTGGCCGTGCACGAGGTGGGGCCGTGCACGAGGTGGTGACCCACGGTATGGCAAGCCAGGACCCCAAGCAATACCCTCGAGTTTGGATCCCAGTCAAAGCTCGTACGCGACTCTTTTATTCGGTCTCCACCCGATGCTAAATCGAGCTACTCACAGCTCATAAAAGGTGCTGAACTTATGCTCTACCATGGTGTACTTCAAGAGACCCACATTAAGGAACTTAAGAAGCAAATTGAGGTTCTAACAAAGCGAAAAACGCGTAAAAGAAAGCGCATTCAGAAAGGTGGGACGCTAGGCTTTGCTCAGGGAGCAGATTTGGGAGTAGAAAGCCCTTCTATTAGGGTGAAGTTGTCGAAAAGGGCGCGAGGTAGTGGTGAGGGAGAGGCAGGTCCCTCAACACAACACCGCTGTGGGAGGTGCGGAGAGCCTGGGCACAACGCAAGGACCTGTCAGATAGATAAAGAGATAGAGGAGTCAGATGTTACCCTTAGCGGCTTATTTTCAGATAGTGTTGATAGTAAATCAGAGTGATTTTATTATAATTAGGTTACTATACCGAATTCGGCCGCTCAACGCACAGACCCCACTCAACGCACAGTTTGAGGATAACCACCACTATTACTTTTGAAGCTGCAGAGCTCTATATATATCGTAAAATCACTAGATTTTTTAGAGTAGCATTTGCAGAAGCTTGATAAATCGATTGGCAACGATAAACTACGTGTGATACCTCTGTGGGAGGCGTACTTTGCGAGTGCGCGTTGATGGGCCGGATGCCTCCACCACCCCTTCAATAACTAATAGATCCTCAACATCAACCTCTAGGTCCTCAATAACATGAGCAGGAGGTGCAGGAGCCTCGAGGCTACGCGCCTTACCCTTTTTGGCCAATTGTATATCAGTCCTGAGTTGCTTTTCAGCTGCGCGCGCAAGTAGATCTTCTTCGCGCTCTGCCGCCTTCCTCTGCTGTTCTTGCAACCTAACCTCTTTTGCAGCTATCCTTTTCTGCGCCCTCTGCTTAAGCATATCCTGTTTCTCCTGCTTTTTTTGCTCCTTAGCTAGCTTGTCGCGCTCCTTCTAGTGTTGTAGTTCTTCTGCTTTGGCGTCTTTTTCAGCCTGGCGATTGCGGGCAGCCTCAACTTTTAATGGCGACCAGAAGACGGCGCCGCCAGCGTAATTCTTAGAGGGTTTAAGTAGTAATGCCTTGCCACGCTTACGGCGCTTCTTCTTATTGAAAAGGGCATCTCTAAGGCGATCGTTTTCGTGCTGGACGAGCTGTTTCTGAGTCGCTATTGCGTGTATTGTGTGAGACAGCTGCGAGACGCGTTTATCATTAAGATCCTCAACTACCTGTCGTGGAAGTCCTTCAATTTTACGCCAATCGCTTGCAGAGAGTACTGACGACGTGCTATCGCTGCTTAATGGCCTCTTAGGCTCTAGATCCTTAAATTTCTTCAATATAGCGTTGCTATTCAGCGAAGAGATGCCAGTAACTTTAAAGGCGTTAATAATTGTTTCTTTAGCGAATGCAACTCTGTATGCCTTATAGAAGAAGCGGAAGAAGTCGCGCTTAGTGATAGATGTGAGTCCTTAGCTGTTGTACATGAATTCGGAGAGCTCTTTTGTATATGCAGCTGAAAGAGGCTTAAAAAGGCAGACATCTAGAGGCTGTAGCGTATGAGTTGAATGCGGCGGGTAGATAGCTAGGAGGATTCGATTTTGATTGCAGAACTCGATAAACTCCATAGTAACGTGTGAGCCATGCCCATCAAGAATTAGGAGTCGATAGTCGCGCTTTGCCTTCTTCTTAGTCTCCTCTTGAAAGCACCTCTTAAGCCAGGCAATCCCAAGTTCGTTGTTTGTCCATCCAGATGGTGATGAGGCGAAAAAGGCCTGGTGCTCTTGAGGATTGAAATCTTGTAGCCATGTGTCCTGGATGTTGCCAGAAGCCGCCTGATATATTAGGGCAGGTTTGAGAGAGCTGCCGTCGGCGCATATACAAGCTATCGTCGTTATCCACTCTCTATTGCCGTCCTGGAGTACCTGCTTGACGCCTCCTTGCTCATATCGCTGTCGAGAGAACACGCGCTTCATTTTTGACACTACCCGATCAAGAAGCCCTTCTCATCCATATTGTATATATTTGACGGTGCGATGTTGTACTGCTTGATCTTATCGTCTAAAAGCTTGAAATAGAGGGCGTATTTGAAGGCTGAATCGGCTTTGTAGCGCTGGCTATCGATGCCAGATGTCCATCGCGATATAAGGTCAATTTGATGCCGCGCAATGTAGCGATTAACCCAGTGATTTCCTGGCTCTTGATGTGCTATTTCTCCAGCGAAATTTCGTATCATCTCTCTCGTAGGGGGTAGGCCTTGTACACACAGCTTATCAATGTACTGTAGTAGCTGTTTTTCCTGTGTATTGTTGAGGAGTCACTTTTTTTCGGCCCGAGTTGCATAGGTGCCCTGAACCCCTCGATAGCGCTTCGAGAGCCGCGACCGCTCAACGCCGTACTCCCGAGCAACCTGGGATATATTAGGACGTTCTCCTAGCTCCAGGGATTTTAAAGCTTCAACAGCTGCGTCGATCGGGTCCATATTGGTGGAGTTATGAGGTGTTGAAAATATACGATTTTTAGTGTTAACTGTGCGTTGAGTGGGGTCTGTGCGTTGAGTGGCCGAATACGGTATGGCCTAGGAACTTTGTTAAGCGAACAGACAGCCTTACAACGCGATTTAATCAACCCTACGATCGACAGCGAGCCCTCTGCGAGGACCCGACGGCTATACAGGCCTGGTTTGAGCTAGTAGCACGCACAAAGGCCACCTACGGTATCTGTGATAAGGACACCTTCAACTTCGACGAGACTGGCTTTCTAATGGGTAAAATATCCTCCCAGCTAGTCGTTACTGGCTTAGAGAGGCGTGGCCGGCCAAAAGCGATCCAGCTAGGCAATCGCGAGTGGGTGACGGCGATCCACGGAATCAACGCTGCTGGGTGGGCAATCCCGCCCTTTATCATCTTTGCTGGCCAGTACCACCTCTCTGCCTGGTACGAGGGCAACGATATACCAGGTGACTGGGCTATTAGTCTTAGCGACAATAGCTGGACTACAAACGAGCTTAGTGTTGCCTGGCTATGGCATTTTATTAAGCATACAGTGGAGCGTAGAGTAGGCGCGCGTTAGCTCCTAATACTCGACGGCTATAAGAGCTACAACTCGCTTGAATTCTAGGAGATCTGTAGGGAGAACAAGATCTATACCCTATGCATGCCACCACATTCGTCACACCTCCTACAGCCACTTGACGTGGGCTGTTTCTCGCCATTAAAGCGGGCGTACGGGCGCTAGGTCGAGGGCCTAATACGCGACTATATCAACCATATCACCAAGCTTGAGTTCCTACCAGCCTTCCGCGCCGCCTACGACCAGTTAATTACAAAGGAGAATATCTGCGTAAGCTTTCGAGGCGCTGGGCTAGTCCCACACAATCTAGAGGCGGTAATATCAAAGCTTGATGTGAAGCTTCGTACGCCGTCGCCAGCAGCCCTACTAGAGGCCCTATGGGAGTCTGCAACACTAAGCAACGCGCGCGAGCTAGGCGCTTAGTTAACTCTAGTTCGTAAGCGGATCTAAAGGCATTAATGATCCTCTCCTATATCAGTTATCTAGTTGCTTAATTGGCTTACAAGAGGGGCTAAGAGAATGGCGCATTTAATAGTGCTTATGCGCGATAAAATAGCTAGTCTATAGAGAGTAAATAAGGCAGCTACAACGTGTAAATAGCGCAAAAAGAAGCAGATATAGAAGCAAGGCACCCTATTAAAGGCAGAGGGAGAGGAAATTATTGCTTAAAAGGCTGTTGAGCAGCAACTAGACGGAGAAACGCGGTATAGCCAGGCGCGGTTAGGTGCGAGCCGGCAGGCTTCAGCGCGCTGCACGCGCTGCAGGGAGCCTGGGCACAACTCACGTACGTGCAAGAAGGCTTCTCTAGATACTGCTTGATTTAGGATAGCTATTATATTGATAGAATATTAATGCGTTGTGAATTTATACGCTGCAAAAGGCTAAGAGACTTGGTAGAGTACGCCGCTCGCTTATATGCGCCGCTCACTTATAAACACGTTAAAGGTAATATTAACCTAAAAAGATTATAGTATCTTAAGAGGTTAGTTAAAAAGAACTATAAAGGACTATAAGAGTATATTACACTTTACTTAGAGCTAAAAAAAAGAATATTCTAAGAACCTAGGTTTAAGATATTTTCAGGTGTCGCTACCTACTAGAAGGCGCTATTTAAGTTCTAACAGACTTCTCTATTATAGGGAGCTATCACTCCTAAGAACTCTAAAATATAGTAGCCCTAGAGGTCCCCTTTATACACACACATTAGCTTAAGGCCCCTAAAGAAGCTAAAAAGTACTACTAAGAAGCTAGAAAGGCACTAAATATAACTAAGACTGTAAGTAGGACTTTTACTATTACTCTAGTACTTATAACAACATATAAGCATATACTTATTCTATAATTATATTAGTATATAATATAATAGGACAAAAGACAAAATTATAGACTTTATTAGGCTTAGGCGTTCTACTCTTATAAGTAATATAGTTAATTGCTTTTTTATAATAATATTACTTTATTTTATACTTTATATTAGTTTAAGTACGCTTTTTAGTAAAGTAATAGATAGATCTATAAATATCACTACTATTATAGACATATAAGTTCTAAGCATAAGGCTTAAATAAGCTAAAAAGTAATTAGTTAATAGAAAGCACTATTAAAATAACTATACCTACTTAATATAGTTTATAAGCCTCTTAGCGGTCTTATAAATATATTCCTTATTTTTCTTAGTATTTCTATTATAAAGAACAAGCTTAGCAATTATAAGATGGCTAAGCTTAGTGTTAAAGTTAATAGGGCACTATATTCTCTTAGTTAGTAGTATAATAGCGCTTAATAAGGGTATATATTACTATAAAATAATATTTATTCTAAATTAAGTAATTTCTATGCCTAGATAGCTAGACTCTATTAATCTAGATTAATAGAATAAGCTTTATATCTAGGAAGTAATAACTATATAAAAGATTCCTTTTATAGATAAGTTTAACGCAATAAATATAAAAATTAGCGCTAGCAGGTTAGTTATAAGCTAACTCTACCTACTATATAGTAAGCGTCTTCTTAAGAACTATTATACTATAGAGAGGGATATTAGAATATATTAGAACTTATTAGAATAATAAGAGTAGAATACTATATACTAAATTAACTAGTAGAGGCACAAGGAGTAAGGGTAGTGCAAAGGCAGGCAAAAACTAAAATTACTACACTAAGCCTTACTTAATACCACCTTTAGCTTCTAAACTAATTAGGTATCTTAGAATATCTTAATAGTATAATAGCGCTTAACATAGTAATAATAATTATTATATTATTATAAGACTAGCAATTGTTTACCTTTTAAGTAAAGGTAATAGAATACTATATATTTTAGTCTCCTAGAGCAATCTAGGTTAGGTTAATTCTAGAAGGGGGATACTGTAAGGCCTCCTTATTGCTTAGCTAGCCTAATAGGGCCTTATGCCTTCTTTAAGACTAGTAGGGGTTTAGATAAAAACCCTCTTACTTTAGATAAGAGTAGGTAGCAATTTGTCTTATTACCACTTACCTTCTAATATTATTCTATTCTGCCTTACTAACTATTAGGCGTCCTAGTAGCGTTGTCAGATTTAATATTGTTCTGTCACTTTGAGATAATATATTAATAAGAATTAATAACTGTGATTATTAATTGTAAAAATAGAGAAGCCCAGCTATCGCAAGAAGTTTCTATCTATGCTAAGGCCCTTGTACTATCTAAGATAGTACAGGGGCAATACAAAATAGTAGTGCGCCAGCCTTCTTAGTGTATTTTACAGAGAGATTATCACTAGAATGCACAGTAACTGTCTATCTAACACACCCCCTTAGCTTAGAGCTATCCTAAGCTAGACCTAATTCTTCGCAGCTGTACTATTGCTTATAGTCCAAAAGCTTCCATTATTTGTTCTAATTCGTCCAGGTCGACCTCGTGGTCGGTGATCCTACCCTTGACGTCTTTAAGTCCAAGTTAATTTACGAACTTAGCCTATTTTCTAGCTAGCAGAGCCTTTGTAAGGCCATCTGCTGCTATTTCTTCTAATTGTTAGTATTAGATTTTAATAGCTCCACAAGCTACTTCTTGTTGAAGCTAATGATTGTGTATATTAACGTGCCTAAGCTTAGTCTGTAACTTAGCGATTTCTTTAGTAACGAGTCAAATAGTTTGTTAATTATCGCAGTTAATAGTAATTGTTGATGGAGAGAGTTTAATCTTAAGGTTAGTATTTAACTAAGAGGTAAAGAGTGCCTCTTTTGCAACTTATAAAAGGGCTAGCAACTTAGCTTTAGTTGTTAAGGTAGTAACTGTGTCTTGCTTGCTCGCCTTCTAGGCAACAAGACTACTAAACAGCTTAATAATATATCCTTATAAGCTCTTTCTATCAAGGGTGTTGTTGGCGAACGAGGCATCGCTAGCAACCTTATAAGTGTCTGCTCCTCCAAAGCGTAGCCCTAATAATCGGGTGGAGGATAGGTAAAGCAGTACGCGGTCGGCGGCGTTATAATGCTCCTTGCTGGGATTTAATAGGAATCGCGATAATCGAGAGCTTGCGAATGTGATATTAGGGCGTGTAGTTACTGCAGCGTAAAGGATTAATCTAATCTTTCGCTAGTATCAATTAATCTTAGCCTTTGTAGCAAGTCCTTCTTAAGGTAGCAGTTTAACTGCGGATATTAGGGTATTGTGTTTAAGGTCGCGTTAGTCAATTAGGCAATTGATCTTGTCTATATAGGACGCCTAGGACAGCCAGAGTTGCCTATTTGCATAGTCTCTAACAATTTCAATCCCTAGAAACTACTAAAGATTATTACCACTAGTAAGAATAAACCGTATACTTATCTTTTCTATTACTGCGTTAGCAGCGTGTTTCTGATCTTTAGAGTAGGCGACAATGAGGTTGTCTATATAGAAGAAGATAATAATACCGTCTTTAATTATATAGCAAGGCTTATAAGGGACTATAGTAAAACTAAGATCCCTAAAAGCGCTAGTAAATTCTCTCTGCCACAGCAGTGGTGAGATTTGAAGACTATACAGTGCCTTGTGCAACTGTAGGATAGTGCCAGGTCGTGTGTAACCTCGCGGCATTCTCATGTAGAGTTCTCTGTCCAGATTCGCATATACGAAAGCGTTGGTGACGTTGTACTAGCTGAGCTCTAGGTCGTGTCAAGCTGCTATAGACATAAGCAGGCGAAATGATCGTCCTGCGAGGGTTGCAGCATAGGTGTCTTAAGTAGTAAGGTGGCGTTATTAATCTCCGCGCACTACTAACCTAGCCTTACACTTCTAAAATTGATAATGTTTGTTGAGTTTGTAAGTATACACCCACATACAATTAAGGATTTGGTGGCCGCGTGATCGCACTAGGGTAATGGACACCTTACTCTAAGACTTTATTTCCTTGTGGCTTTGTAGGTGTACCTGCTCGGCCTCCTTCTATATATTAAATAGCGGGTGATTGTCTATCTGTGTTCTGCTAGATAGAGGTTCTAGTAATTAACTTTAGTGGGGTTTCTATCCTGTTGTGAGTATGCGATTAAATTAAGCTTTGTTAAGCGGCTTCCCCTTATACTTGCCTCTACTTCCTGCTTGTGTACCTGCTAGGAAAGCGGCTGCCCATAGCACAGCGCGTTGATCTAGCTATAGTAATCTAATAGGTAACTAGTCGTGTTAATCGTGTTCGAAGCTCGCTATTGATTAGACAAGCAATGCGATAGGCGGAGGTGTCACTAGTGGTGTTGGGTAGGTGTAATTGATCTTCCTCCCTTGGTAATACCCTGGCGGGTCTTCTTCTTTATCCTCGCGATTGCGGGTGTTAGTGATTGACTTATCCTTATAGAAGGATTCAGTGTTTTCTTGCTTAGGTGGAGGTGGCAACTCTACTAATTGGGTCTATGCAGCAATCTCTTCAGTAGTGCTGTGCATGAGGTTGTCTAACAGGTCCTCTGTTTTATCTGAGAACACCTTATCTTTGTTAAAGATGACGTCGCGTGTGCTAATAACTTTGTTAAGTGGTGGGATCCATATCCTCCAGATGTTTAATGATTGGTAGCCTACTAGGTATCCAACCTATGCCTTTAGGTCTAACCTTTAGAGCTTGCTCTTGCCGCGTTTAGTATTGTTAGTCAAGGCGAAGGCTTTACAGCCATAGGCCCTAAGATAAGCCTAGTTTAGTTTCTTTAGTTAAGTAACAATGCCGTTTTAGAAAGCAACTATTGTAAAGAATACTTCATATAGTAATCGCTATTAGTTAGCGTAGTTCGGAGTTCAATTGTATAGGTATACAGCCGCTCGTGTGATTTCTAGCCATAGGTTGAAAGGGAGATTGGCGTCAAGTCGCATTGCACAACCCTTCTCCTTAATTATATCTCCTAAGCGTTCAGCTCCTCCATTTTGAGCTTAGGTATTAGGTGCTGAAGGCTCAATAATAATACCTTTAACGCACCACTTATAAACGTCTTGTTTAACTAAAAAGATCTTATTGTCAGATTTAATAACCTTAACTATTATATTAAATTATACTTTTATAAATAGTACAAATTCCTTCAGCAACTTAATAATTGTTCGTGCTAGTTGATTGTCTTTGAAGTAGAAATCCCAAGCTATGCCTAAGAATCAATTAGTGATGAGTATCTGGCTTTTCTCGCTAGTAAAGCTCTGATCTTCATAATTGTGAAAGTCTATAGCGACTCTCTCGCCAGGACCGTCGTTAATTTGCCTAGGTTGTCGTCTAATTTGTTGCTTAAGCTTTGATCTGCCGCAGGCGTCGCATTAGACTGTAGTAAGTCCTTTAAGGCGCACCCCCTTATAGCAATTCACAGTGTGTTCTAGTGCCTAAGGACCTAGGTGGCCTAGTCGTTTATGCCATGTGATAGCGTCTGCCTTCTGCGCACCTTGTGCGGTGCGCGTTGTGATTTTGTGTGTGGCATACGTACTATTGTGTATAGTACGATTTTGTTCGGGCATGTATTCTAGTACCCATTAACTATAGAGTTCTTAAAGGTTAGCCAGGACTATATTGTCCCTTCTCTTAATTATTGTTAGATCTGCCTTTGTGTCCTACTAGAGGCCTTGCTTACAGAGTAATTAGAAGGACACAAGATTGTATAGCAGATTAGGGTAGTAGGCGACGTTGTCTAGCCTTAGTACCCTATTTCCGTGTACGCTCTTGACGTGTAGATAGACACTCTTATATCCCCTTATCTAAACTCGTGATGATCCCGCCTATATAAAGTCTCCTGGCGATGGTGGTCGCATCGTGACGAAACAGTTGATATCGTTAAAGATGTGGCATGTTGTGCTAGAATTGAGGATCGCGGAGTAACGTAGTGGATAGGTATTTAGGTCTAAGTAGTAGGAAGATGTGATAGCATTAAAGCTCGCTAAGAGGACAGTAATTTGTCTACTATTTAGTTATTTATTGTTAGTAACCTTAGTAATTTAGGTTAGAGTAGGAGTATGCGATAGTTTAATTCTAGGTGTTTAAGACCTTAGTCTTTTCACCTTCCTTATCTCCTCTTATAGATCTGAATTATTTTAGATCCTATATTATACTATATCTATAAAGCTAGGTTATAGCCTAAACTACTCTAGTGCATAATCTAGGTATACGTAGAAGCAGTGTTTTAGACTATGCCTTTGTCCACAAGCAAGGTATTTTCTGCCTTTAACTGCTGTTATATCCTCTATTAAGGACTGCTTAGATATAGTACTTTAACTAAAGGATCGTTTTTGTTAAGATCTCCCCTGTCTACGTTAGTTATTTGTGGAAGATGGCGCGTCTTTGGCAGCGTAAGAGGCGTCCCTGTTAGTGCCTAGGGTGGATGCACTACTAGCAGCAAGAGATGGCTTACTAGTAGCAAAGGCGCCCCTATACTGTTTGCCCTTAATTGGGTGGAGTATTGCTATTATGTTCTTAGAAGCGTCTTATTATCTCCTTCCTTATTATATCTGCGTCTTGGCGTCTAGTTTCTTAAAAGGACACGCCCTAAGTAGGGGCAGCCTTTATAATCGCAGTTAGGAAGTCCTTTATAGTATTATAGATTAATTGTACTTTAGTAACATTGTTCGTCTCTACTTCTGTAGCTGCCTAATTATACTCAGTTAGCTAGGTATCCTAGTTTAAGGGTTGTCTTATTAGCTTAAGAGCATGTAGGTATTATGCTTTTACCCTATTTTGCTTGTCTTCCTTATTAACGCCTACTGTCTGCGTTAGAGATTTGATCTATTTTTAGATCTGCTCTTTAGGCTTGTAGTAGTTACGTTGCAGGTGTTGCAACACAGTAGATTAGATATAGATAACCACTTTCTTAAGACTTGTTCTCTCTTCTTAGTATTCTTTGTCCTTAATCTTGTAGTCCTTAATGTCCTCCTTATATGCCTTAAGGCCTGAGTTTAATAGCTCTAATAGGCGTGTTAGAGGGTTCTATTGATTGTTGTCGTTTACGCGGATAATTGGCTAGTAACTCGCTATTTCTAGCGGCGACAGCGGTGTCGGCTTTTCGCGTGGGAGTTTGGCTCTGTCTGGACTAATAATGGGCTATATATCTATTAGCTCGCATCGCGCTTTTAGCTGCTGCAGCTATGGTGTATAGTTGGTGTAATCAGTCAACACAATCGTTAAGTCGCGGAGCGTTAACAGCGACATTGTCTTTTCTTAGGGTTAATTAAGGCAGTGAGACTCTTAATTGTCAGATTTGATAGTGTTCTATCACTTTAAGATAATATATTAATAAGAATTAATAACTGTGATTATTGATTGTAAAAATGGAGAAGCCCAGCTATCGCGAGAAGTTTCTATCTATGCTAAGGCCCTTGTACTATCTAGGATAGTACAGGGGCAATGCAAAACAGTAGTGCGCCAGCCTCCTTAGTGTATTTCATAGAGAGATTATCACTGGAATGCACAGTGACCGTCTATCTGACAAGCGTCCTTACACTATCTCTATTTTAAGATTAACTTTAATAAAATATTATCTATTACTATTGCATTTCCTACTATTTACCTAAACCCTAATCCTAAAGATACTATTAACACTACCTAAAAGTATACTTTAATCTATTTACTTAAAGTTACTATACCTATACTAGAGTACTACTCTATCTAGAAGATTATTAATAGGTTAAAGTAAAAGAAGGTATATCTTAGCCTATATAAGGCGGTTCTAGTATACTAGTTAGGTTAGTAATAAATTAGTAACTATAGGCGTAATAATAATAGATATATAGAGTTCCTACTATAGTTTATTATATTACTATAGGTTAGGATAGTAGTAATAAAGAATAAGATTAAGGGATAAGAGAAGGTGTTTATTAATAAGTTACTAAAAAAGAAGAGTATTACGTAGATATATTAAATTCTTATAATTATTATAGTGTAAGATAGTAAGCATAACGCATAAGTAGCGTAATTACTAATAATAGTAATAATAAAGTAAGAGTTAGTTTTCTATACACGCTTTAAGTAACTTAATAGTATTAAAGTACTTATAAATAATTATAGGGCAAGTGCGTAGTAACTGTTATTATATTAGCGGAGACTTAGTAGACTGTATCTTTAGGCGCTAGACTAGAGCGGCCTTTTTATCCTAACCTACGCAGGCTTAAATTAAAAAAATGTGGTTAAAAAGGGTAATTAACACTAAATAAATAATGTGACCAAAACTCTCTATATAATATATATAAGCGCCTACTAAAGCTTTAGGTAAATATTAATATATAACTAGAAAAAAAGATTATAATAAAAATAACTAGAAGATTAAACGCTTCTACTTATAGCAACACTATAGAGGTAGACTTTAAAAATTTTAAGAAACTTTAACTATTAGCCTTAGAATAGTTATATTTTAAGTTAATTATCTTTATACTTTAAAAGTTTAAGAAGGTTATAAACTTCTTAAGTAAGAACTAAAAACTTTAAATCCTATATATCTAGCCTATATATTACTAGCTCTTTAATTTTCTAGACAAAATAAGTAATAAGCTTATTAAAGAATTAAATATTATTAAATAGCTAAAAGCTATATAGGCTATAACTAAGATAGAATAAGAAGAGTTACGTAAGTATTACTTAAGAATTAGTAAAAAGAAAGGTTTCTTATTTAACTATATAATAATATTAGATTCTTTATAAAAGATTAAAGCGTCTAAGGTATTATAATTATAGCTATTTATTATAATTATATACTAATTGTAAGACTGCCGCATGGCTGTATGGTCGGTCCTTGGTCACATGACCTCGGCCGGAATAACCTTATGCCTAGCCTCACCCATACACCTTCAGGGGCCTCGGTCCTCCATAGCAATAGATACACCTCTTTTCTCGTGGTCAACCTATATCACTATGAATTACTGTGATCTCCACTATCTTACACTAATAGTTATATAAAATAAAATATAAAAGACCTAGGATAAGTATATATACTACGAATAGTTCTTAGAATACCTTAATTACTATAATAGCCTAATAGCTAAAGACTTTACTCTAATCTTAAATACTAACCTAAGATAGTTATAAGATAGTAAATAGTTTTAAAAGCTTTTTTTTACTATTTAGTTTATAGTTTAGTAGCCTTTCTACCTTTAGCTAAAGTTTAGCTACGCTAGATATTAATTATAACTTAGGCCTAACTTAAATAAAAGGAGAAATATATCTAAATACTTCTATAGTTAACAAGAGTAATAAATTTAATATACTAGCGTAGTAAAAAGTTTATTAAATATCTTACCTCTAACTAATATAGATTATAAAAAATATCCTAGTAGTATAGATTTTCTAGATTAGTATTAAGCGTGTTTTTAACACTAGTAGGGATATAATTAGAGATTAAAGATATAATTTTGCTGCTTAAATAATATAAAAGATTATAATAGTTAAATTTTAAAAAGACAAATATTATAGACCTTTTAGTATATAGTGCAACGCTGTAAGAAAAAGCTATAGATATACTAAAAACGTATTAAAAAAGGTAAAATTGTAAGATAGGTTAGGCTAGGGAGTTAGTATATACAAATTAGCCCCTTATACTAGAGATAGTTAATTATAAAATATACTAGGTACTAAAGTTAATAATATAACGCGTAGCTATCTACGCGTAATATAAAATTTACAACTAGAAATTAAGTATTTATCTATCTACTATATAATATATTTAATTATTACATAAGACCTTAAAGTTACTATATTTATTCTTTGCCCTAAACATACTATTACTATTGCCACTAGACGTGTAGTGTTGCACTCCTACCTAGGTGTCAGATTTAATGGTTGAATGCGATGATGTGTCTTTATGGATGATGATGATTGTATTGTGTTCTTTTCCTCCACCGTGTTCAGCTGGTTCTGACTTCTTCGCTAGTGTGCCAAGCCAGATGGTCCCTGCTCGATTGTACAGATCTAACCTCACCACAGCTCGTTCTATCTGACACACCCCCTCAGGTTAGAAACTCTTCAAGCTAGTACTTATGCGATTGTAAGGTCTTCAAGTTGCTCTTAAATCTCCTCAAGAGGTACGGTATTCGTTACCTCCTTAGTCTCCACATTGACCAATCCAAGTTGTTGGAGGAAACCCTCCCACTTGCTCCCGGGGAGCACCTTTGTAAGGCCGTCGGCGATCATATCTGCTGACTGTACATACTCCACCTCGATCCTGCCCTTAGATACTTCTTGTCAGATCCAGTAGTTATGGATGTCCACATGACGAAGCTTAGTTTAGAGGCGGGAAACCTCCTCAGTTACCAAGCGTATAGTTTATTTATTGTCGCACTGAATAGTGATAGTGCGCGCGTCCAGTTCAATCTGGAGTTCGCGGAGTAGTCTTAAGACAAAGAGTGCTTCCTTAGCTACCTAAGAAAGAGCCAGCAGTTCGGCCTCAGTAGTTAATGTTGTTACAGTATCTTGTTTGTTAGCCTTCTAGGCGATAAGTCCGCCAAAGAGCTTAATAGCGTAGCCTTGGGAGCTCTTGCGGTCCATTGTGTTATCAGCGAAGGATGCGTCGCTTGCAATCTGAAGTCCAGTGTCACCTCCAAGCTGTAGGGCTCGCTGCTTTGTGCTTTGAAGGTATAGGAGAACTCAGTCTGCTACATCTTGGTAATCAGGCCCTAGGTTTAACAGAAATCAAGCCAGTCGTAAAGTTGCAAAGGCAATATCTAGCCTTGTAGTAACTACAGCAAAGAGCAATAATCCAATCTTACGTTAAAATTTGTTAATCTTAGTTGGCATTGCCAACCCCTTCCTTAGCCGTAATTCGATCGCAGCCATAGGAGTGTCATATCGAATGTCCGTTCTGTCTGCTAATCGGCTAATCTTATCCGAGTAGGCAGCCTATAACAGTTAAATCTTGCGATTTGTTCGGTCCCGTACAACTTCTATGCCAAGAAACCATTAGAGGTCGTTTCCTCTAGTAAAAGTATACTTGTCTTGTAAGCGCTTAATTGCTTATTAAGCTTCTTCTTCTTTCTCCTTATAATACGCGAGTATAATGTCGTTAATGTAGAAGAATACAATAACTCCATCCTTAATTAGGCAGCACGGCTCGTAAGGCACTGTCTAGAAGCCTAGTGCTTTAAGCGTCGTCATGAATTCTTTCTGCCAGAGGAGTGGTGAAATGCGAAGGCCATATAGTGCCTTGTTTACTTGCAGTATTGTTCCAGGCTTTTAATAGCCCCAAGGCATTCTCATATAAACCTCTCGATCCACTGTTGCGTGGACGAACGCATTTGTTACGTCGTATTGCTTAAGCTCCATATCATAGTGAGCTGCTATTGCCATCATCATTCGGAATGACCGGCTAGCAAGCGTGGCTGCGTAAGTGTCTTGCGAGGTAATGTTGCGTTGTTGATCGCCTCGGACGACTAGTCGCGCCTTGCACTTCAGCAAGCGATGGTGCTTATCAAGTTTATAGGTGTATACCCACATGCAGTCAAGGATCTGTTGTCCTGTCAGTTTGATCTTCTTTAATGGTATTTCTGACCATGATTTCATCTCTTGGTGGCTTGCGAGGTGCACTTGTTTAGCCTCTTGGAACATCTCGCCTATTAGGTGATCCTCAAGCTTGGTCTGGCACGTCGGCAGAGGTAGAAGTTGACTTTGATAGGGCTTTAAGCCTTTAGCGAGCATTCTTATTATCTTAGCCTTGTCTATAACTTCTCCTCTGTATTTTCCAACACAGCCAGCTTAGGTTCCTGCTATGAAAGCTGCTGCCTAGGGGACAGTTGTTGAGGACGCTTGTTGCGTTAGACTTGTTTAGTCTCCAGCCATTAACTGTGCAAGTAACGCTACGGGTGGCGGTGTTGTTAGAGGAGTCGGGTAGCTATCCCTAATCTTCCTTCCTTAATAGTAGCCTAGTGGATCTGCTTCGTCTTGTTGTTCTGACAAATCTACAGCGGCTTCATCCTCATAAAAGGAGTCTGTCTGTGGTTGTTAGGTAGGAGTCGGTAGCTCAATAGTTCTTACGTGCGTTGCTATTTCTTAAAGCGTGCTGTGCATAAGACTGTCTATAAGGTCCTTAACCCTCCCGTTGAATACTGACTCTTTGTCAAAGACGACGTCTCGGGTGCTTATCACCTTGCCGAGCGACAGTATCCATATTCGGTAGATGTTTGATGATCGGTATCCAACTAGATAACCAATCCATGCCTTTGGATCAAGGCGTTGTAGGCGTGATTTGCCTCGGTGAGTATCATCGGTCATTGCAAATGCCTTGCAGCCGTACGCCTTTAGATAGGCGAGGTTGGGTTTTCGTAGTGAAGTGACAATCCCATTACTGAACGCGACTCGTGAAGAATATCTCGTATGGCGTTTTCCAGTGGTTCGCATAATTCGGTGTTCGATTGTAGAGGTATACTGCGGCTCTCGTCACTTTAGGCCACAGTTCCTAGGATAGGTTGGCGTCAAGTCGCATTGCACGCGATTTCTCTTTGTTCACACCCCCTAAGCGTTCGGCACCTCCATTTTAAGCTTGTGTATCTAGGGCAGAAGGCTCGACAGTAATTCCTTGTGATGCCAACCAGCGCTCGATTTCCGGTTTCACTATTGTGATCTCGTTGTCCGCTTTAATGACCTTGACTGTAATGTTGTAATAGTTTTTAAGGAAAAGAAAGAAGTTTAATAGAACTTGAATAACTAACTTTACTGGTTGATTGTCTTTAAAATAAAAGTCCTATTGCAGGCCTAAGTACCTATTAGTGACAAGCATCTGGCTCCTTTCGCCAGTGCTACTTTGCGCCTTGTAGGCATAAAAGTCAATAGCTAGTCTTTCTCCTAGTCCTTTATCGTTAATTCGCGGTGCTTAGCTAATTTGTCGCCGGATCTTTGCTTTCCCACAGGAGTTGCATTGAACTATTATAACTCCCTTAACTCGCACCCCTTTAGCTTGCTGCACAAGATGTTCGATAGCTGCTAGTCTAGGGTGTCCTAGTCTCTTGTGCCATAATTCGGCTAAGGCCCTTTGTAGTGCTCCTTTCGTTCGTAATATATTCTTGCGGATGTGATATAAAGTAGGTGGTAGCGGATCATACTTAAGTACCTATTGACCGTGTATCTCGGATAGTTTTCCAATAACCTTGTCGTCTGGTCCTTTCAGCGTAGTTGGGTCCGTTTGCGTATCCCACTAGATTCCTCTATACCTTAGTAGTTGAAAGGAGACTAGGTTGCACAGGAGGTCTGGACAGATAGCCACATTATATAGAATTAATGTAGTTGTTCTATGTTAACCTCTTAGTGTTAAGTTAATAGAGCCGTAGCCTTTTATCCATATCTTTGTATTCCCAGCCCATATATAATCTCTGGACGTAGGTAGACAGAAGTTGTAGATACAGTCAGGGTTGTTTGTAATATAGCAAGTTGATCCTAAATCAAGAATAAATGAGCGCTTTAGCAGGTAATTAGACACTTCTGTTCCTATTGGCGCTGATGTAAACGCAGCGTTGACGTTTGATATTCTCCGCCCCTCTAGTCAGTCCTCAGGGGACTCGAGGATCTCAGGTGTGGGCGTGTGCGATTGTTTGATGCTCGGTGTTCGTGATCGGGTTCTGCTTTGTCCGCGGATTAGCCCTTGGAAAGTTGCGTCGTTCTTACGCTTGAAGTTAATAAGCTCATTTATAATCTTATTAGGTTTCCACCACTCAGGAGCTTTGTCTAGGTTAACATAATAGCAGTCCCTAATACTGTGGCGTTGTCCACAGGCAGGGCATTTTGCTCCTCCTGTTATAGCTGGCTCTTGATCTAAAGGCCGCTTAAGCTTGACATCTTTCTTGTTAGCTGTACGTTAATTACGGGGTCTGCCCCGGTTTCGGTTAGATAGCGCGCTTTCGGCATGAGAGGCGTCCCTGTCATTGCCCTGGGTGGTTGCACCACCTTCAGCGAGAAATAATGCATTATTAGTTACAAAAGCTGCTTTGTGCTTCCCTGATCTAAGGGGATAGTTTGCTATTATATGTTCTCAGAAGCGTTTCATCATCTCTTTCCAGCTTATACCAGTTGCAAATCGACCATTGTCTTAAAAGTTTGTAGACTATATAGGAGCAACTTTGTTCATAGCTGCCAGGAAGTCTTTTGTAATCACATTTAATTGTAATAGCTTAGCGACTTGATATGTCTCCGCCTCAGTGGCTGCTTAGTCGTACTCTGCTAGCCATGTGTCCCATTGCGACGCGCTCCTCATTGGCCTTAGTGAGGCAAGATATCGCTCGCGAGCTCGTTCTTATTCAATTTGTTTGTTAACTCCAACTGTTAGTTGTAGGTCTATAATCCATTGTCGCAGTAGCTTCTCTAGTAGGCAGCACATGCGCAACAGGTGTAGAGATACAATTAACTAGATAAATGCTATAATGTGTTAGAGGCTTGTTTGTTCCTTCTTAAAGTCGTGCCGGTTGTTCTTATATTGTTCGACAGGGATCTTGTAATATTCAAGGTCTTCCTTAAATGCCTTCTGTCCAGTTGCTGACAGCGCAGTCGGTCTTGTTAGGATTTCGACGTTCGCGGCTGGTGTGTAATCAGCGACTACTGGAGCTCTAACAACTGCTAGTCTTGATATTAGCGGGACTGTTGACTTTGGATTAACCTTATCCTAGATGTTGTAGACAACGCATCTCGCCTGCAGCTGCGTTATCCATCCTATATAGTTGGTATGATCCCTCAGCGTTACTGTAGGATCGCGGTATGGTTGTTGCGCCATTTCGTATCAGTTGAGGCAGTGAGACTCTTAATTGTTAGATTTAATGGTTGAATGCGATGATGTGTCTTTATGGATGATGATGATTGTATTGTGTTCTTTTCCTCCACCGTGTTCAGCTGGTTCTGACTTCTTCGCTAGTGTGCCAAGCCAGATGGTCCCTGCTCGATTGTACAGATCTAACCTCACCACAGCTCGTTCTATCTGACACTAGGAGATATAAATAATAACATAGGTAGGTATAATAGCTAGACGCTGCTTAATATTAAAAACTATATAGTAAGAAAATAGCTACTATAGAAGTAGATTGCTATATTAAAAAGAATATAGATATTAGTAAGTAGAAGCCTAGAATTAAAAGTAAAATAAGCCTAATAATATAGATTGCCTTATACTAGTTTAGGTGCAAAGTGCTTATAACTATTAAAAATAAGAACTAAAAAAATATAGAAATTTTTATAAAGTAAGAGTTTATACTAGTAGCTATATACTTGTCAGATAGAACGAGCTGTGGTGAGGTTAGATCTGTACAATCGAGCAGGGACCATCTGGCTTGGCACACTAGCGAAGAAGTCAGAACCAGCTGAACACGGTGGAGGAAAAGAACACAATACAATCATCATCATCCATAAAGACACATTATTGCATTTAACCATTAAATCTGACAATTAAGAGTCTCACTGCCTCAACTGATACGAAATGGCGCAACAACCATACCGCGATCCTATAGTAACGCTGAGGGATTATACTGACTATATGGGATGGATAACGCAGCTGCAGGCGAGATGCGTTGTCTACAACATCTGGGATAAGGTTAATCCAAAGTCAACAGTCCCGCTGATATCAAGACCAGCAGTTGTTAGAGCTCTGGTAGTCGCTGATTACACACCAGCCGCGAACGTCGAAATCCCAACGAGACCGACTGCGCTGTCAGCAACTGGACAGAAGGCGTTTAAGGAAGACCTTGAATATTACAAGATCCTCGTCGAACAATACAAGAACGACCGGCACGACTTCGAGAAGGAACAAACAAGCCTCCAACACATCGTGGTATTTATCCAGTCAACCGTATCCCCACACCTATTGCGCACGTGCTGCCTACCAGAGAAGCCACTGCGACAATGGATCACAGACCTACAACTGACGGTTGGAGTCGACGAACAAATCGAACAAGAACGAGCTCGCGAGCGATATCTTGCCTCACTAAGGCCAATGAGGAGCGCGTCGCAATGGGACACATGGCTAGCAGAGTACGACCAAGCAGCCACTGAGGCGGAGACATATCGAGTCGCCAAGCTATCACAATTAAATGTAATTACAAAAGACTTCCTGGCAGCCGTGAACAAAGTTGCTCCCATATGGTCTACAAACTTTCAAGACAATGGTCGATTTGCAACTGGCATGAGCCGGAAGGAGATGATGAAACGCTTCCGAGAACACATAATGGCAAACCATCCCCTTAGATCAGGGAAGCACAAAGCAGCTTTTGTAACTAATAATGCATCATTTCTCGCTGAAGGTGGTGCAACCACCCAGGGCAATGACAGGGACGCCTCTCATGCCGAAAGCGCGCCATCCAACCGAAACCGGGGCAGACCCCGTAATCAACGTACAGCTGACAAGAAAGATGTCAAGCTTAAGCAGCCTTTAGATCAAGAGCCAGCTATAACAGGAGGAGCAAAATACCCTGCCTGTGGACAACGCTACAGTATTAGGGACTGCTATTATATCAACCTAGACAAAGCTCCTGAGTGGTGGAAACCTAATAAGATTATAAATGAGCTTATTAACTTTAAGCGTAAGAACGACGCAACTTTCCAAGGGCTAATCCGCGGACAAAGTAGAACCTAATCACGAACACTAAGCATCAAACAATCGCACACGCCCACACCTGAGATCCTCGAGTCCCCTAAGGACTGACTAGAGGGGCGGAGAATATCAAACGTTAACGCTGCGTTTATATTAGCGCTAATGGGAACAGAAGTGTCTGATTACCTGCTGAAGCGCTCGTTTATTCTTGATTTAGGATCAACTTGCCACATTACGAACAACCCTGACTGTATCTATAACTTCCATCTACCTACGTCTAGAGATTATATATGGGCTAGGAATACAAAGATATGGATAAAAGGCTACAGCTCTATTGACTTAACACTGAGAGGTCAACATAGAACAACTACATTAATTCTACATAATGTGGCTATCTGTCTAGACCTCCTATGCAACCTAGTCTCCTTTCGACTACTAAGGTATAGAGGAATCTGGTGGGATACGCAAACGGACCCAACTACGCTGAAAGGACTAGACGACAAGGTTATTGGAAAACTATCCGAGATACACGGTCAATGGGTACTTGAGTATGATCCGCTACCACCTACTTTATATCACATCCGCAAGAATACATCACGAACGAAAGGAGCACCACAAAGGGCCTCAGCCGAATTATGGCACAAGAGACTAGGACACCCTGGACCAGCAGCTATCGAACATCTTGTGCAGCAAGCTGAAGGGGTGCGAGTTAAGGGAGTTACAACAGTTCAATGCGACTCCTGTGGGAAAGCAAAGATCCGGCGACAAATCAGCCGAGCACCGCGAATCAACGATGAAGGACCAGGAGAAAGACTAGCTATCGACTTTTATGCCTACGAGGCGCAAAGTAGCACTGGCGAAAGGAGCTAGATGCTTGTTACTGATAGGTACTTAGGCCTGCAATGGGATTTTTATTTTAAAGACAATCGACTAGCAAAGTCGGTTATTTAAGTTCTATTGAACTTCTTTCTTTTCCTTAAAAACTATTACAACATTACGGTCAAGGTTATTGAAGCGGACAACGAGATCACGATGGTGAAACTGGAAATCGAGCGCTGGTTGGCATTATAAGGAATTACTGTCAAGCCTTCTGCCCTGGATACACAAGCTCAAAATGGAGGTGCCGAACGCTTAGGGGGTGTGAACAAAGAGAAATCGCGTGCAATGCGACTTGACGCCAACCTATCCTGGGAACTGTGGCCTGAAGTGACGAGAGCCGCAGTATACCTCTACAATCGAACACCGAATTATGCGAACCACTGGAAAACGCCATACGAGATATTCTTCACACGAGTCGCGTTCAGTAATGGGATTGTCACTTCACTACGAAAACCCAACCTCGCCTATCTAAAGGCGTACGGCTGCAAGGCATTTGCAATGACCGATGATACTCACCGAGGCAAATCACGCCTACAACGCCTTGATCTAAAGGCATGGATTGGTTATCTAGTTGGATACCGATCATCAAACATCTACCGAATATGGATACCGTCGCTTGGCAAGGTGATAAGCACCTGAGACGTTGTCTTTGACGAAGAGTCAGTATTCGACGGGAGGGTTGAGGACCTTATGGACAGTCTTATGCACAGCACGCTTTAAGAAATAGCAACGCACGTAAGAACCATTGAGCTACCAACTCCTACCCAATAACTACAGACAGACTCCTTTTATAAGGATGAAGCTGCTGTAGATTCGTCAGAACAACAAGACGAAGCAGATCCACCAGGCTACTATCAAGGAAGGAAGATTAGGGATAGCTACCCGACTCCTCCAACAACACCGCCACCCGTAGCGTTACTTGCACGGTTGATGGCTGGAGACCAAATAAGTCTAACGCAACAAGCGTCCTCAACAACTGTCCCCTGGGCAGCAGCTTTCATAGCGGGAACCCAAGCCGGCCGTGTTGGAAAATACAGAGGAGAAGTTATGGACAAGACTAAGATAATAAGAATGCTCGCCAAAGGCTTGAAGCCCCATCGAAGTCAACTTCCACCTCTGCCGACGTGCCGGACCAAGCTTGAGGATCACCCAATGGGCGAGATGTTCCAAGAGGCTGAACGAGTGCACCTCGCAAGCCACCAAGAGATGAAATCATGGTCAGAAATACCATTAAAGAAGATCAAACTGACAGGACAACAGATCCTTGACTGCATGTGGGTATACACCTATAAACTTGATAAGCACCATCGCTTGCTGAAGTGCAAGGCGCGACTAGTCGTCCGAGGCGATCAACAACGCAACATTACCTCGCAAGACACTTACGCAGCCACGCTTGCTAGCCGGTCATTCCGAATGATGATGGCAATAGCAGCTCACTATGATATGGAGCTTAAGCAATACGACGTAACAAATGCGTTCGTCCACGCAACAGTGGATCGAGAGGTTTACATGAGAATGCCTCGGGGCTATTAAAAGCCTGGAACAATACTGCAAGTAAACAAGGCACTATACGGCCTTCGCATTTCACCACTCCTCTGGCAGAAAGAATTCACGACGACGCTTAAAGCACTAGGCTTCCAGACAGTGCCTCACGAGCCGTGCTGCCTAATCAAGGATGGAGTCATTGTATTCTTCTACGTCGACGACATCATACTCGCGTATCACAAGGAGAAAGAAGAAGAAGCTCAACGAGCAATCAAGCGCTTACAAGACAAGTATACTTTCACTGGAGGAAACGACCTCCAATGGTTCCTTGGCATAGAAGTTGTACGGGACCGAACAAACCGCAAGATTCAACTGTCACAGGCTGCCTACTCGGACAAGATTAGCCGATTAGCAGACAGAACGGACATTCGACATGACACTCCTATGGCTGCGATCGAATTACGGCCAAGGAAGGGGTTGGCAATGCCAACTAAGATCAACAAATTTCAACGTAAGATTGGATCATTGCTCTTTGCTGCAGTCACTACAAGGCCAGATATTGCCTTCGCAACTTCACGACTGGCTCGATTTCTGTCAAACCCAGGGCCCGATCACCAAGACGCAGCAGACCGAGTTCTCCTATACCTTCAAAGCACAAAGCAGCGAGCCCTACAGCTTGGAGGTGACACTGGACTTCAGATTGCAAGCGACGCATCCTTCGCTGATAACACAATGGACCGCAAGAGCTCCCAAGGCTACGCTATTAAGCTCTTCGGCGGACTTATCGCCTGGAAGGCTAACAAACAAGATACTGTAACAACATCAACTACTGAGGCCGAACTGCTGGCTCTTTCTCAGGTAGCCAAGGAAGCACTCTTCGTCTCAAGACTACTCCGCGAACTCCAGATCGAACTGGACGCGCGCACTATCACTATTCAGTGCGACAATAAACAAACTATACGCTTGGTAACTGAGGAGGTTTCCCGCCTCCAAACCAAGCTTCGTCATGTGGACATCCATAACCACTGGATCCGACAAGAAGTATCTAAGGGCAGGATCGAGGTGGAGTATGTACAGTCAGCAGATATGATCGCCGACGGCCTTACAAAGGTGCTCCCCGGGAGCAAGTGGGAGGGTTTCCTCCAACAACTTGGATTGGTCAATGTGGAGACCAAGGAGGTAACGAATACCGTACCTCTTGAGGAGATTCAAGAGCAACTTGAAGACCTCACAATCGCATAAGTACCAGCTTGAAGAGTTTCCAACCTGAGGGGGTGTGTCAGATAGAACGAGCTGTGGTGAGGTTAGATCTGTACAATCGAGCAGGGACCATCTGGCTTGGCACACTAGCGAAGAAGTCAGAACCAGCTGAACACGGTGGAGGAAAAGAACACAATACAATCATCATCATCCATAAAGACACATCATCGCATTCAACCATTAAATCTGACAATACTACTATATAGCTTATAAAAGTAGTTACTACTAAGGGATATAAGTAATATTAGATCTCTAATTAATAGCTTATTACTTTTATAATAATAACTATACTAAGTAGATACTAGAGGCATAGAGGATATATAAGTACACGCTTGTACTATAGAATTTCTATAAAAGATAGGTAGAGTAACATGGATGGCAAGCGAGCGGCGCAGGCAAGCGAGCGGCGCACCCCATCAACTTTTCGCACCTTTGAAGTCGCGCAGCTCAACCACAATATAATATACTATATAGATTTTGATACAATAGATTAAGCAGTATTTAAAGTATCTTTTTTGCACGTACGTGAGTTATGCCCAAGCTCTCTGCACCTTGTGCAGCGCGCCAGAGCCTGGCGGCTCAGGCCTGATCGCTCTCCACTTTGACGCTGTTCATGCTCTATCTGCTGGTCAGCCGCCTTTTGAGCAAGTATATTCTCTCCCTCTCCCTTTGTTAAGGTCCCCTGCTTCTGTATCCGCTTCTTTTTGCGCTGTCTACGCTTAGTTGCTGCCTCATTGGCTCTCTCAAGGCTAGTAATCCGATCGCGCATAAGCTCAGCTGAGAGCATCATTACTTCAGCACCCTTCTTAAGTTGATTAATCGCCTGAATAATAGAGGCAGGCGAGGAGCTCTTGTGCCGTTGAACGCGCTCACGGATTAGAGTTGATTGAGCCTCAAGCTCACGTATGTTGCTCGGCGTTTTGGCTTCCCAGAGAGCCTCTGGCAGAGCAGCTGGTGAAGGCGTACGAAGCTGCACATCCAGCTTTGACAGAACAGCTTCAGGCTGGAGAGGAACAAGGCCTGCGCCTCGAAAGGCTGAACAGATATTGGCTGATGTAAATGATTGCTCAAAGGCTGTCTTGAAGGCTGGCAGGAATTCAAGCTTCGTGATGTGGTTGATGTAGTTACGGATCAGAGCCTCAACCTCTCGGCTGTACGCGCGCTTCAACGGCGAGAAGCAGCCCACATCAAGTGGCTGCAGCAGATGCGAGGAGTGAGGCGGCATGCAGAGCGTGTAGATGTTGTTCTCCTTGCAGAGCTGTTGAAATTCAAGAGAGTGGTGGCTCGCATGGCCATCAAGGATAAGCAGCCTACGCGTGCCAACAATCCGGGTCTCTGTATGCTTGATAAAGTGCTTTAGCCACTCAACTCCAAGCTCGTTCGTCGTCCAGCCGTTGTCGCTAAGAGATATAGCCCAATCGCGCGGGATATCCTCCTCGTACCAAGCAGATAGGTGGTGCTGGCCAGCAAAGATGATAAACGGTGGGATAGCCCAGCCAGCAGCGTTGATTGCTTGGACAAGTGTCACCCACTCGCGGTTCCCAGGCTGGACAGCCTTTGGCCGGCCTCTCCTCTCTGACCCTGTAACAACGAGCTGAGTCGTAATCTTGCCCATCATGAAGCCAGCCTCATCAAAATTGTAGACGTCCTCATCGCAGATGCCGTACCTGGCCTTAGTCTGCTCTACAAGCTTGAACCAGGCGCTAATTAGGATAGGATCCTCACAGAGAGCTCTCTGTCTATCGTAGGCTCGGTTAAAACACGTCTTAAGAGAGTCTGTACGCCTAACAAAGTTGGCTGGCCACTTCTGTCCAACCTGGCCTGCGCCGCGCGCAGCTAGCAGCTTATCTGCCATATCGCGAATTGCTAAGTAGGTAGGCGAAAATCCACGTAGGTCCAGATCAAGTATATGACGAATTATCACCTCCTCTTCTAGCTGGGTGAGCTTCTTCGAGTTGGGCTGGCAATCGCGTCGCGTAGGTCTCCCAGCGCGTCGGCGGCGGAGCGTTGTTTCGGGTACATTGTAGACTGCTGCAGCAGCTCGGTTGCTTTGGATCTGGCTGGTATTGATTGAAAAGATGGCAAGCTGAACATCTGCTTCCTTTGAAGCCATTTGAGTGTTGTGGCGTGGAGTTGTTGTAGGACGCGTTTAGAGCGGGTGCGAAAGTTGATGGGGTGCGCCGCTCGCTTGCCTGCGCCGCTCGCTTGCCATCCATGTTAATAGCTAGGTATTTAGAGTTAATAGATTAATAGATTATTAGTAGAGAATAGCAGAGTACTATTTAGTATTAAGGGTAGAAAGCGCGTATATAATTTATTATATATCGCGATAGTAGAGCGTATATCTAGGGGTTTTAAGTAGTTAATTGTCTAGTAATATAGTAGGTAGATAGGTAGGTAGGGTATTATTATTATAGGTTATCTTAGAAGCTAGGGGAAACGTTAGAAAATCTTTAACAGGCTTTAGTCCTAGGGCTTAGCACTTACACATAATGTTATATAATATTATATAGGTACTAGTAATGTAATAAAAAAACGTAGTAATTAAATATAGTAGAGCTACTTTAAAACTAATAAGTAGAGGTAGTTTATACTCCTGTCTAGGAGAAAATAGTTAAATTTATAATAGCTAAGAAGTAATCTATAAAGTTATTAAATTCTAATATATTAAAAGGCAATTTAGAGAATATAATACTATTAAATAAAAGAAATAATTTACATAAGCTACTAGCTAATAAAAAGACTATTAAAACTATATAAGGTTTTAAGTCTTTAGATAGTAAGCTACTAACTTTTTTCTACTAAAGGCAGCTACTATAAAAGTAGTTAAGGCTTTAGCACTACTATAATATTAGTAATAATAAGATATACTAAATATATATTAATAGTAAAAAGGCGTTAATTTTATATTTATATAGTTTTTTTATTTTATATACCTTTAAAAAGTAACTACAGTTACTAATTTTATTACTATTAATTTTATATAATATAAGCTATATAAATCTAATAAATACCCTAACTTAATCTATACTTAAAAGTTTGTGTAATTTAACCTAACCTATACCTAAGGTCTATACAACCTAACTTAACCTATACCTAAGGTCTATCTAGAAGAGAAATATTATAGACCTTTTAGTATATAGTATAACACTATAAGAAAAAGCTATAGGTATACAAAAAACATATTAAAAAAGGTAAAGTTACTTAAAAATAGGTTAGGCTAGGGACAATTTGTTAGTATGTGCAAATTAGCCCCTTATACTAATAAGGTAGTTAATTCTATAGTCTATAAATACTAAAGTTAAGGATAATATAATATATAGTTACTTACGCGCACAATATTAAATCTATAACTAGAAATTAAGTTTTTATCTATTTATTCTTATATATATAGTATATTTAATTATTATATAAGATCTTAAGATTACTATATTTATAATAGCCTTTTCTTAACTAAATAATACGCTTTTTATAAGGTGGGTAGTTGTTATAAAATTACAGAGGTACTTTGGCAAATCCCCGGGGATACCTCGGCTAGCGCCTTAGCGAGCCTTGGCACACGTATATAGTGACTTTTCGAGCCCTTACTAGGGAAGAGTATAGTAGATTTTGATAATTAACTATAAGTCTGCTACTTAGCTCCCTAATAGTAGTAACGCGCATATATATATATAATAAGATAAATAATACTAATAGTAACACCTAAGGTTAGTATTATAAAAGTTAAACGCCTTCTTTTACTAATAGTATAGTAGTATAATTTAAGTTATATAGTAAATAAATTACTATAGCTAGTTTATTTTATTACAATATTAGTAAATACCTAGATACTTTAAGAACTATAAATTTTAACCTATAGCTCTCTCTCTCTACGATTTTAGTAGTCTAGTCCTTAGCTATATTATAGATAAACTAAACTAAAGCTATTTTAAAAAGTCATAGGCTAGATTTACTAAAAATTATTAGAGATATATAAAATATAAAAAGCTACTATTTAATCTAAAGAACGTAGAGGGTTATTATATTAATAGATTCTACTAGGAATATATAATAGAAACATAGCAGATATATAAATACGCACTTATACTATAGAACTTTTATAGGTAATAAGTAAAGTAAGGCTAGTAAAGTATTAGAGTACTATTTAGTATTAGAAGTAGGGAGTGCGTGTATATAATTTATTATATATTATAGTAGTAGAGTAAAGTAGAAATTCTAAGTAGTTAATTATCTAGTAAGGCAATAGCAAAAGGTAGAAGGTAAGTATTAATTATCTAGTAATATAGTAGGTAGGTAGGCGGGTAAGGTGTTATTATTATAGGTTATTTTAGAAGCTAGGGAAGATATTAAAAAAAATTTAACACGCTTTAAGCTTAGCGCGCACATAATATTATATAATAATAAATAGGCGCTATAATATAATAAAAAATATAGTAATTAAACGTAGTAGGGCTACTTAAAAACTAAATAAGTAAAAGTAGTATATACTCTTGTCTAGGAGGGTCTAAAGTCTATATAATTCTAACTTAACCTATATCTAGAGTCTATACAATTCTAATCTAACTCTATACCTAGGCTAGGTATCCTAAACCTATTTACTAGCCTAGTTATTCTACCTCTAGATATATAAAATAACGCTATATATATTATTATTACTAAAATAGTTAGCTTTTATTAAAGATTTTTATTATATAGAGATTTTAACTAAGATTAAGTCTACACTATATAAAAAGAATAGTAAAATAAAGAATACTAAAATCTAGTATCTAGTATATAATAGTAGTAACAAAATATACACAAAATAATAATAATTTTATTATTAACTTTTTTTATAGTAGTATTATTAATAGTAGTCTATAGATAGTTTACTATATAGTATAATTAAGTTATATATTATCTTCTAACTAGTAGACTATTAAAAAGCTATAGTAGATTATAAAGTTGCAACTATAGAAGTAGTATAGGTAATAAAATACTTAACTATAGTTTAGTTATTATACTTATAATCTAGTAGTTATAGTATAACTATAGTTTACTATATATATAGCGTATAAAGTCTACTTTTTATAATATTAGATACGCCTAGAATACTAAATCTTTATCTCTTTATCTATTATATCTAATAATATAATAATTTTCTAGTAACCTAATATTGTGTCTAAATCTAATACCTATAGTAATATAGCTATTATTAAATTTAGTTAGGACATAGATAACTAGCTAGGCAAAGTTAAAGATAATTTCTAGAGATTTAGCAACTTTATATAACTAAAAGAATTATTAAAGGGGCCTCTAGAGCTTATTTTTAAGTACCCTATTAGTAATATTTTTAGACTAATTTACTATACTTTATACCTCTAAATTCTAAAGTATAAGGCACTTCTTTAGTATCTAGATATTAGTAGAGACGTAGCCTTTATAACGCAATAATAGTATAACGCAAAGATTATACTATAGAAGCTTAAAAATATAACTAAAAATAAAGGCAATAAGAACTATAAGGGCGAGGACTAAAGTATAGTTAGCTTTTATATAAAAATATATAATACTTATAATTAATTTAAAAAGCTCTTATATAATTATAAAAATACTATACTATTAGGAAGCTAGCCTGAGTTAAAAGTTAATTGACAAAATCTATATATAGGTGCTAGCCAAAGGTACTGGCTAAGCTTATAAGGCGCGCGAGGCACGCTAAGAACACGCTAGTACCTAATTAGGACTAGCGCCGGGGAAACCTTAGTAGTCGGCATAAGGTAACTCCGATTTGGTTCTATAATATATACGTAAAAAAGTAAAATTAGTAATAATAAGAATAATAAGCTTTTTATAAAGCTTTAGCTACTGTAGCTATACTTTTAAATTTTAAAAGATTAAGCTAGTAAGAATACTTATACTTATTTAAATTATAATACTATTTTATAAAAATAAAAAGTATATAAAAAAAGCTATGTTATTACCTTTTTACGCCTTTTTTAATTACTAAGCAGAGGGCTCTGCTTCTTTTATTATATTATTTAAGATAAAAGCCTTTATCTTCCTACTTCTAGGTAGATAAAATAACGCCACACATAAAAAAAACTATATTGAAAAATAATATAATACCTTTAATACTATTTTTATAAAATAGCCCTATAGTTTTACTATTAGTAATAAGGCTATAATTAACTAAATTAATAAGTAGTAGAATAATAGGTAAATGTAAAACTTTAAGGACTTAAAGTAAAAACTTAAATAATTAATATAATTATTAACTTTAAACTATATATTGCGTAAAACTTAATAAAGTACTTAATAGGTCTATATCGAAGACCTTCTACGCGAATAGATAGTACTAGGGGACAACAATAATTACTGTGTATCACTTAAGAACTAGTAATGTAAAGACTAGATGCGCTCGAAACTTTGTATTGCGGCTTAATTTCTACCTAGATTATGCCTTCCTTGGTCTCCTAGACAATAAAATAGACTTGTTCAGTCAGATACAAGACTCTAACTATTAGGGTCCTACTAGTGTTACTACCAACCGATTACAACCCTTACGCTAGGAGTGGAGGCCTCCGTCCGCTCGCGAAACGGGTGGATGCTACCTTAGGTAGGTATAGGATAGGCAGACGTAGACCATGCGGACAATTGCGCCATTCCAATAGCCAACGAAATAGTCTGAGCAGTGTTAGAAAAGGAATTAACTATTCTAATCTTATTCTGGGATATTGTAAGCTCGGAATCGCCACTCGTTCTACCTAAGGTATTGAGTTGGTGTAGGAACCTAGTGTAACTGAAAAGTCGAATGAGTAAATTCGCACGCAGCACAAGCTGGTTGTAACTTTTGGGTAGACAGGTTATAAGTGAATAGCGACATACTTCGCCATAAGGCTCGCATGCTGTTAATGGTTGACAGAGTAGAATGATGTTGCTGCGACAAACAAATTAAAAGAAAAGGCCGAACTTTTAATTCCTGGAGACGTCTTTTATTTTGGGAGAATCACTGGTACCACTGTGGGGCATATCTGAGTTGGATCCCTAAGCCATAGATGTCGCTGTGTCCCTCGATCTTGTGTATAGTCACTACGTAGAGCGGGTTTGAAATACGATTGTGGTGTTTTGCCTTGCGGGTTTGACAGACTTAACGCGGGGCATCCTTGCGTTGGCATATAGCAGGCATGCTGCGTACAGAAACGACTGTATCCACATAACGCGAAGGGCAGCTGGGATAAACGTTGGAAGCCACGTGTAGAATATACGCCCTCGGGACGGAAGGTGGGACAGCAGCACGGGAGCGGTTAGTCCCGGGTTTGCGCCACCTTGCTGCACCGTCCGCGCGAATATCGGAGCGCTCGCTCGTATCATACACAGTAAACACACTTCACAATTACTCCTCGACTTTTCGAGTTCACATACATGAGACTCACTCGGAAGAATTATGATGGCGGCTTGCACGTAGCCGGTGAACGTGATCAGTAGTGGTCTAGTTTGTCAAATCGCGATGGTGCAATGGACACCCAATCCTCTGAGCCGCAAACGCTCGTGATACCTAACTGTGCAGTTTTGGGGTGTTGCGATTAAACACTGTGGGTTGTTGAAGAATTACGCACTAAAAAAAAAATTCAATCTCAGTTACAAGGGCTCTCAAAACCACTACTGACCAGTTCTTTCGGTATTCCTGCTGATCCTACACAGTACCTAGGTAGCTTTGGTGCTCACTCAACTCAAGCTCGCCGTGACTGTTCCACGCAAACTGACATCCAGCGTTTCCGATCTTTAAATTCAGGCGAGCATAACCCATACCATGATTTGCTCAAGAGTCAGGCTTTGCGCTTCAAGATTATATCGAACACATACTAGCTGTGGCGAAAATCGTGCGAGGACACGCCAGTATCCGCTCGCGTGCCTTCAGACAAACAAGGTTCAATATTCGTTACGAGCCGAATTCCAAAGATAGGTCGGAAAAGTTATCCGGCGAATATTTCGTGCCGATTTTCCCACAACGGCAAGTCTGAATGACTGTTCCTGCATATGAGTTTGCTTTCCCCTGATTGTTGTCCACCAAATCTTCGGCTGTCAGATCTATGACATCAGGCATAAAATGCGCTATAAAGTCGGCTCATATATGGTGGACGGACTTGTTCCATTGCTATATAATTGGCCGTACTGCACTAACGTAGAACAAATAGTAGGGAAGCTATAACTAGTAGGTTCACTATCATCGACACGCAATCCGAGCGTAGAACATCGGCCAAAAATACCGTATCTGTTGCCAGTTTGACACGTGTATCTCAGTGTCTAGGTGCCTGGCAGCTTCAAATGTTCGTTTGATCAGAATACTATAAAATACGACAGGGCGCGCAGTCTTGCACGCCTCATAGCGACTTTGGACCTAAAACCACTAGCTCGGGCATTTTTATTGGATCCAACGCATTGTTTCACAAGTGAGCTGCGTACGACCTCGTCGGCATGTACTCTGCCTTCCCCGGGGCCGACAGACTAGCGCCGCGTTACGGCTACCGTGGCTACAGATACGCAGCACCTCTTCTTCCTCAACGAGAATACCAACGTGGTTACGAATCTCCCCATACACGCGAAGCGTCAAACGATATTGAAGAAGCGACACGAGCTCATGTGAAAGCGAGCAAAGATTTCGAAGACACGAAGACGAAATACCAGGAGCTCAAAGAGAAATATGAAGACGCGCAGAAGAAGTTGCGGGAGGCTGAGAAGAAACTAGATCGAGCGAAGCGTTATGGCTCTGGATGGTGACGAGTAAGCTTCTATATTCGTACGATACGGCTTGCAGCTTTCAGTGGCCGGGATCAATAGAAAGAAGATCCGTCAATGCTAGCATGTTCCACGACTTCGCTGGAATGGAATTTGGATGCTTATCCTCTATGAATTCTTTTTACCAGTTCGATGGAATACACTTCCCGGCATCATCTCTACACAAGTACGTTGTTGACGGGTGGAGGGTGGCATCGCACGTCCGTACGTCCGCACGATCAGGATTTTGAATCGGTGGATGGCCCTAAGACATCATACATACGCAAAAGGGGGAGAAATATATATAGATTATGTAAATCGAGTGGTGGAGTCACCGCATTGCAAAATCTAGCAGATTACTGAATTTTCATTATACATGTCTAGTTCGTTGCTATGGATTAGAGCTCGAGCAACACGCAAACTGAAATAGACTTCGGAGAAGAGGCATGAAACAAACTCGCCAACAGAGGAATACGCAGTATGTGTCCCCGCTTGCAACTCATATCAATGGCAGCCAAGACGTACGTCAGCCCTGTAGGACCTAAACCACGAGTACGCCTTGTTATATGCATAAGACAATCATTCACATGGCTAGTGACTCGCTGCTAGCACACAATCATAACATACGAACACGCTTCAAGTTCTTGTTAGGCGTCGTCTGCCGTGGCATCCTCTATAATTACGACGATGACAAGTAGATGTACCGAGCAAAAAGATGTAACAGAGGGACCTTCACTGCCAGATTCAATTATGATGGCAGCATTCATAGTAAATGGGGTACCCTCGTGCGGGTTCTCTATAGAATGTACACTACCAGCTAGACCAGAGTCTATCTTCTGCACAGACCACCACCGCATTGCTACCGAATCGATGAAACAACTATCCAGGCAATCGAAAAAAGCCCCCCAAAATCTATGGGTATCCAGACCAGTGTCGAATTCCAAAATTTAACAACAACAGATGCCTTCGACGATCTAAGACGCCTGCATAGATATGCAAAGAGCTCTACCATCCTACTACCAGACGAGTTCATAGCTCTGCAAAACCCGTGGTGCGCTGTACCAACCGAGATCAGCATCGGCAACGCCTCAACACTGGCTGAAGTTGTGAACACTTTTATTTGGCGGGTGTTATGCTACAAGGACATGCACCTATTAGCGAAACAGAGTCATTCTATGAAAAGCCTATAAGAACAACCTAACCCACGGAATGACACTCACAGGAGTTGGCGGAAAACTCATTCGTTCAGGGTCTACACCAGAAACCCACATAGTCCTATGCTGGCCCTCACCTGTTGACCTATACATGATAACACGGGCCTTAAATGGCGACAACGGATTACTGGCGCGTAAGGACAAAAGAAACCTGGTTCTAATTTGGCGATACTATCATACAAAGTAAACCCTGCAGCGATACAAAAATATCGTCTATTACGAGCCTACTTTAGCAACATACTCTACGGGATCCTGCTTGCAAGAGTAGGAGGCTTATACGTTCAGTATTCAATCTATCTACGTATGCCCTCTCTGCCCGTGTCTTTCTTCTTAACGTTTATAAGATTGAACCCGCAACATAGCGACTGCAACGTTCTGTTGAGAAAGACATTCCACGCACATACGAAGAGGCGATGAATGAAGACAACGCTCCTCTCTAGCAGCAGCTCGTCGAGTGAGAGATCCAAGCTATGTGGACGACCTATACCACGATGTGCGAAGCATGTTGGCATCCGTTTAGACTTTTGTTATTAAACGTTAAGACTCTGCAAAACATTACGTGGCCCAAAGCAAGTTAGGTTGTAAGTGGCACAATTTTCTTCGCAGCCAGCTCATTACTCGTAGAGGACTCAAGCAAGCTGACTTCGAAAAAAATTTCGGCCCCTCCACCGACAAAAACATGTTGGCTGTAACGCTTCTATCTATGTGTCTTCATGAGTGATGAAGCAATCCTCGCAGTTTACGTTGACAACATCCTCATCATGGCACGTCATTCAGTATATCAGTTATAATGGAGTAGCTCGAGGAGAGCACGCTTACTCGCGGGAAAATTCAACACAGAAATATTACTTCTTCGACGGCTCTTTATGAGCTAGATTAGGTATCCGCTTCGACCATTTTTAAACTAATCGGCCAACTCGCGAAAACTGGATGTTAACTGCCGCAGAGACGCTAGCTTGTAACAGGACATCCTTCATTACCATCTCGTAACCTTCTTGTATGTAGTTCAAGTCATGTCGAATCATCTGCGATTTCGACGCTGCGCCTTGTTTACTTGTAGTTAACGCCGCCAGCGAGAAGTTGCTCGATGGCAGCTTCAACCTCGTTGGGCGTAAGATGAGTCCCTTTAGGGGACTTCGTAGACACGCCACTCGTGCGCGATTTAGATGTGATGGGATAATGAATCACAAGATAGTCGTGATCATAATACGCCGAGTCGAAGCGGTGGGGTGGTAGAGAAGGTTGAGTTCGACGAAGCGAGATTGTTGGCGGCAGTGAAGTCCATGTGGAGTGACGAGATCGCCCCAAAAGGTTTGTATATGTAGAGGTGGTGATCCAAGTGATGGAGCATTCCCATCCGCTCGGGGCTGATAGAGCAAAGGAGTGTTATCCCGACTGTGGCTGCGGTAATGTAGTCTCCTGATACGGGCGACAGGGACATGTTCAACCAGAGGCGAAAGCACAATGCTCCTGTCGCGAACCAAAAGAGATAATCGTTGCTGAGCAGATAGAAGGTTGCAATACCATATCATTCGATAGCGACCGTCCTTGTTACATGTATTCCTCCGAGCGACTGCGACTTCTCGGGGGGGTAGTCCGTATTCAATTCAATCTCGTCTTCTGAACGCCTACTAATGACCGCCGCGGACTGGTGAGTTCTGCTGAGCCCTGCCGCCGGATAGCTGTCCTCGGGCCTGGTAAGTGAGACACGACCCGAGGCCTTGCTTGCGCCGGCCCTGTGTCGATCGGATCGGTAAGAGATTGGACGCCACATGCACAGAGCATAGATGGGTTTCAGCGCAGGGATGGAGCCGCAGACGATGAGGAGGATGATTTCAATACTGGAAAACAATCAGCATTGCGTCTTTAACATGAGCGATGTATTTACCCAGTCCAAAGGAACAGTTGGAACGTCTCCCATGTAATGTCTGACCGAGCATCGAGCGTGCTGAGTTTGCTCACCTTAATTGAGGCGCAGACACCGGTTCTATAACGAGTTAGCAATTGAGACTTCTTTGATTCAGTTCTTTGCTCACATGCTGCCGCAGCCTAGTAGTGCGCATAACGCGATGCGCTTTTTGATATCTGTCTGCAAACCCCAGACAAGTGTCACAGGAATTACCGCCATATAGAAGTCGGTGAGAGCATGGACTGCTGCACCGTATGTCGAGAAGCTGCTTTGCACCGTAGGATCCCAGCACACCGTTCTCTTCTTGACCGCATCATCCCACAGTGCGGAAGGATCTTTGCATTGGATAAACGTGAAAAGTATCATGAGGATGGTGTTGATAACGGTCCACGCAACGGCAATGTACAGACTCCACTTTCGCCACTTAGACCTGCGATTGAGGAGGCGGAGGATCAAGAAGGCGATGGAGATTTTGCCAGACCCGAGGCAGAAAATTGCAAGCGGTTGCGCGATCCAGTTCAGTTTGATAACATATTCCATGTGCTGCTGGTCTGCTGCAAGATATTCTAGATGGCGCGTACCTCCATCGAAGGAAAACATAGATACGACAATGGTGAGAGGTAGGAAGATAATCTGGGCGGTGTCAGTTTAGTCGCTTCGTCGTTGATGAGGAAGAGCAGTACCCAAGTTAACAGCATACACCAGTCATCGATGCCCACACCTGCAATACTGAACCGTGCCATCAACCTCGTGCCGACAAATACAAGCGAGACAACACATCCTGCGATATAGACTGTGGCCAGCTGCGGGCCACGATCGTAGTCCAGGTAACTGGGATCTGACACAGCCATAACGAAGACCGGCGGAAAGTCAGGAGTAACGCAGAAGCGGCGCACCTCAAGGTTTGGCTGATCTTTTCGAGGGCTGCATTATAGGGGATGTATTGCGTCCCCCGCGCGTATAAGGTGCATTGCGACTCATGGCTTGTCCAGGAACAGGCTGACACAATGCCGGTACCTGGTCCGGTCCTCCGACAGGCACGGGCTCCCCGGTCGACTTCCCTCGGCACACACATTAGTGCCGTGATATGCACGATGCCGGTTGCTTGCCACATGAGGGGAAGCTAGCCGCGCTGTTGCCTTTGATCTGACATTCTTGATGAATACCATCGTCGTTTGAAAAGCGGTCTTCTGTGTGTCAGTAGTGCCGCATAGAAAAATCATATAGTTCGAGCATTTGAAACTGACAGTCGTAATCCTTCGAAAGAGACGGTGCGAAGATTCTCGAAAATATGCCGATCCTTCTGTAGGATTGGTCAGGCCGAGTCAGATCTCATGCACACGGGAGGGCAACCTCCTCGGAACCTGACACCTGAAGAGGAGCCGTGCGTCGACGCAGCCCTCGAGAGGTAGAATTAGGTAGCGTGCCTGTCGATTGCATATGTGGGCATGGATCTCCAGGCACACTCCACGGGGTGCCGAGGTCACCACCTACCAAGCCTCATCAAAATCCCCAAAGAGGTGACCTTTTCCAACACGTAATATATCGCAAACGCTGAATTCAATTCATATACAATTAACAGCATGGTATAAGCAAGTTCTTGCGCTCAGAGGTAGATGAAGAAAAGGTATCATGTTATTCTACGCTTTTTCGGCTTCAAATCTCATGTGAAGATCAAAAGGGCTTACCATCCTATATTTATGATACAAAATGAGTTTTATTTTCAACTGTGTAGGTGTAGAGGAAAATGGCGGGCCGGAAATACCTAGCATGCTATTCTTCTCTCTTCTACGAAGGTCTCTCCAACAAATAACTTCTAGGCTGCACCGCGAGCAGCAAGATATCACGCGTCGGGATGGTGTCAATGTCGCGTTCGCTGACGCGAATGTGAGGCTTTCGGCAGGCGGCGATCCTCGGCACGCTTGTGGCATCTTTCGCCGAACATTCATTCATTTTCATATCCGTTTATAGTCGACCTAACCTTTTACAGATTATGAGGCTTAACAGTAAGCACAACCAAGGTTCAACAGCCAAAGTACGTAAAACATAGCGGACAGGAGTCGGTAAGCGATCGCATCGGGAAATCGCTATGAAGATCGCGTCGAGGCCGCTTTTTGGGGCCTCCTCTCTGATGTCGACGAGTAGCGATTTTAGAAGGCCTTGCAGATGGGCTACAGTTGAACTTTTTTCAATGTTTGCTGGACGGCGCCTCCAATACAATGCTCCTCAATGCTCATGAACACGGGCGACAGCTCGAGCTTGGAACGGAGAATTAGTCAGGGTTTTCAGAATTGTGGGCGGACACCAGGTCCGTGGCATGTCTCCACGGGACCCTTCGTGCGCCCCTTTCACGCTCCGTTCCCACAGGATGACGTTACAAGCCTGTGAGGGCCTTTTGATCCAACCGTGGTTCGCCTTCCCAAGTGGCTCTGACGCTTCAGAACCATGAGTTGTCGATGCGCTGGGAGTGCAGGTTCAATTGGCTTGCTGAATATCCCTCAATCTATCTTGAAATCGCTTTAAGCGAGTTCTACGGCCAGTCAATGGCAAGGACAAGCAACGCGGAGCTTGACGGATGCCTGAGGCAATGGCCATGTGATGATGACCGCGGTAAGGATAGCGTACGGGACGCATGGATCAAACGGTTGTTAAACGACCGTGCCGTGCGCCCAAACTTTAGTGTCGGTACCTTCCTGTTCGGCTACTTCGCTACGACCACATGACCAGGGGGGCTTTTTTGCTTTGATTAACGCCTTTGACAAATAGGTACCGGTAGTCTTTTCACTGCTCCGCGGACGATACTGGATTCGCGCTCAGCGTATAAAATCCGTGCTCGACACTGCTTGTACGGTCTTGTACCTAAGGTACGGTTCGCGGGTATCTCGGATCATCCCTGTGCATCGCGGGTACGTACGGAATACTATATACAGTAGATGTTCGCCGATCTGTTTGTAACGTGTTTTACAAGCGAGCGGCCCATAACGTGTCCGTGCGCGTGATGCGCCATTTCGCGTGATGCGCCGCTTTTTACTAGGAAAATTAAGAAAAACAAGGAAGTTTAAAGCAGTATAACTCTTTAACTACTTTTCCTTTTTAAAATCTTCCTTTATTAAAGTTATTAAGAAAGACTATCTCTATAACTTTAGAATTTTAGTTTTCTAATAATAATTAGTTTTAAGAAAAAAGTATAAAAGTCCTAAAATTTAAGTTTCTAAAATTTAAAAATAATACTTTTTTAGGTGTAAAGTATACTATTTAGAATATATTTTGTATTAGAACTTTTTCTTATAAAGAGCTACTTATAAAGATAGATTATCTTTCCTAATTTATTTTTCTTAAAAAAATAAAAAGATAATCTAACTTTCTAGTTAAGAGTTTTATTAAAAAGAATCTAATATAAAATGTGTTCTAAATAGTATACATTATTCCTAAAATAGTATTATTTTTAAATTTTAGAGACTTAAATTTTAGGACTTTTATACTTTTTTCTTAAAACTAATTATTATTAGAAAACTAAAATTCTAAAGTTATAGAGATAGTCTTTCTTAATAACTTTAATAAAGGAAGATTTTAAAAAGGAAAAGTAGTTAAAGAGTTATACTGCTTTAAACTTTCTTGTTTTTCTTAATTTTCCAAGTAAAAAGCGGCGCATCACGCGCACGGACACGTTACAAGCGAGCGGCCCACTCTACTAACTTCGCGCACCTCTATAGGCGTACATCTTAACCACGTTAAGAGATAATTTAGAGATATTAATAAAATAAATTAAGCAGTATCTAAAGTATCTTTTTTGCATATACGTGAGCTGTGCCTAGTCTCTCTGCACCTCTTGCAGCGCGCTAGAGCCTGGCGGCTAAGGCCTGATTGCTCTCCCTTGACGCTGTTTACGCTCTATCTGCTGGTTAGCCTCCTTTTGAGCGAGTATATCCTCTCCCTCTCCCTTTGTTAAGGTCCCTTGCTTCTGTATCCGCTTCTTTTTACGCTGCCTACGCTTTGTTGCTGCCTTATTAGCTCTCTTAAGGCTGGTAATCTAATCGCGTATTAGCTTGGCTGAGAGCATTATTACTTTAGCCCCCTTCTTAAGCTAGTTAATTGCCTTAATAATTGAGGCTGGCGATAAGCTTTTGTGCTGTTAAACGCGATTACGTATTAATGTTGATTAACGTGTTTAATCACTTATCCGCGCAGATCACTCATCCGCGCACCCCACTAAAATCGCGACGCGTCTTCCTACAATTGCTCTTTAACAACGCAATAAAATAGGTAGTAAATAGATTTATTAAGTGTGCGCTATCTAGTAGTACAATAAGTCCTTGTATAACCTTATTTGTGGCACTTGCTGTAGGTTGGCGGTGCTTAAGGCCTACTTAGCTGCCCCGCCTGCTCTATCTGCTAGAGCACTCTTTTGGCCTCTGCAGCAAGCAATTAACCTTCCTCTACCTGTATAGCTCCTCTACGGGCTATATATTATTAGCGCTGCTACTCTTTACGCTGCCGCTACTAAATAGCCTATTAAAGCTTCCTATTCTCCTCTGCAAGGATTGTTGCTGAATTTATTATAAGTTAACACCCTTTAATAAGCTGGCGGATAGCTTAGGTAGGGAAATTAATAGGGGGACTACTACTTTTACTAGTGGCACCACCCTAACTAAGCGTTACCATAACTAAGCCGCTAATGCACAACATCGCGCTCCTAACAATACAAATAGAGGATTAATATACAGAGGCGCAGTTGCTAGATATATTTAAAATAGAATTCTATAGATTAACTAATTAAATTAATAACCCTACCTACGCCCTACGGCGCACTAAGTCCTTGTATAACCTTCTATATAGCAATTAGAACAGGTTAGAGGCCTTTTCTTGTATCCTTACAGCAAGCCACTCCTCCGTAATAGTCCTTCTAATGCCTTAGCTTCTCTAACCTTAAATAATAAAGGACTCCTCTTCTTAGCTTTGTCTTGAGAGGTTAGAAAGGGCGAACAGCGCTACTTTGTAGATATTAGGAGACAAGATTCTATAATTAGCCTAAACAAAATAGAATATTAGAATATATAATAGAATATAGAGAGATTTAGTATCTATATAGAAGAGAAGACTCCTTAATCCGCTAGAAAGGGTGTATTTCCTTAAGCTTAATAGCCGATTTCGACTCTAATATATCTAAAATTCGATAGAAGCAGGGCAATCCTATTGTTCTGCTAAAAATGTTTGTATATTAGGCTAATAGAGTCGTTCCTATAGCCTGTTTAACTTTGTTATGCTACTAAACTAGGAGAACAATAGCGTGCCTTAAGACCCTACAAATAATATTAACAAAAAGCGTCTTACTAGGGAATACAGAAATAAAAATATAGTCCTAAGCAAGTGCTATAGTAAGAGTATTAAGCTGACCTTTAACACTCTTCTCCACAAGCTTAAATACTAACAAGATATTAGCTATAGAATTAGTAATCTAGTGCTTTATAGTAGTATGCGCTCCCTCTACTTATAAAGTTGCAGCATTTCCTAGATATAGTTACTATTAGGACTATACTACTACAAATTTCTCTTAATATACAAGCTATATCTTATTTAAGTAGCAGAATATATACTACTTGTCTGCAAGAAACGCCTCTATTTTGCTTTTAGCTTATTTATAGAGCCCCTCTGTATATATAGTATAAATCTTAATTTAGCAGCTAAAGAAGTTGTTGTATTCCTTATTTGTTAAGAATTCCTTCTTATAATTTACTTTAATATTCTTATAAATATGCTATATATAAAGAAGATATAGAAACTAAGGGACTTTATTGCTAATTGCGGATAGAAGTGCGGTATCTTAGTCTATACATAGTATAGGAGGTTTAATAGGCAGCTTAAGAAGTAAAAGAAAAAAGCGTAGAGCCTATAGGTAGCTTTTAGCTTATTTGTCCTATATAAAGTAAAATATAATTAAGAAGCTAGCATTTATTAAAGCAACACTAATAATATAGAGTAGAGGCATATAGTATTAGTTTATCTTATAAGTGTAGTTAAGAAGGAAGACCCTATTATATTTATTAGCAAACTTAATTAACCTCTTATACGCAAATATAAGAAATATTATATATCCACTATTATTACACTATAGTTTATATTCCTAGTTTCCGTCTTTTAGAAGTTAATCTATAAGGTATTCTACTAGTAATCTCCCTTCTAATTGCTTAATACGCTTGGCTATATGTATATTATAGATATTGCGGCAAGTAAAGAGTATAGAAGGGTTCTTATCTTATAGAATAGCTTTAATAGCTTGTGGTTTAATATTAAGTCTAGATAGTTAAGCAATCTCTGCCCTTTATTCGACTATGAATTTTCGCGCGTGTAGATGTGCTACTAAATCGTTAGCCCTATGTGTATATTGCGGGTTCCTTACCTTAAGATCTGTCAGATTCACTGTGTTTTCACAGTGTTTCTTAGTAATCCTTAATGGTTCAGATAAAAGGTGGATGATTTTAATAATAGTTGAGATGATTAATTGTGGAGTGATCTCTCTCGGAGGAGCTGAGCTATCGTACGCAATATCTATCTAGCGCCAAGACACACTAGTACTAGTGCGGAGTAGTGTAACAGTAGTACGCCAGTCTCCTTCGTGTATTTCACAGTGATCTCACAGTGACATCACTGTGAGTCACACCAACTGTCGTTATAAGGAGACTATGTGATCGGACGCACGTGACTACTGGATTTCACAGTGAAATCACAGTGATTTCCAGTAACCTAATATCTGACAAGATCCTAAGTTCTATTACTGCGGCGTGCACTATAAAGCTAAAAAGGATAGCTAATCTGTTGTGTTAAGGTCTTTCTACGCTTAGAACCGTTAGGTGCATTAATCTAGTTGTGGTATTTCCTACTAAGATCGCAGCCTAATACCACATTCTTGTTCGCAGTTAAGCGTTGAATTATAAGAACATAGCTATAATTAAGAGCGAATTGTCGCACAGAAGAAATAAGTGCTTCTTAGTTAGGATAAGTGGATTTAGAAGAAGGTTCTATAATAGTGTTATTTCTAGTGGAGTGTGCAGTGACAGGAATATAAACAGTCGTTGCTAGGGTGCTATGCGGAGTTGGCGGCTTAGTCATGGTGACGCTTAACGTGTTCGATCACTCATCCGCGCAGATCACTCATCCGCGCACCCCACCAAAATCGCGACGCGTCTTCCTACAATTGCTCTTCAACAACGCAATAAAATAGGTAGTAAATAGATTTATTAAGTGCGCGCTATCTAGTAGTACACTAAGTCCTTGTATGACCTTGTTCGTGGCACTTGCTGCAGGTTGGCGGTGCTCGAGGCCTACTTGGCTGCCCCGCCTGCTCTACCTGCTGGAGCACCCTTTCGGCCTCTGCAGCAAGCAATTAACCTTCCTCTACCCGCATAGCTCCTCCACGGGCTATATACTGTCGGCGCTGCTGCTCTTTACGCTGCCGCCGCTGAATAGCCTGTCGGAGCTTCCTATTCTCCTCTGCAAGGATCGTTGCTGAATTCATCGCAAGTTGACACCCTTTGATAAGCTGGCGGATAGCCTGGGTAGTAGGGCTCTGCGAAGGCCGACTAAGGCGGTCCTGGATAAATCGAGCCTGCTGCTCTAGCTGAGCAGTAGTATGCGGCGTCCTAACCACTGTCAGCGACGACAAGACGCGTTCTGGACAGGCTGGGACTAGCCCTGTCGCCCGAAAGCCAGCCTGGATATTCTGCTCTGACAAGACTGTCTCTCTGATGCCTAGGTATATCTGTAAGAAGTCCTGCTTGTCAATGTAGAAGACGTGTTGTCGCGCAAGCTCGGACACTTGGTGGCTGTACGCAACCTTAAGAGGCGAGAAGCAGCTAACATCGAGTGGCTGGAGCAGGTGCGACGTATGAGAGGGCATACAGAGCGTAATAATCTTGTTCTCTGCGCAGTACTTATCGAACTTAGGCGTTGCGTGGCTGCCGTGGCCGTTAAGGATGAGTAGTTGGTAGGCCCCTATCGTACGGGCTTCAGTATGTTAGTGGAAGTGCTTTACCCACTCGAAGCCTAGGTTGTCCGTAGTCCAGCTGTTGTTGCTAACAGCGATAGTCCAATCAGGTGGTAGGCCTTAATACCAGCTAGCTTGGTGGAGCTTCCCTTGCAGGATCACGAAGGGTGGGATAGACTAGCCAGACGCGTTGATACACTTAATTGTCGTTACCCACTCGCAATCACCTGGCTGTATAGTCGCCGCACGGCCGACTGTCTCAGAGCTTGTAATGACTTTTGACGTCGCAGCGATACATATTAAGAAGCTAGTCTTGTTAAAGTTGTAGATATCTGTATCGAGGATGCCGTATAACTGGCGCGTCTCCTCTACGAGCTTGAACCACGCGCGGATCGCGATAGGGTCTTTAGATCTTGCGCGCTGTGAGTGGAACTTGCGATTCCACTTAGTCTGGAGCTCTGCCTGGCGCTTGACAAAGCGCGACACCCACTTCTCGCCGACTGATTGTGGAGGTGGCTCTTGGCCCCGCGCGGCGAGCAGATTGTCTGCTATTCGTCGTACGTTGATAATATGGGGCGGAAATCCGCGTTGGTCGAGGTCTAGGATCCACTCTACTAGGGATTGCTCCTTCGTAGGGTGTAGCTTTCGTTTCTGAACGTTGGCGATAGCTTGAGGGCGAGCACCTTTGGTACGGTCGCGGATAGTCGTTTTAGGGACATTATATAGTCGCGCAGCCTGGCGGCGACTCTTAACCTGCTTATTCTGAATCGCCTGCATTGAGAGACTAAGTCTCCCTTCTTTTTGAGCCTGCTGGACGTGCTGGGGGAGCGGCATTGCGAGAGTTGTGAGAGGACGCGTCGCGATTTTGGTGGGGTGCGCGGATGAGTGATCTGCGCGGATGAGTGATCTGCGCGGATGAGTGATCGAACACGTTAAGCCTTAACGTATACGTTCGTGTAATGCACGGATTCGCGTAATGCACGGCTTTTTACTAGGAAAATCAAGAAAAATAAGAAAGTTTAAAGTAATACAACTTTTAAACTACTAATTATTTTTAAAAAGTTCCTTAACTAGAGTTATAGAGAAAGATTCTATCTATATGTCAGATATACAGCTATTAGATAGAACAAGCGCGTTAAGGTTGAATCTGTACAATTGAGCAGGGACCACCGTGCTTAGCGCACTAGTTGAAAAGTTAGAACTAGCTAAACATAGGAGAGAACAATAGGATAGTTTATCCATCTTATCTATTAGACTCCACTATCTTAATAAGCTTAAATAGTGCTTAAATCTAATAATTAAGAGTCTTACTACCTTAATCAATACTAAAATAGCTGCACTACCCTAGTGTAACCTAATAGTAACTCTTCGAGACCACACCAACTATAGGGCATAGATAATGCAGCTCTAGTCTAGATGCGGCGCATATCGCATCTGGCCAAAAGTCAATCCTACGTTAAATATCCTAATAAAACCTAAACCTATAGTCCTAAGGGCGCTGCTAATTAATAGGTATTCTCTAGCAGCGAATGTTAGCATCCTAATAAGGTAGTCTAAACTATTAGCAGCAGGACTTAAGGCGTTTAAAGAAGATCTTAAGTATTACAAGATTCTTACTAAGTAGTATAAGAATAATTAATATAAGTTTAAAATGGAGCAAATAAGCCTCTAGCAAATTATTATTTTTATTTAGGCTACTATTAGCCCACATCTTTAGCGCATATGCTGCCTTCTAGATTAACTACTAAGATAGTGGATTATAAACCTTAAAGCCACGGTTAGCGTTAACGAATAATTTAAGAGAGAACAAGCCTTTAACCAATATCTTATATCCCTTAGACTAATAAGAAACGCGTTAAATTAGGATATATAGCTTGCTAAGTATAATTAAGCAGCTATAGAAGTAGAAATAAGCAATATTTCTAAGATAACACAGATTAATATAATTATAAAGGACTTTCTAACTACTATAAATAAAGTTGCGCCTAATTAGTCTATAACCTTTTAGAATAGTGGACGGTTTACACCTAGTATAAATTAAAATAATAATAATAAAGCACTTCTAAGAGTATATAATATTAAATTATCTAACCCCTTAAATAGGAAAGCACAAGGCTATATTTATAGCAGATAACTTATTATACCTCGCTAAAAGTAGGAAAACTACCTAGGGTATTAATGCTAAAGCAGCACTATCTAGAAAATAGGGCAGACCCTAATATTAATATAATAACTAAAAAGATAATAAGAACTTATTCTTAGTCTAAAAACCTACAAAAATAGAAGGCGCTAAATGTCCTACTTATAGACATTTCTATAGACTTTAGGATTGCTTCTATATTAATATAGAAAAAGCTCCTAAGTAGTAGAAACTAAATAAAAAGATTAAAGAACTTGTTGCATTAAAGCGTAAGCACAATTTTAAATTTTAAAAACTACTAAGAGGACAAAGTTGTTAGGGATTCCTGAGGTGCGGCGCGCCCGGCGGAAGGTTCCGCCGAGCCCCGAAACCTTACCCGATTAGGCATTAGCGCCTCGGCTACGTGTGGGTATATAAGGCAGCTGTTAACAGTCTTTATACGCCACCTCGATATCTTAGTAAAATCAACTTCTTGATTTCAACCTTTGATGCCTTGAGTGATCCCTTACAAAGTAGACTAAGATTAAAAACACTAAATATAAAGCAATTATATACTCTAATACCTAAGGTCTAAAAGAAATAACTAGATAGTTAGAAAATATTAAGTGTTAATATAGCCTTTGTATTAGCGTTCTTTAGAACTAAGCAAGGTGGCTATCTACTCTAATAATCTTTTATTCTTAACTTAGGCTTAACCTGTTATATTACAAACAAACCTAATTGTATTTATAATTATTGCTAACTAGTACTAGAAGACTTTATATAGGCTAATAACTCTAAGGTATAAATTAAGGGATATAGATTAATTAATCTTAACCTAAAAAGCACCTCTAGAATACACACACTAACTCTACACAATATAGTAATATATTCTAATCTATTATATAATCTAGTGTTATTTAAATTACTTAGGCGAAAAGGTATATAGTAGAATACCTAAGCAGAGCTAATTACTCTACAAAAGCTAAATAGAATAATTATCTACTACTTTACTAAAACTTATAGGTAGTGGGTACTAAAACACTATCTAATAACTAATAGCTTATACTATATACATAGAATTACCTTAGCAACTAAGTAAAGACTATAGAAAGCACTAGCTAAATTATAGTATAAGAAACTAGAATACTCTAGACTAGTAGCTATTAAATATTTTGTGTAGTAAGCTAAAGGGGTGCGAGTTAAGAGAGTTATAATAGTTTAATGCGACTTCTATAGAAAAGCAAAAATCTAGCAACAAATTAGCTAAGTACCGCGAATTAATAATAAAGGACTAGAAGAAAGACTAGCTATTAACTTTTATGCCTACGAGACGTAAAGTAGCACTAGTAAAAAGAGCTAAATACTTATTACTAATAGGTACTTAGGCCTATAATAGAATTTTTATTTTAAAGATAATTAACTAGCAAAGTTAGTTATTAAATTTCTATTAAACTTTTTTCTCTTTCTTAAAAACTATTACAATATTATAGTTAAGGTTATTAAAGCAGATAACAAGATTATAATAGTAAAATTAGAAATTAAACACTAGTTAATATTATAAGAAATTACTATTAAGTTTTTTGCCCTAAATATATAAGCTTAAAATAGAGGTACTAAACGCTTAGGGAGTGTAAATAAAAAGAAATTGCGCGTAATATATCTTAATACTAACCTATCTTAGAAACTATAGCCTAAAGTTATAAGAGTAAGTGTGTATTTTTATAATTAAACACTAAACTATACAAATAACTAAAAGACTCTCTATAAGATTTTCTTTACACAAGTTGCTCTAAATAATAAAGTAATTACCTTAATTAAAAAAACCTAATCTTGCTTACCTTAAAGCGTATAGCTACAAAGCGTTTATTATAATAGATAATATATATTAAGGTAAATTAAGGCTATAGCGCCTAGATCTAAAGGCTTAGATTAGTTACCTAGTAGAATACTAGTCCTTAAATATCTATTAAATCTATATACTATTACTTACTAAGGTAATAAATATCTATAATATTATTTTTAATAAACAAACTATCTTTAATAGAAAAACTAAGAATCTTATAAATAACTTTATATATAGTACACTAGAGAAAATCGCTATATATATAAGAATAATTAAACTTCTAATACTAAGTTATTTACTAGAGACAGAGTCTTTTTATAAAGATAACACTATTAGAGGCTTATTAAATCCCTAAGGCAAAGTAGACCCACTAGGCTACTACTAAGAAGTAAAGATTAAGGATAACTATCTAACTCCTCTAACTATACTACTACCTGTAGTATTACTTACATAGTTAATAACTAGAAATAAATTAAAAATAAACCTAAAAAGATTATCTAAGACTATCCCCTAGGCAGCCGTCTTTATAGTAGAAACTTAAGCCAGCAATATTAGAATATATAAAGAAAAAGTAGTAGATAAGGCTAAGATAAAAAAAATACTTACTAAAGGCCTAAAGCCTTATTAAAGTTAACTTTTTCCCCTACTAACATATTAAACTAAGCTTAAAGATTATCTAATAGGTAAAGTATTTTAAAAAGCAGAATAGGTCTATCTTTAAAGTTATTAATAAATAAGATTATAATTAGAAGTATCTTTTAAATCTATTAAACTAATAGGTTAATAGATACTTAACTATATATAGGTATATATCTACAAACTAAACAAGTATTATTAGTTTCTTAAGTGCAAGGTATAACTAGTAGTTTATAAAAATTAGTAAAGAAATATTGCACTATAAAATACCTATACTATAATATTTGTAAGTTATTTATTTAGGATACTTATAGCAATTGTGGCTAAATATAATCTCAAGCTAAAATAATATAATATAACTAATGTATTTGTTTATAAAATAATAGACAAAGAAGTATATATAAAAATACTCTAAGAATATTAGAAGAAGGGCACAATTCTTAGAGTGTAAAAGGCCCTCTATAGTCTATATATCTTACCTATACTATAGTAAAAGGAGTTTATAATAACCTTTAAGACTATTAGCTTTAAAACTATACCTTACAAGCCCTATTATATAATTAAGAATAGTATTATTATCTTTTTCTATATAGACGATATTATTATCGCATTCTACAAAAAGAGTAAATAGAAAGCAAAATAAGCCATTAAGCTCCTATAAGAAAAGTATACTATAACTAAAAAAGACAACCTATAATAGTTTCTTAGTATAGAGATTATTAGACAATATAATTAGCGCCTTATTTAACTTTCACAAGCTAGTTATATTAATAAGATTAGTCGCCTAATTAATAAACAAAACTATTACTATAATACCCTAATAGCCGCTACTAAGTTAAAGCCTTAAATAGGCTTAGTAATATTCTTAGAAATTAACAAATACTAACGCAAAATTAGATTGCTTCTATTTATAGTAGTAATAACTTAACTAGATATTGCCTTTACAACTTTAAGGCTAGCTTAATTCCTATTAAATCTAGGCTTAGAATATTATAATGCCGCTAATTAAGTACCACTATACTTATCTAGCACTAGATAGAGAGCACTATAGCTTAGAGAAGGCAATTGCCTTTAAGTAGCTAGTAATGCCTTATTTGCTAACAATATACTAGATAGAAAGAGCTTATAAGAATATACTATTAAGCTACTTAATAAACTTATTACCTAGAGAGTAAGTAAACAAGATACTATTATAACTTTAATAACTAAAATAAAGCTTTTTACTATTTTATAAGCAGCTAAGAAAGTAAGTTTTATATTAAGACTACTAAATAAACTATAGATTAAACTACGCTTATTATTAATTACTGTTTAATATAATAACAAGCAAACTATTTAACTAGTTACTAAGAAGATATCTAGGCTTTAGACTAAACTATAACACGTTAATATTTACAATTACTAGTTAAGATAGAAAGTCTCTACTAAAAAAATTAAAGTAAAGTATATATTAGGGATTCCTGAGGTGCGGCGCGCCCGGCGGAAGGTTCCGCCGAGCCCCGGAACCTTACCCGATTAGGCATTAGCGCCTCGGCTACGTGTGGGTATATAAGGCAGCTGTTAACAGTCTTTATACGCCACCTCGATATCTTAGTAAAATCAACTTCTTGATTTCAACCTTTGATGCCTTGAGTGATCCCTTACAGTATATATAATTAGCAAAGATAATTACTAATAACTTTACAAAGGTCCTTCTAGTTAATAAGTAGAAAGAATTCCTAACCTAATTTAGGCTAGTTAAGGTAATAGAATATAAAGTAGCGAATAAAGTACCTCTAAAGGAAATTTAAGGGCAATTTAATAACTTTACTTTAGAATAATAGGCTACTAAATCGTTTAGCTTGCAAGGATCTTCTAAGCTAAAGGGGTGTGTTAGATATACAGCTATTAGATAAAACAAGCGCGTTAATGTTAAATCTATATAATTAAGCAGGGACTACTGTGCTTAGCGCACTAGTTAAAAAGTTAGAACTAGCTAAATATAAAAGAGAACAATAGGACAGTTTATCTATCTTATCTATTAGACCCCCTTATTTTAATAAGCTTAAATAGTACTCAAATCTAACACTATAATTCTAGGATTTTAGTTTTTTAATAATAATAAAGTTTAGAAAAAAAGTATAATAGTAGAAAAATAAACATTCTTAAAATTAAAATATAATAATTGTTTAGGAGTAAACTATATAATTTAAAATACTTTTTATATTAGGTATTTTTATATAAAATAGCTAGATATAAAGTTATACTAACTTTTTATTTTTTTAAAAAGGAAAAAATAGGAAAGATAATCTATCTTTTAAAGTAAGCTATTATATAAAAATACCTAATATAAAAAGTATTCAAAATAATATACTTCACTTCTAAGAAATTATTATATTTTAATTTTAAGAACGTTTATTTTTCTACTATTATACTTTTTTTCTAAACTTTATTATTATTAAAAAACTAAAATCCAAGAATTAAAGATAGAATCCTTCTCTATAACTCTAGTTAAGGAACTTTTTAAAAATAATTAGTAGTTTAAAAGTTGTATTACTTTAAACTTTCTTATTTTTCTTGATTTTCCTAGTAAAAAGCCGTGCATTACGCGAACGTATACCGAGGCTCACCATCCGACCAGCCCCACCACCCAACAGAGCCACCCACCACGACAACACCTTAACTTCAACACGCGATAACTCCACCAGTATGAGCCCAATCGAGGCTGCGCTTGCAGCTATTGAATCGCTAGAACCTAGAGAACAATTTAGCTATAGACAGATGGCGCGAGAGTATGGTTGTAACCGTGCAGCGCTCGCACAAAGACATAAGGGCGTCTCAACCCCACGCGCTACCCAGGCTCAAAACCAGCAAGCTCTCCACCCACAACAGGAGCAGGAGCTCCTACTCTATATTAAACAGCTCACTAGCCGAGGCCTCCCACCTACACAAGCTATGATTGGAAATTTCGCCTCACAAATCGCGAGGAGAGAGCTTAGAGTAAACTAGGTTAATCGCTTTGTCCACCAGTATCCTGACGAGCTCATCTCAAAATGGACGACGGGCATTGACAACAGTCGCCACAAGGCTAATTCAGGGAGGAAGTACAGCCTCTACTTCGACCTCCTACGCGAGAAGATTGAGCAGTATCACGTTAAGCCTCGTCACACATACAATATGGATGAGAAGGGCTTTATGCTTGGTGTTATAGGTCGCTCAAAGAGGATCTTTAGCAGAGCCTCGTACGAGGAGGGGAAGAGGAGGAGTACTATCCAGGATGGCTCGCGAGAGTGGATAACGCTGCTAGCCTGTATCTGCGCTGATGGGTCTTACCTTGAGCCCGCTCTCATCTATCAGTCAGCCTCAGGATCGATACAGGACTCCTGGCTACAGGCCCTCGATCATGCGACTCATCAGGTTAGAATCTCCTCATCGCCCTCTAGCTAGACGAACAACGATATCAGCCTCGCGTGGCTTAAACAGGTGTTTGATCGCGGTACAAAGGCGAAGGCTCGATCTTCCTATCAATTGCTTATCCTAGATGGCCATAGATCTCACCTTACAATGGATTTTATTGAGTACTGCAATCAGAACAAGATCCTTCTCGCTGTATATCCTCCTCATTCAACCCATACGCTGCAGCCGCTCAATGTAGCTATGTTCAAGCCTCTGTCCACAGCCTACTTAAAGGAGATCTCAGCCTTTATAGAAAGGAGCCAGGGCCTTTGCTCAATAAGCAAGAAGGATTTCTTCCCCCTCTTCTACCAAGCCTAGCAGGCCTCCTTTAAGGAAACGACAATCCTAAAGGCCTTCGAGGCTACAGGCCTCTCACCCTTCCATCCTGAGGTTATACTACAGAGATTCAACACTAGCCCAAGCTCCTCAAGCGATAGCAAGTCCTCAGCCTTAAGTGCCTCAAACTGGAGGAAGACTAAAGGCCTACTGCGTCAGGTAGTCAAGGATCAAGGTAATAAACGAGCTCAAAAGGTAAGCCAGGCCTTCCACCAAATCTCAACTCAAAAGACCCTCCTTAAGTATAAGGTCAAGAGCCTACGCAAGGCTCTAATCAACAAGAGAACGCGTAGGAAGAGAGGCAAGCCTCTCCTACTTAAGGAGCCTAAGGAGTATCAAGGTGGAGCTATATTTTGGTCTCCAAGGAAGGTGAAGGAGGCACGTGATCGCCGGCAGCTCCAGGAGCGCGAGGAGGAGCAGGTACAACACCAAAAAGCTAAGACAAATAGGCTTCGTAAAGAGACAAGACAGGCAAAGGCGAAGGAGAAGGAAATAAGGCGTTAGGTAAGGGCTGTAGCTAATCTAGTAAAGGAGAAAGAGAAGGCGGAGAAGGCTGCTAAACAGGCCTCTAGGGCAGCTGCTCGCAGGACTGCAAAACGACTCCAACAAGCTCTTAAAACATCTCAAAAGGGTAAGAAGCGCAACCTTAAGGCTCCTATAAAAGCTACTCCTAGAAAGAGATCTATCGCGAGGCCTGCAGCTGGTGGGGAGGCTTATAAGGCTGTTATAGCTCAACCAGCTTCTACCTCACGCAAAGGGCGCGCGATTAAAACTCCAACACGATTTCTATAGCTATATATATTAATCAATACCTATAGATATTACCACTAAAAAATATCGCGATAATAACTATTATGTGAGGCTCTACAGCCTCAAGTTGCAGAGCTGTTTTGGTGTTCAGGTGGCTCTGTTGGGTGGTGGGGCTGGTCGGACGGTGAGCCTCGGTACGTTAGATCTATCGCGTGCAAAAATCGGTAGAAATCTTGGCGGCATCCGAGAATTTGCGCGCGCGCGGGGAGCCTCATACAAATCGTAAATTTGACTGTGACGCATTGATAACAGCCTATAAACTGTTGAACAACTGTTAGTAAGTCGTGAAGCTGTACAAATACGTGTATAGGGCTATACTGACGCTTTTTCTAGTAGAGTAGTCCGTCGAAATGGCTGGAGATCGCCCACAGAGGGTGCGTAGGGCCCCCTCACGGCCTGGAGAGCAAACTGAGGGCGACGGAGCAGCTGCAAAGGCGCGTACAGCCCGTAAGAGCAGCAAGAAGGCCCCTAAGAAAGCTCCCAGTGGGAGTACTAGAGGGCGCCTGGCGAGCGGTACCGGTAAGGGCCCAATAACTCGCGCGCGACGCTGGGCTAACAGTGCCCCAGCAGTCAATCAGGCTGCCCTTGCTTCAGTTAGTACGCAGAACACTGCAAATAGACAGTAGGCTCTACCCTTGTCATCGCCGCCACCAGTAGAGCCCCCGTATTGACCTCACCGTCAAGAGCACGCTGCCGCTGTCGTCGCCCCCTACGCCGCGCGCGCGTGAGCCTCTCCGCCCTCCACTACTTGGTTTATCGTCGTCGCCGGGTTCGCAAGCAGAATTTGACCTAGAGGTAGACTATAAGCTTATCGTCAACGGCAAGAGCGCTGTTCACCGCCCACCAGAGAGACACGGCCGCTATTTTTAGTGGCTCGATATAGCGGAGAAAGTTATAAACGATATGCTGGAGCAGCCAGAGGCTCAACTTAGTGGGCGTGAGTTTGACTTTAAGAGCCGTACGGTGGCTTTTCGAGCGGGCGTAAAGTCGCGAAAAATACTAGTAACGCTGGCCGACTTTAGCCAGGTGGAGGAGGACAAGCTTTTTAAAGCTATCGAGTACCAGGTCAGCAAATCGCCGGGCGTCCAGCTTGTAGAGGTTACCTTTGAGGTGCGCGTCAAGGCTAAGGCTCTCGAAAAGGCCTTCAAGCGTAATCAATCGTTCAACGACCCATCGTCTGACGTGGGTGAGGTGACTCCACAGCCAGAAAAGCAGACGCGCCGTCAACAGCAGCTCCTTAACGAGTCGAGGGCTATACAGCGCGTAGAGAGCTTGTCGTCGGCGCAGGACTGGGAGAGAAGCCTTCATCAGCACTGGCTCTGTCGCAATAGTGAGTGTACAAACTTTGGGAACTGGTGCTGGGTAACGCCCAACCACGAGCACTACGCTATTGGAGCTGCCGACTCGAAGTCCTGGGCGAACGCGATCGTTGCTGGCCAGGCTGAGCTCCTCGCGCCGCCGATAACTCTCATCGACTACTGGCGGAGCCCTGCTTGCGGCGGCAACCAGCTGAAGCGTCGGAGAGGTGCCGGTAAAAAGCGCTCAAAAGCCCGGCGTGGCGGCTATTATAGCGACACGGAGAGCGATGGGAGCGACGGTGAGGGCGACTTCTGGCGTAGCTACGAGCGACGTGAGCGCCAGAAGGAGCGCAGAGAGAGCTATTGACGAGGCTCGCTGGCGCGACGAGAAAACACGAGCTGCTCAAGCTCCAGCGTGAGAGCGTCCAGTTACAGCAAAATACTGTCGGATTTGGTCAGCCTGCAGTACCTATGGCGCCCCAAATGGGTTATCCTGCTTACTCTATACCGCCAGCTCTTCCATCGCAGCTTCAACAGCTGCAGCAGTACTACTCACCTCTGCCAAGTCAGCGTCCGCGTACGCCAGGCAGCGCCCTCCCAATCGTCAGCTCAAGCCCTGTGAGTGGCCAGGAGGATACAAGGGCAACAGTGAGGGAGTTTTCAGCTAGCTAATCAACCAGCAGCCGGAGGACGATCGTGAGGACTACGAGCAGGCTCGAGATGTGGCGATATCAGAAAAGTGGACTGTCAAAGATCTTAAGGAGTCAAGCGTTGGAGGAGAGCTCTATAAAATCGCGGTTAGTGAGCGCTTTAAGCTGAAGGATGGAGTCGTTAGGCACCTGCGAGATGACCTGAAGAGTATAAGCAGCACTGTAAGACAGCTACTGCCGCCGCAGGGTTCGTAAGTATGGGTAGTAGGGGCGCTGTGGGTAGTGGGGTTACTGGCTGAGTTGACGACAATTGCAGAGCATGGACTTTACGTAATTACGTCACTACTTTACTTAGTATTCACCTTGGCAAGTTTAACGTCTATCCTAACAACTCTACGCTCTACTCTACGCTCTACTGCCACCTCCACATCTCCCTACGTGCCTCCCAGAGCTGCTCCTGGTTCTCTATCCTATACACGCCGTCGGCAGCGTGCTTAAAGTGCTTTTTCGCGAACCGATCGCAGCGACTTTCGCGGATAGCGCCCCTTAGAAAGTCGCCAAGTTGTTAAAGCGCCACCGTACATGGCAGTAGTTGCGGCGGATCCAGGCCTTTAGGACTCCAGGTAAGCTCAGTTGGGTTAAAATCAGGCGAATACGGTGGCAGAAATCTAACAATATGGCCAGCTTCCTTAATAACTCTCACCACCTCCTAGTTTGTATGAATTGAGACGTTGTCGAGTATTATAACTATAGGCTTCTGGCCATACGCCGCCCAGCGTGGGCAACAGCGAATCGCGGATCCAATCGATAAAGTCCTCATAGCTGAAATAGTCCTCCTTTATACCTGTACAGGGCAGGTAACCGTCAACTGTATACGCTGGGAGAATAGCCCAAGCTTTGCCACGCCGTACGTCCTGGAAATATCGATTGGTAAACCGATTGGGGCATACGCCCTGTGGCGCCAGCCAGTCTTCTCGTTGAAAATAGACTCGTCAAGAAACACCAAGTCGGCGGCGATAAATTGCCTCATACTCCTTCGGTAAGCCTCACGGAGCTCCTCATTGCGCAGTATTAATATGGGCCGTAGGGCTCGCTCGCTCCAGTCGCGATCCTTTAACAGTCAACTAATAGTGGATCGGTGTACCTGAACGCCTCTCTCCATCCACAGCCAGTATACAATCTCGTCCTGATACATCCAACCGCTCTGAAACAGCTCATCGTACAGCGCCTGCTCATCGTCAGACGATAATTTACGCGGGCGGCCAAGTACAACGTTAGGGCTGCTAGGTTTGTGAGTGCTCCCATAGAGCTTCAAGTTTCGCTCAATTTTATACACCTCTGACAACAACACGTCTACTGAATCTGCGATATCGTCATAGCGCCAGCCAAGTAGCAGAAAGCGATAAATATCGAGGCGACAACGGGGATCCAGCCCACGGCCTTTAGTTGTAAGCTCTCGGGGTATAGTTGGCGGGCGACGCGCCTGCGCGGCAGTAAGAGGGCGAGGAGCGACTCCGTGAGCTCGAAACATGGACTACTCCACCAAAAAAAGCGTCAGTATAGCCCTATACACGTATTTGTACAGCCTCACAACTTACTAACAGTTGTTCAACAGTTTATAGGCTGTTATCGACGCGTCACAGTCAAATTTACGATTTGTATGAGGCTCCCCGCCCGCGCAAATTCTCGGATGCCGCCAAGATTTCTACCGATTTTTGCACGCGATAGATATCTATGCGCACCTTACGTCATTTTCTGTATATTCGTGCAGGAACACCAAAATCGTGATTCCACCCACACGACCGTGTGGGGGGTTCCTGTAGTATGAAATTGTTCGCCTGAACAAGCTGATTACTAGAATCACGTTCTTTATCCGTAAAAAGCTGGCGCTGTTGCGATAAAGAGACCAAAAGCCAAGATGCAGAGTTTTCGCTCTGCCAAGACTTGGTCAAAACCTTTCACCCAAACTAAGTACCGCTCAGGCGACTACTACTACTTGTTCAAGCTTGAGGTTTTCCCCTACGAGGTTTTTACTCAAGGTACAAGGCAGCTTGCTAACTCGTACGAGGTCCTACTTCGTACGAGGTAGGGGGAGGAAGACAGTACGGGAGCAGAGCTACAAGGGCGAGGGAGAGAGGAGCAGGACAACAACACCCTCACAGATGAGGGCCGGCTACTATAGGTATCTAGGTGCCTGTAGTAGCAGGTAGACCTATTAAAGGGAGGATGGGCTATGTACAACAAGGCTACTGTGGTAGCCAGCCGGCAGGCACGAAATGCTTTCTGTAAATACAGCTTAGCACGTCCCCATGCCCCATGGGAGGCTAGAACATTACGTTCCTGGACGTTAATCAATACTACTACTACTACTCTGTATATTCGTGCCTCCCTTCTCTTACCAAGTGAAACCAACATTTGTTATCCCATCCTTTCAACCTGCCATTCGCCCTCCAATTTATCCAACCCGCCGACCTCCCCATCACTCCTAACCTCCAGGACACCCTTCTCCTCACCCTTCTCATCCACCAAAACAGCCTTATCGCCCTCCTTGGTTCCATACAGCTTCACAACCCCACCCTTCTTCAGCCACTCGTACGCGAACCCGCCCTCCCCTTCACCCTGCCCCAGCACCAAGACAGTCCCCTCCCTCACAAACAGCGGCGTTTGAAGGAACCCATACTTTTCGTTCACCCATCTGCTCCCCTGCGCCTCCTCTCCACTCCAGAAATTGTACCACTTACCAGGAGGCAGATAAACTTCGCCAGTGCCATCTTCTTCAAAAACAGGTGCAGCCATGATCTGACTCCCGATCATAAACTGACGGTCGCAGTACCATGCCGTAGGATCATCAGGAAATTCGAGCGCAACAGCACGAACACTAGTCGGCCAGCCATTCGCAATGCTTTCCTCGGCTTGCGCAAAGAGATACGGCATGAGTTGGCGCTTGAACTGAACCCAATGTCTGAGGACTTCGGTACAGTTTTCTGGCTCAGTGGATGAGTCGTCGACGAGCCAGGGCACGCGGTACGAACTCGAGCCGTGCAAGCGACTATGAGTGCAGAGGAAGCCAAAAGCGACCCAGCGCTTGTATATCCATGGCGGTGGTTTGCCCTCGAAACCGCCGATGTCGCTCGTCCACGACGAGAAAGATGCGAGCCCTAGACTTAGGCCGCCGCGCACAGATTCGGCGAGGGCAGCAGGCGTGGACTCGCAATCGCCGCCCCAGGTCAGCGGGAAGCGTTGCGTGCCAGCGCAAGCGGTGCGCGCGAAGAGGACGGCTTCGTTGGCGCCATAGCGCTTTTGTAGCGTCTCGTAGATGAGCTTGTTGTAGATGAAGGCGTAGTAGTTGTGCATTTTGTTCGGGTCGACGGTTTTGTCGTGCCATTGCACATTCTTGGTAGGTATGCGCTCGCCGAAGTCGGTCTTAATAGCATCGACGCCCATGTCGAATAGCTTCTCCATGCATCCCGCAAACCAGGCGCTCGCCTCGGGATTGGTGAAGTCCACTATAGCCATACCGGTTTGCCAAAGATCCCACTGCCACACGTCGCCGTTGGTCTTCTTCAGCAGGTAGCCCTTCTCTGCGGCATACGCGAAGATGGGGGATGCTTGGCCAATATACGGGTTCGTCCAGACGGAGACTTTGTTTACCAGTCCGGCTTCTTTCATGCGCGCGATTTGCCCAGCAGGATCGGGAAAGAATTCAGGGTCCCACACGAAGTCTGTCCAATGGAAGGCACGCAACCAGAAGCAGTCAAAGTGGAACACTTCGACGGGAATTTTACTCTCGTCCATCTTTTCGACAAAGTGTCGCACTGTCTTCTCGTCATAGGAGGTCGTGAAAGACGTAGATAGCCAGAGACCATAAGACCACGCCGGTGGCTTCCCAGGCTTGCCTGTTAGGATGGAGTACTTTGTTAGGACTTCCTTGGGAGTAGGCCCGTATATGATGTACCATTTCAGGCGCTGTGCTTCGACGGCGGTTTGTAATCTGCTGCAGCGCTCACTGCCAATTTCCAGGTCGATCTTATCTGGGGTATCGATGAAGACCCCGTAGCCGCGAGAGCTGAACCAGAAAGAAACGTTCTTGTATGCTTGCTCGCTCGATGTACCGCCATCTTCGTTCCACACCTCCACATTCTGCCCGATCTTGTTCCAGGCTCCGAAGCGCTCGCCGAGCCCATGAATCGTTTCTCCCACGGATAGTTCTGTCTGCGTGAAGACGTAATGTTTGTGTGCGCTCAAGTCTTCTACTTGCTTTGGTGTTGTCAATGCGGGAGAGTATGCTAGCCCCACACTGCGATTCAGCATCGACGTCAATGCTTTTGAGCCATCCGTCGCATGGAACCTGATATCAAAAGCATGCGCATCCCCACTAACAGTTGCACTCAAGGTTCCCGCAGAAATCGTTGTCGCTTTCTCGCTCTTGTTCACCTGCGCATCGAGCTCCGGTTTGCCATGCGGATACAAGTCAAAATCGGGCCCAAGACGTCGCGCACCTGAAAAATGTGTTACTTCGCATGATATGACGCCGTCGAATTGAGCTTCTAGCTCGACGGATAGGGTGCTGAGATTGAGCGTGTCGCCGCGGGAGAAGATTTTGCGCGTTGGACAGAGGAGGGTAACGGCTTTGTTGTCTTCACGAGGCGTGACAGTGTACACTTCTTCTGCATATTGTACTGTGAAGGCGTCGCTCGAGAGCCACATGCCTGGCACCGAGCATCAGCAAATGCTACCATTGTTCGCACTCGTTCTCAACGTACCATCGCGGAACTTCATTTTTGCAACTTGAACACGACCGAGTGCACAGTTTCACCCTTCCTGGTCAGTTGGTTCAACTTGATTGTAATGTGCAAGTACGCTCCTAGCCTGAGATTTCACCAAACATTTCCCAACAGAAGAAACACCTCGTCGGAACGGCGTTCCGACATGTTTCTCGTTGTAACGGCAGCGGCGCTGCTGTGTGGACGGATTCTTCGGCGTCATTTCGCCCGGTCTCCTCACGCTGTGCAGATGCACGCCGCACCTAACTCCCCACTCGCCGCCCACACGCGTGAGATTTACGGCGCGAACTATCCGGCCAACGCAGAAGACTGCCCAAATCAGTTATTCTGTTCTTTCTAGCGTCTCTGCAATCCGAGCTTGTGTTGTTCGTGGCGCAAGGTGGGAGGTGGTGAGGGCCGAAGGTTCCTCTGCTTAGCCGGTGGTTCTATTCATGCCTCGTGGATCTGGAAGGTCTCAAGGAGTCGACATTCTGTGCAGCCAGCGTTGTTTGACATGTGGTCCGGCCAATTTTGTCTCACGCCGCTACGATGGGGAGACAACGCCGTTGGGCGGATGAAATACAAACACACCACACTGCACGATGGCACAATCGCTATGTCTCAAAGCGGCTAGGAGCCCTGGAGTGGAGCCCGGGCCTCAACTACCATGTGATCACGTGTTCTCCCGTCGGCGTGTTCCATTGTTGGCGCAGTTTCCACTGTAATCCTGTCTATGTACGACGATTTGCGTCGCTATTCACGCGAACATGCTTCTGTTGATGCACACGAAAATTTACTTTTGCTGCACTCATCTCCTTGAAGTTGAGCCGCAATGTATTCCTGTAGGTTGTGCTATGAAGCCCACCATGCCCTAACCGATAGCCCCCTCTAATCAAGCAAATTTCGTTTCCTCATGCGTGACATCAGCACTACCATCTTTGCGATCCAAATGTTCTGGCAACGTTCCCAAAGCCCGCTCACCAAAGAGCAGATCAATCTCTTCGAGCGAAAGCTGCTTTGTCTCCTACTCTTCGTTAGCGACATAATCAAGACAAAGTGTTCAAGTGGGCCAAAGTCTTACCTTCCACAGGAAAAAGATGGCTGGGAACGTGACACAGACGTTCCACGCCACGAAAATGAAGTAGAACTTGTACGTGATGTTTCCGAGACCGATCGGAGAGACCTGCGACCACACAGTGCTGACGAGCCAGTTACCAATACCAGTTGCGAAAGCTGAGCCGCGGCCACGTATACTCAACGGCATAATCTCACTGGCGTAGACCCAGCTGATAGGCCCAAAGGAGCAGCTGAAGATGGCGGAAACACTGAATAGGAAGAAGACGCCTGCAATGGAAAGACTGTCTTTGCGTGAACCTGTGGCGTCGGCCACTTGGCTACCAATGACGGCTTCGCAGACCAAAGCTACGGTAATGCAAACGGTGCCAATGAGAAGTGGCTTCCTGCGCCCGACACGATCCAGGATAAAGATGATAAAGAAGAAGTTGAAGAGTGGGCCTACTACGTTGTAGATACCGGTGACGAGGAGGCCGCGTTTGCCAGTGATGCCGAGGTTACCGTACATGGTGGTTTGGTAGTAGTTGATGACATTGATACTGCAAGTCTTATCAGAAAAACCAGCCAATAATAAAAGGAAAGTACTTACCCGGTCATTTGCGTAAAGACCTGCATGAAGGTAGCATGCATCAACCTCGTCCGCCACGTCTTGACCTTGAACATGACCAGCCACCCAGGAACCGTGATGGCCCTCTCAGCCTCAATGGTCGTTTTGATTTCATGAAATTGTGCTTGGATATCCTCATCATTGTTGCCATTGTAGTGTAGCTTGTGTAGGACCCGAAGAGCTTCGTCGGCACGGTCGGTCTCGACGAGATAGCGGGGCGATTCGGGGAAGAACATTATGCCGCAGATGATGATTATGCACGGGATGCACTGGAAGCCCAGGGGAAAGCGCCAGGAGAAGGAGCTGTGTTCGGCCACATGAGCGGAGCCGTAGCCTACCCAGGTGGAAACAATGAAACCGACCCCTATCATCTGCTGAGTTATGCCGACAATGAGACCTGTGCATCCGTAAGCTCAGCGTTCTACGAGGGAGACGTTGGAGCTGTGGTACCTCGCTTAGATGGATGGGCACACTCGGATTGGTAGATCGGAACAGACATGGAAAGCAGACCAACAGCCCAACCAGCCATGATTCGACCGACAAGAATCATGGCTAGATTCTGCGCTCCGGATTGCAATGCTGCGCCCACCAGATTAATGACAGCGCCGACTAGAACCGTCCATCTGCGACCTAAACTGTCCATGGTAAACCCTCCCCTGTCTACTATTAGCATTCTTGCTGATTGAACGGGGTGCTCAACCCACATCAGAGATCCAAACACGGCGCCACCCGAGAAGGTCGAATTGATAGCTCCGATGATGGCAGTTTCTGGAGTCGTGTTGAAGAAGGCCAGAAAGTGAGGTGATTGGATCACATCAGTCATGACACCGCTGTCATATCCGAAGAGGAAACTGCCCGTAGCAGCGAAGACTGCAAGCAGGATGTTGAACGCGAGACCCATGATGTGAGGTAAGAGCTATCCAGCTCCGCGACACGATGCTCAGAAAAAAAAAGAGAACGAAAGACGTCTCGGTACACTGCACTACTGTGGGGACATGTCGATATAAAACGGCCTGTCCAACGGCTAGCAGCTGCATCCTGTGGTCTAGCCCCCAAGCTGTTAAGGCGGAAGCAGTCCCTAGTTTCCATGGCCAGCGCAGATGCGGTCTGATGCGCAAGGCAGGCCGCTCATGCGGTGCTCGATCGTGCGTGAGTCTGGGGTCATGGACGGTTGGAGTTGCTCGAGCGGGACCCGACCGGCGCTAGGTTCTTCCGCCAATGACACATTCACCCCTCGCTCGACCCCGGGCGAGACGGCGAACCGAGGTCTGCAACTTCTCCCACACGCAGGGACTCCTCCGCGCTCTCGGCATCATTAAGCAAGATCCGGACCAAATATATTGCCATGGAGGCACGGCCGACTAGGAGGCGAACTACTGTCCTTGTAGATGGGCCCGGCAGAATCGGTCCTGCGAGCCATTTCCTGGTAGACGGAAAATTGCGCGCAAAGCAAATGGCTGCGACTCCATATCTACAATGCCATCCGCTGCAATTGCAATGGCGTGCTTGGTAGAATTTTGCAATGGCTTCCTCCATCCTGAAGGCTTCGCTCCTCTTCCTGGCCGCGGCTCCAGCAGCCTCATACGACCTTCCTCGCAGACAGGCAGCCGCCAATGCCACGTACAAGGACCCCAATGCGTCGACTGAGGATCGCGTGGCCGACTTACTCTCTCGGATGTCCATCCAAGAGAAGACTGCTCAGCTGGTCCAAGGTGATTTCGGGAACTGGATCAACACGACCACCAATGCCTTCAACTTCACAGGCTTGGCCTGGAACATGGCCAACAGGGCCGGCCAGTTCTATGTCGGCTTCCCAGTAGCCCAGAGCTGGATCGCGGATGGAGCCAAGAAAGCGCAGGACTACCTTCTCCAGAACACAACTCTGGCATTCCTGCTTTCGTGCAGACGGAAGGAATACACGGCCTACTTATCGGCAACGCCACCATTTTCAACAGCCCCATTGCCCACGCATGCTCATGGGATCCAGAACTCATCGAAGACATGGGGCGCATCATCGCCGAAGAGTCAAGAATCATCGGCGTAAACCAACTCTTTGCGCCGGTTGCGGATCTGGCTCGCGAGCTCCGTTTCGGTCGTGTCGAGGAGACATACGGCGAAGACCCGCATCTGGCCGGCGAGATGGCGTACAGCTACGTGATAGGCGTCCAGAGCCAGAACGTCAGTGCCACAGTGAAGCACTTCGCTGGCTTCTCAGCGCCAGAGCAAGGTCTGAACACGGGACCGGTGCACGGCGGAGAGCGCGAGCTTCGAACGACATGGCTTCCGTCCTTCAAGCGCGCTATAATAGACGCTGGAGCGTATAGCATCATGGGCGCGTACAACTCTTACGATGGCATTCCCACCGTTGCGGACCACCATATGATGACCGAGATCTTGCGTGAAGAATGGGGTTACAAGTACTGGTTAACATCCGATGCTGGAGCGACCGACCGACTTTGCTGCGCATTCAAAATGTGCTCCTGCAAGCCGATCGACTCCGAGGCCGTCATCTTGTATGCTCTGCCTGCCGGCAATGACGTCGAGATGGGTGGTGGCAGTTATAACTTTGCCAACATTCCGGAGCTCGTAGAAGCTGGCAAACTAGTATCGAGGTCGTTGATACAGCGGTAGCACGGCAGCTGCGTGCGAAATTTGAGCTTGGTTTATTCGAGAATCCGTCACCAGGTCTAGGCTCCAACAACGGCACAAACGGCACCTTTGCGGGTATTCATACTCCTGAAAGTGTGGCAATCGCACGCAAGCTCGACGCCGAATCTATTGTCCTGCTTGAGAACAACAAGCAGACTCTGCCTCTCAAGCGCGATGCTAATATCGCCGTCATTGGTCCAATGGCCGACTTTGTCAACGTAGGTTTCGCCTAAGCAGGTCTTCCTCTTGTACCTTCACTGACATTACTCAGTTCGGAGATTACGTTGTCTACCGCTCGCAATACAACCCCACAAACGTCACACCGCTCCAAGGAATTCGCCATGCGTCCAGCGGCACTGTAACCTACGCCCAGGGATGTGAACGCTGGTCCACTGACGAATCGGGTTTCCCCGAAGCAGTCGCTGCCGCTGAAGCTGCAGATGTCGCTGTCGTCCTAGTAGGAACGTGGTCGCGCGACCAACAGGAGCTATGGCAGGGCTTCAACGCCACGACTGGTGAGCATGTCGACTTATCAGACCTCAAACTCGTAGGAGCTATGTCTCCCCTCGTCAAAGCCATCATCGACACCGGAAAGCCAACAGTCGTTGTATTCCAGAGCGGCAAGCCTGTGACGGAGCCTTGGATCTCGGACTCAGCGGCTGCGCTGGTTCAGCAGTTTTACCCAGGAGAGCAAGGCGGAAATGCGCTTGCCGATGTGCTCTTCGGCGACGTGAATCCATCGGGTAAGCTTGCAGTCTCTGTTCCTTACGACGTGGGCATGCTTCCCGTGTTCTACGATTACTTAAACAGTGGACGCTTCGCCGGTGGCTCTGCTCCCGATGCAGGATCCATCGAGTCAAACGGTACCTTAAACTTTGGACACTCGTACGTCTTCGGTACACCGGAGGCGCTGTACGAATTCGGATACGGCCTTTCTTACTCCAACTTCACATATTCCAACATCTCTCTTTCGAAGACGACTGTGTCGGCGGAAGACACTATCACAGCGAGCATCAGCATTACAAACACCAGTCCCGTCGACGGCAAGGAGGTCGTGCAGTTCTATGTCCAGGACGTAATTTCCTCTGTCGCGGTGCCGAATAAGCAACTCAAGGGGTTCAAGAAGGTGCTTGTAAAAGCTGGGGAGACAGTTGATGTCAGTGTTGATCTGGAGGTTAGAGATTGGGGACTGTGGGATATGAAGATGAAGTATGTGGTTGAAAAGGGGGAGTTTGTGGTCTGGGCTGGCGCGAGCTCGAGTGATTTGAGGGGAAATGCCACGGTTACCGTTGTGTGATTCGGAATAGAAGAATCGAATGCTTTATGGTGTGTGTGCTTCAGCGTATTGCCATTGGCATCCCGAATGCAAAAGTAGACCGATTGGAAGACTCAGAGTAATGCGAAGAGTATCCGGTTCGCGGGCCTTGTGCTCGAATAGATTGCCTGGATGAACAAGAGGTTCCGTTGATGTTCCTGTGCGTTACGAAAAACATTTGATAGAGTGACGTCATTTGGCTAAGATAGAGGCTAACGCGCTAACGGGGTCCTCTTCGAAATCTCCATTTTCTCAGTCCCAAACCTTCATTTTCCTCTTGATTCAACTCTTCAGGGCTACTATTTGTTCCAGGTGCTTCCTCTTCTATGTCAAAGCCCATTCACTAGGCGTATGTATCTCTTAGCAAACTCATGCTGGTGTGGCACAAATCCGACTTACAGCCATGATTTCGTCGCATTTCTTAAAGACATCGTATCTTGCAAAAGTTAGCTTTTAGTTCGATAAATATCAGCAGTTAAGTTTCACCCGTAATCATGTGCAATATGCTCAGCCATGTTTGTCGGGACACCTGTTGTTCGTTAGGCTTCTTGCTGATGTTGCCCCAGTATGGTAGCACTGAGAGAAACTCACTAGATCCTGGAGGGTCAGCATACTGCCGAACTTGTTCTTCGACTTCCTTCTCATTTCCAAGCTTCACGTTGGAAAGGAGTTGTACACGCGCTACACGGGCCGCTCGTGCACGCTGATAAAACTCCAGTCGCTCCGGTATCGACTTGGCGTTATCGACGTTCTGGAAGAGATATCCCAGGGCCCCACCATCTTCCATCGCTGATACTGCACCTTGTGCGTTGAATGGCAGCATCTAGTTTACAATTAGACTCGTCACTAGGGCCAATAGGGACTGACCACATACTGGATGAACTGAGTCTCCAATCAAAACTATGCGGTTGTTGTACCAGTTTGAGATTGGAGAGTGTACGAACAAAGGCCAGCATTTCGCCGCAGAGGATCGTCTATGAACTCTTAGATGATTGGACTAGGAGTTGGTAGTGCGGAAATACCTAATGATCTCAAGCAACTCTGGCGCGAAATGCTTGAATTCGTCAAGCATCGCTGCTTTCACCTCTGTTCCAGTCACATTAGGCGTCTTCGGGTTCAATTCAGAAGAAATTACCTTCTTGATCGTCTCCGTTCATTTCCCTTGTAGGATGAATGCCTACAAAGTTCTGTGTCTTCCCACTGTACGATTGTCAGTCTACATATTTCCAACCTGCTGCAAGGGCACCTACTTTCTACACTCGTACCATATCATATATCTCACGCTTGTCGGGTCGTAGGTATCCTGCAATGAGCCCACATCAGAAGATCCTTTCTTGTCCAGCGTTGCCGCAAGCTTCGGCTCGGCTTTCAATACCTCGGTGTCTAGGAGGAATCGGAACGCGCTGAGTCCAGTCGCAGTGGGTGGTCCAGCTTCTTGAGTCACTACGCTTTGCAGGACCGACTTCAATCCATCTGCAGCAACTATAAGGTCTGCCGTATATACTGATCCGTCTTTTAGTACAATGGTGCCGTTTGGCTCCGCCGTCGCCACCTCCGCGCTTAGACGTAGCTTCACTGGACGCCCGACTCCACTTTCTTGTGTTGCCAGCTTCAATAACTCTTTGTGCAGGTCAACCCGATGCACTGCCCACAGCTTTGCGCCAAAAGTCTCCTCCGCCTTGCTTACGTCCATGCCAGCCGTCCCATCTAAAGTTTGTCCGTTCATGACGCTAATCTTTTTGAGGATAACGGCTCGCGCATTCTCAAAAGAGAAACCGAGTTTGTTCAGCACGCGCGTTCCATTCGGACAGACCATCAGTGCTGCACCTATCTCAGCAGCAAAGGCTGATTTCTCAAAGATCTATCGCGACATATTAGTCACGTGATATGATGGGCTTTATAGACCCGAGTGATGAAAACGGTTATAATTCAAGCATAAATGGGAACGTATTTTCGACTTACTTCAACTTCATGGCCGGCTTGACGGAGGGCCACCGCCGCAGTCAGTCCTCCGATACCCGCGCCAACAACGATAACGTTCAGCGGCATATGCGTTACAATCGTCTAAATCCACAGATTCGAAGATGCAGTGAAGGATTAGTGGTTCAATATTGGTTTGCAGATAGTTTGTGTAGGCACTGTTATGTGCGTCGTTGCTGGCTAGGATTAGATGGACCAGAAAGCTCACCCCACCCACGGCAGCCTCGACCGGATTGCTTCGGTAATGATTTTCGGTCTTCGCTCGTCTAAAGCTCTGACATTCCTACGGAGGCGTTGGCAGAGACGACTCTGCGTGTTGTGTGGTACTTTGAGCAAAGGTGCGTCGTCGGAGTCCGAACATCCTATCACCGCCTTTTACAAGAATGACGGGACCGAATGGGCGATTTTTTTATTCATGCGAGACGTCATCTTGTCATCAATATTTGATAAGTTAATCATGACCAATCATGACCAATCAACCTGGCATGTCTGCGTCGCTTGAGTTCGCCAATCGTTCCACGAACCAGTCAGCAGTCCTCTCCTCTTGCTCTTAGCTGCATATTCGACGCATCAAGAGTTGAAGCAGCAATCAAGTATCAATTATTGTCCTCTTCTTATATTCAACAATTGTGCAGCATACTATCTCTACATTTTCTGACATTTGCACTGACGTCCGCGTCAGCTCACTGACACTAATCACGCAGTTTGGAAAAAACGGGCTAGTTTGCAGATGATGCGTACGGACCATTATACGAGCCCGAAACACAAAATCCACAACCGTGGTGGGACACGTCATATACCTCTATTCTTGAGATTTATACCTTAGGTAGACATGGTTTTCGTAAGACGTAGTATGCGAATGTCCTTCCACTAAGTCTGCATTTTGAGGATAGCAATTCCGATAGCTCTACGGTTTTGTTCTATTGCTGACAAAATGGCGGCATGTTTTGCACAACAATTGAAGCTACGATAACCGCTTTGTTCGTAATGACACGAGGCTAGCCTCCCCGAGTGTTTCTCAAACCACCGCATCGATCGATCTTCCGATGTGGTATCGCATCGCCCGGAGAATTGCGAGCCATACTCGCCACTAAATCAATCAAGTCTATACTCCGAGCTCCAATCCCAAGCTCCGTACAAGTAGAGTCCGGGTGTGGGGATGTTCGACCGTGCAGGACATCCTCACGAGCTTGAGTGCCAAAAACATGCTAGCGAGTCAATTCCGACAACAAGCGAATTCATTGTGCATCAAGTGTCACTCTCCACGCTCACCATCCCGCATTATTGGCCGCCCAAGAAAAGTCATTCTACCGTCACATCATCAGGCCATATAAATGATACTCCAACAAAGGCGTCTTCATCACCAAGGCAAATCCTTCGCAAATACCATTTTCACTTCACCTCCATCCCCCCCAAGCCACTATTCCTTCCTACCACTGTTTCCCACCCCACAACGCCCAGCGACACACTAAAACCGCATCCCTACTCAACACACCACCCAATCGGAGCCTAAAAATACTATCCGCAGGCGATACCTCCCTCTTAATCCCATCTTCAAGCTCGAACAACGGGCTTCCACTGGATGGGCGTCGTCTCTGGATAGCTAAACTACTCCTACTCGCCCCAACCTGCGCTGCGTCCTGTCGAAGGGGGAGACAATCCCTTCTGCGCCGGCACTCCACTCGCGCCTTGAACCCCAGAAAAGGCCGCGCAGTCCCAACACGTTTCGCTCCTTACTAGAACAACCAGTCAGTTTTAGATTTTTCTCCAACACAAAAGAGATAGTAGGGCGCCCAAAAGAAAAAGAAAAAAACAATACCTCCTCCCTACTTCCCCCCGCCGGCAACGGAACAATCTCCACCCGCGTCGAAAAATACCTCCGCCAACTCCAATTCACCATCGGCGCAGTATACGCCGCCCACGTCTCACTCCGCGGCTCTCCCCACAAATCCACGCCCTTGATGCGCACAAAGTGCGCCCAGAAAGTCGTCTTTCCTGGCTGGAAGTACGCGCCGCGTTCACACTTCTTCTTGTCGATCTGGACGGCGCAGTCGGTATCGCTGCGACGTGGATGCAGATGGAGAGGGAAAGCTTTGGAGTTGCGGAAGAGGGAGAGGTGGGTGTGTTGGAGGGGAGGGTGAAGCTGTATTTGTTGGTGAGGAAGGCGCGGAGTGTGATGGGGCATGGTGGGGGCATGGTGGGGGTGGTGGCGCTGGGGACGCTGGGAGGAGAACTTAGATGGGTGGGGTTTAGGTCGAATTGGATCTTGAGGATAGTTGCAAAGTTGATACAAACGGCTGGGCCACGCAGGTAGGTAATAGAATATACGAGTGGAAAGTGATTGATACAAGAGGTCTATCCAACAAACAGATATTCAACAAACAGACCTGCAATCTCCTACTCCATCCCCATAATCTTCCACGAGAACACGACTTTCCAACGCTCTCTCAGCGTTCCCGACCGATCAAGTCACCCACCACGAAGCCTACTTACTCCATGAACCCACCTTCCCGCTCCCTCGCCCCCACCCGATTCTCATACTCCCTCACGCTCCTCTTCCTCAGCAAAGCCTCTCTCACTTTATCCCTCCGCTTCGCTTCCTGCGGCGCATCGAACTCGGTGAGAACGTCCACACTAGCAAACGAAACGGGCAATTCGCCCCTGCACCTGAGAGCGTCATTTCCATAATTCGCGGGCATGTAAACAATGACCCTGTCATCGTCACTGATCGTGGCTCGGACAAGCGGTCGAACGTTTGGCTCGGCACAGATGTCGGGCCGTGCTCGGCCGATGATGATATCCCAATTGAGGTGGTGGCTGGCTGTGTACGTGTCGATTGTTGTGATTTCCTCCAAGGTACTGGACGCTGGTTCGGGCGCTGAGGGTTCGGAGATGGACGTAGTAATAGCGGAGGAACGACTGTTCCGTATGCGCTTCGCGGCTCTGTTTGGCCTTCCTCCTGCCTTTTCCGCCAACGCAGCCTTGATCTTAGCTTTGCTTTCTTCCTGGATGGGCTCATGGAATTCTGCAAGCAGTTCAACGCCAGAGAAGGGGATCTGCATGTCGCCTTTTCGGCTGGGATCTTTGCCGTATTTGGCGGGCATGAATGCGTAAATAGCTTGTCCTCTGTCGTGGTGGTTCGCAAGATGGGCTCGAACTAGGGGTCGCACTTGAGGGTCGGCGCAGATATCTTTGTATGCACGACCGATGATAATTCCTTCGCGGAGAAATGGGCCGCCAGTGTATGCGTCCACTGTGAAGACCACGTTGGGATCGACGAATGCCCAAGGGATTTCTGACGGGTAAGATATGGGCCAGGGAAAACCGGTGTGATCAAGACGATATTTCGGGTAGAGATCGCTCGCATCCATGGAGTTCGGTTCCAGGGTACGCTTCTGTTAAATGTCAGCAACTGGCAAAACATCCATGAGCCTTGTGTTGTCTACTTACCCTGCTCTTTGACAGCACGGGCTCAGGTTCCTCAACCTTAACAGAATCCGGCATCTCGTTCCTGGAATCATCCCTTGCGTCGTTCTCCATGAACTCCACTATTTCGTTTCTAGCAATCCTCGAGACGTCGCTTCTAGCGAACTTTGATATCTCGTCCCTGATGACCTTTGAAGTCTCGTTTTTGACAATCTCCGCGATCTCATCTCTGACATAACCTAGTAAAGCCTGTCCAAATAAGAAACACTCTCAAACCATGCCGTAGCCGACTTACCTTTCTCTTTACGACATCATGCTCACATACTCCGCCTACGGGGTCCTTCGGTATGAGCTATCAGCAGTCAGTAACCATAAAAAACCCTCGTTCAACACTCACCTTCTTTCCCACCGTAGAAGCCTCCACCCCGCCATCCTTGCCTTCCGCGGATACAACCTGTCTCCCATCAGTAACACTCCCTAAATCCCACCAAAATAACCTACATTCACCCTCCACTTCTCCACCCCCCTCGCAACCCTCCACCACCCCAACGCCAAATCCCACTCCCCCCTCCTCCCCGCCTCATCCCCCTTCCTCCTCAACACCTCAATCTCATCCTCCTCCTCCTTCTCATCCCCAAGCCCCAACCCCACCTTCGTCATCTCAATCTTCTCAGCCAGCGACAACCGCTCAAAATGCGCAAACCTGTCAAGCATTAGAGAAAAAAAAATCCACAACAGGTTCTCGCCGCTCCAGCGGACTCTCCACCCTGATGGCGCTCCCCCAACGCGTTCGCAACAACGAATTCAAACGTCGACATACATCACCAACTTCCCCCCACGAAAAACCTCGCCCTCCCAATACACCCCCTCGTCCCACTCGCACTCCGCCGTCCGGCCCTCGCACGCCGGGTCATCGAGATGAATATGGGCTTTGTAATCGTCGTGCGATTTGTCGAAGATGCGGCGGGCGAGCGCTAAGAGTTCCTGTCGTAACCGTTTAGTTTCAATTGCGGGCCCTGAGGTTGGAGACGGGAGTGGTTGTGCGATTGTCGTAACCGTTCAGCCGCAACCGCGAAAGAAACAACAGCGCCCTTCAATTGGACAATTGGACGAAGGACGGGTACGACAACAAGACAATGACAGCGCAGACTTACCTCGTATTTTCGCGCGCGGTGGGCAGCAACCCGGTATGTAAGACTCGGGTTATCAAAGTCAGCGATTAAGAACTGCGGGTGGGTCGGCATGGTTGGCGTGGGTGTGGAGAGGACGCGTAAGGTAGCGAGAGTAGCGGTGGGTATATTGCTGTTGTGGAGGAAGTATTTCTTACGTCATCTACGAGGTCCGTTCTAGGGAGCGTTGGAAAGGGAAGAGTCACGTGTTCGCCGCGAGTCCAACAGTGAGAGAAAGACGTCACAACTAGACACGTCATTTTGTAGCAAGTAATGCACGCACGGCTTCAAAGCTTGGGCCATACCTGATTACGGTAAGAGAAAAAGCCCTCAGAAGAAGCCCAGGTAGCCTACATGTTGCAGTTCATGTCCCGCACGAACTAAACGCCCAAACATACCCGGTACCCAGTATATTCCAACCAACGTCGAAACCCATACAATCCCCAGCATTAAGAATTAGAAACCAACACCCCCATCATACCAAAATAATGTACGCTAACAAACTCCTTCACACTTCCTCGTCTCTTAATCATGCTCATTAAACCATTCAACCCTATGCGAGTGCGGCCGAGGTCGCTCCGGGAGAGTAGGTGCAGGAACGTCTCGACGGCCAGTGCTGATGAGGACGGGGACGGAACTCACGTGCCGTAGAGTTTGCGCCTCATTCTGCTCGTTTCGCGTGCCTAAACGTCGCGGCGCAAGTCAGCAAATTTAGGCCAATTGCTCCGAAAATGCGGAATGCACAATGAGATGCCACCCACTTGACGCGCTTTGCAATGCATCATCAGGCGTTCCGACTGCCACATCTGGCTCCTCTCGTTGATTCGAACGTGAACTGGCGCTGCCCTCGCCCGAGTGGACATTCATATCGAGTGTTATATATGCAGATGCTTCTACTCGAGCCGTGTAGTTCCCAGGCGCATCCATATTCGGGCGGGTTGTTATATGGACGTCAAGAAGCGTAGCAGGTGGTGAGACGTCAGTGTTGGGACGGGCCGCGTATCCTCTGAGGAGGTCTTCGGCCTCCTGTTGCAGTATATCTACTGTCCAGCCGACTAGATTCTGGACACGAGGCAGATCCGTGACGCTAGCATCTAGAGGGATAGGGATCGTTGATCGAGCTGATATGGTAAACTCACGACCATGCCAGGCATGTCGCCAGACTTCAAGATAGGAACTCCCGTCCATTGGTTGGGCAGGCGTGTCATTACGTTCGAAGGGTCCACTCACCTCCTCTGAACGAGAACTTGGAGCTTTACATTGTAACTTAATCTCCGTATACTCTGCTTTATATTGTGCGGGGAGACTTACTGGGAGAAGTGTTTTGAGTAGGCGCTGAGGTCCCACTGTCAGCGTGGCCTCGGCTCCCTGGTAGTCCGATAGTTATTATACTTGTGCGATAGTGTGCGCGGATGAATACTGCTTACCTTCAAGAGCCTCTAGAGCCATGCGCCTAAATATTTCTCGCGACCTAGTCAATGGTGACTGCGAGGGTTGTTCATCTGGTATGGTCGCAAAATCTACAGGAGTCCGATTAATGACATTGTCTTCCGATGGCGCCACATGTTCTGCGCGCAAGTCAACTAGTCCAGACGTCGATTCCTGATGATATTGGTCCATGGGCTTCTCGGCCTCTAAACCAGATAAAGCCTCCACTAGGTTGTGATACCTTGTTATGATTCCATTAAACGGGTTCTGATCTTCAAAGCCCATTCCAGTTGCCGAAAGTGGAATTTGCGGTACCGCGTTAGTCCCGTTGCGCTGGTATTCCGTTCCGTTATGCGTTGAAAGTTCATCCGTTGGCACATTAGTCTTGCCGTTCTGATTTTTTGCATCCTCCAATACCGAACCTGAAACGACAGTCGGATGTGTAGCGCCTCGATTTTCCTCTCTGCTATCCCTTGGAGCGTCTGATCTAGGTGATACTCGATGCGAATTGCGAGGTCTGATCTGTTTGCGAAGATTTGGTCGTGAAAAGTTCAGCCAACGAGTCGAAGGGTTTGACTGGGTCTGTGGAGTCGATACGAGACTATTGGAAGCCGGAATGTCTAGGGTATCACGACTAGATCGTCGGCTTCGCGGTGGATTTGATTGTTGAGATCGCGGTCGCCAGATTGGGCTAAGTCGGTCTGGCTGAACTGGCTCAATTTTGCGGCGACATTTTGAACAGTCGCAGTCGAAGTCGCAGGTGAAGGGAATCCTTGGTGATGAGATGGCTATTGGCGCTCTGCGGCCTGCAATGGTTAGTTTATCTTCATGAACTGACGCCGCCGTAGCAATTGCAGCTACTGAACAAGATTTCGAGTACAGTTAAACCTCAGACTTATCTCTGAGTACTGTAGGGTTGGTTGAGAATGAGGAGTACAGAGGCGGTATCAGATGATCATGTACCTTTCATCGCAGAACGAGTCCACTCGCGAAATCTGAAACCCTATTTCTTCTTATCCTTCTCTTTGCCAGCCTCATTAGAACCACGGGATCCGGCTACCGCATTCTCCCCTCCTACGCCGTTGGTAATCGTGGATTTGGTCGATGGTATCTTTCCCTTTCGAAGCGAGACTAGAGATTTGACTGCCCTAGATAGACGAGATGGGCGCAAGGCGCGACCGCTTAACGATCCACACCCCGAAGCGCTACGTGACCTCGGCGACGCAGAGGCGGTGGGGGAAGTAGAAGCAACTGGCCCATCCAACACAACACCCCCATCTTCCTCCCTCTCCCTGTTCCTCAACGCACGATCCCGCAACCCGGAAGGATACCGACTCGAACCCCCACGAGCCGTACGTCTACATCGCTGAAGCGTCGAACCTACACCCACACAACAGTCAGCGTCTCTGCACACACCAAAACACCCTATCCTCGTCTCTTCCTCTCCCTCTCTCAACATACCTTCTCCAATTGTCTCCATGACTCGCTCCAATGACCGCCACTTACAACCGTCGGGCAAGAGAAACTTATGCCACCGTATTATGCAAGGCAGAATTCTAGCGATAGACGAAAGCGATGATAATCAATAAGGATAAGATGGGGCTAGCGAGCTGTCGATGTTGGAGACGGTGGGGTAGGAGAGGAGGATGGAAATGGGATTGTAATTGGACTTCGAAGTGACAGCATGAGGAAAGTGCGTCAAGGGCGGTTAGAGTAGAAGAGGAAATGACGCACGGAGCGGCATGGAAGTCGAGTAGGAATAACAGGAACGACAGGAACGAAAACGCGACACCGACCGAGCGCGAAAAAATAATAAAAATGTAAAGCGTGTGAGTTAACAATCTCCAGGGCTTACCACAGGGCACATGACAAGCTGCCAGCTTTTACAAATACTCTTCGGAAACGAGTATAACGGGGAAATAACAAAGTCAAAGGATATAAAGGTTTGCTGATCTGATGACTGGCTGGCTAGCTGCATTTTTCTCCCACCCGTGAAAACCTGCCCCATCCTCTGTGCTCTATAGTACCCTTCTGGGCTCAAGGCTCACACGCGAAGCCGTTTGCTTTCTAGCGCCCACCCATGCCCATATCGTGTGCCGTGAACGCCAAATACATAGATCGCGCGGAGCCGCAATGCCACCTGGCTTGCCACAAACTGAGAAAACCATAACTCGTAACACAAACAGACCCGGAACTGCAGCTGATGCGGCTATGCAAGGTACCCAAGCTCGTCTCCTTCCAGGCGCTCCAGGTATTCCTTCTCGAGTAAGATGTCGATGCACTTCTTGATATCGGGAATGCGTGGCTGGAATCGGTTCTTGATCTGCTGAATCGTCTCTGAGACGAGCTGCTGGTGCTTCATCTTCTTGCGGGACTTCATGATTCGCACAATGGCCGACTAGTGAAAGTCAGTGATATGTTAAGACAGGGACGTCCTCAATACATACCTGCATAAGCAGCTTACGGTCCTCTTCGATCGTCTTATGCGTATCCTCGGCCTCCTGCTTCTGCTCATTCTTGATAGTAATGTTGAAGTTCATCTTGACCTTCTTCGCCTTCCAGCCGGTGTTGAGCTTATATGTCGTGCCCGACTCAGGCTTGGCTCCTTCTGGCTCGGGAATAAGGACCTTTGCCTTGACGAAGATGGCCAGGCTAGGGTTTAGTGTCTCCTTGTCAAGCTTAGTGACTTCCGCAATCTCATCATATGTCACCGTGTCACTGTCGTTGAAAGTAAGGAGAATGGCCATCTGATAAGTTGAGACCTGGAACGTGGGAGACACTTTCTGGCCGGCGACCTTGCAGAAGTTCGCCTTCATCTCTCCCTTGGACAAATGCCAAAGCCATGACAGTTTGCGGCCCTGGTGCTTGTTGTTGTAGAATCGGGTGAAACGCTCGTACGTCTGCACGATGAGCTGGGGCGGTGTGAATGGCGTGGTAGGGGGCTGCAGTGGCCAGAAGCCGGTGCCAAGAATGTTATAAGTCGTGTCGATGAACTGCTTGCGCTCTGTAGGATCGAAGGTGCTATCGAGCCATTCCGCATATGTGCTATTCAAATCCTTCGATATCTGCATGTCCTGGAACATGCGCTGCAGCTTGTTGGTGTATTCGAACCCGCACGCCTCTTTCAATTTGGAGATCATAGTGGTCTCCGCATCGTCCGACGAAGAAGAGCTCACCACCAGACGCCTGGCCAGCTGGCGTGAATAGAACTTCTGGAAGACATCCTTATCTTCGATGTACTTGAAGATGGTCATGATCTGGGTGAGAAGCGCCTCCATATTGTCCTCTTCGTTCATCTTGGCGCTGGACTTCTTCAGCAACGCATCGGTATATTTAGCAAGAAGTTCAGGGGACTTGTTCGAGCCAGATTTGCAAATCTTGTTGCGGTTGACAAACTCGCGGCAGGCGTTGTCTAGAGATCGCACGAACTCCGATTCGCCATTGAAAGCTCGGTTGACAAGATCCTGGTATTGTGTGTGTACCTCGAGAAGTGCGTCAACATAGACCTTCGGCTCGAGGCTCTCGCCCTCCACGGAGACCTTCTCGACAGCCGAGAGACCTGCCTTTCTAACGTGGGTCTCGAAGCGAGTACGCAGCGGGTCAAGGCCCTCGGGAATGCGGGCAAGCAGGTTGTACATCCGGCCGAGGTCTTCCTGCTTGTCGTGGTCGAGCAGGATCTGAAACTCTTCCCGCAGGGCTTGCGAGTGGCTCGTGATGAGTGACTGCTCGCAGGTGCGCATGAGCGGCGACATTATCTCCGCCAGCAGATACAGTCCAACGCGGTTCTTCTCTTCCTCCAGGCGGATCTCGGCCTTTTTCATGTATTCAACCACGCTGTTCTCCGCCAGGAACTGCTTAGACTCGTCGTCGTAATATTGCGCGGTAGCATCTAGGAATGGCTTCTCGAAGAACTCCTTGTAGACATCGAGCGTCGACTTGGAGCTATCCTGCTCATCCACGAGAGAGACGAATGAGTCGACGACCTGCTTGACACGCGTCTGCTCGATAGTCTCGCCGTTCCGCTGCTTCTCAACGAGCTTCAAGACGGCCCGCATGACCTGCTCTTGTGTGCCCGTGAACATGTCCTCCTTCCACCGCACCAGATGAAGCGTGTATATGTCATAGATGTTCTTCTTGCCCTCATCCATCTCGCGCTTGACCCAGTGGCGGTTGAGATAGCGGAACAAATGATTGTTGTACTGAGCGGCGGTCGTGTAGCGCCCCCATTCCTTGATGTAAAAGGAGAGAAGGGCCTCGTCGGTGTGCTCGTTCGACTTCGCCTGCACCTCTTTCAGGTGTAATTTCAGGTATTCGATCAGATGCTGGTATAGATCCTCGCCTAGCAGGTGAGCTCCGCCGCGATTGTTATGTGAAGTGAACGAGGTACCAGCGACAGCTTTTTGCGCGGTACAGAAGTTATGAATAGCAGTGTACAGGCCCATGTACGTCTTCATGTCCATGCCGTCCCGCAGGTTGGTCATGATCTTGTCAACGCCCGCTTCGAGGTACGTCCATCTGCAGCACGTTAGCAGCCGTTCCCAGACGCATGGCAGAGGCGTTTCAGCGAGTCGTCGCCAGCGAGTTGCCCCGCAGCGCCGCCTGCGAGCATTTGCATACTAGACATGGCGAGACCGCTGCAAGCCACACCGCCGGAGAAGAGCCATCGGAGCTTTTCAGAAAGCTGCACGGTACAGGGAAGAAAGTCACGGGAACTTACGTTGCTTTGACATCGTCCTTTGCAGGCACGGGGGGCATGGTGGATGCCATGGCGGGAGGCGGCGTCGCGTGCGCGATGGTCCTCTTCGAGGGCGGTTTCTGCAGCCTGAACGGTTTTCGATTCGGATTTGCGAGGGAGTGCGCGCGAGAAGATGGCAGACAGCGGCGTAGTCGTGTCGGGGGCCTGCTGTTGTGCGGAAGGCGCAGTTGGGTTGAGGTGGAGGCGAGTACCGAGCGGGCGCGCCGTGGGTGGTTTTGTACTATTTGTAGGTTCCAGGGTCCTGCGTGGAAGATTTATGAAGTCGGCAGGGTGCGCGGCCGGTACACTCACGCAGGGCACGCAGTGTCGAGAATGGGGAAAGAGCGAGAGTAAAGGTGCGCGGCCCGGCAGCGGCGGCGACCTTTTGTGATTCACCGCGCGCCTTCAAGCACCACCGAAGCTACCAGTTTCTTGGCACTCCACATTCACTGCAGCCTACCGCCAAGCAGCCAACAGTGAAACCAGACTCTTCACGCCACTTTCCGTGTTCCGGCTGATCCATTGATAATTTTGTCACAGTGTTGCTGCAACGTGGAGACGTGAGTTCCCGGCAATACATCTATATAGGAGATGATGCCGTTTCCGAGGGGAGCCGCGGTTGATGAGGGGATACTGGTGGACCCGTGGACATCGCCCACTGTTGTATTTTTTTGGTGAACAAAGCTGCATCCCGCAACTATGCCATGGGAAAAGAAAATCTAGCTATAACCTTTTTTTCTGTGTACCATTTCTGTGAGATCACTGCTGTATAATACATCTTCTGTAAGACTGTAAGCATTACTTCATGATAGTGGACTAGAGTGCAGAGGATTATGATTATGTATCACCGTGTCCCAGAGAGTCTATGTATACAAGGAGAAGCAAAATATTGACCGGCCTACCGCCCTCATGATACATACAAATACAAGATATGCTGCGCATCATTACCAACTCCATGTGCCGCCTTGACACCATATCATACAAGAATCCCCATTCATAGCGTGAAACCTAAGACTTCTCGTCTTTCTTCGCGTCGTTTTCGTGCGCAACCTTCTCAGCCTCCTTGTGAATCCTCTTCTCCGCTTGCTCCAGCGGCTGTATTATCTCCTTCAGCAGCGCATCTTTGGCCGTCTGGCCTGGCTCAGCTGTTGCCTGCTCCAGCTCCAACTTTTGCTCTATCAGCTCGTCCTTGGCCTTGATTGACGTCTCGACCTGCTCCACGGCTCGCTCAATCTCGGACTCCATATCCGGTAGGTGGAACTCCTCAGCAATGAGCTTCCCATTCCATCGCTGCAACACCATGACATCTCTGCTCCCACCGTTTGTTTGTGCCTCGACGACTCGAGCGACTTCCTCGATTTGTTCTTTGGTCGGCCGGGGTGCGGCGCGGGATATCTCGCGCGATGGGTACATGAGACCAGCGGTGTAGACTTCGTCGAGCTCCGAGGACGGGTTGGGGGTGGGCAGGTTATGGCTGAGGAGGAATTCGAGGTGTTTAGAGCCGGTTAGCGCCTTCCAGTACGAGTAGGCGCGATAGACGAGGTAGAAAAACGGTAGGTTGGGTATTCTGGTCTGTATTAGCATGCGATGTTCCATCGCCTGGGGGCAACATACACGGGAATCAGCATAAACGGCGCCGTCAACGGCATGGCCACGATGCTCCATATCATTTTCTTTCTGTACATGGCCTGCTTCTCCTGTGCCAGCTTCTTGAGTATGCCGGGCACCTTCTCCTGCGGCAGGTACAGGCCGGGGAACATGACGTGGTACTTTTCGCGGCCCTCAACAATCGCCAGCTTCCGCTTCGCCGTCAGGGCCGGGAGAGTCTTGAGCCCCCATTCTTCGAAGGGGATGCGGTCCAGCGCCTGGTTGCCGGCTTGCGTCACGCGCTTCTTCCAGTTGAGCGGCGCCTTTGCATCCTTTTCCCAGGCCACCCAGATCTCGCTCGCCTTGATGGTGGCCTTGTCGAGCAGCGAGCGCTCGCTGGCGGCTTTCTCGTGCAGCTTCTCGCAGTAGATGAGCGAGCGTCGCGTGGAGATGGGCAGGAGGAAGAGGCGCATGGCGGCGGAGGGGAGGGTAGTGTTGGGTAGGCGCACAATGGCGCCAGTGCGAAGCTTTTCAGATGCGCGGCGTAAAACATGGGTGCATGCGGTGGGAGGACGCTTGAATTGCTGTGGAAAGCTCTAGCGCGATGACCTCACTGGCGGTATTGGGTATTGACATGGATGGATAAGAGGGGAGCCACACACAGATAGCTGGCCTGCTCAAAATGCCATGTTTGCTCAAGAGCTGGCAAGTCATGATCTAATTACGGCCACTGTCAGTAACGGCAACCTTGTCTCGTTAGCATGCTGATGGCCTCCAGTGCAATTTCCCTGCACTGGCACCCCAACGCTGCGGACGTGCACACTCACCACCAAACGCCCAGCCGCAGCACAATACGATACATACGACAGCCGCCCACGCCAGCCTGCCAGTCTGCCAGCACGCACTCGAGCGGAACGAGCATGTCGTCGCGCCTCCTCTACTTCGCGCCCACGTAATCGCCAACTGCTCGCCGCCGAGCCGTCTGCTCTGCCCTCGTCGGGAGACATGTCCGGCACCCCCATGGTGGAAACGCGCAACCACGATAGCAGCTCGCCCTCTCTCCACCCGTCGCAGTCCACCGCCCAGGGCCACAGCTACAACAATGGCGGCAGCAGCACCAGCAACAGCACCAGCAACAGCACCAGCAACAGCACCAGCAACCGCCTGCAGTCGCCGCCCCCGATGCCCCCGGTGCCCCAGTCGGCCTCCCCGCTGAGCCTCCAGCGCCCGCTCTCTGCCACGACGGCCGCATCGTCCAGCCGCGACGACCACGCCGTGCGCCAGTCGCACAGCCATTCCGTGTCCTCGAACCCGCGCACGCTGGCGTCGTCGCAGTCCAAGACGAGCACGTCCGCCGACGTGGACAGCTCGGATACGCACCGCGTCGCGAGGAGCCTCCCGCCCTGGGTCCAGTCTGCCGACGACGACGACCACCACCACCACGACCACCACGAGCCGTCCTCGCTGCTGCTCCCGCGCACGCCCACGTCGGTGCGCCCGGCCTCGCACAACTACCTCCCGACTCCCAAGTCGCACGTCCCCGGCCGCCGGTTCGACCATGCCCGCGACCAGGCGCCCGTCACGCCCACGGCGCCCGCCGCCGAGCAGGCCTCCAAGTGGCAGCAGTTCGCCAAGGCCTCCGAATTCGACCCGGACCGCCCGTTGTCGTCGCGCGGCCAGATTGTCGACGACGCCTGGATGAAGGAGAACATGCCCGACCTGGAGGAGCCGTGGCGGCCCATGGACCAGGAGGACAGGGTGGAGCTGGGCGGCTTCTGGCTGTTCAACCCCGTCAAACGCGCCCGCTTCCACAAGCTCCTCATGAACCACCCCATGGTGCCCCTCCTCGTCCGCGTGGTCGTCCTCACCTTCTCCGTGTTGGCCCTCGCCCTGGCAGGCTCTATATTCCACAGATCCGACAACCACGGCTGCAAGAACAACTCATCCACGTGGCTGGCCATCATAGTCGACGTGGTTGCCATTGTCTACACCCTCTACATCACCTACGACGAATACACCTCGAAACCCCTAGGTCTACGCTCGCACTACGCCAAGATGCGTCTTATTTTTCTCGATCTCGCCTTCATTGTCTTCGATTCGGCCAACCTAAGCCTGGCTTTTCAGGCGCTCACCGACGAGCGGTGGGCTTGTGCAGACGGAAGTGGTTTGGATACACACAACAATTCGTGTCCATACACAAGGAGCATCTGCACGAGACAAAAGGCGCTTACGGCTACACTGCTCATCGCGTTGCTTGCGTGGCTGACCACTTTTGCCATTAGCACTATGCGGTATGACGACCCCTTCTACCTGTTTCTCCTTCACGCTGCATATACTGACCCCATTCAGGCTCATCGAACGCGTGGCGCGATAACGCCCATGCATTTGCATTGCATTTTCCTTGCCTGTATCATTATTCCTCCGTCTGTCAGTTCGTTCACACACCTTTCCTAAGTCTGCATACATGCATGCCTTCGTCTGTCTGTCGTCTTCATAGCAAGGCGTTGTTGGTGTTCGCACGAGTTCACCCGATCTGTTTTGTTCATTTGTGCCTGCATATCAGGTTGGGACTGGGATCACTACGTAGACAGCTTGCCGTCGATCGAATTAAAGCATACTACCTGTCACCTAATCCCGATGATATTTGGCTGACAGGAATGTGACCAGAGGAGGGTGGCGGCGCCCATTTTGACGACCATATTTCAACCGCGTCGTGTCTCTCTCTCAGACTGCGTCGCCGTTCTTTTCCGCGGCGAGAGTACCCGAGTTGCATCATCCTATTCGTGCCTATGCCACTTCTGTCCCATATTTCCCAAGAGCTTAATTCCTAAACACCCTCTCTCTGTACTCCTCACTCATCCGTCCCAAACACAAACCTCCGCCAATTCTTGCCCAACCTCTCTACGCCCTCTTCCAACCCCCACCCCTTGATCGCACATACCCGCCTCACTATATCCTCCAGCGGCTGTCCATCTCATCCCCCACAACATGCAGGTCGCTCTCTACGAGCAACATGGCATCCGGCACCGCCTTGATCATCTCAACGAACGCGTCAGGTGTAGCTTGGTCCATTGTATCGCCGAGATTAATAGCCGTGGAGAAAGAGGCAAAAATCTCCACGGGGATGGCCGGATTGAGATATTGTTTGAAGTTTTCGACGGAGCCGGAGTATGAATGGAGGCAGATGCGAGGGGGGTATGGTTTAGGAGAGAGAGAAGAAGAAGAAGAAGAAGAAGAAGAGGGTGTTTCACACTCCCATCTTCTAGCCCCCACTCCTTCGCATCATCTCCACTTTCGACCTCCTCAACATCTTTCCCCCGCTTCTTCCTCTCCCGTTTACTCAACACGCGCCTCTCATGCCCCTCCCACAACTCTTTCAACGTCTCGAACACCGTCCCATGAGCCTGCACGCCGTGGATACTCACCGCGCGCCCACACTCCGCCGCAAGTCGCAGCTGCCGTTTTAAAATCTCCTTCTGGTGCGCGAGACTGCAGCGGAACGGGGTCAGGCGTCTGCCTTCGCGGCCGCCGGGGGTTAAGCTGGTGTCGCGGTGGGAGTTGGAGGCGGATGGGTCCAAGGGCTGCGGGATGCGGAAGGGGCGGTCGAGGCCGATTTCGCCGACTAGTGCGTAGGGGTGTGCTTTTAAGTAGGCGCGCGTGTGGGAGAGGAAGGCGGAGAAAGGCGTGGGGTCTGGAAGGGAGAGATAGATCTTTTTGTTCTCCGGGGTGAGGGGGGGCTTGGAGGGCTGGAGGATGGTTGCGTAGTGGTTGATTTTTTGGTCTTTGTTTGTTAGGGGGGCGGGTTCTTTGGTGGAGGAGGAGGAGTCGGCGTCGTCGAGGTACATCATGTGGGCGAACCAGGGGTGCCAGCCGAAACAGGGGACTATGCATTGTTCTCTGGGCCAGGTGGTGGGCGAGGCGGAAGTGACGCCGTGGTTGTTTGCGACTTGGGCGACGAGGTGTTGGTCTTGGGCGCGGGTGGCCATGATGGTTAGGCAGCGGGTTTTCATGGTGGGGAGGGAGGGGATGCTGGACATGGTGTCTGTGGGGTGGCAGTGGGCGTCGTAGATGCCGAGGTGCCAGGGGAAAGGCTCTTGTTCGGGCATGATTGGAAGTGCTGGTCTTGACGGGTTGTGGTATTTTGGGGTTATACGAAACGGGTGGGTGGAGTTGAGAGTAGATGGTCAGAGAGTGAGATGATTGGGTGTTGGCGACGAATTGGGCGTGACGTCGTGTGCTAATCCCATATAGGAAAATTCATCAGAAGGATGATAGCGTGATGTGCTACTTGCTTCCTGGGCTGTCTACCATGAATATAACCGTACCTCACACATCGAAAAGCGGAAATCCAGTCTAGGGTCTTCAGTGTCCGCATAGTATCTGCCTTACCTACAACCGTTTTCTTCGTTTCTGATGGACTGGTCCGTGCGTCTATTATAGCGCGGTCTGAGATATTTTATCCCATGTGCGTTGTTGTCAGAATACCCCGGTCAAGATCTTCGCGGCATCACTCTCAATGAACACGACTTCGACGCGCCATCGCGCCATGAAAACGTGGTGGTCAAATATAGCACCGACGGAGCCCTGTCTTGGTAAGGCTTCAGCATGTACAAGCTCGAGCGACCGTTCAGAGTGACGAGGTGGGGTGTCTGAAGTCACCCACGCCGACATCCGGACTCTCGGCCTGTGGAGGATCCTCCACCCAGAAGCCACTCATCCGGAGTCCGCCACGCCATCTTGGTAATCCACAGCGAGCCACGCTCAGCTGAAGACTAAATTCCAAATGTTGGAGCCGCCTGTCATGTTTTGCTCTTCATGACTTCTCAAGCAACTTCTTGTTTTCCTGCTCCTGCGTCCGAAGTCCGTCGTGCTATCGGATGAGCATCTGGGCAGGATTACTCCCTCCTGTTTCTACTGGCTCTGCATCGACTGGATACAGGCATCAAAGCGAATATATACACCGCTATTGTCTTCTGGGACGGATCTGATGCGTGTGTGGAGGAGTCGCGTGGACCTGCGTTCGAATCGTTACAATGGCATGCAGTTCACTCGACTTCCGATAGGCTTGAGCTCCAGGTATATATACTTACCACGTCGCACGAGTTCCCTTCAATCTACTGGTCCTGCATCTTTCTTCATCTTGTTGTACATTCCTTTCTCAGCATCGCAAACCAATTTCTTTTCCTTTCAGATCCATACACTCATCCTTTTCCAAGCCATGGCCGGCCGCCTCCACAACAAGGTCGCCATAATAACCGGCTCCGCCTCGGGCATCGGCCGCGCCATAGCCCTCACCTTCGCCCTCGAAGGCGCCACCGTCATCGTCTCCGACGTCCAAGAATCATCCCGTCTCGCCGCCGCCGAAGGCGCAGACGGACACCTGACGACCGTGCAAGAAATCGAAAAATTCGGCGGGCGCGCCATCTTCGTGAAATGCGACATGTCCCAGGCCTCGGACGTTGCCGCGCTCGTTGAAGAAGCCGTCACCGTGTTTGGGAGACTGGACATCATGGTGAATAACGCGGGGACAGGCGAGGATCTGAAGAAGATATGGGAGTATGAAGAGGCGCAGTGGGATAAGATTATTGGTGTTAATTTGAAGGGCGTGTTTTTGGGGACCAAGTATGCGAGTGGACAGATGGTGAGGCAGGAGGCGGGGCCGGAAGGGGATAGGGGGTGGATTGTGAATGTGGCGAGTATTTGGGGGTTGGCTGGGCAGACGAATTATAGTGAGTTTGCTTTTGGTGAGGATGGGTGGGAATTAGGGATGTGACTAATGGTGGTGGTGTAGCGGGATATACGGCTGCGAAACATGGTGTACTTGGTCTTACGAAGACGGCGGCTTTGGATTGCGCGCCGCATCGCATTCATGTCAATGCGTTGTGTCCTGGCTGTGCGTACTATCTTTCTTCTCGTGCTGCGTTCCTTTCTAACGTCGACTAGTCACCAACTCTGCTATGACGCATCACGTCTTCTCGGACGAGGCGCTAAAGACCCGCTTGCTGGAGAGGCATCCCTTCCGCGGTTTGGGCGAGGGCAGGGTATGTGTCTAAAACCGGGTGGTGTACATAGAGACTAACCAAGATGCAGGATATTGCAAGGGCGGCGTTGTTCTTGTCGAGCGAAGATGCGTCCTGGATCACTGGCGTTGGCATACCGGTGGATGGTGGATACAGCAGTATGTAAGCGGTCGGGGAGGGGTTTCGATTTCCCCTGTGGGTCAGGCGCAACGGGTGATTTATTTTTTCTCTCTTGTATGTTGTCCCGATACAGCTGTTCTTATCTATGAACTTTTATAGTGTGGGTAGTTCCGAAAACGGCCTCGTGGTCAGCACGTTCCCATTTATATGTATCTCAGCATGTAACACAATGATTTCGCCATTTAAGCAAGTGCATTAATGTGCAATATAGCGAGACTCGAAAATATATGATTACTTCCTTTAGAAGACAGGTGCAATTCAATATTGATTACACAGCTAAAGAGCTTCCCTTGCCCAGAGTCCCGCGCTGCGACGCGGCTTGTTGTTGCATTCTGCCGACTAGTCACGTCCTTCAAATTGTCTTAAAAAAACATGTCCATCCGTTAGCGGCCTCACATCCGTGATATCTGCATTCAACTTTTCTTGACATGTGCGTACTTCCTGCAACAGCGTCCATTACTCGCTTAAGGTGTCTTTGGACGATTCAGATAGACTCTGCGAATCGCTGACAAGCAAAGTATTACTCTTTAAATTAGCAGTGAGAGTGGAAATAAAGGAGTTGCCAGGGTCAGGTTTAGTAAAAACGTTCTAGCGTACAGAGAAATATTCAAGGCTTGCAGTTTGATAGGGAGGCTGCGCAGGTCGGATGAGGTACGAGTTCAGGTGTAAAACGAACGATAAGAGCGAACGTCCATAAAGATTGATTGTTAATTGTTATGGCGAGGAAGATAAGAACGGTATAAACGGGGTATATAACATCTAATAATACAAAAGAGGACAACAGAGGCATCGCTTGTGCAGCTGCGCGAACCGATAGAGAGAAATCGCTCAGATAAATGACGCCCAGATAAGTGGTGCAAGGATCCAAAAAGCGCACCGCGACACCTTTCCCGGCAGCAGAATACCAAAGAAAGAGCTAGATCTGGGTTGTGCTTCACGTCCCTTGCGCTCCGCCTGGCATCTCATCTTCAGCCCGGATTCAAGCTTCCCGCATGTCTTCATCGTCAGGTTCATGATTTCCATTCTCTCTGGCTTTTGATCTTTTCGTATTACGAGCTCCAGCGGTGGCACTGCTCACTGCTCGTTTGCGCCTGCCTGCCTTTGCGCTCGCTGTAGTCGATGGTGTGGACGACCTCCTGTCCGCAGCAAATTCCTCTGGCAGGAACTTCCCAGTGCCGGTGGCTTCCCGGACTAATGAAGCGTAAAAGTCCTGTACGGCGAGTTGACCTGCGCTTGCTTCGGGCGCGCTGCTCTCTTCGAGTGAGGACGTGTCACCAGAGATGTCTGGTGCCATGAGCTTTAGCCGGTCGACGGCCAGGCTGAAACCCGCGCACGATATCCGCGAGACCTGAACTTTGGGGTGGGAGACATCCAGGGCGAGATGCTTCTTCAAATAGCTAGATAGCGCAGTGGTGAATGGCTTCTCTTTCGCGCCTTTTAGCAGTCTACCGCGACTGAGGAAACCAGGAACGTCGCGGGCTGCGATGGTTACCTCTAGATGCCTGAGGAGAGTGGTGGCATTGGGGAAAGACAGTTGGACCTGCAGCTGCCTGATGACATTTTGTATGGACTGCGTTGAGGTACGCGAGGACAAATGGCGGAAGTAGGTTTCGAGGCTGGATGTGACAAAGGCGGAGGGCAGGCTCAACGGGGCGACGTGGGCGTCGAAGCTTGTCCTGACGTAGTTGAGGAAGATGTCGCGGATCGCCGAGGGCATCTTGACCAGCAACAGTGGCAGCGCCGTGAATGCTTCCGGGGAGGTGGTGACGCCTGGGTCGCGCAGCAGCAGCGCATTGTAGGAGTGCTTCTCGTACTCCAGCGTCACCTCGACGCCGCGCGCCTGCTCAGCGGTCATGGCGGCCGACAGCTGCGAGGCGTCGGGCTCTACCAGCTGGCGATGGCGGTCGATCCAGGCGTCCTCGTCGCCGATCAGGTCCCAGCTGCAGTCCTCGAGCGGCCCCAGGTTCGGCAGCGCGTCTTCGGGCCCCGCAAAGGCCACGTCGACGCCGCGCACATTGTCGCCTTTGAGCTGCTCCCGGAGCCGCTTCGCGTGCGTCTGCAGGCTGCGCTCGTCGAGCAGCGGGGCCTCGCCGTGGTGCAGCGGGGAGACGCGGTAGAGCAGGTAGGTGCGGTTGTAGAGCGGGTACGGGGGGATGTCGGCCATGGCGGTGGCCATTCCATTCACAGGGCAGACGCGTCGCGAGTCAATTCACCATGTTGCAGGTGCGGGTGTCCGTTCACCATGACGCACGCTTGTTTGGCAACCTGGAATGTCTGCGGCTGGTGTGGCGGCTGCGGGCGCGCACAGACCACACCCCACTAAGGAAAGCAGCGCATAGAATTTCAACGAAAGCGCGAGAAGGGCCTGTCTGCTTCGCCCCAAGCACGGTATACGCGCTGCTTTTCAACACAGAGCTTGCCTCTCTCCTCCACGACACACTCGAACGCCCTAACCTGCCGATCCGCACGCGTCTGAACCCGCACGCCGCCTGTTACCCCGCCATTTCCACGAGCAAACATGTCTGTTGTGGGTGTTGATCTGGGGACGCTGAACACCGTCATCGCCGTTGCGCGGAATCGCGGCGTCGACGTGGTATGTAGATGGTCCCCCAGGCGCTTTAAGCCGTGAGCATGTGCTGACTGCCGCAGATCACAAATGAAGTCTCCAATCGCGCCACGCCGTAAGTCCTCCCACCGCTGCGCAGAAAACTCAGACTGACACCCTCCACAGGTCCCTGGTCGGCTTCGGTCCCAAGAGCAGGTACATTGGCGAGGCCGCAAAGAACCAGGAAGTCTCCAACCTCAAGAACACCGTTGCCTCCTTCACGCGCCTCGCCGGCCGCACCCTGAACGACCCCGATGTCGAGATTGAGAAGAACTTTGTCTCGGCGAACTTGGTCGACGTCAACGGCCAGGTCGGCGCCGAGGTCACATACCTGGGCAAGAAGGAGAAGTTCACCGCTACGCAGATCGTCGCCATGTACCTCACCAAGATCAAGTCCACGGCCTCCGCCGAGCTCAAGCTGCCCGTTGCCGACGTCGTCCTCAGTGTCCCGTCGTGGTACACCGACTCCCAGCGGAGAGCCCTCCTCGACGCCTCTGACATCGCCGGGCTCAAGTGCTTGCGGCTGATCAACGACACCACCGCCTCGGCTCTCGGCTGGGGCATCACAAAGACCGACCTTCCTGGCCCTGAAGAGCAGCCACGGAGGGTAGCCTTTGTTGACATTGGCCACAGCAACTACGCAGTCTCCATAGTTGAGTTCAAGAAGGGCGAGCTGACTGTCAAGTCAACCGCCTGGGACCGCCACTTTGGTGGACGGTACATCGACCAGGCCCTCGTCGAGCACTTTGGCAAGGAGTTTAAGGAGAAGTATAAGATCGACATCTTCGAGAACGCCAAAGCGAAATTCCGTGTCCAGGCTGGTGTTGAGAAGCTGAAGAAGATTCTCTCTGCAAATTCTGCCGCTCCTCTGAACATCGAATCCGTCATGAACGACGTCGATGTCCGCGGCATGCTCAAGCGAGAGGAGCTCGAGGCCCCATCCAACCCCTGTTGGACCGCGCTACGGCTCCGATCGCAAGCCTTGGCTGAAGCAAAACTGAAGCCCGAGGATATCGATGTCATCGAGATGATTGGTGGTTGCACCCGTGTGCCTTCCCTCAAGACCCGCATTCAGGAGTATTTTGGCAAGCCGCTGTCCTTCACCCTCAACCAGGATGAGGCAGTTGCAAGAGGGTGCGCTTTCAGCTGTGCCATTCTCTCCCCGGTTTTCCGTGTCCGCGACTTCTCTGTACACGACATGGTCAGCTATCCGATCGAATTCGCCTGGGAAAAGTCCGAAGATATTCCTGACGAGGATACGAGCCTGACTGTCTTCAACAAGGGTAACGTAATGCCGTCCACGAAAATTCTCACCTTCTACCGAAAGCACCCCTTCGATTTGGAGGCCAAGTATGCCAAGCCTGAACAGCTTCCCGGCAAGACGAATCCGTGGATTGGTCGCTTCTCCGTAAAGGGGGTTCATGAAGATCCGAAGGGCGACTTCATGATTTGCAAGCTGAAAGCGCGCCTTAACGTGCACGGAATACTCAACGTAGAATCCGGATACTATGTAGAGGAGACGGAGGTCGAAGAGCCGATTCCGGAGGAGAAGAAGGAGGGTGACGTACGTATTTCTAATCCGTCTCTTTCGCCAGATTTTGACTGTCAGATCAACGGTCAGGGGTCCTCATCGGACCCACAAGAGCGCGCTGTGAAACGACGCAAATCTTCGCATGCCGTTATCGATGCTTCTGTTTCAATGCCTGTCGAAGAGGCGCTAACAACGGATAAACAGGCAATGGACGTCGACTCAAAAGAACCCAAAGAACCCCCCAAGACCCGCAAAGTCAAGAAGCAGCAGCGGAAGGGCGATTTGCCTCTGTCAGCAGGCACTGCAGCGCTGGATCAGGCAAGCAAGGACGCTGCCATGGAGAAGGAAAACCAGATGTTCATGGAGGACAAGCTCGTCGCCGATACCGAGCACCAGAAGAACGATCTTGAGTCATTCATTTACGAGCTCAAGGATAAGATCCTCGATGTGTACGCAGAGTTTGCCAGCGATGATGAGAAGTCGAGGCTCAACGCCAAGCTTGAGGCGGTCGAGGTAAGTGACTAAAACTACGCAATCTGGATCATGCTAACATGGCTCCAGGAATGGCTATACGACGAAGGTGAAGATGCCACCAAGGCACAATACATCTCCAAATCCGAAGAGATCCGCGCGATTGCCGGCCCCATCATCCAGCGCTACAACGACAAGATCCAGGAAGAGCAACAAGCCGCGCGCAAGAAGCAAGAGGAAGCACACGCAGCGAAACAGGCTGAGATTGAACGCAAGAAGCGCGAGGAGGAAGCTAAGAGGCAAGCAGAGGCGCCAGAGCAAAAGGACGCAGAAATGACGGATGCGGAGACAACGAAGCCCGATGAGGTTGAAGAGCCCTCTTCGTAAGCTATGGCGCCATGGGTAGGGAATGGAAAAACTTTGATAATGCGAAAGGTTGTTATACAAGCATTGGGTGGGAGTGCTGGATGCTTTCTGAATGACTAGTGGGATAAATAATCCCTTGCGGTGCAACGACTGTGCACTGTTATGATAGAGTACTAGATGGACGAAAATGACTTGATTGATACGATTTACTTTAATCGTTCTGGAGTTTGTTCATGTGTTGTTTCGTTGTGTATATGACGAGTCGGTTTTGTTGGGGAGTACATGAACCTGGGTATGATATGTAGGGAAGTGGTCATTGGTGAGATATACTAATAGTAGAGGGCGTCGAAATAAAGTAGAGAGTGGAGGGAATTTTAGGGGTAACGAGCGAAGCTAATATATATACTCTATCTTGATAATAGTGATATAAAGAAGGCGAGTATTTTCTATAACTTTCTGTAACTTTGTGGTTGCATTATGTTCACTAGAATAGGTGAAGTTGTATGCAAGTTCTTAAGATATCAAGCCAGCTATTTTAGACGTCCTAACATGAGCGTGGAAATAATAAAATACTTCGAAATGTCCGAAGTTAATAAGACGACGCTGGAGATCTTTCTGGGTAATAATTTTCTTAACACGCTAGTTATATGTATCTCCATCTGCTGAGGTTCTGGTATGGAACGCTGTCGCCACCCGTCTGGAATCCGCCCTTGTAGAGCTAGGCTATCACTACAAGCGGTTCGTTTCTCTCGCAGCGCTGTTTTGAAGCCTAGATTTCGACGGATAAGCAGTCTTCTCTAGTTGAGTTTGCTGGGATGCCGAACTTGGGAGTATCTGCACTCCACATGGTGGTTTTGCTGCTTGGGAATTGCGGGCAGCTGTCGCCGAACGAAGTAGCGTTGATGCTGGGTCCTCTTGACTTTAATGTCGCTGGCAACCATCTTCGTGGCCCAACGGGTGGTTCGGCGAAAGGGATTTCGAGGAATTGAGCAACATTTGGGGTGATGCTGTCGGTGAAGCCTGTTACGAGCCCAGATGAAGTGTTGACGAGGAGGCTATTGTTAGCTACAAGAGAGTGTCGATGTAGAAGACCTAAGAACAATCCGCGCAATGGGATCATTTCTTCACTCAACGAAGTAGTTCCATGCGGTGTTTTCGAGTTTGAAAAGCAACTGGTGAACATTTTCGTACTTCATGGTCTGGAATGCGACCGCCATGTGGACGAAAGGCAAATCGCATTCCATCTCGAAATGGAAGGTGACATCGTAAGAGCATAAGTAATGTGATCTCGTGTTTCGGTATGACCCAAAAGCTCTGATATCTCCTTAAGAGCAACGGCAGGCCTAGAGGTGGTGGGACAAGAACTTGGCGATATCGCCGAAGACTGGCACGGTGGAAAGTCCGTGCGCGCCCCCACTACCCCTCCTTGAGCTTCAGAGTACAAGTACACCCACCACTAGCTGTGAAGTATGACGTCTATTCATCTCATTTTAACACTAACAGTAAGATTATTTCACCCATCATGAAAGTCCTCATCACGGGTGCGGGCGGCTTCGTCGGTCAAACGCTTGCAAAGAAGCTGATTGAAACCTCTCCCGACGCCGAACTCATCCTTGCCGATGTCCAGTCTCCTCCAAATCCAACACAATCATCAAAGGTTCACTGCATTGGTGCAGACCTCACCAATCCCGAAGCTCGCGAGGCTTTGATAGATCGCTCTCCAGATGCCGTCTATATACTCCACGGCATCATGTCGAGCGGCTCAGAAGCGAACCTCGAACTAGGTCTGCGCGTCAATTTCGACAGCGTCCGGGGCCTACTCGACACGATTAGAGAGAAGAAGCCTGGTACTAAAGTCATCTTTACCTCGTCGTGTGCTGTCAACGGAAGGGCGGCCGTGAAACATGTCGCAACGGAGACGGACATAGTACCCATGCCAGAAAGCTCGTACGGCACGCAGAAACTAATGGTGGAATACCTCATCAACGACTACTCAAGAAGAGGTCTTATCGACGGTCGTGTTGTGCGTCTACCTACCGTTTTCGTCCGGGCTGGCGCTCCCACGGCCGCGGCGTCATCTTTCGTGTCGGGCATCGTGAGGGAGCCTGTCCATGGCCAAGAAAGCGAATTACCCGTGGATCCTAACATTGGAATTTGGCTGGCGTCTCCTCGGACATTGGCACATAACCTTGTGCACGCCATGAACGTTCCAGCAGAGCAATTCGGCCATTCTCGGACAGTGCTCCTGCCAGGGTACACTGCGACGAGTGGAGAGATCTTGGAAGCATTGGAGAAGGTGGCTGGGAAAGAGACAAGGGCTTTGGTGAAGGAGAAGAGAGATGAGACTATTGAAAGGATCGTGCTCAGTTGGCCGGCAAAGTATGATACGTCGAGAGCTAAGAGTCTTGGATTTGCGGAGGATGTAGGGCTGGAGCAGACTATTAAGGACTTCATCGCAGCTGTTAAGTAGAGAAAGAATAGCCGCTGGCTGATGTTGAGACTGAATATATCGATTCAAGATCTAAGGCCCATACCACGGCCGAATGTAACGTCAAATGTCATCACTGGTAATCGGAGGCAGCATTGCATAGCCTGCTTCCCAACTGCATCAACCGTGTCTAACCAATTCCATACGGTTTGATGCACTCAATTTTAGGCCCCGGATAGGTGTAAAATTGCACCGTCATAACCAAAAGTGGATCACGCCTTACGCTCACAGTTCGTCGTAAAATCACACTCGTCAGCATGAAATCGTTCTACCGGAATGATCATCTACTTTCACGTTGTTGACTCATGGAAATTCTTTTGCTAAATCATTCAGCTGTGATGGTATTTCATGGTTCGTGAACAGTGTCAACAGCCAGTTCGAACACTGTTAGAACTCCTATCCAGGGCGTGGAAGAGATGGAGTGACAATGACCATCTTCCCCTCCCAGTTTTCCATGACGAACTAGACAAGAACAGAGTGCCTCATTCCCTCCCATTGAAAAGAAACGTTTCACCGTATATTGGCGGCTCGGATCAACAGCTTCACCACCCTGCCCTGGGGCAGCCCGCCACGGTTCCTTCTCCTCTACCTATAAAGTTCCGCCCGTGCCTCGATCATCTTTCTCCTTTCTTCACCTCGATCCGCTCAGCCAAAATCACAACCATCACCAGCACACAACGGCGATGGCAGATCACCATCCCACCATTACCCCAGACTCATCGGACAGCCAGCACGTGCAAGTCCTAGACTCCGCCCAAGCCGCCATGTCTGCATCATCATCACCCCGTGTCGATATGCACAACGTTCACACTGAATCAGCTAACAATCCTCGGATCGCCGCTTTATTGACCAAGATCGGGGACGTGAAGCATAGCCCCATCGAAAAGATGGGGGATCATGTCCAGACCAACGCTAGCGCACGCGGTCCCGAGATGAACGCCAAAGCCATCGAGAAAGCAGTGAACGCAGCATTCGAGAAGCCCCACATCCAGAACATGATCAAGGACGCGGTGCGCAATGCCATCCGCGAGACCGCTCCCGCTGTGTTCAACGAAGCCCTCGCTACCATGGACCTCGGTGGTATGGTTCGCGATGCTTTCAACACGGTCTTGGACGAGGACGCACTGCGCACTATCGAGCAGCAGGAGCGCGCCACAGCTGCCGCTGATGAGGATGCCATGGAGGAGTTTCCGGATTGGGAGAACGACAATATGGAGGACGAGTCGGACGATGGCCAGTCGTGCGACGGTTTCGACGGGGAGTCACACGTGGAGAACGCTGAGGAGGAAGCGCATGCTGCGGAGTTCACGGCCCAATTCCACAAGAACCTTCAGGCGGCGCCAGATGCTGAAGAAGAGCAAGCGCATGCTGCGGAGTTACACGCTGCGGAGTTCACGGCCCAATTCCACAAGAACCTTCAGGCAGCGTCAGATATGGAAGAAGCGCAACTTGCTGCAAATGTCGGTACGTCTAGGATTACTTACCGGGGTCTGCAGCGACGTCTCGGAGTGGACGTACACCATGTTGTTGGGCGCCTTGTTCGTAGACGATTTGGAGTTCGTGCGACAGCCGGGACAGCGGAGAAGGCAGTCATCGAGGCTGTCGGCGGCGACGAGATGGCAGTTGGCGACGACGAGATGGAAGTCGGCGGCGTCAAGTTGGCAGGAATCGAGTCCGATCACGGTGGCGACGCGGAGAAGCCTGAGATCTCGTCCTAGACGAGCTATATCCACCCTAGGAGGAAGTAGGCACGGACAGCCAATGACGGAGAACACGTGAGGATATCGTGGCATTCCAAGTTTCGGACTCTATGGGCATGGGAAATGTTGGAAGTACATGATTAGACTTTCTTTGGACATGGTCAAAGTAGCGCGTACATGAAAGATCACGGCAGAATGGATCTGAAACCGGGTCCTAGGATCTGCCATCGGCGGTCTTGGAATTCTATATGAATGGTAGTAACAAATGAAGAGTGTATGCTGATTTGCTCACCGAATGTCAAAATAGTTTTATTGGTGGTTCAGACTGTGTATCGTTCTAGGAAATTCAGAGTTTGCTTTATTGATCTTGGAGGCACTCAAATTTGGATTATCCCATTATGATTGTAAATAGATTCCGTACCCTTGTGCTTTACAAAGAAAGGGCGCATCTAACAACTGTAGCTATTGTTTTCAAACGCCTGCAACTATGATGTTAGCCTTGAAACTTGAAGTCTGTGTTCTATAGTCATCACCCTTGTATGAGATAATCTACGTTTACATCTCTGCACTCTCTCCGTTTGCATATGCATTACTCATTCTGGGGCAACTCACCTTTGTGATAGCCCAGAATCAGCCATAGACAATTTTCCAGGCATTTGTCTTAACATCCCGAGAAATCAAGATCAAACAAGTAAATAAAATAATAAGCAGGCATGCTCGCCTTCTTCGCACTCTCCACAATGCCTCGGCGACCCTTGAACATAATAAATATCAATCAAACACAACCTACTACGCGCAACAAGGTACAAGCAGTTACTTAGCCAGCATAAGAAGACGTACGCATAAAGGTGAGCAAATTGAAAAGCCTACTCCTTTCTAACTAATATATTCCACATCTCTTAGTGTATTACCTGAAGATTTTTCACTATCAAGTGACTCCAAGACATGTAATGCAGACACAGAGTGAACGGAAAGACGTACTTTATACTTTTGACGCCGATATGAAGGCCTGCCTGGAAACTCTCTTCTCACACCGTCCTATTCAAAGATACAGTACTAGGACAGAAGTCTGAGTACTATGTGTTACCCCAGGATAAGCAATACGAAGCCACATTGTACTTAAATCTTTGTCCGAAAGCTGTAGAGAAGGTCACACCGTGGTTAGAAGAAGAGGGAAACTTGATAGCATTGCAGTCTAGCCTGGCCCCCGCTTGTGAGACGAGAATCGGGGCCGACATCTGGACGTTAGCGGATCTCCAGTCACGTGTTACAAGCGCGACCTCGGGAATTCTTCTGGGGTAGAAAACTACTAGTTCTAGTGTCATTGTAGTGCGAAGGTATCAACGGAATAAGTAGAAGAGAGTAAATTGAAGTAAATGTTCATTAACATGCTGGAGAACCCGTGTCCCAGCTCGAATCTATCAGATCTACAAGGTATCGATCATAACGCCATCCATGAGACAACTGACACAACTTTTTGTTCGTAAAACCGACCATACCAAGCATGCATGTCATAAACCGTCTAGTCATCCTCGTCGGAGAACACCTCCTCACCGCGCTTGCGGCGTGCCATACGTTCCTTCTTCTTCTTCTGTCATGGATATTAGCGAATGTTCCAGGTCCCAATACAGCAAAAACCTTACCCTCATCTCGCTACTCGTCAATTTCTTCTTCTTTTCGCCGCCCTGTGAAGGAGTTAGCAAGTTATCAACGTAAATGGATGGGTTCCGTTTCGTACAGTGATTTTATTACCCTAAGAGACACAGTTAGCAAGTAATCATAGAGACGGCCGCAGACTCGCTCACCATTGCGTCGAATTTCTCTTCCTCCTCACCCTTCTCCGTCAATCGGGGACCGGCACCCTGGCCCTGCACCCAGTTGTGGCCGGAAGGAGTCATCTTGCCGTCCATGACAGCCCAGACTTCCTCAGTAAGGTCCTTGGTGAACTCAGCGGAGTGAGTGATGATGATGACACCACCCTCGAAGGACTTGATGGCCTTGGAAAGGGCACCGAGCGAGTCGCGGTCTAGATAGTTAGTAGGCTCGTCCAGGACGATCAAGTGAGGACGCTGCCACGAGCAAGCGGCAAGGACGACCTTGACACGCTGACCGCCAGACAGACCACGCATGCGAGAGTGAGAAACGAGCTCAGCATCAAGACCGAAGTTGGAGCAGTGCTGCTCGATCTCCTTACGGACCAGAGGACGGAATTGACCACTAGCGAGAGCCTCCTTCTGATCAACCTCAGCAACCATCTTGCCGTGCGAGGAGAGAATCTCGGTACGAGGAATCCAGGCGTTATCGGCAGTCATCATAGGCGTCCACCTCTCGTTCTTCATGCCGACGTTCTCGCCAAGGGCAAACGAGCACTCGTATTCGTACGAGTTCTTGAACCCTACGGGGTGGATACCAATGACACGGCGGTCGGTGCCATCAATCTTGTAAATCTTGTCCATAGCCTTCTCGTCCTCGTCGGTGACGATCTTGTTGGCACGGTCCATGGTTTCTCGGTCCTCACCAGTCTGGAAACGCCACTGAATGTACTCCGAGGGAGTCTTGTCCAAGTGGTGGTCAATGTGAGCGAAAGCGTGCTGCTTGATGTATGCAATGCGGATGTTCTCGTGCTGGTACACATCACCAGAAGTGGGAATGAGCTCACCAGTCAGGACGTTGACGAGAGTCGACTTTCCAGCACCGTTGGGACCAATAACGGCAATACGCGAACCAAGCGAACACTGGAAGGTAATGCCGGAAATCTGGGGCTTGGAGGTACCGGGGTACTGGAAGGTCATGTTGTTGACACGGACGATAGCCTTAGCCTTGGTCTTGACACCCTCGAGGAAACCAGGCTCGGGGAACTTGAACTCCATATCGGAGGCGCTGAGCTCGTGGTAAGAACGTGCCGAAGGGACACGCTTAACGAACGCGTCCAAGTTACCACGGTAACGCTTAAGCTTGAAGCGCTCGTAGTGAATGACGTGCTGGATGACGTTGTTCAAGAACTTGCTGTCGTGCGAGATGACGATAGACGTGCAGGGCGAGTTGATAAGGTAGTCCTCGAGCCACTTGACGTTCTTCACGTCCATATGGTTCGTGGGCTCGTCGAGAAGAAGGATATCGGGCTCCTCGAACACAGCACGGGCAAGAGCGAGCTTCATCTTCCAGCCACCCGAAAGCGAAGTAATGGGGTTCGCGAGCTGCTCTGTGTTGAAACCAAACTCCTGGAGCGTCTTCTCTACTTCGGGCTGCTCCTTGTTGATACCAACATTTTGCAACTTCTTCAAGGTCCACTCGATGACAGTCTGCTCAGTATCGGCAGAGTCAAGATCGTGCTCAACGTAGACAGTCTTGACTTCGTTCTGTTTGGGGAAGCCCTCGACTTGCTCATTGTTGATGGCGCGCATCAGAGTAGTCTTTCCGGAACCGTTGGGGCCGAGGAGACCGTAGCGCTGGCCACGCTTTAAACGGAGATGAGTCTGGTTGAGCAAGATCTTGGCACCATAGGCCAAGTTGAACGTGCAGTTGCAAAGATCCTCGCCCTCCTCCTCGTCAGGCTCGACGGCATCCTCAGCCGCAGCGCCGGGAATAGCCCTCTTGCGAAGAGCATCGACAAGATCTTTGGCCTCCTCATCGCCAACAATGGTAGCAAGGAAGGGACCGATGTTGCTCTGCCAGTTGAAGGGTTCGTAGTCTTTCTCGTCGATGAGCTGACCACCGATGGCGCCAATGTAGTCGATGATGGGTCCGAATTTGTCGAGGCTATACTTTCCAGGGATAACATCCTTGAGGTGACCAGCAACGGTAGCAATGTCGCTGTCTTTGGCAAGCTCGGGAATCTTGCCGTTCTCAACAGCGCCCACACGGACAAGTGTGTCCAGACCCTGCTTGGTCTTCTCACGAGCTTCGGGGTCAGCGAGAGTCTCGTAGTTCTTCTCGAGCGCAGGCATAAGCCTAGGAAGGAAAGCAGCAACGATCTGGGGATCCTCGACAAGCTTGCACATGTTGTCGACAATGACGGCCGACTTTCGCTTGATGGCAGTCTCGCGCTCGACAAGACCACGCTCAAGCAGAGGCACCATGATGGCAAGAGTGGGCTCGTGAACATCCGTGACGAAGGTAGTGGCACCGAGCAAGTGAACGGTCTCGGGAACGTTCTCTGGCTTGGCGATACACTTGATCAGCTCGGGAATGAAACGCTCAATGTCCTTGTTGGAGATGAGACTGCACAGCGTCTCCATGGTGGAGTAGGCAGTCTTCTTGACCTCGGCCTTGGTATCCCACATGGCTCCAGAGATGACGGGAATCAGATCAGGAACGCGGAATGCGAGCTGAGCCGGGGCGCTCTTTGTGAGAATCTCAATGCACTTGAGATCGGTCATCTTCTCGGGCCACTTCAGTGTAGCTTCAAGGGAGCGGATAATGTGCGGAATGATGGCCTTGACGGCGTTCGGGTTCGCGGCGTTGACAATGGCCTCCGAGGCAGTCTGGGCAGCAACCTTGACGGTGGTGATCTTGTCTGCAACAGCATTCAAGGTGTCGGGTAGGAGGGCAATGAGGTAGGGCTCGACGGCGGGGGAGATGATCGAGTGCTGGGCGATGGTGCGGATGGCGTCCAGCGCACGCTCACGAACGACGGCATCTTTCCTGTTGCCCAGCTGCTTCCGGAGCAGCTCAACAGCCCTGAAAAATTTGTCAGTATGCTACCGAATCAAGTGGCAAATGCGCCGAGGGCGCAGACTGTGACTTACTTTACAGGAGCGTCGCCCTCCTCAATGTCGCCATTGATGAAAGTGGCGATATCGTGCGCAGAGGCGTTGATCTCGTCCTGAGCCTTGGATATGTTCAACTTGCCGAGAAGTTCCTCCAGCACCTTGAGGGACTTGGAGTTCTCAGACTTGACCGTCTTCGCGGTGTGCGGAGCGTCAGTGGCGGCGGGAGCCATATTTTCTGCGCTGTGTGCTGAAGTTGAAAGGTCGACTTGGCGGGGCAGAGGCCCTTTCGTGCGCGAGCGCTAAAAAGCGGTCTGCGCGAGAAACAGTCGAGAAATAAAAGCTCTCGGGGTATCAAGGCTGCAGTGGCTCGCCGCGGCCTTGCAGGCAATGCAGAGACAGAAAACAGAAAGAAAGGCCCAGAGGCGTGCAAGTGAGGGGAGAGTGTGCAAGCGGAAATGGAGGGGCGGTGGCCTTTTAACTGCACACAAAAATTTCTGTGCTAGTGTCTCATCGACTTGGGCTTATCTACCGCACGGACCACCGACCCTCAGCCGCCCGCCGCCTCCTGCCCATGCCCGCGCTCTGCTCGACTTCACCTTTCGCCTCTGAAATCTTTCATCTTTCCATCACATTACGAACCCAGCAGATACCCGGACCTCTACCTGTCGGGCACCATGTGTGGAACGCCACAGAGCCACATGCGAAACACCTTCATGCTATTTGTGGCAATTTGAAAATCGACCTTGCGCTGACCGCCTTCTCATCAAACTCCCCCAGCCTACAACCCCGGCGGCGTCGGGGTCCTAGTTGGATTATGCATCCCGCGTGGTCCGGCCGCTTTCTCACAGTCCCCGAACTATCAGTGTCGACATAAGCCAATACCCAAGTTCCACATTCAGACAACAGCTTTCCCTCACTCACAGGCACTTTACCGTGTACCGCAAGACTGGCGACGTTGGCTCTCTTGATATCCACATCCAGACAAACACATACAAAGCCATGCACCTTCGTTCGTCCAAGCCGTTAAGCCTCGAAATCAAACATTAAGCAAAAGCGAAGATGAACTCTTCTGTATATTCACCATCCAATCCCCCTCCACGACTCCTCAAGCCAACATACACATTACGTATAGCTCTGTTCAGTCCCACCTCGCACTTATACGTCATGGCTCATTCCGCGCCGTGCATCCAATTACCTCGAGTCCATAGTAGTCAAAAGGTCTCATTCCATTGGCACCAATAGCTTCACCTCTGGAGAAAGGGCGCCGTGGCGGGGTGGAGACGTAGCTAGCTTCTATGCAAAAGTCGAAAACCTAAAACGTGCCGTGACCTATGTGAGAGCCCCGCCGTACGCAAGCCCAGGAATTGGACGGATGCTGTGCGGCCGCCCTAATGCAGAACATGCTTGAGCAGGATAATAGGCAGCTGGCCACGTTTGCTTCACGACACCGGCAAAGATGATGGATAAACTTTTGTCTCATAAACATGCCTCGTCAATCGGGTGGAACAGTTGTAATAGACAATCAGTCATTCAAGGTCTCTTCTTCGTCTCACTATCCGGGACCATGGTTTCCATTGTTTTCTTGATAACCTGGACCGACAGAGAAGAGGCATCGAAGTGGATCGCAACAAGCCAAGCGCACAGGATGTTCGCGAGATGGTGCACAACATAAGCGTAAGTGACACCGTAAACAGCCGCATAGCTGGCGATAGAGAACAAGATGAGGTTGGTAAGGAGACAGAAACGCGATTGCACTCGAGGGACCATGCGGCCGGTGCTCAGTGTCTCGACAAGTAGGATAAACGGCATGATGGAGAGGACGTTGTGGTGCGAGGAGAAAGGTGTGAGCCAGTGCACTGCGAGGTTGCGCACCCAAACCACCAGGACCGGCAGGTTGATGGGCAAGATCCAGAGCATTAGGATAAGGATGGAATGCGTGTAGTGGTAGAAGTTGTAGGTCGTGTTTGAGCGCTGCATCAGATCAGTATGGCGACACCATGGGAGGGGAGACGTCGCGACGTACCGATTCACTGGCCGGTCTGAAGCCGCGCACACAGGTAGCCATTTGCACAAGGCACAGCACTATGTACGCGAAATGGTACGGCACTACGGTGGACACCATTAAAATAATGATGCAGGTTGTAATAACACGCTGCCGTGTCGATATTACGGCCAAAGCTGTCGGAGTCCGCAGACCGTCATCTGTTTGCGAACCAAATGTTGGCAATAGTGAGTATATCAGTGCAAGGAACGAAATGACGACAAGAGCAACGTAGTTGAAAGCAACGCAAATGGCGATGCACATCAATCCGAACAAAGGAACCAGAAACCAGAAAAAAGTGTCCTGAGTGCCCAATAGGAGCTCATGGTTGGTGTCGATAAAAGGATCGGTACCAGAAGTAACATGAGGTGGCCATTGATTGATCCCTGCCAGCGATACGGAGAGGAGAGTCAGAGCGGCGAAAGCAAGTGGAAGCGACGTCCGAACACATTCGTTTAGTCCATCAGCGAAACTTACGAAGACTCCAGTCTCATCGTACACCATGAACTGATGGCGAAGAACCAATGCAACAACTAGTAACGGAAAAGCGGCAAAAACAATCCGATAACGCATCCAGAGCTTTCCCATGCTACCCAAAATATCTACTTTCAAAGTGATGTCAACGTCACTATCGCAAGTAGGATCGGTCCATATTTGCAAAGACAGTCCACTACCACGCTGTTTTGCAAAGAGAGCTGGTGGCATATAGGGAGCAACGCCATGGAGATTGATGTCTGCATCTTTGACATTGACAAAAAATTTGCTCTCGTATACATCGGTAATGTACTGCCGGACCAGGGGGGCGAAAAGCTCGGGAATGTGGCACGCTCGCTTTCCAATGTGGATCTTGTACGCTAGAAGACTCGAGTGCAAAGCTGGAACTTTGATTTCCGTCATCAGAGGTCGCTGTGCAGGAAGGCGAACGCTCAAGCTAGTAGTCAGAAGGCGCAGCAGACTAATGTCTGCGCGATACTCCGACTCAACTTCGGCGTCAATTCCAGCAATGATCCATCCACCGCTAGGCTGTCTAGCTTTGTCGACTATGGCGACGAAGTGATATTTGGAAAGGTCCTCTTGGTCGTATTGCAAGTAGGAGAAAGGTTGCTGGTCGGTTTTGAAAGGATAAGTCGAGTGATGAGTAGACCCAGGAAGGACTATAGTGTCAGAAGCCGCGTTCTTGCATGCTAGTCTGGTTGCGCCAGAACTATCACCAGAGAGGTCCATGTTCATTTGGAAAATAGTCGCGGATTGGCCGGCTTGGAGTGGGAAAACACTGCAGAACAGAACTTCAAGCTTTCCAGAATCCCCCGCGGAATCTAGCCTCTCGTTGGTGAGAAGAGTGAATTTCCCCCCTCGAATGGAGCCCTGCGGCGGCACAGGCAAAAGATAAGCCTTTGGTCTTTGCGCGGACTGCCCAAAGCTCCAGAGAACCAGCTTTTTGCCTTGAGGAACAATCGCGCTCTTTTCCTCCACGGTCAAAAGCGTTTTCGACTCTTCATGATGCAGAGTCTTTTCGGCAACATCCTCAAGTCCAGTCAGAAACCACTTTTTGAACATCCGCATGCGCTCTGCGCGGGGGACTGTCTGCGCGGGTCTCGAAACGTCGATGACATCGTATAGCGCGCGTACCACGCTCTTTCTCGCTTGATCACACCATGTGATGGCCAAATGGTCCATTCCGGTCCAGACGTTCGGAATAGATGATGTGAAAACGGTGAAGCCATGCGTCTCGGGCACCAAGGAGGCGAGATTGGCATAATCCGACGAGACGACTGTGTCCAACCCCCCACCAGCAATTGAGATGAGCGTGACGTGCCACAGGGGATTATCAATTGCCCGTTCCTGCGAATATGCACGCTGCCAATAGTCGTTTACGCCTTTGTACGTCCGGACGATATCTCCATCAAAGGAAACTGGAGGCCTGGCGTGAGGTGCGGCGAGTGTGATGATGGTATTGATAGATTTTGATTGATAGTTTGGCATTGTAAACATACTTCGGGCAACGACGCCACCCATAGAATGGCCGACTATGATGACTGACGTTGGGTCTGGCAAATCCGAGTCACGCAATGACCGCGACGGCGTATGGTACAGGGACAAGATAAAGGAGATGGCATCGTTGAGGTATTCAGCTTGATCCAGTAGAGTCTGTCCATGAAAAGCAGTGATGTCCTCATTGAAATCTACTGAAAAGAAGTCCAGCGGTCTTTTGGCCGCCGCGTCTGCACCAGCATTATGGCGGATGTAGTTGTGGTAGTGGTAGGCTGCCTCGGAAGCATAGGACCGGACCTGTTTGTAACTTCCGGCATTCCCAGGAATGAAGAGGACAGGCACGCCTTTGACCTTGAGATGGTTAGCTCAGGCTACTTGAGTAAAACGAAATGCGTACTCTGGAATCTTCGTCTATGCCACCTTCCCGATAGAGATACAGCGTGTACTTGGACGCGAATCGAGTGTGCTCGGTGTCGAAGTCATTGTATTTGAAGTAGGCGGGCCGCATGTACGACATGTTGCAGCCCTTGGTGTCCCGTTGCCTGGTGAGGAAGGACTGCGCCATCAGGAACAGCGCCCCGAACCCCAACAGCGTCGTAGCGACGGTGCACAGTGAACATGCCCATCGGTTCCTCTGCTGCCCGCGGAGCTTGACGACATGGGGCTCTACCATACTGTCTCCCGTAATATCCTTCGCTAGCGGGCTCATGGTCGGCTGTGTCTCGTTGATGGGCGGGGACAATGCAGCGGGCACCGTGGGGCCGTGGGAATGGGTCCCTGTTGTCGTGAACAGCGGCGCGGCCTCTCTTTCGCCTCTTTCGCTCGCCGACGCACGCGTCTGCGGCCTTGGTATCCTCTCTACGGCCGATTGTTCGTGCGATGCGAGATTGCCATGCTCCGGGGCGCGGGGCGAGTGTGCGGATGCCGGCGTCTCGTTTTCTTCAGAAGGCGGGCGAGATGGGCGTGGCCGCATTGGACGTCTTCGTGGCAGGTGTCTCGATGGCGCCTGCCTCAGAGTCCGCCAGCGTTCCTGCCCACCGTTGTCGCTCCTTCCTACTTCTTCCGCGAGCACTCCTCCCCTCCAACGACGACGTTGCTGTCAGCACAACCCGCCAATCCGTCTCGACGACCGTGGATGCGTCTCTACGGTGCTCGTCAGAGGCACAGCCAGCACCAAACGGACTGTGAGAGCTGCACCGGGCAGCTGGGTCGCGGATGGCTATCGAGAGGGGCCGTGGAGGCGAAGGTCGCCAAGGAACGACCGAATTTGCGATTTTTCGCAGCAAACGAGCGACTTGGTGGAACAGGAACAGATGCGTTGCGGGTTGGAGGACTGAAGAAGCATCCACGCGTGGCACCGAGGCAGGAAAGGAGAGCGGCTCCAAGCTCCAAGCGACGCCGTGTCGTGCTTGCCTACAAAAGCCATCTCTTAAACATGTCGCGCCTGCACGGGCGCGGGCGAGCTGGCGAGGCTACGCGCAGGGGTCCATCGCCTCACGACAACCATCAACGCACCGAGCAGTAACCTCACCACAAACCTCATGCACAACAGAACGGCAAGGTGCGCCAACAAGTCCTAGATCTGTTCACATCACATGCACTAAATCAATTACGACCTGCAGAATGTCCATGAACAACCACCAAGCAGGCAACATAGTGTATGCACAATGCCCTAGATTTCGTGGCGCATACATCGACAACTTTCTTCAATATCTGAAAATCCAAACAACATTACCACGAATTGACAACACGGGCACTTGACAAAGTTCCCAACTCTTATACGCACTAAACACTATCTACAACGGCTACCAAACGACTCGCTGGCAATGTCGCGCTACATGGGTGTCGATCCTCTCGCCCAACCAGGACTCCACCAGCTTTTGACTTATGCCGTGGACTTCAACAGGCTGAATGAGACTCTCGAAGTCTTAGCCTACTGTCGCTATTGCTCGCCAAGATGTACTAGATGGGAAGCTGTTGTCTTTCAGCGCTAGGAACTTCTTCGCCGAGCGGATGAATTCGTACAATAATGGCAGTCCGATGTCTCTGTTACTCCGTAGTTTCGCCATGGGACAGGATTACTTCGATACTTTCGAAGACGCCATTAAGTTGACTTTTGGTGCTGTGCATAGGCTAATCACCGAGAATGGGCATGCAGAGTTTAAACTATGGCTCATCGAATGTGCTGTAATGGATGAAGTTGATCCTCAGGGTATTTTGCGCGGCAGGATTTTGGACATACTTGACCCTGATGCCGGTAGCATAAGCTGGCCAGTAGATGCCGATTCCGGTTGGGAAATCAGGGGGCAGCCAGAGTTAGAGCTTCGCGAAGACGTAGCCTTCGAAGCGATCGGCCCGCGCAACGATCCCCTCAGCGTCGCCGTCATGCACGCTCAATTCGCCGAGGATGACTTGTGTCTCATCTGCCAGTTTTCCTTCGCCGATAGTTCCAGCGATGATAGTCCCTGCATGCATTTGAATGTTTGCGGGCACTTGCTGCATCACGATTGTCTCGATCATCTTATCAATTCGGAGTATCATAATCAGGATAACCTTCGATGCCCCTACTGCCGTAGGGACATTTGCCCTGCGCGGGACACTCGCCCGGTAGTGGATGGCGAGGATCAGAACGGGACGGCTTTTCAGCTGGAGTGGTTTTCTCCCGATGAGGTTGGTAGTTCTGAGGTGCGGAACTCTTCTGGTATAGTCCTCTAATATGAGCAATCCTTACTGTCACAGTTCGGTAATGTGTCCACCTAGAGTGGATACTAACTTTACTTTGCAGACTGTTCCGATCTAGTTCGACTTTTCGTTTTTCGTGCGCATCAGTGCGTATATCTAGTGTAAATTTACTAATTACTTTAAGTTTTCATCGCCTTGTATTTGTATTGTGCACATCATCTCCTAATCACGTAAACACGCCATGCTTCTCTCCAATTTACACGCACACTCAGCATACCCAAAATATTTCACTATCCCGTATCGAAAAACCTCATGTTGCTAGTCACTATGTTGTAAAAGTAGAATACATCTCGAAGTAGAAGTAACTCTCCATTCGTCTTGTCAAATACTACATGTATCTTGATTATACGGCAGCTTTCATGAGAATTTGTTCAGCAACCCTGCATCGTTCCCTCGCAGCGTTTTACTGTGCACCGAAAAGGTCACGAAGTGAAGTCTTTTTATATGCAGCTTAAGACGCTCTATACCGTACGTATCCACGTGCAGTGATGGATAAAAGCCGAGTCGGCCTTGCCTAGAACCAAATAAATGTGTTAAATGCCGCGTTGAGACATAGATACTAATATACTGTATTGGATTATTGAGTTCCTAATATCCTACTGGCCTATTGCGTAGTCCGTCATAGTTAATGATGTATGTGAAAACTAAATTGTCTCGAAGCGGTCGCATATGACTATATTGCCATGGGTATTTACAATGCTTTGAGTAGCTGTTTTCACTAAACATGAAAATAATGTGTTCATGAATCACAAAGTTGTCAAGTCATAGATTATGCAAGTGAAAAATATATATGGTAAGACAAATAATTAATTGTATATGTTAGATAGGCTCTCACTAGTGAAAGGAAAGGAACTGAAAACGGATTACATTCCAAGATTGATTATGATTCTTGTCTTCGTGTGGATGCTACAGAGGTGTACATGCTCTTGTCCAAGTAGGACCAAAGTAGGATCGAGGCGGTCTATTAGGCATCGTTGGGCAGCCAATGTATCTACCAATGCCAATAATCCAACACTAGAAATCTTTTCTTTCTAGATAGCTCGGTAGTAACTGTGTGTGTCCATATTAACTGTGTGTAAAGCATTAAACATTAGAGCCTGTTGGCCTCTGTACCCAGCCCTTAACTCAGACTGTTAACTCATTCCTGTTAATAAGGTGCTTAAGGGCGCGGTTTGGTGATGCCTTGGTGAAAGCGTCCGCAGGATTGTCTTCACCATTAATCCAGCGGATCTTAGTGATCTCGCGACGCTCATATGACTGGCGCAACGCTATGATGTCGATCATGAGGCGCTTTTCCTTTGTTGTCCTAAGCTTCACTAGACACTCGTACAGCGAGTACGAATCTGTGCAGATAACTAAGGGAATTGTAGGTAGTCTAAGGCGTTCTGTAATCATCCTTAAGGTGGTTGCAATAGCGATGCCGATGTTAAAACCGTTAACTATGCTATAGATTTCTAAGGCCAGTACGCTTCGTGTGACGCGTTTGCATTTCGTAGAGCTGTAGTAGATTATATTGCCACAGATTGTAAAGGTGTTATTGACGTCTGTAGACTTATTGACAAGCATCAATACAAAGCCCAGCTGCGAACTAAGGTCCTTGTTGTTGGCAAATGAGCCGTCTACAAAGACCATCAACTTGGCATTGATAAGGTTAACGGGTACGTAGCGCAGACTGCGGTCGAGGTTCTCTATCTGCCATTTAAGGCGCTTGTTGAGCGCCCTGATGTCCTTATCCGAAGGTTGCTGCGCTTGCGCGGCTACGGACAAATCGAAAGAAGCCTCTGGTTGGCACGTTGAGGCGATGTACGCCCCGCGGGCGCGCTGTTCTGTGTACTGTTGCGCGCGATTGTGCGCCTTAATGTTTACAAGCTTAATCTTTCCTCCTTGTCCCTTCTGCTTAAGGTTTAAGATCGCTTCGCTATTTTTTATTGTAAGCGTGCAACTGTTGAAGTCTAGTTGCACGTCTAGCGTTAGGACAGTCTTTGGCTTCGATTAGAACTGTGCGTCCTCGAGCTTTTTCTCTTTGAGCGACGAGAATGCGGCTGTCCCAAGCATGAGGGTATCGTTGGTCTGCATGCCGACGAGTCCGAAGGCGTCTGCGTCCCCGTTTGTGACCAACAAGCAAGGGTCGTACGTTGATGTGGACATGTCCAATTCCTTACGGTGATGTCCGTGGTACGTTGTCCACCAATGAACCCCTGCCTCCGCGATCCCATACAGCGGTTTGATCACGTGAAGCAGCGTGCCTTCCGGATATTTTGACACTAGTTCTGAGGGGAGATGTGCAAGAATCGTCCTCTGGAGATTTTGTCTGCGCTTGAGGGTATGCCTGCGTTATATCGCGCAGCTCAACAGTCATCTCACGTTGTACAAGTACGGGCGCCAGGGCCATAATCAGACGCTGGCTACAGCGTTGAATAGGAGACTGTGTTAAGATAGCTTCCTTGTCGTGGTCCTGGTAGCCTTGGATGACTAGACGGGATTTCTCGTAGGGCTTAGTTGTTTTTCCTTTGACCTCTCGTACAAGGCGCGATTTGAAAATTCGGATCCCGCTGTGCAATTCCTTATCGTACAGTTCAAACTCGAACACTCCACGGCCTACGAGGTCACTAATCTCTTGATCGTCGGACGCCTCAAAGGGTGCGCCTGGGGTCGTGATGACCCCATCATTGCGTAGCTTGATCGCTAGCTCATAGTCGGCCTCCTCCTTCTTCGTCATGTACACATTCGCCTTGCGCTTGTTTTTCGATCCTAGAGGACGGCCTCTCTTGCGCGGTTGCGCTGCCATAGGTACTTCCACATCTGCAGGTGGCTCATGCAGTGCGTGTGGCGCATCAGGGTCGCTCCAGAGGTGGTCTAGTCTGTAGTATGGCTTGACAACAGTTGATCTAAATATTGTTGGACCATTAACCATGTCAACAGTGACGTTGTGGCCATCTATGCTAGCGATTTTATACGGGCCGTTCCAGCCGTCACTTTCTCTCCAGATTAAAACCTCACTTTGTAGCGGGAGTGCGAGTACGTCTTTAGTAGCAGGTCCGTTCCGGGTGTTCAGGGCGTCCGCGACCTGGCGCTCTGCGGCGATCTTGCGCAGGGCTTTCGTCGCCTTTTGAATGGCCTCGCTGCGCTTGACCATTGACAGTGACGGCGGTGACTCCGTCGTCATACGTGGGTACGCCCCAAAGACCAGCAGAGTCGGGACTAGCCCGTCAGGGCCGGCCGTATCGTTGACGGCTTTCACAGCCATCTGGAGGATCGCTTCGTCGGACATAGTGCCGGCGAGCTCGACATGGAGTATATCCCATGCGCGGCGTAGGGGCGCATAATACCTCTTAGTCTTGCCTATAGACTAGTGCGCCTCCATAGGCACTTGTTTACACGTTACTCCTATAATCTTTGCCTTAGCGCGGAACTCTGCGCTCGCGAAGTTGGTGCCTGCATCGTGTGTAATGATATCCAGCAGGCCTTAGTAGGTGTCAATCCATAACATCTGTAGTGCCTTCCACGTCTCCTTAGCCGAAATAGCGCTGAGGAACTTCGCGCCTTAAAACGCAGTAGACGCATCAACCACGTGCAGTACGGGCTTGTTGCCCAGGTACATCACGTCGACAAGGATTTCGTAATTGAAGTAGCGGTCGTCCTTAAGGGTGAACTTAAATCGGCGCGGCGCGGAGCTATTTAGTTGACAATAATAACAGAACTTCGTGATTTCCTTGAGAGTTCTTTCTTCAAAGTTGTTGTAACCGGCGTTCTTCAATAGCTTGACGAGTCGTATGATAGCTGGGTGCCCGAACCGGCGATGCAGCCGTCTTAACTCAGTCTCTGTCAGAAACATCGTTGCGCGCTCTCTCTTGTTGAGATGGAACCACGGATGTCCCCATTTGCGGATCACTGGGGTGCGGTGTTCTCCTTGTACGAGCTCATCCGTGGTGTTGTTGAAATAGACATTCAACCTGTCCATATCCGCAAGGCACAGCAGGAACGGTGTGGGCGCTTCAAGCACCTCGAAATCGATTTTCCCGATCTCCGTAGAGACCTGCGCGGTGCCGATAGACGCGGTAACACAGCCCTTGCCGAATTTAATGGACGCTTTTCCTGCCATAGATATGTCCATCGTGACCGTTAGGTCTTCTTGTGTCAGCGCGAGGTATTGTTCCCTGCCGACCGTGGATACATTGGCGGCGCCAGTATTAGGCAGGATTCCCTAGTACACGGATCGCGCGTATCGGTCCTCAATGAGAAACTGCGACGCTGGCGTTGACAGTGCACGTCTGCTGTAAATGTCGTCGCCAGAGATGTGGTGCAGGAATGCTTAATCTGCGAGGCATTGTTCCTTGAAGAATTGTTGTTCGACGTACGCGGCTGTGACGCTATTGTTGTCGTCCTCGTCCTCGTAGGCTTCCTCTTCTCTCCAGCCTTCTTGGTTGTACTAGGTCGCGTGTTCAATTCCTTCATACTCCGCGAGGTACACAGAGAAGTCTGCGGGCGGTTATATATCCGCAAAGTGACATGCGGAAAAAAACTGCGCGCGGGCGGCCTTGCGTTCTTCGTCTGTATGGTTGGTCGACCAGCAGCCTTCCTTCTAGCAGACAAAACACTTCTTCTTCTAGCGTGGCGTGAATCTACGTGCGCTGTTATAGCTATTAAAGCGCTGACTGCCTCTGTTGCTTGCTTGGCCTCCTTGGAATCCACCGCTGAATCCACCTCTGCCTCTAAATCCTCCTCTGAATCCTCCTCTGAATCCCCCTCGATCTCTTCTATTGCCGTTGTAGCGGCGGTCTAGGTAGTACTGGTCCTCTGTGACTGTCTTGCTCCCCATTAGTATTTGTGTCGTGTGCTGACGTGCAAGGTGCGTCTCAATTGCAGACCGTAAGTCTGAAAAGAGCCCTTCGCAGATTAGGGCTGGCTTAAACAGTGCCATTTCGAGTTCAGGAACTCCACGGCACGCATTGATGACCGTCGTACGCAAAGCATCCTCGCCTTCAAAGTTCTTCCCAAGCGCGCGTTGGCACAGCTGCAGCTTATCCAGCAGGATCTGCAACACCTCGTGTAGGCCCTTTTCGGGGTTCTCCATTCGTGTGCGAGCAAAGCTTGTAGTATCCAGTCCGTGTAGTAATGCTGATGGTGGACGTCATGGTCAAAATGGTTCTTAATCGCCATGTACGCACTGGCGAAGCTGTCGTCCCTCTGTACGACCTGGATGTAGAACATCTCTGCGCGTCCGGTGAGAATACGAGGAAACACCGCATGAAACTCTTCCTCTTTGATGTCGACCTGCCAACAGATGCTGAAGAAGATCTTGATCTTGTCATCCAGGAGATCGTACGCGTCCCCTGTATACTTCTTGCTGTTGTCCCAGATCTTTGAGAATTGCGTGATCGTGCTGGCGTTAAGCCTGTCGTTGCGTGACCATCGTGGTGGCAGCGTCTTGTACGGGTCGTGGGGAAGTTCAGGCGGTCTGTCGGGTATGCCAATTGTCGGCTGCTGCCAGACTTGTCAATAAACAAAACAAACAAAATTTGAGGCTCTGAATTTGTTTGTTTGACGACTTTCTTGGTGTTGTAGTTTGTTTGTTTGATTTGATGGAGCTATAGAGGCGCTTTTTATTTGATTGTTTGTTTGATTTTGAGTACTTTAAGAGGACTGTGAAAGAGACTCTGGTGGTGTTATAGGCGGCGGCTCCTCCCACTCATGTATGCTAAACTGTTCGTTGAGCTTATTGTCATCGTACGTTGCCACCACCTTTGCGCTTGGAGGTTTAAAACCTGCTCGAATCCATCGTTGAGTACAAATTAAAGCAGCCAATAGTTGGCTGCCCATTTTGCGTCTCTGTGGCTCAAGTACGTCGCCAGTACCCGAGAAGACTCGCTCACAGTCAGCGCTGGAGGCAGGGATAGTTAACACGTCCAGCGCCAATCGTGACAAATTGGGATACCTCGGCTTGAGCTGGTACCAGTATTGGACAGCTGTACAGCCAGTTTTGTACTGTTCTGATGTCCATGTTGGCTCTCTAAGCCACTCTCGTACTCATCCGCCACCCCTATTATCTCGTCGCTGTTGTCAAGTACCGAATCGTCGCGTCGTCAAAGCTGCTCATCGCGTGTTTAGGCGCAGTTGTTATTGTTGTTGCTGTCGCTAGGGCGGGCTTGTAACGAGCCCAAAGCTGCTCGAAGCTCGCGTGCGTAGCTTGTAACTGTGCGGGCTTCTCACGCCAGAAGCGTTTAAAGTAGTTCTTGAAGCGTGGGTGGAGTGCCGTGGCAGTGTAGTAGACGGGGATTTTGAGGAGTTTATTAAGTACTTGCTCGCCTTCTTGAGCGCAGCACGTACGTTGATAGCGACGTGATCTTCTGGCGCCTCGTCTGGCAGGTAATTGACGCTTTCAAACAGTCTAAGGCGGGCATCTAGGTCAGCAATAAGAGACTCAAACACAGGGATAACCTCGTATAACGCGCCCGTGAGTGCCAGCTTTGCCGCGACCTTGCAAGCGATTAGTTTGCGGACTTCAGCGGCTCAAGCACCTCAATGTACTCGGTAATCACCGCCCAGTCTGCAGCTGCAAGCCCGCCTGATCGCATCCACTGCGGCACAATAGGCGGCTTAGTGTTGTTGCTTTTGCAGCTCGTCGCGTGCTCAGTCTCTTGTATGTGGTAGGAGGAGTAGCTGTTGATGGCGTGTTGTAGCTCAACACCGCGCTTAAAGCAGTCATGATAGCTGTTCCAACGCGTAACTCCAGGCTTGAAAGGCTCACGGCGTCTTGCTGTAGCGCCAGCAGGCATCTCAACTGCTTCGCTGTTCTGACAATCCAAATATACCCCATTGTTTTGGCGTGTTAATGTAGTTAACAATATCAAGAAACACGCCAAGCGGACCATCTTTCCGCCATTGCTTCATATAAAACTCCTCTTCGTTGTAGTGTTCAGGCTCGTTATCAAAGGCGTCGGAGTCAGTGCCAAACATAATAGTTTGCCCAACGAGGTTGAGTATGTGGCAAGCGCAGCGGAGGCGTCGATCGTTGGCGATAAAGCCGTACATTGTGCCGAGTTTATTAACTGCAGTATCGTTGTTGTAGGCGTTGTCAAGCACGAAATAGCCCAAATTGCTGCTAGAAATCTCAAAGTAGCGTAGGATTCGTACGACAGCTTCCGCGATCGCTGAGCCTGTGTGCGCACCAACCAGCTGCGGCAAGGCGATGGGAAGGTCAACTATATTGCCTTGAGAGTCAGCGTAGTGCGCACAAATTGCAAAGAAGCCGCGCTTCCCCCCTTGGTAGTCCAGCCGTCAAAGCTTATGTGTATTTTGCTAGAGGCCTCAGACAAGGCGCGCTTGACTTGAGGTTGTAGCCAGCTGTAAAGCCTCATCACGAACCTCGAAACGCTGTTGTGAGACCTCCATAGCGCCGCCTCTGCCTCTGGGTTAGCGAACCTGATCATCGCGCGGAAGGACTCAGTCTCAAACTCGCGTAATGGCCTGTTGTTGTTGACGAGCCATAACACTGCAGCTTGCCTGAAGCCTTGTACGTCGAAGTTACCCAGCTCCTGCGTTGCATCTTGGCTTAATGTGACCCCGTTTTCTTCCGCCCATCGCAGCGACTTCTGGCCAGGTTCGAGCGGCCTCTTGTGTACGATAGTGCCTTGTTTGGTGAGCCGATGGCCGGGAAGGTCTTGCTTCAAATGGTTGTTGGCGGCTGTAGTTGACAGAGTGGTCTGGTGTAGGCCGCCCTTCTTTCTGTTGATGTGACAGTGCTTGCATTGGAAGTAGATCTTCTCAGGGTTAGTACCAAGCTTTCGAAGGCGATAGCCGTGCCTAAAGACCCAGCTGATGTTGCCTGTGGGTGTGGATAGAGGCACATTGAAGCCAGCAGGCGCTTCAAGTCAAGGCCTTCGTAGTTGGTGAAGTCAACACTAGGCGCAGCGTCCTCCTCCACTGAAGCCTCTGTGGCAGCATTACTAAACGCGCGCGGCGGCTTAGTAGCTATAGGCGGCTTATTAGCCACTAACAGCAACTCCCAAGCTGGCTCATCGGCCTGTAAGGCTTGTAGTATAGGCCGTGGTGATGGCCTCCGGGCGCGCTCCTCTAGCTCGGTTGGTGGCTCTATTGAGCGCGGCTCTAGAGTACTTTCAAGCACCTCAATAGGCGGCTCCGGCTCGTCAACTACCTCAATAGACGGCTGGGTTGGCGGAGGAGTAAGCGGCCGCTGGCTATCCATAAGGCGCTGGCTGGGTTTCGGCGCACGTTGGAACGTTTGGGCATAGGTTCGGATGCCTCAGCAGGCTCGCGGCTTCGTTTTGGGGGCATGGTAAGCGTGAAGGTAAGCAAAGGCGCGAAAAAGTAAGCTGTAGGCGCAGGCAAGTAAGCCAAAGTATAGTGGGTGTGTAAGCGTTGACGCGCAAGGTACGCGGAAAGTACGCGGTCGGCTAGCCAACATTACCACTTCATGCCAAGGCGTACTGCGCGACGCTCTGCAGCCCGCAACAATAGAGATATAGTAAAACAGGCGACAGGAATTAATTTAGCAACATTGATTTAATAGTTTAACTTATAGAAGACAAGATTTATTGCGTGGTTATAGCAAACGATTTTTTTAAGAGTAGTAACTAGGTTCAGAATATATAAACATAACTTAGGCTTCGCTGCAACAGCGCAAACTCACTTTGCTACAATACCTCAACACTATAATATTAGCTTATTTAGATTATTATATATATATTTATTGTTTTAACAGCTTATTACCTACGTAAAGAAAGAGGAGGACAGAGGATAGGAGGTGCTAAAGCCGAATAGCAATTCAGGTATATCAGTTGCTGGCGGCCAGTGGAAGCACACACATCCGTTATGCGGGCTTTTTTTACGCAGGTACAATCCACTTAAGAAGCTCCGTTTTTTGCTCTGTTTACTATAGGAATACCTATATAATTGCAGCGTTGGGAAAGTTATTGTTACATCAACACTAAGAATATATCACTAACTCTAGGGTACCTTATCATTACAGTATGCTAAGCGATTCAAACAAACTTCAAATTTTTTGACTGCAATTGCCTCTTTTGTTTGTTTGACCTATCAAAATTGCAGCAGCAGCTTTTTGTTTGGTTGACGTTGTCAATTCAAACAAAATTCAAACAAAATATTGAGGCATGTTTGGTTGTTGACAACCCTGGCTGCTGCGGAAATGGCGTGATTTCGCGATACGCGGTCGCTGGTGGTCGTGTGTGAGTTTGGGGTCGCCATTGTTGTGATTGGTCGCCTTGTGCCCACTGTTGTCGAGGTTGATGTCCTCCAAGCGCATCGCTTATGTACGGCGACTCCGGACCGTTAGGGCTCTGGTGTACCAGTTGTGGCTCCTGGCTTCGAGCGCCTTGTCTTGCTTCGTACTGCTCGCCTTGTTGCAAGCCCTGCGAGACCTGCCACGACGGCGGTGGCTGCATGTGCGATTGCGGTTGCCGTGTACCAGCTAGTGGGCTAGCCTGCTGTGGTTGTTCGGCCTCGGGGGCTATCCGTTGCGTGTTCCTTTGGCGTTCGTACGCTCTAGACCGGTGGTCGAACTTCATCGCTTGAAACTCCGCAGGGTCCCATTCGGGGGGGTTTTCCATGGCCAGTGTCTTGTATAGGGAATCTACTACCCTAGCGCGGTTGTTGCCAGTGTAGACTCCCCTATTTCGCAGCACGGTCTTGAGAGACTTCAGAGTATTTCGCTCAACCTTGAGGAACAGGTCTCTTGTCCATCCTTCAAAGTCCACTTTGTAATCGTCGAAAAGCTCATTATCCTAGACTATTGCCACGTTGTAGTCGTGGACCATCTTAGCGACCCAGGTTGTCGTGTGCGTCTTGTTTGCATCCGCCGGTACAGGTACATCCCAAAGAGATGTGTTGATGACATCGAGCGCGACTGTGTATAGACAGTCTCTTATAAGATGCTTAGCGGTGAACTTAGCCCAAAGGGAAGGAGCTTCCTCGCGTTCGCTTGTGCCGTGCTCTGATAGTTCGTTGAGCAGCTAATTCTGAGCATCCACCGCATCCGCGGCGCTTATATCGCTTTAGTTGTCCGCTATCGTGCTGACGTGTGTTAACGCGTTGTCGGTGTTGTCTTGCTGGTTGGTCGTTTCCAGCACTTGTTGTGGTCGTACGTAATTGGGTCGTCTGGAGACGCTCGTACTAAATCGGTATGCGTTGCTGACGCGCTCTGTGTCCGCGGATCGGCCTGAACCAGCAGCTTAGAGGGAGGTTAAGAGTGCTTCGTGTTATCTCTGCCTCGCTCTGTTCTTAGCACATATGTCTTGTCCCGAGATTTCTCACGTCAGGGTGTCGACAGTCTGTCTCTTCTACCTTGCTGTCTGTGATCGCCTCAAGCAATCACTAATCAGTGTTAGATAGGCTCTCACTAGTGAAAGGAAAGGAACTGAAAACAGATTACATTCCAAGATTAATTATGATTCTTGTCTTCGTATAGATGCTACAGAGGTGTACATGCTCTTGTCCAAGTAGGACCGAAGTAGGATCGAGGCGGTCTATTGGGCATCGTTGGGCAGCCAATGTATCTACCAATGCCGATGATCCGACAGTATACGCTATTTTATATTACTGATAGGAACGGTTACAGAAGGCTTGCTCGAGATATAGATATGGAATGTTAGAATATGGAGTTCTTTTCTCTATTACTGAGCATTGAGGGGATAGATAGCGGGAATGCCTTACCCCGTATGATGAAGTGCATCTTAAATACAACCAGATAAGTCCCCAAAACAGCTCTTGCGACTATCATGGTACACCGGATTTAATCCCGCTTCCACTTTCAAGAGTTCCCTAAGCCCTTATTACAGCGTCCAGGCCCTTCATCGGCTTCGGCTTACCATACTTCTCCTTCCGCTGCTGCTCTTTCCTATCCTTGCGCTCCCTCTCCCGCTTCTCCTTACTCCAATCGTAATGATGCGGAAGCGCCTCACGAGCAGCCTGAGCCTCCTGGGCCGCTTTATCAGCAGCAGCGTGTTTCATATCAAGCGCTTTCTTCTCATTCTCCAACTCCCATTTCGTCTTGAAGTCAGGGTTAAATCCCCGACGCTCGTTGACGACCTCCTTGTTGAATCCGTCTCTATACTCGTGCTCGCGGCAGCCGCCTCGACTGAGTACGGTGAAGACTTCGCTACATATCTCGCAGTGCGCTAAGTGCTTTCGTTTGAAGCAGCGCAAGCTGGCTGGGTTGCCGCACTCGCTGCAGTGGTGAGTGTAGTTGGGGCCGTCGTCGTTCTGAGCGTTCCTTGGGATGGATTTACAACCCATGTTTAGCTTCTGATGTTATTTTTAAGTAAGGGGTTCGTTGCTTTGGATATTGGTAAAGATGGAATGGTGAATGATGATCTGGCTTGCTAAGGTGGCTCTTGACGGAGGATTTATAGTCACAACTCGGTTGAGAATATGGTTGCATTTAACATTAACAATGAGGCTTGATCTACGTGTTGTGTCTGCATGTTACGTAGATTCTACATGTGTATCGTTATGGGGTGTAATTCTCAATGGACATTGTGTATTCATATGCACATCGGCACATTGTTCACAAGCGCGCGGAAGATATCTCGATATTTTTTCAAGCGTGTTGTACATGATAATTATGTTTCCTAGCGTTGGGGTTAGACTTCCCGCCTTTTGTACTCTCTATGAGTTCCGATGATAGAATGTGCACAAAACGGTCCTCTCCTGGCTCTAAGACATTTCTATTTGTGATGACATTGTGAGACACTATTGTCCAGAACAAACATTAATATTGTTTTATCTATCCTTCAAGTACGAAATATAAACCTCAGCACATGTTGAGCCCGAACGACGGTTCCTTCCAACTCGCTTTGCAAGTATTATTATCTTTACAACCACGAATAAGGCTGGTCCTCATTCTTTAACATGAAGGTTTTCAAGAAGATCCTCTGCCTTTGCAAGGCTGGCAGGTCTCGACACCCCAATGAGAAGGCTCCGAAGTTCGACATCAATCGTGAGCCTAACCCGCCGATTAATCGAGTTCAAGTCGGAGATGTCCACAGCGGCGAGGGTGACTCCCACAATGACTCTCCAGCCACCTTGGTTCCTACTTCCTCTACATATACTTATTCTACCTCGGAGTCTTCTTCGGACTTCGATCTTGACGATGAAGAGTGCTGGGGGCCCCTCCGAGCAATCCCCAACTCAGCGTTCATTTCGCTTCTGTCCGACATATTCGATCCAACAGACGAGCCATTCACCGTTGAAAAGCGCACCGAAGGTGCCTTCAACCACGCCGTCATCCTAAACAACGGCTCCACCCGCGTCGTAGTCAAAATCCCCGTCGTCGGTACACAGGATCGCTGGAAGCCAGAGCACGCACTCATCATGCGATCTGAAGCCCACACAATGAAGCACATCAAGAACAAAGCACCTGGCTTCCCCGTTCCAGCTGTTCTTGCCCTGGACGAGGGTTTCGACAACGTCATCGGTGCGCCCTATATTTGCCAGTCATGCATGGAGGGTAAGCCTTCATACGAGCTGTGGTACGGGCGCACTGACGGCGATAAAGATGACGACGACGAATGCCGCGAGCCTACTTTCCCTCCGCGAGAGCTTGAGCAGCTTCGTTTGAACTTCCTGCGTTCGCTGGCAAAGTATATGGCGGAGCTGCGCCATATCGAACTCGATGGAACGGGTATGCTCTACTTTCGAGACAACGATCCGTCGCAGCCATTCGCGGGTCCCGTCTACGGTTGGAACAATATTTCCGAATATAGCAACCGAACATACTGGGAGCGTCCTGCATACCAGACCGCAGCAGAGTACTACACCGCGCGCGTAGCGCACAAATTCCGGGCTGTCAAGAGCCCGAAGCCCAAAGCTGTGGGTACATTCTCGAACTGATTTTGGCATCACCTCCTTTCGCGACTTCGAAGAATTGCCCGAATGACGAGAAAGACTCTTTTACGCTCCGACACGACGATTGAATTTCAGAACATTTGGTTTCGGATTCCGGAGAGGTTACGGGGATCATCGATTGGGATGGCATTCTTTGTGCCGCCCTGTGTTGGTCACACTTCGGTTCCTATGTGGCTGCGTCGCGACTGGGAACCCTACTGGTCCATTCCTTCAGAGTCGTCGCCTTGGCTGTTGGAGAAGTACCGTGCGGTGTACGCAGATGCGGTGATTGACGCGTGTGGCGGTCCGGATTCGGACGCCAAATACACCCTGCAGTCTGGTCTGTATGGCGCAATCCAGGCGATGCTGTTTGGGGCGGATGGGGCATTCTGGGAGGAAGCGTACGATGTCGTTGGGAAGCTGCTGGTCGAAATCCCTCAGCTGCGTCGTGTTGAGCGCGACGATTTTCTTGAGGAAGTTGGTCGAGGTTGGGTGCGAGGGCGACAGGTTCTGCAGGACTGGATTCCTAAACTCTTGGATTTTGGTAAACCGCATCAGATTTGATGTTAAGCCACTGTTTTAAAATTTAAAACTATTCGTATCGCGTAAGCAAGGTGTTTGTATCTTTTTGTGATGTTAGTTTGATGAATGTATGCATGCTGAAAGCGGATTAGCGAGGTGCTGAGCCTAGATTGGTAGCCTTACTCAAGGCCATATAGTAGAGTAACATTCACAGCTATGGAGTGAAAATAGCAACGAACGCCACAGTATATACCACACTCACTCCCGTCATCTGTCTTCACATATTGGCATATGTCAACCACAAAACTTCTATCATTTCCAATTGATGTATCCTACAAACTTCCCAACCAAAGACGCTAACCCCCAACATACCCACACAAGCCAACGTCCAATTTTCATTCATTCATATCAGTTTATAGTCGACCTAACCTTTTACAGATTATGAGACTTAACAGCAAGCACAACTAAGGTTCAACAGCCAAAGCACGTAAAAAAAGGCGCGATTGGGATCAGCCATAGTGGGGAGCCGACTTCAAACTGTGCACTGTATAAAACTCAACAAAGTACTCAACGGGTCTGCATCGAAGACCTAAGCCAACGTCCAACATCACCATTACAACATACTCTTCGTCGACGCTATGCCCTCCTCACTACTCCTCCAATCCCAACTCGGCAACTTCATCGACCCCTTCTCATTCAAATGCTTGTGCATATCAAAGCTATTCCACAACAAATGCGGCTCATGTCCCCACCCCTTCCTCAAGCACTCAAACTCCGCCTTGTTGAAGTAATCTTCCAAGATAGGCACATAATCGGGATGCGCGCACTCTTTGATGATGACGCGGGCGCGCTCACGAGGCGAGAGACCACGCACGTCGGCAAGCCCTTGCTCTGTCACGATGACGTCGAGATCGTGCTCTGTTTGGTCGATGTGCGTGCACATGGGGACGATGCAGGACACGCCCGTAGGGTCCGTCTTGGAAGGGCGTGTTGAAGGTGTGTGCATTATGGAGTATTTCGCGCTGCGGAGGAAATCGGCTGAGCCGCCGAGGCCGTGGAGCATTCGGCTGCCCATTACGCAAGTGCTGTTGGCATGGGCGTAGATGTCGACTTCGACGGGTGTGTTCATACCGATGACGCCGAGACGTCGGATGATCTCGGGCGAGTTGGACACTTGCTGGGAGCGGAGGAGGAGTTTCGGTGCGTATTGATCCCAGTTTTTGTAGAAGCGCTCGAAGCCGTCGGGCGAGAAACGAATGGACGTTGCGGTGGCGAAGTCTAGGTTACCAGAGTCGAAAAGATCCAAGAAGGAGTCTTGGAGCACTTCTGTCCATACTTTAAGGTTCTTAAAGTTCGCCCCGCCGGACTGTGCTTCATTAGTATCGGCTTCTCCGCAAGGTAATTACTGTCGCCCAGATACAGTACTAGGGACAAAGTTTCACCGCGCGTTACCCCAAGATGGGTAATACATACGCAGAAAGCATGGAAATTTTCAACCTAGTACTGTAGGGTGATCAATGGATCACTTACAGCCAGACCTCCGACCACAGCATTGGCAATATTGCCGATACCAGACTGGAGAGGAAGCAGATTCTCCGGCAATCTCCCGTGCTTGATCTCATGCTTCAAAAACTCAATCAAATTTGAGGCAATTGCCCTACTCGTGTCATCCTCGGCCGCATTCGGCTGCGTCTGGTCCGGATAGTCGCTCTCCACAATAGCCACCACGCGCTCCGGATCAATAGGAATATGGGGTGTTCCTATGCGATCTTCCGGCGCCATGATGAGATAAGGTTTACGACGCGGTGGTAGATCAGTCATAGTGATGTCGTGAAGGCCTTCAAAGGAAGGCGCGGCGGTGTTAACTTCGATGATGATCTTGTCGGCCATTTGGATGAGTTCTGGAGATGCACCGACGGAGGCACCAGGGATGATACCGCCGTCTTCGGTGATGGCCGAGGCTTCTACAATCGTGACGTCGAGGCGGTTGTTCGGTTTGTTCAGCGTGTAGAAGCTATGAAAGATTAGCGTTATGATTTGCACCTTCGAAATAACCATGTCCCAATCTCTCCGAAGCGTCTATGGCTTCACAGTGTTGCAGCAGTCATCTCAGTGCCAGCGTAATGGATATCGAGCTTATACATACCCATACATCAAGTCCACAGGAAACATACTCAGATGTTTATCGAAGAACTTGATATTTCCATTGTTGATGCCCTTCGCAATCTCTTTTCCAACTTGATGCGGCGACCGTCTTTCGATCATATTCAAGCGTGCCCACCGGTTCTCCGTCTCAGCACCAGAGGACGCGCCGACGAAAAGATCGTACTTCATCTGGCCCTGCAGATTGTTCTTCTCGACATGGTCGGCTAGAGCGGTGGGTATTTTTCTGCAAATGTGGCATTAGCACTTGTCCTAGTCGTGGACGTTCGGCAAAAGGATGATTTAGATCAAAATTCGAGCTTCGTCGAGCGTGATTCTCTTCTTTTGCATTCGCAGCGGACTCCTCTTGATCACATCAAACCAGACAAACAAGCGCCCATAAAAAAATCCTACTCGCATACCATCTCTTTCGGAAATATCTCGGTCTTCAGATCTCCGTTCGACCTCGGAACCAACGATAACACCAAAATCAGACCACCGAGCAGTTCGGTACACAAAAAAAAGAAAAAAGAAACACGAGGATAGAATGATAAGAACTAAAACTCACTTGGGATATCCCACGCCCGTGAAGCCACTCCAACCTACGTACGCACCATTGGGGAAATGATGCAGCAGGTCTTCAGCCTTCGCAATCTTCTTCAGATAACTCGGCCTCCTCACTCGACTTTTCAACGCCGCGGACACAGACATGATCACAGTCCACTCTTGATTGTTATTCCTTCCAGGAGCGGTGAAATCCGTGCACGATTGCCGGTCGTCAAGTCCAAGGCTCAAGCACCCGGCTCAGAGCTGCAGAAGAGTGGAGCGTCGATGTGAAAGTAGGGAAGGAGGGAAGGAGTACGGTAACAAGTGTGGGGGTCTCACGCAGTATTTCAGTGTTTCGGCATCATGACTAACCGCATGAAGCTCCTCGACGTGAGAGCCGACCCACAACACATGACGTTGGTGTGAGTGCCGCTCGCAAACTCGCAAGGGGTTAGATCGCCGCAGGAGCCGAAGCGCGCAGCGGGGCACGCAACATCACGCCATACGACCACCGCCCAGTACGCCTCATCCGCACGCAGATTCTCTTTAGACGAGATCAAATTCTGGTGATTGGAAGGTGTGAGTAGCGAATGTAATTGTGAACCTTGAGGTAGAACTAAGCCTCGTTTCGAGCCGGCCTAGCCAATATACCAGCCCCACACCATCTACACCTTTAAAGAAGCAAACAATGAAGATATGCCCAATATCATCGTAAATCATCGCAACCCACATTAACAAAAATGGGAGTGGTTGCCTAGCGCCGAATAAGCTGTATAATGTTGTCCCTCATCAATAATATCCTCAAAGAATGTTGCAATATCCAATGCTTTGGGTAACTCTTGTTTTCGGAATAATGTGCCTCCCATGTGGGTGAATCATGTGGGTATAAACTCAACGCCAACCGTGCAATGCATTTGTCCTTATACTGGCGAGCCAGAACAATCGATCATTTAAAAGGCGGTCAAGAAGCGATCACCGAGGGGGTTCGGTGCGGTAGTAGGCTGCAGACTGGTTGCTGGGAGCTTGCGAACGGAATTGACCGGCACCTTGCTCGCTTGCTGGGTGATTCTCGAACATGACGCGGCGTTGCGGAGGAGCAAATTGAGCCCTTGGGGCTTGAGTGTCTGCGCTCGTATGCGGCAGTCTACCGGAGTTGTTTGGACTACTCATAAACAGGAGCGTGTCCACCGCATCTTTCTCTGCCTGTTGACTGGGCATGCGGAGTATACCTGTTCTAGGCGTAGCCGGCGTTCGAGGACCAGCACCGAGGTCGCTGAAGTGTTGCCGCTGATTAGAGCCCAGGAGAGGTGGAGGACGTACGAAGCACTTGAGCGACGCTTCCTTCGGGATCCAAGTTCCGGAGCTGGTTCGAGCATTGGTCCGATACCTGAGCCAGTTACTGAGATAAGATTTGCAGCAGCATTCATGGTAGGCTTAGTTCCAGGTCGCCACAAAGCTGCACCAGAGTTAGTGGTTGGAAACAATTTGGCCAAAGAAAGAGACGTACACGAAGGCGTTGTCGCGAGAGACCTGGCAGGATCTGACCGAGTGCTCTGAGCTGGCGACATCATCATCTGCTCAGAGTTGTCCGACACACCACTAGGTCTCCGGCGCCGCTCCGATGCCGTAGGAGAATCAAAAACTGGCCGTGAGCCCGGTGTTCTGCTGGTGACGGAAATGGGCGAGCCATGTTGGGAGATATGCTCTTCGAGCTCCTCGAGAGATTGCTTCTCCCAGTTGTTTTGAACTTTGACCATGGCGTACGAAAGGCGCGTCTTAAGTTGGGCAGAAAGCTATAGGAACAGTCAGTTTTGAGCCTAAATCACACGAGATGGTATGGTTCCCGCATACCTGACCAATTCGCCCATTGGAACCCGTTTCCATGCTCTTATTACGCTTATGTCCCATGTTGGGCGCGACAGAGGTGTCTCCTGTTGGTTCTGAGCCTTTAACCGACCCATCCGCTGCCCTCTTCAGTCCCAGGGTCACCGGAGAGTCCACCGACATGGGGCTTGCTGCCGTGTCACCAGTTCGCGGCATGTTCATTGCATCGATCCGTAACGGTCCATTTTGCCCGCGAGGCCGTATGGGCGATGGCGGTACTGTGCGCTCTTCGGGTAACTTCTGGGTTGATGGAGCTTTTGATAACGGCGGAGATGTGGTCTCAGTATCTCCCGTGGTAGATGTGGAGAGGTTGCTCGACGAGGACGGCAATTGAGGCGCGGAGAAGGTGCTAGATGGGGCAGATGCTGCAGATACGTACGACTCTTGGGAATCAGGTAGCTCGCGCTTGTACAGTGGGGGCATAGGTGCTGGCACTGCGGCGTTGAGGTTTTCTGAAGCCACATGGTGAGTCCCATGGTCATGAGGTGCATCAGCGATCGAGCAGACGCGACTCACGCATTCTAGCGGGGTAAAGCGCCCCGGCGTCTCTCATCGAAGCTGTGGGACGGCCGCGTTTCAATGCGCAAAATTCAGTCGCGCTGTGGTGATGTCTGGATGGATGGCGGACGTAGGAACGAACAGGTACCCGGATGGGTGTGGGATAATGATATTCGCCAACTGGCGGGAGACGTGTTGCGAAAGCGCGGGCACCTGCGTCGTCGCGAGACTGACGCGAACGGCAGTGCAGAATCACCGCCAAACAGGCCGGAAATCGTACGGAGAGCAAGAACGATACGCGCAATGCATTCAAGTCGTCCAGTGTCGCGTCGGGGGGTCAAGGGACAAAGAAGTGTCTCGGAGGCTGCCACGGCCCGGCGGGTTGAGATGCGAGATCCATGGATGGAGCGTAGTCACGAGGCACCCACGTTGCGCGTCAATGGCGCCAACGCTGGAGGGCAATGGGTGGCAACGACTCGGAAACAACGCATGCCCTCCCAAAGCCAGAGATGCAATGGCATCAGATACAATCACATAGCTTTGCTGTGGCACCGGAAGCCAGACTCGGGAGAGGAAATCCTCCATCGAGGCGGCCTGCATTGGCCCAGTATCACACAAATGCAGCAGGAGCACACGTCACTTCTTGTTCTTGTTCTCTCCGTGCAATCGTCACAGGATGAATTCATGAACATATACCCATATACGTGTATGCTGGCAGACACGACCCCACTTGTACACCGCCCACAGTCCTGGCATTCCGCACAACTCCAGCTAAAAGCCCGAAAACTCCCAAAATCATGTGCTTACGCGCTTAGGCAACTCCGCTTACTTTCCGGTACGTCAGACCATGGTTCTTCATCCCACCCCAACGTGCAGCCAACTCTGCCACTCCACCACGACCTTCCTCTGCGATCTTGCCACTGACGTCGCGTCTCCGCCCTGGTGTTCCCAGATCCGAGTAGTCGGCACCATCAACATCGTACGGACTCATGTAATCCACCCCCGAACGGCTCACGACGCGTGGTGATTGGCCTTTAACCGGCGTGTAGCCGGCCTCGCCCGTCTTCCGCACACTCGCAAACGACTTCTTGTCCAAGCTGAATGGTATGTTGTCCATCTTGGGCGCGGTCGGCGAATTGGTAGTGTATTGCTTCGCAGAGCTAGGCAAGGCACTAGCTCCGAATTTGTTCTTCGTTGGGATGCATTTGGTGAGTTGACGGGTGATTCACCTCGAATGCTCTCAGTAGCCGCTTTCAGCTCACCGTAGTATCTTGATTTCGCAGACTTCACCGTGTTCGAGCGGTTGAACGTCGCGTCGCACGACAGCGACGTCACCGTCGGGGTTCTCTTAAGGGGAGACGGCGGAGGGTGTGCTTAGCCCTAGCATCTTGGAACGTCTGTACAGGCGGTGGTGTCGGGGGGTTCATCCTGAGTGGCTGTGGTACCATTGGAGACTCGTACTCTACGTCCGAAACATCATCGTAGGGAGAAATAACACCATAACCATTTTGCGAGTTGAATAGAGACTGTTTAGCTGCAGGGCAAGACTCTTTTCCAACTTCGTCTGGCTCCCCATGAACGAACCAATTGTCAGACTGCAGGGTTTCGCGACTGCTGCGCATGGATTTATTTCCAGCAGTCTCTTGTTGCCGAGTAGCGGTCGATGGGGGCGTGTAGAAGTCATGCTTGGATGACGAGGTGACGAAGGAATTGGGCCGCGAGCTCCTCTTTATAGCTTGCTGAGCGAGGTATGCCTTGCGTTGCGACAAGGTTTCCTGATCGTCGTCTTCTTCTTTACGAAGAAGATCGTCTCGGTGATTGATGTCTACACGGGACTGTCGATTAGAAGCGGCTTGCGAATACATGGTGAATTTTTCGCGCGACTGTCTGGCTGAGTTCGGGGTGTGCGGTGAGTAGGTCATCTCCGAATTGGTGCGCGTATGCATAAAAGACATTGCTTTACGGTCTGGACTAGGTATCTCGCCCTCCGGAATCAGTGGTGCCGCCTGGGAGTTTCGGTGTTCCGTGTTCAAGGTGGTCGCGGATTGCGCACTGAAGCGCTTGCCGTGCTGATCCGAAAGAAGAGTGAGTGCTTGTGTAGTTCTTGTGCTTGTGCTTGGTGTTGCGACGTGAAGTCAAATTCTCTTCCAGGGGGTTCATGTCTGGGGGAAGACTGGCGATCTTGCGGAAAACAAGAACAAGATACAGGTCCAGAAGAATCGATGCGCAGTGAAGCGCTCCTACTGTGGTTGCCGTGAGCCATATAGTAAGCAAAACCTTGTCCGTTTCCTCGTCGGTGGGAAAGAATGTTCGCCAGCGCCCTTCTGTTCCCGCTTCCTGGTCGAGATCACGCTTCGATAACAGCGCCGTGGAGATGTAGAAGGGTATGAAACCGGCATCGGTGACCAGAGCGAAGAAGTGGTAGCTGGCGGCGCTGGCTGCAGGGCGTGACTTTGCGCTACGCAAGAGATGGTATATCGCATAGAGTGTGACCACAATGTCTACACCGGGCTATACTTGTCAGATTCAATATCGAGGGGTAAACAAGTGATGCCTTACTGGTATCCTTAATATATAGCCTTCTGTGGTCTGCGCTCCCCTGATGAAGATGGCGCAGAGCAGCACTCCTACGGCGCCCAGTAGGTTAAGCACGCGCAAGAACAGCTGTATCCATCTCACGACCTTGATGGTGACCTTAACCTTTGGATTCATAGGTTTGACGTCGGTCTTGCCGTATGGAAGGACAAGGTAGCTGTCGGGATGCCTGTTGAAGTTGATGAGCGGACCTTCAGCCTTCTTCTGCGGCGACGGGAGCGGCAGGCGGCTCGCCATGGTGATGGCCTTGGGATTGAACTCGGACGTCACGTCCATCGACTCTCGCTCCGTCGCATTGTAGAGGTAGGGTTGCCAGCGACCCATGGTGAGAAGGCAGAAGGGAAGGAATGCGTGCCTTCAATGCGCGACCGCGAAGAATGAGCAAAAGATGGAGTCGCTTAGCAAAGGAATGCTGGAGAACGATGCGGTGCAGGGGGGGTGGGGTGGGATGATCAATGGGGAACATGTAAATATGCGTTGCCCATGGCAACAATCGATATTGATCTTGGCAATAGGCGCCGGTTGTGACGTGAGGTTCGATCCAAACGTGCATATACTGCATTTAGCCGCGCGTGTCCTTGTCTTCATCAGGCATGGTTCTGTTGCAAATGCGATGGTGCAGAGATCCGGCTGATGTGTGTCGGTTCTCGGAATGCGAAGTCGTTGTGCGTCGGCTGCTGACCGATCTCATCCTGAGGAACACTAACGATGGCACCTGCATCTCGACTATGTTGTGACAAAGACAAATCGACGCCGTAAAGGCTTGGTGAAGTGATGGGCATTGATGTTGTTAGTGGAGGAGTCTGTTGTAGAAGGCCCACTCAGATGTAAAGAGAACACTGAGAGATCGGCGCGCATTGCCTTAGTCAGCCAACGATCCATGAATTCCTGGCCGTCTACATTGTTTCTTGCACGACATGCTGTCTTTTCAACACCTCTGGCGAGCGCCCTATGCCTGCGCTAGTTGTATTCGTAGCCTGGAGCGTGCCGCTCCCCGGACATCACGCTCTTACGCATCTTCTCGAACAAAACCTGACCGAAACGATGACATCGCCGACCCCACGCACCACAGTCTTTTGAACGCTGCGCGGCGAGTGCCCTCTTCTTCGCCCAATGCATACAGCACGACGACCAAAAAGCCACTGCGGCTGGCCATCATTGGCTCCGGCCCGGCGGGCTTCTACACAGCACACGGTCTGATGAAAAAGGTCAACGATGTTGTGGTGGACATGTACGAGAGGCTCCCCGTTCCTTACGGCCTCGTCCGCTTCGGCGTCGCGCCGGACCACCCCGAAGTCAAGAACTGTCAAGATACCTTCGAAGATGTGGCGTCGAGCAGTCGTTTCAATTATATCGGCAATGTTGCTGTTGGACATGACCTGGCCCTCGCCGATATGAAGCCCCATTACGATGCGATACTGTTTGCATATGGCGCCATGGAGGAGCGACAGCTGGGCATACCTGGAGAGAATCTGTCTGGCGTTCACTCTGCAAGAGAATTCGTGGGGTGGTACAACGGAGTTCCTCATCTTCAGGATTATGCGCTCAACCTGGCGGATGGTCATAAAGCTGTCCTCATAGGTCATGGCAACGTAGCCTTGGATGTTGCGCGAATACTGTTGACGCCTGTGGATAAACTGCGCAAGACCGATATTACCGAACAGGCACTTGAAGTGCTGTCTCGTAGCAGGGTGAAGTCGGTCAAGGTGGTTGGGCGGCGCGGGCCTTTGCAGGTAGGAAGTTCCTCGGTTATGTTAGCGACTTCTCGGACTGACAGATGTAGGCTGCGTCACCGTGAAGGAAGCTCGAGAGCTGATGAAATTGCCCAGGGTTGGATTCGAATCTAAAACGAAAACGATGTTCCCGCCAGAGGTACAGGACATGCAGGCGCTGCCTCGCGTGCAGCGACGGGTCGCGGAAGTCTTAAAGAAAGGTTCACAAGCAGACATACGGGATAGCGAAAGAAAATGGGGATTGTTTATGAGGTCGCCAAAGGAAATACATGGCGGAGCGACCGGAAGCGTAAACTCAGTAGAATTCCAGCATACCGCGTTCACGCCCGAGACCGATCCTTTATCAAAGGACGCCAGAGTAATTCTGACCAAGGAGACGAGCCACCTTTCGGCCTCTTACGTTTTCAAGGCTGTGGGGTACAAATCCACTGCCCTCCCGGGACTCTCCGACCTGGGTGTCCCGTTCGACAACAAGCTCGGTATCATCCCGAACGATGCCTACGGTCGCGTCATATCATCCTCGAATGGGCCTGGCGAGTTGACGGCTGGCCATGTTTCTGGACTATACTGCGCGGGCTGGGTCAAGCGAGGACCTACTGGCGTCATTCTCAGTACGATGCAGGACGCATTCGAGTCTGCCCATATCATAGCTCAGGACTGGGCTAACGAAGTCCCGTTCTTGAACACCGATAATGGTGAAAACAAGAGCACCGGTTTGGGATGGGACGGGGTTAAGGATAAAGTTCTGCAAAAAGGTGTGGCCCCAGTTGATTGGGAAGGTTGGAAGAGAATCGACAAGGCAGAACGAGCGAGAGGCAAGGAACTCGGCAAAACGAGAGAGAAAATATTGAAATGTTCTGACCAGTTGAAGGTAGCACATGGGGTGGCGTGAACAGTATGCATTTTTTGAATGTACAAAAGGCGGAGGGCGCTTGCTGGAAGTCAACCAGTGTCCAGTTCCGTAATGGATACTAGAAACAGAACTCTCCAAAGCACCCTCACCACACCTTGCAGCATGATCACGACAGGACCAATCCGCTCCACGAGTTTGGTGCCTTCCACTTGAATACATATCCCGTAATAAAAAGGTCTTCTGGATTGAAAGCGTCACCGAAAAGGAAGCTATGGCCATTTGCATGCCTTGTGTACGTTACGTAATCTCAAGTACTGACAACATGCATCGCATCGCGAGCTACCCCAAGCTTCGTTCGCAAAACACCACACCAAGACATCCACGATGCTACATCTTCTCCCGCTCGCAACCCTCCTTCTCCTCCGCACAATTGTCGCAAACCCCGTAACGCCCTCCCATTCGCAACCGCTCCCCCTCCTCATCTGGCACGGCCTCGGCGACAATTACGCCGCAGACGGCCTCCACACCGTCGGCGACCTCGCAAAGGAAATAAACCCAGGCACATTCGTCTACTACATCCGCCTCGACGAGAGTCCCGACTCCGACAAAACCGCCACCTTCTTCGGCAACGTAACCGAGCAGATCGCCCAGGTCTGCGACGACCTCGCCACACACCAGATCCTCTCGACAGTGCCGGGCGTCAATGCGCTGGGCTTTTCGCAGGGAGGACAGTTCCTCCGAGGCTTCGTGGAGAGGTGTAATTTCCCGCCTGTAAAGAACCTGGTCACGTTTGGGAGCCAGCATAATGGAATTGCAAAGTACCAGCTCTGCGGGGCGACGGACTGGCTGTGCAAGACGTACATTGGACTCTTGAAGGCGAATACTTGGAGTCACTGGGTGCAGTCGCATCTCGTGCCCGCGCAGTACTTCCGCAGCACGAACGATTCGACCGGCGAGCCGACGGCGGAATACCTCGAGAGTTCGAATTTCTTGGCCGACATCAATAATGAGCGCGAGGTGAAGAACGCCACGTATGCGAAGAACTTGGCGAGCTTGGATAAGTTCGTCATGTTCGTGTTTGGGGATGATACGACTGTCATTCCGAAGGAGACGGGCTGGTTTGCACAGACGAATATGTCGAGTGGGGAGGTTACGGAGTTGAGGGATAGAGCGATATATAAGGAGGATTGGATTGGGTTGAAGAAGTTGGATGAGAAGGGTGGGTTGGCGTTTCGGACTACGGAGGGCGGACATATGCAGCTCGGTGATGAAATTCTTACTGACGTCTTTAAGACGTATTTTTCATCTGCGCAGGGGAGCTGGGATGGTCCTGCAGACGAAGCAGAGGAGCAAGTAGATGAAGCAGAGGAACAAATAGAGCTGTAGGGCAGCTTCGGAATGGGATCGATATGTTTTGCGCCAGTCCTCACGATTATTGAGAAAGCTTCAGCAACGGATTTGCGTTTGCTTTTGGACTAAGGTTCTGGAGGAGGCTGGGCCACCTTCTTAGCATGTATACCTCATGAAGACTGGGTTCTTTGATTGTTGCCACATTGTACAATAGTAAGCATGGAAGGACCAGTGGTATTCATTCGTACATTATTCGATCATTTTACGCCGAAACACCTGATGAGACCATGCACGTGAGAGAGGTTAGCCTGCAATCAACGGCGTCTGCACAGACTGCAGCGCCTCCTGCTTGAGCTTGCTCCGCTTCTCCTTGCTTATCGAGCTGAGACTCTTCTCTCTCGGCTCCTTCTTCAGCTTCTTCGCCTTCCTCCTCTGTCTCCGCTCTTCAAGATCCTCCTCGTCGAGCAGCTCCTCTTCCCACTCCTCCCATTTCTTCCTCTTCTCGCCCTTCTTCTTTCCGCCGGTAATCGCAAGCGTAGGGGCGCCGTCCAGAACCTGCGCGTCATCTACCCACAATTCCTCGGAAAGCCAGATCGGGAGAGCTTTTGTCGTTGGGCCCTTGATGTTCAAGCTGCGCACATTTCGCCACTTGTGCTCAATGTGCTTATCGATGAGCTTCTCCACCACAGCCTCAATGTTCTCCTTGAGCTGCTGCGGTGTCATGGACAGCTTGCCAACCTTGATCGAGGTGTTGGCCGACGCGCTCATGCTGACATACGTCGCACTCAGCGCGCTCTGAATCTCCTTAGCCACGCCCTGCGGTGTCCCCACGATGTTCTCCTGCTTCTTCTTATCGTCATTCTTGTTCTTGTCTATGTATGCTCCGGCAGTGAGTCTGATCGGGATGGGTCGCTTCGACTTTGTGCCGTAGAAAGTTTTACCCAGAGCATCCACGACGATCTTGACTACGCGCTCGTCGACCATGAACACATCGTATTCGGCGAGCAGCTGGCGCTTGGTCTCATATGTCTTCCACTTCCTCTTAAGTTTGTCGACGCCAATGACTCGCGCGACCTTTGCGCGCAGGTTCTCCGGGAAGGCATCTGAGTCGACCAAGTTCTTGTAGGCTCGTTGCGGGTCTTTCGTGAAAATGCATATCCGAACATCGTCACCGAGTATAGGGTGTGGTAGCGGGCTGTATCCTATTAGCTGCTGCGAAAACAGTCCTACGTCGAAAAAACTGACAGTTTCGTAGGCTTCAATCGGCTCGTATCGTGAACATGCTTCTTGGTGGAAACGTTCAGAAAGATTGCCTCGTCCTGATCCATGGCATCATCTTCATCGGCTGCGAGGCTCTTCTTGCCGGCCTTCTCCTCCTTCTCCTGCGCGTGCTGCTTCATGTACGCAACGAGCGCCGTCGCCGCCCGTTCGACTTGCGCAGGGTCCAGCTGGTATGGTGTGCCATGAGAAGCTTTCGTGGTGAGAGGCGCATCTGCGCTCTTCGCTTCGATTCAGATGCTACGAGGGTTTTTGATTTCGCCATGTTTGCGGAGTCTGGTCGCAAAAGTGCAGCGCATGGAATTCGGGAAGGCCAAAAATTTCGTCGGAACGGAGAAATCTTCGGCCGAGGGATGGCGGGGTTCGAAGGAGCGATTACTGATTAGGGAAATACTGAAGGAGCTTTGGCCAACCAACACGTATTAGCGCGTTCACGGTTGCGGCACGCGACTCACCAAGATTCAGAAGATGCACTGCCGGCAACCGCTGCAGCAATGCAGTCATCCGGGCCAACGACTTCCCTTTAATCAAGCCTCAGGACTACTATACACAGCAGCTCCGTCACCAGGGGGTTCGTGAGGCCTTTGCAAGACTCACAGGACAAAAGTCTAAGTACTATGTGTTACCCTAGGATAGGTAGTAATACAAAGGTTAAATATTCTCTAACGTTTTAGCTGAAGGCCTCACGAATTGTTGCATCGCCTGGTGCCGTCATTCGGTGCTGACTGCAGTGATCTTACAGTGAACGTAAAGTATCACCTTCCCAGGCAGACGCGTATATATCTCTCGAGCAGACTGTTCCAGTCGAGACGAATGCGATGGATACAGATCAGAGACTTGTTGCCGCTTGGTAACATTTAAAGTCTGAGACTCTGAGTGATGATGTCTGCTCGTATGGTCGTGACCTCGGCAGCTTGACCCAGAAAAGCTTCACGCCGAAACCGACGCCTTCACGGTTTGAACGCGTCTCTTACTCGCTTGAGGGCGTCCCGGCCACCGTGCACTCGCTCAACGCGCACCACAAGGCTCAGCGGCGCGAGCAAAGTGGGTTGTTGCTGCACGAATATTTTTTTCTTGCGCGGCGTGACGGTCCTGTAAAGCTCCCGGGTCCCACAAAGTCAGACACTACTGCACGTCTGCAACGTGTTGGCTTGCAGCTAGGTCTTAGAATTTAGACTGAGCATTGTTGGCGCTGCGTGTGTAGCTGCAGGGGCATTTGCAGAGAAGCATATGAAGAAGCAGCGTAATCTAGCGGAGCATTGGAAGGGTGGTGGTTTGTAGCACGTTTCCGATCCGGCTGAATCGGAATTATAGCATGTTCGACGTGCAGATGCGGACACGAAACCAGGCTTTTTGTTTGCTACGAGCACGATGGCAGCTCAGCGCGTAGTTGGGCTGCCAATAGATACGGGCAGGCGAAGGCCGACGGAGGGGCTGGGGCGGGACCGCAATACAGGCACTGCAGCAGCCGAGCGAGTGAAGGGCCGTGACTGACGTGAGTATTTGTGCTCGTGCGTGCAGCGTCTTACGGGCGGATCCATCTATGCCCTCTTCGCCGAGGAGCGCCATTGCGGTCAAAGGGCATGGAAGGGCAGCGACGCAGCACGACGTGATTGAGACAGTGTCTCTGAGCATGCACAAATCCAGGGCTTCTGCAGGCTGCGTAGGTAGAGCACGCAGCATAAACGCAAGCCAGCGGGAATAGAGGAATAGAGGAATAGAGTAGATTGTGCTCGGGTGTGAGCGTCCTAGCGCCGCCTGCATAGCGCGTTATAGTCCACAGTCGCGTTTCGCGACCGCATTCTACCCTCAGGCGTGGCCGCTCCGACGTGACCGCCTCTCACCTCATGGCCGCGTTTCTTTGACCACCCCCGGCCCCTCCTCTCTTTGTCCTCTTCCTCTCGCTACAAGACAGCCGCCTCGTCTGCCGCTTGTCCGACACCACACGGTACACGCCCACGCTCCGTTCGGATAGACGTACGACACGCTGCTCTGCTTCGCGTCTACGCCTTCCCCTCGCATCATGGACGCTTCTCCCAACGCCAGGGCGCCGCAATTGCCCTTGGAGCCCGAGCAGCAGCGCTCCGAGCGGACGCGGAAGCCGTCGCTGCTCCCCGCTTTCGAACCGCTCTCGTCGCCGCCCTTCCCGCGTCCGCAGTCCGCGAAGCGCAAGTTCACCGAGGACTCTCCTACTTACCCCAAGCAGGACCTCAGGTACTACCCCACGCCAATGCCGACCTCGTCGACTGGCTTCCTGGCCTCCTCGTCGCCCCAGAAGGCTCGGCCTGCCTTTGAGCGTACCATCTCCACGTTGACAGAGCGGCAGCCGCTCGGGGCAGTTCCCTCCGTCGAGTTGCCCGCCAATGGTGAAGTTGTCCGCATGGGCAGGTCTTCCAATTCATCCGACTACCAGTTGTCTGCCAATCGCCTCATATCGCGTGTTCACGTCCAAGCCATGTATTACTGCCCAAGCGAGGCGGAGCCGAACGGCTATATCGAGGTGGAATGTCTAGGATGGAACGGCGCCAAGATCCACTGCAAAGGCCGCGTCTTTGAGCTTAACAAGGGCGACTCGTACATCTCAGAGAATCCGGAGGCAGAAATCATGTTGGATGTTCAAGATACCCGCGTCATGATCGCGTGGCCAACAAAGCTCTCATGGGATTCGGAAGATGACCACTCTCCTATTCGTCCAACTGCCCAGCAACTTGCGTCTAGCCCTCCCATCGTCCCACGGTCGCCAGTATCCCAGAGCCCAATTCGCCAGCCCATCTTCGCTGCTGTTCCTGCTCTGCCACCTCCGTCAGCAGGACCCGTACAGATCTTCGAAGACGAGGATGCTCAGGACGAGAACAACAGCGCTACACCCACGCCCACCAGTCCGACCCCTGCCGACGAGACCTTCATCCGCCCTTCGCAATCGCGTGCCGACTCTACTCCGGAGGCAGATGCTCTAGCCACCAAAGCTAGCATCATGTCCTCTTTCAACGAGGACGACTTCTCCGACGCAGATGAAGAGAATGACCCGATCGTCCATTCATTCGGTCCGTTCGGTGAAAATCTATCCTCGCGCCTCGCATCATTTACAACCACTACGCCTGTTCAGCCGGCATCAGCTCATCGGCGCCCTCGCCACGCTTTGGCGTCCTCGTCGCCGCAGAAGCCTGCAACTTTCGATTCGTTGCGTTTCAAGGAATCACCAATCAAGAACCACGTCATCAACCAGCTCGCCTACTCTCGTATTCATTCGCAGCCGTTGTCCGCCATCCACAATAACCTTCCCGCTGAGCTGAGGGCATGCCTATCCAACAATTCCGAAAAGGGCGCAGAGGGCAGCGGAGCATCTACACCCGTTCCTCAGCTCACCAAACAGGAACTCAAGGCCTTGATGGATGTCATTCCGTGCATCGGCGAGATTCCCCGCTCCGGAAAGGACGCTGCCGGTCAGCCTCTTGAGAACGAGTTCTACTATGTTCCTGAGATGGACACAGACATGTTGCGGCGCGAGACTGTTAGTGGTGGAAGGCGTGGTGCCGGTCTACGATCTGTGAGGAAGCAGCACAAGGTAAGTTCAATGAGGAACTGGTCAACTAATTTATACTCACATCTTGTAGCAATACTACTGGAAGAAGCCCCGCGTTTGAGTAACCTCTATCCGTTGGCTCGTAACGCCTACCATCACCCTTAATAACCGACGTACCGATCTCCATCAGCGGATCAATGTTGCTTCGATGAACAACTTCCGTCGGACATGTTCCAAAAATGGCACATCATCATCGTCGCGCTGAACCCGTCTTGTCGTTTACGAACCGGCCGAACTGACACATTTCCCTACCGTACGTATCTGATTGCATAGCGAGGCGTTGTCGATACCAAAGTCCCCATTTCTCATACACTTGTCTCCTCACCCTGTTTTCCTTCCCACACATATACATTTTATCCCTCTGAAATTTTCCGTGCCCTTGTTTTCTCTTTCAGTGTACCACTTATCTTCTCCTTGTCAGCATCTGCATCTGCATTGCTGGAGCTTGGATGGAAGGCTGGTTGCTTATCTCTCGGAAGCTTTCCTTTGCGCATTGGTACTTTTGCGTTTCGATATCTTTCATCGTGATCAAAGTACCCTATGAGGGTCCTTGTCGGCATGTGGTTTTCTCACAAACTACCATCTCTTTCTCCGGTTTCTCGGCAGAATTTCTTTCTAGTTTTCAATGGCGTGCTTCTACAGACATCAGAATCGAATCCAGCAATGGGTTTAGTAGTGGGACATGTGAGCATCATTGTGGTTATCGTTGCAGAAACATCTACCCATTGTGGTCAAAACTCTCCTGGGGGCGAGTCCGTCGGTATGCAACGATGATGCTACCAGAGTGTGGATTGATGGTTTGCGGTGGAAAAGTTTTGCTTGCTATCTCTGAGGTTGCCTTACCTTTTTTTTCTATCAAAAAGGGTTTTGCAGTAAACGAGATACGAGTCATGATGGGTGTCTTCAAGTTCAATGGAAATGTGTTTTCTCGAATGTCTGCTGTTGTTGTGTTGAAATTATGCGTTGGTGACATGCGCGCTTCCACTCGCCCTGGCGCCATTGTTCACGTCTCACGAAAATGGCACTAAACAATGAATGACGTCACTAAATGCGAATGCGGCGCCAGGGCACGTGACTTGAAAAAGCACCACCCAGATATGGAGAACACAATGCAATGCCACAGGAGCGTTTCTTAGCTCAATTACATGACAAGGCGACCAAGGGGAGCAAAAAGCAGCATAGTAAACGCACACATGAACATAGAGGATGAATTGCTGAGTGATCGATTCAATCTACATGAGCGATCCCCAATGCCAGAACCCTCGAGTTAAGTACGGAAAGGAAACCATGTGCCATAGATCCGCATATCGTTCTTCGCATAGCAATCGTCGCACTCGTCCCGCCCAAGTCCCATGTCCCATCGCCAGACGCCGGTGAGCGATCCACTCATTTGAGCTTCTTCTTGGGCCGGAGCTGGTTGGTGTGGCCGCATTTCTTCTTGCGGCAGTTGACGGCCCTCGGGGGCAGACGCGCGTAGCACTTGCGGCAGATCCTGCATGGTTGTCAGTAGGGGGTGGTTGGATGGGTGCAGTGCATGTGGCGTGACGCACATCTTTTCGCAGTTGTATTTGGAGGCCAGGGCCTTGAGCGAGGGCTCGATGATGCCGCCGCGGAGACGGAGGACCAAGTGCAGGGTGGACTCCTTCTGAATGTTGTAGTCGGAGAGGGTGCGGCCGTCCTCGAGCTGCTTGCCGGCGAAGATCAAGCGCTGCTGGTCCGGAGGGATTCCTTCCTTGTCCTGGATCTTGGACTTGACATTGTCTATGCCCTTGTTAACAACAAATCCACCAGATATTTTTGGTATAGAGTGCGCGATGCGGATGCAGCGTCGAGCCGGGGTCGCAGGAGGCGTGGAAGAAGAGGGTGCGTACCGATGGTGTCCGAGGACTCCACCTCGAGGGTGATGGTCTTGCCCGTCACTGTAGACGCATTGTTAGCAGGCTGCTTGGGCGACAGAAGATTTGTGGCGGTACGTACGGGTCTTCACGAAGATCTGCATGGTGTCGGTGCTGCTCGATCTTGTCTGAGGTTGACGTTGGGAAGGCGGGCAGTTCAAAATCGAGTGCGATCGCTTAATAAGCCCACTCGCTTACCGTCGAGCACGTGCCTTAGTCTTTCACCTATTCAGACTCCACCAGTTGGCGGCAATGTAACTGCTGCGAAAAGAAATATAGTGGATACTGGCATTCTGTCTACTTAAACTTCGTTCCTGTATTTGGTCGGTGCTGCGGTCTGCCACAGTTCGACGCCAACGTTCACTATCTAACTACCTTAGGTACCTAGCTAGGTAAGCATACATCCCGCATGTCCGCTTTCTGCATAATTGCTCAAGCCGTCAATCTCACATACTTTATTATGGTGTTGTCTTTCCAGCTCTCTCGCGCGCAATTTTCCTCTCGATATACCGCACACACATGACTAGCATCTGCAAGGACAATCCCGCCACCCTGGCCGCTTCTTCGTAGAATTGCTTAGCATTTTCCGGCAAGCTGTCCATATTGTACTCAACATACTCTCCTCCAGGCCTTGTTATCTTTTCACCTTCAACATATGGAATCGCTCTTATCTCTTCCGTGCTGCCGTGTACCCCCCTCACCAGTCCGAGTTTGTTCTCGTTCAGCAAATCAGCAGATAGCGGCTGCGTATGATTTTGGAACTCTGATGATACGGGGAACATCTCGTATAGAGCGCTACGAAAGTCATCGCTCGGATCGTTCGGTTGGAGATGCGTCTCATTGAGGAAGTTGCTGAGGTAGAAGTCAAGATACTGATCGAGCTGATCGTTAGACATGGAAAATACATCCTTCTCTTCGACTTTATGAAGCTCCTCAGTTGTATATCGGAATCTTCCGCCTCGGTCTTCAGCTTTTGCTTCCTGTATGAGCTGAGACCATGTTCCCCAGTCGATTGCAGTCGCTGCGGGCTCTAATGCAGATCTCGGATGGCGAGTAGTGCCGTCGAAAGGAAAAATAAGTTTAACGCATATGACCAGGCAGGAAATCAGCTGCGCCTCGGGTATTGTCGCAATACTGAACTTGGACCCGGGAACGAGGGGAAAAGCAAAGTCATACCCAAGTTTCTCGCCTAGCCGAATCGTAGCATCGTATAGTTCAAGGGGCAATGCAAGATCCTTTAGGTACCGAAAGAGCAGTACTGGAACATTTAGGGGTGGCCATAGAATTGAGTATTTCTTTTCAAACCCGAGTTGGAGATTTGTAAGCGATGTAGAAGCGTCTCAGGTTCAGCAGAGCGTTCGGGTTATCACGCTTTGATACGTTGGTGGTAAACGGCTCTTCATGGACGGTGGAATGAGTCGAATCGCGTTGTGATACGGCATGTCCTCCTCCGTCGTCCATATATAGATGTCTCCAGGCGTCACGGGCAACCGAAGCGTAGTCGTGCCCATGTAGCATAGTGCGAGGGTATCTATAAGTGTCGGTGGCTCTTTGATCTTCTTCTCGTGTGAGTGTAGAACCAAGGGGTCACGCTCGGCCTCAGTATCACTCTCTTGAGTGCTGAAAGCTTGCGATGAAACGAGCTCTTGACTCTCGCTCCTGATTTTGTCTCCGAGTTCTAAAATTCGAAGGGACCATAGGTCTTGGACCACTGTTTCTAGCTCCGTCGGCAGAGCTTTCTTGTGGATTAAGAATGCCAGTTGATGTCGAAGGACCAGCTGAAGGCACTTAACGTAGAGGTCGACACCTTTGGCTCCTCTGTAGGCTATTTAAGCACGTTAGTCCCATTCAATTCGATTACACAAGCGATAAATAGAATTATTCCACAGCGTTTTGACCACACAAATTTGGTCTTACCTTTATAGACTTTTTCTTCTTCCTCTTTGACTTCCTTCTTTCGTGTGCGTGACCTTGTCCCCTCGAACATATCATCATCTTCACCAGCCAACAGTTCCTAGGCACAATTAGTCCAGCGTATGGAAGTGGGCGCGCATGTAACGTACGCCCTTTCGATGTCCATTTTCGCAGTACAGGTACCCATCTTCGCCCTCTTCATACTTCCTCGAGCGGCAATTTTCCACACCACAACGGGCGCCTAGAACCATGATGATTGAATAACTGTATGTATTACTTCATTCAAAAGTGTTGCGGCGGTGACTTGAAGAGCTGTGAGAGCGTAGCGAGGCAAGTGCTACCCGTCGTTTTTGCCACTAGTCCGTAAACGGCAAGGACATATTTGGTCGAATTTCACGAATCGAGACAACTGCAAAGCGGATTACATAGCATCGTCATCTTTTTTATCATTGCCGTTAGGTATATCTAAGTGAGGAGATTCGTGATACGTTTCTCCGTACATGAAGGCAATGCAAGAGAACCAAATCCGTCCGAAGATCCACAAACGTAGTGTCGCCACTCGCGAAGGCGAACGACAACTTTGCAGAAAGGCAAACATGGTGCCGCTCCATGAGGCATGGAGGCACTTGTTTTTCGATCGGCCACTACACAACTTTTGCTCTGCCAGCCCTTTGACTAATGCTGGTCATTTAACCGGACTTGGGAGCCTCCTTCGCGTCAATGGCAGCCTCCTCGCCCATGGCAGTAAGAACGATAACGTCTGCACGCCGTTAACCTTGCGCCCGGACCTTCTGAGTAGCCTTCACTTACTGGTGTCCTTGCCTTCCTCGGTGAAGAGCTTAGTGATCTTGTCGCCCCACCTCACCCTCCGGGACCTTGACGTCGTCCTTGGTGGAGCCGTCATCGGACATGAGGGAGAGGAAACCGTCATCGGTAACGTCGAGCTTGGGGGTTAGCGCTGATCCAACAACCGGCAGGCTCGGCACACTCACGAGCTGGTATTCCTGGCGGCGGACGTTGGGGACGTCCATGTTGTGGGTGGACGGGCACAACTCTTCGAGCTTCTTGGAAGTGAAGATGTCGATGGCGACCAGATGGACCTTGGCGTGGCCGTGCTTTCCGGTCTTGGAGGTGGACATCTCGACGATCTTGCAGGGACGGTTCTTGATGCAGACGAAGCCGTTCTTCCTCAATGAAGAGCACTGCATGGGGTACGTGGTCGAGGCACCGGCATCGGCGCTCTCGAAGGTGTGCTCATGCTGTAGGCGATGCGATCAGCTCTTGCTCGATGGCGCGGGCGCAGAGGAGGGTGAGACGGCTACGCGCACTCGACTCAGGCGGCGACCCTGGATAAGGCGGGGTATCACTGCGCACGACCGGGCCCACGGGGAAAAGCACGTACCTGCGCGTCGTCGGCCATGGCGGATAATGAGTGTAAGATTCGCAGGGGGGGGAGGGCTGTCGAGGAACTGGGTGTGCTTAGTGGGGTGGGCTGGGAGGCAATTAAGAGGCAGAGAAGAAGTCTGCGTAGTGTCTGGATTTTGACCTTGGGGCACTGAGGGGCTACCGAGCTAGCGGCCCCAGCACCTGCCTAGCGCGGGCGTGCCGCCGCTCCTTCCAGTGTCATGGCTCGCCGGGCCGTCTTTGTGCCGGCCGTGCGAAGGGGAAAGGGCAACCTGAATGCTTCACCACGCGGGCGCGAACACTCGACGCGCAAATTGATTTGATTCCGACCACACCATGCGGCCGTGACGACCCGTGGACGGCAGCATACCACCAGCAGCATACCACCAGCAGCATGTGGGGTCTGGACAGGCTCTCCGCCCACTCGACGCCCTCGGGCACGCCTCCACCGCGCCGCGATTCGTACTCCCCAGCGCCTCGCAGGCCGTACCCCCCAGGGCCGGGCCCGCTGCCTCGCAGGCCTGGCCTGAACTCGCGCACATCGTCCCTCTCGCTGATATCACCGCTCTCCTCGACCTCCAGTCTGCCCGTGACCGCCAGCATCCCCAATGGCTCCGGGCGCAGGCGGCCACCAGGCAGCGTGCCCCTCAACGTGCCCGATCCGATGCAGGTGCTGGAGTCGATACTGGGAGGGCCGCCGCGCAAGCCAGTGGCCGTGAAAGCCAACGGCATCGGTGCGTTGCCGGAGAGGCCTGAGGAGCTGGAGACGAGTGTAGATTTTGGGGGGCTCAGTCTGCAGGACTTTGCAGCCGCGGAATCGCCCGAAGCACCGTCCTCTCCTATACATACATATAGCGCGCAGTCAGTTGAAGAATGTATGTTGGCAACCTCGTCTTTGGGTGTACTTGCTTATTGTGGGCGCAGTTGACAAGGAGAAGGACCGGTTCGAGGACCTGCACAAGTCAATCATCGCCTGCGACGAGGTATTGAAGTCGGTGGAAACATATCTCACCAACTTCCAGGCCGATCTGGGCGCCGTATCTGCAGAGATAGAATCTTTGCAGGACCGCTCGGTCGCGCTGAACACCAAGCTAGAAAACCGCAAAGTTGTGGAGAAGATCCTGGGTCCTGCCGTAGAAGACATTAGCATCTCGCCAGCCGTAGTGCGAAAAATCGCCGAAGGACCCGTGGACGAAGGGTTTCTACGCGCCCTGTCAGATCTTGAGAAGCGCTCGAAAACGATCGCCTCCAAGTCGACATCCCAAACAGACTTCAAAGCTCTGTCAGACATCAAGCCCCTTCTCACAGATCTCACCAATCGTGCCATCGAACGAATCCGTGATTACATCGTCGCTCAGATCAAGGCTATTCGCTCACCTTCTATCAACGCTCAGATCATTCAACAGCAAGCCTTCCTCAAGTACAAAGACCTGTACGCCTTCCTCGCGAAACGTCAACCAGAGCTCGCCTCTCAGATATGTCAAGCCTACATCTTCACGATGCGCTGGTACTACCTGAATCATTTTACAAGATACAAAGCCAGCCTGGAGAAATTCAAAGTGCATGCACTCGATAAATACGACGTGCTGGGTGAAGACCCTGCATCGAAAAGGAGTGGTGCGCTGTTAGGGCAAGCTAGAAGCGGCCCTCCAACATCCTACGACGCCTTCTCGCTTGGTCGTCGCGTCGATGCACTCAAAACTACCTCTAAGAACGCCCTCCCGGCGCATCTCGCTGAAGAAGAAAAAACACCACACTACATAGAGACACCTTTCCGAAGTTACAACCTTGCACTCATCGACAACGCCTGCTTTGAGTACACTTTCTTGACGACATACTTCTCGCCCAGCCAGACGTACCATGCCATCGGACGTACCTTTGCTGCGATATTCGAGCCCACCTTTGCCCTTGGTCAAATGCTTACGAAGCAGCTTGTAGAAACGTCAACGGACACTCTCGGTATGCTGTTGTGTGTCAGACTCAACCAGCATTTTGCATTCGAGCTGCAGCGGCGGAAAGTGCCCGCTGTGGAAGGCTACATCAACGCGACGAACATGTTACTATGGCCTCGCTTCCAGCAGGTCCTCGACCTCCACTGCACCTCCCTCCAGAAACTCACAAACTCCCTTCCGAACCGACCTTCGACCGGTGCAGCATTGCTAGGCTCGCAATCTGCCAATTCAACAGCACCCACCCATCTCACACAGAAGTTCGCCAATCTGATAGAGGGTATTCTTACGCTTTCTAGCGAAGCGGGTGATGATGAGCCTGTCTTCGTGTCAGTCGGTAGGCTAAGATCAGAATACGAAGCGTATCTGACGAGGATGAGTAAGAGTATAAGCGATGCGAGGAAGAAGGAGAGGTTTCTGTGTAACAACTACAGTCTTGTATGTACGATATTGACGGATGTGGAGGGACGGTTGGGCGAGGATGTCCGAGGGCATTTTGAGCAGTTGAGGGATGCTTTTGATAAGTGAGCTCGTTATAGTAGATTTGGCCTCGAGGAGGATCGGGTTGCCTAGTCAGCGATTTCTTGTAGCAATTGAGCGTGTATTGATTGTATTACTCGATGCGTCACTTGAGCAAGTGTAGTATGTACTACTGTGTAGAATTGACCTATTCTTCTATTTCTTCTACTAATGTGGACACTAATGTCGGTATATGTGCGTCGAACTTATCCCCGATGCCACAAGAATCGTCGACGCGCTTTGTCTTCCGTTATTACTTTCTGGGGTTTAAAGAGATTGTGAGCGAGTGTGGTGGGAGGAAAGGTGCGCGAGATGTATGAGGCCACATTGTTGAATCTGGTACGAGGGAAGCAGTGAAAGACCTAGAGGGTGAAAAACCGTTCATTTCTATCGCATAGTCTATTCCATGCTCGATGCCCCATTCTGCGTCAATGGGCATACCTCGCCACACTTCCACTCATGCGCATCGACTTTCATGCTTGTCCGAAATATGCTCGCCGGGAAAAAACTGATTGCATCATCTCAAACAGTTATTTGCTCAGCCGCGGTCTATATTCACATCTACCTATCCCACGAAACTATGCATTTACTACTTGATCTTCTGCAGCTCCTCCGCATCCGTCTTCTCCCAAGGGTACTGCTCCTCCGACTTCAAGATCAGCTCCTTGTGCCCCGGACTCCGCGGGGTGATGTTAGTCTTATAGGGCATAGGATGACTCAGGATGCCCGACTCAAACTTGACATCGGGCGGGCCTTCCTCCGTCGGCTTGACATCAAACACGGCGAGCACCTGCGCAATGGTAATGAAGAGTGCGTTGTCAGCGATGTGACGCCCGGGAGAGATACGCCGGCCAAAGCCGAAGATGAAGTCGCGGGGGTCGCGCTCGGGCTCGTGTGTGGCGGTCTTCATGAAGCGGTCGGGGTTGAAACTCATGGGATCGGGGTACACGGCTGGGTCGTGCGTAAACCACCTGTTCAATCAGTCGTCAGTACAGCACAGCTTCAGATATCTAGTGAGGCGTACCATGCGTTGGGGAGGACGAGTGAGCCCTTCGGGATCCGGTATCCATTGTATACATCTTCCGCAGTGCTACAATGCGGCAGGCCCATGGGAAGAACAGGGTGCCAGCGGTGCGTCTCGAGCATGACAGCGTGGATGTACGGCAGGTTATCTTTGTCGGCGGCGACGGGTAGTCTGCCAATGCCTATCACGCGATCTAGCTCCTCTTGCCCTTTTCTTTGCACTTCGGGGTTTAGAGTGATGGCCAGGAATAAGGACATGAGCGATGAGACGGTCTGGTGAGTGGTTAGTGAGGGATGTATGCGGTCAACGCAAGGCGAACTCACTGTATCAGCGCCGCCGGTGAACAAGGCCAAAGCAGCCCACTTGTGGCAATGTTCCATCTCTGGGTCAGTTCCGATGCTCTCGATAGCCTGGGATAGGAAGGAAGTTTTGGCTCGCTTTTCACGGATCTGCTGCTTGACGAAAGCGTAGGGTCGCTCGGCGCAGTCAAACAACATCTTCCGCATCTCGGCACCGATTTTCCTGTACCCAGTGCCGGGGAATCCGTCAGGGAGGTATTGCACTGGTGTTTGTTAGGTACATGTGGCAGGGTACAATATAGTGCTATCTGCAGCGTAACGTCGAGCGGATGACGCGCAAAATGTAAATACGCCATCGAACAACACTCCACAGCCACAGTATGACAAGTTGTAGTATAGGAGTACTTACAGAACGGAAAGATATCCACAGCCCATTTTCCTGGCACCGTCGATTCACCAAAGGTCCACATGGCCTTTCCAGCCAAGTCGACAAGCCGATCGTAGCCGCGGTTCTTCGCCGTATACCCATAAGTGATTTTCAAAATAACCGTTCCAGCTTCTGTTCGGATATGCTGGAAGAGGTCTTTAGGCTCGGCAAGCACATTCATTAGAAAGTGAGCAGCCTCTTCTTCTTGGACACGATCAAAGACAGAAACTGATACGTTGGAGCTGGCGACCTTGGTGATGTTTTTGCGGTGAGTCTTCCAGTAGTCGTTGTACGGAGCCATAGCAGTCGCATTCTTCCAGCCGACCAGATCGCAACTGAACGGCATGTGGGCTCGCGACGAATAAATAGCAGAGCGATCGCGGAGGAGCTCAAATTCAATTTTGGGGTCGTTGACAATGACCATTGTCTGGCCCAGTGCCGTGACGGAACTGATTGGGCATGCAAATCATACATTTTACGCTTAGCTGGTGCTTTGATAGAGAAGGCAAGCACTACACGAACCATACTGGTCTTTGTGTTTCAGCCAGTGGTGTGCTTCCAATTCCCCAGGCTTAGGCTTGGGCATGTCATTGACATTGCCGAGTAGAGGAAGACCTTTTGGTCCCGGGGTAGAGGCCGTCCATCGCCTTTGTCCTGGACCAACTGTCGGATTACATATGCGATGCACAAGCCAAAGATGGCCAGCGCGACATTTGCTGCAACTCCCATATTAACCGCAGGCACTTTAAAGTGGGAATGAAGATGAAGCTCGAATTATGTCAAAAGAGCGGGGAGAAGACGCGGAGAGACGCCCAGTTGAATGGGCCTGAACGTGTGGTGTATGCGGGGGCGGAATGCAAAGTTATGTTTTAAGGAAATCGCGCGATGCGTAAACAGAGAGATAGGAGTGGCTACAAAAGCAAAGCCTCGCCAATGCGGTGAACAACCTTGCTACTGGCTATATAAAGGGGCGTTCGACCTGAAACTAGATTGATCGCAAGTACGGTTCTAAATACGACTTTGGCTGGTGATGCAGGACCCGTTGACTTGGGACGTACATAGCGGGGTTGCTAGAGAAGGAACGGTGTTAGCAAAATCCTGCTTCTGTGCGAGGCATACCCTTAAGAGCTAGCTCAAGGCCTGTGTATGGGCATGGGTCAGGCGATTATGAGGCTGCAGTGAGCGTGGAATCTGGACAAGGTACGCTAAACGCGTGCGTAGGTCCACTTCTACTGTACATTCCCGATGGTGTTACGGACCCATAGATGGTCGCTCTGGGGTTGCTTTAATCTGGACTCCGGAGAAGTGCTTCGTTGGTGGCCTGGTCTTGGTGCCGGACGTGGTATTACTATCAGTGACACAGTCTTGCGGATTGTAAGGGTACATATGCAGACAGTCAGACGCGCTAGACCGAATGGGGACTGCGCTAGAAGCTGGTGTTTAGGCGTCCATACCTTCGATAGGAGCTGACCGTTCCCCGGAGCCTGCTGCAACGTACTCACTCCGACTTGCCAAAAACGTGGGAACGTTGCAACGACTTGCCTGAACATGCTTGTTCGTCCATGAAGAGTAAAATCGGGGGCCGGCACTCTACGCAACCGGGAATTATCAGCAGCATGGGCGTTCGCCTAGTAGCTAACTCCAGGCTCCAGAACGGAAGCGGAAGCGTTGCGTGAACCGCTGCCGAGCCGTCCCCTAGGAATCCCTTGCAAGGAACACTGGCCGCGGGAGGTTCGGGAAGGGCGACGTGAGCTCAGCCGGTGGTTGTAACGCTTATCCGGTGCCCCCCGCGTACTACCCGGACGTTGCCATCCCACACCCTCCAACAAATCGTGGACAGTCATACGACCCACACTATTTCCGCCTGCAGCCGGTCAAATTCAGATACACCCAAGTGTCTTCGATCCTTAACACACTAGGATGATAGTAGGATCCACCCCACCTGCGTTCGTTCCAAAGGGACCGAAAGGAGGGTATCTTTGAAGGACTACAGTTGTAAGAGTCTTTTTTTGCGAAGGTACTCTCTATTGGCGTAGTGATACAATCAACGAATACTGGGAGGACTTTACTGTGTGTTTCGAAGGTCGGATATGTACTGCAGTCAAGAACAGACATCGGTCTTCGAAGTGTTACAGCTCTGCACGCACTGGACACCTGCAATTAATAGTCTGGGGATATTTCCAGGTGTACCCAGACAACGTGCGGCCTCCCATGCTTCTGCTTCCATTGATGGGCCAACTGAAGAGTGCATAGAACGCACGACCGACAAGCTCGTGCGCCTTTTCCCCACCCAACGTTTTGGTCACCCTCAGCAGCGTCCCCTTTCGAAGGAGGCCTTCTGCCGTTCCATGTAAAAGGCAAGATCGTCTGCGCCCCCGAACTGACAGGACTCGTTTATAATGCCTAGACGCAGAACTTCGTAATACGAGTAGTGACTAGTGCCGCAACTGTGGTTCTTCGTCTTACGCGTGCAGAGGCGTAACTTGTCTATTCCCATTTGCTGCCAACATGAGGCTCCTCGGTGCTATGTTGTCATGGTTGATGGTGTTGTTGGCTGGTGTTTCGCAGACAGACTTGTTGGATCAGTTACCTGAATGCACGGTATTTTGCAACTCGCTGGTCATCGACGGGAGACAGAGCTGATTTCGAGACAGGCGCAATGCTTCGAGGCTACGCTGCCGACCAGCGAATGTGCATCCAATGACATTAGCTGTCTTTGCGCCGACTCGATATTTCTCGAAACGGCGTCTGCCTGCAATTCAGTCAATTGTACTATGGAACAGGTCCTCTGTAAGCTACCTTAGTTCCGATTTTACTCCAGATATGATTTTTGACAGCCCGTTACAGCGGCCACGAACACAACCTACGCAGCACGTGGTGTACCCATTCGTGATCAGTCCCGGGCATGATCGGTATCACTGCATCTTTTTGGATTACATCTTTCCTGATGGTTATCGCGCGCTTGCTTGATCGAGAACTGTCCCGAACGGCAAGACTTGGTTGGGACGATCTATTGATTGGCCTTTCTGCTGTACAGTGCCAAGCCAAAAGTCTGTTCCCCCAACACGCTAACGTGCGTACACCAACACCAACACCCTATTTTCAACACTACATTACTCCACCAATATGAGCTCTTTTGATGTAGAAATTTCAGGAAATTGTTGCCGCAATGCCGAATTATCTGTCCAGCAACGGGATTTAATTATCGCGAAGTGTGAGGCGGGCGCGTCATCGCGGGAGTTGGCTGAGGAGTTTAACTGTACGCGTCGCTGCATCAACAAAACACTTCAGAGATATGGAGAACAACACCACAATCAATCGCGGCCTCGATCAGGGCGTCCCCAGGCGCTTAATACACATGACAAGCGTGTACTCTATCGAGAGGCACGAAAAAACCCGAGGATCGAATACCCAGCCCTCCTCCGCGAGGCCTCCCTCCGCCGCATCTCTCGAACGACTGCATATCGCGCATTGAAAGCAGAGAGCCTGACCAACTTCCGGGCAGCGCGGAAGCCCAAGATCACTCGCGCGGTGGCCCAGGAGAGGCGTCAATTCGAACGGGAATATCGCAATTGGGATTGGCGCGGACAGCCCTTCCGGTTCTCAGATGAGTGCTCTATTCAAAGACGCTCCGGCGGCACATCTACATAGGTTTTTCGCCTCCCACACGAGAAATGGAGACATGAGATGATCGAGGAGACAGTTATATCAAGATCTCGCGCGGCAATGGTGTGGGCGAGTATCTGGCTTGATCGGAGAGGGCGGGTTCGGCGGAGTCCCTTAGTGATCATGCCCAGGGACCCAGCAGCTCGTCGCAAAGGATACAGCGCATGGAGTTATATTAAAGCTCTACGCGAAGGACTCCTCTGTAATTATCACGCAGGAGATATCTATATGCACGACAACGCGCCCATCCACAGGGCGCGACAGTCGCTCGATTTTTTGGCGGAACACGGCATACAACCGATCGAGTGGCCGCGTTATTCCCCCGACATCAACCCCATCGAACATCTCTGGTGGTCCCTCAAGAGAGAACTCCATAAGCGTTACCCCAATATGGGCGACCTTGGCGACGGCGACGAGGACTTTGAGACCTTCTGCGCGGCGTTGAAAGATTGCTGGCGTAGGATCCCTGATTCGCTGATTCGCAAGCTTATACTTAGTATGCCGCGCCGCCTACTTGCTCTCCGGCGTGCGCGCGGGTATCAAACAAAATATTGATCAAATAATTATCTATATATCAATTATCAACTCTCCGGGAGCGATATTGGGGGTGCCGGAGCGCTCTGCGCGACGGGGTGGTGATGATGGCGGACCTCGCTTACCCCTGCGGGGAACAGACTTTTGGCTTAGTACTGTAAGACCCGTCTCCAGCGTACTACATTTTTTGCTTACCCCGTATTATAATTGGCCGGCATTGCCTTCAATATCCCTATCATCGGTGCTGGCGTGTATGGATTTGGTAGGGACATCTGGGCGATTAAACCGGACGATCTCACGACCTGTCTCCATGTATGTTCCAGTGAAATCTTTCGGTTGCCACAGGACTAACATAACGCCAGTGGGTCTACTTTGCAAACCCGTTCTATAGGGTCACCGAGGCCTTCTGTCAGTTGTCAATCCTCGCCTTTTACCTCGGTATCATGACCAACAAAACTACTCGCAAGATTGTCTGGGGCCTTATCGTCCTAGTAGCTTCCTTCAGCATCAGTAATCTTTTCGCGATGATATTTAATGTCCGCCCTCTCTGGTTCTTCTAGGAAGGATGGAGGGGCAACATGGTTCCTAAAAGCCAGATCGACATAAATCTGTTCAGTTTGGTTTGCGGCGGACTCGAAATCATAGTTAACCTCATCATTTTGGCCTTGCCTCTGCCTATGCTCCTAAAGCTCCAAATGAGTCCAAAGAGGAAGGTGCAGATCTTGTCCATATTCTGCGTCGGTTTTATATAAGTGAAATTCCTTTCAGGAAGAGTATGCATTAAAAGCTGACCTATTGCACCAGCATTACTAGTGTTAGCATCGCGCGTCTTAACGCCCTAATCGCATTCGCCAAAACCCCCAATACTACGTACGACAATGCACCCACCATATACTGGTGCTCGCTTGAAGCCAACCTATTCATCATCGTGGCCTGCATGCCGGCCGCTCACGCCCTCTCCCAGAACCTCTGGAAGCGAGCTTTCGGTCGCAACACCAAGGCTGGCTATGGCAGCAGCAATAAGAACTCGTACTTCAGCCACCACAACAACGGTAACTAGAAGAGTGGAGGGAGCCTTCCATTCGGTACGATTGCGAAGAGCACGAATGTCGAGATCTACCACAGCGATTGCGTGTCCCGTAGTAATGGAAGCGACTCAGATGTGGAGCTGGTGGATCGGTGAAGATTCAGGCACCGATTCTGCTGTGCCATTTAGCGTGCTCTTGTTCGGGTCTAGGTATATGTAATGGCTTCTTCGAATGTAAAAAAGAATCATGGTATTAAAGTTGAGGAGGAGTCTAACGGGTTACGATTGTCCTCGCTGTGCCGTTGGTTTAGGATATCTTTCGGTGCGCAATCTTACGCTCCTTTCCTGACCACTTGTCTTCCTAATAAGCTCTTTCATTTCGACAACTTAAGGAGCAGAAATCATATATAAGCGTCTTCAGTATCGTACTTTCCCAGAGACGAGACTAGAGAAAAGTAGAAAGAACAGAGTAGCCTAAGAACTAGGGGGTTGCCTGTTCGGCTTTATGCATGTACCTCTACCATACCTTAGGGTAAGCAATAGTCGCCGAAGCGAGAGTTTATTTACAAGTGTCTTACAGTAATAATAGGCTTAACGTACATGTAACCATTAGGCAAGCGGAACAATATCCAGCCGTTTTGAACCTACAGGGGCATACTGGCGTACCGGATGTCTCCTTGCCGACTTCACACGCTGTACCCTCTGCGCATCTTCCTGCAGTGGCGTTCAGCGTGGCGTCTGACTTGAAGAAGGTACCGCCGGGCGCGGCTACCTCACTGTCCAAGAGAAGAAGGCACACGGGCATCGCCCACAAACCCGCTTCAACCTCACCGATTAAAGCTTCGCATGATCATCATCAACGCTCCAGCGAGGCTGAGTTACCTAGCCGTCGACGACGCCACCGCGCGCGAATCGTCGACTACGCCGCCAACGCTCGACCGATCGGTGACCGTGCCCCACATCCTGCCATGCAGCCACAATAGTAACACCGAGATCCCATCGGTCTGGGGATTTTGCGGTGTCGCATTGAGCCATGCGGCCTTTTGCTTTTGGGCCACTGCATCTTGTACGTATGGTATTTGGCACGATGCCTGCAGCTTCTAAATGCCGTCATGTCGATAAGGCTTTGGCAATATGCCCTGGGTTCCCGTCCGCCAACAAGTCCAGCAAGGACGCGCGAGTCTGCCTTTCATCGATGGTACCGCCTGTTGGGTGACAGCGCTGCTTGCTGTGCCGCAGGCGACGTGTACAATTTGTATGCCCTAGTGGTGGCGCGGAGCAACGAGCTTTATGATCTTCATCTACTCATTATCGAAGTCAGAAAAACTTCCGCGTTGGGCGACCGGCACTCGTTGCACGCACTCGCTGCGCCCCGCAGGAACTGCCGTGGAGAGACGGCACAGACGCTTTACGCGCGCCCCGACCACCCGTGCCACCGCAATTCATGCTTGCACATTACATAATACACAGCAACACATCTTGACTCATAGGTTCTGCGGCACAAGTTGCGTGCCAATGGCTCACTCCAGCTCGTGATCTCATACAACGATGAGCACGGTGGCATGCTTGTTCGGGATGCAGGCTGTGAGCGGACCAACTCAGGTCCAAACAGCATCGCGAACGGCACGATGTTTGAGACCGCGAACTGTGTCCGCTGTCTGTGGGGAAATGGGTGCGTTTCACACTTGATGCGACAGGATGTTTCAGGGGGAGCACAAACGAACGGAAGGCCCAATCGCCGACCGTGCAGGCCCTTGTTTTAGCGAAAGCCCGCTCCTTCGAGAGCAAGAGAGTTTACAGCCCTTAGCAGATTTTAGTACTTAGTTTTCACCTTAGTAGTATAGTAAGCCCTAAAATAAATATGCTATGTAAACTTTTTTATTAAAACCTTATATACCTTTTTAGTAAGTTCGAACACGCTTTTTTTATAATCACCTTTTGGGCTTTTTTTGTTTACGAAGCAACGCAGCTCTACTTTTTTACTATATTACTTAAGATAAAAGTTTTTATTGTCCAACTTTTAGGTAGATTAAATTAATACTATATAAAATAAAATAGAATAAAATTAGTAAATATGGTAACTTTTTTTGGTCATTATCTTTTTACGCCTTTTTTGATTACTAAGCAAGGGGCTCTGCTTTTTTTGTCATGTTATTTGAGATGAAAGCCTTTGTCGTCCTACTCCTAGGTAGATAAAATAACGCCACACATAAGGTATAAAATAGAGTTAGTATTAATTTAATTAAGTACTTTTTATAAATATTACTTTTAAAAAGTTAAATAAAGTAAGTAAGATTTAGTAGATATATGTGGCATTATTTTATCTGCCTAGGGGTAGGACGACAAAGGCTTTCATCTCAAATAACATAACGAAAAAAGTAGAGCCCCCTGCTTAGTAATCAAAAAAGGCGGTAGATGTATATATAGTAATTATTAATTTTAAAAGCCTTATTTTATATTTTAGTATTTAAAAAAAAGTATCTAAAATTGTAAGTAGTAAGAAAGCTAAAATAAGTAATTATTTAAAAAGACTATAGTTATAAGTGTATATTAGCTAATAGCTAACTATAGTTACGAGTACCGTAAGGCGTAGGTAAAGGTGAGCTTCGGGCGACTGTTTTCCGCGCACCCACCAAGTCGGAGTCGGTGATTGACAGCCACCTTTCTCCGCACAGTGTTTGAGCGCATGAATATCCCAGTTTCGAATCTTCACATCTGCTGTTTGTAAACACGGTACCCTGGCTGCGACCAATAGATGTTCCTGGGGCGAGACTGCGGAATTGCTTTATTGGAGGAGGCTGCGCGCAAGCCTTGGAGAAACGCGTACGGGACCGTGAACGCCTCGCGGCGGATGGTGATGGCCGCCGGGGGGCCTGTCCCCGGCATGACATGACGTTGGGGGTGGAGTTCGCAGGCCCTTGCGCATATTACGCCGTAAATGCAGATGTTGCACCCCTTATTATATAGCTGGCCCCCGCACGAGGTCGCAGGGTATATCTTCGTGCAACCATTCCACCTCATTCTCTACCTTGACGACCATTTCATCCCGTACCACCTTATGATCGTTCGACCACTCGCCTAGCTGCAAAAACAACAATACACGTTGCGCATAACAGCAAGATTCAAAACCACGATACACATTTCACGGCTACAATGTCTACCACTTTCCCAAGCCCGCCGTACGGCCTACCATCCTCAGCAAGAGCACTACGCCAAGGGCTTTCGCCTCTCGATACCTCATTTCGACCCATGACTTCTGCGGGCTACTCCGCTTCATCAGCCTCGCCAAATGAGAAGCAATCACCACAAAGCTTCGTGGACAACCGAAAGCGACGACGCGACTCACTCATATTCGTCAACGCAACGATCCCTCTCAGCCCTGTGCATTCACCTCAGTCCACATATAGAGAAGATCCGTTTGGAGGCGTAAAGCCACGGAGGCGGAACCCATTTGCTCGCCTTTTCTGCTGCTTTGGTCGAGAGGAACGCGCCCGAAGGCGTGCGGTGTGGGCCGACGAATTCGAAGAGGTTGGAGAGAAGCGCCATTGGACGGAGCTATAGAGTGTGATACCTTCATTCATCGTACTGGCGACTACCCGATTTCGACAACGACCACGGCGACCTTCTGGACCGAATTTTCTACATTGTCTCGACAAGTTTGAGTCTTCTCTTTTGTTCATATTGCGTCTCAACGACGACCTCCGACCTCCACGCGAAACTTTCTCTTACCGTTACTCGCTAGATTTTCCTGGCTTGTTTCTGATAGACCTTTCTTGTATATATTATTCAGCTCAGCGTCGGCGTTGGCACGGACTTTTGATTTATAGGCTGCGGGGCTGGACGGATTGTTTACCAAAGTTGGAGAAGCCGATAAAGGGCTGTGACTGGAAGTGCAAGTGCTGCGCTTCTCGATAGATACCCAAGGCGAACAGTTATCTTGTACACTCATTCTTGTCCCTTGTCACCTGCAATGCTTCTCTTTCCTTTCCTCTTCTGCTTCCTCGAATCCCCCCAAGCTTCCTCCAACCACTTCTGACCAGACTCGTTCAACTCCTCTTTGTCCAGTCCCGTCTCCGTCTCCTTGGTCCGAATTTCTTCTTTCAAAAGCTCTAGCGCCTGGTCCCACGACCGTTGATGTATCGCTATAGGCACGTACTGATACGGTCCCGTAAACTTCACATACAACCACCTCGGCGGCCTCTGCTTCATCCCCTTGTCCGCCCACCTCAACCACCTCATCCACCTTTCCACCTGCACCTCACCAGGCACATAATCCGTCGACTTGTTTTCAGCTTCGGAAAGATGAAAAGGCGAAGTCTTCCACAGCGCAGTGAATCGCCTCACGCGCGGGAAATATTCTTTAACAACGTACGCTTCGCGTATAATGCGTTCCCAAGTGCGCTGCGCCTTGTCTCCCTTCCACGAGTCTCCATCGTACCGCGAAGTCCGGTAATCATAATACTCCATTTCGAGCCTTTGCAGCAGATCAGCGGCCTTGGGCGGGAAAACGCGGAGCAGATTCGGCAGCAGCGTGTACTTGCGCTTCTCGATCAGGATCGCGTTGATGGAGCAGAAGACGTAAAAGGCCTCGTCGTACACTCTCCGCGAGACGAGGAATAAAGAGAGGATCTCGAGGTCGCCCGACGGCGTGTATTTGGTGCAGTACATGTACCAGGCGGAGCTTTGCCTGTAGCTGCGGTTGTGGAGGCGGTGCCAGATGAGGGCTTTGGGGCGGGAGAGGTATTGCTGGTAGATGCTGTTGCGGAGCTCCGAGGGGAGGGAGAATATGCTGAAGCGGAGGGGGTATTGGGGGGTGAAGCGGGTGTAGGGGTTTTGGGGGGTTCTTTTGTGGCGAGGAGGATGGAGGGGAAGGCGGTTTGGAGTTCTTGGATGGGGCAGGAGGGGGTGGAGGGGGGTGGGGAGTCGGGCTGGTTGGCTTGATGCCCCGTTGTGGGTTCTGATGGTGTTTCTGACATGTTGGATATGAAAGGACAATGAGACTAGTTTGGCGTCCGTTTGGGGACGCTGTTCGTGCTGGGCGGGATATATTGAGGTTGCACAAGGACAATCAAGAGAAGATGAATGGATTTATACGACGAGACACGAGGCTTGGGCGGTGAGTCACAATGCAGCTATAGTTCCATTCAGCTGGCGGGCGATGACACCGTAGACTATTGACACCGCGGTCCGCTTGCATTGCCGTCGCACATGAAGAAAGACAACTACAGATGCGACATCTATCAAAGCCTCATGGGAATCGTCGTCATGTCGATCGTGAAATGCATCCCAGAAGGGTTCGCGGTTGAGGCCGGAAGCGACACGCCGACGGTCGGGCGGGAGCATGGACAGCTTGGCGAAAGGTGACGCCTCGGAAAACTCTCCAGCTACAAATCTCGCCTTCCCATCCTCGCTCTCACAACCATCGATCCGATCCACCGCACAGCTTCCACTCCTCAATCACACACACATCATGTTCTCCGCCAGGCAGATATTCGCACAGGTCCAGCGCCGCGGCTTTGCGGCGTCGGCCCGTCAGGTACGCTGCGACCACGATGCCATTGCTTTTGCTGGGCGACCGGCTCCGGCTCTGGACCCTCAATGGGCTGCGGTTGCTAACGAGAGACGGTGTAGTCGTCCAAGGTGACGGTCCTGGGTGCCGCTGGCGGCATTGGCCAGCCGCTCTCGCTGCTGTTGAAGCTCAACCCCAGAGTTAGCCAGCTCGCTCTCTACGATATCCGTCTAGCTCCCGGTAGGCCCGCGCGCATCTCTCCAACGCCAATTGCAAACTGACGGCATCCTACAGGTGTCGCGGCCGACATTGGCCACATCAACACCAGGAGCGAGGTACGATGCGCTTCGCGACCGGCACGCCGTTCCAGCCGCTGACGTGCACAAGGTCCGAGGATATGACCCTACGCCCTCCGGCCTCGCCCAGGCCCTCAAGGGCGCCGAGATCGTTGTGATCCCTGCCGGTGTGCCTCGCAAGCCGGGCATGACTCGTGATGGTATGTGACAACAGGCTACGCCATGTTTCACGACTAAACCATGGTCTAGACTTGTTCAACACCAACGCCTCCATCGTCCGTGACTTGGCCAAGGCCGCCGCCGACCACTCGCCCGAGGCCAACATCCTCATCATCTCTAACCCTGTACGTACCGGCATATGTAGCATAATGGGAAATGAGGTTAATGAGCAACAACAGGTCAACTCGACTGTCCCGATCACTGCCGAGATCTTCAAGTCCAAGGGCGTCTACAACCCCAAGCGCCTCTTCGGTGTCACCACCCTCGATGTTGTCCGTGCTTCACGATTCATCTCCCAGATCAAGAACACCGACCCTGCCAACGAGAACATCACCGTCGTCGGTGGCCACTCTGGAGCCACATCGTTCCCCTGCTGTCGCAGTCTGGCTACAACCTCGAGGGCGAGCAGCTAGAGCAGTACGTGAAGCGCGTGCAGTTCGGCGGTGACGAGGTCGTCCAGGCTAAGGATGGTGCCGGTTCCGCTACCCTCTCCATGGCCATGGCCGGTGCCCGCTTCGCTGAGTCCCTCCTCAAGGCCGCCCAGGGCCAGAAGAACGTCATCGAGCCCACCTTCGTCGACTCCCCGTTGTACAAGGACCACGGTGTTGAGTACTTCGCATCCAACGTGGAGCTCGGCCCCAACGGTGTGGAGAAGATCCACCCCGTTGGCAAGATCACCGACCACGAGCAGCAGCTACTCGACGTTTGCTTGAAGGATCTTGCCGGCAACATCAACAAGGGCGTCAAGTTCGTCAAGGAGAACCCTTAGATGTGCCACCCTGACAGGTGGCTGTACAGTAGTAATGGGTGCGAGGGGATGGCCAGGTTTTGAGGGCAGTCTGTTCGCTTCAGCGCTTGTATTATGGACCCGCAACTGGTGCTAGAACGGATTGGGCTGGGACCGGATGATAAGTGTGATGCGCTCTTGGGCGGTGTCATGTGTGTAATTTTTTGGGCTGTAAGCTAGCAAAATATACTCCCTCTTTGCTCCAATTCTCGGCATATGACATACTCGGTACTTGAAGAAGGATTCAGCACGTGTTAGGCACCGGCCACATGAGAGCGCTCGGGGAAACGCACGAGGATGATGAGGGGCCGGGTTTGGCTTCTGACTGGCTCTTGTCGGTCAGTACACTAGCACGTTGGCCAGCACAATGCATGACAGGGTGGAACTAGGCAAACTGGTCGCGAGCTTGGTTCCATGCATCTAAAAACTCTTTGTCTATTCGCCGTCTTACACACTATCAGACTATGCGGAACAAATTCTTAGCGAGTACATGTATTTCCGACAATAGCAACAACAACAAGGGCGTCCAAACCATCGCAAGTTTTCCATCGCGCTATATACAGTGAGTGCAACAGACGCCAAAGACGACGACGGTTTACAGCTTGGCTTTCGGGCCTCGAGCGTGGGAAGCATCAAGTCTCGGATATCGCCTGCTGCCTCGTTGAGGTAGAAGCTCATTTTGTCCTGCAGGTAATTGAGTTAGCTTTCTCGATCGATGGGACGTGCAAGTAGTAAAGTAGCAGGGGAGGCGAAATCGATCTGGGAGCGAGTGGGTGACTTACCGAGCCCAGCCCCTTGGAGCAGACATTAAACTGAATACTATTCTCATTAATCATATAGGCAATGCCCCATCCATCATCGATAACCTGGCTCCAGCCATACCCATTGAAGTACTCGGAGCTCAACTGACTGCTGGAAATTACCATGTGCTGCTGTACCCAAAAGCAGGGTCCTGGTATAGCGCGGGGAGCTCCTCGCCGTCTTTGAGGCACTTTTTCAGCCCGAAGAGGTGGCGGTCGACGCCGCGGCCGTCGCTCGCGTCGCTGATGTACTTGACGTGCGCGTTGAGCGCGTCGCGGAAGAGCTTCCGCGTGTGCTCGGGGGAGGCGTTTGGGTCGGCCATGGCGGCGCAGAAGGCGACTGATTCGTCGGAGACGGTGCGGCAGGTTTCCGTGCGGCCTTCTTGGAAGCGGCGCGTGGCGGCGGATTCGTAGGTTGGACGGTTCTTGCCGTAGAATTTATGGTATGCGAGTTGGATGATCATCTGCACGTAGGCGTCGGGGCTGCACTTGAATTTCTTGATCAGGCCCTTGCCGTAGCCTTGGTAGGCCTGTACGCGCAGCTCGTGCGCGTTGATCTGCCTGCTGAAGTGGGCCTGTGCAGCATCGAGGTCTAATTGCAGGTCGGAGTGATGTTGAAGCGCAGGGGTGTGGGGTCGGCAGGTTGGAGCGGACGTTGGGGTCGTCGAAGGGGAGGGCGTTAGTGAAGATGAGCATGTTGGCGTGGTCGTTTAGGCGGTGCGTGGGCGTGCCGTCCATCATCGAGTGCTCGCCCATGAAGCCCGAGGTGCCATTTTCGTTGATGATGAACTGGAGGGGTTTGTCGAACCAGCGGTTAGAGCCATCACCGTGCCAGTACTGGTGTGCGCGTTCTTCGAGAGTAACGGGGGAGGCGTCGTCGAGGCAGACGACGAAGGATGCGGATTCGATGGCTTCGATGGAGGCAGCATTGATGTCGGACGGCTTTTAGACGCGGGTAGACGTCGGCCCAGGCATCACGGTTTTGGGATGTGAGGATGCCAACTGGGGCTGATCGCTCAGCTTTCTCGTAGATGCGCTTGAACTGCTGTTCGAGCGGTGTTGAGCTGCTTCCCGTTGATCTCGTGGGGCACTTTCCAGAATTGGTTCTTGCGGATGACGATAATGTGCGCGTTGCCTTCAGCGGGGTGCTTGACAGTGGTGTCTGCGGGCTTCTTGGGCACACGTGAGCAGTTGAACATCCACTTGTAGGAGCTCATGGCCATGGGTAGCTTCTTCATGTACTCGGGCTCCAGCGAGGCGCTGTCGACCATCTTCTTGAACTCCAGCACCGCCGTGGAAATAGCAGCGGCGCGTTTGACCGGGTTCCGTCGCTTCTTGTCATCGCGATGTGAGTAGAAGTAGCTCACGTAGGGGACTACCGGGTCCCGGTATGCCATGTATGCTGCGTCGTTCCACCATTCGGCGATCCAGTTGCGCATATTCGGCTGCTCCCTCCGCGCAACCAGGCGCTTCTGTAGCGTCTCACCGGGTCCTCCAGGCGCGACGAAGTCGTTGACTGCTTTGGTCGTCGCTTCATACTCGGCCTTGGACAGCAACGGGTGGACGGACTTCAGGTACCGTTTGGCGGTTTCCTCGAGCGTCGGGACGGGCAGACGGGGTAGCGAGTCCTCGAAGCGCAGCATGGCGCCTTTGCTGTGGTCCTCCTTGTAGCCTGCACATGTCCAGCATCAGCTTCAGCTCGTCGCGGTGTCGGTGGCATGTGTTTGTGACTGAAAGAAAGGTGGCATACCCGCAGGCAGCGACGACTGCTGCCGTCTCGCATTGGCAGGAGCCATGGCGGAGATCTAAACAAACATGCCGTTAGCTATGAGCTGTCCCTTGGCTCTAGTAGATTGACACACCTTTGGTAGCTGAGTGTTGAGGAGCGGTCGGCGGAGGAGAGAGGCAGGCCGCGCCCAGGCTGCTGCACTGAACATCTAAAGGACGAGAAAGAAGAGCGAAGAAGAGGACAGGGCCGGCTATGTAGAGATGGTCGTGGTTCGGCGCGTTGCTGGTTTTGTCGCACGCGGCTTGCAGCTGTTGCGGCCAAGCTGGACCTCGGCACACGTCGGAAATGCTTAACACCCATGGCAAGTGACGCAATCAACAAGAATGCTCGTCCGCTTGTCCGGCGCAGCGTCTGATGAAGCCTTTATGCGCCCGCATACCAAGAGCCTGCCGTCAATGGCTCAGAGAGCGCAAGACTAACCTTTTAGCATTTATCGCAATAGAGGCTCTGCGCTTGTCCGCATCGCTACATCAGAAGGGCTAGAAGCTATGAGGAGCACGCGCTAAGCTGATTGGGACAGCCGAGGTTCCTTTCACGTGTTTGAACACTGGGCACCTGGGCAACTACCTGGTCACGTGCATCTTATCCAAATGCTTTGCCAGACAGCTGCGCAATATGCAAAACTAATGCGCGCCTTGATTTTTAGTAGTAAAAGAAATTGGCCTGTTAGTAAAAATAGAATCTTATCCTTTAGTCTGTGCAGAACGCAGCGCATATTCTCCTCTACTACACTATGCAATCTAGCGTCTACCTTCTACTCTGTCCTTCTATAGCGCGCTTGCTTTCTAGCAACTTATGAATTTAGACATAGCAAAAAAAAACATGTAACTTAAAGGTAGAACAAACGTAGCTGCGTAGACAGAGTCCACCCCACTAGCGCTAGCGCATTCACTCTCCATCCCATCTCTCTCACCACCCTAACACACAAAAAAAAACCTCTAAAAAAAGATTTTTTTTAATTCCCTCAGTGCCTCTCGTCAGTTTCGAACCCTCGACCTCTTGCCCCCAGATTGAACACCCCTCAGCATCTGCTACCCCAAGCTAACTTGCGTTAGCTGTTGTCCCGGTGGCGGTACGCTTCAGATCAGACCAGATCTGCCTATTGCAGGGGATGAACCCCGCCAGGATTGTTGCGCCCTAAGTAGCCCTTTTTGACCACCGGCCCGTTCCATAACCGCTGCGGTAGCAAGGGCCTATCCCCAGCGAGTTACAAACCCTTGATGCGTTGTTTGATGGAAGTTTTTGGATTTAGAAATATTATATAGGCCTGTACGTGGGGCGGGATAAAAGGTGAAAGACTAAGGCGTGGGCGGGGTAAAACGAGTGGTGAAAGCCTGGGTGTGCGCGGTGGCGGGGGTGGGTGCGGGCGATGACATTGGCGAAGGTGTATGAGAGTGGAGAGGGTGGTGGTGTGGGCTGGTGGTGGAGTGTGGGCGGTACTGCAATATTGTTGCTATGTTTCTGACTTCCTCCCAAGATACCAACTTGGTTCTGGGAGTGAGAGACTGCTACAGGTGGGAGAAGCAAAACAAGTGAGGGGAAGAAAGTGTACATGTGGTATATTACATTCAAGACTTAGGTATAAGGAAAGCATGTTAGTATAAGCACCGCCCTTAATACATGTATGACTCTGAGAAAAGACACAAAGAGATGGCACTGCTGACGACCTCCCCATTTGAACGACGAGTAGAAGATTCGAAACATCTTACGTTGTAGATAAGTGTAAACAGCAACCTCGCCGCCGTACTCGAGATGTTACGCCTAGTCAGCCAGCATTGGAAGCCCGGGTAAGGTTGGGTCCTCTCCTTGCCCCCAAGGGAACATCGGGCCTGCTACACCAAGACTCACTTGAGCGCAGCACTAAGAAGCCCTCTACCTTCCATTGGGGCGACAATCTTACTATTCGCTGGACGACGCGCCTCTCCGCTATTGCTTAACACACGCAACTCTTATCAATGTCTTTCTGTCACCAAAGTCGAGCAACAACGGGTAGATCCCCACACGGCCATGCCTGATCGCTGCGAACAGAGCCTTAGTCCCACTTACCCTATCTTACCTATGTCATGCGTGCACTTATCCAGAGAGCCTTCTGTACGACCGCGCCCGTGTCCTATGCTCCCTCGCATTTTAATACTATGGTTGTTCACCTTAGCTGAGGAGGCCGAAGCCCTGCGCATATATTCTCGCTGAACCAGTATCATCGAGGGGAATAAAGGCTGTATGGAGGGCTGCTAGTTCGCGATATGCTGCGGAACCGGTGCGCTGCTTTACTGACGGATTGAGTATGTTTCCGTTCCCCATCCCCATACCCATCCGGGTGATATCCTTCTTCGTCTTCTCTATAGCTCTTGCAAAGTATATGTCCACCTGACTGCAGCTTTCGAGCAGCTATCCTATGAGGTCGTAATTGCTGTTCTCATAAGTTCTTCCGATCCGAGTGCATCACGAGTTCCAACAATAGTCGGTGGGCTGCACCCATATCAAGGTCCTAACCTTCCAGCGTGATTGCCAACGCTTACCACATCCAAAGCCACGACAGTAAAGGCTGCCCGAGTTGATCTTCGATACGCGCTGCTGCGAAGCTTCAGGATCTTAGGCGTACCGCGAAGCCGTGTCTATGTCAAACAAAGCCGCTTTTTGTTTCGTTTCGGACTTAAGGCAGCCTCTGAAGAAGCCGGAGTCTGAGAGGGTATGGAGCCCTTGCGCTCAAATTGGGTTTCTGAAACTACTCCCTCGCGAAACATTTCGTAATTCGGAGTCGAAGGACCTGGCTACATCGATACGATGAGGTCTTGAGGGGCTTGCGGCCGACATCTGGACTCGTATGATTGACTTTGCGCAACAACAGCGCATCCTTGGAAGCGGAAAGGAAGATGACAATCAGCGAGATGCTTGTCAACTCACTGCACCTTGCATAGCATAAGGGGTTTCGGAGAACCATCTTTCGTACGGCACGGCCGTTGTGGAGAACCTTAGGAACTCAACGAAATCGGTGCATTATGTACCCGTCCTGGCACGACGAAGGGGTACGTACATGGCGCTAGTAATAACAGCTGATTAGTGTTCAATGTTGTGATGTACAAAGGGTCTTATTTCTTACCAATGTCTTTGTAGATACGTGTATAGTTTGATGTGGATGAGGGGAGAGGGGGAAAGGGCCTTCGCTAGGGCGGAGTTCAAAGCCAATCGGACGCCAACATGAGATGCGCTAAACTACCTATGGTACTGTGGTAATTGTCAATGCGGCATCCGGGGAATATGGCCAAACCACGCGGCCCTTCGGACTTGTTGTTCTTGCATTCTTGCACGATCCTTCTGCTGCCAAACAAGGAGACACGAAACGGCGAAGATGCGCTTCGGACCTGGCTACGCAGGATTGTGGACAGTACGATCGCGCGAGAATAATCATTCATCAATGTATAAAGTGCATGTACGCGTGCGGCACACTTCAATCATATAACATTTATCAACAGTACTCCATTCACTTACTGTAAGCAGCCTAGAGCTATGTCACATGACGACATTAGTCTCATGAGTCAGCTCGCCTACTATATACAAGCCTCTAATCACTCCATGTACGATACACAGGGCATATACATATCTGAACACAGATACTTCTATAATATACACTTTCTACACATACTACCTAACTACTTATAGTTATAAGCCTGGCCTAATCCGCACTTATATATATATATATATATTAACTCCCTACCTACCTATCTGTTAATTAAGCCTACTCTATCTTGCTATATTAAAGGCTAGCTCTTCAATTATCCTTTACAGTCCATACAACTAGGAACTATAGATCTATACTATTAAAAGGCTCGCAGAGGCTAGAGACGTATAGGGATATATTAATCTAGATCTATCACCCCTATTAACTCTTAGCAAGCCTTAGCAACCTGCCTAGCTTTAAACTATTAACAAAGACAGATCGCTAGTAATAGAACCTACTACTAAAGCTTGAGCGTAGTACAATTAGGAAATAAGTCTCTACTATAGGGAGCTTAAGAAATATAGACAAACTAAAGATAAGATTAGCCAAATTAAAGCGCATATAGCTAACACTATTACTTAGAACCTAGTCTATTAAATTAAGGACTAAAAGTCCCTCTACGATTAGCTTAAGATGCTATAGGAGCTCTACAGCCCTACAATAGCTAATTAAGAATATTAGGTTTAGAAAGCCTATAACACTGCTAAAGTACTGCATACTTATAGAGAGAATCTAGAGGAGTAGTATAGCACCTTTCTTACTGCCTATAATAGGGCCAAATAACTTAAGCTATTAAAGACGTATAGCTACTAACCTCACAAGGACCTTATTTAAGCTATTAGGCAGATCAATCTTGGCTATACTGCTACTATCGCTATTATAGTATTTAACGCGGAAACTATCTTAACTGCCTTAGATAGCGACTCTATCTAGCCAACACTACCTAAACTACTAGTAGGATACCTGCGCTACTATCGTACAACCGTAACAAAATTAACTATCTAAGGCAAAGCATTTGCAGCTATATTAAATTAAGAGGAGTCTCTATATAGACAAAATAATAGAAAGAGACCTTATTAGAACAAGCCATTAAAGCTATTAAAGCTATGTCTCCATAGGAATTGTCAGATTCACTGTGCTTTCACAGTGTTTCTTAGTAATCCTTGATGGTTCAGATGAAAGGTGGTTGATTTTGATGATGGTTGAGATGATTGATTGTGGAGTGATCTCTGTTGGAGGAGCTGAGCTATCGTACGCAATATCTATCTAGCGCCAAGACACACTAGTACTAGTGCGGAGTAGTGTAACAGTAGTACGCTAGTCTCCTTCGTGTATTTCACAGTGATCTTACAGTGACATCACTGTGAGTCACACTAACTGTCGTTATAAGGGGACTATGTAATCGAATGCACGTGACTACTAGATTTTACAGTAAAATCATAGTAATTTCCAGTGACCTAATATCTGACAGAAATCTACACTATTAGGGTTAGTGTGTCTAATAGTCAGTCTTACTGCCGGTTACTGACTGTTTACTTACTGTTAGTGGACAGTATAGTAGTTAGGCATGTTAGGGCAGTGACTAACTGTATAGTAATATGCTAGTAACCGTAGTAAGACTGTTAAACTTGCCTAATTAGGTAATACGTGTGAATTAACGTGTGAATTCACGTGTAAGTGAGCCTAGGAGGCGCCTAGGTGCCCACCTAAGTAGAAGGTGCCTAGTTGCATATAAAGAGTTGATATGTAAGTTAATACGTAAATTAACACGTGAATTAACACGTGAATTAACACGTAAATTAACACGTAAACGCTAGCTATTATAGGAAGGTACTGTGTACTTACTATAGTTACTACCCCTAATAGTATAGTTAGTAAGTATATAATAGCGGTTACTATTAGGTGACAGTAACTAGTGTAACACCCCTAGTCGATAGTATAGTCAGTAGCCACGTGACCGTAGTGTTTACTTAAAAAAGGCCAAAATATGTTTAGTAACTAACTGTTAGACATATTACTAATTAGGGACAGTGTCTGTACATTAACACCTTACAGCGCAGAGGAGAATTTGTTAAAAACTCTAAAAAAAGCTAAGAAAATAGTTAAATACAAAGCTAAGGATACAAAAGGCATACTAAATAAAATTTAGGAAAAGAATTAGCGCTATAAGAAGCGTAGGGTTTAAGAAAGCCATAGATCTGAGTCAGAACCTAATTTAATAGAAATTAATATAGGCAATACACCTACAGCTAACCTTCTCTATAAAGCCTATACTGTCTACTTATTAGCATTTAATAATAGGCTAACGCTACAACACTTTTTGCTTCTTTACTTATAGACACTAGATTTAGCTACTAATATCTACATCTATAATAATTCTACTAAGTTCTAATAGAAGGCTCCTGCATCGCCAGACAATATTGTCCTCGCAGGAGGCACAGAGATGACTATTTAGGCATAGGGAGAAGTTAAGATACTCCTATTAACGCCTTAAGGACAGAGAAAGACAAATCTTAAGCGCGTTGTCTTAATACTAAGCTTCTTTATAAGCCTAGTCTCTCTAGCCTAACTATTATTATTAAACGTCTATTTTGACTTAGGTAGAAACACTCTATATTAGTCTAACTTATTAGGGTTATAAGTTAAAGATATTACTAACCTTACTAGGCTAGGTGGTTACTAGCTAGTAGTCTATTAAACTAATTCTCTATCTACCTAATCTACTTAGCTTTAAACATTCGCTACCTATTAATATTAGCTATAGTACTTAGCCCTACCGCCTAAATTAAGATCGCTAAGTAAGTCCTAGCTCTATATCCTTATAGGATATCTAAGTAATAATGCAATTAACTAACTATTAAGTTATATAATAGGCATATAGCTAGCTACTAGAACTGCTTCTTAAATAGTTAACTGCGAAGAATGCCCACAAAGCAAAGCATATTAGATTATCTTATATTAAATAGGCTATAAGACAGGGGCAACTCGAGCCTTTAAAACTATTGCTATTAATCTAATTAAGCTTAACACAAGAGCCTATAATAGTAATTAATATATTTTTTATAGGTTTAACCTATTCTTAAAGTTTTATTTTGTCTATACAATACCTAGACAAGATAAGCCTAAGCTACTATCTATTATTAGACGTCTAGATTAAATAATTAAATAAGAATTTAATATAACTGTTACCTTTCTTATTACTAATAATAAGCGAGGATATAGTCTAGTAGACAACTCTGCTAGAGACTACTATTAGAAAGAAGGTATTAAGCTATAGATTAGAGCTCTACACACTAAAGAGTAGAACAGCTTAGTAGAGCGCTTAGATAGAAGTCTTATTAAGAGAAGTTGTTTAATAAGGATTACCTTAAACCTACCTCTAGCACTTAGCTTTAAGATCTACCCTATAGTAGTATAACGTACTCCACAAGCGAATCGATCACACAAGCGAATCGATCAGGGATTTCTTGGCACCGCGAAACACCACCATCAATGACACGACTATCCAATTTTGTATGATAATTACATTACGCAAGGTTTCTTACGTGCTAGGCAAGTCCTTACGTTATGCCCAATTGAATTACACCCACTGCAGCGGCGCCAAGCTCGATTTAAAGGCCCTAGTGTCGCATCACCATCCTCACTTTGAGCAGCTTCTGGAGGCTCTACACGCTCCTATAATAGCTCAACTGCCTCTTTAAATGTAAGACTCTCTCTTTAGGTAATATACTTGACTTTCTTCTTGCGCTTTTTAACCACTTTAGCATTATAAGCCTGCGCGCGCTCAAGTTGCTTAGCCATAATTGCTGACGCTTGTAGGGCTAATTTGGCACTCTTTGCCATCTTTTGCATCACCACCACTATAGGTAACATTAATCGTCGCTGAAGCTCATGTTGTCGGCGCCTTATAGCTCGCTGCTGCTTCTCAATCTGGCGAACCGTTTTCGGGGTGTTGGTTACCGAATTTGTTGAGGAAGAGGAGGGCTCAGAGGGTGGTGGGATGTTGATCGCACCCAACTTGTCAAGCACCTCGTTGGGATTGAATGGAAAAATACCTGTGGCTTTAAAGGCGCTTTTAATATTGCTGTTACTCAGCGCGTAAGGACAAGCAGCAGCGTAGATCCGAAGGAAGTCGTCCACATCAACGTGGTTCTGGCCATTACGGGCCAACATCTCCACCCCTTAACGATAGCGCGTCTTAACCGCACTAAAGCAGGCGACATCTAATAGTTATAGGATATGCGAAGAATATATGGGTAGCCACAATAGGACAATGTTGTTTCTCCTTGCGTAGGTCTCGAAGCTCTAAATAGTAGCTGCTGTGTCCATCTATAATAAGGAGTCGTTTCGATCCTTTAGTATGTTGCTTTGTATAAGGGTCAAACACCTCTGTAAGCCATATATAACCCAGTCTGTCATTAGACCATCCGGTTTCGCTATAGGCGATTATCTAGTCATCTGGAATGCCTGCATCCTTATCAAACCAGACGTTTTGGAACACCTTCCCTTTAGCGATAACCATTGCTGGTATACGGCGTTTGGCGACGTTTATGCATTCAATAACCGACATCTAGTCGCGATCTCTAGGCTGTATGTGGTATTGAGGGCCATCTGCTGCCGTCACAACTTTGGCTGTACTAATATCACCTCTTAGGAAGCCAATCTCGTCCATGTTGTAGATATTGTCATCTTGGATGCCATGCTTGTTCGCCACATTCTTAAGGAGCCGAAAATGTTTATTAATCACCTCAGGATCCTCCTGTTTTGCTCTTTGATAGTCGTATTTCTTGCTCTGCGCAATTTGCACTTTAGGGTGCGTCTAACGTAGTTGTTGACCCAATTTTTGCTAACTGGCCGCTTACCCCGCAGTCGACGCAGCATATTTGCGGTGTCTTCAACCATCCATTTGCGAGGGGGGTATCCGCGAGCAGCTAGGTCCAATATCCACTCTGTTAATGTCTGTTCTTTGTCATTGTTAAGGTTTCTGCTGTTTGCGACGGTTTGGGAGCGTGCAGGATGGCTATGATGGCGGCGCAGGAGTGTGTTGTAGTTCACGCGGTATATGCGCGCTGCTTCCCTAATACTTGCGATTTGATTATTTTGTAACGCATGTATAGCACAGGCAATTCTGCCTTCTCGCGTAGAGTCCTGGATCTTTGAAATTACAGGCATGGTGTTGGTAAAGATGGATGGGTGCAGATTTTGGTGGGTGTCTTGGCACGTCTGATCGATTCGCTTGTGTGATCGATTCGCTTGTGGAGTACGTTACCTGCTTAATTATATACCTACGCAATTACTAGGCTAGAAAATACTATTTAAAATTGCCTATAGTAAGAAACTATTAATTGCTTACCTATGCGTCTATAGCTGCTAGGTATATATACTACGCAAGTAGATATTATAAATAGATAAGCTTAGTTCTTAAGCTTTAGTAGAATACCTAGTTGGCTATAACTCGTTAAACATCTACTAAATCTAGATATCTAAGGCGAGAAGCTAAGCTTATAGAGGAAAAGTTATTTGTGTAAGAAATATTACCTTTTAAGAAGACCTCTTCTATTAACTATATAATAAAGCAAATCTGCTCCTATAAGGCTATAAGCTAGAGTAATTTGCCTATAAGTATTAACTACCTTTAATACGCAGCCAAAACAGCTCTATAGAAGATTTATCTAAAGACAAGCTTATATTAGATCTAGACTAGTCTAGCCAGACTACTACTATTATAGAGAAAAGCTAATTAACGCAAAGAGTAATAATAACCTAACACTAAATAAGAAGTTACTATTAGTAGCTTCTAATACTAAGTTAAATAGAGACTACTAAGGTTTATAGTAGTTTATAGGGCTTACCTTATAATAACTTACTACGCTTACTACTAGCTACACTAACTACCTTACTACTACTATTTATATCTTTAAAGAAGCGCAAATATAAAATATTAGATTCTATCTTATAAATAAACTTAAACTAAGTAGAGAATTAAGAACTAATTAATAGTAATCTTTATTAGTCTTATATACTACCTAAAGGGTTAACAAAATCTAGAAAGCTATCTTAGAAGAGTAGCAGCTTCTTTATTAATATATACTAGTTAGTATACATAGCAGCCTTAGCTATAGTATTAAAAACACGATTTTACTATACTGAGCTACCTCCTAAGCCGCGTCTCTATAGAGATATAATAAAAATGCTATCTCTATATAAAAAAGACTTTTTCTGGGCTATATAATAAGAAATTAGTAACGTAAAGTAAAAAGGTACGTATAAGAGGATTACCTAGTAGGAGTTTAACCCGTAAGACTAAGAGGTCCTTCTATTAATATGGGTCTTTAAGTATAAGCTTAATAATTAAAGCTACTTTATAAAATACAAGGCCTATATCTACGTTTAAGGTAATATATAGGCGACTACTAAGGATACCTACGCAGCCACTCTGGCGGTTTGAATATTCTAAGCTCTAGTTGCTATAGCTGCCTACTTTAATATAGAAATCTGTTAATATAATACTATTAACATATTTACAAATGCTTAGCTTATAACACTAGTCTATTATTACTTACTAAAAGAATTCTTTAACCCTATCTATTTATAGAGACTACGTCGAGCTCTATACAGCCTAAAGATTTTACTACTACTCTAGTATTAAAAGCTTATTAAGACGCTTACTAAGCTAGGCCTACACAAAGGGAAATTGATAGGGGGACCACCACTTTTACTAGTGGCACCACCCTGACTAAGCGTTACCATGACTAAGCCGCAGACTCCGCATAGCACCCTAGCAACGACTGTTTATGTTCCTGTCACTGCACACTCTACTGGAAATAACACTATTATAGAACCTTCTTCTAAATCTACTTATCCTAACTAAGAAGCACTTATTTCTTCTGTGCGACAATTCGCTCTTGATTATGGCTATGTTCTCACAATTCGACGCTTAACCGCAAACAAGAATGTGGTATTAGGCTGCGATCTTGGTAGGAAATACTACGACTGGATTAATGCACCTAACGGTTCTAAGCGTAGAAAGACCTTAACACGACAGATTGGCTGTCCTTTTCAGCTTTACGGTGCACGCCGCAGTAATGGAACTTAGGATCTTAAGGTAAGGAACCCGCAACATACACATGGGGCTAACGATTTAGTAGCACATCTGCACGCGCGAAAATTCACGGCCGAACAAAGGGCAGAGATTGCTTGACTGTTTAGACTTAATATTAAACCGCAAGCTATTAAAGCTATTCTACGAGATAAGAACCCTTCTACACTCTTTACTTGCTATAATATCTACAATATACGTATGGCTGAGCGTATTAAGCAATTAGAAGAGAGATTACTAGTGGAACACCTTATAGATTAACTTCTAAAAGAAGGAAACTGGGAACATAGACTATAGTGTAATAGTAGTAGATATATAATATTTCTTATATTCGCGCATAAGAGGCTAATTAAGTTTGCTAATAAATATAATAGGGTCTTCCTCCTTAACTGCACTTACAAGACAAACTAATACTATATGCTTCTGCTCTATATTATTAGTGTTGCTCTAACAAATATTAGCTTCTTAATTGTATTTTGCTTTATGCAGAACGAATAAGCTGAAAGCTACCTATAGGCTCTACGCTCTTTCCTTTTGCTTCTTAAACTGCCTATCGAACCTCCTGTACTGTGTATAGACTAAGATGCCGCACTTCTATCCACAATTAGTAATAAAGTCCCTTAGTTTCTGTATCTTCTTTGTGTATGGCATATTTATAAGAATGTCTAAGCAAATTATAAAAAGGAATTCTTAATAAATAAGGAATACAATAACTTTTTTAGCTGCTAGATTAAGATTTATACTGTATATATAGAGGGGCTCTATAAATAAGCTAAAAGCGAGATAGAGGCGTTCCTTGTAAATAAGCAGTATGTGTTCCGCTACTTAAATAAGATATAGCTTGTATATTAAGAAAAATTTGTGGTGGCATAGTCCTAATAGTGGCTATATCTAGGAAATGCTGTAACCTTATAAGTAGAGGGAGCGCATGCTGCTGTAAAGCACTAGATTACTAATTCTATAGCTAATATCTTGTTAGTATTTAAGCTTGTGGAGAAGAGTGTTAAAGGGCAGCTTAATGCTCTTACTGCGGCACTTGCTTAGGACTGCATTTTTATTTCTGTATTCCCTAGTAAGACGCTTTTTGTTAACATTATTCGCAGGGTCTTAAGGCACGCTATTGTTCTCCTAGTTTAGCAGTATAACAAAGTCAAACGGGCTATAGGAACGACTCCATTAGCCTGATGTATAAACGTTTTTAGCAGAACAATAGGATTTCCCTGCTCCTATCGAATTTTAGATATATTGGAGTCGAAATCGGCTATTGAGCTTAAGGAAATACACCCTTTCTGGCGGATTAAGGAGTGTTCTTTTCTATATAGGTACTAAATCTCTCTATATTCTATTACATATTCTAATATTCTATTTCGTTTAAGCTAATCCTGGAACCTTGTCTCCCAACATCTACAAAGCAGCGCTGTTCGCCCTTTCCAACCTCTTAAGGCAAAGCTAAGAAGAGGAGTCCTTTATTATTTGAGGTTAGAGAAGCTAAGGCATTAGAAGGACTATTACGGGGGAGTGGCTTGCTACAAGGATATAAGAAAAGGCCTCCAACCTGTTCCAATTGCTATATAGAAGGTTATACAAGGACTTAGTGCCCTGTGGGGCGTGGGTAGAGTCGTTAATTCAATTAGTTAATCTATAGAATTCTATTTTAAATGTATCTAGCAACTGCGGCTCTGCACATCAATCCTCTATTTGCATTGTTAGGAGCGCGATGTTGTGCGTCTGCGGCTTAGTTATAGTAACGCTTAGTCAGGGTGGTGCCACTAGTAAAAGTGGTGGTCTCCCTATTAATTCCCTACACAAAGTTAAAGACATTCCTTATCTATAGAAAAATAATAAGCTTTTAGTCTTCTTTATATAGATAACATTATTATACTCTGCCTGCTAGCCTATAAGGCTGCACTATATAAATTTGAGCAGAAGCTCCTACGCTAATATAAGATTTAATCTCTAGGAGAGCTTTAAACGTTCTGTGGTATTTAAACATATAGAGACTATAAGAATAGCTCTATTTAGCTATTATAAGCTTTATATATTAAGAAGCTAGTATAGAAGTATTCTTTACTAAAGCTATATACAAAGTTACTAGCTACTCTACTACCTCTAGAAGAGCTATTACTATCTAAGAATTAGGCAAATAACTTTACTAAGCATAGATATGCCTAGCTTATAGGCTCTATAGGCTACGCGGCTAGAGCTACCTAATCTAATATTTTAAAAGCTTATTCTAAACTAGGTAAGTTTCTTACAAATCTATCTTTATATTATCTTAACGCAGCCTACTAAATAATTGCCTACTTGCTAGGCACTAAAGATTAAGCTCTCTACTATATAGCTAACTAGACTTAGCCTAAGTTCTTTAGGGCAACAGATGCGTTGTACGCTAATAATAAGATTACACGCAAGAGCTTACAAGGCTATATCTTTTTTCTATTTAGCGGACCTATAGACTAGAAAGTAACACTCTAACGCTATATTACCAAGTCTACTATAGAAGTAGAGCTAGTCGCTGTATTGTCTATAGGCACTAAACTAATCTAGTGGTGGAGAGGCTTTAAACAAATTAGCTTTAATCTAGATTATAAACCCCTTCTATACTATAACAATTAGCAGACTATCTAGCTTCTTACCTCTACTACGTCTTGTCTTAAGACTACTATACAGCACGTTAATATCTATTATTACTAGCTATGCTAAGAAGCTTAATCTAATAACATTAACCTCTTATCCATCTAGACAAGCTATTAACTAGCTAACAGCCTTACTAAGCTGTTACCTAGGCAAAAGCACGAAAACTAGGTTTCTCTTTTTTATTTTTAACTATTTCCTTCTAATCCAGGCACTGCCTCTAGGTCGTACAGCTACCATGACGGCAAAATCTATTTGGACATGTACATCAGAGAGTTGGCGGATGACATAACACAAAAGCTCACTACAGGTGCAAAGGTAACGAAAGCTTATATGATAGCACAATTGCATCTGTGGGGATGCACCGTCGGCCCAAAAGGCGAACGCACTAAGGACGAGATCACGGTCGAACTCGAACACTCACTTAAATCTGGCTGGGTAAGTAGCATGCCCAGTTGTTAACAGCAGTTCATACTCACGAAAGACAGTGCGATTAGGTTGCTCCACACATGGTCGAATTCGAGAACGAGCTTCGACGGAAATATGAAGGACTTCCATCATTGTTGTCACCATCGCAACAACCGCTCTACAGCCCGTTGCCCCCGGCTTGGTATCCTGGATTCTGCAATGTCGATGTTCATGGGAGGGACCTAGTGTCTCGATGGACCGATCTTCTGCATCCTGTATGGGAGCAACGTTTTGGCCATGGGTCGGAATGCATGATGCGGTGCAGGTTACACCAGCCCAGAGACCTCCGCACCTGGCGCCTCGCAACCAATGGCCTCGGCCCAAACATGAGTAACAAGATGACGTGGTCAATATCTTGTTTGCGCTGTAAAGAACAGTCCTCTCTCTATGCCTCCGAGATACCACCGTTTTTTTCCGAGTCAGCTTTACAATCAGAAGCAGATTTGGATTCAGAACCGGACTCAGGCCTACAGCACGACTTTTTATCTTGTGGCTCTTGCTCGGAAATACGAAGCATCGAAAGCGAAAATGACGAAACCACGTTTCTCTGCAGCTCTCCAGTGGTATTAGAACAGCTGGAGCGATCACAAGCCTCATATGGAGCGCAGAATATGCCGGATGTCATTCAAGATAAGATCGAGGAGCTCAAGGCTCAGATCACCGAGCTTGAAGCTGCGAAGTTCGAAGCCTCATCCAGGGCTTGGTGCTACCAATAGGAAGAAAACAGTTCCACAGATCTCATGCAGCCTGAAGAGTTGGCGATGCAACATAGGACTTGTAATGCAGAATCTAAAATCGCGCGGTGACTGCTCAACGATCATTCTGGACTGATTGGATCCATTAATCCATTGTTGGATCACGCCGATGGGAGCGAGGCAGACGCTCTCCGCATATTAATACCCGCTTCGCACCTGCAAAGATGCTTTGGGGGGATGGGGGTGCCCTCTACCCGTACACATACGCTCTGCTTGGAAAGTTACTGGTTATGTGCAGCCTTTATATCGACCAGGATCCACCGCGCATAAGACGGTGCCTTGCATAGAACAGGTACTAAAGTTTCTGGAAACAATTTTCGATGCAGGGTACACTTCTGACACAGCTATCCGCACGGGTTCCAGGGCCGACATTTATCCATTCGGTTCTCTCGGCACCGTATTTAGGCATCACAACTTTCCTTTCCGACGCAAATGATATTATATTCGACATCAATGCTTCCTGCGTTCACTTGGGACGACCTTTTGATTGCCCCATCTGATTCTCGGGATGGTGGGGGAAACTGCACATTTGCACCTGGGCCCTGCAGGTCACTTCCGTTCACGTTTGGGATGGGCACAATAGGACCTGACATCTTCAACATGTAGCACTCAGAGCTCTACTCGACATTTCGACTATTCGTAAATCTTCAGACGCCGTGACGTACAACAGGCAAATTTACCTTGAATCGAGCCTTTACACACCCATGTGCCCCACATGCTCTGCCCAGCAACCGCACGCCGTACTCGATATTGATCAATAACCCGGGATATCTCCATTTCTGGTGTGGTCACAATCTCGCAGGAACACTTTGTGCTACCGGCTTGGACATATTATTCTACTGGCCCAGGAAGCTGTTTTTATATACGCGAGGCTTCGTGTCCTCAAGCGAACCTTTACAGATCAAGTAACCGTTTCCTTATCTGTCCATTGCGCTATCCCCAGACTGTGCTGCGCACAATCACATCGTAGCTCTTGGGGACTACAATAACCTTCCTTTAAGACCGAGTGGTCTCTCTTCTTTTCTCTTGCAAGACTGTCATTTACTTCCCCAGCAATCATGCGGTGGACCCACTTCACCTTAGCAGCCGCTCTGAGCTTCTCAGTAACTTCTGCCAAACATGTGTTGAACGTCGAGTCCAACATCGACGTGGACGGCCCACGGCTTCCGTCTCCCGAATTGGTGCACGCATCACCACAACGGACCCAGCACCAAAACGAAACCGCGCTGAACCACATCGCCCGGTTCCTCTTTCCCCGCCAGAACGTTGGCCGGTGCGGAGCCGAATTCGGTGGACAAAGATGCTCAGACAACCAATGCTGTTCGTCATACGGATGGTGTGGAACCGCATTCGAGCACTGCGCAGCCCTCGTCGGGTGCCAACCGCAATACGGAAGATGCGGCGAGGCACCAGTCGAAACACCTACACCCACGCCGACTCCCACCCCTTCACCCTCTAGCTCAACAGTCACCTCCAGCTCGACCGTGTCCCCTCCCCTCCCTTCAGGCACCCTGGTCGTCTCTACAAACGGCCTCTGCGGTAACTCAACCACATGCGCAGGTTCCGCCTTCGGCAACTGCTGCTCAGAATGGTACTGGTGCGGCGCCGGGCTCGACTACTGCGGCACGGGCTGTCGTACCGGCTTTGGAACATGCGGTAATGCACCGCCTATTTCTTCCTCCTCTTCTGTCTCTGTTCCGCCTACGCAGACGCCTACGCCTACGTCTTCCACGCCCGTGACGTCGTCTAGCTCCACGCAGGCTCCGACGCCCACGTCCACCGTGCCGGTTAGTACGGATGGGCGGTGCGGGAATGGAATTGGTTGCATTGGGTCGATGTTTGGGCGGTGTTGCTCGAGTTATGGGTGGTGTGGAAACCAGGATGAGTATTGTAGGCCGGCGTATGGGTGTCAGCCTGAGTGGGGGGAGTGTGGTCCGGGGCCGCAAAATTAGTCTGCGTGCATGTGAGGCTGGAAGCGAGGGTGGTGGGGGTTGTGACTGGGGAAAAGAGGCTGGATGTGGGGGTTGATAGAGGGGAATAGACTGAATATTTTCTTTTGTGGGTTCGTGTGTATATATTATAGCAGTAGCTAGCTTTTCTTGATGAATGTGATTGATTGGTAAAAGTTAGCTTAGTTCTAAGTCGAGCCTTAACTCGTTATTCCTTGATCGGAAGAGGAAAGAGTGCATTACGTATGAAGCTTGAAGAGGCGTAGAAGAAAATTAGTAGAAGAGATCAATTGTTATCCGATATCCAGGCATACGACAGCTTTGTAAAATCTTTCCGATCCGATGAGTGATCGAATGACTAGAATTGTCTCACGCAACCAAACGCCTCTCGCCCTCAGTGCTCCGCCCCTACCATTATGTTCCCGAGCGTCCACCAGAGTAGCGCGATAACAGCGGCAGCTCGGAACACTTGATAGGGCAATTGTCTAGGGTCTAACTCGCGGTCCAGGTTCTCGAGGCCTGTGAACGGTCTGACCAAAAGTACCTGGATTGATCGCAGGATCCAAGCTGGCCATGAGAGGGTCTGGGCTTGGGTAGCGGAGTCTGGTACTGGCGGGGACAACTCCTGCAAGGGGATTGTGGTGCCCTCGTGCCCCGTCCTTGTGCTGGCATGCTGGTCGTCGATAGGGAGAGACGGGGTTGGGTTCCTCATTGCTTCGTAGTTAATGACGGACGTATGTATCTATTAGTCTGGTTAGCTATAGGACGTAGGTAGGTGTTAAGATAAGAATGTACCCTGGACTGATGGCGAATGCTGATGGCGATACGGACTTGGAGTGTGTCGTGTGGAGAGGTTAAGTACAGGACTGCGATAGCGACGTCAGACATGTGGCGGTAGTTGCAACAGAAGTAGGAAGGTGCGAGAGCTTGAGTAGAGGAAGTGCGCAACGCATATTTAAGGGAAGTGCCTAGTCCGAACCGTGACAGAAGGTGCTTGTTACGTAGCTCGGTCAATCTGATTACCCCGGGGGTGCACAAGGAAGCAAAGTCGGCCCCGCATCTGAATGCAAACTTTTTTCACACCTAAGGTCTACACAGTATATACCAGGCATCTCGCACGAGCGTAGATCAATTGAAAACCACCAGATCAAGTATAAACTACCCAACCACACAATTCACGCCTTAAGCCCTTCCATAAGCGCGCCCTCCTCCCTCTTCCCCACCAACTGAAATGCCATCTTCCCATCCCCACCAACATCGACCCCCCTCTCAGCGCGCTCATAAGCCTCATCGCTCCGATCCAACAGAATCTCAAGCTCCCTTTCATCCAGCAAGCTCCCACTATCTTTCCCCTCAACATCAAATCTCTCCCCGTCACTCCGCCTCAACAACCGCTGCAGCTCTTCAACCTCCTGCTCCTTCTCCATCTGCTTGCCTCGCCCTCTGTCATTGCGCACACCACCCTTGCGGATAACCAGCTTCTCTAGGCGTCGCTTAGCTTCGGCGGATTCGAGGAGTTTCTGTTCGACAGTGTTGCGCGTTGCGAAGCGGTAGACGACGACGTTGCGGGTCTGGCCGATACGATGAGCGCGATCCATGGCTTGGAGATCTTGCTGGGGGTTCCAATCCGAGTCGAAGAGGATGACGGTATCAGCTGATGCAAGGTTGATGCCCTGGCCACCAGCGCGAGTGGATAGCAGGAACACGTTCGTGGCTTTCTGGGACGACGTTGGAGCGTTAAAAGAGCGTATTTGCGACTGTCTGTCACTCTGCGCTACGGATCCATCTATCCTCGCGTGCGGCCACGAGCGAATGTCGAGATATTGTCCCAGGAGGTCGAGTGTCGTGGTAAACTGCGAAAAGATGAGCACCTTGTGACCGCGGTGTAGAAGCTCCGGGAGAAGCGAATCGAGCAGTAGCATCTTCCCGGACGTCGTGATGATCGTTTCGTCCGGCTCAATTTCCGATGCAAACGTTTCTGAGCCCGATGTCTCGGCTCGAAGGAACGGATTGAAGAAGTTGTAAGGAGAGTTACAACAAAGGCGAAGCTGCATGATGGGGTTACCCAACTTCTTCTGCAGAAGCTGTCGTTTCGCGATCTCAAAAGTGGCGGCACGTACTCGCTCTTCTTCTGCCTCGGAATCGAGCGTGTCTTCCGTCCCTTCTGAACCGCTGCCCTGCGCCTCTAAGTCGGCGAAATATTTGGCATCGCTCACTTCCTCATAGGTCTTCCGTGGTCGGGCACGACCGCCTTTCGAGGCTGTCGATGACGGGGTGCCTTCTCGCGACGTTTTCGCACTTTTGCTTGGGGTGCGTATGCCGTTAGACAAAGCCTTGCGCTTAAGGCTTCCGTTGTTGCTGCGTGTACTCAACGGGGTGGAAGTGCCGCTCGCAATACCAACACTAAGCCTCTCAATTGCTTTCTCTTCCAAGTACGAGCGACTGGTCCCGTCAAGGATGGCCTGATACAGCTCCCTTTGCATAGGAGTGAGTGGCGCAAAGAGAACGTACTCGCGCTTCTTCGGCATCAGGCTCTCTACGTCTGTCTTGACTCTGCGTAGGAGAAACGGTTTAAGAACTGCGTGCAACGATTTTACTAGGTATTGTTGGCGCTCTTCGGATAGCAGCTGCTCGAAGCTATCCTTGTCCTTCAAACCTGAAAAATCAAACCAGCTTTCAAAAGTAGACAGCTTATCAAACACAGTCGGCAGCAGGAAGTGCAGCAGCGACCAGAGTTCCGTCAGGTTGTTTTGTAGAGGCGTGCCGGTAATGAGCAAACGGTTGGCCGATTGGTACTGCTGTAGCTCGCGGATCAGGCGGCAGTCGAGATTCTTGATGCGGTGTCCTTCATCGATGATAATGAACTGCCAGCCAAATCCGGTCAGATATTTGCGATCGTTCATGCAAATCTCATAGCTCGTCACCACTATGGGAAACTCGGCGGTGCCCGGGTGTTTCAATTTTGTCTTGCGCATGTTCTCGCGTTCCTGCTTGCTGCCATGGTACAACATGACGGGGATGCTCGGCGTCCACTTTCGAAACTCCTCAACCCAGTTGCTCGTAGTGCTTAATGGCGCTGCGATGAGGAAAGGGCCGTATGAGCCCATCTCCCACAAATGGGCGAGCAGGGCAATGGTCTGGATAGTCTTTCCCAGACCCATCTCATCGGCGAGAATGCCGTTGATGCCGTTCTCATACAATGAAAGTAACCATTCCAGACCCTCAAGCTGATACGTGCGCATGGTGCCGCCCGTTACAAGCTTGGGTTGCCGTGCCGACTTGACATTCTGGAATCCAATGTCACCGGTTTGGACGTTGTCGTCGTCCGCGCCCTCCTTGAGCGCCTCGGCCACGCTCGCTTTATCCGTCCGTTTCTCCAAATCCTCTTTCTTGAAGAAGGTCGAGATTTTGGCGTCTTCGCGAGCGCCCTTCTTTGATCGCCCACGGCCCTTTTTCGCGTTTGAGGGCGAGCTTTTGGCCGGAGACGCCTCTGGTGGCGGTTCGACATTTGTTCTAGAGGCGCGCGTCGCTATGCGCTGCGTCCTTGCGGCCACCTGTTCGGCTTTCTGCTCGCGTTGTGTAGATCGGCCGTGGGTCTTCGCGTCCTGGTCTTTCTCCTTGTCTTCCTGGCGCTGCATTTGCGCGAGCATAACGCTCGCATACAGCTTGCTCTTATTCATCAGAAACTCCAACTGCTGGAATTTCTTGTCGAGCACCTCCTTGCCGCTTTCTATGTCTGCCTGGCGCTCTTTCTCGAGATCAGCGTCGCGTTTGGCATCTGCCTTCTCGCGCTGCGCCCGCATCCGTTCTTCCTCCTGCTGCATACCCCAGGGCCCTTCATTGCTCTCGATCTTCAATTGTTCGTCCATTTCGGCGGGCGGGGGTGACGACGCGGGTGTCGTTTTCTGAGAAGCGGAATCGGCGCTGGGAATGGAGGAAGAGGGCATTGCGCGTGAAGTATGCTGGCGATAGCGTGGGAGACGATTTCTGTGAGTAGCGCAGGGTGAGGGGTGGCAAACGTCGAAGACGCGATGGCGACGCGCTAACGTGTTTGATCACGTACCATGGGTCACCACCTCGTGCACGGCCAACACCAAATCTCCCGCACTTTCAGAATCGCTTTACACCACCAATATACACCTAATAGAGGCTGCCCTAGAGTTGTTAAAATTGCTAAAGCTTAGAGAGAAGCCTAATTATACTTAGACTGCGAAAAAGTACAGTGTTAATTAAATATTGCTATTAAAGCGTCACTGCGGAGTTATTAGTAGCTATGCGAAGAAAGTTAATAATATGCGCCTTATTAACTCTACATAGGAAACTAAGCTTATATAATATATTAATAAGCTCTGTGTACGAGGGCTACCACCTACAAGGGAGATAATACAGAATTTCGCAGCAGAAATAGCAGGAAAAGAGCTAGGAAAAAACTAGATTAATCGCTTTATTGCGCGGGATCACATTAAGCTTATATCTTAATAGGCATCTAGTATTAATTCTACACGCTATAGAGCTAACTCTGCCTTTAAATACGCTCTATATTTTAAGCTCCTAGACTAGAAGATAACTTCGTCCAATATTAAGGCTCACAATATCTATAATATAGATAAGAAGGGCTTCTTAATTAGGGTGCTATTAAAAATAAAGCGCGTATTCTCCTGCTATTAATATAATTACAGAAGCGTAAAATAAGCACTCTAGGATAGTAATAGGGAGTAGATAACTATAATAGCCTATATTTGCGCTAACAGCAGCTATCTTACACCTATGCTAATTTATTAGGCTGTTTCTAGCAAGATATAAGACTAATAGCTTTAAAATTTTAACCCTATAGAGTATAAAACCTTCTTTGCCTTATTGCCTAGTAGATAGACTAATAATAAGCTAGGGCTTATATAGCTTAAATAGGTATTTAATTGCGAAACAAAAGCAAACGCAAGATAATTATATTATCTACTTATCCTTAACAGCTATAGCTTATATATATTTGTTAGATATGTAGCTATTAGATAGAATAAGCGCGTTGAGGTTGGATCTGTACAATTAAGCAGGGACTACCTGGCTTGGCACACTAGCGAAGAAGTTAGAACTAGCTAAACACAGTAGATATAAAGACAATACAATTATTATTATCTATAAAGACATATTATTGCATTTAACTATTAAATCTAATAATTAAGAGTCTTACTGCCTTAACTAATACGAAATAGCGTAACAACTATACCACAATCTCATAGTAACGCTAAGGGACTATACTAACTATATAGGATAGATAACGCAGCTGTAGGCAAGATGCGTTGTCTACAATATCTAAGATAAGGTTAATCTAAAGTTAACAGTCTCGCTAGTATTAAGACTAGTAGTTATTAGAGCTCTAGTAGTCGCTAATTACACACTAGCCGCGAACGTTAAAATTCTAACAAGACTAACTGCGCTGTTAGTAACTAGACAGAAGGCATTTAAGGAAGACCTTAAATATTATAAGATCCTTGTTAAACAATACAAGAATAACTAGCACAACTTTAAGAAGAAATAAGCAAGTCTCTAACACATTATAGTATTTATCTAGTTAACTATATCCCTACACCTATTGCGCATATACTGCCTACTAGAAAAGCTACTATAATAATAGATTACAGACTTACAACTAATAGTTAGAGTTAATAAATAAATTAAACAAGAATAAGCTTGCGAGCAATATTTTGCCTTACTAAGGCTAATAAGAAGTATATTATAATAGGACACATAGCTAGCAGAGTATAACTAAGTAGTTACTAAGGTAGAGATATATTAAGTTGCCAAGCTATTATAATTAAATATAATTATAAAAGACTTTCTAGTAGCTATAAATAAAGTTGCTCCTATATAGTCTATAAACTTTTAAGATAATAGTCAATTTGTAACTAGCATAAGCTAGAAGGAGATAATAAAACGCTTCTAAGAATATATAATAGCAAACTATCCCCTTAGATTAGAGAAGCACAAAGCAGCTTTCGTAACTAATAATATATTATTTTTTGCTAAAGGTAGTATAACCACCTAGGACAATAACAGGAACGCCTCTTATGCCGAAAGCGCGCTATCTAACTAAAACCGGGGCAGACCCCGTAATTAACGTATAGCTAACAAGAAAGATGTTAAGCTTAAGCGGCCTTTAGATTAAGAGCTAGCCATAATAGGAGAAGCAAAATGCCCTGCCTATAGACAACGCCATAGTATTAGGGACTACTATTATATTAACTTAGACAAAGCTCCTAAGTAGTAGAAACCTAATAAGATTATAAATAAGCTTATTAACTTTAAGCGTAAAAACAACGCAACTTTCTAAGGGCTAATCTATAGACAAAGCAGAACCTAATTACAAACACTAATTATTAAACAATTGCACACGCCTATACCTGAGATTCTTAAGTCCTCTAAGGACTAACTAGAGGGACAGAGAATATTAAACGTCAACGCTGCGTTTATATTAGCGCTAATAGAAATAGAAGTGTTTAATTACTTGCTAAAGTACTTGTTTATTCTTAATTTAGAATTAACTTACTATATTATAAATAACCCTAACTATATCTATAACTTCTATCTACCTACGTCTAGAGATTATATATAGGCTAGGAATACAAAGATATAGATAAAAGGCTATAGCTATATTAACTTAACACTAAGAGGCTAATATAGAACAACTATATTAGTTCTATATAATATAGCTATTTGTCTAGATCTTTTGTGTAACCTAGTCTTTTTTTGACTACTAAGATATAGAGGAATCTAGTGGGATACGCAAATAGACCCAACTACACTAAAAGGACTAGACGATAAAATTATTAGAAAACTATCTAAGATATATAGTTAATAGGTACTTGAGTATAATCTGCTACTATCCACTTTATATTATATCTATAAGAATATATTACAAATAAAAGAAGCACTATAAAGAGCCTTAGCCAAATTATAGCACAAGAGACTAGAACACTTTAGACTAGTAGCTATTAAATATCTTATATAGTAAGCTAAAGGGGTGCGAGTTAAGAGAGTTATAATAGTTTAATACAACTCCTATAGAAAAGCAAAGATCTAGTAACAAATTAGCTAAGCACCGCGAATTAATAATAAAGAACTAGGAAAAAGACTGGCTATTAACTTTTATGCCTACAAGGGGCAAAGTAGCACTAGTAATAGAAGCCAGATACTTATTACTAATAGGTCCTTAAGCATATAATAGAACTTTTATTTTAAAGACAATTAACTAGTAAAGTTAGTTATTAAAGTTTTATTAAAGGTTTTTCTCTTTCTTAAAAATTATTACAATATTATAGTCAAGATTATTAAAGCGCATAACGAGATTATAATAGTGAAACGGGAAATCGAGCGCTAGTTAGTATTACAAGAAATTACTATTAAGCCTTTTGCCCTAGATACTTAAGCTTAAAATAGAGGTGCTAAATGCTTAGGGAGTGTAAACAAAGAAAAATTGCGCGTAATACGTCTTAATACTAACTTACTCTAGAAACTATAGCCTAAAGTTATAAAAGCTATAATATACCTCTATAATTAAACACTAAATTATACAAATAACTAGAAAACACTATATAAGATATTCTTTACACAAGTTCCTCTAAATAACAGAGTAGTTACCTTAATTAAGAAATCTAATCTTGCTTATCTTAAAGCGTATAGCTGCAAAGCGTTTATAATAATAGATAATATATATTAAGGTAAATTAAAACTATAACACCTAGACCTAAAGGCTTAGATTAGTTACCTAGTAGAATACTAGTCCTTAAATATCTATTAAATCTAGATACTATTACTTGCTAAGGTAATAAGTATCCATAATATTATTTTTAATAAACAAACTATCTTTAGTAGCAAAACTAAGACTCTTATAGATAACCTTATATATAGTATACTAGAGGAAATCGCCACATATATAAGAATAATCGAACTCCTAATACTAAGTTATTAACTAGAGATAGAGTTTTTTTATAAAGATAATACTATTAGAGGCTTATTAAATTCCTAAGGCAAAGTAAATCTACTAGGCTACTACTAAGGAGTAAGGATTAGAGACAACTATCTAACTCCTCTAACTACACTACTACCTGCGGTATTACTTGCGTAGTTAGTAGCTAGAAATAAATTAGAAATAAACCTAAAAGGGTTATCTAAGACTATCCCCTAGGCAGCTGCCTTTATAGCAGGAACTCAAGCTAGCTATATTAGGAAATATAGAGGGGATATTATAGACAAGACTAAGATAACAAAAACGCTCGCTAAAGGCTTAAAGTTCTATTAAAGTCAACTTCTACCTCTGCTAACATGCCGTACTAAGCTTAAGGATTACCCAATAGGCGAATTGTTTAAAAAAGCAGAGCGAGATTACCTCGCAAGCCATAAACAAATAAAATTATAGTTAGAAGTACTAATAAAAAAGATTAAACTAATAGGATAGTAGATTCTTAACTATATATAGGTATATACCTCCAAGCTTAATAAATACTATTACTTACTAAAGTGCAAGGCACAGCTTGTTATCTAGGGCAATTAATAATCGAATATTACCTCTTAAGACACTTATGCAGCCACGCTTGCTAGTAGATTGTTTCGAATACTAGTAGCAATAGCAGCTTACTATAATATAGAGCCTAAGTAATATAATATTACAAACGCTTTTATCTATACAAGTATAGACTAAGAGGTATATATAAGTAGTAGTAGTAGTAGTATTGATTAAAGTCCAGGAACGTAATGTTCTAGCCTCCCATAGGGCATAGGGACGTGCTAAGCTGTATTTACAGAAAGCATTTCGTGCCTGCCGGCTGGCTACCACAGTAGCCTTGTTGTACATAGCCCATCCTCCCTTTAATAGGTCTACCTGCTACTACAGGCACCTAGATACCTATAGTAGCCGGCCCTTATCTGTGAGGGTGTTGTTGTCCTGCCCCTCTCTCCCTCGCCCTTGTAGCTCTGCTCCCGTACTGTCTTCCTCTCCCTACCTCGTACGAAGTAGGACCTTGTACGAGTTAGCAAGCTGCCTTATACCTTAAGTAAAAACCTCGTAGGGGAAAACCTCAAGCTTGAACAAGTAGTAGTAGTCGCCTGAGCGGTACTTAGTTTGGGTGAAAGGTTTTGACTAAGTCTTAGCAGAGCGAAAACTCTGCATCTTAGCTTTTAGTCTCTTTATCGCAACAGCGCTAGCTTTTTGCGGATAAAGAACGTGATTCTAGTAATTAGCTTGTTTAGGCGAACAATTTTATACTACAGGAACCCCCCACACGGTCGTGTGGGTAGAATTACGATTTTGGTGTTCCTGTGAGAGGTATATATAAGAATGCCCCGTGGCTATTAAAAGCCTAGAATAATACTATAAGTTAATAAGGCTTTATATAGTCTTTAGATTTTACTACTCCTCTAGTAGAAAGAGTTTACCTTAATACTTAAAGCTCTAGGCTTCTAGATAGTGCCTTACAAGCTATACTGCCTTCTTAAAAATAGAATTATTGTCTTCTTCTATATTAATAATATTATCTTAGCTTTTTATAAGCAAAATGAGGAAGAAGCCTAATAAGCAATTAAGCGCCTATAAGAAAAATACACCTTAAGTAGAGGAAACAACCTTTAGTAGTTTCTTAGCGTAGAGATTATTAGAAATTAAAAGACTAGGACAATTTAACTCTCTTAGGCTGCCTACTTAGATAAGATTAGTTAATTAGTTAATAAGAGGAATATTTAACACAATACCCTAATAGTAGCTATTAAGCTAAAACTTTAAGATAGCTTAGTAACACCCTTAAAAATTAATAAATACTAACGCAAGATTAGATTGCTTCTATTTATAGTAGTAATAACTTAACTAGATATAGCCTTTATAATCTTAAGGCTAGCTTAATTCCTATTAAATCTAGGCTTAGAATATTATAATATCACTAATTAAGTACTACTATACTTATTAAATACTAGATAGAGAGCACTACAGCTTAGAGAAGGCAACTACCTGTAAGTAGCCAGTAATGCCTTATTTGCTAACAATACACTAGACAGAAAAAGCTTGTAAGAATACGATATTAAGCTATTTAATAGACTTATTATCTAGAAATTAAGCAAACAAGACACTATTACAACTTTAATAACTAAAGTAGAGCTTCTCGCCCTATTATAAGTGGCTAAGGAAGCAATCTTTATATTAAGACTACTAGACAAACTATAGATTAAACTACGCTTATTATTAATTACTATCTAATACGATAATAAGCAAACTATTTAACTAGTTACTAAGGAGATATCTAGTTTGTAAACTCAACTATAACATATTGATATTTACAATTACTAGTTAAGATAGAAAGCCTCTACTAGAAAGATTAAGGTAAAGTATATATAATTAGTAGAAATAATCGCTAATAGCTTTACAAAAGTCCTTCTAGTTAATAAGTAGAAAGGGTTCCTAATCTAACTTAGGCTAGTTAAGATAATAGAATGCAAAGTAGCGAATAAAGCACCTCTTAAGGAAATTTAAGAGCATCTTAATAACCTTACTTTAGAATAATAGGCTACTAAATAGTTTAGCTTGTAAGAATCTTCTAAGCTAAGGGGGTATATTAGATATATAGCTATTAGATAAAACAAGCGTGTTAAGGTTAAATCTATACAATTAAGCAGGGACTACCTAGCTTAGCACACTAGCAAAGAAGTTAGAACTAGCTAAATATAGTAAACACAAAGATAATACAATTATTATTATCTATAAATATATATTATTATATTTAACTATTAAATCTAATAATATTAATAGAGTTTATTAAGTTTTATAATAATAATTAGATTCTTCTAGCTATCTATCCTCTCTACGCTACCTATATCTTATAGCCGCTTAACGTTTGCCTTTTTAAGCCTCTATTAACTATCTACTTAAACAAGCTCTCTAAGTTTATATATAGCTGCTAGGGCATCTTCGTAATTATAAAAAGAGACTTTTTTTACTTATTCTATAAAGCCTAGCATACAACGTTTAAGGAAAAGATAATCTTAATAGCTTTTTAAGTTATAGGGCTTTTGCTATTAGATCTAGAGACTATACTTAAGAAGTTTAAAATAGAGGAGACTAAGAGGCCCTTATTAAGTAATAGTACTACTTCTATACTTAGCGCTTTAAATTAGAGAAAGATTAAACAATTACTATGCTAGGTAGTAGAGAATATCTATAATTAACACTTCTAATAGCTAAGCTAGATAATTTATATAATAGCTATATAAAAACAGCTTCTCTTGTATAAAAATAAGTAACTTAGAGAGGCCTTTATTAATAAGAAGCGCTATTAATATAGCGGGCCTCTATTACTTAAGGCACTATAGGAGTATAATAGTAGAGCTATATTCTAGTTACTATCTAAAGTTAAGAATGCCTATAATTGCTAAGTATAAAAGGATACTAATAAGTAGCTACTATAATAATAGAAGTCTAAAAAGATTAAGCGTAGAAAGTAGTAAAAGTAAAAGAAGACTACTATACTTAAAGAGAGGCAGCGTATAAGAGAGGTAGCTAAAGAAATACGTCTTTAAGAATAGCGTAAGAAAGCTATATAGCGCAAAGAAGCTAAAATTACGCATAAAACTAAAAAGCAACTCTAATAAAATATATAATTCTCTAAAAAGGGTAATAGATACTATTAAAAGGCCTTTACACTACCTTCTTAAGTTGCTAAGAAAATAGAAAATATTAGTATAGATATATTATCTATAGTTAATATAGTGCCTATACTTAGCCCTACTACGCGTACCTATAAAGTACGCCTTCTATAGAAATATTATATATAGTTTATTATTACTAATTAATTAAATAGGTCTATAAAAGCACTTTACTAAAAAATCTTATAATAATATAATATATACGCAACTCTATAGCTTTAAAAGTTATAGGTATAGGCATTTAGAAATTGTGTACTAGGTAGGGCCGTACACTAGGTAGTAACCTATAGTAATACACACGCTCTACCAAAATCGCGAAATATTTAACTTACTATAACTTTACTAATATAGCTCTAATTAACAAGACTTTTGCGGCAATTAAATTACTAAAACTAGGAGAATATTTTATATATATAGAAATTACTAAAAGATTTAGAGTTAGCTAGTTAACTCTATTATAGTGCGCGCGTAATAAAACCTAATTAATAGCGCGTAAGCTTAAAAATTAATAAATACATAATAATACATAGAAAGCAACGCTTATATAGTATATTTAAGACCTCTTAGTGCGAGGACTATCTCTTATAAGCTATATAATATAAAACTTTACGTTAGAAATAGCTATAAAATATATTAGAACTCACTAGCTATTACGCTTTATTAAGCGCTATAAACTTAACTTAATATTATAATAAATATTTAGTATTAACGCCTTATACTATAGAGCTAATTCGGCCTTAAAGTACACGCTATACTTTAAGCTATTAGCTAAAAAAATTAAGTAATATAATATTAACGCGCGCTATATTTATAATATAAATACGAAGGGATTTCTTATTAGAATTCTCTTTAAATTAAACCGCGTCTCTTCTCGCAAGTAATATAAGCGTAGAAAGTTTAAATTTATACTCTAAAATAGTAATTATAAGAAAATAACTTTAATAGCCTATATTTGCGCTAATAGCTCTACTCTTATATTTGCCTTTATTTATTAGGTAGCCTCCAGTAATATATAAGACACCCGGCTCTAGAATATTAATTCTAAAATCTATAAGGCTTTTTTTACCTCCTTGCCCTTAGAATAGACTAATAATAATATTAGGCTTAGCTAGCTTAAATAGATATTTAACTATAAGATAAAAGTAAAGGCAAGAATATTATACTGCCTCTTAATTATTAACAGATATAAATCTTACGTAATAAATAATTTTATTAATTTCTATAATACTAATAAAATTCTACTAGTAATATTTCTGTCTTATAGCATCTATACGCTTTAGCTACTAGATATAGGCATCTTTAAGCCTTTTATAAGTTTTATACACGCCTAGTAAAGCCTCTCTAGTATTATAAAAAACTTTTTTAGAATATTCTAGACTGCCTAGGAGAGCGCGCTAACGTTAACAACGGTTATTAAGGCCTTTAAGGCTATTAGAATTATGCCCTTAGATCCTAATAAGATCCTTAAGCAATTTAAAACTTATAAGCCTAAGCGCTCTAGCTTAAGTAAAAGTAGTATATTAGTTTTTAGCGCTAGCAACTAGCGTACAATTAAGTGCTTATTATATTAAATTATTAAAGATATTTATAAGTCTTAGGCTGCTAAACTCTTATATACACTTTACTTAATTTTAGTAAAAAATTAAATTCTTAAGTATAAAAATACTTAGTTTAAAGAGGCCCTTATTAATAAGCGTAAGCGCTACTAGTAGAGTAAGACTCTAGCGCTTAAGACGCTAGAGGATTATAATAATAGCGCGATTTTTTAGTTGCTAGCTAAAGTCTAGAGGGCTTACAACTAGTAGGTATAAAAAAACACAAAGAAAAAGAAGATATAGCTTTAAAAGAATATCTAGGCCTAGCTTAAAAAGTAGAGTAAGTTTAAAAAGCAAGCCCTTTTATAATAGCAATACCTTAAAAAAGCTTAAGCTTAAGTAAAGCATACTTATAAGCGTAAGCTAAAGGCTATTAAAACTTAAGAAAAGTAAGAGGCCTATATAATTAAAAAACAACTCTATAATAAGCTTAAAGCTTTCCAAAAGAGTAATTAATATAGCCTTAAGCCTTTAGTAAAAAATCTAAAAGATATTAAGCTTATACAGCCTAAGTTATAGTCTATTAAAGTTAATAAGCCTAAGATACCTAAGATTGCGCCTATAACGCGCATATATTAAATACGCCTTTTAGAGTGCTATAAGTAGCTAATAGAAAGGCTGTATTTGTTAAATAAGCTCTTGTAATTATTACTTTAGAAAATTTAACAATTTTATAACGTACTTTACACTCGAGTCGGACACTCTATTGAGTCGGACACTTTGCCAAGACCCCACTAAAACGTACTAACGTGGTTCACCAGCGAGTGACCCACACTAGTGAGCGCGCCACCTTTGCCAAGACCCTACCATCACCAACAATACCATCATAATACAACCACCTACCATGTCTTCTAAGCCATCTAATGAAGCTCGATTACTTATTGCTATTAGAGCTATCGAACAAGACCCAAATCTTACAGAGCGAGCAGCAGCAGGGCTGTATAACGTTAATCGCAGAACGCTCAATTGAAGACGCAACGGAACGACTGCACGACGCGATAACCCACCTAAATCAAAGAATTTTACTCTCCTTGAGGAGCAGGCGCTTGTTGATCGTATAATTGAGCTGGACACGCGTGGATTCCCTCCTACGAAGCTTATGATCCGCACAATGGCCGATTCACTACGTTTACAGAGAGGAAAGCCACCTGTTAGCATCAACTAGATAGACAGGTTTATTAAGCGCAGACGTGAAGTTAAAACGCGTTAGTCTTGGTTATACAACAACTAGAGGGCATAATAGGAAGATCCTAAGGTTATAAACGCGTGGTTCAAGCTTGTAGAGGGCATTAAAGTCAAGTACGGCATTACAGATGAGGACACCTACAACTTTGATAAATCAGGCTTCCTGATAGGGGTTATAGGGTCTTAGCTTGTGGTTACAGCATTAGAGAGGCGTGCGAAACCTAAATTGATACAGCTAGGCGACCGCTAGTAGATTATGGTGATCCAGGGTATCTGCGCTGCTGGATAGGCAATCCCTCCCTTTATTATCTACGCCGGCAAGCGTCACATCTCCACCTAGTACGAAGACGCGTCAATTCCTGGCGATTGGGTAATCGCTGTCAGCGAGAACGGCTGGACAAACAACGAGCTCGGTATCGCGTGGTTAAAACACTTTAACGCGCATACAAAGGGACGCGCTAAAGGAACCTATTAGCTGCTAGTTATTAACGACTATAAGAGCTATAACTTAATTAAGTTCTAGGATTACTATAAGGAATATAAGATTATTACTCTCTATATGCCGCTACATTTGTCACACCTGCTGCAGCTGTTAGATGTAGGCTGTTTCTCCCTACTAAAGAAGGCATATAGTGCTGAGATCTTGGGCTTGGCGCGTTAGCTGATAACCTATATTACAAAGATCAAGTTCCTCCTAGCCTTTAAAACCGCGTTTTTAAAGGTTTTCTCTGTAGAGACAATTAAGGATGGTTTTCGCGGTGCTGGGCTAGTCCTATTGAATCCAGAGGAGGTGTTGTAGCACCTTAATATCTGTATCTATACACCTAGTCTACCTATTAAAGAGCCTACTACCTAGGAGTCTAAAACACAAAGTAATCTACGCGAATTTAAGGCGCAATCAACACTGGTTCGCAAGAGAATTAGAGATCACTTTGATTTATCACTAACTTTAACTATGCAGGTGCTTGAGAAGCTTAAAAAAAGCGCTCTAAGTGCAATGCATAGTCAGGCACTAGTGTTAGATGAAATTGCAGGCCTTCGCAAGATAATTGAGGAGACTACAAGGCTAAAATCGCGTAAAAGGAGGTATATCTAGCATTAGGGATCACTTACAGTAGCAGAGGGATCTTAGCTAGCCACTCCTAAGGACGCTGGTGGACAGAAGAAGGGTAAACAGTTGTCAGGTACTAGTCGCGCTGCAACAGGGCTATTAACTTAATGGCGTTGTGGCATCTGCAGGCAGCCTGGACACAATGCGCAAACCTGCTAGGGAGTTGAAGAGGAAGAATCTGAATTAGATGCATTAACTTAGTATATATTTTTAAGTAGTGTTGCGACGCAGTCTGATAATGAATAAAATGGTTTGGTGGGGTCTTGGCAAAGGTGGCGCGCTCACTGGTGTGGGTCACTCGCTGGTGAACCACGTTATCAGCAATAGTATAACGCGATGCCTTAACTACACAATAAACTACTAGCGTTAAAAGAAGCGCGTATACAGCTTGCGATCTAGGCTATTAAATAAGACGCGACACTCTTTTAGCGACGCGCTGCAGCTATCTATAACGTTTCTTAAAGTATACTTAGCGACTGACGCGCTAGAAAGACGTTTAGACGCGACTGCGCACCCAATAAAATAAGACTTACTATAAGAGAGGAGCAGGCAATTGTGGAGCATATACTCGATCTAGACGCGCGAGGATTTCTGCCTTGGCTCGATGCTATAAAAGATATGGCTAATTCTTTACTGGCTGCACGCCACTATAAGCTAGTTAGCCAGAGGTGGCCTTATAACTTTGTTAAGCGCTAGCCAGAGCTTAAAGTCAAGTTCAATCGAAAGTACAACTACAAGAGAGCTCTCCAGGAGGATCCTAAGGTAATACAAGACTGGTTCTGGCTTGTGGAGAACATAAAGGCTAAACATAGGATCCTAGACAAGGACACCTACAATTTTAATAAAGCAGGCTTTATAATGGGCATGATATTGACTAGAGTAGTAGTTACAGGCTCTGAGCGTTGAGGACGGCCAAAGCAGGTGCAGCAGGGCAATAGGGAGTGGACAACAGTTATCCAAGGCATCAATGCGACGGGGTGGTGGATCCCACCCTTCATTATCTTCGGGGGCAAGCACCACCTCTCCGCCTAGTATAAGGAGAAGGATCTACCTTATAATTAGGTTATTGCAGTCTCTAAAAACAGCTAGACAATAAATAAGCTTAGTCTACAATAGCTAAAGCACTTTAATAAGCATATAAAGAGGCGTGTTGTTAACACAACACGTTTGCTTATTCTTAACAGCTATAAGAGTTACAACTTATTTAAATTCGAACAGTATTACAAGAAGAGCAATATTGTTACTCTTTGTATGCCCTCGCATTCGTCGCACCTCTTGCAGCCACTTAATATAGGCTGTTTCGCGCCTTTAAAAAAGGCGTATAGGCGCCAAGCTGAGGATTTGATGCGCAACTACATCACGCACATCACTAAAATTAAGTTCCTGCCTTGCTTTATTGCTGCTTTTAAGGCTTTATTTACTGAAAGTAATATTAAAGGAGGCTTTCGAGGTGCTAGCCTAGTGCCCCACGATCTAGAAGCTGTGATATCGCAGCTTGACGTCCGCCTGCCTACGCCTCCACTTTGTACTATTCGCGATAGTACATAGGAGTCGCAAACTCCACAAAATAGTACAGAACTTAGGTCACAATCGACGCTGGTTAAGCAGAGGATTTAAAGGCATGTGGATAGTTCCCTAACTTATATAGTTAAGGCGATGGAAAAGCTCGTTAAAGGCGCTAAGATAATAGGGCATTCTTTAGTATTAATGACCAAACGCAACGCCGAACTTTAAGCTGCTAATAAGGCCGCCACACGACGTAAATTATATAAAAGGAAGCGATTGCAGCAAGAAGGAGTCCTTATAGTTGAAGAGGGCCAGCAACTGGCTACTCTAAAGGACTTTGGGGTGCGTAGTGATGGCAAGAAGGCAAAGAAGAGAGTGCGCACTAATAGAGGCGAATCCGCTCAACGGCGCTGTGGACACTGCGGCAAGCCTAGGCACAATAAAAAAACCTATAGATAGCTTATAGAAGTAGATTCTAAATAGTTTAGCCTATTTAGACTATCAAAAATAGTTTATGTTAACTCTATACTATTGTGAATAGTACAGAACTTGGTGGGGTCTTGGCAAAGTGTCCGACTCGATCGAGTGTCCGACTCGAGTGCAAAGTACGTTAATATATATAAGCTGTACAGCTTTAAGTTGTGGATAGGCGGAAATCGCCGAAAACGTGCATTACGCGATAGCGTGCATTACGTGATCAAACACGTTAACAGTCCACGACGTCACGCGATCAGGCTAGCGTGTATCGGAACGCTTCAGGTCCGCTTTCATGAATACTCAATCCACTACTTCGTAACAATATATTTATTCATGGGCAAACGCTTCAACATCGCCTGCGAGTATCACCCAAGGTGGGTACGAACCGCACGAGGCATCATGCTACTTTTTGTGGTACAATGATACCATTTTGAATCGACTACGCTATCCAACACGATGACTGCGCCCAGGGACACGGTCTATCTGGGGTTCCCGCACTGACAAGACTATATCGTCGACCATGCCGAATCAATAGGGAGCAAGGCGCCGCTGATCATCCTTGCCTCATCCGATGCCAGAAACGCAATACCCCTAGCAACATCGTCGGGCTTGATGGAAGGCACATGTTGGCCTTCTGCATCCTTTTTCAGGTGCAGCTGCACCACAGGGCTACAGACGTCAGCAATGGCCAATCCCAGGTGCAACAAAACTTACAAAAAGGTCCCGAAGCCAGCCGGGTCGAAAGCATCCATTTGCACCGAGTTTTGAATATTGGTTGGGACTCCTATAGTGGGATTAGCTGGTTACATGGAAATTTCGTTGAACATACCACCGGGCAGGACTGCATTGCAGCGAATGTTGTCATCATGGAATCGCCACGCGACGTTCTTGGTAGCGCCAACCTGAGCAGATAGTCAGCTTCACTTACCAAGTGCGAGGAAAGAAATCAACGACGTACAAGTCCATGCTTTGACGCCGTATACGCAATACCAGAGACCGCACCCGAGGCACCCGCCCTGCTCGCGACGTTGACAATCGACCCAGCCTTCTGCTCCTTCATCGCAGGCAGGACAGCCGTCATTAGACGGACAGGCACGGTGAGATTGATGGCCATGACACGCTCCCATTCGGAATCTTTCAATGTATCTGCGCTCGACCAGCCATCCGAGATACCCGCGCAGTTGACGAGCACATCAATCCGCGGTCCGTATTTGGCAACGCATGCAGCCACAGCATCCGCGGCAGCTGTCGGATCGATCAGATTTGCCTGGTGGAATGCAAACAATTCGCCTGCGGGAGACTTGGTGAAGGGTGAGATGTCGATGCCGAAGACCTTCGCTTGTCGCTCCAGGAATAGCTGCGTGGTCGCGAGGCCGATGCCGCTACTGCAGCCCGTGATGATGACAACTTTGTTTTCGAACGAGGCCATCTTGTCCAAATAATCTATCGGTGGCTATGGAAGTCTGCGTATCCGCGCAAGTGTAGTTGACAAAGGTCATGTAGCATATAAAGATCTGCCGCTTGCGCCATCGCATCGCTAGCCTCAGGCTAATAACCACGGCGGGTCGAATCGGTCGGTACTCGTGGCAAACAGCTGGCCGGGCATTGGGTGTGATTAGCGAATCGCGATTCTTTCTGTACGAAGTCTCCGCTTACGGTAGCTTGATCTTCATAATTTTCTTCAAAGAGGCGGTCCGAGGTACGGTCCACGCAGGCGATCAACTTGGTCGCAAGGGGTCCAGTCCAGTCATTGGCGCAAATTACTATTCAAGTACAACGATCTATCCTACTGGGGTTAAAATCACCAAGAGCCAGGATTATACGGTATACGGTACGTCTGTGCCCACTCATCTCCTGCAGTGTTGACATTTGACAGTTGGTATTACGCGCCCATACGGAGGTGCGTATCAAAAGTCCTTGCCCGCTCGGCGACAGGGGTATCTCAGCCACAGTCCCGATGCGGAAACTGCTCCGAGCCAACGTGGCCTTTGCGCCCTTAGCTATCTTGCGGAGATGCTCTCTATACACCTATACCATTCTACTCTATTATAGCTCCCTATAATATCTCTACTTATGCCTTTGTTGTTAGCCTAAAAGCTACTAACTTAGCAAATTAAGCAACAAGATTAATAAATTAACTAAAATCCTAACGCGGACAATTAATTCGATATACAGTCAAGCAATTATACGCGGCTTTAACCCAGCCCAGCGGCCACTACATATACAGGATAGCTACCTTAAAGATACTCTATAGTCTAGCAGACCACTAAAATAGGCTAAGGCCTCTAAGATAGTTGTTAATATTGTACGCACTAACCGCTACAGACAAGAGAAGTCTTATACTAATGTTACTAGTACACTTAGTTAAGAAGAATTTAAAATATTAGCTATAATAGTATAGCGGATTCTCTAGAAAGCAGGCTTCAAGAAGACTAAACTAACAAGAAAGCCTAGGTTAACAAAGAAGATAAAGAAGGATTAACTTAATTAGTGTCTTTAACATTAAGACTAGACAATTAAGAATTAGAAGAATATTATCTAGTCTAATAAAACATCTATTATCCTTCTACACAGGCGTAGTGGCTATAGAGTTTAGAGGAGAGTAGATAAAGCCTTTGTCTAAAGCTATATCTATAAGAGGTAGAAAGGCTATTCTAAATTTATTTTTTAGGGTTGCTTTTTATATAATAGGCGAGGGCTCTATTATTGCTAGACGTTAGAAACAAAGCAAGAGAAGAAGACTGCTATTAAAACAGTTAAGGAATTAAATTAAGAGCTAGAGCCTATTATAAGAGAATAGTGGGAGCTTAAGACTAGTATGCGGCATCTTAATCTACGTACTAAGCCTGGTCGACAGCCTTAGTAGAAGTGGAATAAGAAGAATGGCAAGCTTAGTCGAGGCACGCGCTTAGGAATTAACTAGTATTAATATTAGTTAACTATTTTACTTCTAAAGTTAATTTCTTTTGCAAAGCAGTATTAAGCTAAGTAACTAGGAATAGTTATTTAAGAGGATAAGGCACCTAGCTATAATTACTATGTGCAGAGCTACGTGTATAGCTTGTAAGGTATCTAGAAGCTACTTTAGTATAGTAACTTACCTAATTTAAACGCTATTAAGCCTTGTTAGCTATAGATAAAGCGATATACTACAAAGAAGGGTGCACTAAAGAATTAAGCAGAGGCAGTATATGCGTGGGAGCAGTGCTGAAAGGAGCTACCTTAGGATAAGATTCAGGTATAGATTAAGCGTATTCCTACTCATATTTAGAAGATTATTAAGCTAGAAGGGGGCAATAAGTATAAGGAGGGTAGAGTTTAATAGAATTGACTAGATTCGGAGCAATTTCCGCATCGGGACTGTGGCTAAGATACCCCTATCGCCGAGCGGGCAAGGACTTTTAATACGCACCTCTGTTAGGGATCGCCGCCCATCGGCCCATCGGACCTCCGCTCGGCCCGACGTTGATCCGGCTCCGTGCGCTAGTCCCAATTAGGTAGTACTAGCACACTCTTAAGGCTGCTGCCACACAGGTAGTATGCGACACCTAGCATCCTCATTATAGCAATTCAACCTGTTCAACAATTGAGCCCGATTGCTCCCTTATACCTCTGTACCGTAAATAGACTTGCGTCTAATAACCGTCGTAATCCTACTCGATAAGCTTGGCGACCTAGAAGCTAATTAGGCCTGGAAGCTAATCACCCCACTAAAACGCGCACCCCTTAGAAAAGACGCGTTTTCTATTAACACCCTTTATAAATACAGACGTACGCGAGCAGGCTATACAATTAGCTATTAACAATTTAAATGCAGGCATTTATACTAGCTAGCGCGTAGCTACTTAGGCGTATAGTATTTCTTAGTCTACTCTCTTAACCTGTATCTATAGCTTAGCTAGCCAACGCGCTGCTTACTAACAGTAGTTAATACTAGAGTAAGAGAGCTTTTTAGTAGACTAGATTCTTAAGCAGGATATAAATAGCTACCCTCCCTTATACACACGCGCGCGAGAAATAGGTAGCTAAATCCTTTAAATAAATAGCAACCTTAAATCTCTAGGCTAGCGCTAGCTACTATACTTTATTAAGCGTAACCTATGCGTTATTTCTGTTATTAGGAGAAAGCTAGATACTAGTCGCGCTAAGGCAGCTGCTCTAGAATAGATCTGCGCGTTTCTTAAGCTCTTTAAGCGCGTTAGAATTAGGCTAGACATATAGGTAGAGAATATCTAGAATATTAATAAGATTAGTATTGCCCTTAGTATAGGTGTTAACTCTAGAGTGCTTGCAAATGGCTAAAAAAAGAAGGCTTATATTAAGTCGCTAGAGAATCGCAAGTAGGTCTTAATAATTAAGGCTGTATTAAGTATAGGGCGGAAGCTACCCTGCGCCATTATATTTAAAGGCTAGAGCCTATAGACAACCTAGTTTCTAGCATCTATACTAAATTAGCTCTATACAACCTTAGAGAATAAGTAGACCTTATAGAAGATAGGCCTTAAGTAGTTACGCTAGCTCTTTTTATTAGGAATAGCGTCTATAGGTAGTTAATACTACAGTCAACTCTCGTTATAACGATGTCCGTTTTAGCGATATCCTCGATATAGCGATATTTTTCGCTTGCACGGATTCAACTCCACACAATCTACCCCTGTATCCGATATTCAATATCTAATACCACTTCAGCGCCAAGTATCGTTATAGAAGCTATGGGCCGCAAGGGGATATCCAATCATGAGAGGAAGGCTCTCCGCGCCTGGGCCTTCTCTCAGCAACCACAGCCACGACAGAAAGCTATCATCGCATGGTTTGAAGCTGAATTTGGCAGAAAGCTCTCCCAATCAACTGTATCTGAGTCTCTCGACGATCGCTTTCGACACCTCGACGCCCTACCTGCCTCCGCCTCCGCCTCCGCCTCCGCCTCCGGTACATCCATATCCGATACAGCCTACCGCTCACGAGCGGCTGCCTGGCCTCTGCTTGAGTCTATCCTGTATGAGTGGCAGCAGGGAATACAAGTGCGAGGGGGACTAGTATCAGGCGATATACTTGCTGAGAAAGCTCGAGAGATCTGGCGTCAGATTCCAGCCTACCAGGGCCAGGCTATTCCTGAGTTCTCGTCTGGCTGGGTATCAAAATTCAAGCAGCGATATAGGATAGCAGAGGTTACACAGCACGGCGAGCAGAGCTCTGTACCAACGCAAACAGCAGCCGAGATGGTAGATGTACAGAACATCTGCATCCGATACCCAGACAGCGATATATTCAACATGGACGAGACTGGGCTATACTGGAGGTGGGCAATATCAAGAGGGCTAGCTACTGCCTCAATGCCTGGTGTTAAGAAAGATAAAGCTAGGGTATCTATCATGCTCTGCTGCAACGCTACTGGTACTGAGCGCGTAGCACCATGGGTGATAGGAAAGTCAAAACAGCCTCGAGCTTTGCGAGGAGTTAATATATTAGCTATTGGCTGTGTCTGGGGGGCCTCTAAGAAGGGCTGGGTAAACACATCTATCATGGCTGAGTGGCTTGCTGCATTCTATAGCTATATTGGCTCAAGGAAGGTTGTTCTTCTCATGGACAACTACTCGGCCCATCTTTCTGGCCTTCAACAATCGCCGCCTCCGTCCAATATCGCGATCCAGCTCTTACCAAAGAACTCAACAAGCATGTATCAGCCTCTTGAGCAGGGTATCATCCAGAACTTCAAGACCTACTACCGGAGGCAGTGGCTAGCGTTCACGGTTAAACACTACAACCTTGGCCTTGATCCATTCAAATTCATGACGATTCTCTATACGCTCCACTGGATAGCTGAATCATGGCTGCTCGATATTAAGGATACTACTATCCTACACTGCTACATCAAGAGCACGTGCATCCCGAAAAGGTGGCTAGATCCTAGCTCTGGACTTGATAGAGAGGAGCCAATAGAGAGTCTATATCAGGCTGCTGCCCAGGCTGGCCAGATCCAGGATCCTATGGCTATAGAGAACTTTCTCAATCCAGTAGATGAGGATTTAGAGGAGGAAGAGGAGGATACATCCCTACAGGATATCGTAGTTGCTCAGCTAGGGCTTGTTCAAGGATTAGAGGAAGAGGAGGAGGTGCTACCTCCTCCTGCTCCAAGCGTTGCAGAGGCTCTTCAGGCTGTACAGGTTCTACTCTGCTATCAGGAGTATCAGGAGACTGCAAAGTATGAGGATATATCCTATATGAAGCGGCTAGAGAGGTCGTTGAAAGCTCAGTCAATCAGAAGTATGAGGCAGTCAACAATTTCGGAGTGGCTGCAAGTCCGCCAAGACTAGCTTAATAATCATCGATTAAACGATATTTCGATATAACGATAGAATTTGCTGTGCACGGATTAATCGTTATAACGAGAGTTGACTGTAACTACTTCTCTATAATACACATAGTAGCTATATATATATTAATTTCCTCTAGGCTTATAAATAGGCTTAAGTATACCTTTTATTTCTACTAGCTTATTTAACACACCTCCTACAGCCACTAGATCTATTAGGGGTTTTAGTTATTAAGTTAAACTATAGAAATTAAATACGCGACCTAGTGAGCCTCGACAACGCTATGCCTATTAAGAAGAAGCAATTTATTTCCTACTACTATCTAGCTAGAAAGAAAGGCCTCTTAGAGAAAGTAATTTAAGCTAGCTAGCGCGCTACTGGCTTTATTCCCTACAATTCTAATTAGGTAATTTAATCCTCACAGGTTATAGACAGGCTAGTAATGCCACAACGCCTACCTTAGGATATTAGCGCGATTAATATGCTCTATTGCACCCCTTAGAAATCCTAAAATGTGTACACAGCTTAGAAAGCTATTAAAAGGTTAGAAAATCTATTAAAACCTACGCGCCAACTACTCTAGAAAGTAAGCAAGGTAATAGCTATTACTAATAGTTAAGCAGCAAGGCAGGAATTAGAAATCTCTTAACTATAATATTAACTAGAGGCTACTAGCTCTTAGAGGAAGCGTAAATAGGTTACTATTAATTATAATTAGAGATTTGCTAATATTAAGAGTATTAAGTATATAATTAATTAAGCTGCTGCTATAAAGGCCTAGAACTCTAGGCCTAGGGCTTAGAGACGTGTCGCAACTACAGGGAGGGCAGCAGCTAATACTACTTTTTCATCTATATATATAGAGTGGCAGCTATAATAGGCGTTGATAAAATACGCGTCTTTTTCTAAGGGGTGCGCGTTTTGGTGGGGTGATCAGCTTCTAGGTCGCCAAGCTTACTCGTATTGCGGGGACTGATCAGAGAAGACCATCTGACCTGTCGGCCTATAATCGGCCTATAATTGGGTAAACGAAGGTTATGATTGGTTTATAATGTATATACCATGATGCTTACAGGTAGGTCTCTATGGTAGCCGCATATGGAGCAATGTATATCGCAATCTCAGCAAACTTGCATAAATTTAGTAAGAACCGGAAGGGCGCCCAGGTATCAAGCTAACAGGATCTACTTTATACTGCATGTGGTGGCTAGACCATCACGTGTTATTGCTTGTAGTAGCCCGTACTTGAGGGCTTACATGTTCTGAAGAATCAGGAGCAAAGATAGCATAGGTACCTACTGCACGACAACCCATACCCACATAATCAGGTCCACTGTGCACTCACGTACCAAAATCAAGCCGATGCGGTCGAAAATTCGTCCGGCTTGCAACATAATACGACATCTTAGTCATGAGAAAAGGTTATGGCTTTGTAATGCTTCCGACATCCTGAAGGCAGTTCCGTCCGGTACTGGACGAGTGGATAGTATAAAGGGCGAACTACGAAGCTGTATTGGTCTAAAGGAAGGCAAGGACGGGCAGGCTCAACAGTTCCAAGGTTTTATTTCACTCTTTTCGGGAATAAAGCAATCTCATCCTAACTATACGATACGATGTCTATCATCGTCGCAGTCGCGGGTGGATCTAGCGGCCTGGGCCGCACAATTGTCGACGCCTTGAAGGCAGATGGCCGCTACGAAGTGCTGATCATTGGGCGCAAGGTATGTGCACAGCTGTCTTCACCTGTTCTTCCCCCCCGCCTTCATAGGAAGTTATTAACGAGCGATACCCAGGCAAACCCAAAGGTCGAAGAAGAATCCGGCGCACGCATCCTCGTCGCAGACTATACAAGCGTATACGCCCTTGTAACGCTCCTCGAAGCGAACAAAGTAGCAGTCTTAATCTCGACCGTAGATTCGCTCGTGGACAACACACCCGAGATGAATCTCATCAAAGCAGCCGGAAAGTCAGCCGTAACACGCCGATTCATTCCGAATGCGTGGAGGGCGGTGGAGTTCAAGACTGAGTGAGTGGATATGTCTACTCTCCGTGTGTTGCCACTCTTCTAACTCGTATTGGAGATCTTCGTCGTGTTAAGATTCTAACCAAGGTCGACTTCTAACTCGTATATGAAGGCCCCGGTTTGAAGCCTTCCCGATTGCCAGACCGAGGCACCAAGCTCTAGACGAACTCATGAAGACGAATCTCGAGTGGACCGCTATTTACCCTGGATTCTTCATGGAGATTGGAGTGCAAGGCCTACCATCGCATCTGACTGTCAACGTATTCAACATTGAGGTTGAGAACAAGTTGCGGCTCTTCCTAATAAGGGCGAGGCATCGGTCACTTTCACTTTCTCTCGCGACATTGCCGCTTATACCGCTGCACTCATAGGTCTGGAGAAGTGGGAGCAATCATACTATATCGCGGGGGACGTGAAGTCGTGGAACGAGGTCGTAGCAACTGTAGAAGCGGCAAAAGGTGTCAAATTTGAGGTGACAGACGACTCGATTGAGAAGTTGCAGAAGGGTGATGCCACCGAGTTGCCTGGCTACGAGAAGATGTATGATTTGTTTGGCGGGAGGGCAACCGCGTGGCCAATCGTAAAGATGATATTTGCGCAGTATGGGGTATGGATGGAAGAGGGACTGTTCAAGTACCCCGAGGATGGGCCATTCTTGAACGATATGTTTCCAGCGATCAAGCCGTTGAAGCTCGAGGAGGCATGGAAGAAAGTTGGCGGGAGGACTTGATTAATATTTGATATCAGGATATATCACAGTTGTATGAGAAGTATCCGATCCGATGGTAGTGTCCGATGACTAGAAGATATAAACTCCCACCTTTTAGAACCATTTCGACTTCATTGGGATACTACGTCCTGGTTGCGATGAGTCCTGGCTCCTGAACGTCGTGTCGAACGAGTCATTGTTCGTCTTCATGATCATCAGTGAAAAGATTCAGCACTCGACAGAGTACTTACCAAAGCCTTCGATGGCAGCTAAGCAGTGAGAAGTGCCGCGGTGATTTACTGTAGGTCTTTGCCCGTGGTTGGCGTACGGCGAGGGTTTGTGTTCAACCTTTACACGCGTTCCAATGCTATAACCTCGAGCTTCCACATCAACCAGCAGCTTAGCACCCAGAGACAGAAGCAGACGAGCCAGATCTTCGGATATTCCTTGATGGATCCCGTAATCGTGAATTCATTCTGATAGGCGGAAACGTGAGCGTTTTTGGAGTGTGACATTGCTAGAGGAGCTCAGCCCAAGTAATCAAGTATCGATCGCAAATACCTTGAAAGAACAACGAGAAAGAACAAGACAAAAAGTAGAAAGAAGCAGAAAGGAGATATATCCTACGAATTGTGTTCTCTTGGCGCGTAATAAACTTCGAAAGGGTGCACACGTAGGTCTTTAATGTAGACCTATTAAGTACTTTATTAAGTTTTATATAGTGTATGTGGCGTTATTTTATCTACTTAGGGGTAGGACGACAAAGGCTTTCATCTCAAATAACATAACAAAAAAGACAGAGCCCCCTGCTTAGTAATTAAAAAAGGCGTAAAAAGGTGATGACAAAAAACGCGCATTCGAACTGCTAAGCGAGCTTGGCGGAATAGTATATAGTTTAAAGTTAATAATTATATTAATGATTTAAAGTTATTTTTACTTTAAGTTTTTAAGGTTTTAAATTTACCTATTATTTTACTACTTATTAATTTAGTTAATTATAGCCTTATTGCTAATAGTAAAGTTATAAAGCTATTTAGTAAAAATAATATTAAAGATATTATACTATTTTTTAATAAAGTTTTTCTTTTTTTCTTTTTTATATATATGTGTATTATTAAATTATCTACCTAGAGATAGAATAATAAAGGCTTTTATTTTAAATAATATAATAAAAAAAGCAAAGCCTCCTACTTAGTAACTAAAAAGAGCGTAAAAAGGTAATTAAAAATATATATTTAAACTACTAAGCTTGCTTAGTAGTCTTAGTACAAAGCTCCTATATATAAAATTTTTATAAGAGGCTATAGTTAGAACTTTAGAAGAGGAATAAAACTTTAGTATAGTAACGCTATAGTTATCTATTCTTTCTCTACTATTCTAATTATTATAAATAATATAAGTTAATATTTACTATATCTATAGGTATATACTATTTCTTATAAGTAGAATAAGAATAATATATATTAGATATACTATTACTTTATTACTATATTAAGATTATTCTTAATAAATCTTCTACTATCTCTCTATACTCTACTATCTATTTAGATATTAATATTATTCTAAAAGAAGTACTTACTATTACTAAAAAGTATACGCTATAGTTTTGCGCTACTACTAGTAATATAGCTATAGTATAAATTAGTCGCATTGTTTATTTAGTATTAATCACCCTTTTTAACTATATTTTTTTTAATTTAAGCCTGCGTAGGTTGAGATAGAAAGGCCGCTCTAGTCTAGCGTCTAAAAATATAGTCTACTAGTCTTTGCTAATATAATAATAGTTTATAATAGTTTAAAAACTATATAATATATATTACAATTAAGTTAATTATTCTATTAAGTTAATTACTTTGCTAAGACCCTACTAAAACGTACTATTAGCAATAGTATAATGCGATGCCTTAACTATATAATAAAATACTAGTGTTAAAAAAAGTATATATATAGTTTGCAATTTAGGCTATTAAATAAAACGCAACACTCTCTTAGTAACACGCTATAGCCCTCTATAATGTCTCTTAAAGTATACTTAGCAACTAACGTGCTAAAAAGATATTTAGACGCAACTATACACCTAATAAAATAAGACTTACTATAAGAGAGAAGTAGGTAATTATATAGCATATACTTAGTCTAAACACGCAAGAATTTCTACTCTAGCTTAATGCTATAAAAAATATAACTAATTCTTTACTAGCTACACGCTACTATAAGCTAGTTAGCTAAAAGTGGCCTTATAACTTTGTTAAGCGCTAGCTAAAGCTTTAAGTTAAGTTTAATTAAAAGTATAACTATAAGAGAGCTCTCTAAGAGGATTCTAAGGTAATATAAGGCTAGTTCTGGCTTATAGAGAATATAAAGGCTAAGTATAGTATTCTAAAGAAGAATATTTATAATTTTAATAAGTCTGGCTTTATAATAGGTATAATATTAACTAGAGTAGTAGTTATAGACTCTAAGTAGTAAGAATAGCTAAAGTGGATATAGTAGGGTAATAGAAAGTAAATAATAGTTATCTAAGGCATTAATATAATAGGGTAGTAGATCCTACCCTTTATTATCTTTAGGGGCAAGCACTACCTCTCTGCATAGTATAAGAAAAATCTACCTTATAATTAGGTTATTATAGTCTCTAAGAACGGCTAGATAATAAATAAGCTTAGTCTATAATAGCTAAAGCACTTTAATAAGTATATAAAGAGGCGTACTACTAGTAAAGCAAATTTACTTACTATTAATAGTTATAAAAGTTATAACTCGCTCGAATTTTAGAATTACTATAAAAAGAGTAATATTAATACTTTTTATATATCTTTATATCTATTATACCTCTTATAGCCACTTAATATAGGTTGTTTTACACTATAAAAGAAGGCATATAGATACTAAGCTAAGAATTTAACACGCAACTATATTATATATATTACTAAATTTAAGTTTCTACCTTAATTTATTACTATTTTTAAGACTTTAATTACTAAAAATAATATGGTTTACTAGCAAGTAATCTACACTAGTAAGCGCGCTATCTTTGCCAAGACCCCACTAAACTATTTTATTTATTATTAGACTGCGTCGCAACACTACTTAAAAATATATACTAAGTTAATATATCTAATTTAGATTCTTCCTTTTTAACTCCCTAGCAGGTTTGCACATTGTGTCTAGGTTGCCTACAAATACTATAACGCCATTAAGTTAATGGCCCTATTGTAGTGCAACTAGTACCTAACGACTATTTACTCTTCTCCTCTCTACTAGCGTCCTTAGGAGTGGCTAGCTAAAATCCCTCTGCTACTATAAGTAATCCCTAATACTAAATATACTTCCTTTTACGTAATTTTTGCCTTATAGTCTTCTTAATTATCTTGCAAAGGCCTATAATTTTATCTAATACTAGTGCCTAACTATATATTACACTTCGAGCGCCTTTTTAAGCTTCTTAAGCACTTATATAGTTAAAGTTAGTAATAAATTAAAGTAATCTCTAATTCTCTTACAAACTAGTGTTAATTGCGCCTTAAATTCGCGTAGATTACTTTGTGTTTTAGACTCCTAGGTAGTAGGCTCTTTAATAGGTAGACTAGGTGTATAGATATAGATATTAAGGTGCTACAACACCTCCTCTAGATTTAATAGGACTAGCCCAGCACCGCAAAAACTACCCTTAATTATCTCTATAGAGAAAACCTTCAAAAACGCGGTTTTAAAGGCTAGAAGAAACTTAATCTTTGTAATATAGGTTATTAGCTAATATGCTAAGCCTAAGATCTTAGCACTATATATCTTCTTTAGTAGAGAAAAACAGCCTATATCTAATAGCTATAGTAGGTGTAATAAATATAGCGGTATATAGAAAGTAATAATCTTATATTCTTTATAGTAATTCTAGAACTTAATTAAGTTATAGCTCTTATAGCTATTAATAACTAGTAGCTAATAGGTTCCTTTAGCGTATCCCTTTATATACGCGTTAAAGTATTTTAACTACACAATACTAAGCTTGTTATTTGTCTAGCTATTCTCGCTAATAGCGATTACCTAATCGTTAGAAATTAACGCGTCTTTGTACTAGATAGAAATGTAACGCTTGCTAGCGTAGATAATAAAGGGAGGAATTGCCTATTTAGTAGCGTAGATACTCTAGATTACTATAATCTACTAGCGGTTGCCTAGCTATATTAATTTAGGTTTTGCACGTCTCTCTAATGCTATAACTATAAGCTAAGACCCTATAACCCCTATTAGGAAGCCTAATTTATCAAAGTTGTAGGTATTCTTATCTATAATACTGTACTTAACTTTAATACTCTCTATAAGCTTAAACTACGCGTTTATAACCTTAGGATTTTTCTATTATACCCTCTAGTTATTGTATAACTAAGACTAACGCGTTTTAACTTTACGTCTGCGCTTAATAAACCTGTCTATCTAGTTAATACTAATAGGTAGCTTTTCTCTCTATAAACGTAGTAAATTGGCCATTGTGCGGATTATAAGCTTCGTAGGAGGGAATCCACGCGTGTTTAGCTCAATTATACAATCAACAAGCGCCTGCTCCTCAAGAAGAGTAAAATTCTTTAATTTAGGTAGGTTATTGCGTCGTGTAGTCGTTCCGTTGCGTCTTTGATTAAGCGTTCTGTGATTAATATTGTAAGGACTGAACAATTCCTTACAGGGCTAACTTATCGGGGATAGCTAGAATAGTTAAAAGAGCTAGTTGAATTGATACTATTCTAAGACAGTGGATAAGAAAGGGACCTGGGGGGCCCTTTCTTATATAGAGGGCGGCGTGGGCACGAGCCCACGCTAACTACCACGCTAACACTAACTAGGAAAGGCGCCTTTAGGAAGGTAAAAGGCGCAGATAGGGGAAATAGGGTATAAAGAAAAGGTGATGGGAAGTGCTTGGCAGGGAGGCCAGCAGTTACCGTTACAAATATTATATAGCCCTACTACTGCTCGCTCTATAAGATTTAGGTCTTGTTTAATAGCTCTAATAGCAATAAGTAACCAAGCTTTATTAGATAGCTTAGAAGACATAGTAGGTAGTTGTATTATAATAGTATTGTTGGTGATAGTAGGGTCTTGGCAAAGGTAGCGAGCTTACTAGTGTAGGTTACTCGCTAGTAAACCACGTTAATATTAAAGGAGGCTTTGAAGGTGTTAGCCTAGTGCCCTATAATCTAGAAATTATAATATTACAGCTTAATATTTGCCTATATACGCCTCTACTTTATACTATTTATAATAGTATATAGAAGTTATAAACTTCGCAAAATAGAATAAAATTTAGATTATAATTAACGCTAGTTAAGTAGAAAATTTAAAGGCATATAGATAGTTCTCTAACTTATATAGTTAAGGCGGTAAAAAAGCTTATTAAAGGCGCTAAGCTAATAGGGTATTCTTTAGTGTTAATAACTAAACATAACACTAAATTTTAAGCTGCTAATAAGGCTGCTACGTAATATAAATTATATAAAAGAAAGCAAGTATAGTATAAAGAAGTCCTTATAGCTAAAGAGGGCCAGTGGCTAGCCACTCTAAAGGAGGTTAGAGCGCGTAGTAATAGGCAAAAGGCAAAGAAGAAAGTGCGTACTAATAGAGGCAAATCTACTTAATAGCGCTATGGACGCTATAGTAAGTCTAGGTATAATAAAACAATTTATAGGCAGTCTATAAAAGTAAATTCTAAATAGATTAGCCTATTTAGACTATTAAAAATAGTTTATAATAACTCTACACTATTATAAATAGTATCAAACTTAGTAGGGTCTTAGTAAAGTAATTAACTTAATAGAATAATCGACTCGAGTGTAAAGTATATTACTTACTTTTTATTATTTATAAGTACTCTAATACCTATTAAAATTTACTTAAAGCGTATATAGTAAACTAAGCTTTATTATTACTATTATTAGCAATTACGCTATAAGTGCGCTACTACCCTAGCGCATTTATATATTATGCTTATCTAACACTATAACTATAAAAATCTAGTATATTTATATAATACTCTTCTTCTCTAGTAACTTATTAATAAATACCTTTTTTTCTTTTCTTTTAATTTTACTACTACCTATTACTACCTTTCTAATTAGTAGTAATATAAGGACTTATAGTAGAAAGTCTATGTGTCTATTATAGCGCCTATAGTTATTAATTTATTACTGGTCTAACTAGTATACTAAAACTACTTTATATAGGCTAAGGTAAATTTTCTTTTACTTTAATTTATTAATAATCTTCTAAATAAAGTAGTACTTAAGTATAGGCCTAGAAACTTTAAGTAAATAAAGAGTATATTTTAGGTAGTATTAATAGTGTTTTTAGTATTAGGATTTTAGTAAATAGTAGAAAATATAATAGTAGTAAAAGTCTTATAGTTAACTTTAATATAGAAATAAAGTATTAATATACTTATAATATATATAAGCTTTTACTTAGTATATATCTTATATGTAGTATAAACTTACTAATATAGCTATTAGCTATTACTTCTAGAAATATTTTTAAAAATAATAGTAAAGTAGAAAAATAATAGTTATAGTATTATAGCACTAATACTATCTTATACCTTCCTTTACTCTAAACTATAATATAGCAATATAGCCTTAATATATTTTATATATATATATATTAGGAAACGTTTTAAGTAAGTATAAATACCTATAGCACCTAGGTAGCTTTACGTATACCTATGCATACCTATACACTAAATACGCTTAAAGCGCACTAGTAATATTACTTTTTTCTTAATATATATAATATATTCTATTAGTAGCCCAAATAGATTAGTTTACTATATAGTTTTTACTAAGACTACAACACTTTACTATAAATTATAATATCTTAATAATATAATATATTATTATCTAATTAAAAAGGCAGAATTAAGCTTGCCCTTTACGCCTATTAAAATAAGTAAATTTTAAGTCTATAACGCACTACTATAGTATATAATATCCTAAAGTCTACACTAGGTAATTAAATTAATATAATTACTACCTAAGCAAATATATAATTAGGCATGGCAAAGCTTACTATAACTAAAAAGTAGACGCTTATATAGTATATTCTTAACTTAAATTCGCAAGAATTTGTACCCTAGCTAGGTAAAATAGAAGATATAGCTAATATACTACTAGCTACGTGGCATAGAGACTCTATAGAATAATACTAGACTTAGCGCTTTATAAAGCATATACCTAAGCTTAAAATAGCTTTTAATTAAGCAAAGAACTAATAGAGAATATAATAGGAAGATCTAGAGGTTATAAACACATAGTTATAGCTAGTAAAGGATATAAAAGCTAAGTATAAAGTGTAGAATAAAGATATTTATAACTTTAATAAGATAGGCTTCTAGATAGAAGTTATTATCTTAATAAAGGTTATAACTAGTTTAGAAAAATATTCTTAATCTATACTTATTTAGCTAGGTAACTATAAGTAAATTATAGTAATTTAGAGTATTTATAGTACTAGATATACTACTCTACTCTTTATTATTTATAAAGGACAAGTCTATATCTTAGTATAGTATAAAAAGACTAGTATTACCTATAATTAGAAGCTCTTAGTCTCTAAAAGTGGCTAGACTAATAATAAGCTTAGAGTTACATAGTTAAAATACTTTAACGCGTATATAAGGCCGTGTATAGTAGAATTATAAAAATTACTTATTTGAAATAGCTATAAGAGCTACTACTTCTAGAATTTTAAAAATTATTACCTAGAATAAAAGATCCTAATACTTTATATACTAGTGTACTTATTTTATATCTTTTAGCTACTTAATATAGTTTATTTTATACTACTAAAGCTTAAGCACTCCTAGTATATTTAGGACTTAGCGCGCTAATATATCTTTTATATTAATAAAGAGAGATTTCTACTAGTCTTATATAATATGTTTTTTAATATATTTATACTAAGAAACTATAAGAAAGCCTTTAAGGCCTCTAGACTTATTTCTTTAAATATATTAGTAGTAGTAAATTGCCTTAATATGCGTATTTACACTCTACCTTAAGGTATCTTACTAGATATACTATAGTAAGCTAGAACCCTAAGTAATACTTTTAAGTTTAGATCCTAGTTAAAGCTTATACGCGACTCTTTGATTTAGTCTTTACCTAATACTAAATTAAGCTACTTATAGATTATAAAAGGCGCTAAACTTATACTCTACTATAGTATACTTTAAGAGACCTATATTAAGTAACTTAAAAAGTAAATTAAGATTTTAATAAAGCGAATAACGTATAAAAGAAAGTGCATTTAGAAAGATAAAATACTAAGATTTACTTAGAGAGTAGATATAGAAGTAAAAAGCTCTTTTATTAGAGTAAAGTTATTAAAAAGGGCGCGAGATAGTAGTAAGAGAGAGGTAAGTCTCTTAATATAACGCTGCTATAGGAGGTAAAAAGAGTCTAGGCATAATATAAGAATCTATTAAATAGATAAAGATATAAAGAAAAAGTTAGATATTATTCTTAGTAGCTTATTTTTAGATAGTATTAATAGTAAATTAGAGTAATTTTATTATAGATTAGTATAAGGCTAAAAATAATAAGTTAACTTTATCTTATAATAGTATACACTTAGTAACTAAAAATTAGATAAAGTACTACTTAAAATATAGTATACTTTACTATAAATTATAATAACTATACTATATATTGCCTATATATAGTATATTATATAATATATTATATATTATAGAAAGTCTTATTATAAGTTTATACTACTAAAAAAGACTTCTTAGCTTTATATAGCTATATAATATAAAAAGTAAATTAAATAGTAACTTAGTATATTATAAGTTACTATAAAGTAACGTTAGTAGTATTCTATAATAAGTTATAAGAGATCTCGAAGTTACTAAAAAAAACTATCTAGCGGACTAATCTATCTAGGCTACTAATAGAATATATAATATATAAGATTATATAAGAATATACACCTATACTACTAGTATAAGCTTACTTAGCTCGCTTATAACGCGCTAACCCCTTTTTATTAATACTACCTTAAAACGCTTTTTTGTATTAATAATAGTAGGAGCAATAACTACTATTATTATAATATTTTTATTAGAAAGGATCTTAGTTATAAAAAAACCATACTACTAGTGTATCTAGAGTAGCTAGAGTAGCTAGAACACTCTAGACGCTTATACTACCTATATAATGCTAATTAATAAGTAAATAAAACTCTTTAATTAGCTAGAATTTAAAAAAGCTTAGTAAGCTACTTAGTAAACTGCTTAGTAAGCTTTAAAAAAGATTTTTTAAAGTATAAAGTTAAAGTCTTTTACTAGATAGTAATTAGTAGTTAATATAATAGTATTAATTACTAGCGTGTTATATAGAACTTCTGCCTAACCCTAAATTCTAAATTTTATAAGTTTAAAAATAGAAAATATTTAGTTTTTAAATATTTAAAAGAATTAGATTAGGCAAAAATTAGTGGCTTAGTAAAAAATACTATTTTAAAAAGTATAACCTTTAATAACTTTTTAACTACTTTATATTTATTAAACTATTTTTAGGAATTTAAATAATCTATTATTAGCACTATATTATTATATTATAATTTTAGGTAATATATATAATAACTATTAAAATAAAGAGGGTTTTATTAATTACTAAATAATTACGTAATAGAAATAGTATTTCTAAATTAAATAATTAAAGACTAGAATTTTTTCTATAAATCTATTAAAAAAATAAAAATCATAGCTTTACTAGTTAGAAAGTTATAAAGCTTTAAAAGAATTACTTATTTAGACTATTTGTATATATTTATATAAGTCTACGCATTTCTATATATCTTTACACATCTTTAAGTATTTTTATACTAATAAATTACTTATATAAAAATATATATAAATATATAACTTTACGTATATCTACGCACGTCTAAGTAGCCTTTTTAAAAAACTTTCCTAATATAGGTTGTTTTTGCTTAGAGTGCGCGCAATAAGTCTACTAATCTCGCTTAGCTTACTTATACGCTAACCTCTTTTTATTAACACTACTTTAAAATACTTTTCTATATTAATAATAGCAGAAGAAATAACTACTATTATTATAATATTTTTATTAGAAACCCTTCTTAGTTATAAAAAAAACTATATTAGAGTTCTATTCTATTTATAAAATACTTATCTAGTATAAGATATACGTATATTTTTTTTACGACTAAAGGGGTTTCTAATAAAAATATTACAATAATAGTAGTTATATCTTCTACTATTATTAATATAGAAAAGCGTTTTAAGATAGTATTAATAAAAAGGAGTTAAGATATAGGTATATTTAACTATTTATAAAGCTATTCTTATATACTAGCTAGACTAGTAACTAGTCTAGTTTATAAAAAATAGTAGCACTATCTTTCTACTCTAGTAAATATAATTACTTCTTATTAGTAGTAGAATTATCTAGTAGGAGATATAAAAAAACAATAATAAAGTGTTTATTAATAAGCTATATAGTAGTAAGAGTATTATATAAATCTATAAGATTCTTTTAGCTATTATTACTATTAAGTTAGAATAACTAATAATAGTAGTAGTAATAAGCTAGATATACTATATACACTATAAGAAAACTATATATAAGTTAAGAGCTTATAGAGTATAGATAAGGTATAAGTAAGTTTAAAGTTTAAACTATTATTATATTACTAGATATTTAAGATTCTATAATTAGAAATTAGTGCTATATATAATACATAATATTCTTCTACCTTAACCTACATTAATCTTAAATAAAAAAAGGGTTAAAAATAATATTTAGTAATCTAATATTCTTTTTTATATACTTTTTATTTTTATAAAATAGTGCTATAGTTTAAATAAATATTCTTACTAGCTTAATTCTTTTAGATTTAAAACTATAGATATAATAGCTAAAGCTTTTTAAAAAGATTATTATTTTTATTATTACTAAAAATATTACTTTTTTACTTATAGTATTTTTATAATTAAAAAAAGCTTTTTAAATTAATTATAGATATTAAATATTCTTATATAAAAGCTAGTTACTTTAGTAGTAGTAATAATAAAAAGATTTTTTTTAGAATTAAAGTACTAAAGTATAAACCTTAAATATTATAAAAAGCTATTTATTACTTGTAGTAATTTTACTATTTTTTATATAAACAAAGCTATATTTCGTAACTATACTATAGTATAAAAGAAAATCTAGCTATAACCTATTTTTCTATATACTAGCTCTATAAGATAGATACTATATAAATACACATAACTAAGTTAATATTACGCTTATTATATAGCACCCCGCAAGACTATTACGTATATAGGCAGGGTTAACTTAATTATAGTTTAGAACTATTATTAAGTAGTAACTTATCTTGTCTATATAGGTAGTAATAATGTTAGAGTGCTTATTGCCTATATAAAGAGAGCCTAATTCTACTACTATCTTATATACTATCGCGACTAATAACTATAGCCAAATTAAATAAGATAAAAATACGACTGCGCTATAAAGCAAAGTTTAAACTTAAGTATACCTAATCTACTATAGACTCCTCCTTATATCTATAAAACTTAATTAATAAGCTCGCAATTATTACTAAAAAGAAGCTAAAGCTTAAAATAGCTAATAGTAATAAGCTTTTAGTTATATTACTTATACTAGATTACTATATAATATACATATATAGTCTATACTATTATTTATTAGCTTAGGTTATATACGTATTAATAATGCGCATAGAAACTACTAAATAGACTAAGACAAACCTAGAATATATTACGTAGTAGAGGAGGAACCTAACAAGACTACTTAATACTATAGACAATAATAAGTTTCTTTAGAAGCTAAGGAAGTGCAATAAAAAAGGTACTAAGTAGTTAAATAATATTTAAAAGCTACTAAACTAGCTATAAGTAGTAATTACCTATAACCGCGTTATTTCTAAAATTAAAAAATTTAATTATGTGATCTGACTATAAAGTACCTATAGGTCTTAGTCGAGACTAAAATTTTACTATTTTTATTATTCTTTAAAGTTTTATAGTTAAATAGTAATTTTAAAATTACTATTTTGTAGTTTACTATTATATAATAAGCTCTTTACTAATTATATATATTATACTCTAGCTTTTTACTATACTTAATTTTAGTTATGTCTTTTTTTTATATATTTTAGTAATTAAACTTTAATTATACTTACTATTAAGTTTTATAATTTATAAAAGGTTAGGTTAACTAGAAATATATTAGAAAAGGTTTTAAGTAAGTATAAGTATCTAGAGCACCTAAGTAGTTCTATATATACCTACGTACTTAACTACTATTAATAATACTACTATATAAAATATTAATAATAAAATTATTATTATTTTATATATATTTTATTACTACTACTATATACTAGGTACTAGATTTTAGTGCTTTCTATTATACTTTTTTTATATATAGTGCGAATTTAATCTTAGTTAGAATCTTAATATAATAAAGATCTTTAATATATCTACATATACCTATATAATAAATATACTTAATACGTACTTTTTTTCTAGAATTAATCTATAATATTATATAATTCTAGGCTAGCTATTTAACTAACTACTATATTACGTAATTAATAATTTCTTTAATAAAATTTTTTACTGTAATAATAATAATAATAATAGTAACTAACTTAACTATTTTATCTAACTCTCTTTCTATAGTAAATTTTTTCTTATAACAAGCGAGCTATATACTACTACTTAGAATCTTACTACTACTAGCTATTTTCTTTATACTTCTACTATAACTATTTATTCTTACTCTTATTACTTATAGTCTCTTACTTTAATAGTAGTCTAAATAATTACTATTACTTTAATAAGCTTTTTATACTACTACTATGTCTTTAGTATTTTATATAACTTATTATAATAAACTTTTTTTTATTCTAATTTTTATTCTTATAGTCTTTATTTTCTTAGCGAGTTTAAATCTCGCTTTTTCGCCCCTTTAGTTTTTAAACACCAAAAAACTAATCTTTGTAAATAAGAAGAAAAGTAGCCTAAATAAGCTAGTATCTCTAATAATTAAGAAATTTCTAACTATTTAAGCTAGTTTTAGAATAGGGAAGCTATTAGTAAGTATCTCTATTAATTAGTCTTAATAAGTTATTAATATTTAATATATTCTATTAGTAAGCGGGTAAGTTTTTTTTAGCAATACTATCGTACTACAAACTTTAATTTAAATTGCTATTAACACTATCTAAAAATAGCCTACTAAAGGTAATATCTAAGCTAGAAGATAACTCTTTACCCTTTTAGTAAGTTCTTGTATTGTGCCTAGTCCCCCTATAGTTGCCGCAGCAGCGTTATATTAAGGGGCCTCCTTTAGCGTTACCTCTAAGCCGGCTGACGTGGAACCTGCGCACCCCTAGAACCTGCGCACCCCACCAAAACGCGCACCGCGAACAAAAAGACGCGTATTTTATCAACGCCTATTATAGTTGCCACTCTATACACATAGATTGAAAAGTAGTATCAGCTGCTGCCCTCGCTGTAGTTGCGACACGTCTCTGAGCTCTAGGCCTAGAGTTCTGAGCCTCTGTAGCAGCAGCTTGATCAATCGCACGCTTGATACTCTCGACGTCGGCAAATCTCTGATTGTAATCAATAGTAACCCGTTTACGCTTCCTCTGAGAGCTAGTAGCCTCTAGTTGATACTGTAGCCGAGAGATCTCTGATTCCTGCCTTGCTACTCGACTATTACCAATAGCTATTGCCTTACTCGCTTTCTGGAGCAGTCGGCGCGTAGATCTTGATAGGTTTTCTGATCTCTCAATAGCTCTCTGAGCCGCGTACACGTCTTGGGGTTTCTGAGGGGTGCGATAGAGTATATTAATTGCGCCGAGATCCTGAAGTGGGCGTGGCGGCGTTGCTGGTCTGCCAATAACCTGTGAGGATTGAATTACCTGGTTAGGATTGTAGGGAATAAGGCCAGCAGCGCGCCAGCCAGCCCGAATTACTCTCTCTGAGAGGCCTTCCTCTCTGGCTAGGTGGTAGTAGCAAATAAATCGCTCTTTCTTGATAGGTGCGGCGTCGTCGAGGCTCGCCAGGTCGCGGACGAGATTTCTATAGTTTGACTTGATTACTGAGAACCCTGATAGATCTAGTGGCTGTAGGAGGTGTGTTGAATGAGGTGGTAGAAATAGAAGCTCTACTCGAGCCTGCTTACAAGCCCAGAGGAACTCAATATCCACATGGCTACTATGCGCGTCGCAGAGGAGTAGTCGGTATTGGCCACCCTCGGGCGCTGTTTCTGGTATAAACAGCCGGCGCAGCCACTCAAGGCCTATCTCCTTTGAGGTCCATCCATTCTCTGAGATTGTATAGAGCCAATTTGGTATAGATGCCGGAAACCAGGTTGTCTGTAGGCTCTGGCCCTTGAATATAGCGGCGCAGGGCAGCTTCTGCCCTAGAGCTGATACAGCCTCAATTATTGAGACCCACTCGCGATTCTCTGGCGACTTGATGTAAGCCTTCTTTTTCTGGCTACTTGCGAGCACCCTAGAGTTGGTACCTACACCAAGGGCAATACCAGTCTCATCAATATTCCAGATATTCTCTGCCTGTATGCCCAGCCTGATTCTGACGCGCTCAAAGAGCTCAAGAAACGCGCGGATCTGTTCTGGAGTAGCTGCCTCAGCGCGACTAGTATCTAGCTTTCTTCCAATAACAGAGGCAACGCGAGGGTTGCGCCGTATGAAGGTTTGTATCCACCGCTTGCCTAGAGGCTCGACGTCGCCGTTCATACGGAGAATTCGGATCGCCATTTCTCGCGCGCGCGCGTGTGAGGGAGGGTAGCCATTTGCGTCCTGCTCAAGGATCCACTCTACTAGGAAGTTCTCCTGATCCGGCGTCAATCGCTGTTGGTTGGCGTGGCTGGCGTGCTTGTTCGTTATGCCACCTAGTCGAGCGCGTAGGGTGGATGGAGGAATACCGTAGGCCTTTGCAGCAGCTCGTTGGCTTGTAAAAACACCGGCATTGAATTGCGCGATAGCTAATTGTATACTCTGCTCGCGGGCATCCATATTGAATAAGAAGTGTTGATAAAATACGCGTATTTCGTACGGGTACGCGTTTTGGTGGGGTGCGCAGGTTCTGGGGGTGCGCAGGTTCCCCGTCAGCCGGCTTACCCCGCGCCCTTTTAGACAATTTCGCCCTAATAAAGAGACTCCTAGCTAAGCTCGGCTATATAGTTATTGATCACATAGGGTTCCTGATCACCCCACCGAAACGCCCACCCTGAACAAAACACGCGATATCTCTCAACAACGCTCATCAAAATGGACGCCCGTGAGCTAGCTATACAATCAGCTATCAGCGATTTCAACGCAGGTCTTTATTCTAGCCAACGCGCAGCTGCAAAGGCGTACAATATCCCTCAATCTACGCTATCAACGCGACTCCGTGGCGCAACAACGAGCGCGCTCAGCCATCAACACCAGCAGCGATTGACTCCTCTACAAGAGGATTTCCTTGTTGAATGGATCCTTGAAGAAGACGCACGCGGCTATCCTCCTCCACACGCTCGCGCGCGAGAGATGGCGAATCGAATTCTGCGCATGAACGGCGACAATCAGCCTGTCGGCAAGCTCTGGCTCTCACACTTCATTAAGCGCCAGCCACGCGTCGCCTCAGTAGTAGGCCGGAAGCTTAACGCCCAGAGAGCTGAGGCAGCTACGCCAGAACAGCTCCGCGCGTTCCTAGAGCTCTATGAGCAGACTCGACAGCGACTCAATATACAGACGGAGAATACGTACAATATGGATGAGACTGGCATTGCGCTAGGTGTATGTACTAACACCAGAGTCCTTGCTAGGGCATTAAAGAAGAAGGCTTACGTTAAGTCGCCAGAGAATCGCGAGTGGGTCTCAATAATTGAGTGCGTATCGGCAACAGGGCGGAAGCTGCGCTGCGTAGTTATCTTCAAGGGCCAGAGCCTGCAGACTACCTGGTTCCCAGCCAAATCAATACCCGACTGGCTCTATACAACCTCCGAGAATGGATGGACGTCAAATGCGATAGGTGTTGAGTGGCTGCAGCGCATATTCATCCCTGAGACGGCGCCAGCTGACGGCCAGTACCGCCTGCTTATTCTTGACGGCCATGGCAGCCATATTGATATTGAGTTCCTCTGGCTCTGTAAACAGCATCGAATTGAGCTCCTATACCTACCTGCGCACTCCTCTCACGTCCTACAGCCTCTAGATCTCGCTCCTTTCTCGGTAATTAACGTAAGCGATCACCGGATGCACGCTATCACCGGATGCACGGTCTCCCACACCAAAACCCCCCATCTTCAAAATTTGATAAAATGATCAACGAGGACGATATTCAACTAGCTATTGATGATTTGAAATCGCAAGAAGTCGTTAATTTTGCTGCCACCGCTAAAAAATACAATCTAGATCGTACGACGCTCATGCGCCGCTTTAAAGGGAAAACGACCTCAAATCAAGAAGCCAACTCAACTCACCACAAGCTTCTCACAGACGCTTAAGAAGAAGTTCTTCTACAGCATATCTCCGATCTTTCGGACCGGGGAATGCCGCCAACCCCTCAAATCCTAGAAAATTTGATTGTGGAGATCGTACGAAAGCCGATCGGACAATGCTGGGTTCGCCGATTCTGCCAGCGGCACAAAAACGAGATTAAAAGTGTTTATCTTCGTGGAATCGACTAAACCCGTAAGGTAGCCGATAATTCTGTATACTTTGAGCATTTCTATCGAGGTGTACGACTTCTCCCTTCTTTAGTTCCTCTGGAATCCGAAACCCGAAGGTATGTGCTTACTTCTCCCATCTAGCTTGATGAAAAGATTAGAAAGTACCGCATTCGCCATTCAAACATATACAATTTTGACGAAAAAGGATTTCTTCTTGGCCTATGTCGTACGATGAAAAGAATTGTATCGACCCTGCAACTTCGGAAGAAGAAAATTCTTGGATCAAATTAAGATGGTAGTCGGGAGTTTATATCCCTTCTTGCAGCAATCTGTGCTGACGGAATAGCGCTCCCACCGGCCTTAATCTATCAAGGCGATTTATATGACCTCTAAGACACTTGGTTAGAAGATTTCGATGGCTCATCGGACGATGCATACTTTGCAGTCTCAAAGAAGGGCTGGACGAACGATGAACTTGGGATGTCCTGGCTTTCAAAGATATTTGAGCCTCGTACGAGGGAAAAAGCTGGCAAATCGAAACGACTTCTTCTTGTGGACGGTCACTTGAGTCATGTTAATCTTCGGTTTATTGACTTTTGTGACCAACATAACATTATTCTCGCAATTTTACCGCCGCATTTAACGCACTGATTACAGCCCCTTGACGTTGGAATCTTCTCTCCGTTTTCTACCGCATATTTAAAAGAAATTGACTGGCTTATTCAGTCAAGCCATGGATTCTCTCGAGTAACAAAACGAAACTTTTGGACTCTCTTTCGTACAGCGTGGAATTCGGCGTTAACGGTTAAGAATATTCGATCCGCTTTTGCTACTCCAGGAATCTACCCCATAGATCAGAGCAAGGTACTTCAGAAGATTACAAGGGAGACCCCGTCACCTATTATAAGCGATAGCGAAAGGAAGCATATTACCCCAGGCTCTGTACGAGGTCTCCGTCGTGCGGTAAAGGCGATCTCCAAGGAGAAAGAGGATGTCAATCTCGGGATAGATTTAATTATTCGCGCCAGCGAAAAACTAGCAATACGAAACGAAATACTTAAATATGAAAACTAAGGGCTTCGTACGGCACTTGTTAATGAGAAAAAAGGGCGGAAAAGAGGGAAGCCGGCTAGACTTTTTGACCAAGAACAGCCTGGAGAGGCCCAGTTCTTCTCTCCCGCTAAAGTTGCTGCCGTACGAAGCCGTATGAATGAGCTGGAGCGGCAGAAACAACTCGAAAAGGCCGAAGCTGAAGAGAGACGCCGGAATCGGGCCACCGAGAAGGAGAGAAAGGCACAGGAGGCTCTTAAGAGAAGGGAGGAGAGAAGGAAGGCCCGGGAAGAAAAACTGCAACAAAAGGAACGCGAAAAAGAAGAACATCTTGTACGACAGCAAGTAAATAAACAAATCCGGCAGGAAAATCAGCTTCAAAAGGATCATCAAAAGGAAGAAAAGAAACCTCAGAAGCGGAAAAGAGAGGATACCGTGGTGGAATGCTCCAAGAGGCAGAAATCAGTAGTCGGACGAAATGGGCGGCAGATCACGCTCCCCTTAAGGTTTCAGGATTAGATAAATAAATATTCGTTTTCGCATAGCTTTCTTTACTTTGTATCCAAAACTTGAAGATTATCCGTCGTCTTAATCGGTTGATATTGGGGTTTTCGTACGAGGGGTTCGTGCGCAGGAGACCGTGCATCCGGTGATAGCGTGCATCCGGTGATCGCTTACGTTAAGTCTAGTTACCGACGCCAGATCCAGGAGCTCGCATCGCTCGACGACGCCGCGCCTGTCAAGAAGGAGCGCTTTATTGCCTGCTACTATCAAGCTAGGGAGGAAGGCTTCACAGAGCGTGTGATTCGAGCTGGTTGGCAGGCTGCTGGTATCTGCCCATTCAACATTAATCACGTGCTTAGCTCGTCGCAGGTCTCTCAGAGGCCTACAACGCCTACGCCTCAGCAGCAACCTCAGCAGCAGCCTCAGAGCTTCCTCTCTACCCCTCAAGGCCCTCGGGATCTCTACTTGGCGCAGCGCGACGTCCAGAGCCTCGAAAACCTAGGTCGTAGGACCGGCTCCTCCTACAAAAAGCAGGGAAGGCGCTAGCAGCTGCGAATGCTAGAGCTGCAGGGCTAGAATCAGAGAAAAGACGCCTTGAGTATCATCTACAGACTACTAGCTCTCACCGGCCACGAAAGCGCGTTCAGATAGACCCAAATCAACGCTTTGCAGAGGTAGAGACTATTATGGAGGGTATGCGCGCAGCTGAGGCTTTAGCAGCTCAGCAACGTAAATATACTATATCAAGCGCTTCAGAAAGGGCTGCAGTAGCTACAGCAGCTGTAGCGCTTGAATCTATGTGTACTCAATGGCAATTATAAGAGCGATGTTGAGAGATATCGCGTGTTTTATTCAGGGTGCGCGTTTCGGTGGGGTGATCAGGAACCCTATGTGATCAATAGCTATATAGCCAAGCTTACTAAGCTAGCGCATATAACGTGTTCGATCACTCATCCGCGCAGATCACTCATCCGCGCACCCCACCAAAATCGCGACGCGTCTTCCTACAATTGCTCTTCAACAACGCAATAAAATAGGTAGTAAATAGATTTATTAAGTGCGCGCTATCTAGTAGTACACTAAGTCCTTGTATGACCTTGTTCGTGGCACTTGCTGCAGGTTGGCGGTGCTCGAGGCCTACTTGGCTGCCCCGCCTGCTCTACCTGCTGGAGCACCCTTTCGGCCTCTGCAGCAAGCAATTAACCTTCTTCTACCCGCATAGCTCCTCCACGGGCTATATACTGTCGGCGCTGCTGCTCTTTACGCTGCCGCCGCTGAATAGCCTGTCGGAGCTTCCTATTCTCCTCTGCAAGGATTGTTGCTGAATTCATCGCAAGTTGACACCCTTTGATAAGCTGGCGGATAGCCTGGGTAGTAGGGCTCTGCGAAGGCCGACTAAGGCGGTCCTGGATAAATCGAGCCTGCTGCTCTAGCTGAGCAGTAGTATGCGGCGTCTCTAACGTCCATGCGACCTCAGCGTTGGCCGCTGCCCTGGCGGAGACGGCGTCCTAACCACTGTCAGCGACGACAAGACGCGTTCTGGACAGGCTGGGACTAGCCCTGTCGCCCGAAAGCCAGCCTGGATATTCTGCTCTGACAAGACTGTCTCTCTGATGCCTGGGTATATCTGTAAGAAGCCTGCTTGTCAATGTGGAAGACGTGTTGTCGCGCAAGCTCGGACACTTGGTGGCCGTACGCAACCTTAAGAGGCGAGAAGCAGCCAACATCGAGCGGCTGGAGCAGGTGCGACGTATGAGAGGGCATACAGAGCGTAATAATCTTGTTCTCTGCGCAGTACTTATCGAACTCAGCCGTTGCGTGGCTGCCGTGGCCGTCAAGGATGAGTAGTCGGTAGGCCCCTATCGTACGGGCTTCAGTATGTCGGTGGAAGTGCTTACCCACTCGAAGCCTAGGTCGTCCGTAGTCCAGCCGTTGTCGCTAACAGCGATAGTCCAATCAGGTGGTCGGCCTTGATACCAGCTAGCTTGGTGGAGCTTCCCTTGCAGGATCACGAAGGGTGGGATAGACTAGCCAGACGCGTTGATACACTTAATCGTCGTTACCCACTCGCGATCACCTGGCTGTATAGTCGCCGCACGGCCGACTGTCTCAGAGCTTGTAAAGACTTTTGACGTCGCAGCGATACCCATTAAGAAGCCAGTCTTGTCAAAGTTGTAGATATCTGTATCGAGGATGCCGTATGACTGGCGCGTCTCCTCTACGAGCTTGAACCACGCGCGGATCCCGACAGGGTCTTCAGATCTTGCGCGCTGTGAGTGGAACTTGCGATTCCACTTAGTCTGGAGCTCTGCCTGGCGCTTGACAAAGCGCGACACCCACTTCTCGCCGACTGATTGTGGAGGTGGCTCTTGGCCCCGCGCGGCGAGCAGATTGTCTGCCATTCGTCGTACGTTGATAATATGGGGCGGAAATCCGCGTCGGTCGAGGTCTAGGATCCACTATACTAGGGATTGCTCCTCAGTAGGGTGTAGCTTTCGTTTCTGAACGTTGGCGATAGCTTGAGGGCGAGCACCTCTGGTACGGTCGCGGATAGTCGTTCAGGGACATTATATAGTCGCGCAGCTGGCGGCGACTCTTAACCTGCTTATTCTGAATCGCCTGCATTGAGAGACTAAGTCTCCCTTCTTTTTGAGCCTGCTGGACGTGCTGGGGGAGCGGCATTGCGAGAGTTGTGAGAGGACGCGTCGCGATTTTGGTGGGGTGCGCGGATGAGTGATCTGCGCGGATGAGTGATCGAACACGTTAGTGGGAATTGATAGGGGGACCACCACTTTTACTAGTGGCACCACCCTGACTAAGCGTTACTATGACTAAGCCGCAGACGCACAACATCGCGCTCCTGATAATGCAAATAGAGGATTAATGTGTAGAGGCGCAGTTGCTAGATATATTTAAAATAGAATTCTATAGATTAACTAATTAAATTAACAACCCTACCCATGCCCTATAGGGCACTAAGTCCTTGTATAACCTTCTATATAGCAATTAGAATAGGTTGGAGGCCTTTTCTTATATCCTTATAGCAAGCCACTTCTCTATAATAGTCCTTCTAATGCCTTAGCTTCTCTAACCTCAAATAATAAAGGACTCCTCTTCTTAGCTTTGCCTTAAGAGGTTGGAAAGGGCGAACAGCGCTGCTTTGTAGATATTAGGAAACGAGATTCTAGAATTAGCCTAAACAAAATAGAATATTAGAATATATAATAGAATATAAAGAGATTTAGTATCTATATAGAAGAGAAGACTTCTTAATCTGCTAGAAAGGGTGTATTTCCTTAAGCTTAATAGCCAATTTCAACTCTAATATATCTAAAATTTAATAAAAGCAGGGCAATTCTATTATTCTGCTAAAAACGTTTGTACATCAGGCTAATAGAGTTATTTCTATAGCCTATTTAACTTTGTTATACTGCTAAACTAGGAGAATAATAGTGTGCCTTAAGACCCTGCGAATAATATTAATAAAAAGCGTCTTACTAGGAAATATAGGAATAAAAATACGGTTCTAAGCAAGTGCTATAGTAAGAGTATTAAGCTACCCTTTAACACTCTTCTTTATAAGCTTAAATACTAATAAGATATTAGCTATAAAATTAGTAATCTAGTGCTTTATAGCAGTATACGCTCCTTTTACTTATAAGATTATAGTATTTTCTAGATATAGCTACTATTAGAACTATACTACTATAAATTTCTCTTAATATATAAGCTATATCTTATTTAAGTAGTAGAATATATACTACTTATCTGTAAGGAACACCTCTATTTTACTTTTAGCTTATTTATAGAGCCCCTCTATATATATAGTATAAATCTTAATCTAGTGGCTAAAGAAGTTGTTATATTTCTTATTTGTTAAGAATTTCTTTTTATAATTTGCTTAGATATTTTTATAAATATACTATACACAAAGAAGATGCAAAAACTAAGAGACTTTATTGCTAATTATAGATAGAAGTGCGGCATCTTAGTCTATACATAGTATAGGAGGTTCAATAGGCAGCTTAAGAAGTAAAAGAAAAGAGTGTAGAGCCTATAGGTAGCTTTTAGCTTATTTGTCCTATATAAAGCAAAATACAATTAAGAAGCTAGTATTTATTAGAGTAACACTAATAATATAGAGTAGAGGTATATAGTATTAGTTTGTCTTATAAGTGTAGTTAAGAAGGAAGACCCTATTATATTTGTTAGTAAACTTAATTAACCTCTTATACGCAAATATAAGAAATATTATATGTCTACTACTATTATACTATAGTCTATATTTCTAGTTTCCTTTTTTTAGAAGTTAATTTATAAGGTGTTTTACTAGTAATCTCTCTTCTAATTACTTAATACGCTTGGCTATATATATATTATAGATATTACGGCGAGTAAAGAGCGCAAAAGGGTTCTTATCTAAAAGAATAGCTTTAATAGCTTGCGGTTTAATATTAAGTCTAGATAGTTAAGCAATCTCTATTCTTTAATTAGCTGTGAATTTTCGCGTGTGTAAATGTGCTACTAAATTGTTAGCCCTATGTGTATATTGCGGGTTTCTTACCTTAAGATTCTAAGTTTTATTACTGCGGCGTGCACTATAAAGCTAAAAAGGACAGCCAATCTGTCGTGTTAAGGTCTTTCTACGCTTAGAACCGTTAGGTGCATTAATCCAGTCGTAGTATTTCCTACCAAGATCGCAGCCTAATACCACATTCTTGTTTGCGGTTAAGCGTCGAATTGTGAGAACATAGCCATAATCAAGAGCGAATTGTCGCACAGAAGAAATAAGTGCTTCTTAGTTAGGATAAGTAGATTTAGAAGAAGGTTCTATAATAGTGTTATTTCCAGTAGAGTGTGCAGTGACAGGAACATAAACAGTCGTTGCTAGGGTGCTATGCGGAGTCTGCGGCTTAGTCATGGTAACGCTTAGTCAGGGTGGTGCCACTAGTAAAAGTGGTGGTCCCCCTATCAATTCCCCATATAGTCGCCGCCCACATAGGGTTGCCGCCCACCCCGCCAAAACGCGACACCTGCACAAAACACGCGATATCTCTCCACAACGCTCATCAATATGGACCCCCGCGAAGAAGCTATACAATCAGCTATTAGCGATTTCAACGCTGGCCTTTATCCAAGCCTACGCGCTGTAGCGAAGGCATATAACATCCCTCGATCTACCCTCCGAGGCTGACTAGGTGGCGCGACAAACAGCGCGATTTGCCATCAACACCAGCAGAGATTAACTCCTGCGCAGGAGGACTTCCTAGTAGACTAGATCCTCGAAGAAGACGCACGCGCCTGCCCTTCCTCGCACGCTCGCGCTCAAGAAATGGCGAATCGAATTCTGCGTATAAATAGCGACAACCAGCCTGTTGGCAAGCTCTGGCTCTCACACTTCCTTAGGCGCCAGCCACGCGTTGCCTCTGTAGTTGGCAGAAAGCTAGAGGCTCAGAGAGCTGATGCAGCAATACTAGAGCAGCTACGCGCGTTCCTAGAGCTCTATAAGCAGACTTGATAGCGGCTTAATATATAGGCGGAGAATACCTATAATATAGATAAGACTAGCGTGGCTCTAGGAGTATGTATAAACACTAGAGTACTCTCTAGTAGTTAGAAGAAGAAGGCTTATATTTGGTCTCTAAAGAATTGCGAGTAGGTCTCTATAATCGAGTGCGTATTAGCAACAGGGCAGAAACTACGCTGCGCAGTTATCTTTAAAGGCCAGAGCCTATAGACTACCTAGTTCCTAGCTAAATCTATGCCTAGCTAGCTTTATACAACCTCTAAGAATAGATAGACGTTAAAAGCGATAGGTGTTAAGTGGCTATAGCGTATATTTATACCTAAGACGGCTATAGGTGATGGCTAGTACCGCCTTCTTATCCTTGATAGTCACGGCAGCTATATTAATATAGACTTCCTTTGGCTCTGCAGGCTGCATTGTATACAGCTCCTATATCTACCTGCGCACACCTCACACGTCCTACAGCCTCTAGATCTCGCTCCTTTCTCCGTGATCAAGTCTAGTTACAGACGTCAGATCCAGGAGCTCGCATCACTCGACGACGCTGCGCCTGTTAAGAAGGAGCGCTTTATCACCTGCTATTATCAAGCTAGGGAGGAAGGCTTCACAGAGCGTGTGATTCGAGCTGGCTGGCAGGCATCTGGTATCTGCCCATTCAACATCAATCACGTGCTCAGCTCGCGCAGGTCTCGGAGGCCTACTACGCCTACTCGTCAGCAGCAGCCTCAGCAGCAGCTCCAGAGCTTCCTCTCTACTCCTCAGGGCCCTCGCGATCTAATATAGCGCAGCACAGCGTCCAGAGCGTCGAGAATCTAGGTCGTACGACCCGGCTACTCCTACAGAAAGCAGGTAAGGCTCTAGCAGCTGCAAATGCTAGAGCTGCAGGCCTAGAAGCAGAGAAAAGACGACTTGAGCAGCAGCTAGAGATATCTACCTCTCAGCGTCAGCGTAAGCGCGTTCGAGTAGACCCGAATCAACGCTTTGCAGAAGTAGAGAGTATCAGGGAGGCTATGTGCGCAGCTAAGGCTTTAGCAGCTAAACCACGTATATTTACTATATTAAGCACTTTAGAAACAGCTGCTATGGCTACAGCCGCTACAGCGCTTGAATTTATGTGTAGTTAATGGCAATTATAATCAGCATTGCTGAGATATCGCGGGTTTTGTGCAGGTGTCGCGTTTTGGCGGGGTGGCCAGCTTACCCGGGTGGCCAGCTTACGTATCGACTAGCTTAGACTAAATTGTGTATATTTGCGTATAACGTGTTTATAAGCGTGCCGTCAGTACAAGCGAGCCGTCAACCCCACCAACTTTCCGTAACGCGCGATAAGCAAACTACAATGCCTCAACCAACTACAACTCAATTGCCCTATAACGAAGGAGATATCTTCCTTGCTATCTCAGCTATTAATAAAAATCAGATTCAGAGCGAAAATCGCGCTGCCTTAACGTTTAACGTCCCTCGATCAACGCTGCGCGACGCGATTACCAGCCCAAATCAAAGAAGCTTACCAAGCTAGAAGAGGAGGTGATTGTTGAGCAAATACTTGACCTAGATTCGCGAGGCTTTGCGCCCACTCTAGGTGCTGTACGAGATATGGCGAATAAGCTGCTCACTGAGCGCAGCGCAGGCCACGTTGGCCAGCAGTGGCCTAGAACTTTGTCAAGCGAACAGACAGCCTCACAACGCGATTTAATCGACCCTACGATCGACAGCGAGCCCTCTGCGAGGACCCGACGGTTATACAGGCCTGGTTTGAGCTAGTAGCACGTACAAAGGCCACCTACGGTATCTGCGACGAGGATACCTTCACTTCGACGAGACTGGGCTTTCTGATGGGTAAAATATCCTCCCAGCTAGTCGTTACTGGCTCAGAGAGGCGTGGCCGGCCAAAAGCGATCCAGCCAGGCAATCGTGAGTGGGTGACGGCGATCCACGGAATCAACGCTGCTGGGTGGGCAATCCCGCCCTTTATCATCTTCGCTGGCCAGTACCACCTCTCTGCCTGGTACGAGGGCGACGATATACCAGGTGACTGGGCTATTGGTCTCAGCGACAATGGCTGGACTACGAACGAGCTTGGTGTTGCCTGGCTACGGCATTTTATCAAGCATACAGTAGAGCGTAGAGTGGGCGCGCGTCAGCTACTAATACTTGACGGCCATGAGAGTCACAACTCGCTCGAATTCCAGGAGATCTGCAAGAAGAACAAGATCTACACTCTCTGTATGCCGCCACATTCGTCACACCTTCTGCAGCCGCTTGACGTTGGCTGTTTCTCGCCGTTGAAGCGGGCGTACGGGCGCCAGGTCGAGGGCCTGATACGCGACCACATCAACCATATCACTAAGCTTGAGTTCCTACCAGCCTTCCGCGCCGCCTACGACCAGTCAATTACAAAGGAGAATATCTGCGCAAGCTTTCGAGGCGCTGGGCTAGTCCCACACATCTAGAGGCGGTGATATTAAAGCTTGATGTGAAGCTTCGTACGCCGTCGCCAGCAGCCCTACTAGAGACCCTATGGGAGTCTGCAACACCAAGCAACGCGCGCGAGCTAGGCGCTCAGTCAACTCTAGTTCGTGAGCGGATCCAAAGGCATCAAGGATCCTCTCCTACATCAGTTATCCAGTCGCTTGATCGGCTTACAAGAGGGGCTGAGAGAATGGCGCATTCAATAGTGATTATGCGCGATGAGATAGCTAGTCTACAAAGGGCAAATAAGGCAGCCACAACGCGTAAACAGCGCAAAAAGAAGCAGATCTAGAAGCGAGGCACTCTATCAAAGGCAGAGGGAGAGGATATTATTGCTTAGAAGGCTGTTGAGCAGCAACTAGAGGGAGAAACGCGGTATAGCCAGGCGCGGTCAGGTGCGAGCCGGCAGGCTTCAGCGCGCTGCACGCGCTGCAGGGAGCCTGGGCACAACTCACGTACGTGCAAGAAGGCTTCTATAGATACTGCTTGATTTAGGAAAGCTATTATATTAATAGAATTTTGATGTGTTGTTAAACTACGTGGCTTTTTAAGTGTAGAAAGTTGGCAGGGTTGACGGCTCGCTTGTACTGACGGCACGCTTGTAAACACGTTATTTACGCATATTTACGCATGTTTACGTACATCTGCGCATTTTTATGCTAGTAAATTACTTATATAAAATATATATAAATGTGCAACTCTGCGCACATTTACGTATGTTTAAGCAGCCTTTTTAAAAAAAACTTTCCTAATATAGATATAAATAAATAAATGAGTGCACACTCCTGAGGACGCCACGAGCCAAAGATTTACTGCTCGATACTATACATATGACATTGCGACACATGTCGAACAAGGAGAAGCGAAAAAGACCCTGCTTGATACTGGTCGAGTACCGCTTAAGATTTGTGGTGTAAGAAGCAGAGGAGGCACCGTGGGGATGGAATGGGTGGAAAGGCGCTAACCCCAAGTAATCCTGCCAGGCACCGGCCAATAAAACAATGCAGCTTCCATCCTCTACTGCTTACGCCCCACACAGATTACACATTATACCAAAATGGCATTCCCAACACTCGCCCATAACTTAATGTAGTCTAGAATCAGGCTGCTGCTTCCTTGGTTGCAATGAAAATATCGTCAATACGAGAGACGGCGCGAAAGAGGATTGCTGCCTGCAAGGATTTGCAAGGTGTAGATTTGGCGGTCCTCTTCGTGCGAAAACCGAGCGAAGTATAAAAGAATGCAATTCCTTATTGCAAGAAGCTATCATCGGCCTTCAGACTCCTCGCTTTCCCCTCGATCACGTCTCTACATCGATCAATTACCAGCGCGTCGTTCGTCACCATGATCTCCAAAGTTTTCGCACTCTCCGCGCTCTTCGCTTCTGCTTTCTCCATCCCTGACGTGACCGTCAAGGAGCTTCCCGCAGGCTGCTCGTCCTACCCGGGATACAAAGCGGACACCGACCTAGCAGGCCCATGGACCGTAGAAGTTGCCAACAGCGATAACCCCGCCATAGAGGGCTTCAGCGACACGTCGGCTTACTCGATCGCCATCGGTAACATGGGCAGACCCAGGGTTGTCAACAACCAAACATGCCTCAATATTTTGTTTGAATTTTGTTTGAATTGACAACGTCAACCAAACAAAAAGCTGCTGCTGCAATTTTGATAGGTCAAACAAACAAAAGAGGCAATTGCAGTCAAAAAATTTGAAGTTTGTTTGAATCGCTTAGCATACTGTAATGATAAGGTACCCTAGAGTTAGTGATATATTCTTAGTGTTGATGTAACAATAACTTTCCCAACGCTGCAATTATATAGGTTTCCTATAGTAAACAGAGCAAAAAACGGAGCTTCTAAGTGGATTGTACCTGCGTAAAAAAAGCCCGCATAACGGATGTGTGCTTCCACTGGCCGCCAGCAACTGATATACATGAATTGCTATTCGGCTTAGCACCTCCTATCCTTGTTCCTCCTCTTTCTTTACGTAGGTAATAAGCTGTTAAAACATAAATATATATAATAATCTAAATAAGCTAATTATAGTGTGAGGTATTGTAGCAAAGTGAGTTTGCGCTGTTGCAGCGAAGCTAAGTTATGTTTATATATTCTGAACCTAGTTACTACTCTTAAAAAATCGTTTGCTATAACCACGCAATAAATCTTGTCTTCTATAAGTTAAACTATTAAATCAATGTTGCTAAATTAATTCCTGTCGCCTGTTTTACTATTCTCTATTGTTGCGGGCTGCAGAGCGTCGCGCAGTACGCCTTGGCATGAAGTGGTAATGTTGGCTAGCCGACGCGTACTTTCCGCGTACCTTGCGCGTCAACGCTTACACACCCACTATACTTGGCTTACTTGCCTGCGCCTACAGCTTACTTTTCGCGCCTTTGCTTACCTTCACGCTTACCATGCCCCCAAAACGAAGCCGCGAGCCTGCTGAGGCATCCGAACCTATGCCCAAACGTTCCCAACGTGCGCCGAAACCCAGCCAGCGCCTTATGGATAGCCAGCGGCCGCTTACTCCTCCGCCAACCCAGCCGTCTATTGAGGTAGTTGACGAGCCGGAGCCGCCTATTGAGGTGCTTGAAAGTACTCTAGAGCCGCGCTCAATAGAGCCACCAACCGAGCTAGAGGAGCGCGCCCGGAGGCCATCACCACGGCCTATACTACAAGCCTTACAGGCCGATGAGCCAGCTTGGGAGTTGCTGTTAGTGGCTAATAAGCCGCCTATAGCTACTAAGCCGCCGCGCGCGTTTAGTAATGCTGCCACAGAGGCTTCAGTGGAGGAGGACGCTGCGCCTAGTGTTGACTTCACCAACTACGAAGGCCTTGACTTGAAGCGCCTGCTGGGCTTCAATGTGCCTCTATCCACACCCACAGGCAACATCAGCTGGGTCTTTAAGCACGGCTATCGCCTTCGAAAGCTTGGTACTAACCCTGAGAAGATCTACTTCCAATGCAAGCACTGTCACATCAACAGAAAGAAGGGCGGCCTACACCAGACCACTCTGTCAACTACAGCCGCCAACAACCATTTGAAGCAAGACCTTCCCGGCCATCGGCTCACCAAACAAGGCACTATCGTACACAAGAGGCCGCTCGAACCTGGCCAGAAGTCGCTGCGATGGGCGGAAGAAAACGGGGTCACATTAAGCCAAGATGCAACGCAGGAGCTGGGTAACTTCGACGTACAAGGCTTCAGGCAAGCTGCAGTGTTATGGCTCGTCAACAACAACAGGCCATTACGCGAGTTTGAGACTGAGTCCTTCCGCGCGATGATCAGGTTCGCCAACCCAGAGGCAGAGGCGGCGCTATGGAGGTCTCACAACAGCGTTTCGAGGTTCGTGATGAGGCTTTACAGCTGGCTACAACCTGAAGTCAAGCGCGCCTTGTCTGAGGCCTCTAGCAAAATACACATAAGCTTTGACGGCTGGACTACCAAGGGGGGAAGCGCGGCTTCTTTGCAATTTGTGCGCACTACGCTGACTCTCAAGGCAATATAGTTGACCTTCCCATCGCCTTGCCGCAGCTGGTTGGTGCGCACACAGGCTCAGCGATCGCGGAAGCTGTCGTACGAATCCTACGCTACTTTGAGATTTCTAGCAGCAATTTGGGCTATTTCGTGCTTGACAACGCCTACAACAACGATACTGCAGTTAATAAACTCGGCACAATGTACGGCTTTATCGCCAACGATCGACGCCTCCGCTGCGCTTGCCACATACTCAACCTCGTTGGGCAAACTATTATGTTTGGCACTGACTCCGACGCCTTTGATAACGAGCCTGAACACTACAACGAAGAGGAGTTTTATATGAAGCAATGGCGGAAAGATGGTCCGCTTGGCGTGTTTCTTGATATTGTTAACTACATTAACACGCCAAAACAATGGGGTATATTTGAGGATTGTCAGAACAGCGAAGCAGTTGAGATGCCTGCTGGCGCTACAGCAAGACGCCGTGAGCCTTTCAAGCCTGGAGTTACGCGTTGGAACAGCTATCATGACTGCTTTAAGCGCGGTGTTGAGCTACAACACGCCATCAACAGCTACTCCTCCTACCACATACAAGAGACTGAGCACGCTGACGAGCTTGCCAAAAGCAACAACACTAAGCCGCCTATTGTGCCGCAGTGGATGCGATCAGGCGGGCTTGCAGCTGCAGACTGGGCGGTGATTACCGAGTACATTGAGGTGCTTGAGCCGCTGAAGTCCGCAACTAATCGCTTGCAAGGTCGCGGCAAAGCTGGCACTCACGGCGCGTTATACGAGGTTATCCCTGTGTTTGAGTCTCTTATTGCTGACCTAGATGCCCGCCTTAGACTGTTTGAAAGCGTCAATTACCTGCCAGACGAGGCGCCAGAAGATCACGTCGCTATCAACGTACGTGCTGCGCTCAAGAAGGCGAGCAAGTACCTTAATAAACTCCTCAAAATCCCCGTCTACTACACTGCCACGGCACTCCACCCACGCTTTAAGAACTACTTTAAACGCTTCTGGCGTGAGAAGCCCGCATAGTTACAAGCTACGCACGCGAGCTTTGAGCAGCTTTGGGCTCGTTACAAGCCCGCCCTAGCGACAGCAACAATAATAACAACTGCGCCTAAACACGCGATGAGCAGCTTTGACGACGCGATCGATTCGGTACTTGACAACAGCGACGAGATAATAGGGGTGGCGGATGAGTACGAGAGCTGGCTTAGAGAGCCAACATGGACATCAGAACAGTACAAAACTGGCTGTACAGCTGTCCAATACTGGTACCAGCTCAAGCCGAGGTATCCCAATTTGTCACGATTGGCGCTGGACGTGTTAACTATCCCTGCCTCCAGCGCTGACTGTGAGCGAGTCTTCTCGGGTACTGGCGACGTACTTGAGCCACAGAGACGCAAAATGGGCAGCCAACTATTGGCTGCTTTAATTTGTACTCAACGATGGATTCGAGCAGGTTTTAAACCTCCAAGCGCAAAGGTGGTGGCAACGTACGATGACAATAAGCTCAACGAACAGTTTAGCATACATGAGTGGGAGGAGCCGCCGCCTATAACACCACCAGAGTCTCTTTCACAGTCCTCTTAAAGTACTCAAAATCAAACAAACAATCAAATAAAAAGCGCCTCTATAGCTCCATCAAATCAAACAAACAAACTACAACACCAAGAAAGTCGTCAAACAAACAAATTCAGAGCCTCAAATTTTGTTTGTTTTGTTTATTGACAAGTCTGGGCAGACCCCTGCTTCGTTGGGGATACGTAAGACAACACCACGATACAAATCCACGAGTCCTCGCTAACATACGCAGCTCACCATCCCAACACGCAACGACATTGCCAAAACCCCTCTCGATTGCAGCGGCAATACCCTGCGCGCGAGGGTGCCCACTGAGTTGACGGCTGCCGGTGCGCCCACAAACTATCAATGGACTCCGCTAGTTCTATCGCCTTACTGGTATGATGGCTCACTTCTCTGGAAAGTAGACGGTGACGAAGTGAAGATTTATGAGCACTACGTCGGCGAGGAGAAACAGCCCGGTGTCTTCTTGGGGGGTTACGATAACAGTACTACTTGGGGCTTCAAGTATTTCCCAGCGAGTGCGGGTTCGAGCAAATATGGCTACTACGCGATGAGATTGTTGCCCGCTGATGCGCAGTTGAGTGCCAACGAGACGAAGGGCTTTGTTAAGATCTCTGGGTCTTAGACGATGAGGGGTTGCCAACGGGAATCAAGTTCGTGAGCAGTGGAGGTTGGTACGGGGCGTAATCATGTCTGCCATGTAGTCCAGCTTTTGTCTTCCACCCCACTCCTTCAACCAATTTTGTCATTTCAGAGTCTTCAATCGAGGAACTCAAGTTACACCACATCAAATCAATGGAATCATCTGCCGCATGATACAATCCAATGGGTCCGCATTTCGTCCGTACAAGCTTAGTCATGACTGTTTCACAGCATGAGAGTCTTCTGTGTCTCACTCGCATTTATCCACCCTATATCAGCCGCAACTTTTCCATGGACATCTCCCTACTTGTGGCTCAGCACAATCTATACTATATTAGCCGCCGGATACGCGCGACAAATCTACAACGGTGGTTTGCCCCGGCTTTTCCAAAACAATACATCTCCAAATCAGGTAACCCATCGTTGGCCCTGAGGGCAATCACCAGCTCCATGTACAGCGTTAGTGTGCGGGGATCTCACTTCACAAATTGGGCTTCGCCGTTCGGTCACCCAGGCTATACCACTGTAAACAACATGTCCGCCTAAATGCGAAACTTATATGACCATGACCATCCGTCTCACTCTCTCAGTCTTCCAGAAAACGCGCCCAAATAGAGAGATAGAGAGAGAGACAGAGGCTACGACAACAAAATGAAACAACCCCTCCTCCCCCTGCTCATCTTCACCCCCCTCACAACCTCCCACTGTACACCCCCTCCCAACCCCCCCTCCCATCTCCCCCTCTAACCCGCCCCCCTAGACATCTTCAGCAAACTCCTCATCAACACCCTCTCGTCCGACTTCCAATACACCCGCGACATCGCCTACGACGACCGAACCTCCCCCCCTCTCTGGGCCAAATCCGCCCCCATATTCAACATCTCCTCCGCCGCCCAAACCTGCGGCCGCTCCGCCTTCCCCCTCCTCAACCCCACCATCCAAACCGCCACCATCCCCGCCGGCTCGCCCGCCGCCTTCCACCTCTCCGGCCCCCGCTTCGCCGGCGACACCGAACAGGTCGTGTACCACCCCGGTCCAGGACAAGTTTTTCTCTCCGCGTTGCCGGCGGGACTGCACGACCTAAACGAGTACGATGGCAGCGGCGACTGGGTTAAGATCGCGTACGTGGGGCCGAAGAACAAGACGACGTTTGGGCTGGAGGGAGAGAAGATGATGCCGTTTACGGTGCCGAAGGCGACGCCGCCGGGCAAGTATCTCGCGCGCATGGAGCACTTTATGCCGGATCCGCAGGTCGGGCAGTCGCAGTGGTTTGTGGCTTGTGCGCATGTCGAGGTTGTGGGGGGAGGGGGTGGGACGCCGGGGCCTTTTGTGAGGTTTCCTGGGGCGTATGAGGAGGGGAGTCCGAGTAAGTTGATGATTTGTGTGTGATTCGAGAGATGCGGTGACTAATGTGGGTGGTGTAGGTCTTTTGTTTAGGGATCCGGAGACGGGGTATTTTCCTAGGGATGTTAGTGGGTATGTTATGCCTGCGCCGGAAGTTTGGACTGGCAATTGAGGGATGCTGGATGTAGTGTGGGGGGATTACGAAGGAGTGATGGTGGAGTTGCAAATGGGATGTTGAGCGTCGTGTTTCTTGGTCCTTGCGTATTCTTTGCCGTAGTGTCTATGCAATTGCATGCACCGACTTGTCGCTACCCAGCCACCCTATACTAACACCACTCAATCTGCAATCGTAGAATATAATTCTCATTCCATATATCCTAACATTTTCCATCATCTGCTCTGTCGCCAAACTATCAATCAGGTGCAGTGCAAATTCCAGTACTCAGTTGTTTTCACAACTTTCCAATACAACCCCCCTTGTCTCCTAATGAGCCGCCCTATCCACAACCTCAATATTATTCCTACCACGCATTAGCACTGCGCCCTACACCCCATATCCCCATGCACTTACCCAAACGGATCCAGCACAAAAGCCCCATAATAATTCGGCCCATACATAGGCCTCGGCCCAGGCTTCCCATTATCCTTGGCCCCAGCCTTCAACGCCTCCTCGTAAAATTTATCCACCGTCTCATGGTCAAGCGCTTTGAACGCAAGATGAAAGCCGTGAGCCTGCTGCTCTTCGGTTACGCCGATCCAAAAGACTGGTTCGGAAGGACTGGGGCCTAGACCAATGGCTCGGCCCGGGAACTCGTATTGTTTGGCGTAGTTGAGCGGGGCGAGGGCGGCGAGGTAGAAGGCTACCGTTTCTGATAGTTTGGAGGCGGGCACGGAGAAGGCGAAGTGGTCGAGCATGATGGTGGTATGAGGGGCTAGGGAGAGGGAGTGAGGACTGTGGAGGGAGTTTGAATCGGGGTGAGGTAGCGGTGTGCGCATGCGTTGGATTTAAAGAGGTGTGCCAAGGGGGGCTGAATGCGGGGATTGAATGGAGTTGCAACTAGCGCGTATTGGTGCGACGCGTAATCATGTGCTTTCGTGACTCGGGAGGTCCAGACCTGCTGCTAGTTGCCTAAAGTGCGCTGTTGCCTTGTACGCGAATCCACTATCTTCCTTCAACAGTTGAAAAAGGGCCGATAAAGGGCTGAAGAGTCAGTCTCCATGATCCGAGATTCAGAGAGCAGGAACCCCACCCAATCATTGAACCATGTAACTTGCGGATGATTACGAGGCAATAGCTTCTTAACTCACTAGCCGCTGAGTCAGTCGTACCATTCTTCCGCCTGAAAAGATAGATTTCGTTCGAGGACGGATTTCCCATGGTACCTTGGAGCGTGCTAGCCAAAAACATCTCTTTCAAAGGCAGGCTCATGTATGAAAGGGAGAACATGCCGCTGTTCGTCAAGATGTTGGAAAGGGGCTTGTTCCCGCGCGGAAAAAGCTCTGTCGACACCAAGGTCTTCCAGTTCGAGGAGTGGCAGGGGTGCCTCGACACGACGGCTGAGCAAACCAGGATTGGGAAGCACGTCGTGTTCGCTCCAGGGTTTAGCGCGCACTGAGCGGCTGACAGCTGTTGTTTGGTTGTTTCCAAGCAAGTGATTCTCTTTCCTCACTCGTTTGGCACTGCCACTTTGGGTTTGTTCTTTGAACCGGGTGGTCTACCGCGTTTTGAACGTTTGGCTGTCTCGGGTGACAGAGGTAGAGCCACCACTTGTGTATTCTTCACCCGCGGTCGCCCTGGGCCTCGCTTTACCGCCACAGTGGAGACAGTCGTGCTTCGGTTCTTTGAGCCGGGAGGTCGTCCCCTTTTTCGCAGTGATTTAATCTCCTCGTTCGCTGAAATGTCTATCCCTCCATCATCTGCGAGAGCACTCGCGGGTATAAGATCTACCGTCCCCGGACTGATCCCCACACTTTCCGGGAAGATAGGGGTCCCCATCCAGCTCAGTTGAATATCGATCGCCACGCTAGGTTTTCTGTTTCTCTTGCGCGTTTTTGCCTTCCCAAGCACCTCCTGGGCGTTCTTTTTGCGGATAGAAGACTTCAGCTCTTGGACCGCGTGGGTCGGGAGAGACTGGCGTGTACCTTGAGATGACTCCCACGCCCTCCAACCCTTTGTTTGTAGCCGCTCGGTTCCAAAGAAACTGGGTAATGGTGCCGGTGTCGGATATCTGCAGGAAAGCCAGCGGACGCGGGCTGTAGTGCATCTCGTCCCGCACGCCCGGGGTGGCTCTGCTCGTGGAGACGAGCATGCCCAACACGTCCTTGCGGCGCCACTCGGGCGGTGTGCCCCTTAAGGAGCCCTCCAGCTCGCGTATCTCGTGTGGAGTACTCGTCCTTGCCTTGCGGGCCTTGCACTGGACGATGACAGGGAGCGGTTCACGCAAGAACGACAGTGCCCAGTGCCCAATCAAGTCGATCCCGGCATCGTTCTTCCGGCCGGTGCGGATGAGCGAGAAGCCGAGGCGCTGCAGGGCCGCTGCGACGGTATATTCGTAGTGCGTCCCTATAAATACGGTCGTGGTCGGTCGGAGGTTCTTGTGGGCTGCGTATTCGAGATAGGAGGGCAGCGTGTTGTGGTGTATAGATCCGGGCGCCACAATGAGCTTGGGAATATCAACGGGCGCCTTGTGCGCACAGGACGTGGTGACGATGCGCTGGTGAATGGGGCTGTGCGGAGTCGCTCGGGGGAGCCGGGCCAGAACGGCGGTTCGATTGAGGCATGCCGGACGCAGGGCGAGACGCATTACAATTAGCTAAGGGGCGCGGCGGAGGAAATAAACATATTCGCAGGAAAGGAGCGACAAGACAGGAAGTAAATGCAATTTCGAGGAGTGAAATGACAAAGAACGAACGACGGTCGCGTAACTTTTCGGACAGGCCAAGGCTCAGGCACGCTGCATGCGGACGCGGACGCGCTAGCAGCCTTACGCCGGGACCTCGACCCTTGGACGTGCCTTGCTCCTCTGAGCTCTCCTCTCCCAAGGCGCGAATAGAATCAGACTCTCTTAGCACCGAGCAGGTCACCACGATACCATTGCCATCGCACCACCAAGTCCACCCACACCCACACCCACACCCACACCCACGCCCCCGCAATGGCCGACATCCTCACCCAAATCCAAGACGAGCTCGACATGGTACGCCAACCTCCCCCACCACGCCGACCCTCCCCCACCCACTAACCCCCCGCAGCCTCCACCAAATGCAAGCCTCCCTCGCCTACATCCGCACGCGCGCCCCACCCGCCGCCATACCAGGCCAACCCCTCCTCTCCACCTTCGCCGAAGTCGAAGCCCAAGCCGCCGCCCAATCCCACAACAACCCCGCGCAGCCCCAGCCCGAGCACATCTCCCCGCCGTCGCAAGAAGAGTTCCAAAAGGATATACAGGAGCTGAGCAAGGACTTGGTGCTCAAGGAGCAGCAGATTGAGGTGCTGATTGCGAGTCTGCCGGGCCTGAATGCGAGTGAGAAGGAGCAGGTGGAGAGGATGAAGGACCTGGAGAGGGAGCTGGAGGAGATTGAGGGGGAGAGGCTGGCTGCGGTGAGGGAGAAGGAGGGCTTGGTCAAGAGGGTTGAGGAGAAGATTGTGAGGGTGGCGGGGATGCGGTGATGCTGGAGGGCGTGTGATAAGAGAACGTCTTGATGGTACAAATTTGGCAGTTGCACTATCTACCAAAGTTGTGCGCGAAGGCAGCAGGTACACATCCGCCACGGATCAACCGGCTCTCCGCCCCATATTACAGCGACACGATTGTGTTGATATCAAGATATCTGAAGCTTGGAGTGTGGAAGCTTCTAGTGGCGAGGTGGATTTACGAAAACCCAGGAAGAGCTACAAAACACGCTACAATGATGACGTCGGACGCACCCACCCATCATCATCGACTAAAACTCATAGCTCTCCTAAGCATGTAAACCCAACCAAAACCATCTCACTCATAATATAACCATCACCCAGTCCTACTCATTGCTCCAATATCCTAGCATGGAATTCAACTCGTGTACCGCACCAAATCAATCTCAATCTTTTGATCGTGTAACCGCAATCCGCCTTGAGTCTTGTGTCCACATTTATGGTATAAATCAGTCGCGGTTACGCTATATAGATCCAAGAACACATTCGAACCCACGGCATTGCAGCTGCAAGAGGACAAAAGTTGGAGTACATTCCGCGTTGGTATTGCCTATCCTGGAGTAACACAGAGTACCCAGCCTCTGTACAGAGGTAGCAGTCGAGTAGCCGGGTGTATCCTCCCCCCAAACGCGATTTTGCAAATACGAAAACAGATAGGATCGTATGTAAGATAGCAGCGAAACGAAAAGGTCTCCAAAGACCGGTAGCCGGGATTGTATGCACTGCAGCATGCAAAAGCGCGCAATCGGTAGATTCACTGAGTATAGTTGGCTGAAAATGTGGGTGCCGCTTGCAAGCTCATAGAGGATGTGCCAGTTAATCGGCGGACTGATGGTGTGATGAAATCGATGCCGAGATAGACGTGGCTCTTGATCGCCGAGGATTCTTTTGACTTTGCTGTTTGGGTGGTACCGACTTGTCACCCCCAAGCAGGATTGTTTCTTCTCCTTGGTGATCCAGACGGGCTCTTCACAGGTCTGGACGGCGATTCCATGGCCAATGAAAAAGCGGAATCCGGCGTGTAGCTAACATGTTCCGCATGGCTAGAAAATCCTATGATCCGTAGTAGATGTGCAGGCTATATGGGGATGTATGGCTTGTTGCTGTATCGTGGGCGAAAGGCTGCGCCTGGCTAGCCCGAAGGCTTGGGAACCAGTGAGGTTGGCAGACCGCCCGAGAGGCGTACCACTACCGGGCAAGATGCTCTTCCAATAGTAGTGCGACGGTGTCTGTCCAACGTTGTTTGGCATAGTCAAGCGGCGTCTTTCCAAAGTGATCTTTGGAGTTGACGTCGACTTTACCCGTATTGAGCAACAATGTAACAATGTCACTAGACCTATTATCGGCTGCCCACGACAGCGGAGCCCACCCCTCATAATCCGCCAGGTCAGGAAATATAACAATGTCGCTAGACTTTTGCTCAGCTGCCCACGACAGCGGAGTCCGCCCGTCATGATCCGCCCGATCAGGAAGGAGCGAATCGATGGCGAGCAGGAATCTGATGACGTGTTCCCCAGATGCTGTTTTTATAGCCCATAGCAATGGCGTGCATCCGAAATGGTCCTGTGAGTTTACGTCGACTTGTTTTGTATTGAGCAAGAGTTGCAGGATGGACAATTGCTCTGAGGTTGACTGGGCGCTTACCGAGGTGGACGGTCGAATGAGCCCGACGGCCGAATGAGCCACCTTGAACACCAAAACAGCCCCACAACTTGAGGCTGTAGAGCCTCACACAATAGCTATTATCGCGATATTTTCTAGTGGTGATATCTATAGGCTTTAATTGATATATATAGCTATTGATATCGCGTAGAAGGTGTGATGTTGCGGCTGCGTCGTGACCTGAGAGCTGGCGCGCCTGCAGCAGCACGCTGAGGCTCTCCCCTACCTACGGGCCTCACAACAGCTCTCTTTTTAAGAGTTGCTTTTGCAGAAGCCTTAAGGCTGCGCTTTTTGCCCTTTTGAGAGGTTTTAAGAGCTTGTTGGAGTCGTTTTGCAGTCCTGCGAGCAGCTGCCCTAGAGGCCTGTTCAGCAGCCTTCTCCGCCTTCTCCTTCTCCTTTACCAGATTGGCTGCAGCCCTCGCCTGACGCCTTATTTCCTTCTCCTTCGCCTTTGCCTGTCTTGCCTCTTTACGAAGCCTATTTGTCTCAGCTTTTTGGTGTTGTACCTGCTCCTCCTCGCGCTCCTGGAGCTGCCGGCGATCACGTGCCTCCTTCACCTTCCTTGGAGACCAAAATATAGCTCCACCTTGATACTCCTCAGGCTCCTTAAGTAGGAGAGGCTTGCCTCGCTTCCTACGCGTTCTCTCGTTAATCAAAGCCTCGCGTAGGCCCTTGACCTCATACTCAAGGAGGGTCTTTTGAGTTAAGATTTGGTGGAAGGCCTAGCTTAGCTTTTAAGCTCGTTTATCACCTCAATCCTTCACTACCTAACGCAGTAGGCCTTCAGTCTTCCTCCAGTTTGAGGCACTTAAGGCTGAGGACTCGCTATCGCTTGAGGAGCTTGGGCTAGAGTTGAATCTCTATAGTATAACCTCAGGATTGAAGGGTGAGAGGCCTGTAGCCTCAAAGGCCTTTAGGATTGTCGTTTCCTTAAAGGAGGCCTGCCAGGCTCGGTAGAAGAGGGGGAAGAAATCCCTCTTGCTCATTGAGCAAAGGCCCTGGCTCCTTTCCATAAAGGCTGAGATCTCCTTTGAGTAGGCTGTGGACAGAGGCTTGAACATAGCTACATCGAGCGGCTGCAGCGTATGGGTTGAATGAGGAGGATATACAGCGAGGAGGATCTTGTTCTGATTGCAGTACTCAATAAAATCTATTGTGAGGTGAGATCCATGGCCATCTAGGATGAGCAATCGATAGGAAGATCGAGCCTTCGCCTTTGTACCGCATTAAACACCTGTTTAAGCCACGCGAGGCCGATATTGTGTTCGTCCAGCCAGAGGGCGATGAGGAGATTCGAACCTGATGAGTCGCATGATTGAGGGCCTGTAGCCAGGAGTCCTGTATCGATCCTGAGGCTGACTGATAGATGAGAGCGGGCTCAAGGTAAGATCCATCAGCGCAGATACAGGCCAGCAGCGTTATCCACTCTCGAGAGCCATCCTGGATAGTACCCCTCCTCTTCCCATCCTCATATGAAGCCCTGCTGAAGATCCTCTTCGAGCGACCTACAACACCAAGCATGAAGCCCTTCTCATCCATATTGTAGGTATGACGCGCCTCAACGTGATACTGATTGATCTTCTCGCGTAGAAGGTTAAAGTAGAGGCTATACTTCCTCCCTGAATCAGCCTTGTGGCGACTATTGTTAATGCCCGTTGTCCATTTTGAGATAAGCTCGTCTGGGTGTTGGTGCACAAAGCGATCAACCCAGTGTACTCTAACCTCTTTCTGCGTAATCTGCGAGGCGAAATTTCGTATCATAGCTCGTGTAGGTGGTAGGCCTTAATTTGTAAGACGTTTAATATAGTGTAGAAGCTCTAGTTCCTGTTGTGGATAAAGAGCTTGTTGATTCTCCGCCATTGTACTGCGTGACCTTGAGATGCCTTGGTGTCGCCGCGCGAGCGTTGCACGGCTGCAACCATAATCTCTCGCAATCTTCTATAGCTAAATTTTTCTGTAGGTCCTAGCGATTCAATTGCTGCAATCGCAGCCTCAATCGAGCTCATAGTGGTAGAGTTATCGCGTGTTGAAGTTGAGGTGTTGTCGAGGTGGGGTGGCTCATTCGGCCGTCGGGCTCATTCGACCGTCCACCTCGGTATACCAAGACCATAAGCCTGTTCTTCCCCACCACACGCATATGCGAACGCTGTCCGACCAGCATTGTCCCTGAGATCCACATCCACCTGTTCTTCTCCAAGCAACCACTGGATCATAGGTAAAGTCCCACTCTTTCGAGAACACCTCGCAGCATTTGATAAGACAGTACGACCAGATGAATCTTGTGAGGTTATGTCGACTCGGTTTCTCTGTAACAACATCTGAGCCATTCCGAGGTTTCCGGCTTCGGTGGCGTATGAAAACGGTGTCCGACCATAACGGTCTTTCTTGTCCACTTGATTGCTACCTCTAGCTAGAAGGTTTCTGATGATGCTCTCCTTATAACAAGGTGAGCTTGCTGCCATATGTAGAAAGGTCCCGTTCTGATCATCTCGTTCAAGCAAAAGATCTAGTACATCTGCCATGTTCCACGTTTCCTCGCATGACAGGAGCTTCTTGACAGTACGATATTCCACGTGGCCTTGCTCGAGCATCAATTTGACCATTTCTTCATTTCTCTTTTTAGCGGCCGACACGATGACGGCTTTGTAACAGGGCGCAACGGAGTTAACGTCGACACCACTTCGTGCTAGCAACAGCTCCACCACATGGATTTCCTGACTTTCTACCGCTCTTGTTAGCAGCCATTGGCTATCCCATGTGTGATTGTTGGTTTTAGTGATAATCAACTTGACTATGTTCCAGTAGCGTTTGTTCACGGCCAATTCGAGCAGTATGTCGCTATCGGGTTTGAGGTCCCGGTACTCCGCCTTCGAACCTTGATCTAGAATCAATCCGACTGACGCCTCTGCGCCTCTATCCACGGCGTACCATAGCAATGTGCGGCCATCATCATCCTTGTGGTTGATATCAAAGTGACCTGTTAAGCTGGTGTGAGAGCCTGAAAACCATAATATTACGGTACAGGTTGATGTTCTCCATCGCAAAAAGATGAATGAAACAGACATAATCTGTGCGGAGACACGACTTGGTACTATATGCATGGGTGTTCTCACCTGTCTCAAGTATGAATGCAAGTAGCTGTATCTCGTTGAGCTCCACCAAATTGCGAAGGACAGACTTCTTTTGCGAAAAAATGAAGATTCTCTTTATGGAACCGATTCCTCCTACAGTCTGCAGATACTCGTATAGTTTCGGAGCCGGCTGGGATCTCCCTGGTACACCACCTCGGCCTTTAAGAAGAACTTCACAACGTCCTTGCTACTGGTCGCAAGAGCGGCAAAAAGAAGAGTTCCGTAGCGTTGCTTTCCTACCTCCAGGTAGGATGGCACGCAGTTGAGGACACTGCAGAGATTTGCCGCATTTCTTTCTGCGAGCAGGTAAAGAAGACTGACGCTGGTTTCCTGTCCATACCTTCGTATGGAATGTTTTTCGAATCGGTTGGTGTAACGCGCCCAGCTATGAAGGGCAAATGCTGCGAGAAAAGGAGCCTGGCTAATACCACCTCCTTGGGCCACGTCAGCGTAGTATATGAGGCTTTGTATAGCATGTTCCAGAAAAGGCCAGTCTCGGGAGATTTTTCGAACGTGTTCTTGTTCAACTGCCTTCGCGGACTTGGGATCCTTCGAATTTTCCAAAGGAGCATCCATGGTGTCTACAGAGATGTCCAATTCATTTAATGAGCCTTTTCGTTGGTCTTCTTCCCTTGACACACTACTCAAGTAGACCAGGCAGCACTCCTTCAGTCTGTCGTAACTCTGGGCGTGAAAATTGGTTTCTAGATCAGAGCTGATGCTAGCCAACCCATTCTCTTTGAGAAGAAAATCCCGCACAGACTCATGAATGAACTGTACTTTGGCGGATTTGGACTTAGTGATCTCGGTAAGGCCTTTTGAGCAGCTGAGCAAGAATCTACGCATGTCATCTTTTGATAACTCATCAGTATCCCATTGTGCGATGGCGTCTGGTTCGATTCCGGACAGGATAGCAAAATATAGTTGCTCCGGACTTAATGGCTTTGTTGCGAACAGGACCCATTGAAGACTTAGTACAAGATCTGGAAGGTTGTGGGTATCGCGGGTCAAGATATCGCGAAACAGAGTGTGCAGATCCTCTGGAAGCTCCCGAATCTTTCGGCGCAATGCGTGAATACGGCCTCGCTCGAATTCTTTGTTCAATATGTCCACTACGAGGACCACCCACATAAACACCCCGGAGGCCTTCTCTTGGACTTCGCTTCGAATGGCTTCAGCAAGCTTCGTATGTCCAATCTTGAGCTGGCTGCTCAAATAGCTGCCAAGGTCCGCCTCGTGTCCTTCGTGGCCCTCTAATACTAGTTCAAGGCCTCTTTCCACGCTGATATGCGGATAATGCCTGCTTGCAAAGCATAACCGGAAGCTTATACCGGCTGATATGGCTTGATCGACGGTCCCCTCGAAGAATGTGATCATGTCACGAATCTGATCCTCTTCACACTCGTCTAAAGCGTCTATGAAGCAGACTAGAGAAGATGTACCCAGGCTTTGGATCGCTTGCCTTAGCAAAGATTTCAATGTTTCGAGACTCCATTGGTATGATGAACTAATAGCGGTGGCCGGAATGTTTATCGAATCAAAAACACACTGGAGTTCTGGTAGTCGTTCAAGAAGCTGCAGCAATAGTGATCGATATGTACCGATGGTGGACTTTTCCAAAGTTTCGCCCCGCGCGTTGAAGAAAAACGAAAGTACAATCGTGTTCTTCATCTTTTTACGAGCGTCCATAGCTGCAAATTTCATCAGCGTTGACTTCCTGGCTCCGGGTTTTCCTTTTATCCACAGCAGTCCATGGTGTCCACCGAGTTTTCCAGGATCGAGCCAGTCCATATACTCCGGTGTTTTTAGCAGCCATTTGCCAGTCTTCGCATGAGCTGTCTTGATGCTCGTGTGGCGGGCGTCAAGCTGCTCAAAACACAGGGACTCCATAAGCAGCTTTCTATGGTCTTCGCTCATCGATGGTGTTGATTGGCTGTGATTGTTTGGTACGGCGTTAGTCATTCTTAGCAGTGCTCGTATCACTTTCTTGTACTCGTTGTCATTGGGCCCCGCAAAGCGGCACATCTCCATGTGATTGCGTTCCACATGCTCCGAAATCTCGATCGCTGGTAGATTGAGAGAGGATGAGTTGTCTTCGACAACCTTAGCACCGCGAAGCGCGCCGACGCCATACTGTTCTTGAAAAGAATGTACAAGCCAGCCCTGCTCCTCGACGAGTGGTCCGAATTCGTCTCGCAATTCTCTGAGTCGTTCACCAGAAGGCAAAAGCGTGTTTACAATCTGTTTGTTGTACGAGAATCCAATAGCTTTGGCGAGTTGTTCCGCAACATGGCGAAGCAGTCCACGAGGATCAGCACCACCATGGGGTGTACCGAAAAAAATGATGCCTTTTGTGGAAGTGAAGACTTTGTTAAGGTGAGCATGGCCCTTTGTGCAACCTTTCGATCTTCGTAGCATTTCTTTGATGACGATTCCTCCTAGGCTATGGACGATGAAGACTACCGGTCTAGATGGTTTGATTCGGCGTTCACCTTCCAAGCTATTGTAGTAAGCGATGAGCACATGCGTACTATAGATTGTAATATTAGGATTACTCACGCTACCAGAAAATCCCATGCAATGTCGTATACGGTGCTTTGAAGTGCCGGAGCATCGAACCTATGTGTGGGTGCAAGTCAGTAAAGATTCTTAAGGTGATAGACGTAAAGAAGAAGAGTCGGAGAAGAGCCACTGCAGACGAAATTGACCCTAGGTATATACTACAGGTAGCAACCGTACGGAGCCAATTTCTCATCAAATACATCTCGATTCTCAAGGATCATACCTGTGTCTGATGTGCGTGTCATAACCGTAGGTCAAGACACGTGCATGGGGAACCGTCAAAGGGACTAGATCGCGTGGCCAATAGACGGTGGAGGCCTTGCTTCTGCAGCTGAAGGGAGGCAACAGATGGCTCAGTTTCTGTCTCTTGGAGGACGGTTCTGTTGGTCGATCGGTGTTAGGCTCCACCGATAGTTCGTCCTTTGCGCAAGACCATGTTCTTTCTGGATGGCCGGTGAATCCATGGACGAAAACAATGCTTTCAACGTTAGCTTGAAGTACGAATGAGAGACTCGAGGTCCTTCAGCATGCGAGACATATAATCATGGTCAACACATCTCCACTGCGCTCAGAAGGAGCTTACTCTATAGAAGGTTCTTCGGGATCGACAAGGATAGACAGTCCTGTCGAGGGGACCTGTTGCCGTTCGTCGCCTCTGTCGTTCATGATTTTACATCAGGCTGAGGCTGGATGTGGTCTGCAACACGAGTATATGAGTCGGTGTCGGTGTTTGCGTTACGCATCCTTTGGTGACTCACCAAGAGTGGAATCTCACACCGTTCGGAAGTCTTGTGGTTCGTATGTGTTGAGAGTTGAAGAGGATGAATTCTTTTGGTGAGGGCTGAAGATGCGGCGACAACACCTGCATACGAGGTGTGGCTGAGCACGGTTGCTGCCTGAAGCTTGCAGCCTCGCCAATCAAGATGAGTTCTTCGATCAATACGACCGTGTTGCCCTGTGGCATGCTTCTTCTGCGATGTGGACGCTTTGGGTATCAACGTCACTTTCGCTACATATCATCCCGGATTGTCTAAACAGCCCAGGCGCGGCGTATACGAAGCATGAAGCGGTGCGCATGCCAAAAAAGGACAGTCGGTTGCGCGTCGTCAGCGTTTCAGTACAAGTGGGTGACTGCCGTAGCTGTGATCGGACTTGCAGAGTCCTCCAGAAGTGGAACCATGCTCAGTGGTCGCTATCGAGAGACAAGACCTAGCTCGCCACAACAATGAAGCAATTGAAGCAATTCAGAGAAAATAACGAAGGCGAAGATGTAGGAGTTGAACGTAAAAGCGCCACGGGACATTGCAGCGTCGGAGAAGGTGCTCGGGCCATCTGAGGTCATCAAAATGGTAGTTGAAGAAGTGACGATGCATAACGCTTGGACCGACTCAAGCGGAATCGATACGCAGTCAACAAAGCAACAGGATCCGAAAGAGTTATTGCATTAACATATCATAATGTCCTCCATTCGGCAGCTGGACCGTCAAGGAGAGCAGAGAGTCCCCACCAAGCATAAAGCAATGATGCCATGCCATGCCATGCCTGTTCATGCTACCGTGCAGCGTGATGTATCCGTCTATTCGTAGCGCCTTTCATGTCATTATGCGTTTACTGGGTCTTGACCTCAGAGTCGGCCTCGACGGTGATGTGTTCGTTCGTCTCGAGGGCGTTGACCTTGTCCTCGGGGAACTCGGCACTGTGCGTTCTTGTTAGACCTCCAGAAGGTTGTCATGGAGCAATAAGGGGTGCATTTACGTGAAGCCCTTGATGAGACTGAATTCATTGGTGATCTTGCCTCCTTGCTCCTGGACCTTCTTCTTTGCGTTCTCGAGCTCTTCGGGCGAGGCACCGGACTTGAGGGTAACGTTGACAGCAGGCATCTTGAAGGTAGTCGGATGTCTGGTGTTTGAAGGGTGTTCGTGAGACCCATGGGCTCTTCAGCCTTGGTCCACCGCGCGCACGCCATCGTCATGTGCAATTATGCATCACGCGTCCCTTATCGATTAGCACCCCTGCCGCAAAATCTTGGCATCGCCGCTAGCACGAAATTTTGGAAATGCGACACCGACGCGAGCAACATGGCCCTGTGCTGTTCACCCAATTCTCCAGGCAGCTATTCACCGCCGAGCGACCATGTCGACGGAACAGGCGAATCGCCCGCATCGGAAGACCAAGGATAAGAAGGCGCCGACGAACGGGCAGAAGAACCCAAAGGCTTTTGCATTTTCGAGACCTGGGCGATTGGCAAAAGACGCGGCGCGCTCGAACGAGGTATGGGCATTCCGTAAAGCTTTGCGACCCACATACTAATGAGTGCTGCGTAGATAAAAGAAAAGCGCCTCCATGTTCCGCTCGTCGACCGCGTGCCCGAAGAGGCGCCTCCAGTCGTTGTCGGCGTTGTTGGACCACCGGGCGTGGGAAAAACGACCTTGATCAAGTCGCTGATACGAAGATATACGAAACAGACGCTCTCCAGCCCGGCCGGCCCCCTCACCGTCGTTACCTCGAAGCGCCGACGCCTCACGTTCATGGAATGTCCCGCCGACTCGCTCGCGAGCATGATCGATATCGCAAAGGTGGTGGACATAGTGCTGCTCATGATTGACGGCAACTATGGCTTCGAGATGGAGACCATGGAGTTTTTGAACGTGCTCTCGGCGAGCGGTATGCCAGGCAACGTGTTTGGCATACTTACACATCTCGACCTTTTCCGGAAACAAGACGCGTTGAAGCTGCAGAAGAAGAGACTGAAGCAGAGATTCTGGAGCGAGCTGTATCATGGTGCAAAACTTTTCTACCTATCTGGCGTAGCCAACGGGCGGTACCCGGATAGAGAAATCATGAACTTGTCGCGGTTCTTGAGCGTAATGAAGAATCCCAGACCGCTGGTGTGGAGAAATTCACATCCATACTGTTTGGCTGACAGGTTCCTGGACATCACTCCGCCGACCGACATGGAGAAAGATCCAAAGTGCGACCGGACGATAGCGCTGTATGGATATCTACGAGGAACAAACTTCCCAGCACAAGGGTCGCGGGTCCACGTACCGGGTGTCGGCGATCTCAGTGTCTCCTCGACAGAAGCGCTACCCGATCCCTGTCCGACACCATACTTTGAGAAGCAGATGGAAAAGGTGACTGGCAAAAAGAAGCGAAGACGTCTGGGCGACAAGCAGAAGATCTTGTTTGCGCCCATGTCAGACGTTGGCGGCGTGTTGGTAGACAAGGACGCAGTGTACATTGATGTTAAATCTGCAACGTTCGACCCGGACGTGGACTATGAAGAGCGTGGACTGGGCGAGCAGTTGATGATAGGCTTACAAGGCGAAAGGAAGTTGCTTGGACAGGACGACGCCGGAATGAGGCTTTTCAGTGGAGGCGAACTTGTAAGCGAAGAGGCCGACGATGATACTAAAGATTCTGGGCGAAAATCGCAGCGTCATGCGAGAATGGCAGAGGAACAGAATGTCGACGAGGCAGACCTAGAAGGCATCGATAGTGATGACGATGAGCTGCAACAAGACCACGATGATTCTGGAGATGAGGAATATGACATTTGTCACATGGAAAACGATACAGCATCCAACGGAAAGCCCGCTTTTGCACGTCGGCGAGACTCGGAGCGTAAAGATACGTCGACCGACGACTTGGCGTTCGCGGACAGTGATTCCGATCTTGGGTCAATCTCAGGGGAAGAACCCGATCCGGACGAGCTCGAGGACGATGACTTTGGTTCGGACGACTTTGATGAAGAGAACGAGGATGATGGTCTCAGATGGAAGGACAAACTTCGCGAGAATGCGGCCAAGATGCATAATCGAAAACGGCCGTATCAACCCGCGGATCTTGCGAAGCTAATGGAAAACCTAGAACTTTCACCTACCGAGGTCGTGAAGAAGTGGCGCCGCGAAGATGACGAAGTAGAAGAGGTGGAGAATGAAGGCGAAGATGACTTCTTCAACAAGTCGAAGGTTGATGATGCTGCTACTGCAGAGGACCGCTATATACCCCATTTTGATTATGCTGCATTGGAGGAGAAGTGGGAAGACGAAGAAAACATTGAGCTATTGAAAGGCAGATTCGCAACAGGGCACATGGAAGGAAAAGGCGGCAGTGGCGATGAGGATGATGAGTTCGAAGGCTTCGACGAAAACGACGAAGGTGATGGCGAGTTCGAAGATTTGGAGACGGGCGAAAAATTTGGCGGCAAGCAGACAAACGGGGAGGCCGACGAAGACGAACGTGAAAAGAACGCTCGCAGGAAAGAAGAGCTCAAGCTCCGGTTTGAAGAGGAAGATCGCGAAGGTTTCATGAACGATAAAGCCAACGCTCGCAAAGATTCCGGCCAGGAAGAAGAATTTGGCGAGGACAACTGGTACGATGCGCAGAAAGCTATGATCCAGAAGCAGCTCGACATCAACCGCGCCGAGTTCGACCAGCTAGATCAAGCATCACGAATCCGCGTGGAGGGGCACAAGGCTGGAACGTATGCTCGCATCGTGCTCGAACAAGTCCCCCATGAGTTCTCAGCCAATTTCAACCCACGCTTCCCCGTCATTATTGGCGGTTTAACGCCCACTGAGGAACGCTTCGGATTTGTTCAGGTCCGAATAAAACGACATCGCTGGCACAAGAAGATTCTCAAAACGAGCGACCCCCTTATCTTCTCGCTCGGCTGGCGTCGGTTCCAGGTTATGCCCATCTATAGCATCCACGAGAACAGACAACGGCATCGCATGCTCAAATACACCCCCGAGCACATGCATTGCAACGGCACTTTCTACGGCCCCCTCGTCGCCCCCAACACCGGCTTCTGCTGCGTCCAGTCCTTCTCCAACAAAACCCCCGGCTTCCGGATCGCCGCCACGGGCGTCGTCCTGTCCGTCGACGAATCCTTCGAAATCGTCAAAAAGCTCAAACTCACCGGCCACCCCTACAAGATCTTCAAAAACACCGCCTTCATAAAAGACATGTTCCAATCCGCGCTCGAAGTCGCCAAATTCGAGGGCGCCTCCATCCGCACCGTCTCGGGTGTCCGCGGCCAGATCAAGCGCGCCCTCAGCAAGCCAGAAGGCAACTTCCGCGCTACCTTCGAGGACAAGATCCTCATGAGCGACATCGTCTTCCTCAGAGCTTGGTACCCTATTAAACCCCACCGCTTCTACAACCCCGTCACCAACCTCCTCGACGCCGTCTTGTCCCCTGATTCCGGCGAATCTACAGCCTGGACGGGCATGCGTCTTACAGGCGCCGTCCGCCACGCGCTCTCCCTCCCCACCCCCCCCCCGAAAAATAGCGCATACCGCCCTATCGACCGTCAAGAGCGGCATTTCAACCCCCTGCGCGTCCCCCGCAAACTCGCCGCCGATCTCCCCTTCAAGTCGCAGATCGCCACCATGAAGCCCCAGAAGACGCAGACGTATCTGCAGAAGCGCGCTGTGGTGCTCGGCGGCGAGGAGCGGAAGGCAAGGAGGCTGCTCGATCAGGTCATGACGATGCGGAATGAGAAGGCGGAGAAGAGGCGGCGGAAGCAGGAGGAGAGGAAGGAGCCGTATAAGAAGCGGATTGCGGAGAATTTAGAGAAGAAGGCGGAGAGGGAGAAGAGGGAGAAGCAGGAGTTTTGGGAGAGGGAGGGCAAGAAGAGGAGGCATCAGGAGGGGGCGGAGGGGGGTGGTGGGAAGCGGAGGAGGAAATAGGGTCAAGGATGGGTATACAGTTACGTTTAATTATAAACATGGTATCGTTCAATCTTGGTATGCGTGCGTGTAGCGGTGTTGGGTGAAGTTCTAATCTACTTCAGCACCCGTATCCTGCTCGTACATGTGAAACCAGCTCTCCTCTTCAACCTTCCCCGCGCTCTTAAGCTCAAATACACATCCGTCCCCCATCCCCACATACTCTGCACCGCTATACCGCCCCCAAAGTACTCAGCATATGCCCTTCCTAGCGGCAACCCGTATCCTAGTCCCGCAAGACTGTTCGCGCCATCGCCCCCGGGCCCCGAAATAGCACTCAGCGCATCCATGCTATTGCCCGACCCGACAGCGTCGACGACGCTCTGTCGTCGTTGAACGTCGTAAAACTGTAGTCCCAAATATGCGGCAGCGTCTCAGGGGATATGCCGCCGCCACGGTCGCGGATGCGAATTGTAACGCCGGGTGTGCTGTGCGCGAGCGGGAGGATTCGCGAGGATGAAGGTGTGGTGGGAGAATTGCCTGTGAAGCGGTTGGAGGCGATGTCCGTAGTGCCCTGGTCGATATTCTTGATCATGGGACGCACGTCTACGCCGTCGCTTCTGTCGTTGTTCTCTAATACATCTTCCGGCAGCGGAGCGATAGTGACCTCGATGGGTTCGCGTTCCTTGCCGCTCTCCACGGTGGCGCGAAACGCATTCTTCAACAGCTCTGTGATGATGTATTCCAGATGCACGGGCACGTGCGCAAAAGCGTAGTCGGGCTCGCCGTTGATGACGACGTGCGGGCGCACGCCGTACTTGAGCTCGCAGAGTTCGCCGACGACGTTCTCGCAGTGCTGCACGATCCTAGCGGGTCGTAGTTTCGTGTCTATGACGCCGTTCCAGCCCTCGGTGTCGGAGCTCTCGTGCATGGTCTCGGCGTGCGGCTGGCTTGAGAAGTGCAGCGCCAGATGCTGCTCGGCGATCAAGCGGGTGCCTATGCGCGCGCGTAGATGCTCGTCCAGGAACTTGGTCACGTCTTTTGGGCTGATGTATTTCCGCGCTTCGAGGAAGCCGCGGGCTAGGATGCTGATGGTGTTCGCGTGTGTGTTGACGAGGTCGGCCATGACCTCTGTGAACTTGACCTCGTCTTCGAGCGTGGTGATCTCGCGCTCGGCCCATGGCAGCAGCGTGGAGAGACTGTGTATGTAGTTGGAGTGGATCTTGGAGATGTGCGGATTGGACACGACGATGAAGGGCAGATTGCGGAGCGACTGGATGCGGTGGGCAAGGCGAGCGGGGAGGATGGAGAGGGTGAAGCTCGCCGAGTGGAGGAGTTGGGGCGTTGTCAGCGGCGGGCGACCGTGCCTACATTCGATGCAGAAATGTTAGTGTCGCGCCCCAGACACACGCAGGGCGTCGTCAGACTGACTTGACAAGGTCCGCGAGCGTGAGCGGGTGCAGCGGTAAGCTGGCCAGCCTCGAGATGTCGTGGTCCGTAACCGTCGTGGTAGACAATTGCCTCTGTTGCCGGCTCCTCGCAAACAGCGAGTCGCCCGCTCTCCGGCCATGGCGCGGGCAGAAGTGTCGGATAAAGTGTGACTGGATCACAAGAGGGCGCTGCACTTGGGCCATGTCGCTATCCGCTCTGCGGCTCGACGTTTCGGGTACTCTGAACTGGACCGCACGCTTGTCTTATGTTATGCGGCGCTCTACGAAGGACTGCGGATATGATCAGATGTGCGCCATCAACTCGTGCCTGTTAGAAAGAAGCAGCAGTGCGTCGTGGGGGCGCCGCCGTGAATTGTGGGCTGAATGTTTACTCCGGGACCTGTGTGTCGTCAGGCAGTCCTGAGGCGCAAAAGCTCGGACCCCCACCCACTTCACTTGGGTCACACCATGTTTTCTTTCTTTTCGTGCTCATCGTCGGCCATTCACCGTCTTCTGCCATGACCGCTACACGTTTATCACAGTTCTCGGGGGCGTTGCTCTATCTTTGCGTATCTTTAGTCATTGTCTGAACATGCACGACAAGTCGGCCGGATTCGAGAAGAAGCCCATCGAGTGTGAAGGCGGTAATAGCATGTAGGGAGAAGGCACAAACCCAAGCCAGAGGAAGGTGAACCATGTACCTGAACGAACTGCTGTAATTTACAAGATGCAGTCATATGCCGAGTTCCAGACGACCAAACATGGGGTTTCCATGCCAGCCAATTCCACATATTTATTCCACCAAACCCAAGCCAAGAAGATGATACTCACCTCTACCATATGAGGCGAGGCTATATTTCAATGACGAGCATTATTACTCTGAGCCAATGCGCGCTCTCCGGCTTCGAAATTAGATGATTTTGCCGGTGCCATAGTGCTCCAAGTATATCCCCAACACCAAAAGCCTCCATCTCCATGTGGGGAAAGGCAACCCAAAACTACAAAATGCGAAGGTGCATCCACGTCCGGGGCCGTAGTACCAATTTGTGCACGGTCGACCATCATGGAGCTCCTTTCGATGCTCGCATCGCTCTTGCTCTTCATCGTTGGCACTCTCGCAATCGGACAACCTGCAAGCATCGCGTTCTCGGAAACAGGAGGGGGACTCAAGCTCGGCGGCACTGGCTCCGCGCCGACTATAGTCATCGGTAGCAAAGACTGGGCAGGCGTAACTCGTGCGGCCAACGACCTTGCGAATGACTTCGGACTCGTGACGGGAACGAAAGGCAAAGTCGCAACGAGCATATCTGGCTTGTCTAACACTCCGGTCATCATCGCGGGTACTATCGGGAAGTCACCGATCATCGACGGCCTGGTATCTGCGGGTAAAATCGACGTCTCAAAGATAAGGGGAAATGGGAATCCTTTACTTCCGTTGTCGTGGAGAAGCCTGCGGACGGCATCGACAAGGCATTCGTTCTAGCAGGAAGCGATAAACGCGGTACGATATATGCTCTCTACGACATATCCGAGCAAATAGGCGTCTCCCCATGGTATTGGTGGGCTGATGTGCCCCCCAAACAGCACACTGCCATCTACGCCCTTCCCCAACCTAAAACCCAAGGCCCTCCCTCGATCAAATACAGAGGTATCTTCATCAACGATGAGCAGCCCGCCCTCACCAACTGGATCAGGGAGAAATACGGCGGCAGATACGACTCCCGCTTCCACGCCAAGGTCTTCGAGCTCCTCCTCCGCCTGCGTGCAAACTACTTCTGGCCTGCCATGTGGAACTCCAGATTTCACGTCGACGATAACAAGAACGGGCCAATGGCGGATGAGATGGGCATTGTGATGGGGACAAGTCATACGGAGCCGATGGCCCGGGCGGATAAAGAGAAAGTGAAGCCATGGGACTGGAGGAGTAATCAGTACAATCTGAAGAGGTATATGCAGGATGGGGCGACCCGCAGTAAGAACTGGGAAGTCGTATGGACGATGGCATGCGTGGCGATGGCGACACCGCGAGTCCGACGCTGGACGCGAAGTCGCTTGCTGATGTCATCAACTACCAGCAAAGCGTTCTGAAAAGCACTCTGGGTGTCTCGAATTTGAATGAGGTGCCGCAGATGTGGTGCGTGTATAAGGAGGTGGGAGGCTACTACCAGGCCGGGATGAAGATACCCGACGACGTTACGATCCTGTGGAGCGACGACAACAGCGGAAATATCCAACGTCTACCTATCCCTAGAGAGTCTTCACGCATTGGCAATGCAGGTGTGTATTATCATTTCGACTACGTCGGCGACCCACGCAACTATAAGTGGATCAACACGATTCAGCTCAGCAAGACCTGGCAGCAAATGCATCTCGCGCACCAAAAGAACGCCACACAGATCTGGATCGTCAACGTCGGCGACCTCAAGCCCCTCGAAATACCCATTTCGCACTTTTTAGACATGGCCTACGACATGTCGCAATTCATGACGCCTGATAGCACGGACAAGTGGTTGGAGGCCTGGGCGACGCGAGAATTTGGTGATGCCGTAGCGAAGGGGACCGCGGAGGTGATGGCCACGTACGGAAAGTTGATTGTAAGGAGGAAGTACGAGCTGCTGAACTTGTCGCCTTTCTTGTACTCGACCACGAACTATGACGAGGCGGAGAATGTCCTGCACGCGTGGGAAGCACTGCAGGAAAAAACGCAAGCGCTGTACGATCAGCTTGATACTGCTACCCAGATCGCATTCTTCGAGATGGTGCTGCATCCGGTGATGGCGGGCCGCATCGTGCAGCAAGTATACATCAATGCAGGCCGGAACAAAGCGTATGCAGCGCAGAAGCGCATGAGTACGAACGAGCTCGCTGCCGATGTGAAAGCGGCCTATGCACAGGACGGCATCATCCAAAGGCGATATCATGGCCTCTTGAACGGAAAATGGAACCACATGATGGACCAAGTACACTTCGGCTACACCTACTGGTAAGCCCGCCTCATCCCCTATCCCATCCCCTCTCCCCCTGAACAACGACTAACCAAAAACTCAGGCAAGACCCCTACTCCAACACCATGCCCTCCGTCTCCACAATCGGCACCACTGCCCCTTCCACCGGCCACCTAGGCGTCTCCATCCAAGGCAGCACCGCCTCCCCCCGGAAACACCGCACCCCCCCTCCTCCCCATGGATCCTACACCCCGAAAACCGCACCATCGAGATCTACGCCCGCGGCTCCGGCTCCACAGCCTTCTCAATCACCTCCTCCCACCCCTACATCCGCATCTACCCTTCGCAGACACAATCTCCTACCCCTCCACCCCCACCACCCCTCCACCATCCGCGCTACCATCCAAATCGACTGGTCTGCCGCCCCCAACGACACCAGCACATCCACTATCACAATAACCCCCCAATCCGGCACCGGCAGCGCCGTCACCGTCACCCTCCCCCTGCACAACTTCGTCCTCCCCGCAAACTTCAAAGGCCACATCGCCTCCGCCGGCGCCCTCGCCCTCGAAATTCCCCACTTCACATCCCTCACACCAGGCACCTCAGGCGCAACCCTAGCCACCATCCCAAACTACGGCCGCACCCACTCCGGCCTCACCCTCCTCCCCATCACATCCGGCACCCAAACACCCGCCACAGGCCCCAGCGCAATCTACACCTTCTACACCGCCACATCCGCTGCAAACGCCAAACTATCCGTCTACCTGCCCCCCTCGTTCAACGTGGACCCTGCGTCGCCGCTCAAATACGCCGTTGCGCTCGACGACGCGACGCCTACGACGGTGAGCCCCGTGCCGAGTAGCACGCTGGGGAGCATGCCGCAGGGGTGGAGCGAGAGCGTCATCAATGGGGCGAGGGTGGTGAAGAGTGAGTTGGGGCGCGTGGACAAGGGCGTGCATACGTTGAGGGTTTGGTTGTTGGAGCCTGGGACGGTGGTGCATCGGTTGGTCGTGGATTTGGGGGGCGTCAAGGAGAGTTATTTGGGGCCGCCTGAGAGCACCAAGGTGGGATTTTGATGGAGGTTTTTAGGGTATATAGGTATAGTAGGTCTATTTAGGTACTGTGGATCATGTTGTAGGAATGTGTATATATTGTCGTACATGCATCATCTCCTTCTAAAGCACATGCTGAGCGGAACGAACCAACAATCTACACATCAACTAAAGAACTCCCTACGGAGGTGAGTACGGGTATGAAGCTACAGTATTATTAGCAAGTGATCAAGCCTATCGGCAGGTATATTATTCGCAACTGCGCGAGCACAAACATTGGTGCCGCATCGGTAGAGACGAGAAACAAGCGTGAACGGGCTTAACGAGTTCACAGAAACTCATACAGGGAGGTCATCGAGGACAGCAAGGTGTTGAGATTGGCGCTTGGTTTTGTCGCATCAGTTCATCGACGAAGGTAACCGGAGAGAACGTCGGATGCCGTTGCATTGTGATGGTGCCCATGCTTGGTGCTGTGGCCGAGAGTTGCTGCTGGATTGAATACGGTGATCATCCCGGTAAAGTTCGCCTACCATTGTAATGATTGCCTCGGAATGGTCGCCTCTGGATGTGATAGTTGCGTCGAAATTATCGCTTGTTGGTGAATGCTGACAGGGAGGCTTATCCTACACGTATTAATATTTCACTCACCATCACCATAATCACAACCTGTCTTGAAATGGCCCCTGAAGCTTAACTCCCATCCTGCAAAATTTTGCCACTACTCGTACAAGATCTTGTCTGGGAATTTCACCCACAAATCTCAACCGGAACATTAGTTCTCTTAGCAGGGGAATGGGTACAAATACTTTGGGTTGTTAAATGCAGATATGCTCGCTAAAATGCATGATGACTTTTGGGTAGATGAGCCAGATCGACAGCCGTATCATAATGTCCATAGACCGCTGCGCCGCTTTCCCAATGGGTATACGAGAAGAGCAGACATGAACAGGCCGACTGTAATGCCGATAGCGATTTGGATCATGGAGGCGGCGACGTTGAAGACAATTGCGTTGAGACTGTCTTGGGATGTCTGTGCATCGTTAGCAAGGTGTTGATACGGTGTTTCTTGTTCGAGGCGAATAGCGATTGATGAATCCGTGGTTGTCCACGGCAGGGTCCTGGTATGTTGAAATGGTTCTGGACACTTACTGATTCAGTGCCGTCTCGAATGAGCGAAGAAGCTGTTTGTAGAGCACTCGAAATACTCCCACTAGAAGCAAGGGAGCCTGGGACTTGAACATAAACGGCCGGTAGCAGAACAGCAGCGGCTACGCCGTGGCGCAAACGGCTATACAGATTCGCGAGAACGCCAATGGCGAATGCGCCAAACGTGTAGGCAATGGGGGCACTCGAGCTGAATTTCATGTTGGAGTAGAAGTTGACAACGTAGCCGGCAAGAGCAATGGCGATCATGACCGGCATCTGCTTGTACTTGGCTTGGACAGTGAAACAGGCAAACAGTACGTAGAAAGGAACCAACAGAAAGTTCCAGTAGGCGCTATGCGGATCGCGGCAGGTGGTCTCCATCGTGGCATTGGGATCCATTGCACCGTACAGCGCGGTGCCGACTGTGATGCCGTAGCCAAGGAAAAGAGAATAGATGATGGCATAGACAAGCCGGATGGATCCAGGAACGATAGCCCGCGATTGGAGTTCGAGGGCAGAGCTGAGTACAAGCTGGAGAGTTATCAGCGAATAGTGAAGCACGTCAACAAGGTATACACTTACCCATCCAGGCAGAATCATGGCTATCGAGCTTTGTGTTAAAGCCGAGAAACAGAACAGATCGCCTCCACGGATGCTGCCGAGCGCACGAGAGATGCAAGTCAGTAGGATGGCTGCGCTAATCTCAAATACGGTGTTGTATGTCTTGGACAATGGAGCGACCACCAGCTGCAGAAAGCCCAGAGTGGTCCCCAAGATGAATATGGGGCCCATATCGATCCATCGCGCTTGGAAGAAGCCAGAAACGGCGACACTGGCAAGACCGTACATGATGACATTCAGCCAGACAGGGTGCCGATTCTTTGCGTTGATTATATCATCCAACGCCGCAAGAGCGTCGTCAAGACTGATTACATCATGAAGGACCTCTTTGTAGATTTCGTGGGTGTCTTTCAACTTCCCAAGGTTGACACCTTGCGTGGTGCGGACGATTTTGACCTCAGCGGTATGGGTGACTAGATGTACAATGAGCAACGCTTCAAGCGTAATTTTCTAACGTGGAGGGACTTACGAGTGTCATCAAAAGAGATGATCATGCAGCCAGGTATATAAAGAAATTGGCTGTTGACTTCCAATACTTTCGCTGTAGCCGCCAGATACTCCTCCAGGCGATGGCTGGGCGCGCCGAACAACATGAGCGCGCGGCACATCTTGATGAGATATTGCTGGCGCTTGAGCAGGCTCGCAACGTGAATCTTGATCTTGGCATCCTGGTCTTCTTTGGCTTTCCAGATTTTGGAGAGAATCGGGTTGCTGCTGTTGCGCTTGTGGTGGCGGTTCTCTATCGTGCTCTCTTTCTTGGGATTTGCAAGCTCGGCCGCCACACCAACAAGCGTGGCGAGCGTCTCCTGCGATTTCGCCTCTTTGTTGTTTGTATACCATTTCCTGCGTGGGGTATTGGCGCCTGAAGAGCCGGGGCGACTCGACGTCTGGGGAGGTGAAATGCTCTCACTAGAGGAAATGTTCGGCATGGCAGAAGTGGGCGTCTTGTAGGCTTGGAGCAACTGATAGAAAACGCCGCCCTGTGTATTGCCTGAATAGGCGTAGTGGTCTGTATCGTCGTGGTCGTGCATCTCTGCTGCTGTGGCTCGGCTCGGTGAGTACTCGGGCTGCTCCGGGTTGCGGCGTTGGCTATGCGCCCTCAAAAGCTCGTCGGCTTCCGTGTTAGACGAGTCAACATGGAGGCTCTCTTGATCACGAGACTCGACATGGCTGACGCGGGTGTAGCTGCCGCCTCTGGGGATCTCGGCTGCAGAGCTGTTGATGCGTACTCTGCGCCTCTCGGCGTTTGGGGCGGGGCTCAACGTTGGCGTGTCGTGCGTGTCGGGCCCGAATTCTTGCATCTCGTGCGATGATGCGTGCCATGCATCCTCGTTGGGGTCGTGGTCGTTGGAGGACATGGCAAGGCGTGGTGAAGCGCGGCTGGCTGCTCGCGAGAGCAATTGAAGTGTAGGGGACTCGGTGTTTGTCGCCGCGGGGAGGGCAGGTGCGTTCAAGAGGGCCGTGGGAAGGAAGCAGGCGCGAAGACGAGGTCGGAAGCAAGGCGAAGATCAGGCAGGAACGAACGCGAAGATCAGGCAGGAACGAACGACGTCGGTCGGTCGGTGCAAACAAACACACAGGTCACGCTTTTAAAGCGCGGTTGGCAGCAGGACGTTTCATAGTGCTTTGCAATGACGCAAGCCGTAGCAAGAATTGTATTGGTATGTGTCAAGCCCAGCCGGTCATAGCTAGCCGACGCTAAAGAAAGGACCGGTCCAGTTTTTTGACTGCCGTGGCAATCCGGTTCCCCTTTCGCAGCAACAACGGACCTGCATAATGCTGCACATCCCCGCGCATTGTCTCCCAGTCTAGAGAGTCTATGGAATCAACCCCGGGGGCCCGGCCCAGTCCACTATGAACTTCCACGCGCCACGTCACGCTTCGCGTTCGAGATCGCCTCCTATCTCACAACATGTCTCGAATCAGGTGGCATAAACGAAAAATTAAATGTGAGGCTCCGCTGAAGATCAACTAGAGGGGCGGGACTCGTGGATGGCGTTGCACTATCACCTTTAACAGTTACATGTGCTCATGGAGATGCGCATATACTTTCCTCTTTCGGGTCGTGGGGCCTTCCAAGGTTATCGATAACTCACGTGAGAACCCCACCGCCCGGCCGCCACGGGCCCAGCCCTTCCTCCCTTGGGCAAAGAATTTTCCCTACACTTCGCCTTCACACCCCCCTCATAATAAATGTAGCCCTCATGATAAGTAGTGTAGAAGGACGCCCCACAGCCACTCTTTGGACAGTGGCCAGTAATCCCATCGCGTGGCCAGATCTTGGTATCGTCGGTTAGAGATTCATCGCTGACGTTGCCATATAGGACATTGTCCTCTCCACAAGACGGTACCATTGGGTCGCTGGCTGTGAGATGCGGGCAGATGTATGCATCGGCCTGGTTGAGTGCATCCCTCACACACGCTGCTGTAACGCTCCACTGCTTGCACTGCCAGTCCTCCTCATCGAGAGCTGTTGACTCGTCATGTAGTGCGACCTCAGTATACAAACTGAAGCGGCGGCGGAGATGAAGCAATGCATGGAAGCTTGACAAACGCGCTCCAAAGGACCCTTGACGCCCTCGGCGGTCGAAAAGGAGGACTGGGGATGTTCGGTCAAGCAGAAACTGCACATGGCGTGTTTGGTTTGAACCTCTTTCGATTTCCGCTGCCGTTCGAGTTCTGCGCGTTCGTGGACATAGTCGTTGTGTACTCTCAGTAAGAACTCGTCACAGATATCCTGGTTCGCCTCCTCGATTTCCGCCTTGAGGGGTTTCGTGGTGTCGACAAGGCCCTTTAAGGAATGACATGAAGCCCGCAAGCTGAGCAAGTCTGTGGTGTCCTCGAGCAGCTCTGCGATTGATAACAGTAACTCCGCTGGGAGTCAGTCTGCTAGCACATTGTTCTTTTTCCCTAACCCTGCATCTTGCTCTGTGGACCCCATAAGAAGACTACGTTGGTCGTAAGAGCATCCGGCACGTGTGGACAAGTCGTACTGCATTCCGATCTCTTCTTTTGTCGCCCGTCCATGTCGCACTAGTGGTTGGCGATAGCGCAAGTAATTGAGAGGTGTAGAGATGCCAGCAAATAAGAGTGCCTTTGCATACTACCTCTCCAACTCCGACGAAGTAGCGAGCATCGCCGAGCGTACGTGGCAGACGATCGATTGGTGCTACATCCTCTACGCAGTATCGACACAATTGGCCGCTGTGCTCGCGGCGACGCGTCCAAAGTGGTATATCTATCAGTCGCTTGCTTCGAATCTTTTGTATGTGCTGCCGTGGGCTATTGTTTGCCAGGTTGCGGATCTGCGCCCGGAGCATGCGTGGACGTATCACAGTCTGGTTTTTGGAGGGAGCTTGGTGTTTTCTTTCTTTGATGTGTTGGTTGTGGATGGAGCGTGGGCTTGGAGGCTGAAGAAGGGGAAAGCTAAGGTCAATGTGCAGGACACGGTGTTTTTCCATGGGAGAGAGAATGTAGGAGGCGCGTCGCTCGTGTACACTTGGAAATTTGATACAAAATGGGCTCTCTCTTCCTCTATTATGGCTTGATTGACTCCAAGAGTAGTGATGAGCGCCAGAAGGTGCTCTCCACTCCGACCTATCGCCAACCAGCACCATCATCATACCCCAAAGCCACGCATCACACCGCATCCGCCCCCCTCAGATAGAATGATACCGACTCTCCAACGCCCGCGCGTCAAACCAATTCCCCGTCTCCTTCTCCAACGCATTCGCAACGTAGCCCCAAAACTCCTGCTCCACGTCCGCAACAGCACTCATCAACTTCTCCGTCAGATCCACGCTCTCGAGCATCTGCGCCTGCTCGCTCAGCGTAGGCCTGAATTTCTTACGCAGATTGTCAGCGAGGTCTTCGGCTGCTTTGTCGTCGCCGCGGACGCGCTTGCGGCCGCCGCCTGCGCCGAACCCGATGATGGGGTGAGTCGGCGCTTTGCTGAGTGCGGAGGCAGGGTGCTGCGCTGGGTTCCGGAGGTACATGTCTGTGTTGAAAGTTAGCTTCTGTGGAATACGTTCAGTGTGCGAAGGACTTGCAGTCTCTGGGGTCGAAGCCGGTCTCGCCTTGTGCAGCAGCGATACGCGGACCATTGCGGACGAAGCGCGAGTATACAGCTGCGGTGGTCAAATTGGCGGGCTCGCCGCGCTTGAGACGCTCTTGGTTGAGGTACGCAGCGATGGCGCCCCAGTCCATTTGTTGCTCCTGGCGCATCATCTTGATTTGCTGGTTCTCGGGGTCATCTTCAACTTTCCTGCTGCGGGACCTCATTGTTTTTGGCTGCAGGATCGTGAGGTACTTGCTGACTTCTGCTTTGATCATGCGGGCGCGCTTGAGGCCGTCGAGCGGGGTGTTCATGGTATATGGCGGAGGAGACGAGCGCTCGGGCTCGGAATCGCGATCGAGGAGGCTCATCTCGGGAGGAGGCGTGCTGTCGTCCATAGGATCCATCGGCTCGAAGAGAGGAGAGTCGTCGCGGAGGGTGCGGCGGGACGAAGAGCGGAAGGATGGACTCAGTGGACGAGCCGCTGGTTCAAGGGTAAGCGGAAAGATCCTGAGGCATGTCTGGTGGGATATATGACGTACCTTCGTTAGCAAGGTGAGAGACATTGTCGTCGGTCTCGAGGTCACCGTGGGGAGACGTGGCCAAGGCGTGCTCAGTTTCCTTACTGACATCGTCACCATGAGCATCATGATTTACAACACGATCGTCAATTCCACTGTGCACCGGTCAATGAAACGTTCTCCGTGAAATTGTACTGGCTGTTCGAGAACAAGGTAAGCAAATATCTTGTTTTCAACGCGCACTCACCGAGAATAGGATACAACACTGGAATCTTGAGTCGCCATCGTTACAGCCGGATAGTACACAGAAAGCTTGCTGGTTGTTGTTGAATATCACGATCCCAAGATGATGAGGTTGAGTAAATATCAAGAAGCTGCTGATGGAGGTTTAAATGCGAGTCGATGCACGCGGGCGCATAGGCCGCGTGGTGCGGAGGTGTGAAGTCTGCGAGCAAACACTCATCCTAGTAGCCCAGTGTCATGACCTGATATCAACCAGAAGAACGTGACTGTATACCCAATCAGCCGCAACAAAGAGCACGCAGGCAACCACACAGAGCGAGGTTGATGAGGAGTTCGGCAACGCTCCCGCCGAATGGATAACTCTGTCCTATTACTATCACGCTATGCAAACACTTCAGGGACCCTCTTGCATCAACATCCAATCGAAATTTTTCTGCCTTTCTGGCCCGAAAACCTAGAGGTCCCTAAGCCATATCAAGCCCGCTTTTCGCAAACGCTTAGCTACCGATTCATCGCCCAAGCTGCCCTAGCTTCCGCCTTTGCCAGCTTCCGTTGCCTCTTCATAGCGCCCGTTTCAGTGGTAGACGGAGATGAAGAAGACCGTTTTGACTGCCATAATGACTTGAGCAGCGCTGTCGTAGACGCCACTGTAGATGTAGATTTCATGGATTGGGCGTCTTGGTCCTTCATGGTGCTTGTGTTTAACCGGTGATTTGATGCTTCCATCGGTGCGGTTTTTCCGTATGTGGAGTAGATGGCTCGACGGTGGTGTAACTTTGTTGGTTCTCAGGTTGGAGTACGGATTTTGAAGAAGGGCGACTCTTGTTTGATAATTGCCGTGTAGAATTCGATGTTAGATGTTTGACTGTATATCTTTTTGTCTCGAAGACGGACTTGCGGCGTTTTATATCCCAAGATGATCCGCAGGAGAATGTGGTGACTAAACAGTCCAACTCGGTATTAAGGATTACGGTGAACTAGTACGCTTCTTCAGCCTCGCGCCCTTCACCTTCCCGACGCGCCCTTCCCGACGCGCCCTTCCCGTTCCCGACGCGCCCTCATCCCTCTGACTCAACATCAACTGTGCAATCCAAGCAGAGATTTCCAACCACCCGCGGTCCCCGTACATATTTTGGTGTAGGTCGGTGTGGATTGTCAAGGCGCAGCCTGTTACAATCAGACGTTGAGCCAACTAGAGTGCAGGACGCTAGCTGAATGTGGCTAGCCCGTATTGCTCGCTTCCAAGGTTTAGCACTATCTTATGCTTACATGAAAACAAGCTCATGTTACGTTTGAGTCATCGAACATGCATCTCGATTGTTCGGGGGTCTAGAGAGGGCGCAGCTGGGAAGGGTATATGCGTCGGCACTGGTATGGGTGCTCTTCAATAGGCAGCCGCACAGGAATAGCAGGACCACATGGTTGGTGTGCAAGTCCGATAACTGACTAAAGCTCGAATTATAGGTGGGGATTTTACAGATCTGGAAGGTCGACCTTGGAAGATTCGGAATTATTCCACACAAAGTAAAAGATTGTTGCTGGAGAAGGTAACGTTGAGACGGACTTTTTAGTGCCCAATAAGTATCTGATCCCCAACCGCCATCAAGAGTATGATCGTATGTTAACTGACCAAGTGGCTCTATCACTTAACATGAACCTCCGCGAGCACACTCAACCAGTGCTCCTGTCACCCCGTCGCCTGATCCGTAACTCCACCTTTCCAAGGTTTTCTTCGGTGGCTGGGCCCCAAACCCATACCTGGTGAGGTCATCGTCTGGACGTCCGTGTATCGAATCAACCAACTCAATATCAAAAGACGACACCAGTTCAGCAAAATAAGCATCATCTCGTACTTGGTGAAGTGCCGCCCCGGACACATGTGCTCGCCCATTCCGTATGGAATCCATCGTCCTTGCTTGCCATCAAGCGAGAACTTGGTTATCCCCTCGTCCTCGACCAAGAACCGCTCCGCCCAGAATTCAGAGGGCGCATGTTGCACGTTGGAGGCGTCGATCGCATTCCAGTAAGAGCGGCGGTGCTCGACGTGGCTGGAGACGATAACATATTGGCCATGTGGAAGCACCCAGTCGTCGCGTTTGTGCGTCTGCTTGACGGTTCGCGTTAAAAGAGCAGCGACTTGTAGACGCAGGACTTCAGCGTAGATGGACTGCAGTAATGGGTTATTCACAAGCTTAGCGGCGTCAAGGGAGCCGATATCGGTTCGTGCTCCTTGGAGTTCGCTTCTCGCGCGGTCCATCAAGCCTTCTGCAGCCATTATTTCGAAGAGGAACCAGAATGTAGCTGGTATGACGTTGGCGGTAAACCTGGCCTGACGCATTAGTGAAGCTAATTTCGGAGGCAAGAACCTGAACATGACGAAACAAGCAACGTACGCCCACATGGTTGCTAAGTCGCTGGCAGCGGTGGCATCCTCGTCAAACAAGCCCTCAGTCGCATCGAAGAGCTTGTTTCTGCGTCTAATAGCCCCGAGGCCCCAAGTTGGATCCCACTCAACATTGTCTGAAACGGGATTCTTCTCGCTCTGTGGTATTGCTTCTTGTCTCCATCATTTCTCCTGAGCCGGAGTGAATGACTTGGTTCGGCTCATCATAATCGTGCAGGGTCTGGTTTCGGAAAGCTTATAGACGAAACATGCAGATTTTCTCTGATTCTGAAGTTTTGGGGACGTTTTCGTGCCCTCATACCTAAGTAGTTGAACCATGGATGACTCACTCTGGCTCGCGCTGGGAGGCGGCGTTCAGGAATGTTCACGTGTCCGGAGATGGAGGCTATGAGCCCTAGCCTAATCTAGTTTAAACCGCCTTGGCATGGTACCAAGGGTTGTCCGTCCGCAATGATGCAAAGTGTCAACTACCCAAAAGTTTGCGCCTACAAGGCTGCCACATTCCACCCCAAACGCAACTACACGCCTCTACGCTCTGCCTCACTCCCCCAAGCCAGCGCACACCCACCCACAAACGGCCTTCCAGCTGCGCAATCGCAGCCCAACCACCATCATGGTTTGTCCTCACCTGGCCCGTCCAGCACACCCAAGCTGACTCCCAATCAAACAGAACGCGCTCTTCAACTCGGCCCTCCGCCAATCAACCTCCCTCCGCAAAGACCTCGACCTCTTCGCCGAAACCAGCACCCCCTCGCCCGCCCTCCAAGGCCAAATCTCTGCAAGCCTAACCTCCCTCTCCCGCACCATCGACGACTACAGCAAACTCGCAAAGCAAGAGCCAGTGCAAACAAAACAAGAAAAGGCGTTTGAACGAGTCAATAACTTCAAAACCGAGCTGGACGAATACAGAGAGAGTTTCAAGCGCATAAAAAGCGCAAACGACGACGTGGTACGTTTTCTCGCTGTTGGAGGGCCGGCGGGGCTGGACGATGCGATGGCAAAATGGCGCATGTGCTGATAGTAGTGGAATAGCAAACAACGGCCGCCCGGACCGAACTGTTAGGCAGGAGACCACACCACGCGGCGACGCCGGAGAACCCGTATTCGCAAACGAACGCCGCGGCCGCCGCGGCGCAGAATTCGCCCTTCGGACCTTCGCAACCGTACAACCCGAATTCTCCCTATACAGCAAACCCGTACTCTGCTGGCGCACCCGCAGGTGCTGATTATACGCGCGAATCACATGCCTTCCGCGAGAACTCTTTCATCAATCAGACGTCCAATCAGCTCGACGAGTTTTGGACAGGGGGGGATTGGGAGACTTGGGGCAACAGAGGGACATGCTAAAGGGGACCCAAAGGAGACTGTATAGCGTAGCGAATACACTCGGTATCAGCGGGGACACGATACGCATGGTAGAACGAAGAGCAAAGCAAGACAAGTGGATCTTCTGGGCAGGAGTGATCATCTTCTTTCTCTTCTGCTGGTTGGTCCTGCATTACCTGCGGTGAAGAGCGAATTCGTAAGAGTAGGGATGGACATCATTCTATTCGTGTCTATATATTGAACGGGGTTTGCTTGCATCATCTGGACTGGGTCACGGGCTTTTTGCAGACTTAGCGAGGCGCACGGTTTTGTGTAAAAATATTGGCTATCAACTTTGGAGATCTGAACGCAAGGAAAGCTAGTCATCAACGCATCCCTTTCTACGGCGTGTGGTTATTTACATTGTCGAACATCCGAGCAACATGACGCCCACTATCAGGAACTGCGTTCGCAAAATGAGACACTTCTGCTCCTCCGCTATCCGGCAAGTGAAAGAGAACCACAAAGGAAAATTGCATGCAACAAGGAAGTGAAAAAGGAATGTCAGCGCCCGGCTCGGCTGTCGTATTTGTCAAAAGGAAATATTTCTTCATGCTGAGTAGAGCAAAATCGATTGAAAAAAAAATACATGTCGATACAAAACACATGACAGTGGGGTTCAACGTAACAATGCGACGAAAAAAGACCAGAGAGCTCAGAAGGATGAAAAGGGTAAGACACAAAATGCCGTGAGTTGAAGCACGGAATCAGGGCAAAGGACCAGACACTTAAGATGATGGTGTGAGCATCCAGAAGAGAGACTGCGAGGGCCCTTGTTAATAGGGAAGTCGCAGTTGCGGGAACGGACTTGGAACCACCGCCCCCATTTCAGCCGCGATTTGGAACTGATTGGACTCCAAATTTTCAACCCTGTCTCTCAGGTCTTCCACTTCGTCGCCGCATGGATCGTTTAGGTCGTAGATAGATGGAGAGGGAAGCTCGCGAATCCAGTGGTTTACCGGAGGCATTTCGATCCGAGGTACTGGAGGATAGTATACCGGAGGCATCGTTCGAGCCCTGGAATGCCTCCGGTCCCAGCGGTCCCATCGGTGCAGTCTTCGACCACGATCGTCATCATCACTGTCGTAGTCATAATTGCGTGGGTGATAGTAGGACATCTCGTTTTGCTTGCGTGCGATGAAGTTCAATGCTTCATGCACGACGACGAGGGGAAATACCAAGTGTCTAAGGCGACGTATGGCAGTCTTCCAGTCGTCCAAGTGTCGAAAATCCTCCATGGTGATGGTGTGACGCTCTTCCAGGAAAAAGGCGATGAGACAGTCGGCGATAGAGTTTGATCTCGTTTGCTGCGCCAGAAAAGCAAGAGTGCTGAAATGATTTCGCAGTCTGGACAGCCCGTCGATGCGGTTCTTCCGTAGCAATTTTTCCAGCAAGTCATGTAGTCGTTGAATAATAGTGTCGGTGTCCTTGCTCCGTAAGATGTTAAAAAATGCTCTGAGAGCATCCAGAGCGCTGGACTCGGAGAGGCGACCTCCTGAGCAGGCGCAGTAATTTCTTGCCAATAGCGGAAGGTCAATGCCGAACATGTAAGCATACATTGGCAAGTGAAAGAATATGACGCTTTTGGAGATTTTCCAAGGACGATACCATTCGCCGTGATGCACTGGTATCATGATGATGTCGCTTCGTGGAGGGGTCGAGAGATGAGGGAGTTCTTGCTGTCCAATTTGAAAAGATGGGACCACCGAGAATGGCGTTCGAATGGAGTCCCGATATATACTCACCTACATAGCACAGAGCCCGACCTGTTAATCTTCGCGTGATGATCTCACGACCACTCTACGTTGCACGAAATTTGTTTGTTAGTGCTCGGTGACCAGGAACTTCGGACGCGTCCGTCAGCCTTGTAGCAAACACGTACAACCGACTGACCCCCCCCAAACCAGTCATTCGAGCCTTATCCATAGCTTCCGCACTTCCCCGCCCGTCGATATGCGGATCAAACCGATCGATACATGCCAGCGTTCACCGCCGCTTGATGTCGCACCGTAGTCGTGTGTCTTATGTGGATTCATTTTCGGGTAGCAATGTCGGATGGGCGACCCGAATGGTCGTCCGCTGTCCTTCTAAGAGCTTAGGTACCTAGCGCCGGGAAATGAACCCGATGGATGATGATCGTACCCTGCTGTCGCGTGGTTGAGGCTCTGTACCGCGATTGACGAGCTACTCGAGGCTTCATCTGCTTCTTTGAGCACTGGCCCTCAATCAGCTGGGCCTACTTTTCACTTCGCAGGCTCATGCAGACGGCAAGGCAGAGTCCAGGTGCACTTGCTCTGAGGTAGACAAACATGCGCATGTGGCAAACTCAGACCTGTAGAATCATACATCTGAAGTGCCCGACAGGACTGACGTTCGAGAATCCAAACATGGATAACAAACTGCAGGCACCAGCATGGCCAGGTAGCACTGTGTACCGCGGAAATTTCTTCCCAAATGGATTGCTGTGGGTCAACGAGGCTGGGGAAGGCCTAAACAAACTGTGGCGTCACCTTACGGGTCAACGAGGCTGGCGAAGGCCGAAGCAATAGTGTCCGAGATACGGCCTTATTAGGTAATTGCCTGAAGAATGGATTGCTTCAATTCTGCAGAGATACGTAGGCAGGGAGTGTTGCTTGGACTCAGGCAGTAGGTGGATGAGTGACGTTGCGCAGCACAAACGTCGGGCAAGCGCGCTAATCCGATCATCGCCTTCGGTCTAGACTCTGCGACTGAAGACCGACCTTCCGATTCTATGGGAATCAGCATACCTGACGCAAGGTACTGTAAATAACTGGTTCCTCAAACAAGGCCATACCTGGGGCTAATTTCAATTACAGAGAACGTGCATATGTATTGGTAAGAGGAAAAGAATTGTACATTTCCTACAGCTCCACCCCAAAACGCCTTCTCAAATGCCATCATATTATCACTCATCAGGCAATCCTCCCCCTTACCAGTCCAGCCCGCCAGCACCGCGTTCACCACCTGCAAGAATCATCCCCGCTCTCCCCTTCTCCCCCAGACCATCCTTCAAGTGGCTGACAGAAAAGCCCTTCCGTCCCTTCTGCTTCTCCTTCAACTTTTTATCCAGACTCTCAAATGGATCGCTCGTCTCATCCTTCTTGATCTTCCACTTACTTGTGCCTAGCACACTGTCCAGCTCCTCCACGCTCGGTAGCTTGACATACACGTGCCCGTCATCGCGCTCCTCAACGGGAAACGTAGCGATGTTGACTTGCTCGTCGTTTGCGCAGCGACCGGCTTCGGGCCCTGAGAGCTCGTAATTGCGCTTGTGGTACGGACACGATACCCAGAGCTTGTTGTTCTTGATGTCGTCACCAATGAGGCCATCGCTGAGTACAAAGGCGCGCTTGTGCGGGCACATTTGCTGTGTGCAGTAGTACTTGCCACGGACTTTGAAAACGGCAAGTTGGGTGTCGCCACGCTTGATGGCTTTGGAGTCGCCAGTAGCGAGGTCGCGGAATTCGTCTGCCTTGACCAAGGGCTGCCAGCTGAGCTCGCCCCATTGGTGGTTCTTGAAGTCTTCTTTCACTGACTCTGTGGGCCAGTAACTTGGGCGCTCTTGCCCACGTTCTTGTGTAGGCTCGATGGAGGGCTCGATGTTCTCCGTGGTGTTTGCGAATTGGTTGAATAGCGCTCGCCTTTCAGGGTTCTTGAGCACCTCAGTCCATTCGCAGAAGAAGGAGCCAACAAGGTCTTGCATCTGCTTCTCTAGGTCGGCGCAGATGCCCAGCTTGTCTTCCAGAATGACTTCTTGCAGATACTTTATCCCTCCGGGCATATTCTCGATCCACCTCGCTGTCCGCTGCAGCTTATCGGCCGTCCGGACGTAGAATGCGATGTAGCGGTCGAGAATCGGGATAACGTCGTCAGGCGGCACGTCTTTGGCGAGGAGTTCCGAATGCCTTGGTTTCGCACCACCATTACCGCCGACGAAGATATTGAAGCCCTTCTCTGTGGCTATGAGGCCGAAGTCCTTGTTCTGGGCTTCGGCACACTCGCGTACACAACCAGATACGCCACCCTTGAATTTGTGCGGTCCACGAATGGACTTGTAGCGCTCTTCTAATCGCACCGCCATACCCACACTGTCACCAACACCGAAGCGGCACCATGTAGTACCAACGCATGACTTGACCGTGCGGAGCGACTTTGCGTATGCGTGGCCAGACTCCATGCCTCCGTCGACCAATTCTTGCCAGATGGCCGGCAGATCATGTTTCTTCGCGCCAAACATATCGATACGTTGACCACCAGTGATCTTGGTGTAGAGCTTGTACTTCTTCGCAACAGTGCCGATGATGATGAGTTTCTCGGGTGTGATCTCACCACCAGCGACACGAGGGATGACACTGAACGTCCCGTTTCGTTGGATGTTCGCCAGGAAGCGATCGTTGGTGTCTTGAAGGCCTCTCCTGGAGTCGTCGAGCAGATGCTTGTTGAACAAAGTTGAAATAATGGAGCCAACCGCAGGTTTACACGCTTCGCATCCTGCCGATTCCGGCTCCTTTCCACATTCTCGCATTACTTCGGCGAATCCGGTGAGCTTCTTGACGTATATGATGTTGAAGAGATCGGCACGCGAGTATTCGAAATGCGGGCAAAGGTGGTTTTTTACTTCTTGGCCCATTGAGGTCATGGTCTTGTTGAAGATGGTTTGGACCAGCGGCATGCAGCCACCGCAGCCAGTGCCGGCTTTAGTACAGGATTTGACGTCGCCTATGGATTTGCAAGAGCCGTCTTTGACACCCTTGACCACATCGCCTTTGGTTACGTTGTGGCATGAACAAATCTGAGTATCGTCATCGCTGATATGCGTTAGTGTTGGTTCTGCAACGAAATAAGACATTCTTACAGGTCGTCGCCGTCATCGTCACCTTTCTGCGCGCCAATAATGAGCTCACTCGGTGGCATCTCCAGCTGCTTCTGGTTCTTGACCATTGGCACCAACTTCACGTAATCTTTTGTATCACCGATCATCATACCACCCAGAAGGTACTTCCCGTCCATGGTGAAAATATACTTCTTATACACCTGCTGGAACGGGTCTTTGTACGTGAGCGCCTTGACCGGCGGCGGCGCTGGTCCGTCAGTAAGGTTTTTCACCTTATCCCTGGCACCGTCCTCACCGTCTTTCTTGACTGTTCGTCGTCCCGGCATGTCCTTGGGTCCATCGCGGTCAGCGAAGAAGTCGCCGAAGCTGGCCACTTCCACTCCCAGAAGCTTCAGCTTGGTGCTTAGATCCGGACGCTTGAACTTCCGCGGTGTGTGCGCTTTTGCTTGCGTCAGGTTGAAAGCGAGGACGTCGGCCATTTCGACACCCGGTGCGATGAGACCGAATGTCTGGTTCTCCCAGCTTGCGCACTCGCCGATCGCAAAGATGTCTTTGGCTGAGGTTGACAGATCAGGTGCGACTATGATACCGCCTCCGCGATCTGCGCATTTGATGCCGGATTTTCTCGCGAGCTCGTCGCGTGCTTTGATGCCAATCTTGGATTGTCAGTCAATCCTGTCGTCCAAATCAAATGCAACACTCACCGCGAAGCAAATAGTCGAGCACTCCATGCTCTCACCGTCCTCAAATACCACACCCTTTACAGAGTCCTCATCATCAACCTCAATTTTGCCCACTCGCTTGGAGAGCATTACATCCAGTCCCAAAGCCCGGACTTGTTCAGCGACCATGCCACCAGCAGCGCCGTCCAACTGTCTACTCAGCACCCAACGATTCCTTTCGATGAGCTTCACTTGTCCGAAATCTTCGAGGTCCATCATGGCCTTGGCGGCTTCTAGACCAAGCAGGCCACCTCCAACCGTGATGCCCGTTGTGCCTTTCTTCGACGCGGCGAAGTCGATAAGGCGCTGCAGATCATCGATAGTTCGGTAGACAAAAACCCCTTTTGCGTCGTGGCCCGGTGTGTGTCTGGGGACGAGGGCATCAGAGCCCGTTGCGAGGACGAGAATGTCGTACGAGACGGTATCGCCATTTGATGTCTTGACTTGCTTCTGTTCAGAGTCTATCTCCGTGACGAGGGTGTTGAGGTGGTAATTGAGCGAGCCCTCGGGCATTGACGAGTACTGCAACCACTCCATCAGCAACCGCACACAGTAAAACTTCAGATAGCAACCTACCCAATCCTTAGGATTCAAATACAAATTCTCCACCGCGCGATGCTGAAAGAAACTCGTCAAGCCCACGCGATTATACGCCAAATGCGGCTCCTCGCCAATAACAACAACGTCGTACTCTCGCCTCTTTACATCGTATTTGAGTAGCTTCTCACTACATGCAATCCATTAGCACACTCCTTCCACTCGCCATACCGTCTCATCGAACTCACATAAACGCAATGCCCACCATGCCCAACCCCACAACAACAATCTTCTTCCTCCTCCCCTCCCCACTCGCCTCTTCTCCGCCCTCCTCCCGCGCCTCGTCCATCTTCCCAGGCAGTTTGTTTACCTCGGGATCATTCAATTGGCCGACGGGCAGCTTCGCATCCTTTGCGACTTTCGCGCCCCAGGCGGGATTTCGCGGCGGCGAATCGGGCGGCGAGTGCGATTGCATGCTTGTGGGCTCGACGCCGGGCGTGGGGATAGGTTCTGCGTCTTCCATGTGTGATGTGTAATTGCGCGCAACCACTACCTTCCTCTCGGCGCAAGAAAGTTTCACGACAAGGACAATTCAAGTGCGCAACACGGCCAAGAGACGCGCGAGGAATTGATTAAGAGAAGGAAGGGCATACGACGACACGTTTTTCCCAGCGCTGAGGAAGAAAAGAAAATCGAGAAGGACGCAAGTAGAGTAGAGTAGAGTAGACCAGATGATACGAACAACACGCGATAGATACCTTCCTACCTTCCTACCTATCTCCACCCGTTCTCCGGCACAGCCAGCCAGCCAGCCAGCCAAAAAGAAATCTACTTACTAACAACTACCTAGTAGTCGACCGCTCTCCCTCCCCCATCTCCACCCGCTCGCACCACATGGCCACACGCAAACCAGGGAGACAAGGACCCGCGCGCACCAAGATAACGCAATCACGCGCATGTACCCTCGGACCCGGAGAAATGCCATACAGGCCCCGCCTTTCCGTCACGGCCTTCTCCGGGGAAATCGGAAATGCAGACATGCTGTGTGGGTTTGGCTTGCGCAGCGATGCTGATAAGAGGCGCGGCAATTCGTTGGTTGCGGTTGCCAAGGACGAGATTGTGCGATAAGATAAGGATAAGGGTGGGCGGGATCGGTGCAGGGATGTGGGGTTGTTAGCGTGGACAGGGGGTGAGGGGCGGAGATGCTGTGTGCGTGTGGCGGTTCTCCGGGTGGGACTTGAGGGGTGTGGTGTGGGGGTGGCGGGAGATTGATGCATCATCACGTGACTATATTCTCCCATGGGAACTCTACAACTCGACAACAGAGTGACGATAGCTGTAACCCTCCAGATGAAGAACATAGAAATACCTTTTTGCAGTCCGAAAAAAATACAGCGTAGCCCACATACTCAAACACCCCACTCATCATCGTGCCATCCCAACCCATCCCAAAAACACCAAAACACCCAGCCCTTTCTGCGTCCTAAAAATCTCCAACCACCACCTCCCACAGCCAGGAAAAGGGCATAACCCCCAATCTTCCTAAAAGAACAACAGATCCTCATCCGGCCACCCCTGCTCCCCCAACGCCTTATGCACCGCCTTCTCCAGCGTCTCCGGCCCACAAACCAGCACCAAACTCTCCCCCTCCCCCTCCCTAACACAATGTTCTTCCAACAGCGACGCCCCAATCCTTCCGCGCAGCCCCGTCCAATCTTCCGGGCCCTGCGTAAGCGTGTACAACAACTTACACCTCTCCGCATTATCCCTCGCAAACCCATCCAAATGCTCTTTGCAGAGGATATCTTCCACAAGACGGTTCCCATCGAGGACGACACACGTCGTCGGATCCTCTTTATCCTGCATGACAGCGCCGAGAACCTGGAAGATGGGCGTAATACCCGACCCACCGCAGATCATGAAGAAGCGCTTGATGTGTCGCTCCTTGCCATTGACTAGACATCTGCCCTTCCCAGTATACTCGAACTTGCCGATCGGGCCCTTCATCTCCACAAAGTGGCCCGTGGGAATGGCATCCAGCGCTTTCGTCATGCGCCCGCCCGCCCTCTCTTTGGTATCGTAGTACACTTTGACCAGCACGTCGCAGTATCCTGTTTTTGTAGTCTTCGAGATGGGCGTGTAGGAGCGGATGATGGATTCGCGCGTGACTGGGTCTTTGAGCCGGATCATGAGATGTTGGCCTGTGGGGAGGCCGAGGGCTTGCGTCTCGTGCTCGAGCTTGAAGGTGAAGATTTTGGTGTCCCATGAGACGGCGGTTTTGGAGTGGAGAATGGATTTGTTCCAGGTACGGGTGTTGAGGAAGGCGGGGCGGGGCTCGGTCGATTCGATGGCGGGTTCGCCTTCGGCGAGGATGCGGCGGGAGGAGTCGTCCAAGGAGCCGATGTGGTAATCTGGCATCATGGCTTTCGCCGTTTCGCTGTCTGCATGCTGTTAGTGCCTTCAAGTTCAATGCTCAGTAATGCAGCTGGGACATACGAATTGCCATGAACTCATCAGTGCTGTCCAGACCAGCTGCACTGATGATGCTCTGCGCCCCACCAGGATGGCCCTCCAGAAAGGCTGTCCCATCGTACACTTCGCCATTGACGACGAACCACGGACTCTCGGCATTGTCGTGCTTCCTCAGCTCGTCGATTGTAATGCCGCGTTGCACATCATCCTTCGTCATCTTGATCTCCTTCGGTGGCTCAACCTGCACTGCCTCCGCCTGCTCTCCCTGGATCCTTTCTCCCCAGTAGCCATTCGCCAGATTCCCCCCTAGCTTCTTTACGCGTTCCATCCAGCCTCCGGGCATAAGTGCCGGCTGCGTCGGATGCTCGAAGCGCAGCGAACCATGCTCGTTATGAAGGACGACGCGGAACCATGGGTTGTTCATCATGCCCAGCACCGACCAGTACATGTCCCGCGGTTGTACGTTCATGCTCTCGTCCATAGCTCTTACAACAATGTCTTTCGCATCTTTCAACTCCTCCACCAAGATACTGAGTTTCCAGAAACACCAACAGAAACAGGTCTCGCGCCAGTCCATGTCTAATCGACCACCGAAGAGTTCTTTGTCCTCGAAAGCTCGGTACTTGTCTTCGGCGTATTCGATATTTCCGAAGCGCCACGTTCTTCCTTGGTCGAGCGATAGTTGTACCCGTGTTATGCGACGTCCACCTCCGCTGTAGGCGTACCCCTGGACTGTATAGTATTCCGGCGCTGTGGACAGTTGGAGGACCTCAGCGTGTGCTGGGGAGGCGATAGCAGAGTTTGGACTGAGGTCATAAATGGCGTAACGCTCGTCCATCCACCAATCTTTGTTCTTTGCTGCTTCGTCTGGATCTACCATAGTACTGCGCAAGTTAGCATCTCAGCTGGCTCGAAGGAACGAGTCACATACGGAAGTACTCTGTTGTCGTAGATGTGGTACCAATTATCACTTGGTTCAGCAGTAATGATGAGCTTCTTCAGCCACTTGACGCTCCGGCCTCCAATCTGCCCTGGTATGACTGCTCGAAGGGGTTTCCCATGGTCTGGTGTGAGTGACTCTCCGTTCATCTTGTGTGCAAGTATGATCCCACGATTGGGATCCATGACCCAGTTGAGCTTCACAGAGGTGCCATAATAACCATTTGGCTAACACTCATTAGCTTTGCATCGCCGCTCGTGTAGTCAGACTCACCAGCTTATCCGCACCTTCCATGCAGACATAACGCGCTTTTCTCAACGGCTTAGCTCTTTCAATGACGTCTCTCATCACTACTCCCGTGAACAAGGCTGTCGACACACCCGCGGGACCCCACGAAAATCCTTTAGATTTACGGACAACATTCTGCTCTTTTCTCCTGTTGCCTGCACAGACGAGCGTGATTGGATACGTTACGTTCTCGTAGTCTGACAAAAGCTCCTTCAGTGTGATCTTCAAGGGGTTGGCAACAAGACTGTAGTACAAGTTAGCAGTCATTCGGTTTATCAGACCTATGCAACGCACCCCTCAACTGTGAATTCCCAGTCAGGAATATCTTCCTCCCGCACAACTGGTACTGGACCATGATTCCGCACATAGAACAATTCAGGCGACGTTAAGAATCCTTCATTGAATAGTTCTGTCAGGGGCGCCTCGCAATTAAACGGGTGAACACCCGTCAACCGTATTAACCGTGGATCTCTTGGCACGTGTGAATCTGGCGTTGGCTTGTCGACATCAAGTACTTTTGTAGGTGCTGTTGAGGGCGGTGGTAACGGGACATCGAGCTGGTCTTGGCCATTTTCTATCGACTTCACTGACTTTCCGTCTTCGCCATCAATGATGGTCTCCGGCGGAGTCGGCGGCAGTTCGACGCTCTTCCTCGGTAGGACAGTCTGGGTCTCCACAATCGAAGCCATCGTGCGCTGTGAATCGCAATGGAACAGTGAAAATGTTGGCTAAGACTGGGAGAAAGGAATACTGCTAAGCAAAAAGAGGGATAAAGAAAGCGAAGTATGACACCCTGGGGCATATAGCGTTGCTCTAAGTTGCCTCCGATCGATGAAGTCGAGGTGTGGAAGTGCAACGAAGAATGTGGCGTCCCCCAACGAAAGAAACAAGAGAATCGAGGCCTAGCTGTAGGGTGGGGCGGCTGCCACCCGTTGGCTAAGCAAATAACATGCATCTACGCGGTTGTAATTCGTCATGCTAGTAGCTACTGATTCGAGTCCGGAGAAAGCTGAGGTACTCGTTTCGGCAGCAACGGAATCGACCCACGATCCAGCTCTCCCATGCCCAAAAGCAATGCCGTGCGATCTGAGGCAAATCCTGGAGAAGCCTGCTCAGTGATGCCGTCATCCCTGTATCCCGTGCAACCAACGTTCAGGCGGACGGCGTTTGTAGGAGGATTCTCCCGCTGATAATGCATCCTTATCTTTGAACCTTAAGCGACCCAATCCGCATTTAGCGCGTGGAAGCACTACCAGAGCATCCGAACTCCACCGACGGCATTCATCTAGGCTGTCTGTAGCCAACCGCCCTTGTCGCAATTATGGAACCATTGTCGCATTCGTGCCGCCATACAAAAGCCCCACGGCCTCGGCAGGACTGGTTGGCAATGTATTTGTGTGCTGAACGAGCTGTGAAGGCCACTCCGCGCTCCTAAGGATGCGTCTCGTGTTGTGTCGTGTAACAATATCTTTTCCTAAGTGTAGATATGCTCCCATTGAAATCGCACGCTCTGCCTCTCCTTTGCCGTCTCGCCGTAATGAGTTGCGTCCTGAGTATACTCATTTCCGCAAGCCCGATCATCGCCCACCGTGCCGCTTCCGACACCGCGCACATGATCCCATCCGCGTGGAGATATCGAACGGCACGATGCGCGCAACGTCCACGGAGATACAGCTGACAACCGTATATAGGCAAGGGACAAGCTTCGACGTCTATCTAACAGACGAGAGATAAGAACGAGACGAAGTGTTGTTCTCCAGCGGAGAAACGCTCGTTCCGTGGTTGTGTGTTGCATCTCCGCGGGGCCCGAAGGCACGACTCGTCTCGGAGTCGCCGTGCCGAAAATGGCCGCATGAGCCGCGCTGTTGTACAAAGTGGGTGGTTGTTTGATAATTTTTTGAGTTATTGAAGTTTCGGAGGAGATGCATAGATGTCCGGATGCAAAAATCGTACAAGTTCGGCGAATGCCTCAAAAGGAAGTCTATTAATGATACAAGTGGGCTAGAGGCCAAATTCCATTTACAGGCTGATGATATCGTCCTCGTAACAAAGTATTAATTCCTACAAGTCAACGAGATACTTCTTCTCCCCTAAAACTATGCCCTCGTTATGTCCTTCTAGCTTCACTCCCTCGCCATCCATAACCCTCAGTAAGCTTGGCCACACCACAAGTTCCGAGGGCGTGAGCGGAACGGATGCAGTCGCAACCATTCCCACGCCCCCAATGCTGGGATTCCTCTCTGGATCGACCTCCGCCTCTGGTTTGCCGTGCGCAACCGCACGGTCGGATCTCCAGTCGAATTTCCAGAAGCTGGGCTGTCCAAATAATGTGAAGGCGAACATTGCGCCCTTGCGCAGCACGCCGCGGAGATGCTCGAGTCGATCATTTTTACCATGGCCGCCGTCGCCCGGATTGGCGTATATTGCGAGCAAAGGATCCGAGTCCTTCACGGCGCGCTCGATGTTGACTGTGCGCGAATCGAACTGAGAGAAGGCGTTTGCTACGTATGTCGAGTGAAGTAGGGTAGCCGAAATCTGCTTCCAGTGCGATAATAGTGCAAAGTCGACAGGGTTTGACTCATCCTTTCCAAGTGCTACTGCTCCTTTACCCAGAGAGAAACTTTGGAAACATTCCACGATTTCTGGCGGCAAGAACGTACTGCCAGGACTGGTACTAGCTCCTAGCTTCAACAGCAGAGTTCGACTTAAGACGGTCCAAGTGATGCACAGCGCCAGAGTCGCTAGTCTGGTGTGCGTGTCGCCTAGGAGGCGTAGTATCTGGGGCCAAGGGAGTGTGAGACCGGTGCTGGCATGCTCGATGACAGCCTGCGATACAGTGTTTGCAACCGACTTGGTCGAATAAAACTTGCGAACAAGGTATAGAATGGCATCGTACAGGCTGGAGAGCTCTTTCGCTATCTCTGCGCTAGAAAGGGGTTCTTGGAGCCCAGAGACGGACGGAAGCCGCGAAAGAGGTCGTGACGTTGGGGCGGGAGATGGCTGTTGTCGAAGCGTGAGTCGTTCATCTATTTCCTCGGACGAACTGTTATGTGATCTGAATTTGCGAAGCAGCGAGACACGGTGTGACTTTGTCCGCTCCATATCGCGGGCGACATCAAAAGATGAATGCGTATGGAGCTCAGGCTTATCGTAAAGGCAATGTCCACGAACTGTTCAAGCGATTTCAGAAGGCGGCAGCATTGTACTTGTATTTGTGCATCTTGATGGTTTGTTCGTAGTGTGGAAGATGCAGGCCATCACCTCATTGCTCATTCCGGCGATTCGGGAGCTTTGAGGCATGGAATGCAACGTGTTCCGGGAAATGGTTGACATCCTATTCCGGAAGGGATAATGGCTGTCACGTTCTTTTATAGATCGGAAATAAAGGGACTGAAGAAACCGGCCCAACAGACATCCAAGCTTGGAACAAAGTCGGTCTGCGACGTCCACATGCGGAAGTACGCTAGAGAAGCTGTGCAGACACCGAGCGACTGCGCTGTAGAGGTGAAAGAGGTTGCACAAAAACAGACCCTGCTCTTAATGAAATGTATTTGCGGACAATGGACCGACGCGAACCTGGCCCTGCAGACGCTTTTGCAGAGTCTCAGCTCTTTCCTTGGATTTAACATCACTCCTCTGTTTGGCATGAGCCTTCTTGTACCTACCCTTAGCTCCATGTTTAATTCTTGTGATCATATCGCCAGCCTTTCCTTTGGTCAGGTCGCTTGTTTTCAGATGGTCTTCTTCCGGGCGGAACTTGTTCAGGAAATCGACCTGCATCTGAGAGGCCCGGCTTCGACGCCAAGGCTGGTTCTTTGCAATCCACATATGATCGAACGTCTCGCCGGCGAATGTATCAGCTGCGTGGACGACGTGCTCAAAAGCTTGGCCTGATGCTATCACTCTCGGTGTAGCATAGGGACTCTTAGACTTGACCTCAGGCGGAAGTCTGCGATAGTACTTTACATGGAAGGACTCATTTTCCGTTCCAGTAGGCTCAATGGCAAGGTAGTTGCCGCTGTTAGTGGACAAGACAAATCTACCTTCACCCACTGCGACCCATGCTAACTGACTCATTCGACGTATTACATGATCGCTCGAAGTGTCGGCAATCAAGTCATGCACGGAGTCGTAATCAGTGAAGGTGATCGAACCAGGACGGTTTTTCGAAATAGATGTTGTGACAACATCAGCCGCTTCCTTTTCCCGCTCCCTCTCTTGCTCCTTGCGTTCCTTGAGCTCCGTCATGGCTTTGATGTTCGCCTCTTCAATGATCTCAGCAGGGTCCAGGCCAAACAGTGTTGGTGTAGAAACCACGCCGGTGCTCAAAGCTGACACCATATCGATGACATGACAGTTCTCTTTGCCTGCGTGCAGCCGCATGCCTCGACCAATCATCTGCACCAGCAGGTTGCGCGACTTGGTAGGCCGAGCCAGGAGAACGCAGTCAATGTTAGGGATGTCTGTCCCTTCTGTGAAGACCCCGCAGTTGAGGAGCACTTTGAACTCGCCTCTTCTAAAAGCATCAACCCTCGCGCTACGGATCCTGCTTGGAGTATCACCAGTCACGAACTCGGCTGTTATGCCATACTGTCGAAATTTAGCAGTCAAGTTTGCGACGTGACTGAGGTCAACACAAAAGACGATGGTAGATTTGCGTTCCTTGGCCTTTGCGCTCCAAGCCTTGACCATGAGATCGTTAGTCTCTTCGGTGTTGATGGCGTGGGAAAGAGCAGCAGTCTGAAAGTCACCACCTGCGGTTGTGCCAACCTTGTTCAAGTCAGCTTTGATCTCGACGGTCGTGAAGACAACATCGGAAAGCCAATTCTCTTCAATCATATCCACGTAGTCTCTGCTACAATTAGCGTTGTAGCGCTTTGCTTTCCACGGCCACGCACCTGTGATAGACTATGTGGTCGATGACTGCGCCGAGTTTGCGGCCATCAAAGCGAGAGAAGGTCGCGGAGACACCTACGAGAGCAGGTGCAGAGACGTTGCTCCAGTCTGCTTGGTGTCGCAAGCCGAAATGCGACAGCATATCCAAATACTGTCGGCTCACTATGTGATGGGCTTCGTCGACAAGCACAAGTTTGTATCGCGCGGGATCAAACTTGACAACGCGGTCGCCAGACATGATGCTCTGGATGGACGCGACGGTGATGTCGGCGGCGCCCGAGGCGTGATTGTTGCCCATCTCGACATCTACGTGCCTGTCTGGGTATGCGACAGCACAGTGGCGGGCTGCTTGCTCCACCAGCTCGCGGCGGTGGGCGAGGATGAGCGTCTGGGAGGCATGGCCGGCGGCGGGGAGCCTGTCAATGAGGTGGGTGAAGATGACCTGGTCATGGTCAGACAGAATGCGCAGAGGGTGGCACCTTCCGCAGCTGTACATACGGTCTTGCCGGATCCGGTGGCCAGCGATATCCCGAGCCTCTTGTGGCCCTTTTTGAGATAGGCCAGCACGGACTGAATACACTCTTCCTGGTACTCGCGCAGCGTGATCTGAAGCGGCGACACGGGCGTGGGTGCGGGTGCTGGGGCTGCGGCTGGCGCCCTCTTGACCGCCGTCGACGCGTATCTGACAGCTGTCGGGGCAGCCAAGAAGGCCGGACGCCTGATGGTGCTCAGCGCATACTGAGAGAAGCGCAACATCAAGGGGTGACGACTGAAGCCGACGAGGAGCGAAAGTTGCACGAGGTCACGATATTCCCGAGGTCGCGCCAATGCCGAGAAAACCCCGGCTTGGCATCTCGAAGACATCGCGTTGAAGAAGCCTTCGCTCTAACGTGAATTTTCACCGCCAATGATGCTGCCCCCCACCACGCTCGCCGCTCTCGAAAACGTAAGCGTTGGGTTTGCTCCTAGGAGCACCAACACGAAACGCCCCCACGGCGGCTACAATGAGCTCTTCCGACGCCGACTGGGACCCCGGCGTGGACCAGTCGAGCGAGTCTCCCATATCTCAACCGCCCGCCTCACCCCGTAAACGCCGTCGATCGCACTCAGCTGGCTCACCACCAGCTTGGAAGCGGGAAATCACTCCGTATAACGATGCCTACCGACTTTTGTACAACGATTTCGTGGAGACAACATGCGGCGAACGCATTGCCGACTCGTCGCTCCAAGCAAGTGCCTCCCAGATTGGCGCTTCAGTGTGGACATCTAGCGAGAAGGCCGCCTTCTTTGCAGCATTGGATAGGTTGGGGAAAGACAACTTGCCTAGCATCGCAAACGCAGTCGGATCCAAGAGCACATCAGAGACACGACGGTTCCTTTTGCGTCTTCAGGAGACTCTCTCTGATCGAATCGGAAAACGGGACAACTCGAACGTCGTCGTGTCTCTTCGAGACACCCCCGCCGCTTCCGAAATTAGCGTCGCTTGCGAAACCCAACTAGAGACGGAGGGTGACGCCCTTGCTCGGATGCAGGAGCAATTCGAAGCCACCCAGGAGCAAAAGCGGTACGGCGAATATTGGCTGATCACTCCAGACTTAGCCGACCAAATTGAAGTAGCTGTGGGAAATTCTCGTGTTTTAGCTGCGGTGGATGAGGAAGCGGGACATGATCGCACTGATGCAGGCAATCCATCCATCTTGCAGGAGATACCCGAAGCAACCCTCCTGATTCCCAAAAATTGGCTTGGACTATCGAAAAATCTGTTCATGAACCCCTCGCCCACATTCTCCTACCCGTGGCCGAATTGGCGAGACGTTGGCTCTGAGCTATCCACCGAGCCGTCAATGTACCGTACCGCTTTTCGTGACTTCCACGCGTTAGTCCATTCCTTGTCAAGACGGATCGTGCAAACTGCGCTCATCCAAGCCACGTCCAGGATACGCTCTCAAGGCTTTCGTGCGAAGAAAGGAGCGTCGCCATTCGTAAGAAGGAGAGACGTTCACACAGCTGTGGATGTGCTAGGTCTCAAACGAACCATTAAACAATACTGGCGGGATGTCCCAAGACGATGCAGGGTTCAAGTCGCGACAGGCAAGCATAGGAAATACCGGGAATTGTCTTGGGACGAAGTCGAGCGCTTCGTAGAGTCAATCCAGAATAGGAAAACCCCTTTGGGCTCGGACAGATACACAAGGTCCCATTTCAGAAACCGAGGATGAGAATTTCAAGTCCAGAGCCATCCGCAGCGGGACGCCTTTGCCTTCAGATGGACATCTGGATGATGAGTCTTCAGAACGCGACCATACCGAGGAACATCCAGACTTTACAGACCCTGACACAGATCAGCATTCAGAGCTCGCCTCTCAAACGTCAATCACTTACTCCACAGAAGACGACGATCACTGGGCGACCCATCTGAAGACGAACTCGAGGATCTGGAAAAGTTTGATCGACAAATGAGTCGGCAAGAGGAGCAACTACTATGGTCCATCGTGGACAGAGCCCCTGCCGCATCTTCGCCGGAGCTCAAGGAGCAATCTGACCAACCGAAAACTAGAAAATCGCGTCTTGGGAAAACAGTCGAAGTCGACGATTGGCGATCCTGGACTCACTATCATGCCGAATGGGAGGAATTCCGCGATCCAGTGCCTGCAAATGAATTCCTTAAGAATCAAAAGTCACCAAGCCCGGTTCCTGCTCGGGCTGTAAATGAGGACTACGATACGGACTATGGTACGCAAACTGGCATGTCGTCGGCAATGGGCAAAGACAAACGATCTGGCGGTGCAGAACTACATATTCGCGACTCTCGTGCTTACGCCGCAATGCAAAGCAGAATACCGCTTTCTGAAGAGCGAGATATGGGATCAGATGATTCTCTGGACGACGCCCAAGTTCCTACACAGTCAATTGAAGCAGTCGTCGATGTAAAAACTAGCACGTTGGCCATGGAAGGAGATGCAATGGACTGGGAGCCACATTCCGGCTGAACCCGGGAGTTGACGAGTATCTCGTGGCAGCTCAAACGGAGACAAAGAATATACAGATTTCTATGACGTACCACAGAACATGCCATGTGCAGCTCATGCCCCAGTTTTACTTATTCAGGTCTTCGATGCAGACCCGTTGAGTACTTTGTTGAGTTTTACGCAGTGCACAGTTTGAAGTTAACAATTGTATTGATTAGCGCGTTATGCTTCGGCTCCCCACTGTGGCTGATCCCAATCGCGCCCTTTTTTTTTTACATACTTTGGCTGTTGAACCTTAGTTGTGCTTGCTGTTAAATCTTATAATCTGTAAAAGGTTAGGTCGACTATAAACCGATATGAATGAATAAATTTTACTTATTCTTTGTATGGCTACGAAGCTTTGTGCACCTTCCACATTCGGTAACCAGCTTACCCTGTCGGCCCTGTCGATAGAAGCTTGATAACGTGCGTTGCCGAGCCGCGGGCATTAAATATTCACCGCAATCCCGTGTCCAAGAAGAGGGGTCACCAGGGGTCACCAGGGGTCATGTCGACTTCTAACTTCTATCGGAAGCTGCGTATGGTAGTAATGGTCTTCCATCTAGCTATCCCCTCCGTCATCGAACGGTTGTTCTCGTCCAGCGCATTCATAAACAGAGTTAATCCCAGAAAATGTTTCGATTCTGTCCTTTCGCACTTTCTCCGTAATGCGCCTTTTTACCGTCTGCTCGGCGACGCTACTGGTGGCAACTCACGCCCATGAGCTACTTCTCGAGCGAGAGTTGCCACCCGCGGTAGCTATCAACGCGGATAACTACGCCACTTGCGCGAACGCAGCATGGCCTCCCTCAGACGTGGGGGTTGAACTGGTTCCCCAAGCTCCAGACGACGAGCTCAAATCTTTACTGGACGAGATAAGTTCAGCAAACATCGAGGCCACTATCAAGAAACTCGTCTCCTTTGGCACACGACACACTTTGTCAACACAAAATGACACCAAGCGCGGCATCGGCGCAGCGCGGGACTGGATCGCCGCTGAGATGAAGAAGTATGCTGAAGAGTCGGACAGCCGCATGACGGTTAGTGTGGAAGGATACATCCAGGGTGTGGCGAACAGAATACCGTTCCCGGTGAAGATATCGAATGTGTTGGCGACTATCAAGGGGTCGACTACGCCGGATAGAGTCTACGTTATGACAGGACATTATGATAGTCGAGTTACGGATCCGCTGGATTATACTTCGGACGCACCTGGTGCCAACGACGACGCGAGCGGGACAGCGAGTATGTACACAATCTCCATGACTATACACCCACCCTGCTAACGCAAAAAAGTTGCAATGGAACTAGCCCGCATCCTCTCCAAGCAACAGCCCAAATCCACAATCATCCTCGGCGCCGTAGCCGGCGAAGAACAAGGCCTTTACGGCGCCACCTTCTTCGCGCAAACCCTAAAAAACGCAAGCACAAAAGTCGAAGCCATGCTCAATTGCGATATTGTTGGCTCTTCTGTTGGCGACCGCGGCCAAAAAGATCCTTACACCATCCGCGCTTTCGCCCAAGGCCCACCCGCCAGCGAGAGCGCCGCCGTCGCTGCACAGCGTCTGCAAATCGGTGGCGAAAATGATTCTCCCGCCCGCGAACTGGCACGTTTCTCTGCCGAAGTTGCCGCAAACGATGCTACGGGCATGAACATAGCGATTATCTACCGTCTGGACCGTTTCTTGAGGGGCGGAGATCACACGCCATTTCTCAACGCCGGATATCCCGCGATACGCTTCACCGAGCCAAACGAAAACTTCGCACACCAGCACCAAGACGTCCGTGTCGAAAACAACACTCAATACGGCGACTTGACCGACTTTGTCGACTTCGACTACGCCGCCCGCGTAGGCAAAGTCAATCTCGCCACGCTATGGAGCCTCTCGCAGGCGCCGGGCATGGTACGAAACGTGACGCTTGACACCTCCGCTCTGGACAACAATACGCAGCTGAAGTGGGTTGTTTCTAGCGATGCGGAGTTGAAAGGGTATGAGGTTGTGTGGCGGGCGACGACGGCGAGTTTGTGGACGCATGTGCTGGATGTGGGGTTGGTGGGGAGTGTGACGGTGCCGTTGAGTAAGGATAATGCTATCTTTGGGGTGAGGGCTGTGGGGAGGAATGGGTATAGGAGTCCGGTTACTTATCCGTTTCCTGGGGCGTAGGGAGGGGAACGTTGTGGGCGTGGAAATGTGGGAGGGAGGGAAGAAGAAGTAGAACTTGAACTTCTTGACAATGATGAGCACATGCAGAATGATTGACTTTGGAGTGGAGTGTCCCATGTCCCCGGTGGAGCATGCCCCGGTTCGACATGACGGGTGCCGCGACTGCTCTCCGCGGTTCGCTGCTGGTATGACAACTGGTAACGCGAACAGGCCGTAACACCCGACGCCTCTGCGCTACATATGTGCTACCAAGCATGAAGAAAGACGCGCTGACAACCCCGGTGCGGTTCATACCAGTTCGGTTCAGACCAGTGTGGTTCAGAGCGCAATGGATGATGAACAATAACTAAACGTCAGCAAAATCTAGGTATATTGCGCGCCCGGCTGAAGCATCCCGATGGGCATGTGGCCGGTGTTTTTCTAACGTCTAACGTACTATTTAGCAGCGCTGAAAAAGGTGAAGATGGAGTTGGTACAGGACGGGGTGCGGCGGTGCACACTTGAAGCGGTCGGGGAGGAGAGCAGGCTCCGTCACCGCGAGCTGCATCCTGGGGCTCGCGCTATCTGCTGTTGTCGCACCATGCACGGCGCTCGTCCGTTGTGGCACTGGCGGCCATTACGGGATGCATAGCCAGAAGCGAATCGCCCGCAGAGGCGCACGAGCAATAGTGTAAAAGACCACTTGCCCTCCACGCCTACGTCTCGGCAGTCGGATACCTCATTCTGACAAACGACTCAAACTTCGATAGCAGCTCCACAAGCAGCTCCACAAGCAGTCACCGACGTTATACGATTCACCAGTCAGCATGCCTCCACGACTATGTAAGCAAGCACAGTTGCTATCCATCCCTCCAGCCTCCTTCTAACTGCGTTACCATTCCATAGTCGACCTCGAACCACAAGCTTCTCCACTTCACGGAAATCCCCAGTCAGAATTGACGAGATATACCGTCGCCGACACGCACGACTCGATCCAGACTTCCATCTTTGGTACGCTGGCCACGGTTCTGGCCATCGCCGCGCTCTTGATGGACTATCTACAGTTCCGGAAGATGAAGAGGGTGAATAAGCCTTTGTATGAGATGGCGGGCTAGACAGCGATGTGGAATTGCCGGACTGTGGATGCGGCTTTGGTTGATGGACTATGCAGGCGGTTAGGAATGGTGGTGTAGCGTTTTTACTATGATATACCCAATAATTTTGAATGTCATTCCTGCTTGTTTTTTAGGATTGTCGACTGTGGGTATATGAAAACGGCAAACTGACAATCCGATAAGTGCTTTCCTTCCTGTGGAGTTCGACGATTGAGCACTGCTGTTCTTGTCTTTATTGGCCCGAAGATACATCTTATTCTCTGGATTGTAATATTCGAAGGCTTTTCTTTTCCAATGTCCAAGGTTATACCCCCGTCATGTGTTTCACATCATTCCAAGCTCAACAAACGCCGCTGCTCCTATTCAAAACATCAAAGGAAATGTGAATTCGAACATATGCAACCATGTGATATTTAGCCGAGGAGAAGAATATTATACTATAGAAATCGACACTTATGAAATCTGCCTAAGCGCATTAAGAACCAATTAAAAAATTACAATACTGCTAAAGTAGGCGTGAACAGCGATGTAAAGGCTTCAATTAGCTCTTAATGCGTTAGGCAACTTTCTTATGTGTCAATTTCTACGGTACAAAAACAACCGCTTTTCCAGCCCCGCCGTCTGTGGCTTGCAGATAAGACGTCCAATGATAGTTGTTAGGTACGGGCCCCAGACAGCGACCGGTGGGCGAGACTTGTGTATAATACGATTATTGGGCTATTTTATCGATCCCCCTAGTCAGTCAGATTCTACAATTCCTGTAAGGGGCTTTGGACCAAGAGGTCAGAGTCGCCTAAGTAAACTTAAGAATTCGATAGAGTCTAATAGTAACTCCGGCTATGGACTTATATATATACTCCTGGCTTGGCAGGAGCACAGACCTAGAACTCCGAGGCCGCAGGCCGAGTAACTATAGAAGGGCGCTCAGCCCCTCACATATCTCCCTCCCCTAGGAAAAAATTCTAGCGTTATATTCTGTGCGTAGAGGCTTGTAGGAAAGAAGCGTAACTATAAGGCTTGCATTGTTTACTCTAGCAAGTGCTTAGGCAAAATATAATAATTCTCTAACAAACCTTTTCCTCGCTAATTTACGTCTTAAATCTAGGGTGGCTTATAAGAGAACTCCGCTAAGACTAAATTCGCCAATCTTATCCTAGATGTTGTAGAGACTATCTGCACTAGCGAGATATTAAGAGGTTATAAGGTCGCTGCTTTTCTAGAGCGTATTAAGAGGGTTCTAGGTTTCGCGGCTATTAGTCCTAATTAGATCGCTATCCTTCGCAAGAAGGTTAAGGGGTTGGACCTCAATCCTGTTCTAGACAAGGGTGAATTTATAGGGGAGGAGTAGTGTTCCTGTTTATCCTCCTAGGATATTAGGATTTTTCTGTCCCTACATCTGGCCTTATTATAAGGGTCTAGGGGCGTTCTCCTATATAGTTTATAACTTTGTAGATGTAGCTTAGCAAAAAGCTTAGCTCTTTAAATAATTAATTCCTTTAGTTATACTGTGTCTATTCCCTCTCTTTTATAGCATCCTCCTCTAAATGGCTATCCTTCTCCTTCTTAGTCGCCCTACTTCCTATTGCTTAGGATCTACATTATTTTGTTGTAGGAAGGACAACCCTCCCTCTTCCCATTAGCTTATATTAAAGCCGCCGCTCCTAGATAATTCGTAGTACTTCCTTATACGTTCCCTACTCTTCTAAGTAGATTAAAATCTTATTCCCTATTAATCCTTAAGTAATCAGCAGGGAGGGCTAGAGGTCTAGGCTTGTCCTAGCCTTCCTCTAGTAGAGGCTTCTAGAGTTCTCCACTAAAGGTGCAACTCCTATATTAGAAGCTATAGCATATTTATTAGTTTAGGGAGTTCCTACAGAAGTCCGCAGGTAACTCTCTATTATTATTTTAGAATAGGGAGGTGTACATCTCCCAGCAATCCAATACCTCTATAGCAGAGAAATTCGCAGCGGGTTCCCAAGTTAGGTTGGCGTTATCCAACTACTTAACTTGGTATAGTAATCTCTATAGCCCCCTCCCCCTTTAAGTGGAGTTCTTGGCCAAGATATCTTCTACAACCTATTCCTCTTCTCCTTTAATAATAACAGCCTCTAGTTTCCTATTATCCGTGGCCTAGCTAGGGAGAGGGTCTCCTCCAGCTAGGCGTAGGCGATTCACTAAGAACACTAGGTGGACTCTAAGTAGAACATCCAGTTCCACATTGTGGGAGTCCACTACTCGCGTAACTATAAACTTTGCGTTTTTCTAGTCCAACTTCTTGTTAGGGTGGGAGTTAGATAGGTGGTCCCTATACTGGAGCTAAACTTTGTCTCCTTCCTTCAATACAGGAGCGTCCCTTTAATACTAGTTCGCTTGTCGCTCCTGCTTCTATTAGGACTTAGCTATTTTAGCTTAGACAAACGCAAAAACTTCCTAGAACTTCTATAGCAAAGCTTTAGCGGACTTTGCTAGTTGCAAATCCCACTAGTAATAGTTAATAGCTTCTATCTCCGCGTCTAGCTTGGCTAGGTCTACATTATATCCATGCTGGAGGAAAAATAGTGCCACTCTAGTAGAGGTGGCTTCTCGCCTGTTAATAGCTATCTGCACTATAGGGCAGTCTAGGGCCTAATCTTTCTGGTCCCACTGCACGAAAGCGCGGAGGTATGCCTTAATTATGGAATTTATGCGTTCTGTGGTGCTGTTGGTCTCTAGGTGCTTAGAGGAGGATAATCTCCTCTGTATCTTTATCCTATTATATAGATGCCTCTAAAAGTCGCTTACGAATTGACCTCTGCGGTCAGAGGTTATAGTATTGGGGAGCTAATAGTAGGCTACGATGTAGCGGAGGAACGCCTCCACCACAGTTTCCACCTCTAGGTCTAGTAGGGGGACTAGGACTGTTCCTTTCCCTAGCCTATCACACACCACTATTATGTTCGTGTTCCCTCCACTTATAGGGAGCTTAGTAATGAAGTTTATAGAAATCTCCTTCCATATCTAGTCTAAAAAGGGGAGGGGTTTTAGTAGCCCTTGCTTTATGTCTTTTTACAGCTTAGTTCTCCCACACACATTGCAGTTCTTAATAAATTTGCAAATAAAATCTAACATCCTTAGAAAGAAGTATAATTTAGCAACTATTTTGTAGGTAATTTCTCTCCCTAGATGCCTAGATGCGGGAGAGTTGTGGACTGCAGCAACTAGCATCGTCCGTAGGGGTTCCTAGTCTAGGACCTATCTTCGTTTCTAGTACTAGAGGTAACTGGCGTTACTGATGTCGCATTCTTGTATAGCGACCTTTAGGTTTAGGGAGGAGGGGAAAGTGCGCTTATAGTAAAGGACACACTCCTTTGCCTTCTTTAATATTAAGTCTTCCTCTAAGCCGCAAGCCTATAATTTATCTAAGTCTACGTTAGCTAGGGGGCGCGTTTCCAGTCTAGGGGGAACCTCTTCTAGTAAGCGGGGAGAAGAGGACTATTAGTCCTCGCGTTTGGCCTAGCTCCCTTCTTCTCTAGGGGGGTCGAGCCTCCTAGGAAGAGCTTATATTGCTAGGGCTGTAGATATTCAAAGCCTAGCATTTCTATTCCCTAAAGGGACCTTCTTAAGAAGTTAGATTTTACAGGACTTAACCTAGTTATTTTTAGCGTTAGCAGGCATGTCCTGCTAGCGTTGCGAAAGGGCATCCGCCCTTAAGTTAACAGTTCCTAGTCTATATTAGAATATTATATTATATTTGCTAAGGGTGTTGGCCTAGCGTATATACCTCTTATCTAACCTTCTAGACTTTGTAAAGTATATAAGGTTCTTGTAATTAGTATATATAAGCGTGTGGAGGACAGCCTAAAGCATATTATGCCACTCCTTAATTGCCTTAATAACTATAAGCATCTCCTTATTATAGATTGTGTAGTTTGCCTCCGCAGGAGTGTATTTAGTAGAGAAGTAGGTAATTAGCTTAAGGATTCCTTCTGCGTTAAACTGCGAGAAGCAGGCTCTAGAGGCCTAGCCTAAGGAGTTAGCCTCTAATACTCCTTCCTTCTTAGAATTAAAATAGGCTAGCGTAGGTTTAGTGTAGAATACTTTCTTTAGGTAGTTAAAGGCCTGCTGTTGCTCTTACCCCTATAAGAAGGGAGTTTCCTTTCTAGTTAACTTTATTAATAGGGATACTACCCCTAAGAAGTTCTCTATAAACCTCTAGTAGAAGTTAGCAAATCCTAAAAAACTCTAGACACCCTTTATATCTGTGGGAGGGGCCTAGTCCTAGATAGCCTTAACCTTCTCCAGGTCTATACTAATCCCCTTCCTACACTCTATAATAAATCCTAAGTATTTAGTCTTAGTAACCGCGAATTCGCACTTTTTAATATCTAGGTGCAGCCCTACTTTGCCTAACTTCTCTACTACTTATCTTACTTTGTTTTAATAGTCCTCTAAAGATCTGCTAGAAAATATAAGGACGTCGTCTATATAGGCGGAACAGAAGTTATCTAAGTACTTCCTTAGAACAAAGTTAATATATCTCTAGAAAGTGCTTGGTGCATTAGCTAGTCTAAAGGGGACTACTAGCCACTTATACAACCTAAATTAGGTTCAAAAGGCTATTTTCTATTCCTCTCCTTTTGCTATCCTTAACTTATAAAAGGCCTGAATTACATCCAATTTCGTCAGCCACTTGGCCTTAGCATGGAGCTGTAGCGTTTCTCTAACGAGGGGGAGGGGGTAGCGGTCCTTCTTTGACAGGGTATTTAGTGCCCTGTAGTCCACACAAAATTGTAGGCCTCCCCTAGGTTTTCTTGCAAACAACACTGGTGCCGCGGCGCTGGACTTACTCACCTGAATAAAGCTATAGTTAAGGTACTCTGTTAGCTCCTTACAGAGAACAAGCAGTTCCTCCTTCAACATACTATAGAGGGGCCTAAAGGGGATCTCTAGGGTCTCTCTGTTCTTCTTAATAAGGGGGATTGAATGATCAATCCCAGAGCCTCGTAACGGGGGAAGTTTGTCAGCTTGTTCCCTTAAGAAGACTTCTACCTAGTCTAGGAGCTATTTAGGGAGGTAGTCTCTTAGGTCTATCTTAACCTTTAGGGCCAGGGCTTTCTAGATGTCCTTAAAGGATACAGTAAAAACCTTTAGTTTGTTCTTTTCTTTTGTATTTCTTCTATTTAGGGTTATAAACGACATAGCGGAAACTTTCCAACTAGAAGTAGGAGTTTGTTTCCCCTACTTATCTCTAACTTTTGTGAAGGAGGACCCTATATATATAGATCTTTTCCCTAGGGCTACTAATATAGCGTTCTTCTTCCACTATAGCAAACTAAGGACCAGTTCATAGTCCTCCTCCTTCCTATCGATGTACGCCCATATTGTTTCGACGTGCCCTTTAATATCTATCTCCATGCGAGCGGCTTTATAGACTAAGGAGGTCATTCCTCCAAATCCTATTACTTAACAGGGATTATTCAAACTAATGCGTTGTAGGTTGGCTTTCCTAGCGAACTTCTTAGATATAAAGGCTGTAGTTAAACACCCTAAATTAAGTATAGTATACGCAAAGGCAATATTATTAACAAGAGTGTTTATAGTAATTAGTGTTAAATCTAGCTATGTCTTCCTATATGTGTTAAAGTTCTCCTCTAGTTCCTTCGTAGCTCGCTTCGTCTCCTCCCTCCAACGACTTCCGGGGGGAGGAGCTAGTTTTCCGACTCCGCTAAGCCATCAACATCTTTGTCACCGCTGTTTGTTTCCTAGGCCTTGCTAGCCCTAGCTTGCGTTAGGGGTATTGCAGCTTAGAGGTAATAACTCTAGATACTATATCCCTTCTTGCTACAGCAGAAGTATGCTCCTTCTTTATAGCGTTTCTCTAACTCCTCCTTAGAGACCTATTTAGCGCGCTTCTTAGTCTTTAGAGGATTTGCTTTAGTAGTCTTTGCAGTGTTAAAGCGCGTAGGTTCCTAATCTATAGCGTTAGTAGACTTAGTGGAGGAGGAGGCCGCTATATAAAAGGGCTTCGATATCTTTATATAGCGAATGTTTTCCTTAACCATATTAACTCTGTCTATAAGCATTGTGAGGTCCTAGTCCTTAGGGATCTCTAGCGTAATTAGCCTATCCTGTAAGTCCGTGCGTAAGGCTCTCCAGTAAATACTCTTCAGGTTCTCCTAATTATCCTCGTTAGCCTTAGTGGCTAGGCGCATAAAGTTGGCATTAAACTCTATTAGTAGGGTTTTGCCCTACTAGCTAAGGAACAGTCTATTCTGTGCTTACTCCTCCGCTAACTTATTACAGAAGCTTGTGTCTAAGAAATTCTAGAATTTATCCTTAGAACAGGTTCCTTTCTCCACAAAGGCTAGTGCGATGTCTGCTGCCTTCCCTGTTAGCCTGCTTATAATATAATTAACTGCGTTCCCTAATAAGGGGCAATTCTTGCAAATCTTAGCCTTCATTGTGTATTCCTAACGCCGGTAATCCCGCCGGCTTCTAGAGAACAACTCTGGGTCAGGGAGTTGGGGACGTCGACGCTCTGTTGGCGCTTCGCTAGTCGTTAGTGTCGCCAATGTCGTTTAGGGGGGAGCTAAGGGCATAGTCCCTACTCTAGCACTCTGCTCTAATTGGGCGAGTCGATCAGCAATCACTCCTAGCGAGGTCTGGAGCTGCTTATTAGCGTTTAGTTAAGCCGCCGGTGCAACTTGGAGTTGCTCTAAGTTAGCGAGACGGCTCATAATTTGTGCCAGCGCGTCTTAGAGGGCGTCTCCTGTGTTCTAGCCCCCGCCCCTTTTTTAAGGAGGTGCCTAGGGCCCTATTAACCTTTAGTCTTGTAGATACTAGCAGACTAGCTTAATTTTCTATATATATTTAGCCTTGTTACAGCCTCCTATACGTAGTTCCTTAGTAAGGTTAGCGGTGATGTCTGCCTCTATAGCTCCTTGCTGTTAGAGTTCAGTAACTTGTTATACTAGGCGAGAGATAAGGATGTCTTCCCTTCTATAGGAAGGCCCTAGTGTTCCCTCTATTGTATTTGTGTTTGTCCCGTGGGGGTGAGGGATCTTAATATCCAGCTCAACTACTCGTGTTTGTTCGTGGGTTGAGGGATCTCGATGTCCAACTCAACTACGTGTTCGTCCCGTGGGGTTGAGGGATCTCGATGTCCAACTCAACTACGTGTTCGTCCCGTGGGGTGAGGGATCTCAATATCCAGCTCAACTACTCGTGTTCGTTCGTGGGTTGAGGGATCTCAATGTCCAACTCAACTGCGTGTTCGTTCGTGGGGTTGAGGGATCTCGATGTCCGACTCAACTACGTGTTCGTCCCGTGGGGGCGTCCTTAACGTATTAGGGAGGTCTCACAAGCTCCTACGTTATAAGGAGTTGATCAAATTCTATGTAAGGGGCTTTGGACCAAGAGGTCAGAGTCGCCTAAGTAAACTTAAGAATTTAATAGAGTCTAATAGTAACTCCGGCTATGGACTTATATATATACTCCTGGCTTGGCAGGAGCACGGACCTAGAACTCCGAGGCCGCAGGCCGAGTAACTATAGAAGGGCGCTCAGCCCCTCACAATTCCTTCCCCATCAGGCATGTCAACAAGCATCCTTGTCTGCTCCCTTCCGGCACTATTATTCTCAATAAGTAATTCTTTTAAAGCTTTATAACTTTTTAACTAGTAACCCTAAAATTATAATTTTTTTTAATAGATTTATAAAGAAAATACTAGTTTTTAATTATTTAATTTAAAAATACTATTTTTATTATATAATTAGTTAGTAATTAATAAAAAACTCTTTATTTTACTAGTTATTATAAATATTACGTAATATCATTATGTAATAATATAGTACTAATATTACAGTCGGGTGATAAAAAAAACTAATGTTTTTTTAACTCTTTTTTAAAGCTTATAACTTTTTATTTAACTAATTATTAAAAATTTAATTTGTTATATATTATAGGGAAAATATAGTAGTTTTAGGTAATTTATTAAAATTTTGCTTAGTAATTATAATCTAGGTATATAGAGGAACCTAAACATAGGAGTTTTAAAACCTCTATTTTAAAATCCCTATAACTTTTTTTTAGACTTATAAAAAAAGATCTTTTTATATATATAAATATTGTAGCTTAGTATAGTATTATATTAAATTTTTAGTATAGGTTGTCTTTCTAAGTATTTTTTTTATCTAAGGTTTTTATTTTTTTCCTACTAAAGGTATACTTAAAAAACTAAAGAAATACTATTTTTTAAAACTATAGACACTAAGCTATAAATATTTATATAGTTAGGTTACCTAGTAAATAATATTATATTACAATTATAGACTGTAGGATTACGTAATAGAAAAGTTATAGGGCCTTAAACTATATAGAAATTTAAAGTTTAAATAATATATTAAAAATAACTTTAATACTATAATCTTTCTATGTTTATAATACTTATTAGTCTTTTAGCTACTAGATAATACTATTTATACTTAATTAGATTACAAAATAAAGATTTTATAGCTAAAAATAGAAAAAGTAAATAATTATATATTAGAAGTAATTTTAGGAGATAACCTATACTAAAAATTTATATATAGATAGGTCTTATTAATAACTAGACTATACTAAAATATCAAGAGATTTTATGTCCTAGTAAAAAACCTTTTTAGATTTTAATTTTTTCTTTTTAAAAGTCTTATATTTAAGGCCAAAAATCTCTTTTATACTAATTAGTAAGCATTAAATAAGCACACTATATTAAATTTACTAATAGTCCTTATTATATTTAAAAATTCTATAACTTTTTTATTATTAAATAGGTAAGCTATAATATTTTAAAAGGGTATAAAAATAGGTTTTTTTGTTACCCCACTATACATTATAAAATTTTTTTAAAAAGTTTTAATAAATATAAAGTAGTTAAAAAGTTATTAAAAGTTATACTTTTTAAAATAGTATATTTTACTAAGCTACTAATTTTTACCTAATTTAATTTTTTTTAAATAATTATAGTTATTATTATTATAGTAAAATTTTTTTTTAAATTATTAATTATATAATATAGTGCTTAGTTACATAGCCTGCCTGATATTACGTAATATTACAAATTAACTCTAGGAAAGAAGAGTTATTAGCTATAGTACGCGCCTTTAAAAAATAGAGATTTAATTTTTTTTAGCACTAAGAATTCTATTAGTATTATTACTATTACTATATATTATAATACTTTGCAACTAGTATATAACTTAACTAATAATAAGTATAATAAATAAAGTTTCTAGCGAAGTTTAACTTTGATATCTATTACTATTTTAGTAAATAAAATATAAAACTTAATATCTCAACGGCCTATCTAAATAATTTACCTAAAGGTAATAATAACGCCTACTAATAGTAATAAGTTAAAATAGTCTTATGCCTAGAAATTTGTAAAAGTAAGAAATTATATAATATAGTTACTACTACCTACACTTTATTAAATAAGAGTAGCTACTCTAGCCTATAGCTTATAGCTATATTATACTATATTGCTAAACTTACTACTAATAATAATAATTCTATTACTATAATAATATACTATTAATTAATCTATCTAGGGGTAGGATAATAAAGGCTTTTATCTTAAATAATATAATAAAAAAAGGCAAAGCCCTCTACTTAGTAATTAAAAAGAGTGTAAAAAGGTTAATTATATAAAAATCGCGTTTAAACTACTAAGCAAGCTTAGTAGTCTTAGTATAAATAGCTCTTATATATAAAGTTTTTATAAAGGCCATATTTAGAACTTTAGAAGAGAAATAAAACTATAGCGTAGTAACGCTATAAGCTATTCTTTCTTTACTATCCTAATTATTATAAACCTACTATTTTAAGTATTATAAATAATATAAGCTAATGTATTAATAGGTATATAATATTTTATAAGTAGAATAAAAATTATATATACTAGATATAACGTACTCCACAAGCGAATCGATCAGACGTGCCAAGACACCCACCAAAATCTGCACCCATCCATCTTTACCAACACCATGCCTGTAATTTCAAAGATCCAGGACTCTACGCGAGAAGGCAGAATTGCCTGTGCTATACATGCGTTACAAAATAATCAAATCGCAAGTATTAGGGAAGCAGCGCGCATATACCGCGTGAACTACAACACACTCCTGCGCCGCCATCATGGCCATCCTGCACGCTCCCAAACCGTCGCAAACAGCAGAAACCTTGACGATGACGAAGAACAGACATTAATAGAGTGGATATTGGACCTAGCTGCTCGCGGATACCCCCCTCGCAAATGGATGGTTGAAGACACCGCAAATATGCTGCGTCGACTGCGGGGTAAGCGGCCAGTTGGCAAAAATTGGGTTAACAACTACGTTAGACGCACCCCTGAAGTGCAAATTGCGCAGAGCAAGAAATACGACTATCAAAGAGCAAAATAGGAGGATCCTGAGGTGATTAATGAACATTTTCGGCTCCTTAAGAATGTGGCGAACAAGCATGGCATCCAAGATGACGATATCTACAACATGGACGAGATTGGCTTCCTAAGAGGTGATATTGGTACAGCCAAAGTTGTGACGGCAGCAGATGGCCCTCGATACCACATACAGCCTGGAGATCGCGACTGGATGTTGGTTATTGAATGCATAAACGTCGCCAAACGCCGTATACTAGCAATGGTCATCGCTAAAGGGAAGGTGTTCCAGAACGTCTGGTTTGATAAGGATGCAGGCATTCCAGATGACTGGATGATCGCCCATAGCGAAACCGGATGGTCTAATGACAGACTGGGTTATATATGGCTTACAGAGGTGTTTGACCCTTGTATAAAGCAACATACTAAAGGATTGAAACGACTCCTTATTATGGATGGACACAGCAGCCACTGTTTAGAGCCATTCGAGACCTACGCAAGGAGAAACAACATTGTCCTATTGTGGCTACCCTCACATTCTTCGCATATCCTACAACTATTAGATGTCGCCTGCTTTAGTGCGGTTAAGACGCGCTATTGTCAAGGGGTGGAGATGTTGGCCTGTAATGGCCAGAACCACGTTGATGTGGACGACTTCCTTCGGATCTACGCTGCTGCTCGTCCTTACGCGCTGAGTAACAGCAATATTAAAAGCGCCTTTAAAGCCACAGGTATTTTTCCATTCAATCCTAACGAGGTGCTTGACAAGTTGGGTGCGATCAACATCCCACTACCCTCTGAGCCCTCCTCTTCCTCAACAAATTCGGTAACCAACACCCCGAAAACGGTTCGCCAGATTGAGAAGCAGCAGCGAGCTATAAGGCGCCGACAACATGAGCTTCAGCGACGATCAATGTCACCTATAGTGGTGGTGATGCAAAAGATGGCAAAGAGTGCCAAATTGGCCCTACAAGCGTCAGCAATTATGGCTGAGCAACTTGAGCGCGCGCAGGCTCACAATGCTAAAGTGGTTAAAAAGCGCAAGAAGAAAGTCAAGTATATTACCCAAAGAGAGAGTCTTACATTTAAAGAGGCAGTTGAGCTATCACAGGAGCGTGTAGAGCCTCCAGAAGCTGCTCAAAGTGAGGATGGTGATGCGACACCAGGGCCTTCAAATCGAGCTCGGCGCCGCTGCAGTGGGTGTAATTCAATTGGGCATAACGTAAGGACTTGCCCAGCACGTAAGAAACCTTGCGTAATGTAATTATCATACAAAATTGGATAGTCGTGTCATTGATGGTGGTGTTTCGCGGTGCCAAGAAATCCCTGATCGATTCGCTTGTGTGATCGATTCGCTTGTGGAGTACGTTACTATTACTTTATTATTATATTAAAGTTATTTTTAATAAAATCTCTACTATCTCTCTATGCCTATACCCTACTATATATCTAAGTATTAACGTTATTTCTAAAGAAGTACTTGCTATTCTTAAAAGTACACGCTAAAAATACGCGCTGCTACTACTAAGATAATAATATTAGAGTTTTGTTCTATTTATAAGATAATTTATAGAAGCCTAGTATATTTAACTATCTATAAGGTAATTCTTATATACTAGCTAGGTTAGTAGCTTATCTAGTTTTTAAGGACTAGTAAGCCTATATTCCTACTCTAGTAAAAATAATTACTTCTTATTAGTACTAGAATCCTCTAGTAGGGGATATAAAAGAATAATAATAAAATCTTTATTAATAAGCTTTAGTATAGTAAAAGCGTTATATACATCTACGAGATTCTTTTTACTATTATTATTATTATTATTAAGTTAACTTATTTAAGCGAGTACACTACGTAAGTAGCGTATAAGTATAGATAACTAATAATAGTAGTAGTAATAAGCTAACTATACTATATATAGCGTTAGTATATCTTATATAGATTAGAAGCTTATAGAGTGTAGGGTTATTAAGGTAGTTAAGGTATTTAAGGTTAGTTTTTAATTAGAATTAGATGCTATATATAGTATATAATAACCTTTTATCTTAATCTACTTTAATCTTAAACTAAAAAAAAAAGTTGTAAAAAAGGTGTTTAGTAAGCCAACCTACTATAACTATAATAGAGACTAAGAAAATAGCGTAATTACTTAAGAATATTGAAATAGCCTACACTATTAATAAGATAGTTTAGAATATTATTACTACTATTATAGCTAAACTCTAACACCCACTAAAAAAGCTTCTTAAATAAGGACTTAGGATTAAAATTATATATTATTACCTAACTAATAATAGTTTATTATATATTAAGAATTGCTTATATATTTTTAATAATAAGAAAATTTATATATATATTATTAAGAAGGCCTATAATAGTATTATAGCTAGATATATTAGTTATAAGAGTACTTATAAGTGTATTAGTTACTAGTACTACTAGCTATATATAATATACGCTATTACTTATTATATTTACGCCTATATATTTTACTACTATAGTAAACTATACTATAATACTAAATATAGTCTACTCTACCTACTACTAATTCTAAACTACTACTAGAAATTAATTTAAATAGATTTTATTATAGGCTTACTATTTTATTATAATAATAGTAAGATTTATATAGCTACTATAGTTATTATAAACTAGCTTAGTAAAAAGGAAAAGTTTATTCTTATAGTTAAAATTATAGTAAATATAGTTATAAAGGCCTTTATTATCTATATTTAGTGTACAAAAGGTTTTCTAAAAAATAGTATTAGCAACTATAGTTAATAGTTTGTATTATATATTTAAAAATATTTTATATGTATTTAGATATAAAGCTTTGCCTATTAACTAGTTACTACTCTAAGACTAATAATTAAACTAAAGTTACTAATACTATACTTAAAGAGTACTTATATATATTAACTACTAGTAAAATAACTAGACCTTATACCTACTTATAGTAGAATTTTATTAATTTCGAATTTATCTATATTGTGTATAAGTATTAATAAGCATAGTAAAGTTAAGATTAAACTTACTATACTAAACTAAATAGGTTATTATCTAAATAGTAGTTATAAATAAGCGAATATAGCTATTAGAGACATCCTAGCATACTAACTTTTAATATTACTACGGCTCTTCTTACTAGCAAAGTATATGGTACCTAGTTGCATATAATAAAAGTATAGTTTTTTTTTGCGACTAAGGGGATTTCTAATAAAAATATTACAATAATAGTAGTTATTCCTCCTATTATTATTAATACAAAAAAGCGTTTTAAGGTAGTGTTAATAAAAAAAATTATAAAAGTATAGTTATATTAAACTTTAGTTTGGCTCTTTATAAGTTACTTATTGCCTAAAAAAAAACTTCGGTCCTTTCTACTAATAAAATTCTGTTGGTTGCAATAATAGTAAAATTTATTACTAACTTATTAGTTAGTAAGTTAATAGAAGTTATATTTTTTATTACTACTAAGAGCTATTTACTATATACTAGTACTAAGTCTATATAGTTATATAATACTAAGTTAGTAAGTAAAAACACTACTACTAATAAGCCCCTACTTATAACACTAGCCTATATATACTACTAATATATAAATAATTTTATTAACTTTCTTAGTTAACTATATAATAACCTATAATAGGTGTAGGCTAAATAGACTAAATACACTAATATAAAACGTGCGCCTATACTTTACTTTAAAGTTAGTAATAAGGTAATATTAAATACACGCAACTTAAAGACTAAGAAACCTAGCTCTTTACTTAACTATAAGAATAAGGGACCTTTTTATATTATTTATATTATTAATAATATAATATATAAGTTTAACTTATCTAAGAAGATAAGTTAACTATATAATATTTTTACCTATAGTTATTACACTCTTATAATAAGTAACTACTTAATAGTTAAATATATAATAAGAATAATATACTATAAAATAAATATATATATAAGAAGTATAAAGTTAAAACTATACTTAGCTATTAGTTAAATAAGTTAAAGAAAGACCTATATATTATAGACTATAGTATTATAAAAAATAAAATTATATAGAATAGCTTTAAAGAGTCTATACAGAAGCCTTACTATAACTTACTTAACTACCCTTATCTAGTTACTAAATTTTATTCTATAAACCTAAGAAAACCTACTATACTATATAACTTTAACAAGCTTATTATACGCTAAGATATTATTACTTATCTTATAGCCCTTTTTATTATAGACAGATATTTAGATACTTAGAAATAATTAAATATAAGTCTTAAGTTAACTATATATAGTAGTTCTCTTAGAAACCCTCTTAGTAGTAATACTTTTAGTAGGGGTAGTATATTCTAACTTATATAGTAAAAATTTTAGTAGTAGCTAGCTTAATATTAATTATAATAACAGCAATAGTAATTATAATAACGCAATCCTAATAAATATAGATAAAGTAGATTAAACTTATAGTAGTTTAATATAAATTACTATAGGTTTTATAATAAACTAGAAATAGAATATAATATAGTATAATAGTTATAGTAATTTAGTGTAAATTACTATAAAAATTAAGATAATTAGAGATAAAACGTAATAGTATATAATAGTTATATAAAAATTAATATATAGATAGGTATATTTTAGTAATACTAAAGTTACTACTATAAAAAAAGAGATAGTATTACTAATCTAAAGTGTAGCCCTCTTACTTATATTATTCTTAGCTATTTTCTCTTTAGTACTAGTGTAGTTTTAAGTAAAATTTTAAGTAAGGCTATATATATTACTTACCTATATACCTATCTTATATAGGTATTACTACTATTTTATATTTAGATTCTAATATCTACTATTATCTTATATATAGCGTAATAACTTCTATAGTGCACTTATATATTATATTACTTTTTAATATAGTTTTTATTCTTTCTTTATACACTTTCTATTTTTATAAAAAATAGTGCTATAGTTTAAATAGGTATTTTTACTAGGTTAATTCTTTAAGATTTAAAAGTATAGCTATGGTAGTAAAAGGTTTTTAAAAAGCTTATTATTTTTATTATTACTACTAATTTTACTTTATTGCTTATAGGATTTTTATAATTTAAAAAAAAGTTTTTTAAGCTAGCTATAGCTATTATACATTCTTATTTAGAAGCTAACTACTTTAGTAGTAGTAATAAAAAAAACCTATATTAAGAATAAAATTAAGGTAATAAGGTATAGATATAGTATAAAGGGCTATTAATTATCTATAGTAATTTTACTATTTTATAGTTTATAATTCTATAATTAGCCCTTTACTAATTATATATATTATACTTTAGCTCCCTACTATAGTTAATTCTAATTATACTTATTATTAAGTCTTATAATCTATAAATAGTTTACTTAACTATAAATATAAATAAACAAATAAATAATCTCTATAGCCACTAATAATAATTATAATAAACGTGATTTTCTTAGTAAAAGGGGCTAAAAGATTTTTAGGCAATAAGTAACTTAGAAGGAGCTAAACTAAAGTTTAAATACTATAATTATACTTTTACTATATACAATTTTATATTATACTTTACTAGTAAGAAAAGCTATAATAATATAAAAAGCTAGTCGGCTAGTATATTAGGAAAAATTTTAAGCGCGCGTATACATTTATAGCACCTAGGCAGCTCTATATATACCTATATTCTAAAAGCACTCTAAGCGTACTTATAATACTATTTTTTTCTTAGTGTATATATATAAGGTTGTGTAAAAATACGCACTAATGCCGCTAGTATATCTAGAGTAGCTAGGGTACCTAAGATATCTAGAGTATATATAGTACCTATACTGCTAGTGTATCTAGAATACCTAGGGCACCTAGAGTATATATAGCACCTATGCTATTAAAATAATATACTTTACACTTAAGTAAATTATTCTATTAAGTTAATTATTTTACTAAAACTCTACTAAAATATACTATTAGTAATAGTATACTATAATATCTTAACTATATAATAAACTACTAGTGTAAAAAAATGCGTGTATATAGCTTATAATCTAGACTATTAAATAAAATACAATACTCTCTTAGTAATGCGCTATAGTTCTCAATAATATCTCTTAAAGTATACTTAGTAATTAATATACTAAAAAGATATTTAGACGCAACTACACACTTAATAAAATAAAACTTACTATAAGAAAAAAGTAGGTAATTATATAGTATATACTTAACCTAAATACGTAAGAATGTTTATTCTAGCTTAATACTATAAAAAATATAGCTAATTCTTTACTAGCTGCACGCTACTATAAGCTAGTTAGCTAAAAGTAGCTTTATAACTATACTAAGGGCTAGCTAAAACTTTTAATTAAGTTTATTTAAAAGTACAAATATAAAAGAGTCTTTAAGAAAACTTCTAAGGTAATATAAGACTAGTTCTAGCTTATAAAAAATATAAAGACTAAGTATAGTATCCTAAATAAGAATATTTATAATTTTAATAAGCCTAGCTTTATAATTAGCATAATATTAACTAGAGTAGTAGTTATAGGCTTTAAGTATTAAGAAAAGCTAAAGTAAGTGCTATAAGATAATAAGGAGTAAATAATACTTATTTAAGATATTAATATAATAAGGTAGTAGATTCTATCTTTTATTATCTTTAGGGGCAAGCACTACCTCTTTATATAGTATAAAAAGAAGAATCTATTATATAATTAGGTTATTACAATCTTTAAGAATAGCTAAATAATAAATAAGCTTAGTTTATAATAGCTAAAGCACTTTAATAAGTATATAAAAAGGCATACTACTAATATAGCATATTTACTTATTATTAATAGTTATAAAAGTTATAACTTACTTAAATTCTAAAATTCCTATAAAAAGAATAATATTATTACTTTCTATATATCTCTATATTTATTACACCTCTTATAGCTACTTAATATAACGTACTTTGCACTCGAGTCGGACACTCCATCGAGTCGGACACTTTGCCAAGACCCCACCAAGTTCTGTACTATTCACGATAGTATAGAGTTAACATAAACTATTTTCAATAGTCTAAATAGGCTAAGCTATTCAGAATCTACTTCTATAAGCTGTCTACAGGTTTTTTTATTGTGCCTAGGCTTGCCGCAGCGTCTATAGCGCCGTTGAGCGGATTCGCCTCTATTAGTGCGCACCCTCTTCTTTGCCTTCTTGCCATCACTACGCACCCCAAAGTCCTTTAGAGTAGCCAGTCGCTGGCCCTCTTCAACTGTAAGGACTCCTTCTTACTGCAATCGCTTTCTTTTATATAATTTACGTCGTGTGGCGGCCTCATTAGCAGCTTAAAGTTCGGCGTTGCGTTTAGTCATCAATACCAAAGAATGCCCTATCATCTCAGCGCCTTTAACAAGCTTTTCCATCGCCTCAACCATATAAGTTAGGGAACTATCCACATGCCTTTAAATCCTCTACTTAACCAGCGTCAATTGCGACCCAAGTTCTGTACTATTTCGCGGAGTTTGCGACTCCCATGTACTATCGCGAATAGTACAAAGTGGAGGCGTACCCATGCGGACGTCAAGCTGCGATATCACAGCTTCTAGGTCGTGGGGCACTAGGCCAGCACCTCGAAAGCCTCCTTTGATATTACTTTTAGTAAACGAAGCCTTGAAAGCAGCAATAAAGCAAGGCAGGAACTCAATTTTAGTGATGTGCGTGATGTGGTTGCGCATCAAATCCTCAGCTTGGCGCCCATACGCCTTTTTTAAAGGCGCGAAACAGCCCACATCAAGTGGCTGCAAGAGGTGCGACGAATACGAGGGCATACAGAGAGTAACAATATTACTCTTCTTGCAATACTATTTGAATTCGAACGAGTTGTGACTCTTATGGCCGTTAAGAATAAGCAAACGTGTTGTGCTAACAACACGCCTCTTTGTATGCTTATTAAAGTGCTTTAGCCACTGTAGACTAAGCTCATTTGTTGTCTAGCCGTTCTTAGAGACTGCAATAACCCAATTATGAGGTAGATCCTTCTCCTTATACCAGGCAGAGAGGTGGTGCTTGCCCCCAAAGATAATAAAGGGTAGGATCCACCACCCCGTCGCATTGATGCCTTAGATAACTGTTGTCCACTCCCTATTGCCCTGCTGCACCTGCTTTGGCCGTCCTCGACGCTCAGAGCCTGTGACTACTGCTCTAGTCAATATTATGCCTATTATAAAGCCTGCTTTATCAAAATTGTAGGTGTCCTTGTCTAGGATACTATGTTTAGCCTTTATGTTCTCCACAAGCCGGAACTAGTCTTGTATCACCTTAGGATCCTCCTAGAGATCTCTCTTGTAGTCGTACTTTCGATTGAACTTGACTTTAAGCTCTGGCTAGCGCTTAACAAAGTCATAAGGCCACCTCTGGCCAACTAGGTTATAGTGGCGTGCAGCCAGTAAAGAATCAGCCATATCTTTTATAGCATCGAGCCGAGGCGGAAATCCTCGCGCGTCTAGGTCAAGTATATGCTCCACAATCGCCTGCTCCTCTCTTATAGTAAGTCTTATTTTGTTAGGTGCGCAGTCGCGTCTAAACGTCTTTCCAGCGCGTTGGTTGCTAAGTGTACTTTGAGAGACGTTGTAGATAGCTGCAGCGCGTCGCTAAGAGAGTGTTGCGTCTTGTTTGATAGCCTGGATCGCAAGCTGTATACGCGCTTCTTTTAACGCTGGTAGTTTATTATGTGGTTAAGGCATCGCGTTATACTATTGCTGATAGTACGTTTTGGTGGGGTCTTGGCAAAGTGTCCGACTCGATGGAGTGTCCGACTCGAGTGCAAAGTACGTTAGGTTATTTTATACTATTAAAAAAAGTATATAGGCGCTAAGCTAAGAATTTAATACGCAACTATATTATGTATATTACTAAATTTAAGTTATTACTATACTTTATTACTACTTTTAAGGCTTTAATTAGTAAAAGTAATATTATAAGAGGCTTTTAAAATACTAGCTTTGCATTCTATAATCTAAAAGTTATAAAATTCCAGCTTAATATCCGCCTATATACGCCTTTACTTTATATTATTTATAATAGTATATAGAAGTTGTAAACTATATAAAATAGTATAGAATTTAGATTATAATTAACGCTAGTTAAGTAAAGAATTTAAAGGTATATAGATAGTTCCCTAACTTATATAGTTAAGGCGGTAGAAAAGCTTATTATAGGTACTAAGCTAATAGAGTATTCTTTAGTATTAATAACTAAATATAATAGTAAATTTTAAGTTGCTAATAAGGCTACTATATAATATAAATTATAAACTTCTTTTTATTAACACTACCTTAAAACGCTTTTCTGTATTAATAACAGTAGAAGAAATAACTACTATTATTGTAATATTTTTATTAGAAACCTCCTTAGTCGCAAAAAAAAAACTATAATATAAATTATATAAAAGAAAGCAAGTATAGTGTAAAGAAGTCCTTATAGCTAAAGAGGGCTAGCAGCTAGCTACTCTAAAGGAGTTTAGAGCGTGTAGTAATAGGTAAAAGGTAAAGAAAAAGGTGCGCACTAATAGAGGCAAATCTGCTTAATAAGCTAGCGTACATAGTCTCCGGCCACCCGGGGATTCCGGCCACCCCACCAAAACGCGACACCCGCACAAAACACGCGATTTCTTTCCATAACACTCATCAATATGGACGCCTGTGAGCTGGCTATACAATCAGCGATCAGCGATTACAATACAGGCATTTATAAAAGCCAGCGAGCAGCAGCAGAGGCGTACGGCCTTCCTCAATCTACATTTCAAGACCAACTACGTGGCGCGACTACCAGCGTAACTAGCCATTAGCATCAGCAGCGGCTGACTCCTCTACAAGAGGACTTCCTAGTAGAATGGATTCTTGAAGAAGACGCGCGCACCTATCCTCCCTAACACGTTCGCGCTTGAGAAATGGCTAATTGAATCCTATGTATGAACGGCGACGATCAGCCTGTTGGCAAGCACTGGCTATACTACTTCATCAAGCGCTAGCCACGCATAGCCTCAGTAGTCGGCAGAAAGCTAGAGGCTTAGAGAGCTGATTTAGCTACTCCAGAGCGTGTACGCGCCTTTCTAGAGCTCTTTGAGCAGACTAGAATACGCCTCAATATAAGCTAGCGTACAAGGATCCTGATCACCCGGTGTTTCTGATCACTCTACCAAAACGCGACACCTGCACAAAACGCGCGATATCTCAGCAACGCTGCTTATAATTGCCATTGACTACACATAGATTCAAGCGCTGCAGCTGCTGTAGCTATAGCAGCTGTTTCTGAGGTGCTTGATATAGTAGATCTACGTGGTTGGACTGCTGAAGCCTCAGCTGCGCGCATAGCCTCCCTAATACTCTCTACCTCTGCAAAGCGTTGATTTGGGTCTACTCGAACGCGCTTACGCTGACGCTGAGAGGTAGATATCTCTAGCTGCTGCTCAAGGCGTCTTTTCTCTGCTTCTAGGCCTGCAGCTCTAGTATTTGCAGCTGCTAGAGCCTTACCTGCTTTCTGTAGGAGCAGCCGGGTCGTACGACCTAGATTCTCAACGCTCTGGACGCTGCGCTGCGCTATATAGAGATCGTGAGGGCCCTGGGGAGTCGAGAGGAAGCTCTGGAGCTGCTGCTGAGGCTGCTGCTGACGTGTAGGCGTAGTAGGCCTCTGAGAGACCTGCGACGAGCTGAGCACGTGATTGATGTTGAATGGGCAGATACCAGATGCCTGCCAGCCAGCTCGAATCACACGCTCTGTGAAGCCTTCCTCCCTAGCTTGATGATAGCAGGTGATAAAGCGCTCCTTCTTGACAGGCGCAGCGTCGTCGAGTGATGCGAGCTCCTGGATCTGACGTCTGTAACTAGACTTGATTACAGAGAAAGGAGCAAGATCTAGAGGCTGTAGGACGTGTGAGGATGCGCAGGTAGGTATAAGAGCTCGATTCGATGCTGCTTGCAGAGCCAAAGGAAGTCTATATCAATATGGCTGCCGTGACCGTCGAGGATAAGAAGGCGGTACTGGCCATCACCTATAGCCGTCTCAGGTATGAATATACGCTGTAGCCACTCAACACCTATCGCTTTCGACGTCCATCCGTTCTCAGAGGTTGTATAGAGCCAGCTAGGCACGGATTTAGCTGGGAACCAGGTAGTCTGTAGGCTCTGGCCTTTGAAGATAACTGCGCAGCGTAGTTTCTGCCCTGTCGCCGATACGCACTCAATTATAGAGACCCACTCGCGATTCTCTGGAGACCGAATGTAAGCCTTCTTTTTCTGACTACTAGAGAGTACTCTAGTGTTTGTACATACTCCTAGAGCAACGCCAGTCTCATCCATATTGTATGTATTCTCCGCCTGTATGTTGAGCCGCTGTCGAGTCTGCTCATAGCGCTCTAGGAACGCGCGCAACTGCTCTGGAGTCGCTGCATCAGCTCTCTGAGCCTCTAGCTTTCTGCCGACTACAGAGGCGATACGTGGCTGGCGCTTGATAAAGTGGTATAGCCAGTGCTTGCCAACAGGACGATCGTCGCCGTTCATACGTAGGATTCGATTGGCCATTTCTCGCGCGCGAGCGTGTGAGGGAGGGCAGGCGCGCGCGTCTTCTTCAAGGATCCATTCTACTAGAAAGTCCCTGTCGAGGAGTTAATCGCTGCTGGTGCTGGTGACTGAGCGAGCTCGTTGTTACGCCACGGAGTCGCATCGATAGCGTAGACTGGGAGATGCCGTACGCCTTTGCAGCTGCACGCTGACTTGTATAAAGACCTGCAGCGAAATCGCGAATAGCGGATTGTATAGCATGCTCGCGGGCGTCCATATTGATGAGCGTTGTAGAGAGATATCGCGTGTTTTGTTCAGGTGTCGCGTTTTGATGGGGTGATCAGAAACACCGGGTGATCAGGATCCTTGTACGCTAGCTTAGGTATAGAGGATATCTGGAATAAGCCAAGGGTCCTAGTTTCCGACAGCCCCGTGTTTCCGACACCCTGCAAAGCCCCGCCGCCGTCACCACCCTAGTTACGAATGTGTTCACAACTTTGTCAAATAAATCTCTAAAAACACAAAATAAACTGCATTTAAAGAGCTTTAATCGCTTTCTTTGTCTACACTTAAATCACAGGCAAGATACTGTTGTGTTAGTCGTTAATCCTGTGCCGAACGTCGAACTAATGCCTGCTCCGCTTCCTCCTTAGAGCAACTCTCCTCCACCTCCTGCGTTGGGCTTCTCGCCTTGCGAACACATTAGGAGGGCTCCTAATTAGTCTAAGAGAGAACCTCTATAAGACTCGCGAAGCGATTGTTTGGATTAATTGCGACTTTGCGGCGTTTTAGCGGATTTGCTTGCTCAACCTGCTCGCGCAAGGAAGCAATCTCACGATCCTTTATAGAGACCTCTATTGCGATATAGTCTAGCGATATAGCAGCAAGCCGAATATATCGTTGTGTAGCTAGAGAGCTGTTCTTCCCAGAAAATAGCTTCACAATGTCGCCACCGCGTTTTGGCGTCCTGATATCTATAGTAGAAGAGGGGGGTGTTAACGGCCGTTGGCGCACTACGACCCACCGAGAACCCAAGGGCTTGTCCACGCTCTTAGGATACAGCCCTGTCGCCTTCCACCCAGCTCGTACGCACTGCTCTCGAAGACCGATTTTACGCGCTTCTGCATAAAATTCAAGAAATCTGGCCTTCCCAACCTTCGTTGCATCTGTCAGAGCTATATGCTCGCCGAGGAACCGCCGATACGCTGCCTTTAGACTTAAGAAACAACTAAGATCTAAAGGCTAGAGTACATATAAAGTATAGGCAGGCAAAAAAAGCAAGTAAACATTATTTAAGTAACATATAGTTATAAATTCGTCCAAGGTATAACTGCTATAACCGTCGACAATAAGCAACCGTGCCTCGGATAGATCGTCAGGCTCAGTCTAGGGCAAGAACACCTTCTCCAGCCACTCAACAGCAATTTCGTTGCTCGTCCATCCATTTTGCGAGAAGGTAACATGCCAGCTAGGATATTAAGCTAAAAACTCCCGCTTAAACTACTGCTCCTAAATACTTTTAGCCTTAAAGATAATAAGGGGGTCTAGAGCAACACTAAGCGCAGAGATACACTCTATTATAGAGGTCCAAGTACAGGCATTTACTATCTTAACCAGTACAGAGTTCGGATTTTCCTGCAAGAAGCCAATGACAAGCCCATTAATACCCTGGCCTTCCATAATGCCGCCCTCGTCGGCGTTGTACCTCCGTCGGGGGGGAATCCAGCTCACAGTCCCGTACAGGTCGAACAAGTGCCTAATATTATCTGGAGTGGCTACATTTATGCGTTCCCAGTTAGTCCAGCGGCCTAACTTTATCTTAATAGCCAGGTAGCGCCGCAAAAAGTAATTAGACCACTTCCTCCCTAGGTTCCTGTGGTCACCCTCTTGCTTAAGCACGCCAGTTGCAATGGCTCGCACTTGCGCATGCGTTAGCGCGTAACCAAGGGCCTCCTGCTAGAGAATCCAATACTCTAGATACTCTTCTTGAACAGTTGTAAGCCGCTGTTCACTATTGTAAGTATACCAGTGAGGTTAGGCACCATTAAAGTGGCCGCGAAGAGTGTTCTATAGTATCCTATACCAAGCAGCAGCAGTAGCCAAAGCAACCCCAAATTCAAGGTCTACAAGTGCATTTTAGACGTCGCCCTCTGTATATCTAGCTATTAGAAGACAGAAAAAATAATGCAAAAAGAAGAATTAAAATTAATAAAGAATTGAATTTTTAAGAACTTATATTCGGTTGTAGTGCATGATGAGGAGGCGCGGTTGTGGGGCTGTCCGAAACACGGGGGTGTCGGAAACTAGGACCCCTGGCTTATGGATGAGACTGGTGTAGCTCTAGGGGTATGTACGAACACCAGAGTACTCTCTAGTAGCCAGAAGAAGAAGGCTTACATTTGGTCTCTAGAGAATCGCGAGTGGGTCTCTATAATCGAGTGTGTATCAGTAGCAGGGCGGAAACTGCACTGCGCCGTTATCTTTAAAGGCTAGACCCTACAGACTATATAGTTTCTCTTGTCCTACGTACCTAACTAGCTTTATACAACCTCTGAGAACAGATAGATATTGAAAGTGATAGGTGTTAAGTGGCTACAGCGCATATTTATCCCTGAGACAGCTGTAGGTGATGGCTAGTACCGCCTCCTTATCCTTGATGGCTATGGCAGCTACATTAATATAGACTTCCTATAGCTCTGCAAACAGTATTGAATAGAGCTCCTATACCTACCTGCGTATACCTCGCACGTCCTATAGCCTCTAGATCTCGCCCCTTTCTCTGTTATTAAGTCTAGTTACCGACGCCAGATCCAGGAGCTTGCATCGCTTGACGACGCCGCGCCTGTTAAGAAGGAGCGCTTTATCGCCTGCTACTATTAAGCTAGGGAGGCAGGCTTTACAGAGCGTGTGATTTGAGCTGGCTGGCAGGCTGCTGGTATCTGCCTATTCAATATTAATCACGTGCTTAGCTTGTTGCAAGTCTCTTAGAGGCCTACTACGCCTACGTATTAGTAGCAGCCTTATTAGCAGCCTTAGAGCTTCCTCTTAACCCCTTAAGGCCCTTGCGATCTCTATATAGCGCAGCGCGACGTCCAGAGCGTTGAGAATCTAGGTCGTAGGACCCGGCTACTCCTTCAGAAAGCAGGTAAGGCGCTAGCAGCTGCAAATGCTAGAATCAGAGAAAAGACGCCTTGAGTATCATCTACAGACTACTAGCTCTCAGCGTCCTCGAAAGCGCGTTCAAATAGACCCAAATCGACGCTTTGCAGAGGTAGAGACTATTGTAGAGGCTACATGCGCAGCTGAGGCTGCAGGAGCTTAGTAGCAAAGATCTACTATATTGAGCGCTTTAGAAATAGCTTTAGTAGCTGCTGCTGCTGCAACTCTAGAGTCTATGTGCACGCAGTGGCAATTATAATAAGCGTTGTTAAGATATCGCGTGTTTTGTGCGGGTGTCGCGTTTTGGTGGGGTGGCCGGAATCCCCGGGTGGCCGGAGACTATGTACGCTAGCGTAGTACTATACCGTGCCGAGACAGTCAGTGCGCAGAGACAGTCAATGCGCGCCCCAACATGATCGCTCGGCCAGCAACATGAGACTACTGAGCCACCCACAATCAATATTCTCACGAGATTTTCTAGAGTTGAGGTCTCCTAGGCCTGTAGATGATTGCTAGCTACTCATATTATAGATATCTACTTGGTGTTCTGATTATACGGCCACTGCGCGATAATGGCGTTGATGGCGCAGATGCCGCCGCATCAACGCGTACAGGTGCCGGCGTAGATTTTTTTCTTCTTTGTAACCTTATAAGTAGCTTTTGAATCTCTCTGACTTCCATTTTTGGCAGTTTTAAGACGTCCTTAAAGTTGTAGTTAAGTCTTGCGGGCCTGTTAACAGAGGCGTCGCTCAGCAGCCTGCTTAGCTCTCTCCTTACCATGTTTCCCCGCTCAACGCACAGACCCCACTCAACGCACAGTTTGGGGGTGCCCACTACTACTACTTTTAAAGCTGTACAGCTCTATATAGATCAAATTATCACAAGATTTTTTGTAGTAGCATTCTTAAAAGTCGTTTTAATCGATTGGCAACGATATATTAGGTGCGATACCTCTGTGGGAGGCGTACTGTGCGCGTTGATGGGCCAGGTGCCTCTACCACCCCTTCAATGACGGATAGATCCTTAGCATCAGCCTCTAGGTCCTCAATAACATGAGCAGGAGGTGCAGGAGCTGTGAGGCTACGCGCCTTACCCTTTTTAGCTAATTGTATATCATTCTGGAGTTGCTTTTTAGCTGTGTGGGCGAGTAGGGCTTCTTCGCGCTCTGCAGCCTTCTACTTTTTTTCCTGCAATTTGATCTCCTTTGCAGCCATCCTTATTTCTGCTCTTTGCTAAAGCATAGCCTGTTTCTCCTGCTTTTTTTGCTCCCTAGCTAGCTTATTGCGATCCTTCTAGTGTTGTAGTTCTTCTGCTTTGGCGTCTTTTTGGACTTGTTGATTGCGGGCAGCTTCAACTTTAGATGGCGACCAGAAGACAGCGCCACTAGCGTAATTCTCGGAAGGTTTAAGTAGTAATGCCTTGCCACGCGTACGGCGCTTCTTCTCATTGATAAGGGCGTCTTTAAGGCGGTTGTTTTTATGCTGAAGGAGCTGTTTTTGAGTCGTGATTGCATGTATCGTGTGAGAGAGCTGTAAGGCGCGTTTATCGTAGATATCATCAACTACCTGTCGTAGGAGCCGTTCAATCTTGCGCCAGTCGCTTGCAGAGAGTACTGACGACGTACTATCACTGCTTGATGGCCTCTTAGGCTCTAGATCCTTGAATTTCTTCAATATAGCGTTGCTATCCAGTAGAGAGATGCTAGTAACTCTGAATGAGTTAATAATCGTTTCCTCAGCAAACGCGGTCCTATGCGCCCTATAGAAGAAGCGGAAGAAGTCGCGCTTAGTAATAGATGTAAGGCCCTGGCTGTTGTACATGAATTGGGAGAGCTCTTTAGTATATGCAGCTGAGAGAGGCTTAAAAAGGCAGACATCTAGAGGCTGTAGCGTATAAGTTGAATGCGGCGGATAGATAGCTAGGAGGATCCTATTTTGATCGCAGAACTTGATAAACTCTATTGTAATATGCAAGCTATGCCTATCAAGAATAAGGAGCCTATAGTCGCGTTTTGCCTTTGTCTTAGTCTCCTCCTGAAAGCACCTCTTAAGCTAGGCAATGCTAAGTTCGTTGTTTGTCCATTCTGAAGGTGATAAGGCGAAGAAGGCGCGGTGCTCTTAAGGATCAAAATCCTGCAACTAGGTGTCCTGAATATTGCTAGAAGCTGCCTGATATATGAGGGCAGGATTGAGAGAGCTGCCGTCGGCGCATATACAAGCTATCGTCGTGATCCACTCCCTGTTACCGTCCTGGAGTACCTGCTTGACGCTACCCTGATTATACTGGCATCGGGAGAATACGCGCTTCATTCTTGACACTACCCCAATTAAGAAGCCCTTCTTATCTATATTGTATGTATTTGATGGCGCGATGTTGTACTGCTTGATCTTATCGTCCAAAAGCTTAAAATAGAGGGCGTATTTGAAGGCTGAATCAGCTTTGTGGCGCTGGTTATCAATACTAGATGTCTATCGCGATATAAGGTTGATTTGATGCCGCGCAATATAGCGATCAACCTAGTGTTTTCCTAGCTCTTAATGGGCTATTTCTGCTGCGAAATTTCGTATTATCTCTCTTGTAGGAGGTAGGCCTTGTGTACACAGCTTTTTAATTTACTGTAGGAGCTGTTTTTCCTGTGTAGAGTTGAGGAGTCGCTTTTCTTCTGTCTGGGACGCATATCGTGTTTGATCACGTAATGCACGCTACCATGGGTGCGGGGTCAATGCGCGCCGAGCCTCAATGCGCGCTCAACACCAAACCAGCTCAGCTAAACTTGAAGCTGCAGAGCTCCCTACAATTGCTATTATTATAAGAATTTCTGGTGATGAGGTCTATGAATCTTAATAATTAATTATAGCTATAAAAATCTACTTGGAGTTCTAATATTCTGGCCCCGGCGCGACTGAGGCTGTAGAGGCTGTGATGCAGCACCTGAGGCCTCAGCAGCATCTATAGCCTTATTAATAAGCTTTTTTTCCCTTATGCCCTGCTTAGGTAGCCTTAATGCCTTTTGCTACCTTTCTTAGCTATTTTTATACGATTCTTGTAGTGTTGCTGAGCCCTGCGAGCCTGCTGCTTCTGGGCTCGCTTAGCTGCCTGATCCGCCTTTGCCTTCGCTCGAGCTGCCTGAGCCTTAGCCCTCGCAACGCGCTTCTCTTGGAGTAGTCTAGCCTTCAGCTGCTGGCTAGCCCTCTGAGCCTCAGCTGCCTTAGTTTTTTGGAGTACTAGCTGCTCTGCCTTGGCCTCTTTTTGCTGTAGACGATCACGTGCCTCCTGCACCTTCCTTGGGGACCAGAAAACAGCACCCCCTGAGTACTTAGTAGGCTGGTTATCTAGCAAAGGCTTGCCACGCTTCCTACGCCTCTTCTTATTGCCTAGTGCTGCTCTTAGTCCCTTATTTTCATGCTGTAGTAGCTGTTTTTGTACGGCAATTGAGTGCACTGTTCGGCTCAGCTTCTTTGCCTTATTACTATTCCCTATATCTACTGCAGCCTTTAGGAGCCGGTCGATTTTCCTCCAGTTAGACGCGCTGAGTACTGAGGTTGAGCTTTCTCTTGATTCCCGCTCGGGTAGGCTGGTCTTAGTGAATCTCTTGAGTATAACCTCTGGGTTGAGTGGTGCTATACCAGTAGCCTTAAAGGCCTTAATAATCAATGGCTTCCTGAACGAGCTACCCTAAGCCCTCCAGAATAGGCTAAAGAAGTCTCTTTTTGCGATTGACGATAGTCCCTGGCACCTGTGTAGGAAGGCTGAGAGCTTAGCTGAGTAGGCAGTGGAGAGAGGCTTAAACATAACAACGTTGAGCGGCTGTAGCGTATGCGTTGAATGAGGCGGAAATATAGCTAGGAGTATCCTATTCCGGTCACAGTAATTGATAAAATCCATAGTAAGGTGGGATCCATGGCCGTCAAGGATAAGTAGTTGGTAGGAGCGTCCAGCTTTCTCCTTAGTACAGCGATCGAACACCTGCTTAAGCCACGCGAGGCCTATCTCGTTATTTGTCCAGCCTGAAGGCGATGAGGTGATAAAGGCTGAGTGTTCCTGAGGGTTGATTTCTTCAACCCAGCTTGATTGTAGGCTACCTGAGGCAGCCTGATCACAATTGTCAACAAACAAATCCAGTCCAAATCCACCCGTTGACTTGATTTGATGTGCCTCAACAGTGCTGAAGGTCTTGATTGGGAGGTCTTGGCAGCAGTTTGTACTTGATTTGGAAGTCGGATTTGCAAATATTAATCTGAAATTGTGGTGTTGTACTGCAGTTTGGCAGCTAATCGTCCCATTTAGATACACTGTACAGAGTCTCGATTGCTGCGTCAGTGAGATTGCTCTCATCAACCTCATTGTCGCTGCTCATAAAACCAGCCTTCAGCCAGCTCCGCACACACTGCAGAGCAGCTAGTAACTGTGAGCTCATTTTGCGCCGCTTCGGCTCCAATAAGTCGCCAAGTTCGCTGAACAAGCGCTCACACTCCGCGCTGGAGGCTGGAATACTCATTATATCAAGCGCAAACTGCGCCAACGCTGGGTACTTGTTGCGTAACCCAAGCCAATAGCGGACTGGGTTACCTTCTCGATCGAAGTCGGCGCGGCTCCAACGCGGCTCACAAGCCCGCCAGCGCTCGTACTCATCGCCAGTTTCTTCATCAGAGTCGCTCTCCGCCTCGATAATCGCGTCAACGGCGTCGTCAATGGTGTTGGACCGCTTAACCAGCGGGCGTGGAGGCGGCCGGGGAGCAACAGTACCGCTATAGAGGCGCCAAAGTTGCTGAAAGGCAGCGTCGGCAGCCGCCAATTGAGCTGGGTCACCCGCCCAAGCGACTTTGCAGTAGTTACGATAGCGCGGGTGGAGTACAATCGCAGCGTAATAGGCAGTACTGTCGCTCAGTTTGCTGTAATAGAGCTTCAGTTTGGCGACAGCGCTGCGCAGGTTGATGGCCAAATGGTCTTCTGGAGCGTCTTCTTGCTCAAAGTCAACATCGCGATAGGTAATTAAGCGCTCTTTATAAGCGCTTATAAGCTGCTCAAAGGTAGGGATAACCCCATAAATGGCGCCGAAGCGCCCATTAAGCTTGCGATCGCCTGGCTGCTTGTTCTTGCCGCGACTTTCCAGCCGCTCTGTGGCTGCTTTGAGCGGCTTCAACACATCCACATACTTAGTGATAACTGCCCAGTCTGCTGCTTGTAGACCGGTTGATCGCATCCACGCTAAAGCAGCTGGCGGCTTGTTAGTTGTTTGATCAAGCGCTTCGATCCGTGAGATGTGGTGTTTGGCGTAGTCGGTGATGGGACGTTGGAGGATAAGCCCACGCTTAAAGGCAGCACAATAGCTGTTCTAGCGTGTAACGCACGCCTTGACGACGGCTAATAATAAGGCCTTGTTTGTGGGGTCCTCAGCTAACGCGAGGTGCTGGAAAGTAGAGAAACTAGAGTACTGTTTCGGCGTACTAATAAAGTTGATAATGTCTAGAAACACTCCCAAAGGCCCCAGCCGCCGCCACTTATTTATAAACTTCTCCTCATCCTTCTCGTGCTTTAGGTCATTATCGTAGGCGTCTTTATCCTTGCTAAACATAACAGCTTAGCCAACGAGGTTGATAGTGTGGCAACTGCAACAAAGGCGGCGTTGAGCGGCAGTAAATCCATACTGTTTACTCAAGTACTCCACTGCCACATTGTTACTTGCAGCGTTATCTAACACAAAGTAACCTAGCTTCTCCGCCGTTATATCGAACGCCTGCAGCGCTTTGTCGACACATTCGCCTATCCTCTCGCCGCTGTGGACGCCAGCGAGCTGCGGCAGCGCGATAGGTAAGTCTCGAATCCTGCCCGCGGTGTCAACGTAGTGAGCAACGACACCAAAGAAGCCGCGCTTGCCACCTTTTGCAGTCCAGCCGTCAAAGCTGACGTGCACCTTACTGCTCGCAGTTGCTAATTCTGCTTTAACAATAGGAACAAGGTAGTCGTAGAGCCGCAGTACGAACCTCGACACGCTGTTGTGGCTTGTCTACAGCGCTTGAACTGCCGCAGGATTGGCGAACTGTAGCATGCGCCGGAAGCTCTCAGTCTCGAATTCGCGCAGCGGATAGTTATTCTCAACAAGCCATTGCACAGCGGCGAGCCGGAAGCCTTGAATATCAAAGTTACTCAGCTTATTAACCACAGCTTGCGTGACAGGTACGCCCCTTCTTCATCGCGTCAAAGATAGTTGACTGACCACCCGGCAGCTGTGGCAGCTGCTTCCCGCGCGCAGTTAGGCGATGGCCGCGCCTTTGACGACCCAGGTGCTTCGCCACGGAGCTTGTGGCATCCGTCACCTTGATTATGCTGCTCGTCGGCGCGTTGTGGGTGGCAGAAGCGGCACACAAAGAAGGTGCGCTCAGGTTTATCAGCCGCAATTTGTGCAGGACTTTGCTTTAACGCGACGCGATAGCCGTACTGAAAGACCCAGCTCTTCTTGCCAATAAGAGTACGCCGCGGCACCTGGTACCGAGCCAGCTTCTCCCAATCAATGCCATCGTAATTGTCCGCAAAGCGCTCGTCAAAGCCGCCGCCGACGACATTATCATCCTCCACAGTCGAAGCCTCCGTGGCTGCCTTTGACGCCGACGATGGCGTTAACAACGCCTGCGACTCCAGCAACTGCAGCTCCCACGGCCGCTGTGAGGCATCTATAACCTGGCCGACAAGCGGGTCTTCGGCGGCATGGCTGGCTGGCTGGCTACCCGTGATGGCGACGATTGAGGCGACGGCGGCGCAGTTAGCTGCGTTTCGGGCAGCTCTATCGGCTGACTGGCAGTGCCGGCTGGCAGCGAGTCGCCTTCAATAGCCCGCTGGGTGCGTACTTTGACGCTTGCCGCGACCTCCACCTTCATCGTCACCTCTACCGGTACGGCGCCGTTGGCGCGTACTCCGGCGCGTGTGTTGCCATCGATAGCGCGTTTGGGGGGCATCTCGGGCTATTAGCAAGCCCACAAGGTCAGCAAAGGCAGCGAAAGTACGCAATAAGTTAACTGCAATAGCTAAAACACCAACAAAAGTACACCGATAGATAGGCGATGGTAACAAAACAGCGCGTCAAGTGCGCGATGAGATGGCTAGGGGGCCTGGGCGTGATGCCGGCAGTAAGTTGTGGCCAATCAACGACTCCAAATAAGCCAACTTTTGCAGCAACACCCGCTCGCTTCTATGGCTAAACAACACTATCAAATCTATCAAATCTCCAAGTCAAATCTTCATTTTGGACTTGATTTCCGCCTCAATTTATACGGCAAAGACTTGATTTACTTGAATTGGCAACTCGGCCGTTCGAAGCTCGAGATTTGGAAGTATATTTGATTGTTGACAATTGTGCGTAGATGTGCAATCTAGGGCACTACGCAGGTCTTTTGTGAATAACAACACTAGAAAATTAGTCTGTGTAGTTATTTACACCTACATTTGCATCCTTAACTTACAAGACGACGTCCCTTACCTATAGGCGACAATGCGACGCGGTATGTCGAGTATTCCTGGTTTCTACGCGGATTCGTGTGGCAGCCGGAAATCGCCGTCAGCGCCAAGAGTCCAACGAATAATTCACACAACAACTGGTGAGACACGTTACTAGTAATACTTACTGATAATAATTACTACTACACACGCATATAGCTATATAAGACTAAAAAAAAAGAAAAAAAAGAAAAAAAAAGAATAATACAAAGATAAAGTATATAAAGGTAACGCCTTTTTTAATTACTAAGCAGGAGACTCTGCTTTTTTTATTATATTATTTAAGATAAAAGCCTTTGTCGTCCTACCCCTAGGTAGATAAAATACCGCCATATATAAAGGTTTTTAAGAAACTAGTAGTAAGATGCTATAACTTACCTAAAGATATGCTTATTAAATTAATTTTATATAATTACTAATATATAATATATACCAGAAACTAAGAAGAACACTATATTTATAAAAAGAGAGCTAGAAAGGATATAATCCTTTATAAAGTATATTAAAAATAGTAATAGTCTCTGCCTAGAATATACAAAGTATAACGTACTTTGCACTCGAGTCGGACACTCCATCGAGTCGGACACTTTGCCAAGACCCCACCAAGTTCTGTACTATTCACGATAGTATAGAGTCAACATGAACTATTTTCAATAGTCTAAATAGGCTAAACTATTCAGAATCTACTTCTATAAGCTGCCTATAGGTTTTTTTATTGTGCCCAGGCTTGCCGCAGCGTCCACAGCGCCGTTGAGCGGATTCGCCTCCATCAGTGCGCACCCTCTTCTTTGCCTTCTTGCCATCACTACGCACCCCAAAGTCCTTTAGAGTAGCCAGTCGCTGGCCCTCTTCAACTGTAAGGACTCCTTCTTGCTGCAATCGCTTTCTTTTATATGATTTACGTCGTGTGGCGGCCTCATTGGCAGCTTAAAGTTCGGCGTTGCGTTTGGTCATCAACACCAAAGAATGCCCCATCAGCTCGGCGCCTTTGACGAGCTTTTCCACCGCCTCAACCATATAAGTTGGGAACTATCCACATGCCTTTGAATCCTCTGCTTAACCAGCGTCGATTGCGACCTAAGTTCTGTACTATTTCGCGGAGTTTGCGACTCCCATGTACTATCGCGAATAGTACAAAGTGGAGGCGTACGCAGGCGGACGTCAAGCTGCGATATCACAGCTTCTAGGTTGTGGGGCACTAGGCCAGCACCTCGAAAGCCTCCTTTGATATTACTTTCAGTAAACGAAGCCTTGAAAGCAGCAATAAAGCAAGGCAGGAACTCGATTTTAGTGATGTGCGTGATGTGGTTGCGCATCAAATCCTTAGCTTGGCGCCCATACGCCTTTTTTAAAGGCGCGAAACAGCCCACATCAAGTGGCTGCAAGAGGTGCGACGAATGCGAGGGCATACAGAGAGTAACAATATTGCTCTTCTTGCAGTAATCCTAGAATTCGAGCGAGTTGTGACTTTCGTGGCCATTAATAATGAGCGAACGTGCTCCACTAGTAGTACGCCTCTTTGTATGCTCATCAAAGTGCTTCAGCCATTGCAGACCAAGCTCATTTGTCGTCCAGCCGTTCTCAGAGACTGCAATAACCCAATCATAAGGTAGATCCTTCTCCTTATACCAGGCGGAGAGGTGGTGCTTGCCCCCGAAGATAATGAAGGGTGGGATCCACCAACCCATCGCGTTGATGCCTTGGATGACTGTTGTCCACTCCCTATTGCCCTGCTGCACCTACTTTGGCCGTCCTCGACGCTTAGAGCCTGTGACTACTGCTCCAGTCAATATCATGCCTATTATAAAGCCTGCTTCATCAAAATTGTAGGTGTCCTTGTCTAGGATACTATATTTAGCCTTTATGTTCTCCACAAGCTAGAACCAGTCTTGTATCACCTCAGGATCCTCCTGGAGAGCTCTCTTGTAGTCGTACTTTCGATTGAACTTAACTTTAAGCTCTAGCTGGCGCTTAACAAAGTCATAAGGCCACCTCTGGCCAACTAGCTCGTAGTGGCGTGCAGCCAGTAAAGAATCAGCCATATCTTTTATAGCATCAAGCCGAGGCGGAAATCCTCGCGCGTCTAGGTCGAGTATATGCTCCACAATCGCCTGCTCCTCTCTTATAGTAAGTCTTATTTTGTTAGGTGCGCAGTCGCGTCTAAACGTCTTTCCAGCGCGTCAGTCGCTAAGTGTACTTTAAGAGACGTTGTAGATAGCTGCAGCACATCGCTAAGAGAGTGTCGCGTCTCGTTCAATAGCCTGGATTGCAAGCTGTATACGCGCTTCTTTTAACGCCAGTGGTTCGTTGTGTGGTTGAGGCATCGCGTTATACTATTGCTGATAGTACGTTTTGGTGGGGTCTTGGCAAAGTGTCCGACTCGATAGAGTGTCCGACTCGAGTGCAAAGTACGTTATTCTAGCACTCTATAAGTATTATAGGAATTGTCCTTTTATAGGTAAATTATAAGAGGGGTGTTTAGTGCTACTTTATATAGTTCTATTGCAGGTTTAGCATTAAAATTAAACTATTCAGCTTAAAAAGCAAAATTAAACACATGTCGAGCACCTTGCGGTAACAAGACCCTGTAGCCACCGAGTCTGTACATGTTCGGGTCGTCTCCCAACATCGGAGCATCCAGGTTCACCACAAGGTGGCGAAGCTCTGGGAGATTTTCCATCATAGTCGCAAGATGGTATTTAGACTGCCCGTCGTAAAAATACCGTATGCAGTTGCCCAATAATCCAATGTTCAGATGGATCAGCAAGCGAGTACCGTGCACGGACGCGCAACGCCCGCCGAATAACATGCTCACCACTTTAAAGATGAAGTTATTAAGCTATCTACAATAGTTATTATTACAAGATTTTGTAGAGTAGTAGTAATTAGATGCTTGCGATTAATTTGTACTATCTAAATCTACTGGGAAGTGTAACGTTGCGGCCGCGGCGGGTGATGAAAGCTGGGGCAGCTGGTGCAGCCTGTGATGCCTCCTTAGTAGCTGCACCAGCACCATGTTGTTTCTGACGCTTGTTGGCTTGAGTAGAGGCTTTTGAGGCGTTGCGCTTGCCCTTTTGGGACAGTTGTATAGCTTTTTCAGCGTTGCGAGCTGCCTTCTGGCGCTCGCGTTCAGCTGCCTTGTCAGCCTTCTCCTCCTCCCTCACCACCTTGGCTGCCTCTCTCGCCACACGCCTCTCCTCTGCCTCCTGCTCTCGGAGTAGCTTAGCAGCAGCTTGAAGCTCCTTCCTGTTAGCCTTTGCAAGCTGCCTGTTATGCTCTTCCCTCTGCTTTACTGTCTCTTATGCACGTGCCTCTCTGATCTTGCGCGGAGACTAGAAGACAGCACTACCGTGGTACTCCTGGCGCTGCTGCAAGTTAAGAGGTTTGCTGCGCTTCTTGTGCTTCTTCTTAGCAGCGAGAGCCTCCCTTAAGCCATCGTTCTCATGGTGTAGCAGCTCGTTTTGTACTTGGAGTCCGTGGAGCGTTTGGGAGAGCGACTTTGACTCTTCTGCGGTGGTATCCTTTACTGCAGAGCGTACGAGACGCTCCATCTGGCGCCAGTCATTGTTGGTAAGCGCTGAGGACCGTCCTTCACCGTTGTTTTGCTGCTCTGAGGCATCGTCCGCGAAGCGTTTGAGTATAACCTCTAGGTCCATAGGCCATATACCAGCAGCTTCAAAGGACTTAAAGATAGTCTCTGTCTTAAAGGAGGTCTCCCACGCTCCCCAGAACAGCGGGAAGAAGTCTCCCTTCTTGACTAGTACTAGCCCTTGGCTCCTCTGGAGGTGGGTGGAGAGCTCCTTAGAGTAGGCGGTGGAGAGAGGTTTAAACATGACAACGTCGAGAGGTTGAAGCGTATAGGTAGAGTAAGGGGGAAATACGGCTAGGAGTATGCAATGGGAGTCGCAGTAGTCGATAAACTCCTTTGTAAGGTAACTGCCATGGCCGTCAAGTAAAAGGAGACGCCAGTCTCTCCCACGACGCGCTTTCTGCTTCGTGCAGCGATCAAAGACCTGCTCTAGCCACGCCAAACTAACGTCGTTATTCGTCCATCTAGATAGAGATGAAGCCACAAAGACGTCGTGTTGCCCAGCTTTAATAGCGTTCACCCAAGCTGCCTGCAGTGAGCTGTTCGCCGACTGATAGATGAGACCTGGCGGCAGAGCCTCCCTATCAGCGCAGACGGCTGCTAAGAGGGGGATCTATTCTTGAGAACCATCTTAGAGTGACGCTTGCACCTCTTTGCGCTCCCACATCCGACGGCTAAACACTCGTTTTGAGCGTCCTGTTATACCTATCATAAAGGCCTTCTCGTCCATATTGTAGGTGTGGCGCGGCTGTATGTCGTACTGCTTTATCTTCTAATGTAGCAAGTCAAAGTACAGCTTATACTTGACGTTTGAATCAGCGTTGTGGCGGAGGGAGTCAATTCCAGATGTCCATTTTGAGATGAGATGGTGGCCGTGTCGGTCAAGAAAGCGCGTTACCCACCTCTCGCTCACGCGCTCGTTGGCTATCTAGGATGCGAAATTTTGTATCATCTCTCTTGTAGGAGGCAGCCCTCTTTTTGTAAGGTCTTCAATATAGTGTACGAGCTCTAACTCTTGTTGTTGGCTGAGGTTTTGTTGATCGCGTTCTTTGGCTGCCCGTGGGCGCTGACAGCCTCGGTGTCTTCGGCTTAGTGTACTTCGGTTCACATGGAACTGGTCAGCAATTATCTGGTATGAGAACTGTTCTCCTGGTTCGAGCGCTTCGATTGCTGCAATCGCATCATCGATTGGAGCCATAGTGGTGGAGTTATGAGGTGTTGAAGTTTGGGTTTCGTCTAGGGTTTTGGTGTTCGGCGGGCGTTGCGCGTCCCCGAGCGTTGCGCGTCCGTGCACGGTAATCTGCGCCAAGGGTTTCCATACCCGGGGCCCATCTTGAAACTTCACATCAATGGGTCGGAAACCGAGTTCTATATTGGAAATTGTCGCTGTATCGATCATCTCGAAGGGTGCGCGACCATCGATGCGGATGTACCCAAGATTTCGTAATCCAGGAACAAGTGAAGGACGGAACGCTGGTCTGCCGATGCCGAATAAGGAATTTAAAGTGTTCCAGGAAGGCATGGGTACTCTCCATGGTCGCTAAAATGCAGTCGCTCCAGCTTTGATAATGGTAGTAGGATGACGCCTGCACAGGCAGCTTCGTCGCCATTGTTGAGACGATTCTTCAACTCCTTCGTGACGTGATTGTCATGTGTAGCCCAGAATCTTTCGGCAACTATAAAAGCCAGCGTCGCTGTCTCATCTGCCTTGCAAGATCCTATGCTTCTGCATTTCTGGCAGAGCATACGCGAGTGACCAGGAGCAGTGATGTTGATGTGTATGGCTCGAACCAATTCTGCCAGGCGACAGGGCGCAGTTGCCGACAGGTTAAACTAAGCGCGCTGAGGTCGAGCTGGTTCGTGAGATGGCCTGCAGCCTGGAGTAGAACTTCATCAGGCAGTTCTCCAGGGCTAGGAGATAGTCAGCACCTAGTTCGATCATCTTGCTCTGCGCTGAGGAATGACTTTGTAAGTAGTTCTAGTATGTAGATGCGAGTTGAGTTGGCGTGTAGAGTGGTCGAATGGATTTCGCTGTGCGGCAGCAAGTTTGTTGTGCCGTGGAGGAATGCGCGCGATTAGTAATTTGGCGCTAACGGTATCCGGAAGTAGGGTTCTGCACAGAAGTGAATAGAAGAAACATCGGAGAAAGTACATTCAAGATTTCATAGCTTCATTATGATTGAGACCAATAACACCAATTCATTAATATTTCTTGTGATTTTAATTTCTAAGGCTGCGAGCAGGTATGATGAATAAGATACAATCCGTCCACAACTAGAGAGCGACGAACAAACTCATACAAGAGATTATTTCAACATTTTCTCTTCAGTACAGCCCCCACAACCTGTATCCTGCAGACATCGGCGTAGTCACCGAGTCCTGTTTCCTCCGACCACATATCCGGATGCAGTATTGTATATTCCACTACTTCTGCGCCCTCCACCCTCTGCAGCTTTTCCAAAAACGCATCACGCCCAGGATCAGCAGTAGGTATCGCGACGCCTGTGTATAACATGATCACACCGCGCGAAGATAATATCTTCATCCCTTCTTCTACAATTCTCAGCGATATGTCCAGTCCAAATTCGGCGCCACCGTCTGCGTAGATGGGCAGATCCTTGCCATCGGTAGTCGAGACAATATACGGTGGATTGCTGACTATCAGATCAATGCCATTGGATGCTAATTCCCGAGGCACAGCAGCATACAAGTTCGACTCGTGGAAGCCGACCTTGACTTCGGCCAAGTTGGCATTCACACCGCCTAGCGAAAGCGCGCGTGGGTTTAGATCCAGCCCTAACACCTTTGCCTTGGATAGGTCCTGGCCAGTGTATCGCGCCTGCACCAGATCCACAGCATACGTCTATGATGGAACTGGGCGGAACCGGTAGGTGGCACACTGCTGTCTGTAGCCATGAGACGAAAAGATACGTGTCGGGCCCGAAGAAGACGGCATCAGAGGCGGCTGGAAACGACGAGTGGAAGTAATAGAGAGGAGCGGCATTGGGACGCTGGCTTGGGATATTGGGAAGGTAGAAGCTGGATACGTGAACTGTAGAGCGGTGTTTGCCATGGTCGCTGGTTATAATGATATCGGATTTGCGTAGTCGCTGGAAGACATCATCTGGTATGATATCCTGGAGAGTCTGTCTATCATCTTTTAGCCTGCACCTCGCCTCGCGCCAAAAAGAAGTTGAATGTTTGTATACCGAGTACAGGGTAGATTCCAGCCGAAGAAGTCCTGTGCAGTCTTCGCGTCTGCAGTCGATGCATGTGAACTTCTTTTCCGCACTACTCTTCCTTGGGTCTCGGGCGAGAGGCAGACAAAGGCATATTTGGCCTCGGTGAGGTGTGCAATGAGAGCCTCGTAAGTGGTTGTGGTCTCGGCCATGTTCGCAGACGTCTGGTTCCGCGGGCAGGGTCATGGTGCAATATAAACAATTGCTTAGCTCTCCTCTTAACCCTAAAATTTAACTAAAATTTAACTTTACTAGCTAATTTAATACCTTTTTTATATACCTGACTTAGCTAGTATAAAACAACTACTATATATTTTAGCTATTAATAAAAATAACTTTTTTACTATATACTATACATATTGAAGATCTTCGTCGTGTTAAGATTCTAACCAAGGTCGAATATACTATACATATATTATATTATTTATAATAAAACTTATACTAACTTTACTATATAGCCTTTATTTTACTATAGCTATATTACTAATATCAATCAGGAAGAGAAACATCACAGACCTTTTCGTATACGGTACAACGCTGTAAGGGAAAGCTGTGACAAAATACTACCGAAGGTAGTAAAACCCTCTGGACCCGCCCATTATACTCTTCTGGAGGAACTATAGAAAGCTCAAGCATAAAACCTTTATGCCTGTCCACCACCTTCCCAGCAATTAGAAGGTCTCTCAAAGAAACTTGCGGTTCAAATACATGGGAACGCTAAAAGTCGTCTACTTCATGAGGAATGTCGAGCTGACCTGAGAAAGACTTGCAATGCACACTTATTTCAGACTGCTTTGACATTTAAAACCACAGGGGAGCATTTTCATGTTCCGTCTTTCTGCTTTTGGAATAAAAGAATGCGAACATCTGGACTGTATGGTCAGCTTTGTCTGCGCGGGGATAGAAAACCCGAACGCTATGTAATCTTGCGCTAATAAAAACCTGGTTACATATGTATGCCAAATCCCACCAAAGAATAATTCATGTGACGGCATGTGCGTGTGTGAAACTACCCTTTCAGTCATCCTATGCCGCTCGTGGACAGATCCTACACTCCCACAACCTCTACATACAAGTCTCGTAGGATATATTCCATGGGCCGTCTTGCCGCGACATATATGTCTACTCCCAAGCCTGTTCAAAAAAAAAACAGCGAGTATGCATGTGATGTGTGGAAACGAAGCTTCCTACTGAAGCTAGCATGTCTTGCAACATCCTCCCTCCGCAGACAATAAAAGCACACCAAAAAAGGCCCTAACCAATTCTCATTTGCGGAACCCAAAAGCGCCCTTACAGAACTGTCATGTCTCGTCTTATTGTACGCCCTCACAACGCCCATCCAAAAAAAGAAGATTGATGCAATCTGCCATGTGCGAAAACAAACCCAAAGATTTGAAAGCTCAGTCCGATAGTCGCATGCCTCGTCTTCCACGAACAGAACTCGCATTTAATAAAAAAGCTCCACTGTGCATAATATGTGTGGCCACTGAGTTCGAAAAAATCTCCACGCAAAGGACTATGTGTCAGCGTTGGTTCACAAAAAGTATCGGCCATTCTTCGCATTTTCTCCCTGTCTTGTTTCAAAATACCTCTACGCCCTGGGCATGAAACACGAGAACAGCAAAATATCCTCACGCAAAAGACAATATCTCCCAGCTGGAAAACAAAAAATCCAAACTCTCTTTAGCCATGTTTTCGGCTAAAATTGCTGCACACTGCAGTATGAAGCACGGGAGCAGCAAAATTTGTACGGATACAACGTGTGCGATCGACCTGCTGGTAAAACGTAAAAGCACAAATCACGAGTACGATGGTTTTTTGGGCAGTTCGTTGAATAAAAAATGCGGCACCACTAAGTTAAAATAAAGCGCAAAGAAAAGAATGTGTGTGACTGGTGGGTGCAGTTCCAAAGAGAACAGTACGAGGTGATGTCTGACTTGGCCTGTTTGACTCAAAATCTGGATACGATATTCGAATGCGTACGGAAAGGCGAACCAGCAATAAAATGGCGTTTTGGCTTGAGTAGGTTGGAAATGAAAAGGCGTCCCGACCCTGTATTGGGCGTCTGCCGACCTCAGGCAATACAATAACGGGGCACAACGTGGTCAAATGTAATAGAGCCCAAAAGCTACGAAATAAGACGATATGGGGATCTCGAGCTCTCTCGACTTGAGCAAGAATTAAAAACTGGATACGGTGGATCTTATGTGCCACCATTCACCGTCTTTGCCGCTCAAGACCAAAAGCGCCAAACATAAAGCACATGCATATATGTGGCGCCTCTCCTCCCCAATTCACAACAGATTATCTGTAATTTCCACCGTCACATTCCTCACAACATACCCACACTCGCAGTCCCCTTAAAAATCCCCTTCAACCACTCCAACGCCCTCGCTCTCCCATTAGTTATGCGTGGAAATTAGACCTAAGTACGAGGTGCATAAAGTGCGCATCTCGAGGCACTTCGGCGTTAAGGTCAGGAACACCAAAATCGTGATTCCACCCACACGACCGTGTGGGGGGTTCCTGTAGTATGAAATTGTTCGCCTGAACAAGCTGATTACTAGAATCACGTTCTTTATCCGCAAAAAGCTGGCGCTGTTGCGATAAAGAGACCAAAAGCCAAGATGCAGAGTTTTCGCTCTGCCAAGACTTGGTCAAAACCTTTCACCCAAACTAAGTACCGCTCAGGCGACTACTACTACTTGTTCAAGCTTGAGGTTTTCCCCTACGAGGTTTTTACTCAAGGTACAAGGCAGCTTGCTAACTCGTACGAGGTCCTACTTCGTACGAGGTAGGGGGAGGAAGACAGTACGGAGCAGAGCTACAAGGCGAGGGAGAGAGGGGCAGGACAACAACACCCTCACAGATGAGGGCCGGCTACTATAGGTATCTAGGTGCCTGTAGTAGCAGGTAGACCTATTAAAGGGAGGATGGGCTATGTACAACAAGGCTACTGTGGTAGCTAGTCGGCAGGCACGAAATGCTTTCTGTAAATACAGCTTAGCACGTCCCTATGCCCCATGGGAGGCTAGAACATTACGTTCCTGGACGTTAATCAATACTACTACTACTACTCGGCGTTAAGGTCCGGGTTACATCCAGCTGCGGGTCTAGACGAACATAGAGTTCTATAGTCTTCTAAGACCCGTGGGCACTATTAGTACAAACATTAGGTTTGTGGCAAGAGTATAGAGAATACTGGCAAAGGTGTAAGCTAGTGAACGAAAACGATGGGACACTGGATGGAAACCAAGCTATGCCTGAATAGACTTAGCGCCATCACGTAAGGTGAACGGTGGCATCATTCACGCGTCAGTTTGCGCGCCACAACATTCGTTTCGTGTTTCGTCCCATATGGTGTAGTAGGTCGCTGAAGCCTCCCATCTGACCTATAGATTCTGGTGATACATTCACGGTATGCTACACGTGCGACGCGGTGAAAGCCAGCCCATAACGTGATTTGCGGCGCGGGGCTCGCAGCGCGCAATTGACAACTCCCGAGGTCACCTTGGGCAGCCTCAATTCACCACCGCCATCCCTACCATAACTCTATACAGGCGTAATGGTGCGCGTTTTCATCACGGGCTCCTCAGACGGGCTCGGCGCCATCGTCGCCAAACGGCTCGTCACAAACGGCCACTCGGTCGTCCTCCACGCCCGCAACGCCCAACGCGCCAACGACGCGATACGGCTCTGCCCCGGTGCCGAAACCGTCGTAACCGGCGACCTCTCCAGCATCTCCAAGACGAAGCAGCTCGCCGCCGACGTGAACCAGCTCGGCACCTTCGACTGCGTCATCCACAACGCCGGCCTCTTCCACGGCCCGTACCGAGAAACCGTAGACGGCATCCCCGCACTCGCAGCCGTCAACACCCTCGCGCCCTACATCCTCACGTGCCTCATCAACAGGCCGAAGAGGCTGGTCTTCGTGTCGAGCGACATGCATCAGAGCGGCGACGGCAGCTTGGACGACATCTTCTGGAAACGGCGCGGCGAGAAGGAGTACGACTTTCTCCCGGCCTACCGCGCGAGCAAGGTGCACAACGTCATGTTTGCCAAGGCGTTTGCGCGGAGGTGGCCGGATGTCCAAAGCAATGCGTTGGATCCGGGTTGGGTGGCAACGAAGATGGGAGGGTGGAATGCGTCGGGCAACACGGACGCAGCCGTGGCTACGTATATGATGCTTGCCGTGTGGCAGGAGAAGGAGGAGTGGAAGAGCGGGAAGTATTATAATCCTGGGCCGACCGAGGGGACGCCGCAGGCTGTTACTGAGGATGAGAAGGCGCAGGAGCGGTTGTTGGAGATTTGCGCTGAGTTTACGGGAGTGCAGGTTCCTTCGTGGGGAAGGGGATGAGTAGGTGGAGTTGCTTGTACGTTTCGTGCATGTAATGACTTGATCAGTGGTTCCCTTAGAAAGAATCCGCGAATATGATCGCAGGTCACTGCGTTCCCACCTAGTAGTTATGTTCAATGACAAAAGATATCTTAGCGCCGATCCTCGTATTAGCCTTGCGTACGCTTTTAGTAGTCTGATATTGCCAGTCTTTGCTAAGAATGTAGGCGAATACGAGAGAGGCGCGTGAGGCTAAAGTTCAGCTCCGCCTGAAAAACCGCCGATAGCTATCCCGACGCCGACAAATACATAGCATGGCTAGGCTACAAGTTTAAGAGGAGCTGCAGGAACGAAATTCTCTACGGGTGTGTTGGTATACCGAATTCTTCCAGAAAGAATCCCCATTCATCATGAACAATCCCACAGTCGTAACTCAGGACGAAGAAGATGGCCGATCCCCGCCCCCGCCATCGCCCCCACCACCTCCACCACCCCCACAAGATCGAGTACATGCATATAGCCTCGAGCCAGAGAGTCACAGAAAAGGATGGGAACTAACCCCCAAAGGAATAGAAGAATTCCTAGAACCCCCAAAAAGAGAAATCGAGCGCGAGCGAGTCGTCTATATACCGCGAAGGAGAGATGATAATCCCTACATCGTGCGTGAGCGGCCGCGAGACTATGACGAGAGGGTAGTGTATGAACCACGTGGTCGCATGCGTGACGGAGAACGCGAGGAGTTCGTCGTGCGGAGGCGGGTGCCTTCTCCGCCGCCGCCGGCTCCTGATCGTGGGACGTTAGAGAACGAGATTCTTATTCGTCGCAGAGAGGCGCGTTTGCCTAGCCCGCCACCTGAGCCTGGAATTCGACCGCGGGTACGAGAGGAGCGCGAGAGAGTTGTGCGTGAGCCGCGGAGGGAAATTGAGCGGGAGAGAGTGGTGTATAGGCCACGGAGGAGGGAAGAGGGGCTTGAGAGAGTTGAGTATGATCCGTGGAAGATAGTGGATGTGGATGTGCCCGAGATGGACGTGGACGTGGACGTGCGCGGTGGCCGTCGCGTAGTCGAGAGAGATATAACCGTAGACAGACAAGAAGTCGAAGAAGAAAAGAAAAGAATTATTGCCGAGTACAAGGCTCGTGAGGAAAAAGAAAAACGCGAAGCTGAAGCAAGGAGAGTCGAAGAAGAAAAGAAAAGAATTATCGCCGAGTACAAGGCTCGTGAGGAAAAAGAAGAACGCGAAGCTAAAGAAATGAGGCAGCGGGTTATAGACGAGTATGAGCGGGACAAGATTCAAAAGTCACGCCAGGCCATGGAAGAGAAGGATAGATTGCGCGAGGAGATTCTTCGCGCGTTGGCGGAGGAGCGTCAAGGCAAGAATCAGCCGAGTACAACGAAATCATCTGGGTCGGATTCTATAAAGGGAAGATTGGGGGTTAAAGAGTCGGAATCTGATCATGATGTTGCTGCGACTGTAACTCTGGATGTAACGGCGCAGAATGCAATGGCGCGATGCCTTCCCGCAATTCTGGAGCGCGATGATGTCCTTGAACTGCTATGGGACTATTATATGAACGGCTGGAGGCGCGGCATTAGGCCAGCTCCAGCCGCTGGGTACATGACTAAAGGCGCGAACTTCGGTAGTAGCGATTTGAGAAAGCAAGGGAGCTGGGGAGGTAGTGGAAGTGGCGGAGGCAACAAGAGAAGAAACACAGAACCCCTTGGTGGCCCTATTAACGAAAAAGCAGAGTAAGCGCCAACTCATATTTTACATCCCATATCCCCTAACATACCCTCAGAGTCTGGTTCTTCATGTTATCCAAAGGCGAAATCCGACTAGCCAAAAAGGCACAAAGGTTCAAAACCGGCCAGTCCGATACGCAGTTTTCAACAATGGCGAAAAGCGAGTACCAGTCTATCCGGCGGACGAGCCTCCTGCGTGATATTGGTTTCACGTACTTCCACCTCGTACGTTGCCTTCTTATTTTGCTCTGACCTAGACCTGCTCTAATCTATCCGCTGTAGTGGCAGCGACATGACAGATGCAAGTGGAGACTAGCACAGAAAGTGGAGATCATGTCACCCAGTAACAAGACAACGATGAGCCACTTCCGGTATCTCTTGCGACACACTCCGCCTGGGAATCGTTGGACAAGGAAGCTCGATATGCTCCTGCAGCAAGCCGTTCTTTCACAATCGTCGGACGGCTGGGTGATACTCATCGAACTAGTAGAGTCGATCAATACATGGTACATACCTACTCTGCAAGTCCAGACATGACTACTAAACCTGCTCCAGGGCTGTCATAGCTTATGCCATTCTAAGCGTTCTGCTGAGCGTGGTTACGGTGGTGATTTATGGCGTTTTGACCCGCGATGTGTCGACCGCGGCTACGCTGGGCGGGTTCGTGATTGCTTGTTTTGCTTTTCTTATTGCTGTCGTGGCGGCGGGAGAATACGTGGGGATTGAAAGGCCGGACTCATTTAGCTCGGAGAGCGACTTCTAGGAGGGGATAGAGTTGCAGTCTGATGTATTTCCGATAGATAAAGCGGCCGAGGAGAAGGGAAAGGTTGCATGAGAGACTTTTCAGGATTGGGGGATGCATAATAGCGATGGTCGGATGTTAGCTCATTGCATGATATTTTGGCTCTGCGCTATGGTTAACACTGGTACGCCTCCTTACTTACTTTAATTGTTAAACTGTAATTGACGCTCCTTAGTATTATTAATTGTCAAATATAGACGACTGTAAACCTTTTTGGTACTTATCCTATAAGTCGTTTTAGTTATACCTTAGCAAGAAGAGCAGCTTGCTTTCTCTTGTAGCTCATTTTGCATGATACCCTAATAGGCTTTTTTAGTCAATACGAAAAAGAATCCAAAATAAAAGATGAGAATAAATAAATAAATCAAATACATAAAGCTTCAGTCACTGCAAAATCAGATACGACTTAGGTAGAAAGCCGCTCAGCTTGATACACTCATAATTCTCTTGCACGGGACCACAATATAAACCTAGTCCTCCTCATTACTATTTACTAACAGGTCTTCACTCTTGTTCTCGTCTTCTTCATTCTTAGTTATTGAATGCTCCTCACTAACAGGTCGCTTCTGTTTTGAAGTTTGACCTCTCTCTCTCCTATGGCCCAGTTGCACAGCATCTCATAAATCCGCCGAGACATAATACTGCTTTTTTGCCCGAGGCCTACGTGGCTCATAGTCGTCGTCTCGTAGCTCCATTTCGAGAGCGTTAACAACGTCGTTCCCGCGTAGTTTTCCGATATACTCCTCGAAGTCAGTCGCCGTCCTTGCGACCTTTTGAAAGTTTGCCTCAGTCAACTTGACAGTGTTCTATTTCTTCTTGCCTGTTGCCAGCGCTTCTTCAGGCGTCATTCTGTTGGCACGCAGTTTGGCAACCCTCTCGTAATAACTTAGCGCGATAGCAGTTTGGAATGCGTTTCGAATCTGGCGACCGTTCCAAGTGACGCCCTCCTTGTTACACTTGTCGAAGTGGCGTTGGGCGAATTCGAGCAAAGCTTCCTTATCAAAAGCGATCTTGACTTCGGCAGTCTTATTGTCTTTCTCGAGACGATTCATAATGTTTTGCCACATGTCCTTGGTGGACTCGAGATCGATGCTGGGATATCGTAGAGATATATGGATGTGCGACTTAAACGCCTCATCAAGGACACCTGGTCGATTGGTTGTGAGGAAAAGAATTCCCGCATAATAGTCCAATTGTCTAAGACTAAGAAATCGTAAGTAAAGTTTCGATGGACGGAACCACGAGACATACCAGATACTATAGCATTGCGTTGCGTTGGATATTGTGCCAGTCCCTTCCAAGGTTTGTAAGAGGAACACGTCTGCCTCATCTAAAAGAAGGACGCAGCCCCATTTGTCTGCTCTTTGTGTGTGATTAAGCAAGTTCTTTTCCACTGTCTCAGGAGACGTGCCAATATCTCCGCAGGTAATCGCATAAAGTGGACGGCGTGCGTACGCCGCTATCGTCTCTGCGGTACTAGTCTTGCCAGAGCCAGGTGGCCCGTGCAAGAGGATGATCAGACCCTGTCCCTTACCTCTGACAAGATCGATCTGAGGTTAGTTTGATTGTGGTGCTGCTACTCTTTATCTTCTTTTTCTCTAGCTGGAGACCGGATGCGTTGTTTTCAACTAGAGCAACTAACAGATCACGATGTCCTTGCTCTATGACCAAGTCCTCGAATCCTGCAGCCCTCACACTGTCGGATTCGCGGTCTATATCTCCGACGAGCGCTATGTTTAGATTATCTATACGTCATGATATTAGATGTGGACATCTAAAGCACAAGAAAATTTGCTTACACCACTTTCGCCTTTGAAATGCGTATCCAGGAATGTAGTAAGGCAACTAACTCAGGTGGTCAGACGAAACAGTGTCCTCCCATGCCTTAAAACGTTCCAAGTAAATCCGATTCGTGATGAAATAATCATCGGATACTTTTAAATCCACCTCATTACCGCTAATTAAACGGGTTTGACCCGGTGTTAACGTTTCCTCGACCTCCCCATTGTCCAGTCTACTTCTAAGCAGCCTTCCAAGACGAGGCTTCATTTCCGAATTATCTTTGTAGTACGCATCAAATTCGATGTACACGTCGCTTTCGATTTCTTCGCGGCTCTCGGCTCTTCGTAGAGGTATAGTGCTGCCATTATAGCTCTTGTATCCACCTGCAAAAAGATACTTCTTGCCTTGCTCTTGCATTTTGCGAAGTAAAAACTCTTTCTAGGGATAGAACTTCAACGGATAGATTGGCAGGCCCGTAACTTCCCTCTCTCCCACATACGGCCGAATGCGCTGACACACATCAACTAGTCCGCAATACTCCCCATCAAACGCCATCCTATAGCAATCTACTTTGAAACAGGTCCAAGTACCGATGCTTGAACCCTCTTCTCGTATCTCATTTCTCTATGTTCTCCTCCTCGTCTCCCTCCATTTCTTAACGATCCCAGTATCGACTGTACAGTATCCGCAAAGTGTCTCAGGTGCGATCAATCTCTCTAACTTCTTCTGAACTACGCGTGCGTTTCAACGCTAGCCCTCCAGTTACAAATAAGACTTTGTGTAATTGCTTATGGCCGTTTTCTTCCGAGACTACGATGACACCTGGCTCAAAAAGATGCCAAAGATCATAGAAGGTAATTCTGGTCAGCGTACCGTCCTTCACACGCCTTCGCAAGTCGATTTCTTCTCGTAACTCCTCCTTAATAAAATTGTGTAGGCAATTCAGATAAAAATACTGAGTTGAGACCTCTGCTTGTTAATCTGCATCCTGATTAGCAGGAGCATCGTCATGTGTCTTCTTTGGCTCGATATTCGGTGTGCTATCGTCCGGCGCGCCTGCACTTAAGGGCCTCCCACTGTCATTTTCAGTATCGTGTGTGGCAGGTTTTCCAGCAAAGTCCTTAATTTTTTCTTTAAGTTTTTCTAATCGTGCCTCCATGTGTGGAAGGAAGCGCAAGAGCAACTGCATGATTGGTTAGCAATCTTGGCTCATACATTGTGAGTGTTGCGCCCAGCGCTGCGTACTTGGTAAGGAGGAGCGATACTGAATACGCATTACTAATTAGTGTTGTACATGATAGCAGTCGGGACGAGTACCTACATAAGCGGCTGGGGCAACGTTGGCACCGATATAATAGAGAATATTTCACAGTGGAGATGTTCTGAATTAATCAGGACCCTCTGCAGGTTTTTTACTTCTCCAATGCCCTTAAGGGTATGTGTCTGTGTCTCTTAGGGCTTTATGCTTGAAGCGTTGTCTTCCAACTTAATATTTGGGGTATCTCGCCTCTGTAGGTAGAAAGCCTAGATAATAGGCATAGGCCAGCGTAGGTTATGTTAGTATGGCTTTCCCCAGTCCTGAATCAAGGCCCGTTCAACCTCACAAGACCACTGTCTCTTACTAAGAACGTCGGATTAGTCAAACTCCGCGTGAATCCGCGCGTGTTATGCTTCCAAGAGATTTGATCGTTCATGATCTCAACAGTCGTTCGATAGATCGATATATTGAACATTTAAAGATAACTCTCCAAGCTTTCTGCAATCCCTTTACCAGGTTTGTTTGCTATGTACATCTCCCAAACGGATATAATCTGCGGTGGAGGCGGGAGCGGATTTGGATATAGAGCTGAGGGGCTAGATTCAGGTATTCTCTTTCGGATTTCTTCATCTTGTAACTTCTTCGTGCTGAGATCAATTGATTTCTTTGGGGTCTCTTCGTTTTGCAAACTTGCGGTACCAGACTGAGATGTCTCCGCCGCAGCTTCCACGTCTTGTGAGATGATTGTTCCAGACTCAGGCACGTTTTGTGTGGGTTGAAGTGGTCTGGTCTTGCTGCTAGATTCCGTATTGACCATGTTCGTAGCTTCGTGACCGTCAGGTTTTACTTCAATAGTTACTGAATTCCCTTCAGGCGCACCAGTGCGCTCTGCGTTTTCCATAGAAACTCGCCGTACGATAAGAGAGTTGGAAAAGAATTCCAGGCTGACTGTATGAGTGTGTAGAGGACGTGTTGGTCGAAGCTGACCGGCTTTCATTGCCTGAGGGTCGGCGGCCCTTAAGTGACGCGGCACTCACGTCAGCCTTGACCGGTCCTTGAAACTGCGGCGTTACTGATATGCCAATAGAATCAGGTGGTGCTTATCAAGGTGCTATCTGCATATGCAGACCCCGCAGCTGTCTCTATTTACACTCAGCCTCGTCGCTTTCGCCCCCATCACTTCAGCTCTTAGTTGCCTTGCGACCTATCCACCTCAACCTTATCCTCCAAAACTCAGAATATGGCCGATTACGAAGTCGCAGAGTACATGGTAACGTCTCTTGACGGGACAACCCACCCAGGGTTGTTGGCAAGGCCTGGATCCGGAATCATTTTCAACGGCCAAAAGAAGAAATGGATACCCGAGGCTGTGGAAACTGCACCGAGACTGTTGAGAAACTCTACTTCTAATATCCCCTCATGATCGCTGATGAGTTTAGATCATATGAAGACATATACCGAACTACATTCCTCGCCCGCGATAAACTACTAGCGACAGCGATAATCGTTGCAACCGACACGATTTTGTTAGTAGAGGGGCTAAATTTTTTAATTTTTTTTAGGCAATATGTAACTTATAAGGAGCTAAAGTAAAGTTTAACTAGATATGTATATACTATAACTATACTTTTATTATATATAACTTTATATTATACTTTGCTAGCAAGGGGAGCTATAGTAATATTAAAAGCTGTTTATAGTATGCGCTGGCATACCTCTAATAGATAACTACTATTTAAATAATGTCCTATCTAGTTTATGTGGCGTTATTTTATCTACCTAGGGGTAGGACGACAAAGGCTTTCATCTCAAATAACATGACAAAATGCGCAGAGCCCCCTGCTTAGTAATCAAAAAAGGCGTAAAAAGGTGATGACAAAAAAAAGGATCTAGTTTATTATAGTAAGTTTAACCTTAACTTTGTTATACTTATTAACGCTCGCACACAATATAGATGGCTCCGAAATCAATGTAGCGATAGCGAACAAGTACCGCAAAAAGTTGAAACGGCCGACGCTTACGCTGAACACATCGCATAATTGGACGGAGGTCCAGGAATGTGTCCAAACTACTTGCAATGGGCTAGAGGAGCTTGCAGCCAAAGACAAAGCATGTCGGGCTCTCTAGGGAAACTTAAGCAAGCGTTTCGAGGGCTTTGCCGCAACGCTGGTGCCGGGCAGACTTGCCCAAATTTGACACCAAATCGCTCTTTTGGCTTTGCTTCTGTGCTCTGTGGGAGTTTAAAAGTAGTCTTCACTGGTTTACAAGCTACCAGCTTATACTAATAAGAGGTTTATTAAACACTTAAGGACTTTCCTAAGCGATTGGAAGATCTGGCAGCAGATGTTGAGATATATGCCTATGATGAAGAGGTGCATATTTGAGCTGCAGCACTGTACGTTGCATCATATCGTCTCTTGAATCATATCCTGCTCTGGTTCCTGAAGGACTTATTGCGTAAGAAAAACAACAAGCTCCTTTCCAATGAGAGTTTTGCTTACGAGCTTTGGGAGGTAGGCACCGGCGTCAAGCTTTTGATCGACCCGCTAGGCTTCACCAACAAGCTCCGAGATTGCCAAGCCGAATTGAAGATGGAAGCTCAGAGCTTCACAGCACGTATAACGACACTATGTCGCGGAAGTGAGCGTGAGACCATGCAACTGCAGTACGCGACAATATAAAATCAAGCTATAATGACCGATAAACTTCAAGAGCTCATCAAAGCTCAAGATGAAGTACGGGAACGAAATATTCGCATCGATGTCTTTGAAAACATACATCCACTGTTAATTAACATTATGGATGTTTTGAAGCAAAGAGCAACCGATACCCAGAACAGTAAGCTCATAGAAGCTGTCCCTGAAGTTGACATCGAGAAGCTACTCAGCGATTTCCTTTACGAGCGGGATCTTTTGAGAGATGACTATACCGCGTTGGTGAGAAAGCTCAATGTTGACCGTCATCGCGCCAACCACGACATTAATCGAATCGTCGCCCTGAAATCCCATCCGCGCTTACGGGCGTGGCTCACAGTTGATGAACAATCCCTCCTTCTACTGAATGGTCGAGCCGAGCCACGCGCCAACTCAGCAGTCTTGCTGTACGCTCCAAAAATGGTCGAGCGTTTGCTGGAATACCACGATTCAAACAACGGTCAAAGTCGTCCAGATAGCGTTATTATACCGTTGGCATTCTTCTGTGGCCAGCATCACAGGAACACCAAAATCGTGATTCCACCCACACGACCGTGTGGGGGGTTCCTGTAGTATGAAATTGTTCGCCTGAACAAGCTGATTACTAGAATCACGTTCTTTATCCGCAAAAAGCTGGCGCTGTTGCGATAAAGAGACCAAAAGCCAAGATGCAGAGTTTTCGCTCTGCCAAGACTTGGTCAAAACCTTTCACCCAAACTAAGTACCGCTCAGGCGACTACTACTACTTGTTCAAGCTTGAGGTTTTCCCCTACGAGGTTTTTACTCAAGGTACAAGGCAGCTTGCTAACTCGTACGAGGTCCTACTTCGTACGAGGTAGGGGGAGGAAGACAGTACGGGAGCAGAGCTACAAGGGCGAGGGAGAGAGGGGCAGGACAACAACACCCTCACAGATGAGGGCCGGCTACTATAGGTATCTAGGTGCCTGTAGTAGCAGGTAGACCTATTAAAGGGAGGATGGGCTATGTACAACAAGGCTACTGTGGTAGCCAGCCGGCAGGCACGAAATGCTTTCTGTAAATACAGCTTAGCACGTCCCCATGCCCCATGGGAGGCTAGAACATTACGTTCCTGGACGTTAATCAATACTACTACTACTACTACTACTGTGGCCAGCATCGGGACTGGCAGATGGACGACAACGGAAGCCCAGAAGAAATTGCGATGAATCTCCTCCTTCAGCTGGTAGATCGCGGCCGAGAATATCTAGATCTAAGCATTTTGCGACATTTTCATGACAATACGACTGGCGGAGATATCAACTCAATCTGCTCGATGCCCGGGCGTCTTATTCGCAGCCTCGGTCGGGAAATCGTTCTGATCTTAGTAGTGGATGGCTTGCGATTTTTTGCGCAGCCGTTCGAAAGAGGCCACGGGACCATAATTGTTGCAACCGACACGATTTTGTCGGTGGAAGGGGTCAAAAAAATTTTAGGCGATATATAACTCACAAGGAGCCGAACTAAAGTTTAATATAACTATACTTCTATTACATACAACATTATATAATACTTTGCTAGTAAGGGGAGCTGTAGCAATATTAAAAGGCAGTGTGCGCTAGCATATCTCTAACAGCTGCATTCGCTCATCCACAACTACTATTTGGATAACAACCTATCCAGTATCATAGTAAGTTATTGACTTTGCTATACTCATCAACGCTCACACAATATAGATGGCTCCCACGGGACCAAGACGGTTGTCTCGCATCTAGTCCAGTTATTCAGAGAAAGACCAAAGGCAACCATGAAGTTGCTATTGACGAGCCCCACCAGATCCGAATTCGTGGAAGAGTTGTTCACTGATGATGAGATTCTGGAGATGCCGAGGGATGTCCCAGCTGCTGGTATGGACCCGTCGCAAGACTGCACGGCCCTCAAGAAGCCGAGACTCAATGTCGCGTCATCCGCGCTTGCTCTTCCGAGACGACACCGATGAACACGAAATTCCATTCCATTTCTCATACAATAATTAACGCCATAAAAATGTAATACTTACCGACATGCAAAGCCGTTGCGGGTAGCTGCATACATCACGTCATCAGACGCGCCCCTCACTGGCCTCACTAGCGGGGTCGTAGTGGGGTAGGTAAATCGATGATGAGATGGCATGCAAGAATTAGCAAACAAAGCTTACAAAACAACAAAGCTCTATTTGAATCCCCTTTCAACCATCTGAATCCACTCGAGCTCCACGTTCCTAAATCTACATCCAACGTGCTAAAGTAAAATCGAATATGTCGTCCAAACTCTACACCGACGAGACCCCCGCCGAGGTTAAGAACGCAAAGGGTTTGCATTTGATTACGCAGAATACACCCAATGGACAGGCTGTTCAGATCTTCCTTGAGGAATTGAAGGATGCGTACGGTACTGAGTGGACCACTACGATCATTGATATCTCGTACGCCGGTGTACCTCCTACAATCTCACTACAAGTTATCCTAACGCGAATTTTAGCACCAATGTCCAGAAATCGGACTGGTTTCTCCGTCTCGATCCCAACGGTTCATGCCTACTGTTATTTCGTAACTTTGGGAACGAGGAAGAGCTAAATAATTTCCAGGTCGCATCCCAGTCCTGATCGACAACTCCCAGTCGCCGCCTTTCACAGTGCACGAGACCTCAGCCGAGCTATTCTACCTCCTAAAGTTTGCAGATAAAGAAGACAAGTTTGGGTTTGCAAATGACCTCGAGCGCAACCAGGCATTGCAGTGGACGTTCTTCTGGCATGGGAGCGGGGCTCCGTATCAAGGCCAAGTGAACCATTTCACGCGCGCGGCACCCGAGAAAATTCCGTACGCGATTACGCGCTTTAGGAACGAGTAAGTAACCTTACAAGTCAGCAAAATACGCCATGAGTCGTGGGCTGTCTCAAATTATTCTATGATCCAAGTTTACTGACGCACGCGGTGTAGGACGTTGCGCGTTTTCGGCGTGCTGGAAATCCACCTGAGCGGAAAGTACACTGGCGAGCCACGAGAGTACATTCTTCCCCTTGCGAAATTAGTCCGTGGGATATGCGCTTACAATCTGCAGGTATCTGGTGGGTAACGGAAGAGGGAAGTACAGCGTCGCGGATGTGAAGACGTGGCCTTGGGTCAAGAACTGGGAGAAGAGTGGCTTCACGAAAGATGAGGTTAAGGACTTCCCGCATCTTCTCAATTGGGTGGACCGCATTGCGGAGAGGCCGGCGGTGCAGAGGGGTATTGGGGAGGCGTATGTGAAGAAGAATTAAGATGTTTGGAAAGTAGTCTATGAATTGATTCAACGTTTGTATCTGGCTTGAGATCGTATCCTTTGATGCAGAACAGCGGTGCGTGTGAGTCCGATCATCTGCAAAAGGAATTAATATTAATTCCTGTTGTGGGAAGTTGTTGGCATGATAGTCAAACTTCGATTTAAATTTCTTCAGATGTCTCTTTTAGCTCTCTGATTATCACTCCTCTTCTCCGTCTCAATTACCAGCCCTCAAAAGCTTAAGCCCACCAGGCACCCTGATCTGAAAAAACCCTTCAGGATCATATCGTGCCGCCACCTCCTTCATGAACGCCAGATTATCCGCCCCATAACTTGCCAGTGGATCCTGCGCAGCATGCGCGCAGTTCATGAACTTGACGTCCGCCAGGACACTTTCCTTAGCTGCAAAATCTTGCACTTTGGCTGCCATAGCCAATAGCTCGGCTTCTGCGATGGAGAATGCAGCATTGTCGCCTGGTACACCGATACCCCCCCGTCCACATGATGGCGTTGGATCCAATGTGTTCTAGGCCCATCACATTGCCGCCTTTTCGCTGTCCGTTCTGGCCGTATATGGTTGGCACAGGTTGAAGAATCATCGTGGACAAGAATTTGTCGGCACCGAGGAGGGAAGTGAGCGTTGAGACAAGATTTTCGTAACGAGCGGCGGCGTGGCGGAGTACGGTAGGAGAGGAGAGGAATGTCAATGTTGAACTAGCGCTCCTGATAGTGTATGGTCAGCACTATCCTTCTCGTATACCCGGATTCATTGATAGCAAAAGTGACGGCTGGGGACTTGCGGCTTACCTGAATCCACCCTGTGCCTGTTGAGCATTCGCTGCGTCAGCAAGAGAGATGATATCCCACGACGACGTCAAAGCAGGAATTTTGTCGACCCTATCGAAGGGGTAGTATTGAGATTACCCTGCGAATTAGCTTTGAAACTGATGATCACCGAACCCACCCCACTCTCTGCAGTATGGGCGTAGAGCGTAATTAGATGATCGTGCTTCCGCTCGTCAAGTCTATCCGTAAACTCGATCACATTTTCCACGACTTCATCGGAGTAATTCGACGGGAAAATCCTCTGTCCGTACGCCAGGTCAACAGCCGGCATAGCCTCAAGATCGAATCGCGTAACGATGCCGAAGTTTGGACCACCGCCTTTCAACACCTTGAAAAGATCCGCGTTCTCGGTAGCGTTGGCCTGTACAACCGAACCGTTGCTGAGTACGACTTCGTAGTTGACTACGGTGTCGCATCCGAAGCCGTTGACACCAGTATAGAAGACATTCCGCCGCCGAGAAGGAATCCACTTACACCGACATCACCATCTCGGCCACCGGTCACCGTTGCATTGTACGTGTCGTGCAGATTCGCGAAAACGTCTCTCCAATGAGCCCTGGGTCCGACGCTCGCGATGTTCCGAGCAGCATCATAGGACGAGCCGTTCATGTGGCCGAGATCGATGGTGACGCCGTTGATGATACCGCTGGAACCGTCGTTGCCGTGTCCGCCACTACGAATTGCAATGTGCCAATCACCGGCACCTTCACCACTGTTGGATAGAGCGCTAGTAGCGGTAGAGAGCTCCTGGGTTGTTTGCGGTTGGAAGAGGCACCAGGCGTGGTATCGTGTGTTGAGTGCCCAGTACGATTGGATATGGGGCTCATACTTGTCTGATGAGGCAGTAAGGATGCGGCTACTGAGCCCAGCGGAGATGAGAGCATCGCACTAGATCAGAAAGTTGCTGATGTGAAGACTGAATGCTGTGGGTAGACTTACAGGAGGAAAGCCAGTACTGTACTCTGACGAGTTCTGCGCAACGGAGGCAAGTGGTAGGATAAGAAGGGGAATTAAATGTCCATATCTAATGTAGTGTCCGAACATTGTATAAACGCGCTGACTGAGTAGAGAGGGTAAAAAATAAAGAGTTGCAAAGACAAATTATTACACACCCGTATCCCCCACGAAGTAGCTTCCGCGGATCTCTTATACCTTGGTCCAAATTTGCGCACCGTCACCGATTTAGGGGCCGCTTACAACTACTACAGCGTAGTCGTGAAACTCCTTCATATTCTCTAGCATATCGAAGGACGAGCATTGATAGCATACTACCTTTTCCGACTACCTTGAATACGCGTATTGCGTAGAGTCGAGCCTTTGCGGCATGGTCTTGGCGGGAACAACTTACAGCTGAGCTATGATCATCACAAACTATGTAGGAGTCGAGGGCGAAGGACGCGAATACGCGTGTTGCGTAAGCTGATAGTGCAGCACGCTATGCCACCTGCATATTTGTACTTCTTTGGCGCAGCGGCATCCAATGCAAGGCGCTCTGTAGGCTTTTCACGGTGGTGAACGGGGCGCGATGGGTTTTTAGTCGACCGGTGATGAGACGAGATGAGGTGGAGTGAAGCGGTCGCGGTGATCACTGTGATTCACGAATTTCAAAACTAGACTAAGCCTAATGCGATGCTATGCGACGAGCTAACCGCTTCTGGATGCATCGTAATGCATCCATCCCATCCCCAGTGCGTATCCTCATCGCGCTTTATCTTAGACTCTAGAGCAACCCTTTTTAATGCCGATTTTGCATCTCTGCCTATCCAGATCTTAAGCCCAAATATCCCAACAGTTCCTTTTCATCTGCTTCCGGACCGTCGTGCGCATAATCCCGGACGAATTTTTCGACATGGAACCAAGCCGTCAGGCGACACCCTATTTCGAGCGCGTGGCATCGACTCTTCAACTAGTTGCTTCGGTACAATATTCAAACGTATTGCTCTCTTCGATGAGACCTCGTTTCAGTCTCAAGAACCTGACACGCGTTAGCCACACAGCAACATCCACCGAAGACCGAACACACCTTCCTTCTATATCCTTTTTAAGTGATGTCCATCTTGTTAATACCCCCTCATCCCCCTCAGACACTGCGCACACTCTTTCCACTTATGTCCGAACTCGTCCGTCGACGCCTAACACCGCCCTCTCCCCTCGCAGGCATCGCCTGCATCTCCACGCCATCGCGCATCAACCCCGCGCCAGGGCCGACGCTCACATTCGAGCTCGTCCGCCGATGTCTCGCAGCCAGCGTCTGCGGAGAGATATCCCCGGACATCCAATGGAAGAGCGAATAAGCGATCTCGAAAGACAATGCTGATGACATATTGACTGGTTCCTCGAAAATGTTCGAAATTGGTATTTTCGATTGCTGAACGTTGATCCGGAAGGCTGTTGAAGATTTGTGAGCGAGAAAGGTGGATATATATTGGTGGTTGGGTTTCGGGAACCCGCGGCTCGGTCAGCGAAAGCGACGAGGCCGGTAGGTGGTACGAGGAATGAGTGCTTACGCGATCTTCGCACCATCGGTCTTTGACTAGCATACAGGCTCCTTGTTGCGCAGTCTGCACTGTAACTCCGTTTATGGTGAAATGTATGCATGCGGGGAGTCGTGCGGAGCAGACTGAATTCTTAGCAGAAGACGCGACTGTCCCTGATAGTGTGCGTACTCATATCAGAGGTCTCACTCTCTCCCATATTGTTTGCAAGAACGAGAATTGTGGCGGGTGAAGTACAAATTTCATAAAGGAAGGCCTGAGATAATGTACATTTCTTGCATCGGTATCTATCGCCGCCTAACAAACAGCCCAATAGCGTAATAGCCAGCGACACTCCAACCAAGCACACGACCGATAAATAGCGGAATGCCAAAGCGAAACCATGTCCCCGGAGCCACGAGTCTTGTCGTCGGAACTTCGAACTTCATCACCCTCTCTCGCCTTTCCTGAACCTGCGCTCCACTCGTCGCCTTCGCGGCCTGCAAGATAATCGCAACCACTTCATCCGACATGTTCAGAAACGGGGAATGGCTCGCCGCCACATCCGTATGATGTACCACACCACCCAACCCCCTCGCCGCACCCACTTGCATTCTCTGAACCACGATCGGCAACCCGTGGTCCTCAACAGTCCCAATATACCATGTCGGCACGTCTTTCCAACCCGCATACGCATGCTCCCCACCCTCCAAGAGCGATTTCAAACTATGCGTCTTGAGCTGGCTGACCCAGTACTCCCCCTCCTCTTGCGGCAAATCGTGGTAGAAGAGTTCGCGGGGGTGGACAGTCAGCTCAGCGTAGCCCGTTTCTTTGTTCGCGCGCCAGAAAGGCGGTGGCATGTTTAAGAAAGGAGCCATGAAAGAGAGACCGGTCATGGCGAATCCTGATGCTATCAGCATCAGAGCTGTCACGTAGCCATGTTCTGAAGCTGAAGAACCGCGAGGGCGCATCAGGCCTTTGATGGCGCTGTTGCCGACCATGCCGCCGTACGAGTGCGCGATGACTATAACATCGCGACCTGCGGTTGTCTCGGTGGTAATCGCGTTGCGAGTTGTGTCGATGTCGTCTTTCAATGTAGCTATTGTGTTGTCGGATGTTGATGGTAGGGCGATGGAGATACATTTGAGGCTGTATTCGTCTTGGAGAGTTTTAATGGCTTTATCGTAGCATTGAGGCTTGTGCCATGCGCCGGGCACGAATACCAGTGCTGGTTTCTCAGACATGGTGGCTTGTGGTGGTGGTTATTGAGATCTCGTGCTAGGAATGGGTCATAGGTTGAACAATGTTCCGATGCGGGACACTTAATCGCCGTGTTGCCGCGAGCAGCTTCAAAAATCAGCTGAGAGTAGAGGAACCCACGAGAAGCCAATACGGTGACAAGCTAACCACAGGAGTGAGGAAAGACGAGCGCGCAGCAGCTGTGTGCAATAAGGAATCATGCGACCAATGATTAACCATTGATCAACCAAAGGATCATGACCTCTTAGCTGAAGGTTGCGAGAATTAGCAGGTACCTTCGAGGTTGGTCGTGACAAGCAAACGATACCAAATGTAATGCTTTTTGACCAGGATGAGGATAGTCAGGCCGACACGCCCCGTGCTCGGCCGGTGCTTGGACAGGACCCTGAAGAACATCAGGAGGTCCAGTTCCCAACTGATTATGGGATCGAGATAGGCGCGTACAAGGCCCAACATGTACCCAGCATCCCCAACTTGCTACATGGCCCGTCCAAAACCAAGCAAATACAGCATAGTATCCCAGCACTGCCAGAGCCTCCATTTTCTTTTCTGTCAGCAGTACAGTGAACTCCCGCGGCACCAAAACACACCACAAGAAGAGCATCTGATGCCGGTTTCCAGGCTCTTCGTCCACTACAAGCACGGCATCGAAACCTACTTGCAAGTAATTGACTGCCACTCTACAAGCTTCTTTTTCCCCGTTCCTCTAAAGTTGAGGACTCGTCTATTAGCTCTCTAACGCGTTGCAAGCGTGTTCCGACAGACGTGCGCGATGTAAGTGATGCGCTCAATGAGAGTAAAGCGTCTAGTTCCGTCGCCCCCCACAACGGCCGCGCCTCTTTGAAGATGGTGAACACAGCACTCAGCGTACCCAAACACTGTACAAAGTGAATTAAGAACGTGTCTAGGTCCCCTTCGTCACGCCTATATAGCGTGTCAGCGAAGATATGATGCCCTAGTACTGTGCCGAAGAGTATGATAGGAACGCAAGTTTCTTGCGTGATACGCGCGTAGGAGGAATTGAAGAGAGACACTGCGCGCGTTTGCAGCGTGATGGCCTGGTACATGAGCGATTCGGCTCGGGTAGGATAGAGGGTGGCGAGATGCCTGGCGGACAAGGCGAGAACTTGGTAGAGGAGGTACGGGTGCTCGATACTGGTTCTTAGGGTACGATACGGACTAAAGACGGTGTCATTGGCGTCTCTATCTCCGCCCAGGCTGAACACGTCTTTCGAGGACCTCAGGGAGATAATATGTGTGAGGAACTCCATGTGCTCCATGTTCACAACATTGTCAAGAATAGGTACCTGTGGAATGCCGATTTGGGAATGGATGTGCAAAGTAGGGGATGACCGGCCGTGGTAGCACCAGACGCCACCGTCCCTGCGACGGGACTGGCTTCGCTGTGGGACAGCATGTCGTTTAGGGCCCGGCCAGGAGAGGGCCCTCCCTTGGAGGGGCTTTTGGTTGGAGCTCGGGTTGGAAAGTTGCATACTTGACCGGATACAGCACAGAGATTGCAGGCAGGACGTTGTTCATCGCACTTAATATTGAGAAAGCATCAGTGAGCCAGGATCCACCGCGTCAATGATGAATTTATTACCTTGACATGTCTCCGCTTGCTGCTCGAACAGTATAATTAACCATCAAGCTGTGTGCCAAAGAGAGTCGCATAGCCCCTCGGACATGAGATTGGTCCACTCACCACTGCAAGCAACCCCGCGCGACTTCTTGTGGCTGCGTCTTATCATGCCTGGAATGTACCAAATACCAACTTGTCGGACTGAAAATGATATGCTTCTGCAACTCACCTACAGGATGAGTGCTAGAATACGCGTATTACATCTTTGATGGCGGTCCCGGTATAAATAACGGATGGTTGAAGAAGCTCGGAACTGTGGCTTAGCGGGTCAATGAGTCGTGCTAGCTTAGCTAATGCGCGTATCCGGTTGCTGGTTGAGCTCTTATTGGTCGGCAATCGCTGCACTAATTTCTACAATGGGTGAACGACCTTTCCCTGGGCGGCTTACACGAGTATTCCGGCGTGCAGGTCTCGAGATGAAAATGGATAGTTCAAGCGCATTGATGCGCAAGTTCGAAGCCCATTTCGATATGCATATCTCGTCGTTTCTACTTTATATACGCGCATCTCTTCATTTTCCTTTATAACATGAAGATGACGCTCTTCTTGCAAAGCATTTATCCAATCATTAATCGAAATACAAAAGCCTGTTCACCATGGCAAGCGGACAACCAGGTATTTGTTCCCACCCCATCTCTTGCAGCATCAAGACTAACATCGCACTACCCCAAAGTCCTAGGAAGTCTCTACATCTACGCGCCCAACAAACCGGTGTCCGTTGTCTTCACGCTGCTTTACGCCCTCACTACAGCCGGACACATCTACCAGTGCCAGTATACAACTTACCCTCACATCCATACGACCATAGCTCAAACAAAGCAGCCGCGACAAATCCTGGCGCGTAATCGGCCTCCAACCTCTCTGCGCCGTGCTTTTCACAACCGGCTACGCACTCCGCTGCTACAGCGCATTCGACGGATACCTGTATGACGCACCCAACAAGACCAACCTCATAGTCTTCATCGTCAGCCAAATATGCATATACATATGTCCGTACGTACTCCCATCCGCAAAAGTAGGGTGCATTGGGGACAGGTGCCATGAGTCACCCCGCGTAGGGTCGAAAACTGCCTTATTTGCTTCGTCTTCAGACGTTGAGTTGTATTAAGATAGGGTATACATTGAACCAAGGTATTGAATGGGGCTAGGACCCACCCGAAATCGTTTTTCGGATATGCTCCAAGGCAAAACAACACAGTTTGAGCTTCACGCAGATCTGATAGCTTCTATCAGCAGAATCAGCAGAGTAGCATCCGCGAGGAAACCACAAAAGACGGTTGGAAGATTGAATTATAATTTGCTCTTCTGCTTACCCTTGGCGCGGGTTTCCTGTGCCATTCTTAGCAGCGCATACAGAGTCTGCATCCGCGGCATCTCGAACCCCCTTTCGCGGGCGATCCTAATCGGATTACCAAGAATAACCTCCAGCTCCATGGTCTTTCCTTGTTCCCAGTCGAGCGCCATGCTAGGCTTACTGCCGCTCGTATTCTTCTGTGTGCTCCGCAGTATTCGCTCTGGGGTGGCAAACTCTTCGGGGAACGGCTTCCCTAGAAGCTTGGGGGCGGTAGCTAGAACCTCTTCCATGACGGCCTTCAAATGGATCGCAACTTCGGGGTCATTGGACATGGCGTTGTTTGAGACACCGCCTGCGAGCACGGACGACGGGTTCATGGAAGCGTTGATGGCGATCTTGTGCCAGCGGACGAGCTGGAGCTTGGCGTGGTCGTACGCTTCCGCGTCGTTAATGCCACCTTCTTTCAGCAGCGCGATGAAGGCCTTGTTCTGCTCGGTTGCTCTCCGGTCTGTTTGTTTCGCGTCTCCTGTATCGAGATGAGGAAGGTAGGGCCCGCTGTTGATGCGCGTCCAGCGGTTGTGCTTGATGTGGCCAGGGCTCGTCTGCGCGCAGCTCGCAATGGTCACTGCGCTGCATATGCTGGCCTGCGGAAAGCGCTTTGCATACGGCGCCTCTACGCCCAGCCCGTTCTGGATCAGCACAATGGCGGTCCGGTCGCCTACCAAGCTCTCGAGTATCGCCGAATCGTCGCTCACGTCGGGCAGCGCCTTCGTGCTGACCACGATGTAGTCCCAGTGCACATTGCTTTTTCGCGCCTCGTCTGCATCTGCGAAGGTGTGCGTCGGAACGAAGGTGCAGTCGCCATACTGGGACGATGCCACCTGGAAGCCGTGCGCTTTGACCGCGCTGTAGTTGGAGCGACAGATGACGGAGACGTTGACACCGGAGGCGTGGGCAAGGCGCGACGCGTAGAAGGCTCCAATGGCACCGGCGCCGACGATGAGTATCTCGATGGCCATGGTGGGTGGATGCTAGTACATGCTACCATGGTAGGAAGAACACGAGAGGTACGATGAAAACGATATCGGACTTGTTGATAGCTCCGCGATGAGCCTCGGCATCTATGCGCTCATCGCGGCGCGGAGAAACCATCTCCCAGTCTGTTCCCTTCGTCCACGGGTACCCTCTACCCACGGCAGTGCCTCGCCAGGTGCATCACCACCAGTCCTCACTTCCAGTCCCAAGTGCAATGGCAGAGTCCACGGCTTCGAGTTCAGCCTCAGGCTCTTCTCCACCATGACCGGCCGATGCCTCTCGACGCCTCGGAACCTCTTTAGCCGTTCTCTCCCACACAACTGTCATCCTGATACCCTCGAAGCACCAGCCTCGTGGACTGCCTGAATCAGACCGGCCTCGGCTGGCCAGGGCTCTTGGTTTCCAAACAAAGCGCCGTAGCGTCTGGGACGTTCCCGTTTCTGCTACGAAACGCGAAGTTGAAACGCTAGTCAATCAACGCCAAGGCTGAGATTGGCGAACAGCGATTGACGACGAGAAAACAGCGACTACGGCGCGGGAGACTTGGTGCTGTCTTGGCTGTAGCTTGTTACACGGGTAGAGGCTTGCTGTTGCCGGTTTGGGGCATCACAATGTACCAGGCTGTGCTGCTTCAACATCTTCGCCACCTTCAACAGGACGTCTGCACGCAGCTGCTGGGATTGACAAATTCGGCACTTGCAAATCACGCGACAAAAGACACGAATAGGCTCCAAAAATGGCAACACCTGAAGCACCCCACACCCTATATCCGCAAACATTTCACGCTTCGAAACACCATCCGGTTTCTTATGCACTCTGTCTTTTGGTGTACGTGCTTGCTCCCGTCGCCACTAAGCAGACCATGGCCAAGCGCATGGGAAACACGATACCACAGCCAAGCCTACCCTAGGCCCAACATGGAGGCTAGAAGTGCCCACTTGGGCGCGTTTTACCTACTGCATAGACGTTGCATCCGAGAAAGGTGAATCAGATCCATGACCGCAATTGGTAGATCCGGTCAGAGCAGCCGGGAGGCGAGGAAACTAGCCGTCGGATCCCGCAAGAAGAAGAAACATCGTGAACATACAAGTAGGGCAGCCGCAGCGACTCTGGAAAGCATCATCCAGCATCAACATCCTCTCCTCTCTTCTCGTCTTTCTCATCTTTCTCATCTAATACAGCCTACAGCTAGTCTGAGGTTTTGGTTTCTATCTGTTTATCTTGCGATTTTACTATAATTTACAGGTTGATCCTTAACTTTTATACATCTTAACTTCCATCTCCATCAAAATGCGTTACTCCAGCCAGATCCTCCTCGCCGCAGGCCTTGCCACCTATGTCTCCGGACACGGCATGGTCGTCCGAATCACTGGTGCCAACGGCGTCGTCATGCCCGGTCTCACTGTCGCTGACGGCACTCCCCGTGACTGCTCTTCCAAGTACGCTCACTCATTACCACAACAACATCAATCTTGCTAACAATATCACAGCGGCTGCGGTTCCCAGGCCGACACTGCCATCATCCGCGACCGCGAGATCTCGTCCGGCGAGGTTGGCCCTCTCGGACGCACCCAGGGCAACGGCCCCGTTGACGCGGCCGTCATGGTCTCTGCCTTCATGGGTACTGGTGCTGCCGCACCGCCACCTACCAACCAGGGTGCTTCCGGCTCTGTTGGCGTTGAAGATGACATCCCGAACATGCCCGCTGGCGCCGGTGCCCAGAAGAGGCAGTTGCTTGGCAAGCTCCTCGGTGGTGGTGGTGGTGCTGGAGCTACCGGTATTGCTGGCCTTCTCGGTGGCGGTGGCACCAAGGCCGAGGGTCCCCCTGAGAGCGGTGTAGCTGCTGCTGCCGGCCAGGGTGCCACGAGCGGTCTGCCGACTGCCAACGCAGATGGCACTGTTGACATGACCTTCCGTCAGGTAAGCCTTCATCACCTCCTTGTCTCTCATCGCATCTAACCCGCAGCAGATCAACCAGGATGGCGCTGGTCCCTTCACTGCCGATGTCGACGGCACCTCCGGTGGAACTGACGAGGCGGCCATGCAGCCCGCTGAGGTCACCAAGGACGTCCCCGGCCTCGGTGTCCAGGGTATCTCCCTTGCCACCAGCACCGAATTCGACATGCAAATCAAGATTCCCGCCGGCATGACCTGCGATGCTACTGTTGCCGGTGTCCCCAACGTCTGCGTCGCCCGTGTGCGCAACGGCGCCGCTGCCGGTCCCTTCGGTGGCTCGGTTGCTTTCACCCAGTCTGCTGCTGCCCGCAAGAGGGCCATTGCCTACCGCCTCAAGAAGCGCATGGAGATTGGCAACATCCACTAAGTGCTAGGCCGTACTAGATCTTTGGGAGGTGGAGAGTTTGGAAAAGGATAATTGATGGGTGCTCTGGATGGTCGGGTGATATATATACATAGTAGAGTGGGATTTACTTCTTTAGACATGCTGGTTTTTTTTAACAGTCGCTTTGGAATCGAATAGGTCTGGACCTCGAGATTACGATAGATGGCTATAAATCAAACGGCATCTTTATATTTGGCTTGCCTTTTTTGGTTGTGCATTGTATCCTCTTGTTGGAAAGGTTGAGAATTGACAACCTCACTGCCACGACTTCGTAACACATAGTCTAGGTATTTGGTTGACATCAAGAATGATAATGCTATGCATTGCCTTCACTTTTACCATTCCAGCCTCGGGCGTAATACGGCAAAATCTTTGTATACTTCAATTGAACTAAAGCCACTACTACTCATATTATCTTATCAAACATCTACTTCCCAAACAATAACTTGACCTCATCAATGACACCCGCATTTTCTAGTTTGCTCATCGCTTTGAAGAACTGTACTGACAAACGAGTACAACCTGATTGCGCAATGCTCGGCTCTAGGCTGGGAAATGTAAACTTATTCCAAAGGGAACTTGAAGTTTTTTTTTTTTTTTTTTTTTTGGTGGCAGTGAAAGCGTACGCAGTGGAGGTGGTGTGGTAAGCGCGACAGATAGGACTGGAGCAGGCTGCAATGCTACTTTGATTACTTGGGGGCCACATGCAAGATTGATATAAGGTTCTGACAAGGCTGAAGGCTTGTGAGCGAATGGGTGTGGGGGGAAGGCATCTGATTTGCTAAGTAGAGCAGCGCTAACTAAAGTGAGTTAAAGTGAGCTTGCCCACAAGGCTTTTCACTGCATTCTTTAGCCCAGACGAAGAGTTCTTTGTGGTACGTGCAGGCGTAGGTAACGGGGGTTTTGAAAAAGGCCTCCTGGTGTAGGTTAGCGTAAAGAGCCGGGAAATGTGGGTTGTGTTTTGATTTTGATATGGGAGTCTCCATCGACGAGGCTTTCAAACTTATTATGCGAGAGGGTAGTGGTTAGTCTTGTTGGATGCCGGTCGGGCTAACAAATTATCTCGTGATGTTCCTTGATATGAGGAGGAAGTAGGCATGTGCAAAAACGTAGTCATTTCCGCGAAAATTTTGCCTTTCTCTCGGGAAAAAAAATGATATGGGAAAAGAGCTTTCAAGAGTATGGTTAGCAATATCTCGGTAACTGAAACTTTACAGGCACAAGCACAGGTTTGAAGTGACCATGCTTGCTTGAGCGTTTATTGTTGAGCGAATATGTTTTTGTGCGTCCTTCACATGCCAGAACTGCCTTTTTTTTTCCAGTTGCTAACAAGAACGCCCGAGCACTTTAGGTCGTCAGGATAGTGTTTACCCGACGATATACGATACCGACGACAATTGTAGGGAAAGTTGCCTAGATATGTCTCTGCTTTTTTTTCGGTCGTCCACTGTACATTTTTTGGCCTTAAGACTGCTCCCGCAAGCATCTGTTACTTAACTGCCGCTCGAAATGTCTAGGTATATTATCGCTTAATGGCTTATTGACAATGCTGCGTTTCACATTTCATCGCAAATGTAGGGTTTTGGGTATAGTGATTTCGCCGACTGTCAGTGGTGCAATGTAATACTATCAATCGGATAATATCCCACAGCTTATTAGCAACCTCGAGTAAACAGTGGTAACATTACGGCGAAACATAAAATTAAATAACCAATTTACGTAAGGTAGTTGTCTGCTAAGAGCTGGTACACGGAAAAAAGGGTTACTGGATTACATCAGCAAATGCACGGTCCCACCAAATGCACGTTTTCGGTAGATTAACCACCCCGACTTTTGAAGCTATATAACCACATATATATAATATATTGATCAGATTTTTTGGTGGAGCACTTAGAAATACATATAGGATTGATTGGCAACGATAAATTATGTGCGATACCTCTGGGGGAGCTGTATTTTCCTACTACGTCGCGAACGGGCAGGCGTTGGCCCCAGACTTGTCAATAAACAAAACAAACAAAATTTGTGGCTCTGAATTTGTTTGTTTGACGACTTTCTTGGTGTTGTAGTTTGTTTGTTTGATTTGATGGAGCTATAGAGGCGCTTTTTATTTGATTGTTTGTTTGATTTTGAGTACTTTAAGAGGACTGTGAAAGAGACTCTGGTGGTGTTATAGGCGGCGGCTCCTCCCACTCATGTATGCTAAACTGTTCGTTGAGCTTATTGTCATCGTACGTTGCCACCACCTTTGCGCTTGGAGGTTTAAAACCTGCTCGAATCCATCGTTGAGTACAAATTAAAGCAGCCAATAGTTGGCTGCCCATTTTGCGTCTCTGTGGCTCAAGTACGTCGCCAGTACCCGAGAAGACTCGCTCACAGTCAGCGCTGGAGGCAGGGATAGTTAACACGTCCAGCGCCAATCGTGACAAATTGGGATACCTCGGCTTGAGCTGGTACCAGTATTGGACAGCTGTACAGCCAGTTTTGTACTGTTCTGATGTCCATGTTGGCTCTCTAAGCCAGCTCTCGTACTCATCCGCCACCCCTATTATCTCGTCGCTGTTGTCAAGTACCGAATCGATCGCGTCGTCAAAGCTGCTCATCGCGTGTTTAGGCGCAGTTGTTATTGTTGTTGCTGTCGCTAGGGCGGGCTTGTAACGAGCCCAAAGCTGCTCGAAGCTCGCGTGCGTAGCTTGTAACTGTGCGGGCTTCTCACGCCAGAAGCGTTTAAAGTAGTTCTTGAAGCGTGGGTGGAGTGCCGTGGCAGTGTAGTAGACGGGGATTTTGAGGAGTTTATTAAGGTACTTGCTCGCCTTCTTGAGCGCAGCACGTACGTTGATAGCGACGTGATCTTCTGGCGCCTCGTCTGGCAGGTAATTGACGCTTTCAAACAGTCTAAGGCGGGCATCTAGGTCAGCAATAAGAGACTCAAACACAGGGATAACCTCGTATAACGCGCCGTGAGTGCCAGCTTTGCCGCGACCTTGCAAGCGATTAGTTGCGGACTTCAGCGGCTCAAGCACCTCAATGTACTCGGTAATCACCGCCCAGTCTGCAGCTGCAAGCCCGCCTGATCGCATCCTGCGGCACAATAGGCGGCTTAGTGTTGTTGCTTTTGGCAAGCTCGCCAGCGTGCTCAGTCTCTTGTATGTGGTAGGAGGAGTAGCTGTTGATGGCGTGTTGTAGCTCAACACCGCGCTTAAAGCAGTCATGATAGCTGTTCCAACGCGTAACTCCAGGCTTGAAAGGCTCACGGCGTCTTGCTGTAGCGCCAGCAGGCATCTCAACTGCTTCGCTGTTCTGACAATCCTCAAATATACCCCATTGTTTTGGCGTGTTAATGTAGTTAACAATATCAAGAAACACGCCAAGCGGACCATCTTTCCGCATTGCTTCATATAAAACTCCTCTTCGTTGTAGTGTTCAGGCTCGTTATCAAAGGCGTCGGAGTCAGTGCCAAACATAATAGTTTGCCCAACGAGGTTGAGTATGTGGCAAGCGCAGCGGAGGCGTCGATCGTTGGCGATAAAGCCGTACATTGTGCCGAGTTTATTAACTGCAGTATCGTTGTTGTAGGCGTTGTCAAGCACGAAATAGCCCAAATTGCTGCTAGAAATCTCAAAGTAGCGTAGGATTCGTACGACAGCTTCCGCGATCGCTGAGCCTGTGTGCGCACCAACCAGCTGCGGCAAGGCGATGGGAAGGTCAACTATATTGCCTTGAGAGTCAGCGTAGTGCGCACAAATTGCAAAGAAGCCGCGCTTCCCCCCTTGGTAGTCCAGCCGTCAAAGCTTATGTGTATTTTGCTAGAGGCCTCAGACAAGGCGCGCTTGACTTGAGGTTGTAGCCAGCTGTAAAGCCTCATCACGAACCTCGAAACGCTGTTGTGAGACCTCCATAGCGCCGCCTCTGCCTCTGGGTTGGCGAACCTGATCATCGCGCGGAAGGACTCAGTCTCAAACTCGCGTAATGGCCTGTTGTTGTTGACGAGCCATAACACTGCAGCTTGCCTGAAGCCTTGTACGTCGAAGTTACCCAGCTCCTGCGTTGCATCTTGGCTTAATGTGACCCCGTTTTCTTCCGCCCATCGCAGCGACTTCTGGCCAGGTTCGAGCGGCCTCTTGTGTACGATAGTGCCTTGTTTGGTGAGCCGATGGCCGGGAAGGTCTTGCTTCAAATGGTTGTTGGCGGCTGTAGTTGACAGAGTGGTCTGGTGTAGGCCGCCCTTCTTTCTGTTGATGTGACAGTGCTTGCATTGGAAGTAGATCTTCTCAGGGTTAGTACCAAGCTTTCGAAGGCGATAGCCGTGCCTAAAGACCCAGCTGATGTTGCCTGTGGGTGTGGATAGAGGCACATTGAAGCCCAGCAGGCGCTTCAAGTCAAGGCCTTCGTAGTTGGTGAAGTCAACACTAGGCGCAGCGTCCTCCTCCACTGAAGCCTCTGTGGCAGCATTACTAAACGCGCGCGGCGGCTTAGTAGCTATAGGCGGCTTATTAGCCACTAACAGCAACTCCCAAGCTGGCTCATCGGCCTGTAAGGCTTGTAGTATAGGCCGTGGTGATGGCCTCCGGGCGCGCTCCTCTAGCTCGGTTGGTGGCTCTATTGAGCGCGGCTCTAGAGTACTTTCAAGCACCTCAATAGGCGGCTCCGGCTCGTCAACTACCTCAATAGACGGCTGGGTTGGCGGAGGAGTAAGCGGCCGCTGGCTATCCATAAGGCGCTGGCTGGGTTTCGGCGCACGTTGGGAACGTTTGGGCATAGGTTCGGATGCCTCAGCAGGCTCGCGGCTTCGTTTGGGGGCATGGTAAGCGTGAAGGTAAGCAAAGGCGCGAAAAAGTAAGCTGTAGGCGCAGGCAAGTAAGCCAAAGTATAGTGGGTGTGTAAGCGTTGACGCGCAAGGTACGCGGAAAGTACGCGGTCGGCTAGCCAACATTACCACTTCATGCCAAGGCGTACTGCGCGACGCTCTGCAGCCCGCAACAATAGAGATATAGTAAAACAGGCGACAGGAATTAATTTAGCAACATTGATTTAATAGTTTAACTTATAGAAGACAAGATTTATTGCGTGGTTATAGCAAACGATTTTTAAGAGTAGTAACTAGGTTCAGAATATATAAACATAACTTAGGCTTCGCTGCAACAGCGCAAACTCACTTTGCTACAATACCTCAACACTATAATATTAGCTTATTTAGATTATTATATATATATTTATTGTTTTAACAGCTTATTACCTACGTAAAGAAAGAGGAGGAACAGAGGATAGGAGGTGCTAAAGCCGAATAGCAATTCATGTATATCAGTTGCTGGCGGCCAGTGGAAGCACACATCCGTTATGCGGGCTTTTTTTACGCAGGTACAATCCACTTAAAGCTCCGTTTTTGCTCTGTTTACTATAGGAATACTATATAATTGCAGCGTTGGGAAAGTTATTGTTACATCAACACTAAGAATATATCACTAACTCTAGGGTACCTTATCATTACAGTATGCTAAGCGATTCAAACAAACTTCAAATTTTTTGACTGCAATTGCCTCTTTTGTTTGTTTGACCTATCAAAATTGCAGCAGCAGCTTTTTGTTTGGTTGACGTTGTCAATTCAAACAAAATTCAAACAAAATATTGAGGCATGTTTGGTTGTTGACAACCCTGGTTGGCCCTACCACACTTCCAGATGGTTGATTCTCCACCACATTGATTTGAGTACCTGGTGGAGACTTACTAACATTCTCCTTCCCCTGTATAGCCTGCCTGAGGTTGTTTTTGGGTTGTTGATTAGCTTGACGGGCAATCTGAGCTTCTTTAAGTTAAGCAGCTTTGAGCTGCTGCGCTTGCAATTGAAGCTCCTTTGCAGCAGCCCTTATACGCTTCCTCTCCTCCGCTAATTGAGCTTTCTTAGCCTTTCTAGCTTCCTTTTCTTTGATTCTCTTATCCTTTTGAAGCTGTATAGCTTGCTCCTCGGCTTCCTTTTGAGCTTGGCGATCACGGGCCTCCTGGACTTTGGTTAGTGACTAGAAGATGGCTCCACCATAGTAATCTGGTGGTGGTTTAAGAGGAAGAGCTTTACTACGCTGGCGGCGCTTTTTCTAATTGATAAGAGCTCCTTTAAGGCCGTCTACTTCTTGTTGGAGAAGGTTATTACGCACAGAGATAGCTTGGACCGCCTTGGTAAGCTGCCGAGCTTGCTTATTATAGATGTTATTAATAGCTTGGTGTAAGAGCTTCTCAATCTTCTTCTAATCTGACGCACTTAACACCGAGCTAGTACTCCCGCTTGAGGATGGTCTCTCAGGCTCTAGTTGTTTGAATCGATCGAGAATCACCTTAGGATTAAAAGGTGATAATCCCGTGACTTCGAATGCCTTTAGAATCGTCTTAGCCTTAAAAGAAGCCTCCTATGCCTTCTTAAATAGCCGATAGAAGTCTCTTTTAGTGATACTTAATAGCCCTTAGCAATAGTTTATAAAGCTGGCCAGCTCAGTTAAGTATGTGGTTAAGAGAGGCTTAAATAAGCAGACGTCAAGCGGTTGAAGGGTATGAGTTGAATAGGGAGGATAGAGAGCTAGTAGGATCCTATTGTTGTCGCAGTAGTTGATGAATTCCATAGTAACATGCAATCCATGGCCATCAAGGATAAGAAGCCGCCAGGACCGACGTGCCTTAGCCTTGGTCTCCCGATCAAACACCTGTTTGAGCCATGCCATGCCGATTTTATTATTAGTCCAGCCACTAGGTAATAAGGTAAAGAAGACTTGATCCTCTGCTAGATCAAAATCCTGTAACCAGGTGTCCTAAATATTGCCAGAAGTCGCCTGATAAATAAGTGACGGCGTAAGAGAAGTCCTATTAGCGCAAATACAAGCTATTATTGTAATCCACTCTCAGTTGCCATCCTAGATAAGCTGCTTGATTAAGCCTTCCTCATATAGCCGTCAGGAGAAGATTCTCTTCATTTTAGTTAACACACCAATAAGGAAGCCTTTCTCATCCATATTGTATATATGTCGGGGCTCAATAGAATACCGCTCGATTTTTTGTTGTAGAAGCTTGAAATATAACGAGTATTTGAAGGCTGAGTCGGCTTTGTGGCGGTTGGAATCTATACTAGAGCTCCACCTTGATATGAGCTCAATGTCGTGTTTCTTGATAAACCGATCAACCCAATTTTTACCAGCTTCTCTTCCAGCAATTTCCGACGCGAAATTTCGGACCATTTGCTTCGAAGGTGGTAGGCCTCTTGAACAGAGCTTATTGATATATTCTATAAGCTTAGTCTGTCGTATTGAGTTGAGTAGTCGCTGATTATCGGCCTTTTCGGCATGGGAGCGTGTTATGCCTTGGTGACGCCTTGATAACGTTGTACGATCAACGCCATACTGTTCCGCAATTTGGGAATAGATAACTTTTTCGCCTGGTTTTAACGATTTCAACGCTTCAAGAGCTGCCTCAATATCTCCCATATTGGTGGAGTTATGGGGTGTTGAAGTGGTCGGAAAATTTAGGTGGGTCGTGCATTTGGTGGGACCGTGCATTTGCTGATGTAATCCAGTATAGCTAGATTTTCTTTTTTACCATAGTATGTGTGGCGTTATTTTATCTACCTAGGGGTAGGACGACGAAGGCTTTCATCTCAAATAACATGACAAAAAAAGCAGAGCCCCCTGCTTAGTAATTAAAAAAGGCGTAAAAAGGTGGTGACAAAAAAAAGCGCGTTCGAACTGCTAAGCGAGCTTGGCGGTCTTGGCGCGAGGCTCCCACAAGCAAAATTTTCACGAAGAGGCCACTTGGAACTTTGGGGGAGATACGACTTCGGCGCACTCCCATAGTATAGTTGCGGGATGCAGCTTTGTTCACAAAAAAAGGTAGTTGTCCTATGCTAATGGTTGTAAGGTGTTGAAAGCGTGGAAGGATACCATGTTTCATCACCCGACGATCGGCCCCACCTGACGATCGATTTGGCAGGGCCCGTGCGTACAACTTTTGAAGCTGTACAACGCAATACAAATTGTATACAGGCTAGATTTTTTGGTGGAGAGCTTTTGAGGGGCATAGGAGACAATCGCGATACTTTATTAGGTGCGATAACGCTCAGGGAGCCGTAAAGAGCGACCCCGGCGTGTACGCGCTGGCGTAGGCGCCACATCTACAACAGATAAAAAGTTGTACTCTACATCCTCCTCATTAATTAAAGGAGGTGTAATAGCCTTCTCCTTGCCCTTACGCGTCACCTTGGAGGTGTTTTGGAGTAGGAGAGGAGCTTCTTGGATGCCTTTGGGGGCCTTGCTTTTGGTGCCCGAAGCGCCTGGGTTGACGCCAGGGCCCTGGGCGCTCTCCTCCTTTTGTATAGCCTTTGTACGCCTCCGCTCCTCCTGGATAGCCTTCCTCTGCTCCTTCTCTTGCTCCTTAGCCTTTGCCTCCTGATCTTTTTGTGCCTAGCGTTGGCGAGCTTCCTTGACCTTTGTGGGGGACCAAAACATGGCGCCACCAGCGTAATTTGTAGGTGGTTCAAGCAGTAGAGGCTTTCCTTGCGTAGGGCGCTTCTTCTGGGCTAGCGCTTCTCGTAAACGCTTATTTTCATGGTTCAGGAGGGCGTTGCGCACTGAAATTGAGTGCATAGTGCGGGCGAGCTGCCGGGACCCCGCAGCGTAAGTATCAGCGACAACCTGGCGCAAGAGTCTCTCAATTTTACGCCAATCTGAAGCGCTAAGTACAGAAGAGCTGCTATCGCTTGAGGATGGCCGCTCTGGGTCCATATTATTAAAGCGCTGAAGGATTACTTGGGGGTTGAAAGGCACTAGGCCAGTGGCCTTAAAGGCGCTGCAGATCGTATTTTCTTAAAAGGAGCACTGCCAGGCCCTCTCAAACATAGCGAAGAAGTCGCGCTTTGTGACTCTTGAGAGGCCCTGGCACTTATCCAAATACTCAGTAAGTTCAGCAGAGTAGGCAGTGCTGAGAGGCTTGAATAGCGCGACGTCGAGCGGCTGGAGCGTATGGGTTGAATGAGGTGGATAGATGGCCAGGAGGATCTTATTTTGATCGCAGTAGTTAATAAACTCCATTGTAACATGCGATCCATGGCCGTCAAGGAGTAGTAGACGATAATCGCGGCGCGCCTTTGCCTTAGTCTCCCTGTCAAACACCTGTTTGACCCATGCTAGGCCTAAATCGTTGTTCGTCCATCCACTTGGTGATACTGCAAAGAGAGCTTTGTGTGAGGAGTCGTTAAAATCTTGTAACCAGGTGTCTTGTATATTGTTTGACTGCGCTTGATAAATCAAGCAAGGCGTAAGAGAGCTTCCATCAGCGCAAATACATGCCAGCGTCGTAATCCACTCGCGATTGCCGTCCTGGAGCATTTGTTTAATGCCGCCGCTCTCATAGCGCTGTCGGGAGAAGACACGCTTCATTTTGATAGCACCCCAATCAGGAAACCCTTCTCATCCATATTGTACATGTGGCGCTTGTCGACGTTATACTGCTCAATCTTTTTACGTAGGAGCTCGAAATATAGGGCGTACTTGAAGGCAGAGTCGGCGCGTTTACGTGAGGCGTCTATACCAGAGGTCCAGTGCGAAAGTAGGTCGACTTTGTGGCGTCGTATAAATTGGTCAACCTAGTTTTTGCCAGCAGGCTTCCCAGCTATTTCTGATGCGAAATTTCGTATCATCTCCTTTGTAGGGGGTAATCCTCGTTCGCAAAGGCCATCAATATATTGTAGAAGCTCAGTTTCCTGTTAGGAGTTGAGGAGGCGCTGGCTGTCGGCCAGCGCGTCGCGCGTGCCCTGCACCCTGCGATGCCGGCGCGACAACGTATTGCGATTGCAGCTATATTTTTGAGCGACTTTGGTGTAATTAGGCTTCTTAGAGATGCTCAGCGAGCTTAAATAGTCAAGAGCAGCACTTAATTCGGCCATATTCGTTGTATAGAGCGTTGCAAAAGGTGCCGAAGTTGGGCTGTTGAGGCGGAAAATCGATCGTCCGGTGGGGCCGATCGTCAGGTGATGAAACACAGTAGTAGAAGCGGAACCAAACTGGGGAGCCGAAGTTCATTGCACAAATTGCAACTCTCACCCAAGTCCATATTTCTAACCTCTCATCGTTACACGTCAAAGACCCCATCCATAATGCCTTGCACTTCTTCCGAGCACCCTTTCCTCCCTCGTTTTGCCGCACATTGCTGGCCGGTGCGACAATAGTGGCTTGCATCTGCAAATCCTACGTCGACTTCCGTCCAGCGCTTCTTTACTGCCTGTTTGTGTCAGCGGTACTCATATCCCTGGGAAAGGTCGCCATCACCATACAAAAGCGGGCCAACACCATTGCCGAGGCCACTCCTCCATACGGTCTAAGACAGACATACGCGATACACTTTGCACTAGCCTTCATCGTTCTCTTCGAATGCGAACTATGCCGACTTCATTTTGTATCCAGGAAGTTCGATCATACGCCGTCCACGGTCCAGGAAACCCTCACCTCGACACCAGCCGAGACCCAATTTATGGGCCCCTGGCGCGATCTTCATTACTACTGCATATTCCCAGACTCCGCAAACATGCCGTCATACGGCAAACCCATGGAAGTTGTCAAGTTCCACGCCGTTTTAATGCTCTACCTCATACTATATTTCGTAATTGCGGGTTGCCTTAACCGTCCGGTCAAACGCCTAGTAAATCCAAATCCGAAAGGCGAGAACTACACCGTATGCGGTGGGAAGGACCTCTTCTTCAGGTCGGACGATCGGCGCTTTACGATTCTCAACATTATTTTGCAGCGGGCTATGATATTCAGCAAATCAACAGCCTGTGGGATGGTCTAGAGTTCAGTGTATCTGCGCTACAGACGACAGTTGGCTAGGGCTCAGTCTTGCTTAACATCAAGGGAAGTGCTTGGTTCGAGTCTATATGCTACTTCAAGCAATCAGCCCAATCGTTGACTTCCATGGATCATCTAGCCTCCTATTTCGCATCTAGTAATTCCAACAATCAATAGAAAATGGACACACATGCACTACTACATTGTTTTTATCTGCCCTTCAACCTTCGTACTAAAAGTGCACATACCATGCCCCATGCTCGAAAAATTCCAGTAACATGCAATGCACCATATACAATTCTAAGGCAGATAACCGTTTATGGCGTTGCATCTTACCAGATCAGTGCCCGCTTTACTATCGCGTGACCCGTTTATGCTCCCCTAGTTCGAGCTAGAGATTGCAGTGCAAGGTAAATGTAATTAACTGCCGGGCCCGTATTTTCTAGTGGGACGGGCGGTCTCACGGTCATAGTCAGGCTAACCTCCAAATGTTGGGGCACACACCTCGTACAAACATTCATGTCCAACTCTATAACCTGAATCGTAAGTTTTTCTTTATTGGTTTCCAAAGAAACATCGCAAGGCTACCAATTTTCTGTAAGATCTTAGCAAAATTCGTAAAGGTAACTAAGTCGATAGCATGCCCTAGGAGCGTAATCATGCCATGCTTCACTGACGTTACCTTGTTAATATCCGTATACTCACTGTTCCCTCGACTGTCATTCAAAGCAATTATACTAATCCTCAAATCCTCGCAACAGATCGAAAATGCAATTTTATTGACCAATTGTATACTCAAAGTACCTGCTATGCGCGCAATGCGGAGGGCGCAACACCGTACACACCAGCACTTCAAATACTCCAAAAAGGTAGTGCAAAATCTCGAGCCCACAGGCATGGCTCCTCTCATAGCCACTTCATGTATGCGTCTGAGCTAGCGAGATAATTTTCGGCTCACCGGTCGGTTTTGTTCTTTCCGCCTAGTCAACCTTGGAACTCCTCGTCGGGGCTAAAGATTGTAGTGTTAAGGAATCATGTGGTCCTCGTAGACCTAGTTTAACCTAACCCATACCCAATAAAAATGTATTGCGTCGTCGAAGGCTTGTCGGAGCTAAATATTGCAGTACAAGTGGCGTCTAAATGCACCTAGCCCACACCCAATAGTAGGACTCTCTTACCAGTGCCAAAGGCTCACCAACTCCTCGACGGGGCTAAAGATTGCAGTGCGAACCGGTGCCTTATTTTCTGCCTTCGTTCACACGGACCATTTACGTCCAATCGATCCTTAAAATTCTTCCATCCCACCTGCCAAGTACCAGTCGACATAAAAGTCCCAACACCTACACCACCATATCGTCCACGTGCACACTCCACCAGGGATATGTTCAGGTTTGCTGCATACGCCATCTCAGCCTTGTCACTTCTCGTTCGTATAAAAGATGTTCCATAGAAGAAGCCATAGAACGAGAGGTATTCGGCGCACTGTGACATCAGCCCTTACACACGAGCAACAAGCATTCAATTGCTGTAGATCCAATGAATAAAGGGCTCTTCCGCGCCAATGAGTCCAATGTATCCGCCGCCTACAAAGCGGTATTAAAGGTTGTTCTCACGTAGATCCACGTCCTAGGGTATTCCAGCATTAACAATATATCAAGATGTTAGAGCACTTTCGCGCGGACCGTTCAAATATTCAGAATGTCTCGTACTGATGCGCTTCCAAAGTCTCAAACTAGGTATCATGCTCTCCATACATCCAACAAAACATACTCGTACAGTATCCTGCAATTCAAAAGGCCGTCTCTTATGCGCATACAAGCGATTCTACCCCCTTCACATTCTTAGCAACATCCTCAGCATGTCTCCCTTCTTGTCGCCTCCATCTCCCCCATCTCCCCCCTTGTCCCCAGCTCCAGCTCCGTCCTTCGGCCCTACAGGACTCGTTGCCGCAAAGAAGAGAACTTTGATGGCGATCGCAAAGCCGGCATGTAGAACAAGAACAACAATAAGGAGGATCTTGGAGGTCTTTGCTTCGGTAGAGCTCAGGACCGGGTAAAGGTTGCGGAGGAGAAAAAAGACCGAGGCAGCGAAGCCGAGCGCGACAAAGATGAAGTTAAGAACTGAATCGTCCCATGTCAGCAGATGCACTCTTTTCTCTTCAAACGGCGGCCGGTGGGCTGGGAAGGGACTTACTGTTTATCGTACTGATACTAGCCAGCGCCACCGGAATCCAAACCAGATTCGCATATCCATAGAGGCAGATACACTCCAGCAAATTCGCGCTCTCACTTCCATACCACTTCAACACGGCCCACAACCCTACCGGCACAACTCCCGTGTACCCATACACCAAGCCCGCGGCTCCGCTCAGCAGCTTGAAGTCGTATGCGAAGTGGTCCTTGCCCTCACTCGCCAGATACTGGTTGATGGTTCCGGTGAGAAAGAGGATGACGACGACGGTCGTGGCGACCCATACCGGGCCGTACAAGTCGGGGTTGCCTTCGAGCACGTCGAGGAAGTTTGCGCGCGGGTAGACGGTGGCTGCGCAGCGGCGGAGCACTTCGTTGGTGTCGATGTCGAAGGCTTGGGCGTAGAAGGAGAGGGTCCATAGGTAGTGTTTGCGGTTGGAGGAGCTGGAGGCGGGAGTGGGGAGGAAGGACGAGTTGGTGTCGGGCTGGATCTTGTTCCGTGCGTTGGGCGTGTTTTCGAAGTCTAGAGTTGTATATCAGATTTGGAACTGAATACCGGAGCTGGAGGGCTTACTGGAGCTATGGAATTCGAGGTCCTCTTGCAGGTCGGTATGACCTAGGTCGCCCTGCACGTTGTAAGCATGGGTGCATCTGTGTTGCCGGTTGGATTATAAGCCCACCTCCTGGTCGACGTCAACGACGACGTCGTAACCTCTGTTCGCCATGTCGCACGTACTGGGATGGGGAGAGGTAACTGGAGCTGGAGCAGGAGCTGTGCCTGGAGCTGTGCCTGGAGCTGTGCGGCCAGATTGTGTTGTACGTCGGAGGTCGCGTTGATATGGAGCGAGCAATTACTTCGGAACGGGCTCTCATCGGGAATTGATAGGGGGACCACCACTTTTACTAGTGGCACCACCCTGACTAAGCGTCACCATGACTAAGCCGCCGACTCCGCATAGCACCCTAGCAACGACTGTTTATGTTCCTGTCACTGCACACTCTACTGGAAATAACACTATTATAGAACCTCCTTCTAAATCTACTTATCCTAACTAAGAAGCACTTATTTCTTCTGTGCGACAATTCGCTCTTAATTATAGCTATGTTCTCACAATTCGACGCTCAACCGCAAACAAGAATGTGGTATTAGGCTGCGATCTTGGTAGGAAATACCACAACTGGATTAATGCACCTAACAGTTCTAAGCGTAGAAAGACCTTAATACGACAGATTGGCTATCCTTTTTAGCTTTACGGTGCACGCCGCAGTGATGGAACTTGGGATCTTAAGGTAAGGAACCCGCAACATACACATAGGGCTAACAATTTAGTAGCACATCTGCACGCGCGAAAATTCACGGCCAAACAAAGGGCAGAGATTGCTTAACTGTCTAGACTTAATGTTAAACTATAACATATTCTATCAGGAGCCCGGACAGATCAGTCCGCCGGACAGTTTTTCTTGGCAACTTCGAGGTCCCTCATAACTCATTATAGAACACCACCAACGTTACTTCATAGTGACTCATAATAACCTACTATAACTTACAATATACCAAGTTACTATTTAATCTACTTTTTACGTCGTGCAGCCTCTTTGCGCGGCTGCTGCAGCCGCGCAAAGCTAAGGAGTCTTTCTTGGCAGTACGAACTTACAACAAGACTCCCTATAATATACGATATATTATCTACCATACTATACGTAGGCAATATATAGTATACTTATTATGATTCGCAGTGAAGCATACTATATCTTAAGTAGTACTTTATCTAATTTTCAGTCACTGAGTGCGTACTATTGCAAGATGAAGTTAACCCGTCATTTTTGGCCTTATAGTAACCTATAATAAAATCACTCTGATTTACTATCAACACTATCTGAAATAAGCCGCTAAGGGTAACATCTGACTCCTCCTCTATCTCTTTATCTATCTGACAGGTCCTTGCGTTGTGCCCAGGCTCTCCGCACCTCCCACAGCGGCGTTGTGTTGAGGGACCTGCCTCTCCCTCACCACTACCTCGCGCCCTTTTCGACAACTTCACCCCAATAGAAGGGCTTTCTACTCCCAAATCTGCTCCCTGAGCAAAGCCTAACGTCCCACCTTTCTGAATGCGCTTTCTTTTACGCGTTTTTCGCTTCGTTAGAACCTCAATTTGCTCCTTAAGTTCCTTAATGCGGGTCTCTTGAAGTACACTATGGTAGAGCATAAGTTCAGCACCTTTTATGAGCTGTGAGTAGCTCGATTTAGCATCGGGTGGAGACCGAATAAAAGAGTCGCGTACGAGCTTTGACTGGGATCCAAACTCGAGGGTATTGCTTGGGGTCCTGGCTTGCCATGGTGTATCCGGTGGGGTACCCTGAGGAGGAGTGTGAATACGCACATCAAGGCGATCTACCACCACCAACGCATCCAAAGGAACAAGCCTAGAGGCCTTAAAGGCTTTCTTACAGTTTTCTAGTGTAAACACATTAAAAAACGCGTCGCGAAAGGCCAGTAGGAAGCCCTCTTTGTCGATATGAAAGACGCGTCGGCGCGCCAAGTCCCGCACGCGCTGGGAGTACTTCAGCTTTAGTGGCGCGAAACAGACCACATTAAGCGGCTAGAGGATATGAGATGAGTGCGCTAGCATACAGAGTGTTAGGATCTTCTGTTCCAGGCAATAATCCTTAAAATCCTAGGAGTGGTGGCTCTTATGGCCGTCTAGAATAAGTAACCTCCATAACCCCACTATGCGCGGCCTTGTATACGCGTCAAAGTGCTTCAACCACGCGACTCCAAGCTCGTTGTTAGTCCAGCTAGTCTCAGAGACTGAGAGCTTCTAATCGCGGGGGATACTGGTCTCCTCATACCACGCTAAGATGCGGACTCGCCCTTTATAGATAATAAAGGGCGGGGCAGCATACCCAGCAGCGCAAATACTCTAAATCACTATAACCCACTTGCGGTTGCTTAGCTAAACAAGCGTAGGTTAAGAATGTCTTTCTAAACCAGTTACAACCTTTATTAAGCCAATAACTCCTATCTAGAAGCCTATCTTATCAAAGTTATAGATATCTTTATCCTGCACTCTATACTTGGCTTTTGTGTCCTCCACTAGCTAAAACCACGCGTTTATAACCTCTAGATCTTCCTGTTATATCCTCTATCAGTCCTTCGCTCGATTGAAAGCCATTTTAAGCTCAGGTACGCGCTTTACGAAGCGCTGAGCCCAGTATTGTCCTACAGGGTCTCTATGCCGCGCAGCCAGCAGTTTGTTAGCCATATCTTCCACCTCACCTAGCCAGGGTGCAAATCCTCGCGAATCTAGGTCAAGGATATACTGTATAAGCGTCTGCTCTTCGGTCGCAGTAAGCTTTGCCATGCCTAATCGTGTATCTGCTTAGGCGGTGATTCTATTAATTCGATCGCTTAGTGTAGACTTTGGGATATTATATGCTGTAGCAGCGCGTCGCAGGCTTGAAATTTGCTTATTCTAATAGGCGTGAAGGGCAAGCTTAATTCTGCCTTCTTAATTAGATGATAACGCGTCGTGTTGTTAAGACATTATGATTTATAGTGAAGTGTTGTGGTCTTGGCAAAAACTGTCCAGCGGACTGATCTGTCCGGGCTACTGATAGAATATGTTAAGCTATTAAAGCTATTCCTTAAGATAAGAACCCTTTTGCGCTCTTTACTCGCCGCAATATCTATAATATATATATAGCCAAGCGTATTAAGCAATTAGAAGGGAGATTACTAGTAGAACACCTTATAGATTGACTTCTAAAAGGAGGAAACTAGGAATATAGACTATAGTGTGATAGTGGTAGACATATAATATTTCTTATATTTGCGCATAAGAGGTTAATTAAGTTTGCTAACAAATATAATAGGGTCTTCCTCCTTAACTGCACTTATAAGATAAACTAATACTATATGCCTCTACTCTATATTATTAGTGTCGCTTTAACAAATGCTAGCTTCTTAATTGCATTTTACTTTATACAGGACAAATAAGCTAAAAGCTATCTATAGGCTCTACACTCTTTCCTTTCGCTTCTTAAGCTGCCTATTAAACCTCCTATACTATGTACAGACTAAGATGCTGCACTTCTATCTGTAATTAGCGATAAAGTCCCTTAGTTTCCGCATCTTCTTTGTGTATAGCATATTTATAAAAATGTCTAAGCAAATTGTAAAAAGGAATTCTTAATAAATAAGAAATACAACAACTTCTTTAGCTGCTAGATTAAGATTTGTACTATATATATAGAGGGGCTTTATAAATAAGCTAAAAGCGAGATAGAGGCGTTCCTTGCAGAGAAGCAGCATGTATTCTGCTACTTGAATAAGATATGGCTTGTACATTAAGAGAAATTTGTAGTAGCATAGTCCTAATAGTGGCTATATCTAGGAAATACTACAATCTTATAAGTAGAAGGAGCGCATACTGCTGTAAAGCACTAAATTACTAATTCTATAGCTAATATCTTGTTAGTATTTGAGCTTGCAGAGAAGAGTGTTAAAGGGCAGCTTAATGCTCTTACTACAGCACTTGCTTAGGACTGCATTTTTATTCCTATATTCCCTAGTAAGACGCTTTTTGTTAACATTATTTGCAGGGTCTTAAGGCACGCTATTATTCTCCTAGTTTAGCAGCATAACAAAGTTAAATAGGCTACAGGAATAACTCTATTAGCCTGATGTACAAACGTTTTTAGCAAAACAATGGGATTGCCCTGCTCCTATCGAATTTTAGATATATTTAAGTTGAAATTGGCTATTGAGCTTGAGGAAATACACCCTTTCTAGCGGATTAAGGAGTCTTCTCTTTTATATAGGTACTAAATCTCTCTATATTCTATTACATATTCTAATATTCTATTTTATTTAGGCTAATCCTAGAACCTTGTCTCCTAACATCTACAAAGTAGCGCTGTTTGCCCTTTCTAACCTCTTAAGGCAAAGCTAAGAAGAGGAGTCCTTTATTATTTAAGGTTGGAGAAGCTAAGGCATTAGAAGGACTATTATGGGGGAGTGGCTTGCTATAAGGATACAAGAAAAGGCCTCCAACCTGTTCTAATTGCTATATAGAAGGTCATATAAGGACTTAGTGCCCTGTGGGGCGTAGGTAGGATTGTTGATTTAATTAGTTAATTTATAGAATTCTATTTTAAATGTATCTAGCAACTGCGCCTCTGTATATTAATCCTCTATTTGCATTGTTAGGAGCGCGATGTTGTGTGTTGGCGGCTTAGTCATGGTGACGCTTAGTCAGGGTGGTGCCACTAGTAAAAGTGGTGGTCCCCCTATCAATTCCCGCTCGCATCATGTCCGCTTAGTCATGCAGCTCATCTCACCTCCAGCACTCCGGTCCTGAAAGGCACAAATCAGCGGAGACAAAAGTCATGGTCATCTCGCGATGCTCACAACGCCATAAAGCTCATCGTCTCCAAGAGACGCAAAATTGTGGTGTACTTGTGAATACAGCGCAGCCATGCCTGGTCATAGGGACACGATAACTACAACATCTAGCGCCCAGATCTTTCCGATTCTTCATCCTCATCTTTAGCGCATCTACTCGGAGAGGACGGACCGAGGACCCAGCTCTGAGCGGGTCATCAATCCCGAGGTCTTCCACATCAGCAACTCGACAGTCCTGAAGCAGTAAGACGTGAAATTGACTGTTCAAAGTGAACTTCAATATCTCATAGAAAGAATTCGATGCGCGCCAGAGCACAATGCAAAATACGTTATACAGGCCTGTTCTTTAGCCTTCATCTAGCTGTACAAAATGGCGGCTATTCCCAAACGGTAGCCGATATCCTCTGATAGGAACGGGCCGATGGTCGGATGTACCATCCTCAAGCGTGAAGAAAATTCTGCACCAGTGCGCCGACTGATCAGGCTAGACCTGGCCGCTCATATCTCGTATCAGATGCAACAAAAGCCAGCGATCGGAACCCTGGCTTCGGATCTGATAACCAGCTTCTTTATCTGATCCTTTCCTAAGGTTGCTACAGTCTCCGTGATTGAAGATGGGGGTCTTTGGATGTGAGTATATTGGTCGTGACGGCTGGTGGTATTCTTGGAGTGCTGATGGACATGTGCAGGGTCTAGTAAGGCTAGCAATGGCGACGCGACCAAAGCAATGGAGAGAAAGCTCGTTATGAAGCTCGGTATGTGCATACCCATCACCTACATAGCCATACATGTACTAATCGTCATTCAATAGACTTCTTCATTATGGTGGGTTTCCTTGCAAATCAGCTTCTGCGTGATATCTAACTTTATCTGCTAGGCGTATTGCTGTGCATGCTACTTCTTTAATTACCTTGGTAAGTCATATTGTTGTAGACGCTGGTAGCGCTCAATTCTGACGAGAGCCAGATCGTCAGGCCTTCCCAAATGCATATGTTGCTGGTTTACGGGAAGATCTCAATCTCAAGGGAAACGAGTACAGTATCCTGTTGTCGATGTTCACTGCCGGGTAGGTCTTCCTATACCAGTAGCTCCATATCGGCCAACTGATGATCTCGCAGCAATGTCGCCGGCCAAATCCCTCATGGCCTCATCATCCAAAAAGTCCGCCCTAGCATCTGGCTTCCTCTCACCCTCATCCTCTGGTCCGGTCTGACCATGTGTTCGGCGGCATGCAAGAATTACCAACAGCTTTGTGCGGTGCGCTTCTTCCAGGGCTTGATGGAAGCTAGTTTGTACAGCGGGGTGATATACGTGTTGGGATCATGGTAGTAAGTTGCGACTAACATGCTTAGAGACTCAAGTCTCGGGGAATATAATGCTTATGATTTCTGTAGCAAACCTTCCGAGATTGCGAAACGGACGGCCATATTTACTGCCATTGGGCAGCTGGGAAGTATGTTCGCGGGCATCATGATGACTGCTATGCACAAGACAATGGAGGGCAACGCAGGCCTGAAGGGCTGGCAATGGGTGTTTATCATCGGTATGTGTGCGACCTATGCCTTTGGCACACGACTTCGCTAATGCATATGGTCAAGATGGTCTCATGGGAGTACCAATTGGTCTTTTTGGTTTCGTAAGTATTATCGACTGGGTGTGCTGATTCTCGAGATCTAACGCTCAGTTGTAGTTCACATTTCCCGATCTTCCAGAATTGTCAAGAGTATCGTACCTCAGTCATGAGGAGAAGCAGCTTGCCATCGACCGCTTGCCACTCAAGAAAGCAAACACCCATAGCATCGAGATCAAGAGCCTCGCCAAACGACTTCTCACGTCGCCCACCATGTAAGAAACCATCGTGCCGTGCCTTCCAAGCATACCTGTGTGCCGATACTAACGTCTGCAGATACATCCTCACAATGTTCTCAGTCGTCTGCGGCATGCTCGAAGCTTTTGCCTTCCAGGTATACCCGGCCCATCCCATCAAGCATGAACCTTGCATCTAACACCATCCCAGGGCATGTTCCTCCTCTGGCTCAAGTACAACAAGTCTCGTTTCTCCCAATCCGCAATCAACACCTACCCGCTCGGTATTCAAGCCATAGCCGTGGTCTCCCAGATCCTTGCAGGCACCTTCATTGACCGAACTGGCCACCGCCTGCCAATGGTCGTCTTCGCTGGGGCCATGCAACTCGTTACTGCGTCGCTGCTCCTCGTGCGCGACCTTCCAGATGCAGGCATTTTCACAGCACACTACCTCAGCGGCACGAGTTTCATCGTGAATCCGATCCTGTATGGGTGGGCCACCACGATCTGCCAGAGAGGTGGTGATGATGCGGTCAGGAGTGTTATCCTATACACGATGAATACTGGCGGCCAGGTATTGTACTCGTGGTGGGGCATCGTTATGTATCCGGCGACGGATGTACCATATTGGAAGAAGGGTAGCATCACGATGATTGTCGTGGTATTTGCGTTTATAGGGAGTGCGTTTGTGGTTAGATGGGTAAGTAACCTCTTTAGAGCATGGGATGAAGCTGGTGCTAATGTTGTGGGTAGCTTGATAGAAAGATCACTGTGGCTGTGGAACGCGAGACGACTGTGTTGGTGGAAGAGATGGCGAAAGCGGACTGATGGTGCTTGAGTATAATTTAGGTATTGATGTACCGACTTTGGCGGTCTATTCGAGCTGGGGGTAGATACTCATGGACGGGCCCCTGTACACAGTGATGGGTTATTGAGGTTAAAATCCCTTTATAGAAGAGAAACATCACAGACCTTTTAGTATATAGTACAACGCTATAAGGGAAAGCTATAGGTGTGCTAAAAATGTATTAAAAAAGGTAAAGTATTAAGATAGGTTAGGGACTGTTTATTAGTACGTATTGTGATCACCTTTTTACGCTCTTTTTAATTACTAAGCAAGAGGCTCTGTTTTTTTATTATATTATTTAAGATAAAAACCTTTATTGTTCTACTCCTACGTAGTTAATTTAACGCTATATACTATTTATTAAAGGGGACAGCCTCTACACTATTAAAGCTGTCGCTTATATAAGCAACAGCAGTGCGCTCCTTAACTGTAACTGCATCCCCTAGCTCAACCGCGTTATGCGGCGCTCTCTTAAAAGCGCTTAGTAAGCTTGGGTACAAAACTGTTGTAGTGGCTTGCTCCGCACTAAAGAGGATATATCGCGATCAGCTAAGGGACTTAGGCGACAAAGGTGTGGATGTGAGCTTTGTGGCCCTACAAGTTAATGGAGAGGAGTCGAAGAGGAGAATGGATTGCAGGACGGGGCATTATATGCGCGGGAAAGTGGTGGAGAGTCAGGTGGAGATCTATCAGAGCCCGGTGTTGGAGGAGACAGATGTGCTGCCTGTGGATGCGGGCTGTGAGATCGATTCTATAGTGGGGGAGATCAAGAGTCTCTTGAAAGCATTGTGATTCGGGATTTGCATGAGCGGAAGGGGTGAGCCGGGGGCCGGGCCGCCATGTACTAAGTAATTTAACTTCTTACCTAGAATAGAAGCCCTCGCACTGCTTTACTAGCCCAGCTATGGCTCCAAAGTTACCAATCCGGCCTCGGTAGATGCAATATCCAAATATACCGTGCCTTTCTTCACGCTCAGCATTTCCACTCTATGTTGCCCGGCCTCCACCAGCCGTCCATCCGTGTAGTTCCAGCTGAACCCCGCCCACTGAATCCCCTCGTCCGCACTCGCCCCACTCGCCGTCAGCCTTTCCACCTTTACCGTTCCCACCCCTCTGGGCACCGCGAGCCGAATCCGCTGCGTCGGCCGCGGATAAGGCGTCGTGCTATTCCACTCATCCAAATTAATCAGCACGTACTTGGCGAGCTTCCCAGGCTCGTAGATGGCGTGTGTGGAGAAATTCCACGTGGATGAGGGGAGCGGGTAGACTTGGACCTCGGGGTTATGTCCGATAGCGTCGGCGGCGAAGATGTGGCCGTACAGGGGCGGACGGACGTAATGGTTGCGGCCATGGACGGGTACGGGGACCCAGGCTGTGTAGCCGAAATGGGTGCCTTGGATGAGGTTCATGCGTTGCATATTCTATAGTTGAGAGAGAAATCAGTGTTTGCGGGCGTGGATAAGGGGGAGAGGGGATTTGATACTTACGGCGGCCATGGCGAGGAAGATGCGATCGATCAGCCAGAGTGAAGATGAGAGGTGCGCGTTGCTTACACTGTCCAGCCTTCATCCCTGCCCGTGGTTGTCAGGCCCTGAAAGAACCTTGTCTCTTCAAGTCCGTACTCGTTGGCCTTCAACACGCGCTCGCTACACGCATCGGCGTACTCATTCCACTCCCTCACATAATATTCCATCGCATAGCCCCGCGGCCTGTGGCCGACAAGAAGAAATAACTCGGGCTCGTTTCCGATCTCAAAGCTTTCCAGCCGGTCTTGCACGCTGTGCATAACTAAGCGGGCGACTTCGAGCGCGTTGTCCAGACCGCCGGGCTTGCCAAATGCCTGTCCCATGTTGATCTGCCAGGAGAAGGGCGTGTCTGGAAAGTTCAGGAAACCGTCGGAAAAGACGGGGCCGATGCTCACGCGGTCTGGGATGCCGAGGTTGGAGGTTACTGAGCCAGAGCTGCTGTAGACATTGATGGCGCCCTCCTCCTGGGATGCATTGTACCAGACGCGGTCGCTGTGGGAAGAAGCGGTGAGCCACTGGATCAGGGACGGGGGAAATGTGCGAGCGCATACGTTGAAGTGCCGCCAACACGGACGAAGGGCTGTGCACCGGATTTGGAGGCCAGCAAGTCAAGGATGTCCTTGGTGAATAGGTTTGGGTGGGAGGCGTTGCCTGCGAAGTCTGCAAAGAAGCGGGCGGGCCAGGAGAAGGAGGCGAAGTCGTGCCTCACGATGCCAGAGGCTGCTGGGGGGACGGTGGCGGGCGCTGCGAATCTAAGTGGCGGGCGCTGCGAATCTAAGCGGCGGATGGGATGCCGAGACGGTGGGCAGGCCGAACACGGCGGCAGCGGCGATGGCAGAGCACAGGGACGCCATAGGCACAAGCGCTGGGCCGCGAAACCACGGCCATTTTATACTTGGATTTGATGAAGCCGGCCAAAGAAGCACATTCGATCGTTCCAAGGTTCTCCGGCTTCGCCAGCTGCCCCGCATGCTTAGTCATGACGCCCCCGCGCCCGAGAGCCGGCGGGAACTACTCCAGAGTCCAGGGCTGTCGGCTCTCGGGCGCGGGGGCGCGGGGGCGCGGGGGCGTCATGACTAAGCAGCCTCCTGGACGTTGGTGACTACATACACCTCGCCCTCTCGCGGCATTCGCGCTGCCCGCCCTGTCCCGAGCCGCTCGCATTGTATTCTTGTTGACGAGCATGGCCGGTGAGGGGCCCCTCGTCCTCCCTCCAAGGTCCCGCTGACAGCCAGCTGCCCAAAGCATGCCTGGTGTGTCGCTCACGCAAGGTACCCCGCCCACCCTTCCTGCTCGCTCGTCTCTCGTCTCTCGTCTCTCGTCTCTGCGGCTGACGGCCACCAGATCCGCTGCGACGCCACGCGTCCACAGTGTCGCGCCTGCGAACGCCTGGGCGTCCAGTGTCCCGGCTACGAGCGCGAACACGGCAATGTCTCTCGCCGAGAATTGCTCGAGACAGTGCAAACCATCTACCACGCGTCGGGCGTGGAACAGCGCCGGGTCGGCGCCTGCAGGCCCTGCCGCATCTCCAAGCATCGCTGCAGCAGGACGCGCCCGGTATGCCGCCGCTGCGTCGCACGCAACCTCGAGTGTGTCTACGGCAGCAGCAAGCATTCTTCGTCAGAAATGGCATCCGCACCGAGCCCGTCTGAGCCTCCGTCTCCCCGGCTGCCGCAAACCAGTCTGACTCTCACGACGCTGGCAGAGGACGCTGGGATGCAGTTACGCCTGGTCACCACCTATTTTGACCGAATCCACCCCCTCCGCTGCCTAGCCTTCCTCCACAAACCCTCGTTCATGTACTCGCTAGACCGCGGCACGCTGTCGCAAGACTATTAGAAGCCCTTGCTTCTAATCATATACGCACTGGGCGCAAGGTAAGCCATTTCATACCCTCCAGGTGCGTCCATGAGCTCGGCAGCAACCTTCTGTGCCGTATGCATCATTGCTGACACCCGCCGCAAAGCCAACTTTTCTTCGACTCTCTCCACCCTTCGTCCCCCAACCTGGACACTCCAGCCCACCAAGAGTTGGCGGATCGCGCACGCACCGAGGTACTGGCTCGCGTCCACAACCCCACAGCTCAGCAGCTAATGGTGAGCCTTCTTGCTGCTTCAACATGCGTGAAGCTAAGTCTCTGGCCAGGCAATGGCGCTTTTGTGTGAATACGCCTCCCGGACAGATCAGCATGCCATGGCCTTTGTGCTAGCTGGATGCATTTTTCGCGGCCTGCGTTTGTTGGGCTTTGACAGTCCACCTGAAGATGGGAACGAGGCTCTAGTTCCACCAGACCGCGGTGCCCAGAATCGCCTCATATGGGCCTGCTATTGCGTTGATGTTCTTCTCGCGTCCGGCGTCGATAGAAATTCGTCGTGGAGAGGAGATATCCCCCTCATTCCCCTTCCATGTTCAGATGGGGACTTTCTCGCACAGACTGCCGCAAAACCAATCTATCTGGCAGTCGCACTCGAGAGCCCATCTGTCATCCACCAGCTTGATCTACCCGCCCTCACCACCATCATGATACACCTCCGTACTAGAGTACTCAGGTGCGTGCATGGCCAACCCGAAAGCATGAAGAGAAGTTAATAAGCCCAGGACCATACGAACGCCCACCGTCCGAGGCAATGTGTGGGACTCTTCCTCACCATTCATGGTATTGGTACAGGAGCTAGAAAGCTTCTATAATAATCTCCCCGTGAAGTATGGCTTGACGGAGCTTAACATGTACATTCACAGGGATCATCACGTTCTTGGAGCCGTCTACTGCTTGCACTTACTTTATCACGCCGCCATTTGCGATTTGACACGCGTCTCGCTCCCGGGGTTTAATTTTCCCCTTGCTTCCGCCTTCATAGACGCCTCGGCCGATTTCTCCGCTCAATGTCAGCACCGATGCCGATTTCACGCTGAAGCCATCTCCAGTCTTGTACAGCAGAGCAAAAGCCATACTTTGATAGCCTTCGATGACCCATTATGTGCTGAAGCCATATTCGAATCCGCCAAGATCCAGATCATATGTTCTGCTGTTATGCCGGATGCATCCGGCTCATTGCACACCACTAAGGATAACATCAGGAGCAACATGGCACTGCTGGATACTTTGAGCCGTGGAAGGAAAAGGCCAAGCCCACACGTAAGAGAATTTTTTCGACGTCTACTTTCCCTCTAAGGCTGATCGACCTAGATTCGCGCTCTCTTGCCTGTGTATGGTTTTCGGTTATGAGGACATAGCTGAAGAGTGGCAGGATTCGGAAACGTGTGTTCTCTCTTGGATTTCTCTACCTTTCGCTCGGCCAACTAACGCGATTGCATAGATTGCGTTGCGATGTACTAGCCGAGGTCACTGGACCGCCCGATGTTCACCATCTCTCCAACACAGCTCTGTTCCGACGCGCGAGATCGGAGACCAGGGTGCATCAGCCTACTAACAGTCCTCGCACGATGACATCTGGCGAGAGTCCGGAAGGCACTCAAGGGTATTCCAACCGGGAACGGCCGCCGATCATCTCAGGTAGTACCATGAACTCAGACCATAGGCAGATGACATCCCTTGGCTCGCTTGGCGTCCCTGGCCCCCCAGGCCATGTCGCTCCTGAGTCCATTGCGCAGCAGTCAATACTGCATCAAGCCAGCATCATGCAGACACCGCTACAAGACTACTCTAAGACAGCTGAGGAGATGTCACAATTCCTCACTTGGGACGCTGCCGAATGGTGGAATTTTGCCGGCCAGAGCAATTTCTGAGCAGCAACATTTGCGATAAGCTCCGGCAAGCCCTAGTGGTGGCGCACCCGCGTCAAACCGCGTCACAGTTTTTTAGGCCTGCTTATCCTCTAACCTGTAAATTGCCTCTACCACTAAATCTAGACTTGCAAAACGCTTATTTAAATCTACTTAAACGTGCTTTTTGGCGTTTATAAAGCTAGTACCCTTTGCTTAATATTATAGCCGTATCACGGCGGCGATGGAACGTAGGTTGGCCGAGATAACTTGTTGTACTCTAAGGAGCAAAGGAGGCTCAGAGCTACGGAGGTAGTTATATATAAACAGGCGCATGCCAAGGCGCTAGCGAACTCAACCATGACACGTGACCTACCATAGGTCCAAGGTCGGATCGGTGCCGTGACAGTACTCCGTACCCTCCTTCCTGGCGAGGGGCAGGCCTGAAACGAGCCGAAGTGCCAACATCATGGCCGTGTACACAGTACTCCGTACATTCCAGTCTGTGTGGTCATACGAACAAGCAGGGTGGGAATCGCCCATCCGGCTCTGACCGAAGAGACTTCCTGGTGCCGGTGAAGACGGTGGCAATCTGAGACATAGCCGGGCGAAGCACAGGTAGACAGGCAAGTATTATGCCAAGCAGTGGCTCCAGGATGGTGAAGAAGAAGATGTGCGACGAGGTGTAGGTAGTGCCTAGTGGGACCAAATCTTTGATCAAGATGATGCGGGCAATGGTGATGGCGCAAATAATTAGGGCACGTCAGCTCATGGTCAACCTAGACGTATCGCGTCTGTCCACAACTTACACCATACCCAGCGCGAAAATACCAGTGATCTCAATCTTCTTCGCCTTCTTCAACTGGAGCTTGGCGAGGACGGGAATGGGAGCGAGGGCTACGGCAATGTCGAGCACCAAGTTGATGATGGGTGCGCTCAGATAAGCTTGTGTAGCATTGCCACGCTTTCCTCCTGGGATGGTCGGGTTCCAGGCGAATGCCAAAGGCCTGCAGTAAAGCAGCCCACTGAGGGTTACTCCGACGAACCAGGCAAATTGGACACCGATGAGGATCCAGCAGACGACCCGGAAGGTACGGTTTATCTGGAACAATTTGATATAGGGCATCAGGATGGAAATCTTGACAGCACTGATAGCGGCACCCCAGACTGGAGAGTTCGCAACGTAAATCTGAAGTCTGTCAGGCTCCCCGTTCAGATCCGCAACAAGCGGCCTTCTTACCTTGCCGAAGCGTACCAGTTGAACAGCAGGATCTGAGAAGAGCATGGCATGTTGTCCCAGACCGCCCATGACAGTAGCAAGTATACGAAGAACCACAAGACCGGTGGAAAAGAGCTTGAAGTCGGTCAGCTCGTCCATCGTCAACCCAGCCGCATTCCGGAATGAACTTACCAAGGCGACTAAGATGGCCCAGTCGTGATCCGCAAGCTTCTGCTTCCGACTGAGGCGAAGCGACCAGATACGAAGCTCAACAGCAGTGATTGCGAAGGCTTCGAAGACGATGGCTAGAGCGACAGGCCACACGGCGCGAGAGTGCTCATACCACTCGGTATGTGGAGGAAGTTGCGGCGGGGCCATACCGACGTCACTCGCTCCAGCGCTGGAAGAGTTGGACACGTTGAATAGCTCAGAAGTAGTGAGAGCCGTGTAGAGATAAGTGCACCCGAATGAAAATGAGATAGCGGGGCATTCGGTGAGGTTGTGTGTGGAGACGGCGTACGAACCACACACCAACAGTTGAACAGTCGGATACACTGGCTTAATATCATAGGCTACGGTACGACACGACCAGCCTGCCTACATTGGACCATACTTAAATGCAACCCCGAATCGATGAGACCCGGGTGGGCCTTGGCTGGGTATGCTGCAAGGTGTAATGTGTAACCCAAGCCGCCGACTCTAGTAAGCAGTCAAGGCACTTGGCCCAATGCTGTGGCAGCGGTATTGCTCGACGCAGAGGCGACCGATGTAGAAGAGATGGGGTGCAAACTTGGACTGCACAGCGAACAATGGTGTCGATTGCAAGCTCCGAATACTCCGTACAATCTACCACGCTTGGCGATGCAGTAGGTATCGAGTATCAGGAAAGGCCGGTTCCGAGGCTTCCAGATGCAGTGGAATGAGTGCCTGCCCCAAACAGGCCCGAGACGGTTCTGGAGTCATCGCACGAAAGTAAGCGCCCGTAGGACGAGAAGCGCAGCTGGAATGCACGACTGCCGGACGGCCAGCATGGGTCGCCGTTGATGCGGCTTGCCGAGCTAATTACACCAGTTGTGAAGGTCTCAGATGGATGCGACCATCACAAGCATCTGCAAGACTGAACGAGACCCTTGCGCTGCTGGCGCTTGATTTGGCTTCCCTGGTCGGTGGTCAGATGGATTCAGTCGTTCAATAATTATCGCACGGCCTGTCGCACGGAAATGCAGACATGTCCTGATTCCATGTACTCCAGTCCATGTACTCCGCCGCGGAGGCTTAGTATGCAAGCGTGCAAGAAGCACCGTCCAGCCGACACCAAGGTCATCGTTATCCGCCCTACGATTTTCCCGTCTTGGACCGGCAATGTGGGTGTAGAGCCAGTCGGGGTAATATGAAGTGGATAGTGGATCAGCACAGTGAGGCAGCTCGGGGCGGCTCAACAATCATCCGTGCCAGCAAGCCGCAATGCGTGAAGAAGCAGAGAAACATGAAATTGATTCTTCAAAATGAAATCAATAGACTACGCGTGCATGTTCTATCGATGACGTTGGCCACGGAAAACTAATTCGAGGCGTTTGCAGCTCTCCGCCGCACCCCTGTCAAGCAAAGCCGCGGCCGTGTTGCATCATCACATACTCGTAGCAACTTGCAAGCTGCTCCCACGCATTCTTACCGCCTCAGCGGCTAGGCAGCTACGCATACAGCCGCGCGTCACAGCCTTCTGAAATGCTCCTGAATCTTATTGCTACCAATTTTCTTTATCCCTGACCTCGATCGCTAGCTGCGTCCTCTTCGCAACGCCAGGAGCTCCCCGAGAGCTTCACACGGCAAGCACCATGGTCGGCCCACGCAAAGGCGCCTTCGCCGAGGAAGCCGCCGAAGTCGAGGTGCTCGGAGCGAACATCGAAAAGATGAAGACCTTGACCAAGAAGATCCAGGCCTCGCGGGACAGGCTGGAGACGAGCGGCAAGGGCATCAACGAGGCTATGGCGCCTATTTACGGGAACACTGCCAGGCTGCAGACCACGAATCGCAGTACGTATTGTACAGAACAGGCGATGTGCGAAGACTGACACGGGTCTCAGACATTGACAGGATCCTTGAATCCATCAACAAACTGCGGGCGCCGATGGATCAGTCGAACCGCGAGGACCGCATTATCAAGAAGGGGTACGTTGTCTTTGAACCACGACAGCACTACATACTGACATGCTCGTAGCCTTAAAAACGTCGACCTTCAAGACTACATAGCGTCCCTCGGTCGAACTAGCCAGTCATTAGCAGAGCTCCGGCGAACCAATATGCGCGCAAACCAACAAGCTGTGGCCGAGATGAGCGCTCTGCTCAAGCGGGGAACAAAGGAACTGGAAGATGCGTTCAGGGACATACTGCGGGATAGTTGCAGGCAAACTGTTGATCCGCTGGAATATGTGGTCAAAAGTAGGCACCCTACATCCGCATTACAATCGACTGCTAATGGTTGCAGATAACCCTTTCCCTACCATATCGCCAGACAAGCTCTCGACTCTACGCCTCATCAATACCCACATTTCGAACTCTTTCGCCCAAATTTCCCAACCAGACGTCCGGGAAACACCCACTCAACGGGTATATGGCGAGATCAGAGGGGAATACTTGGCTAGATCGTTACAAGGCTTGTCAGCTGCGTCAATCAGTACGGCGAAGAAGATCACGGCTGATGCTATCTACAAGAGAGGCGACAACGGGATTGGAACCTATACCCGAGGCGTAGAAGGCTTTTTCGTCGCCGAGCACGACAATATCACGAACATCTTTCCCCGGGATGAGTGGACAGCGGTATGCACCAGTACTTGCGGTGCAGCGCTTGCAGACTTCAGTAAAACGTTGCGCGAACTCAACGGCCATATCCAGAGAAATCTGTTAACAGATTGCTTCCTGGGGTACGAGATCGTCGACGTCGTGTCCAATCTTTCCCTCCGGCTTGAACAGAGGGTATCTGCCTTGAAGCGCCCGATTCAAGACAGCATCAAACCCATACGCGAGACCTCCAAAGCGTCGATGAACAAACTTTTGGAGGATACGAGGGGACGGATTCAAAGTCTCGTTGCTCTTCCGATGGACGGTGCCGCTGTCCCAGTGACAAGCATGACGATGGCTCGGTTGCAAGAAATGACCAACTATCTCACTCCCGTCAGTTCCATTCTAGCGTCGCTAGGCGATGGAGGCTGGAAATCCACTGCGTCCAGCTCGTCCTCGTCGCTTCCATTGGATGTAGGTCCGGATGGCCAACGATTGTTTGAACACTATGCGTCCGACACGATCGAAACGCTGCTGCAGAATTTGGATGGCAAATCTCGAAACATCATGAAGAACAAGAGCCTTCAAGGCGTGTTTCTAAGCAACAACGCGGCTATCGTGGAGCGCATGATCCGGTCGTCGGAACTTGCGCCTTTGATGGGCGACTCTCTGCAGAAGAGGTTAGAACCGTGGAAGAAGAAGGCATCGTCGTGGTACCTGGACGCATGGCGAGAACCTTCGGCGTACCTCCTCGACGTACAGTACACGAACCGCAAAGAGCGTCCGCAGTCTAGTACCGCGGGTGCCACCGACTCGGTGGCTATTGTCAAGGCGCTCGGCTCCAAAGACAAGGACATGATCAAGGAGAAGTTCAAGAGTTTCAACACGAGCTTCGAGGAGCTCTCGGCGCGGCACAGATCGTACAAGATGGAACGTGAAGTGCGGATGCATCTTGGAAAAGAGGTGCAGACCATCATGGAGCCTTTGTACAGCCGCTTCTGGGACCGGTATCACGAGATCGACAAGGGCAAGGGCAAGTATGTCAAGTACAGCAAGGTTGAGCTGGGGCAGGCGCTGTCGGCGCTGTCGTGAAGTGGTGCTTAAGGCGTTGGGAATGGATTTTGTTGCAGAATACCCTTGGTTTCAGTGTCCAGGCAGAGGTTGGATAATAATGCGCAGGTTATTTGACGTTTTGCAGCTTGGAAGCAGGTGCAGCGTCTGCGGCCTGGCTTGGCGACGGGTGCAGGCTGAGTGGTGCCACGACGTTGATGCTGTTGATAGCCTGCTTCGCGAATGCATACATATTGTGTACATGTAGTATGAGACCAGCAATCGCAGTCGTGCAGACGTATACCATCACACAGAAGCGACGGCCAAGGCTAGGCCATTTTCTTCCTCCCAATTTCGCAGCCTCGCTTGCGCACGTGACACTTCCTATTTGGGCAGGGGGGTTACGCGACATGTTCACTTGGTGCTGCAGCTGCGGAACGAGGCACAGGTTGCGCACCACCGCACGCTGTCAATTGCTGCCTGCACCTGTCTCTGCCTCTGTCTCTCGCTCTCCAGAGTCCTGACCACGGACGCCCGCTCTGCACCCTCCACGCCCTCTCTTTTGACCTGACTGCCACCGGCGCTGCACGCCCAGCCTTGCGGGGAATTTTTGGCTAGCGCGTATTTTCTCCAACGCTGCTGCCAATCCCTACGCGGACCCCTTTCCTCAAGCTCCAGGAGCGCACCACGCCTTCTCCAGCACATCGCAGCCTCCACCCTCCCACGCCATCGCCGTCCGCACCCGACGTCGGCCGCTCTACCTCATTGCTTTGCGTGCATCCATCGCTCAGCAAGCGTAACTACTCTGACTGGTACGCCGTCCGCCCCGACGCCCGTGTCCCTGGCTGCCACAAGTTTTGGGTGCGCGCTTGTGTCGCGCCCCAGATTGTTTGGCACTGTCAACAAGCCGCCCCAGCGATTTGAAACTCCTGCTGACCTGAGGCTCTCCTGTGTGCAGAAGTCGCTCCTTGAGGACATATTCTCTGCGTCGGCAGTCCACCGTGTTCACCATGGGTAAGGAGCACCCTCCCCGATTGAGATTTCGTGCCAGCCTCTGTGCTACGCAATGCCGCACACGGGCGTCGTTTCGCACGGAGCTGCCGCTGTCACAGCCTGCGGCAGTCTGGAAGCGGCCGTGGCGCCGTTGTCATCACTACCGCGACAACAACACCTGATGCCGCTGCGCTGCCATCTGCTAACAGGGACACAGCATCCAACGGCGCGTCCCCGATCGCCCCTACGCGTGCTTCCCCGTCGCCGCCTACATCGGCCGGTTCGAATCTGGTCGAGCAGATGAATGCGGTGCACAGCGCACAAGCATCGGCCCCGGCTCCTACGACAGTCTCGTCCAAGGACCCTAAGCTGGCTGCTGCCGCCGCGAGCGACATGAACATTGTCCGCAGGAAACTCACCGGATACGTCGGCTTCGCAAACCTGCCCAACCAATGGCATCGCAAGAGTGTGCGCAAAGGGTTCAACTTCAATGTTATGGTAGTCGGTGCGTGGACAGGAACTCATGCAGATCGATATATTGGTTCTAACATGTTTTTCAGGCGAGTCTGGGCTCGGTAAGTCTACTCTGGTGAACACGCTCTTCAACACCTCTCTATACCCGCCCAAAGAGCGCAAAGCGCCCAGCCTCGATATCTCCAAGACGGTTGCGATACAGTCGATCAGCGCCGACATCGAGGAGAACGGCGTGCGCCTGAGGTTGACGGTCGTGGATACACCCGGCTTCGGTGACTACATCAACAACGACGAGTCGTGGGACCCCATTGTTAAGAATATCGAACAACGATTCGATGCCTACCTAGACCAGGAGAACAAGGTGAACCGCATGAACATCGTGGACAACCGCATCCACGCCGTTGTATTCTTCATCCAGCCCACCGGCCACTCGTTGAAGCCTCTCGATGTCGAGGTTATGAAGAAGCTGCACACCAAGGTCAACCTGATCCCGGTCATCGCCAAGGCAGATACCCTCACTGACGAGGAAATTGGCCACTTCAAGGCTAGGGTATGTGCTTCCAACATGTTCAAGAATTACACTGACTAGTCTAGGTTCTTGCGGACATTGAACACAACAGGATCCAAATCTTCGAGGGCCCACGCTACGAGCTTGACGACGAGGAGACGATTGCTGAGAACGCCGAGATCATGTCCAAGGTGCCCTTTGCTGTCGTCGGTGCTAACGCCGAGGTACAAACCTCGGACGGCCGCAAGGTTCGCGGGCGTAGGTACCCCTGGGGTGTCATTGAGGTGGACAACGAGGAACACTGCGACTTTGTCAAGCTGCGCCAGATGCTCATCCGAACCCATATGGAGGAGCTCAAGGAGCAGACCAACAATGTGCTCTACGAGAACTACCGCTCCGACAAGCTTACCTCGATGGGCGTGCAGCAAGACTCCAGCGTGTTCAAGGAGATCAACCCAGCGGTCAAGCAGGAGGAGGAGCGCTCGCTACACGAGGCCAAGCTCGCCAAGATGGAGATGGAAATGAAGATGGTGTTCCAGCAGAAAGTCGCAGAAAAGGAAAGCAAGCTGCGACAGAGCGAGGAAGAGTTGTACGCTCGACACCGGGAGATGAAGGAGCAGCTAGAGCGGCAACGACAGGAGCTGGAAGAGAAGAAGACGCGCATCGAGCAGGGACGGCCGATCGAGGAGAAGGGCAAGAGGAAGGGGTTCTCGCTCCGTTAAGGCGTAGCGTCCTCGTGACAACGGGTGCACGCTCTCCCCTACCTCGCGGACAACTGTCTCAGCAGGACACCCCAAAAGACGGCTTCTTCCTTCCTTCATCCTATTTATCAGACGTTGTAATTTGCTCCCGTTGGGCGACACCACTGGGTGCTGTCGGCGACGGATAATACAGGCGTAGTGGTCGGCCCTTAGAAGGACGAAAGAAGGGCCGAGCGGTGTCATTTCTTTGGTTTAGCTTGCTTCGGTTGTTGATTGATACCAGCAGCATTGCGCTCCTTCCGCTTCCCATTTTCTCCTTGTGGTACCCTTTTTATTATTTAGTCGGTGGGTAGATGCAGTTTTGGGTGGCAGGGAGTGGGCTGAGGGGGTTCCTTTTCGTGTATTCTACAGATCATGTTAGTAGTGAATTTGGTTTCATTTGTGGCAGCACCTGCTGGGCGTAGGATGGTAGTGAGGGCAAGTGAATTGTTCGCGTGAGCCAGGTCTGATGAGGCGCTGGCAGAGGCACATGGTACCGTGGGCGCGCGAGGGCGAAGATCAGGGTGCATGGTCCGTGCTTCGCTAGTGACGAGCGGGTGGGCGTGTAGCATTTCGTCACTACCCAAACGCCGAATTTCTGCCTTGCTGGCGTCTACGTAGAGCCCCTCCGCTACCACATACAGTCCTGCCCCTCCGCATCCACCTCCACCGCATCGCACTTTGAGTCTACAGCTTCCTGCGAATATCCCGGTAAGTGCAGACGGCCTTTGACGTTTGCGCACCAACCACGTCATGACGGATTGCGGGTCCCGTGTGTCAAACGACCACTCCACTTCACCCAGCCACCAAGCACGCAGTTCCAGGCTGCCGTGGACAGATTGCACCTTTCACCTCTCTCCCTCCACCAGGCACCCGTCGTTGTTGCGCAGCGCTTCATCGGCCACTTGTACCGCATTGGGCTGCTGCTTGTTCTCTTGCTAGATAAAGAGCTCCGCTGACCTGCAACCTGCTCGCCCCAGACCCCGCACACGACACCACCGAAATCGCAAAATCCACCATGGCCCCTCCACCGCCGGCGTCGCTGCCACTCGGCCAGCGCCTCGCCGCCCTCGCGCAGACACTGCAGTTTGCCTGGTTCGCAGGCCATGTTACCCTGCTACTCTGCACCTTGCGTTACAGCTTGTCTTACCTCACCTTCAACTCGGCGTCGCGATGGGCATCCGTCTCGTACCGCACCGCCTTCCTGTCTGCCTGCGTCACCTACGGCATCGTGGTGTACAAGGCATACCGTGCCCGCGTTCGGCAAAACAAGCAGGGCGGTGTTCTTTCATTGGCAACCGATGAGAACGTGCAATACCTAAGTAAGTATCCCCCACCATGCGCCGCCGCCGACGAGCCATCTAACCTTCCTCTCAGTCATGGCCCTCATCTGGCTCTTCTCCCGCCAGATTCCGATGGCCGTGCTTCCCTTTGCCGTCTACTCGGTGTTCCACGTCGCAACCTATGTCCGCTCGAACTTGCTGCCCACTGTCCAGCCACCGCCCGCCGGAGCCCAGCCTGGCGTCAAATCCTCGTCAGGCTTGTCCGACGCTATTGGCAAGTTCGTCAAGGAGTACTATGATGGCAGCATGACGCTCGTTGCCATCCTCGAGATTGGGCTCTGGTTCCGTGTCTTCGGCTCTGCGCTCCTCTTCCAGAAGGGCTCATGGATCTTGATCGCCATTTACACCGTCTTCTTCCGTGCCCGCTATGCTCAGAGCACCTTTGTCCAGGGTGCCATCACCCAGCTCACGGCCCGTATTGACGCGCAGCTGGCGAACCAGAGCACGCCTCCGGTTATGCGCCAGGGCTGGGGGACGTTCAAGAACATCGTCAGGCAGGCGGCTGATGCGACAGACATCCGCAAGTACGTGGGTGGACAGCAGAGCGCCGTGCCCAAGAAGGCGCAGTAGATGTATCCCACCATAGGACAATGGCCTTCCCTCGAACCCTATGTGGCGAAATATGGGGTTGGCGGTCCTCGGCCGGACAGCGGAATTGGTGTCGGGCTGTGGGTTCGACATGACAAGATGGACAGCGGGTGTGAGCATGAACCTTTCTTAGTGCTGGCGTCGATGTTGGAACACGTTGGTGGGTGTCTTGGAGGATTTTACATGGATAGAGATGCCAGTGGAGCTCGGGACGGGTGGGGACCTTCGAGAACCGAAGGTTGAAGGATTACGGGCATATATCCCGAATATGGCTTGGAATTATTTGTTTTCTCCGATCATACCTATGATCTTCTGCATAGGGCAGCATGGATTTATGATGTTGGCAGATATGAATCAATGCGAGCTATGTATCTAGATGCTATCTCATCATTTATGTGCCTTTGTCAGTTTCCACATTGTGAAACCTTATCGGTGCACAAGCGCATGTAGACATTGCCTTGAGTGGGAAAGCGAGTTGGTCTTCAGCTTGAGGCTTGAGCTGACCCCAAGCCACGGCTTGTGCAACCCCTTACCAAGGCCGTAATTGTAACACCATCGATGCCGCGTAAAAATTGTGGTACGGTGCGCCTGCCTTGCATGCAAAAATATCTCGCACGGGGTCGGTAGATGTCGCGGCTTGACCGCCTTCTTGTGCAGGGCGGAGGAGGAGGAGGCACAGACAGCTGGAGGTCCGTTAGGAGCCGCCAGCACAGCGGAGCGTTGGATGGACTGCTGGCGGGTTTGACCGCTCGCTCCGACGGCGATTATCGATAGCGCAGTGCACCGCGAGTGATGCTGCGTGCTTGAGGGTTTCTGGTTGAGTACTATTGTTACTACCTATTCATAGTACGTACCCACCAAGCGTATATCGCGCGAGCGCGTGGGTAAAGGCGCGCAGCGTGCTTGACCCGTAGACTACTCTATCGATTCGAGTCGAAGCGATGCACAACGCATGCGAAGTGGGGAGTGGTTATTCCAAGTTGACGCAGGTCTTCTCTTTGCGTATTCGCGTCCGGGCAGAGGGCCGCACAGTCAATATTTAATCTTGAAACGACCACGTTTTCGTAAGGGTCTAACGAGGGATAGGTAGGATAATTGCCGCTTGTCGGCAGTGGGCACGCCGCCCGCACGAGGGGAGATTCAGGGATGGGTCCACTTGGGCGGGCGTGGCGCCTAGATTGGCGATCGCGTCGTGCTGTGCATGTATTTGATTCTGGTGCGGACGAACATGGCAATGGCGGTGAGGAGGGCGAGGAACTGGTCAGGCCACCTGGCGTGGGCGGGCGTGTCGGATGGCGCTGTCGGTGGTTGTGGTGATGCGAAATAGATGGGCGGAGGGATGGGATTGGATTGGATTTGGGTGCATGCAGTGTGTGCGGGATTCGCCGGGGCATCGGGCTGAAGTTGCAGGTGGACGGGGCGGAGACGACGGTGCGCGGATGTGCTGTAGGGACATGACATGCACATGGACATGGCATGGAGCGCGGCTATTGATCGAGAGAGGCATGTGAGATGCATACTTCTACGCTGTTCATGCATGAGGGTAAAGAAGTGGCAGTCGAGACTGCACCGTTCAACATGTGCCATGTGAAGCTTCATCAATGAAGATGTGAAGATGGGGAAGCAGTTGGGACAGATATAGTGGGCGTAGGCTTCACAGTGTTTCGATATGAAGGAGTTGCGTGATCCCTGGGGCCGGACCAAATCTCCATGTCCGATCTCAGATTCCGGGAATGACAGCTAGGCATTTGTGAGACTTTGACGGAGCAAAGCTGGCGATGGGAAACCATGAGTGGTCCCCCGGACAAAATTCATGCTGTTCAGTGTTGTGCCTCTTGCTTCCTGGCGGCGTACGCCAAGGGTAGTGGCTAGCTGTCGTTTAGCGCAGGGAGCGCTGGGCCACGAAAGCACGTCAGCCGCTTCACCGTTCCCTTTGCGCGTTTTAGCGTGCGGCTGGACCAGGGCGCATGAAAGTGGAGCAAAGTATATAGGGTCCTGCGTCCTCTGGTTGTTTCTGCTCTTCTCCCCGGTTTGATTCTTTTTGCGAACACCTGTTTGGTCTTGAGTCTCGACGTCTTTTGCGTAGACTGGAGCCGCTGCTCTCTTTGGAATGAGCCTTCGACAGCGACGATACTTGTACGGGAATTGGAGCTGTGAACGCGACCAGCGATGAATGCGCAGGGGAATATGGCTTCGCCCGCCATGTCTGTCCGCAGCGACTTCTCGGACATGGACGACGAAGAGTTGGACATGTATCTGGCAAACTGCGTGCCGCTCTCGAGCCTGCCGACCCCTCCACCTGCGAAGGAACAGCCGCTTCCCATGCTGCCATGGTCACCATCACCACCATCAGAATCGCACGCTGAGCACCATCACCAGTCCCCCGAACTACAAGGTACGTTCCTCTTAAACACGTGCCTGGTTTCCCCTCCTAGGGTCTGCCGTGGGTGGCTCGATGATCATCCTACATCCCTGCATGGGGCCGAGTCGGGCTCTGCCGACGTCATACACACCTGCAGTCAGAGGGAACACGCTTTTCTTAGCCACAGACGCACTGACAAGCCAATAGTTTATGCGTTGCATCTTGCCCGCCTTGTTCCCCGAAATGTCGCTCGGCAAAAGTCGTCGGTGGCAGCTATCGAGGGGTTTCTCGAAAGAGCATGTTTGCCGGTGGAGATGATTGCGTTTGCGGCCTGCGTGCTCGATGCGCTGTCCGACGGGTTCGCGGGTGCATGGCGCGATGCGTTTCTTCCCATGGACACGAGCAGATTGGACTTTTACCTGGGCACGAACTGCTGGCAGCCACCGAGCTTGAGTCTGGACCTGATTGTTCTTGCAGCGCTGGCTCTGGCGCACGGCTTTATCGACGACCGGGGACGCTCGAACGGGCATTGGGCAAAGGTTGAGGCCAAGGGCAGGTTTGGGGCGCAAGACGTGGGCAAGACGAAGACGTGCATCCTCGAGGATATCGATTATGGTCTTTTCCGAATCAGCGAAGATGCGATGCAGCACATGGTGCGGGAGATGCAGCACGCGGCCAACTTTACCACGCCGAGGTCGTCTGTTGCGTATGACAGCGCTTGTGTCGAGAAAGAAGCACGCCGTCCCAGGCTGTCGCTGAGCACGGGATCAGGAGCCGCCGTTTGGGCGTACGGTGTGCAAACACCAGAGCCGAGCCCGTGATGGCTGTGCGGAGCAATCGGGCCTGGTTCCAATCCTCCCTAGAGCCGCACAGCCAGGCCAGGGCGAAAGTGCACACAGCGTGCCTTTGTTATCGTGCTTTCTGGGCACTGAGCTAGAGCGTTCCTTTCCGGTCTCGGATCCCTTCGTTCAGCATGATACCCATCCCACGTCTTGGGAGCGTTCCATTACGAGTTCATCTCACGCATTTCTCGGGAGTATATACGGCGCCTTGGAAGGAGTTTCACATGACAGACGGAAGAAGCGTCGGTGGCTTCACAGCAGGCATGCTTGTGAGGTCTATTTTCTCATTGCATGGGGGGCAGCATCTAGGCATCTCTGTTATGGTGGCCTGATTTATGCTGCGTGCGTCCGTCATCTGCCCGATTGCATGATACCCTGTGTACGGCTGGCTGGCGTTGTCGATACTTGATCAATTGCGATGGCACAGTATACCAAAGCATAGCATAGCATGCTTGTAATGAATTCATCTCTCCCGTAAATGCCGCACGGCTTGGTATCAGTGTCTGCCTCGCAGCCAAAAGCATCGCCCGATGGTGTGCAGGAACGTCGGGGAGCCCCGCTATGGCATCTGGTGCTCCCTCGGGCTGCACCATCGACGTACTGCCCCTCCGATGCACACCCCCATGGCCGTCGCGATGCAAAGTCTATGCATGCTGCCATCGCTGCCGCTGCGTACTATTGGAAAGCTAGCCAGGCCTCTACGTCGCGAGCAGCGCGGAGTGGACGTGGCGGCGACCCCACTAGGCCGCGAAGCGCTCGCACTGGTGCAGCCGTGCAGTCGGTGCATGCACGCGCAAGCTCAACAGTTGGCTGTAGTCTCGATTGTCTCACCATGACGCCTCGCACGGCAGCTCTTCCCCGCGATTCTCGTCTGATGCTCGTGGCCGCTAGCCTCGTCTTTGTCCAGCCCAGTTCCAGTGTCCTGCCTTGGCCTTGACCCCGCTGTAAACAACAGGCCGCCTGGTCAAGTCAACACCTGCCCCTCCTCTCCTCTTCCTCTCTGCAGCCCTCTTCCTCTTCATCCCTACATACACCCTCGCTATCTCTCTTGTGTGTCTCAATTGCACATCTGCGCTTCTCAATACACTCACAATTTGTCCTGCAGCTCCACCCTCGCCCTCTCCATCCACTCCCTTAGCAACTCGCGCTTTGCGGCGATTGACATTCTGAGAATGGCGTCTGCTGCCGTGGACTCGAAGCCGCCGGCGCGAGAGCGTCGCCCCTCGACGAGCGCCCCGCTGTCGGATTTGCAGGGTGTGGGGCCGCAGTTCACCAGGCCGAAGCATAAGCGGACTACGACGGGCTTTGGACCGAGTGAGATCAAGAGCGTCGAGGCGAGCATTCCGGAGCCGCAGCGTGCTGCCTGGAGGAAGTTTGTAAGTTTCTTATTTCCCTGCTGTCAATCTCGTTCGGGTCCCAGATAGCGGAACGGCGGGGTCGAGGTGAGATGCACGCCATGGTCGCTGACTGCTGGTAGACTCCCAAGGGTTTCTCCACCCCCGAAGAGTTCGAGAAGGAGACTGTGAGACACATCGAGACGACGCTTGCGCGGTCGCTGTATAACTGCGATGAGTCGGCGGCATATGCGGGCACAGCGTTGGCCTTCAGGGACCGACTGATTCTGGACTGGAACAAGACGCAGCAGAATCAGACCTTCGCTGACCAGAAGCGTGTATACTGTGAGTTTGGCGGCATGACAAGGTCTTGGGGCAATGGCTAACAGTCCAGATCTCTCCCTTGAGTTCTTGATGGGTCGCGCGCTGGACAATGCTATGCTCAACGTGGGACAGAAAGACACAGCTAGGCGTAGGTTCCAATCATTGGACATTGAATCAGGGAAATTAACATCATACAGAGGGTCTCAGTGATCTCGGTTTCCGCATGGAAGACATCATCTCCCAGGAGCACGATGCCGCTCTCGGAAACGGTGGTCTTGGCCGTCTCGCCGCCTGCTTCCTCGATTCGATGGCCTCGCTGAACTACCCCGCCTGGGGCTACGGTCTTCGATACCGATACGGCATCTTCAAGCAGGAGATCGTTGACGGATACCAGGTCGAAGTCCCCGACTACTGGCTCGATTTCAATCCATGGGAATTCCAGCGTCACGATATCACCGTGGACGTGCAATTCTATGGATATGTAACCCGCTGGCAGGATGATGAGGGAAAGACGCAAACCTCCTGGGAGGGCGGCGAGACTGTGCAGGCGGTCGCTTTCGACGTACCAGGTAAGGACGCAAGCTGTACAAATGCCGAGATATGCTGATGTTGTTAGTGCCTGGATACCATGTCCCGACTTGCAACAACCTTCGACTCTGGGGCAGCAAGGCTGCGACCGGAGAGTTCGACTTTCAGAAGTTCAACTCTGGCGAGTACGAGGCCTCGGTCGCGGACCAGCAGCGCGCAGAGACCATTTCAGCTGTTTTGTACCCCAATGACAAGTATGTGCATGATTGAGAAGAATTTCGAACGTGCGGACTGACAGTGTGATAGCTTGGACCGCGGTAAGGAGTTGCGTTTGAAGCAGCAGTACTTCTGGTGCGCTGCGTCGCTTTACGACATCGTCCGCCGATTCAAGAAGACCAAGCGGGCCTGGAAGGAGTTCCCGAACCAGGTCGCCATCCAGCTCAACGACACCCACCCGACGCTCGCTATTCCCGAGCTCCAGCGTATACTTGTTGACCTTGAGGGTCTTGAGTGGGACGAGGCATGGAACATTGTCAGCAAGACGTTCGGATACACCAACCACACTGTGCTACCTGAGGCACTGGAGAAGTGGTCTGTGCCGTTGATGCAGCACCTTCTGCCGCGTCACCTTCAGGTAAGTTTTTACACTACCGGTCAGAAGGTTGGGTACAGCTACAGGACAAAAGTTTGAGTATGGACAGCCTTGGTATTGCCCATCCTGGGGTAACACACGGTACTCGGACTTTTATCCTACAGCGTACCCAGTTGTTTTGACGCGTCGCTGCACCTCCAAAGTTTTACTTTCGTATGCTAACTACCTGATAAGATAATTTATGACATAAACTTAAATTTCTTGCAGCATGTGGAGCGCAATTTTCCCAAGGACCGCGACATGTTGGGCAGGGTTTCGATCATTGAGGAGTCGAACCCTAAGACAGTTCGCATGGCCTACCTCGCTCTGATTGGCTCTCACAAGGTCAACGGTGTTGCAGAGCTCCACTCCGACCTGATCAAGACTACCATTTTCAAAGATTTTGTGAAGATCTTTGGACCCGATAAGTTCACGAATGTCACGAACGGAATCACTCCGCGAAGATGGTTGCACCAAGCAAACCCGCGACTCTCTGAGCTGATCGCATCGAAGCTCGGCGGTCACGAATTTTTGAAGGACCTGACCCTGCTCGGCAAGCTCGAGGCTTTCGTCGACGACAAAGAATTCCGAAAGGATTTCCGCGAGATCAAGTATGCCAACAAGGTGCAATTGGCGAAGCACATTAAGGAGCACAATGGCGTTACTGTCAACCCTGCTGCACTCTTCGATGTACAGGTGAAACGTATTCACGAGTACAAGCGTCAGCAGCTCAATATCTTTGGTGTGATCCACCGGTACCTGCAGATCAAGAGCATGTCTGAGGAAGACAAGAAGAGACTCGCTCCTCGCGTGTCCATCTTTGGCGGCAAGGCTGCACCCGGTTACTGGATGGCCAAGACCGTCATCCACCTGATCAACAAGGTTGGTGACGTTGTAAACAATGACCCCGATGTCGGCGACTTGCTCAAGGTCATCTTCTTGGAGGACTACAATGTCAGCAAGGCTGAGATAATTACCCCGGCCAGCGACATCTCCGAGCACATCTCCACCGCTGGTACCGAGGCCTCGGGTACGAGCAACATGAAGTTCTGCTTGAACGGTGGCTTGATCATCGGTACCTGCGATGGTGCTAACGTAAGTACCGACCGTGTCCACGTAATTGATTAGACTGACACACATAGATTGAAATCACCCGTGAAATCGGCGAAGACAACATCTTCCTCTTCGGCAATCTCGCCGAAGACGTCGAGGACCTCCGCCACGCACATCTCTACCAGCACTATGAACTGAACCCTGCGCTGGCCAAGGTGTTCGACACAATCCAAGGAGGCCGCTTCGGCGACGCAGGCGCCTTCTCAGCGCTCCTCAACGGCATCGTCGACCACGGCGACTACTACCTCGTCTCCGACGACTTTGAGTCGTACATTCAGACGCAGGAACAGATCGATGAGGCATACAAGAACACGGAGGAGTGGACTACCAAGGCGATTATGACGGTCGCCCGTATGGGATTCTTCTCGTCTGATAGGTGCATTGATGAGTATGCGGAGAGCATCTGGAATATTGAACCGTTGGTGCCGAAGAGCGAGGATGGGACTCAGGGGTAGGTGGTTTTATTGGGTGGGTGGGTGGGGATTAGAGTAGATTGGTGGGTGGTTAGGTGGTTAGCTTGGGGGCTTATTCGATGTAGAACTTTTTGGCAGATTGATATTAGAATGATGATGATTATGATGACTATCATGATGATAAGCTTTTGTGGGAGAAGTCATGTCGAGATGAGTAAGCACGTGTCTACTATACTTTGTAGGTCATGCTCTAGGGGTGAGATGGGGCCTCGTCGGCGCTAGAGATTGCAGTGAAATTGCGCCGCCAGTGAGTGGTTGCATTTAAGGTCGTGTAAGCGAGAAAGACGCTTATGGATGCGTCTAGGAGAAGAAAGCAGCGAAGGAGGAGAAGAAAGCAGCGAAGGAGGAGAAGAAAGCAGTAAAGGGGGAGAAGAAAGCAGTAAAGGGGGAGAAGAAAGCAGCGAAGGCGCTGGAGAAGGAGGAAAAGAAGAACAAATAGAGAGAAGAGGATAAGAAAGGCATGCTTCTTGGGGTTAGCGTAATGAGTAGCTTGGTGGGAGATGTCGGAGAGGCTTTGAGAAAGGACTTGAAGCGCTCAGGGGCTTCAATCTCATAGCTAGGGGAGCGGAGTATCCCTTCTGGATAAATCCAGACGCTAAGAAGGGTGTTTTTACAGTCGACCCTGTGGACGCACAACCTCCTAGATACTAAAGTGGATAATTAGGTGTAAAAGCTAGGGGCGTAAGGCGCGGGTGCGTATACGAATACGCTGACACATGCGGCGTGGCGACGTATGTGATGGGGCTAAGGGATCAGACGCATCTAAAGCCGGAGGCGGTGAGGTATTTTATTGGGGAGGCGAGGAAGGTGAAGAAGAAGGCTTTTGATGTGGTCGAGGGGGTGGATGCTAGTGAGTGAGTGATATTTGTGAGTGTAGAGTGGATAAGTGCTGACTAAGAGTGATAGGTTATTATTTAATGATTGGGCAGGCGGAGTAGTTGGCGGGGGAGGCGGTATGAGGGGAATGGGAGTTGTGACGGTAGAGTTGTTGTTGATCTAACGGATTTGCGCGGCGTAACTAATCAAGAGCACCTTACAAACCCCCCCGCCCCAACCATAGCGTTCATATACACCAGCTGAACTGCGCCGCCACTCAAACCCTTCGCCTCCCGTTTAGTCTTGCCCAAGCCAACCGGTTGCTTCTGTCCCAGGCAGCCTGATATCGGAGAGAACCCACGCGCGAGATTATCTTGAGTCTCCAACATTACATTGTGTATTTCCAAAGTTTGGCATATGTCGTCAGTCAGGGGTTTCCGGATTCAACGTACAGGCAGGCGCTCTCCAGCCTCTCCGTTCTCTATAGTCGCTACTACAATCGCGCTGCGCGAATGCCGCCCATTCCGAGATCGCATGTAACGACTGGCGTCCGCGCCAATTTCGCCGTCTCACTTCAAATTGCCCTTCTCCTACCTCCCGGCTCCCGCGATGTGCCCAAAGCTCACATCCCTCGAGACGACGAAAGCCCAGATCCCACCCTCGCCCGCCGGCAAGCAAGAAAGTCCAAGCACGAAAGTCCAGAGACAGACGAGGTCTTCCAACTGTTTACAAATGCAGTGTCGCAGAGGACCGACACCCCGGAATGGCTGCGCGTAGCCACCTTCATACATACACCACCAACCTCGGTGCCTCCCGCTTCACACCCTGGGCAGCCTCGTTGGTTGACCCGTGCGACATCCGACACTGACATCGGCTTCTGAGGTCTTCGACCGGGCAGCGGCACACCTCGCTTGCGGCGATGAATCAGACGCCATTGACTCATGCGCGCCCAACGATACGACGTGAAGTGGCGGTCGTCGCACGGAGGCACGAGCAGGTCGCGCGTATCGAGAGCAGACACGATGTTGAGACGACCATTGGGCGGATGAAGAGATGAGTAAGCAGCTGCTTTCTGGAGAAGAGGAGCGCGACGATCAGGAGCCAGAGGAAGATAGCGACCGGAAGGTTGATGACGACATATATGTGGGCAATGATTCCTTGACCACCCCCGCCGTGCTTGGATTCAGCAGAGAAAGCCGAGTGTCAGGTGTACCCTTCCCCAAGTTCCCCTTTGGGGGTTACCCCTAAACTTTACTGACATCCCCCCTAGACGACCCTAGACCGTAGAAACCGTAACACCCGCTCAGCGCAACCGATATTCCGATCAGCAAGCAGGGCTTCCACCGTAGCGTACATCAGGAAAAAAATTTATTTCAGCTTAGCGCAATTTTGTTTAAACGTGTATAAATATGTGTAAGCATACGCAAACCTGCCTAAACATGTAAGTATATATAGGTATATATAAATATACGTAGATATACGCAAATCTGTTTAAATATATAAGTATAACGTGGTTCACCAGCGAGTGACCCACACCAGTGAGCGCGCCACCTTTGCCAAGACCCCACCAAACCATTTCATTCATTATCAGACTGCGTCGCAACACTACTTAAAAATATATACTAAGTTAATGCATCTAATTCAGATTCTTCCTCTTTAACTCCCTAGCAAGTTTACGCATTATGTCTAGGTTGCCTACAGATGCCACAACGCCGTTAAGTTAATAGCCCTGTTGCAGCGCAACTAGTACCTAACAACTGTTTACCCTTCTTCTGTCCACCAGCGTCCTTAGGAGTGGCTAGCTAAGATCCCTCTGCTACTGTAAGTGATCCTTAATACTAGATATACCTCCTTTTACGCAATTTTTGCCTTGTAGTCTCCTTAATTGTCTTGCAAAGGCCTGCAATTTTATCTAACACTAGTACCTAACTATGCATTACACTTAGAGCGCCTTTTTTAAGCTTCTTAAGCACCTACATAGTTAAAGTTAGTGATAAATTAAAGTGATCTCTAATTCTCTTGCGAACTAGTGTTAATTGCGCCTTAAATTCGCGTAGGTTACTTAGTATTTTAGACTCCTAGGTAGTAGGCTCTTTAATGGGCAGACTAGGTGTATGGATGCGGATGTTAAGGTACTGCAACACCTTCTCTAGATTTAATAGGACTAGCCTAGCACCGCGAAAACCACCCTTAATTGTCTTTGTAGAGAAAACCTTCAAAAACGCAGTTTTAAAGGCTAGGGGGAACTTGATCTTTGTGATGTGGGTTATCAGCTGACGCGCCAAGCCCGAGATCTCAGCACTATATGCCTTCTTCAGCGGGGAGAAACAGCCCACATCTAACAGCTGCAGCAGGTGTGACGAATATGGCGGCATACAGAGAGTAATAATTGTATGTTCCTTGCAGTAATCCTGGAACTCAATTAAGTTATAGCTCTCATGGCCGTCGATAACTAGCAGCTGATAGGTTCCTTTACCGTGCACGGACGCGCAACGCCCGGGGACGCGCAACGCCCGCCGAATAACATGCTCACCACTGCAAAGATGAGGTTATTGAGCCACCCACAATAGCTATTATTACGAGATATTTTGATGGAGTAATAAACTAATACTTGCGATTAACTTGTACTATTTATATTTGCGCGGAAGGCTGATAGGACGGCCACGAGAGTTGACTTTAGGTGGAGCCTCTGATGCAGCTTCTGGGGACGCCGCGACAGCTGCAGAACCGCCACTGCGTTTCTGGCGCTTGCCCTTTGATAGAGATGCTCTCAAGGCTTTGCGCTTACCCGTTTGGGGAGTTTGAGATGCTCTCTTGGTGTTTTGAGCTTCGATTCGAGCAGCGCGCGCGGCCTCTTTGTTAGCCTTCTCCTTCTCCCTCATCTTCTTGGCTTCCTCTCGCGCTACACGCCTCTCCTCTGCCTCCTTCTCTCGCAGAAGCTTGGCGGCAGCTTGAAGCTCCTTCCTATTAGCCATTGCAAGCTGCTCCTCATGCTCCTCCCTCTGCTTCACTGTCTCTCGTGCACGTGCCTCTCTGATCTTGCGCGGAGACCAGAAGACGGCACCACCGTAGTACTCCTGGCGCTGCTGCAAGTTAAGATGTTTGCCACGCTTCTTGTGCTTCTTCTTAGCAGTGAGAGCCTCCCTTAATCCATCGTTCTTATGGTGTAGCAGCTCGTTTTGTACTTGGAGTCCGTGGAGCGTTTGGGAGAGCGACTTTGACTCTTCTGCGGCGGTATCCTTTACTGCACAGCGTACGAGACGCTCCATCTGGCGCCAGTCATTGTTGGTAAGCGCTGAGGACCGTCCTTCACCGTTGTTTTGCTGCTTTGAGGCATCGTCCGCGAAGCGTTTGAGTATAACCTCTGGGTCCATAGGCTTGGTTGGTTGGTTGGTTGGTATTCATTTTTCGTCTAGTTGATGGGGATTAAGTCCACCATCTCGCCTCCCGAAGGGCATATACGACGTGCTAAGCTATGGAATTGCAGTGCTAACACACTACCCTAGAAAGCATTTCTTGCCTACGCGGGTATTGCTACCATTTCGGAACTACAGCTCCCCTTCCAGTTGGAGAGACTGAGCAGTGCGTGTACATTAGGGTGATTTCCTTGCATTTTGAGGCATCTATGTGCCGAGAGAGAGAGAGTGTGTGTGTGTGCGTGTAGGGGGGGGGGGGGGGGGGGGGGGGGGGAGAAAGAGAGGAAGAGGGGTGAGGAGTATTGCAGCTCTTGTGCTGGACCTAGTTCCACTAGGTGCTGCATTGCCTGTTGCTTTTGCAGGGCTGCAAGAGCTAGCGGGGGCAGATCTTAGTATAGTACTGCGTTAGTTTAGTAAAGGCTCTAAAGAACTCTAGCTCCCTTATTAGTGCTGCAGTGTACGCTAGGCCATCAGCCTGGCTGGATGGCGGTATAGGTGGTCGAAGTGGCCATCTGCTAAACGTCCCTAGAGTCTTGCGGCAAAGCGCGAGGTGCTCAGGTATCTTATCCTATCTGCATAAGCAGGTAAGGTTTACATCCTCGTAGTTGTATTTTCAGTAGTACCAGGCAAAATCCCCATATCTAGACCAGATAGAAAGCAGTCTAGCTAGGATAGCTCTTAGTAGGTCTAGTTCCTTTAGACTGCTGCGTAGTGCGTAGTCTAGGTGCCAGCTTTTGTACCATCTAGAGAGTTTGTTCTTCTTTTCAGACCACTAGATCTGCTATATGTGTTGTAATGTCTTGCGAGCAATTGTCTTAATGCCTAAGAGTGTAGGCAGAGCAGCTTTACCCATTGCAGGTGATAGGTGTTAGGCTTCTAGGTCAGCTAATCTGTCTGCTGCCTTATTTCCTTCAATGCCTAGGTGTCCAGGGGCCCATTTAATAGAGACATCGTGAGTCCCCATAGCGCCGTAGCACTCCAGAAAGGCCCATTAAGAGGTAGGGGGTGCGTCGCCCCTCAGACACCATATGACTAAGGTGCTGTCTATGCACAGCCAGATTCGACGGGTATTAAACTGTTAGTGTGGAGTACGATATCACATGATACCACCAACCTGATGTAGACTACTGTGTCCGTGCACTCAACGCCCGGATTCAGTCAACGCCCGCCTTTTACTAGGAAAATCAAAGAAAATAAGCAACTTCACAGCTATATAACTCTTTAGCTACTTTTTCTTTTTAAAAGCTTTCTTAATTAAAGTTATAGAGAAAGACTATCTCTATAACTCTAGAATTTTAGTTTTCTAATAATAATTAATTTTAAGAAAAAAGTATAAAAGTACTAAAACTTAAGTCTCTAAATTTAAAAATAAATTTTTTTAGAAGTAAAGTATGCTGTTTAGAATATAGTTTATATTAAGACTTTTTTTTATAAAGGACTACTTAAGAAGATAGATTATCTTTCCTAATTTTTTTATTTAAAAAAAATAAAAAGATAATATAACTTTCTAGTTAATAGTTTTATTAGAAAGAACTTAATATAAACTATATTCTAAACAGCATACTTTACTTCTAAAAAAATTAATTTTTACGAGACTTAAGTTTTAGTACTTTTATACTTTTTTCTTAAAATTAATTATTATTAGAAAACTAAAATTCTAGAGTTATAGAGATAGTCTTTCTCTATAACTTTAATTAAGAAAGCTTTTAAGAAGAAAAAGTAGCTAAAGAGTTATATAGCTGTGAAGTTGCTTATTTTCTTTGATTTTCCTAGTAAAAGGCGGGCGTTGACTGAATCCGGGCGTTGAGTGCACGGACACAGTAGTTGCTGATCACGATTCTGCTACTTAAGCAGTTTCTCTGTTCAGCTTGTTACAATCAACTCAGTCTCTCATTCCTAATTGCTACCCTACTTATCCCTCACATAAACTCTAGTTGTCTTATAGTGTGCTGGAGGCCTCTCCATACTCCTACTGCCTCAGCGTCAAAGACGTGCGAGGTAGAGTTGAGCGACCCGCGTCCAGTCTACAGTTGCTTTCCGTTCTGATACACTGCAAAGCCGTAAGTAACCCGCTTTTCTCCTTCCTTTGTGTACTATTCAGAGCCATCTAAGAAGATAGTCACGTCTAGTAGTGGGAGATGGGCCCACCATATATTAAAAGCCTTAGCTGCAGTCTTCTTGTCTATGCCAAGCGTTAGGTCGATTCGGCAGCCACTTAAGTAGTAAGGGGCTATAAGTGTAGTCCTAAGGATCTCTAGTAGAAGAGATGCCATCTGTTAGACTTTAGTCTTGACTCGCTGTAGTTGTCCTATTTTTACACCCCTATTTACTATATATACTAATGTGCGCCTAGTAAGAGGATAGTCTACGTCTATAGTGCGCAAGTAGGTTGCAAATCTAATTTTAGCTTCCTCTAGTGCCACTGCTGCAGACAGTAGTCTGGCGTCGCGGAAGAGTACAGCTATAGGGGTTGTTCTCCACGCTAGTAGAATACCCCTTGCTGCTATAGCTAGTATCTTATCTATAGCAGCTATATGCCATCTAACGTAAGCGCTGACCTCTTGTGACCTGCCTAGTTTAAGTGTATATAGCTGCTTAGTGCGGCCTCTGTACTAGCATTCCGTCCCGTATAGAAGCGACGGGTATACACAGGCAATAGTGGCCTTGCGGAGGGAGCTAGCTGGTGGTCTATAGGTAGTCCTAGCCAGACTGCGAATATAATAAGCTACCCTAGCAGCTTTTGCAGTGCGTGTAGCTACGTGTTGTCTAAAGGTAAGTCTGCGGTTAAACTACACTCCTAACCAACGCAGGGCTGGCTAGCTGTGATCTCCACCTAGGAGAATAGGGTAGATCGTGAGCTGCTTATCTACAACACATAGTGGTGCGTAGTTGCTCTGCTGTCTAGTCAGGTGTATTATTTTCTGCTTTTCTAGGGCAAAGGTGACCTTGTTGGTCTCACCCTATGCTCTAATCTGCCTTAGATCTAATGCTAGGAGCTCAACGTTATCGTCTATAGAGTGTGAGTCCTAGTATAGACATATATCGTCTGCATATCCAAACCTCTATTCTATATCTATAGATAGTAGCTCTGCTAGATACAGTGTGTATAGTACAGGCAAGAAAGGCGAGCCTTAAGGTGTGCCACAGGCGACAGGGTAGCTAGGGGTAGTAACCTGTCCAAGGCGGACTTAAACCCTCTAGTCAGTAAGGAATAAGTCTACAAAGAGCATGGTTCTTTGTGGCCAGCCCTATTAGGCTATCTAGTATAGTAGGCAGTTTTTTAGGAGCGCATCAAAGGCGCCTTGCACATCTAGGGTAACTATAGTAATATGCTTTCTAAGTACCTATGCTGCTTTAGTGTTGTGGGTGAATGCTGCAGTAAGGTCGGCTACAGAGCGCTTTGGAAGGGCGCCGCTATGCTAGGGGCTAAGGATCTTATGTGTTATAGCGGTCTACGCGATTCTTCTAGCTACTATTCGTTTAAGTCCCTTTCCAATGCACGAGAGAAGCGCTATAGGTCTCTAGGAGCGGGGCGACGATCAGTCTGTCTTCCCCGTCTTAGGTATCACTGCTACCTCTGCAAGCTTCCATTGTGCTGGGAAGTAGTTGAGCTCAAGGCATCGCTAGAAGACCCTTCGTATGAATTCCCCAACCTAAGCCAAGCAGGCTCGGAGTAGTCGCACAGTAGAGCGATCAGTACCTAGTAAGGTGCTCGAGACCCCTATTATGTTTCGCTCACATTCCTCTAGTAAGATGTATATGCTCCACAGGAGGGTATCTGCCATCTCCTAGTCTAGGTAGTGTCTAAGGTCATCCTCTGCTGTGTACTAGTTAAGGACTTCCTCTCTAAGAGCTTCTGCCTTCTCTAGGGGGTCTAATATTGTCGTGTTATTCACTACAAGAGAAGTGTCCTAGTTCTCTAGTATAAGCTTGTGCCAGGCAATAATCTTAAACAGGTCCTTGTCGTCTTTAGCAATATTAATAACATGCCGCTAGTACTGCCTCTTAGCCTGTCGGACAGTAGTCTTAAAGGCCTGTCTCTCCTCCTGTAGACTGCCAGAGCAGAGCTGTCTAGCATGTTTGTAGGCCTGGTAAGCAGTTTTGCACTCCTTGGTCCACCATAGTGCCGCACGGCCTTCCTTGCGGTCAGGTTTGCCTGCTATCTGTACAGAGTGCTGTATGGTCTCCGTAAGCAGCGTGACACATTCCTCTAGCTGTGCTGCGTCCAGTGTTACAAGCGGGTCTGGGATGCTCTAGACACCCATCTCCACTAGCCCAGCAAATTTAGGTAGGCTTGCCTCAGGGACTCTAAAGTAGTACTGCTCTAGATGCGGAGTGCCTAGCGTAGAGATAGGGATAGAGGTTACTATTGTCTCATAGTCTGAGCCGCTGTGCATGCTAGCATCAACAGCAGATTAGGCAAATAGGATATTAGAGAAGGTAAGGTCAAGGACATGGCCAGCGCAATGTGTTGGCTGCCCTGGCACACCAATATAGTCCATAGACGCGTTAGCAGCCCATCTAGCAAGCTCCACGCCTCTATTAGCTGCAGTGATAGTAGGCTCAAAGGATTCATATCTAGCGTTAAAGTCTCCTCCTACAAGGCAGAGTTAAGGGGGTATAAGATGTGTGACGTATTGGATAACGTATAGGGTGTGTGGCTGTCTATAGCAGTTAAGTATAGCAACTCCGTTCACTACAGCCCATAGCATATCTAGGTGGTTAAGGCTCTCTCTAGCCTAGTATCGTAGGTGGCATCCTTTGCGGATATAGGTTATCACCCTAGGGCAGGCTAAGCCTAGCGTGTTAGGGCTGTCCTAGGTGCTAATAGGTGCTAGGTGTGTGAAACTAGGGTAGGTAGAAGTTCTTAAGTTAGCATATATGAAGGTCTCTTAAACAAACACAACATCTATGCCCTTTTAAAAGGCTACCTCTAGTATTGTAATGTGCTAGGGTAAGCTCCTGCTAACATTAGCCTAGTATACACAAAGTTAGTTGCTTAGTAGGCTAGGCTATTAATACCTAGTGTTGGCTGGGATGTTGTAAGGGTGTTCTAACATAATAATGGCGGGTTATCGCTTATGCTGGCGTCTTCCCTCTCTGAGGTGGACGGGTCAGTGTGGATAGTTGGTTGTGGACAAATGCTGCCGGCAGACAGTTGTCCTACATTAAGGCTCCTTTGGCCTGTAGCGGCCCGCCTTAGTCTCTTTTCTCTGCTAGTAGTAGAGGAGGATGCATAGGAGGCAGTAGTTATAGGAAGTGTAGCCCTACTATTTCCTTCTTACCTCTAGGCAAAGAGGTAGGAAGGCACTATCTCTAATACCTCTATAGGAGGAGCTTTAGGCTAAAGTGCTGCCTGTCTAAGGGCTACTTTAACTGTCCTATAGAGGTGCTGCTATACTATTTTGCCTGCGCGACAAATAGCCTTTAGCTTAGTCTTTGTAAGCTTAGTAATATGTCCGTTAACCTAGCAAGGGGCTGCCAGGCAGTTAGTGTGACTAGCTAGATAAGGGCTATAACAGTTGGCACACATAGCTTTGTAGGCGCAACTATCCCCATACTGTCCTTAGTGTCTATCTGTGCGGTCCCCGCAGTGTGCACAGCGGGCTACTCAGGTACAGTAGGCAGCGTTGCAGTATCCCTAGCAGCCTAGGTTATATTGCTATATAGTAGGATGCTTGTAGATTTCCTTCAAGAATTAGCTAGTGCTAAAGAGCCAGAACAAGCGGACTAGCTCCTTATATAAAACAATCTAGGTTGTAAGGCTATGCTAATTCGCCCTATGCTGTAAGGTCCTGCAACTAACTAGCTGCTTGCCCGTTTGCGAGCAGACCTCTTCTTCTACCAGCTAGGTAGTAGTTAGTAGTTCTATGCTGTCTAGGGTCTAGAAAGAGCTGGGTACTCCTTGTACTGCATAGTTAATCTATCGTTCAGGGATCTTTACCGCGTCTCCACCTAGCGCTCTTACTAGAAGTTCCTAGTTTTCTTAAGTTAGAAGTCAGCCCCAGATATTCTTATTTGCTAAAGTAATCGCCTAGCCTGTGTTAATTAGTAATGTAGTAGGTATGTCTTTAAGGGTAAGTCCTGCTATGCTTTTGCATATTGCCTGCCTTATCGCAAAGGGTAAGGGTTGTTGCAGTCGCATTACCAGATTAGAGATAGCTACAAATATTCAATTGTCTTCTTTTAGCTTAACAGGCGGGTTAGGCTGGGGCTTAGCAGGGATCAGGGGCCGACTGCCACCCCTATCTAAGATCTGGGGGTCTCTAGCTACGTCCGCCCAAGAGCGGCGTCCCAACTCTTAGCTCCTAGGGTTGCTGTGACTGGTGTCGCTGCTCTAGTGGGAGCTAGGGGGGAGTTGCTTAGGGGGAGCAAGGTTAGAGCCTAGATAACTTTCTGCTGCAGCTCCTTAGCAATCTTAGCTTTTTAAGGGTTAGTGTAGCTCTCTGCGTGTTAGTCTACCACTGCTGCGAAAGCTATAGTGATAGTGTTCCACAGCTGGGCAATCTGCTAAGTTTCGGTGATGTGGCGTTGGACGGCATCAGAGACGCGAGGTTTAGGAGCGCCCCTACTAGGGTTCTAGCTGCTCAGAAGGGGTGCACGGTAATGCATATCCTCCTAGGGCCGTCTTGGGGCGCGTGTATAAAGCTGCTGCGGGATCTCTGGGTCTAGGGACCCTGTGTGCTAGGAGGAGGGAGACTCTGCTATCCTAACAAGCTCCTTTGCGCGGTTGCGCGGAGGGCTAGGTGGACGTTAGAGGTACTCCCAGAATCAGCGCGGTGAGCTTGTTCAGTTGCTGGGATTATTAGGGTCTCTAGAGAGGATATCTAAAAATCGAAAAGTTGGTGTTCGGTGGTGCTGGGTCCATAGGCCATATACCAGCAGCTACAAAGGACTTGAGGATGGTCTCTGTCTTGAAGGAGGTCTCCCACGCTCCCCAGAACAGTGGGAAGAAGTCTCCTTTCTTGACTGGTACTAGCCCTTGGCTCCTCTGGAGGTGAGTGGAGAGCTCCTTAGAGTAGGCGGTGGAGAGAGGTTTAAACATGACGACGTCGAGAGGTTGACGCGTATAGGTAGAGTGAGGGGGAAATACGGCTAGGAGTATGCGATAGGAGTCGCAGTAGTCGATAAACTCCTTTGTGATGTGACTGCCATAGCCGTCAAGTAAAAGGAGACGCCAGTCTCTCCCACGACGCGCTTTCTGCTTCGTGCAGCGATCAAAGACCTGCTCTAGCCACACCAAACCAACGTCGTTATTCGTCCATCCAGATAGAGATGAAGCCACAAAGACGTCGTGTTGCCCAGCTTTAATAGCGTTCACCCAAGCTGCCTACAGTAAGCTGTTCGCCAACTGATAGATGAGACCTGGCGGCAGAGCCTCCCCATCAGCGCAGACGGCTGCTAAGAGGGTGATCCACTCTCGAGAACCATCTTAGAGTGACGCTTGCACCTCTTTGCGCTCCCACATCCGACAGCTAAACACTCGTTTTGAGCGTCCTGTTATACCTATCATAAAGCCCTTCTCGTCCATATTATAGGTGTGGCGCGGCTGTACGTCGTACTGCTTTATCTTCTAATATAGCAAGTCAAAGTATAGCTTATACTTAACGTTTAAATCAGCGTTGTGGCGGAGGGAGTCAATTCCAGATGTCCATTTTAAGATAAGATAGTGGCCGTGTCGGTCAAGAAAGCGCGTTACCCACCTCTCGCTCACGCGCTCGTTAGCTATCTAGGATACAAAATTTTGTATCACCTCTCTCGTAGGAGGCAGCCCTCTTTTTATAAGGCTTCAATATAGTGTACGAGCTCTAACTCTTGTTATTAGCTAAGGTTTTGTTGATCGCGTTCTTTGGCTGCCCATAGGCGCTAACAGCCTCGGTGTCTTCGGCTTAGTGTACTTCGGTTCACATAGAACTAGTCAGCAATTGTCTAGTATAAGAACTGTTCTCCTAGTTCGAGCGCTTCGATTACTGCAATCGCATCATCAATTGGGGCCATAGTGGTGGAGTTATAAGGTGTTGAAGTTTGGGTTTAGTCTAGAGTTTTGGTGTTCGGCGGGCGTTGCGCGTCCGTGCACGGTAGCGCGTCCCTTTGTATGCGTGTTAAAGTGTTTTAACCACGCAATACCGAGCTCGTTGTTTGTCTAGCCGTTCTCGCTGACAGCGATTACCTAATCGCCAGGAATTGACGCGTCTTTGTACCAGGTGGAGATGTGACGCTTGCCGGCGTAGATAATAAAGGGAGGGATTGCCTATCTAGCAGCGCAGATACCCTAGATTACTGTAATTTACTAGCGGTCGCCTAGCTGTATTAATTTAGGTTTCGCACGCCTCTCTAATGCTATAACTATAAGCTAAGACCCTATAACCCCTATTAGGAAGCCTAATTTATTAAAGTTGTAGGTGTCCTTATCTATAATACCGTACTTAACTTTGATGCCCTCTATAAGCTTAAACCACGCGTTTATAACCTTAGGATCTTCCTATTATGCCCTCTAGTTATTGTATAACTAAGACTAACGCGTTTTAACTTCACATCTGCGCTTAATAAACCTGTCTGTCTAGTTAATACTAATAGGTAGCTTTCCTCTCTATAAACGTAGTAAATTAGCCATTATGCGTATTATAAGCTTCGTAGGAGAGAATCCACGCGTGTCCAGCTCAATTATATAATCAAAAAGCGCCTGCTCCTTAAGGAGAGTAAAATTCTTTAATTTAGGTGGGTTATCGCGTTGTGCAGTCGTTCCGTTGCGTCTTCAATTAAGCGTTCTGCGATTAACGTTATACAGCCCTGCTATAGCTCGCTCTGTAAGATTTAGGTCTTGTTTAATAGCTCTAATAGCAATAAGTAACTGAGCTTTATTAGATGGCTTAGAAGATATAGTAGGTGGTTGTATTATAATAGTATTGTTGGTGATAGTAGAGTCTTGGCAAAGGTAGTGCGCTTACTAGTGTGGGTTACTTGCTAGTAAACCACGTTATATAGATATATATAAATATACGTAAGTAAGTATATAGGTATATAATACTATAAAAAAGTATATATAAATTTAGGTTATATAAGTTACTATATTCTAGTAATAGTTATAATCTCCTCTAAATATATATATATTTAATTCTAAATTACTATAACTTACTATATTATAGTAGTAGCTATAACTTCTTTTACTACGCCCTATATTAATTCTAAATTACTATAACTTACTATATATTAGTAATAGTTATAATTCCCCCTAAATACGTATATGTTTAATTCTAAATTACTATAACTTACTATATTATAGTACTAGTTATAACTTCTTCTACTACACCTTATATTAATTCTAAATTACTATAAGTTACTATATTCTAGTAATAGTTATAATTTCCTCTAACTATGTATATATTAAAGTTTCTTTAGTTAACTATTTTTCCTATTTTTTATATCTTAAGATGTATTTACTAATTTTTGCCCTAGCCTTATATAATTTTATTACTTTATAGTATACTAACTTTAAGTCTAAAGTACTTTTGTTATTAGAATATTTATATCCCTTTACGCCTATTATATTTTTTATAGTTACTATATTTGCTTTCTCTAATAACTACTTATACTCTATTATCCTTCTTATATTAACTTAGCTATATTCATTATAGAGCAAGCGCGTGTTTACAACTAAATCCTTTTACTTTAGCTAGAATAGCTATAAGATAAACTATTTAGGCTTTTTAATTTTATAAGCTAGTAATTCTATAATAATATAGTTTATATTTATAAGATTAATGCCTTTAGTATATAAGTCTATAATTATTATAATAACTCTTAATAAGCTATTAACGCTATTAAATATATTAACAATTGTTCTTTGCATAGGAAAGCTTATTTTACTATAGATAAGGGCAAAATTTATTTTATTTTAGATAATCTAGATAATAGTATAAAACTTTTTAGTAATATTTACTTAACTCTTAAGAAGCTTCTATATACTCTATAGCTATTAGTATAGTAACTTATTATAATTTATAATATATGTATAATAGTATTAAGTAATATAATTATTAGTATCTTTATCTTAATTATAATCTTATTTTAGTATAGCTTTCTATTAGAGTAAAGCCCCAAACATGCGCTCTTTTTTAATACCTTAATCTTTTAAATATACTATTATATATATGTCTACTTTAAATTGCCTTTAATAGTCTGACTAAAATTAGTAAATAAGCGCAATACTTTAATATTACTAGAAATACTTTATAGTGAGTTAAAATACGTATCTATACTATACTCATTATAAAACTTAATAATTAATAGTGCTATGCCTACACTATATAGGTTATAGTAAGACTTTAATATTTAATATTAATTATTCTACTTTACTTTTATACTTTAAATACTCTTTCTCTTTATTTACTAACTAAATAATATTTTATATTATATTCTTATATATTTAGTTATATTTAATAATAATATTGTTATAAATAAGTTTAACATCTACTATTTTTAGTAATGGCTTTTTATCTAGCCTCTATATATATTTATCGCGTTTAATTAATAGTATCTATATAATATTTACTATAACTTTATTATATTAAAAAAAATCCTAGTCTTTAAGGATAGTATACTCCTTTTTTATCTTTTTTACTTTATAAGTAGCCTACGTGCTACCTTCTTAAATTATAGTAAGAGTAAATAGTATTTTTCTATATAGCTATAGGGGAGATTTTACTCCTTATATACTAGTATTTACTATAGCTGCTATTAGTAGGCTATACTTAAAGGTAAGATATTAGAGTATAGACTTGTGTATTTTTACACTTTTAAAATTATAAAATTTTCCTATATATCTTAGTTACTAAGATATTTAGGTAATAAAGTGTAAGAGGTAGTTTATAATAAGTCTTTAAACTTACTACCTACTTTAGTATATTAGTTTAAATAGCTCTAGTATCTATATTAGATATTTTAGTAATATTATTATTATAAGTTATTATAAATCTTATAGTGTATATCACGCTGTATTATATATTTACTATAGTTTATAATAATCTTTATTTCTTTTAGCTATATTATTATACTATAAGGTCTTATAAATACTAGCTAACTCTTTGTTTATTAATACCTAGAATAGTATTTAGTTAACTAGCTATATTTATAATAGTAGCTAAAAGTTATTAAGCGTACTATAGGTTTATGGCTACTTTCTTTCTATACGTATATAATAGTTGTTAAGCTCTTATATATATTACTTTTTAATCTAGTTCTTTATAATATATTTTATTAGTTTATATTAAATAGTAAGCCTAAATAGTAGTTTAAAGAATTTTACTATCTATACTTAGTATAGTAGATTTAAAATAATATTTTTCTAGTTACTACTAGTATTTGTAACTATTATAATCTAGCTATATTTTATTAGTATTTAGTAGTAATATATTTATAAATTAGTAGAGTAAGAATATAGCAGTGTATATTCGTTCTATTTCAGGCATAGACCTACTACTCTTTTAGGTAGATAACTTGCGAATTTTATACTTTTATATAAGATTAATAATTATTCTTTATTTTATAATCTAGTACTTTATAATTAACCTTACGAGATAAGAATAGAACTTTCTAATACTAGAACTAGACCTATTACTATTACTACAATATTGCTTACTCTATATAACTATTTTAGCTAATACTATCTACTAGTAGGGAAGTATTATAAAATCTAGAGTAAGAGCCTATATCGTAGGGAATGTATTTATATTATATAATATTATAAATATAATCTAGTTAACTATAAATATCTATACTATTATAGCGTACAATTATTCTATTATATAAGCATATATCTAGCTAAGTTTAGTATTACTTACTATATTTACTCTATAGATAATTATTAGCAAGATTCTAGTATTATATAGAGTTATAGTAACTTACTATAGTATACACTATATCTTAGCTAACTATTATTATAATAATTACTATCTATACTTAGTATTTTAAAATCTATCTCTGCTAAATAGATTAGCACTATTTGCGTTAATAATCCTCTATATTTTATTCTTATTAATAACTATTATACTATATTAAGATAATAAGAATATTAGTAAAATATATAGTAAAATGTGCAACTAATAAAATTAATAAATACCTACAATTATTTAATCTAGTATTATAGATAGAAGTATATAAGACCGCACGCAATAATATAATAGTAAAACTATAGACTAATAAACACTTTAAGATACTCTATAAACTTCTAAACCCTATAGTAAAGGATAAATAAAAAGCTAGAAAGTAGCGCACATAGACTAGGCTTAATTTTTAGATAATAGTCCTATAGAGACAAAATAAAAATATAAAGATATTTAAGACTAAGGTAGATATAATAGACAAAATACAAATTTATAGTAGGGCAATATTATAATAACTTATAAGTTAGATAGCTTTAGTTACTTTATAACTAAATATAGGTATAACTAATATAACTATACTATAAATACTTTATATTAATAATACTTTATATACTAATACGCAGACTATAAACTACTTATTTAAAAAGAATAAGATAAATATTTAGGTTATTAATAGAAAGAGGGAAGTTTTTTTAACCTATCTATTATTAAGCATCTAACGTAATTACGTACTAATAATAAGTAGACATAATAGTAGGGAGAAGGACCTAACTCTAGTTATACCTAATACCCTTTAAGATATTACATAACAGAATTCAAAACTAATATAGAAACTACTAGATATATTTTATATATAGGCACCTAGAGTTATATAACTAATATAGATTAGAACAATTAGTATTCTTTAGATAGAGGTATAATTATTAGTAGTAGCTAGAGTAATAGAGTAGAATATTATAGTAGCGCAATCTTATATTATAATAAAAAGTACGTAAATTTCTAATATAGTTACTCTATATTATAGTGTTAATAAATAAATAACTACTAGTACTATATATATCTTTCTATAAATAATATAGCATAGTTAATATAAACTTTAACTCTAATATATTATAAATATAAAGAAGTAAGAATTAAAAGTTACTAAATATAACTTAGTATAAAATATAGTAAACTAATAGATAATAGATCCTCTACCTATATTCTATACTAGCGATAATAGCTTAGATAGTAAATTAGATAACTAAAGAAAGATATAATAATAATAAAAAATAAAAAGAGTAAATCTCTAAGTAGTAACAAGTTAGACAAGTATATAATAATTAATAGGAGGCAATAATAGTAGGATAAGAAAAAGAGTAGCTCTTAATAAAGCTATAATTTAAATAGCAACCTAGTTTAGTCTAGTTATACTTTATTATAAACTAATAGTATAAGGAGAATCTATACACTATTACTATATTAAAAATAGGTATTATATTAAATACACTATACTTTATTATAATTATAAAGAGATAAAAAGAAAATAGTAGGTCTAAAGTAGAGTCTTAGTTATTTAGCTACTATATATAAGGGCGTTAGGCTAAAGATTAATACTCTATAAGGGTTTTTTATACACGCTTAAAATAGATTTATTATATTATTATTATAAAGAGTAACACTAGCAGTAGTTATCTAGTATTTAATTACTAAGTAGTTAATATTAAAGTCTTTTATCTCTTTCTAGAGTATTAACTTAAAACTCCTAGTTAATATAAGTTATAATTTATCTTTTTAGGTCTTTGCGTCTAGTTTACCTTTCCTAGCTAGGCTCTTAAAAGCCTATAGAAACGTGTAGGTATCTATTCTATTAAAGAGAAAGAGATTAAAAACTTTTTATATGTCTATTAGGAAGTAGAGGAGTTATAGTAAGTCTCTTTTAGAAATTTAAAAAGTGCTTTAGGTTTATAATTTTTTTTAGAGGGCCTAATTTATTTAATACTTATTTTATACTACTTCTTAAGGCGCGCCTTTAAGATAGCTAAGCATAGTTTCTACTTATTTATTTTAAACTTCTTTATTATTATTACGTTAGTAATAGTCTATGTTTATATAAATCTTATTATGCATATTCTTTACCTAATCTTTAGTACTAGGGCTAGGTTAGCCTTTTTTATAGTACTTATTAATATTAGGTACCTTTGCAAAGTATTTTAGCTTAAATATATTAAAGGAGGTAGTAGAACTATATCTACCTTAAAGTATATTTATTTAGGCGCTATTAGTAAGCTTAGTTTATATATATCTAGGAACTAAAGAGTAGTAAAAAGTGTTCTTTTATTATAGAGTAGATACTATAAGCTAGAGTAAATATTATAGTGCATATTAGGGCGCGGCTAGGCAAAATAAGCTCTACTTAGCTGCCTAAGAGCGGGGTGTTCTTAGGCTAGGAGGTTTTAAAAGGACTTAAGTATAGTATTAAAAATTATAATAATCTTTAATAAAAAGGAGAACTTTCTTAGAACTAAATAAGTTTTATTTAATAGCTACCTAATTAGTAATATTAGGCTAGGAGTTAGAATCTTTTAAAACTATATATACTAGGTAATAAGATAGTATTACCTAAAGTATAATATAAGCTTATTTAAATATATAAGTGCGCTTATATAAAGTCTAAATAAGGACCTTTTATTTAAGGTCTTCTTTAGACTTTATAATAGCCCTAGTTACTAAATATAGTACTATTTCTAAAAATATGCCTTAAAAAAAGTAATATTAAGCTTAAAGCTAATAGGTTATTAGTAACTATTTTATTTCTAAGCTATACTAAATTAATTAGTCTAGCTAAAATTTTCCTATAAACGTGTTATACTTATTAGTAGTTTTAAATTTAGCTTTACCTTAGTATATAAGCTACTTAAGCTCTACTATTATAAATTTATTAGTTACTTTCTATGCTAAATAGATAATAGCTTACTAGTAGGGTTAAGTAGGGAAATCTTCTTAAGGTAGATATTATACAGACTATTATTAGTAGGGTGTAAATAAATATCCCTCTTTATATTATTAATTCTAGAACTATCTAGGGATATAAAGGACGTAGGGAATATTCTAAAAGTTTTCTAGATTAAAGAGTAGTAACTTACTATAGTGTAGATAGTAGTAAAGGTAAAGTAAAGTAGAGGTAGTAAAGAGGGTATAGTAGATAGGCTACGAGTAGTAGGTCTTATATAATATATAAGGTAGAATATAGTTTAAGCTAAAAAAAGATTAGGTAAAAAATAAAGTGTAAAATAAAATATATAAAACTTTAATCTCTATATTACCTTTATAGTCTAGCTCTAATTCTCTTAGCTTTTTACTTTATATTCTTACTATAATAGCGCTAAAAGGTAGTTATTAGGCAAGTTAGCTCTATAGAGTATAGTATAGTTAGTTATTATTTATTAATTATTATTTATATTTAGACTATTAGGACTTCTAGAGTAGTCTTTTTAAATAGACCTTAGCGTAGTGTAATAACTGCCTAGCATAACTAGTAACTAACCTAATATATTCTTACCTACTTATAGTAGGCAAAGAAGTTATACTAGCAATTTTATAGACCTTAGGTAGTATAATAACTATTTAGCATAACTAGTAACTAACCTAATATATTCTTACATACTTATAGTAGGCAAAGAAGTTATATTAGCAGTCTTATAGACCTTAGATAATTGCCTAGTATAACTAGTAACTAACCTAATACACTCTTACTTACTTATAGTAGGCAAAGGAGTTATATTAATAGTCTTATAGACTTTAGGTTGTGAGGGGCTGAGCGCCCTTCTATAGTTACTCGGCCTGCGGCCTCGGAGTTCTAGGTCCGTGCTTCTGCCAAGCCAGGAGTATATATATAAGTCCATAGTCAGAGTTACTATTAGACTCTATTGAATTCTTAAGTTTACTTAGGCGACTCTAACCTCTTAGTCCAAAGCCCCTTACATAGAATTCGATCAACTCCTTATAACGTGAGAGCTCGCGAGACCTCCCTAATACGTTAAGGACGCCCCCACCAGACGAACACGTAGTTGAGTTGGACATCGAGATCCCTTAACCCCACGAACGAACACGCAGTTGAGTTGGACATCGAGATCCCTCAACCCCACGAACGAACACGCAGTTGAGTTGGACATTAAGATTTCTTAACCCCACAGGACGAATACGCAGTTAAGTCGGACATTAAGATCCCTTAACCCTATGGGACAAATACGCAGTTGAGTTAGACATCAAGATCTCTTAACCCTATAGGACAAATACGCAGTTAAGTTAGACATTAAGATCCCTTAACCTACAAACAAACACAAGTAGTTAAGCTGGATATTAAGATCTCTTACCCCCACAGGACGAACACAAATATAATAGAGGGAATACTAGGGCCTTTCTACAAAAGGGGAAACATTCTTGTCCCTTACCTAGCGCAACACGTTACTAAACTCTAATAGCAAGGAGCTATAAAGGCAGACATCACTACTAACCTTACTAAGGAACTACGTATAGAAGGCTGTAATAAGGCTAAATATATATAGAAGATTAAGCTAGTCTGCTAGTATCTACAAGACTAAAGGTTAACAGAGCCCTAGGCACCTCCTTAAAAAAGGGAGGGGGCAGAACACAGGAGACGCCCTCTAAGACGCGCTGGCACAAATTATAAGCTGTCTCGCCAACTTAGAGCAACTCTAAGTTGCACTAGCAGCTTAGCTAAACGCTAATAAGTAGCTCTAGACCTCGCTAGGAGTAATTGCTAATCGACTCGCCCAATTAAAGCAAAGTGCTAGAGTAGGGACTGTGCCCTTAGCTCCCCCCTAAACAACATTAGCGACACTAGCAACTAGCGAAGCGCTAACAGAGCGCCGACGTCCCTGACTCCCTGACCTAGAGTTGTTCTCTGGAAGCTAGCGGGATTACCGGCGTTAGGAATACACAATAAAGGCTAAGATTTGTAAGGATTGCCCCTTATTAGGGAACGCAGTTAATTATATAAGCAGGCTAATAGGTAAGGCAGCGGATATCGCACTGGCCTTTGTGGAGAAAGGGACCCGTTCTAAGGATAAATTCTAGAACTTCTTAGACACAAGCTTCTATAATAAGTTAGTGAAGGAGCAAGTATAGAATAGACTATTCCTTAGCTAGTAGGGCAAAACCCTACTAATAGAGTTTAATGCCAACTTTATGCGCCTAGCTACTAAGGCTAACAAGAATAATTAGGAGAACCTAAAGAGTATTTACTAGAGAGCCTTACGCACGGACTTATAGGATAGGCTAATTACGCTAGAGATTTCTAAGGACTAGGACCTTACAATACTTATAGACTGAGTTAATATACTTAAGGAAAATATTTGCCGTATAAAGATATTAAAGCCCTTTTATACGGCGGCCTTTTCCTCTACTAAGTCTACTAACGCTATAGATTAGGAACCTATACGCTCTAATACTATAAAGACTACTAAAGTAAATTCTCTAAAGACTAAAAAGCGCGCTAAATAGGTCTTTAAGAAGAAGTTAGAAAAACGCTATAAAGAAGGAGTATGCTTTTACTATAGTAAGAAGGGATATAGTGTTTAGAGTTATTACCTCTAAGCTGCAATACCCTTAACGTAAGCTAGGGCTAGCAAGACCTAGGAAACAAACAGCAGTAACAAGGATATTAATAGCTTAGCAGAGTTAGAAAACTAGCTTCTCTCCCTAGAAGTTATTAGAGGAAGAAGACAAAGCAAGCTACAAAGGAACTAAAAGAGAACTTTAATATATATAGGAAGATATAGCCGGATTTAATACTAATTACTATAAATACTCTTATTAATAATATTGCCTTTGTGTATACTATACTTAATTTAGGGTGTTTAACTATAGCCTTTATATCTAAGAAGTTTGCTAGGAAAGCTAACCTATAACGCATTAGTTTAAATAATCCCTATTAAGTAATAGGATTTAGAAAAATAATCTCCTTAGTCTATAAAGCCGCTTGTATAGAGATAGACATCGAGGAGCACATTGAAATAATATGAGTATATATTAATAGAAAGGAGAAGGACTATAAACTAGTCCTTAGTTTACTATAGTAAAAGAAGAACGCTATATTAGTAGCCCTAGAGAAAAGATCTATATATATAGGGTCCTTCTATATAAGGGTTAGAGATAAGTAGGGGAAATAAACTTCTGCTCTTAGTTAGAAAGTTTTCGCTACGTTGTTTATAACCCTAAATAGAAGAAACACAAAAGAAAAGAATAGACTAATAGTTTTTACTACTTCCCTTAAGGATATTTAGAAAGCCCTAGCTCTAAAGGTTAAGATAGACCTAAGAAACTACCTCCCTAAATAGCTCCTAGACTAGGTAGAAGTCTTTTTAAGGGAATAAGCTAACAAACTTCCCCTATTACAAGGCTCTAGAATCGACTATTCAATCCCCCTTATTAAGAAGAATAGAGAGACCTAGAGATCCCCTTTAGGCCCCTCTATAGTATGTTAAAGGAGAAACTGCTTATTCTCTATAAGAAGCTAATAGAGTACCTTAACTGCGGCTTTATTCGGGTAAGTAAGTTTAGCGCTACGGCGCTAGTATTATTTGCGAAAAAACTTAAAGAAGGCCTCTAATTTTGTGTAAACTATAGGGCACTAAATACCCTATTAAAGAAGAACCGCTACCCCCTTTCCTTTGTTAAAGAAACGCTATAGCTCCTTACTAAGGCTAAGTGGCTAATAAAATTAAATATAATTTAGGCCTTTTATAAGTTAAGAATAGTAAAAAAAGAAAAATAGAAAATAGCCTTTTAAACCTAATTTAGGTTATATAAGTAGTTAGTAGTCCTCTTTAGACTAGCTAATACACTAAGCACTTTCTAGAAATATATTAACTTTGTTTTAAGAAAGTACTTAGATAACTTCTATTCTGCCTATATAGACAATATTCTTATATTTTCTAGCGGATCTTTAGAGGACTATTAGAACAAAGTAAGACAAGTAGTAGAGAAATTAGGCAAAGTAGGGCTACACCTGGATATTAAAAAGTGCAAATTTGCGGTTACTAAGACTAAATACTTAGAATTTATTATAAAGTGTAGAAAGGGGATTAGTATAGGCTTAGAGAAAGTTAAGGCTATCTAGGACTAGACCCCTTCTATAGATATAAAGGGTGTCTAGAGTTTTTTAGGATTTGCTAACTTCTACTAGAGGTTTATAGAGAAGTTCTTAGAAGTAGTATTTTTATTAATATAGTTAACTAGAAAGGAAACTCTTTTCTTATAAGGGTAGAAGTAATAGTAGGCCTTTAACTACCTAAAGAAAGTATTCTGCACTAAATCTACGCTAGCCTATTTTAATACTAAGAAGGAAGGAGTATTAGAGACTAACTTCTTAGGCTAGGCCTCTAGAGCCTGCTTCTCGCAGTTTAACGTAGAAGAAATCTTTAGGCTAATTACCTACTTCTTTGCTAAATACACTTCTATAGAGGCGAACTATATAATCTATAATAAGGAGATACTTATAGTTATTAAGGCAACTAAGAAGTAGTATAATATACTTTAGGCTGTCTCCTATATACTTATATATACTAATTATAAGAACCTTATATACTTTGTAAAGTCTAGAAGATTAGATAAGAGGTATGTGCGCTAGGCTAACACCCTTAGCAAATACAATATAATATTCTAATATAGACTAAAAACTATTAACTTAAGGGCAAATACTCTTTTATAATACTAGTAGGATATGCCTACTAATACTAAAGATAACTAGATTAAGTTCTATAAAATCTAACTTCTTAAGAAGGTCCCTTTAGAGAATAGAAATATTAGGCTTTAAATATCTATAGCCCTAGTAATATAAGCTCTTCTTAGGAGGCTTAACCCCCCTAGAGAAGAAGGGAGCTGGGCTAAACGCGAGGACTAACAGTCCTCTTTTTCCTACTTACTAGAAAAGTTTTTCTCTAGACTAGAAACGTGCCCCCTAGCAAACGCAAACTTAGATAAACTATAGGCTTATAGCTTAGAGAAAGATTTAGTATTAAAGAAGGTAAAGAAGTGTATCCTTTACTATAGGCGCACTTTCCTCTTCTTCCTAAACCTAAAGGTCGCTATACAAAAATATAATATTAATAACACTAGTTATCTCTAGTACTAGAAACAAAGATAGGTCCTAGACTAGGAACCCCTATAGACAATACTAGTTGCTATAGTCTATAACTCCCCTATATTTAGGTATTTAGAGAGAGAAATTACCTATAAAATAGTTACTAGATTATACTTCTTTCTAAGAATATTAAATTTTATTTATAGATTTATTAAGAACTATAATATATATAGGAAAACTAAGCTATAGAGAGATATAAAGCAAGGGCTACTAAAACCTCTCCCCCTTCTAGACTAGATATAGAAGGAGATTTCTATAGACTTTATTACTAAGCTTCCTATAAGTAGAGAGAATACGAATATAATAGTAGTGTGTAATAGGCTAGGGAAAAGAACAGTCCTAGTCCCTCTACGAGACCTAGAGGTAGAAACTATAGTAGAGGCGTTTCTCTGCTATATTATAGCCTACTATTAGCTCCCCAATACTATAACCTCTAACTGTAGAGGTTAATTTGTAAGCAACTTTTAGAGGCATCTATATAAGAGAATAAAGATATAGAGGAAATTATCCTCCTCTAAGCACCTAGAGACTAATAGCACTATAGAAAGTATAAATTTTATAATTAAGACATACCTCCGCGCTTTTATATAGTAGAACTAGAAAGATTAGGCTCTACACTACCCTATAGTGTAGATAGCTATTAATAGGCAAAAAGCTACCTCTACTAAAGTAGCACTATTTTTCCTCTAGTATAGATATAATATAGACCTAGCTAAGCTAGACACAAAGATAGAAGCTATTAACTATTACTAGTAGGATTTATAACTAGCAAAGTCCGCTAAAGCTTTACTATAAAAGTCCTAGAAAGTTTTTATATTTATCTAAGCTAAAATAGCTAAGTCCTAATAGAAGTAAAAGCAACAAGCAAACTAGTATTAGAGGGACGCTCCCGTATTAAAGGAAGAAGACAAAGTTTAGCTCTAGTATAGGGACTACCTATCTAACTCTCGCCCTAATAAAAAGTTAGACTAGAAAAACACAAAGTTTATAGTTACGCAAGTAGTAGACTCCTATAATATAGAACTAAATATTCTATTTAGAGTCTACCTAGTGTTCTTAGTAAATTGCCTACGCCTAGCTAGAGGAGACCCTCTCCCTAGCTAGGCTATAGATAATAGGAAACTAGAGGCTATTATTATTAAAGGAGAAGAGGAATAGGTTGTAGAAAATATCTTGGCTAAGAAACCTACCTAAAGGGGGAAGGGACTATAGAGATTACTATACTAAGTTAAGTAGTTAGATAACACTAACCTAACTTAGGAACCTACTACGAATCTCTCTGCTATAGAGGCATTAGATTGCTAGGAGATATATACCTTCCTATTCTAAAATAATAATAAAGAGTTATTTATAGACTTTTATAGAAACTCTCTAAACTAATAAATACACTATAGTTTCTAATATAGAAGTTGCACCTTTAGTAAAGAACTCTAAAAGCCTCTACTAAAGGGAGGCTAGGACAAGCCTAGACCTCTAGCCCTCCCCGCTAATTACTTAAGAATTAATAGGAAATAAGATTTTAATCTGCTTAGAAGAGTAGGAAACGCATAGGAAAGTACTACAAATTATCTAAGAGCAGCGGCTCTAATATAAGCTAATAGAAAGAGGATGGATTGTCCTTTCTATAATAAAATAATATAGATTCTAAGTAATAGGAAGTAGGGCGATTAAGAAGAAGAAGAAGAGCTATTTAGAGGAGAATATTATAAAAGAGAGGAAATAGATATAGTATAACTAAAGAAATTAATTATTTAAAGAGTTAAGCTTCTAGCTAAGCTATATTTATAAAATTATAAACTAAGTAGAAAAACGCCCCTAGACCCCTATAATAAGGCTAGATGCAGAGATAGAAAAATTGTAATATTCTAGAAGAATAAATAGAAACACTACTCCTTCTCTATAAATTTACTCTTATCTAGAATAGGATTAAGGTCTAACCCCTTAACCTTCTTATAAAGAATAGCAATCTAATTATAACTAATAGCCGTAAAATCTAGAACCCTTTTAATACGCTCTAGAAAAGTAGTGATCTTATAATCTTCTAATATCTTGCTAGTGTAGACAGTCTTTATAATATCTAGAACAAAATTAGCAAATTTAGTCTTAGTAGAGTTTTTTTGCAAGCTGCCCTAGGTCTAAAATATAAATTAGCAAAAAGAAGGTTTATTAAAGAATTATTATACCTTGCCTAAGTACTTGCTAAAGTAAATAATATAAGCCTTATAGTTACACTTCTTTTCTATAAGCCTCTACACACAAAATATAACACTAGAATTTTTTTCTAGAGGAGAAAGATATATAAGGGGCTAAGCGCTCTTTTATAATTACTTAGTCTATAGTCTTAGAGTTTTAGGTCTATACTTTTACTAAGCCAGGAGTATATATATAAGTTTATAGCCAGAGTTACTATTAGATTTTATTAAATTCTTAAGTTTACTTAGGCAACTCTAACCTCTTAGTTTAAAGCCTCTTATATAGGTAACTATCTAGTATAACTAGTAACTAACCTAATATACTCTTACCTACTTATAGTAAGTAAAAAAGTTATATTAATAGTCTTATAGACCTTAGTATAAAACTACTACTTAGTATAACCAGTAACTAATAAATTAATATACTCTTACCTACTTATAGTAGGTAAAGAAGTTATATTAGTAGTCTTATAGACTTTTGGTAACTACTTAGTACAACTAGTAACTAATAAGGTAAAACTTCTACTAATTTAACTGCCTATAGGCAGTGTCTTAAAGAAGAAGCAAATATTATATTACTATCTATAGCTAAATAAAATAGTTAGTCTTAGAATAATATAAGAATAGAATAATTTATTATAAGGCTAACCTATTAGGAATAGCTAAAATGGTTAAAAGAGCTAGTTAAATTAATATTATTCTAAGATAGTAAATAAGAAAGGGACTTAGGGGGCCCTTTTTTATATAGAGGGCAGTGTAGGGCACAAGTCTACACTAACTACTACGCTAATACTAACTAAGAAAAGCGCTTTTAGAAAGGTAAAAGGCGTAAATAGGGGGAAATAGCGTATAAAAAAAGGTAATAGGGCGTGCTTAGTAGAGAGGCTAGTATAAACTATTATAATTTATACCTTTTATATTTATAAAGATATTTTTTCTAGTTAGTGTTAGCATAGTAATTAGTGTAGGCTTATACCCTACGCTGTTCTCTATATAAAAAATGGCCATTTAGGTTTCTTTTTTATCTATTATCTTAGAATAGTATTAATTTAACTAGCTCTTTTAACTATTCTAGCTGCCCCTAATAGGTTAGCCCTATAAGAAATTATTCTATTCTTATAATATATATATATACTAAGAAAAAAGTAGTATTATTAGTGTGCTCTAAGTATATTTAGTGTATAGATATATATATAGCTGCCTAGATACTATAAGTGCTTATAGTCGCTTAAAACTTTTCCTAATAAAGATTAATAAGTATAATTATTAATAATTAAATTAAGCTAAATCTTTACGCAAATTTAATTTAATTTGCTAATAATTAATATTATACTAGATTTAGTAGAGCGCTCTGCTTTTTTATTATATTATTTGAGATAAAAGCCTTTATTATTTTACTCCTAGATAGTTAATTTAATACTATATACATAGATATTAATTAAATTGTATTAGTTATATATTATAGGTCTATAGCGTAGACATTTACCTATATTGCCCCAACCTTAGAATTACCTAAGCTTTACATTTGAGGCAACTGTGGCTAGTGGATACGGCTGTGCTCTACAGTTCAACTTGCCCGGTCAGCTTAGTCAGCGATACCTTGGCTAGGGGAATTGATAGGGGGACTACCACTTTTACTAGTGGCACTACCCTGACTAAGCGTTACTATAACTAAGCCGCCGACTCCGCATAGCACCCTAGTAACGACTGTTTATGTTCCTGTCACTGCACACTTTACTAGAAATAACACTATTATGGAACCTCCTTCTAAATCTACTTATCCTGACTAAGAAGCACTTATTTCTTCTGTGCGACAATTCGCTCTTAATTATAGCTATGTTCTTACAATTCGACGCTTAACCGTGAACAAGAATATAGTATTAGGCTGCGATCTTGGTAGGAAATACAACAACTAGATTAATGCATCTGACAGTTCTAAGCGTAGAAAAACCTTAACATAACAGATTGGCTGTCCTTTTTAGCTTTACGGTGCACGCCGCAGTAATGGAACTTAGGATCTTAAGGTAAGGAACCGGCAACATACACATAGGGCTAACGATTTGGTAGCATATCTGCACGCACGAAAATTCACAGCTAAACAAAGGATAGAGATTGCTTAACTGTCTAGACTTAATATTAAACCGCAAGCTATTAAAGCCATTCTATAAGATAAGAACCCTTCTGCGCTCTTTACTCGCCGTAATATCTATAATATATATATAGCTAAGCGTATTAAGCAATTAGAAGGGAGATTACTAGTAGAACACCTTATAGATTAACTTCTAAAAGAAGAAAACTAGGAATATAGACTATAGTATAATAGTAGTAGATATATAATATTTCTTATATTCGCGTATAAGAGGTTAATTAAGTTTGCTAACAAATATAATAGGGTCTTCCTCCATAACTACACTTATAAGATAAACTAATACCGCATACCTCTACTCTATATTATTAGTGTTGCTCTAACAAATGCTAGCTTCTTAATTGCATTTTGCTTTATATAGGACAAATAAGCTAAAAGCTACCTATAGGCTCTACGCTCTTTCCTTTTGCTTCTTAAGCTACCTATTGAACCTCCTATACTGTGTACAGACTAAGATGCCGCACTTTTATCTATAATTAGCGATAAAGTCCCTTAGTTTCCGCATCTTCTTTATATATAGCACATTTATAAGAATGTCTAAGCAAATTATAAAAAGGAATTCTTAATAAATAAGGAATATAATAACTTCTTTAGCTGCTAGATTAAGATTTGTACTATATATATAGAGGGGCTCTATAAATAAGTTAAAAGCAAGATAGAGGCGTTCCTTGCAGATAAGCAGTATGTGTTCTGCTACTTAAATAAGACATAGCTTGTATATTAAGAGAAATTTGTGGTAGCATAGTCCTAATAGTGGCTATATCTAGGAAATGCTATAACCTTATAAGTAGAGAGAGCGCATGCTGCTGTAAAGCACTAGATTACTAATTCTATAGCTAATATCTTGTTAGTATTTAAGCTTGTAGAGAAGAGTGTTAAAGGGCAGCTTAATGCTCTTACTGTGGTACTTGCTTAGGACTATATTTTTATTCCTGTATTCCCTAGTAAGACGCTTTTTGTTAATATTATTCGCAGAGTCTTAAGGCACACTATTGTTCTTCTAGTTTAGCAGCATAACAAAGTTAAATAGGCTACAGGAACGACTTTATTAGCCTGATGTACAAACGTTTTTAGCAGAACAATAGGATTGCCCTGCTCCTATCAAATTTTAGATATATTAGAGTTGAAATTGGCTATTGAGCTTAAGGAAATACACCCTTTCTGGCGGATTAAGGAGTCTTCTCTTCTATATAGATACTAAATCTCTCTATATTCTATTATATATTCTAATATTCTATTTTGTTTAGGCTAATCTTGGAATCTTGTCTCCTAATATCTACAAAGCAGTGCTGTTCGCCCTTTCTAACTTTTTAAGGCAAAGCTAAGAAGAGGAGTCCTTTATTATTTAAGGTTAGAGAAGCTAAAGCATTAGAAGGACTATTATGGGGGAGTGGCTTGCCACAAGAATACAAGAAAAGGCCTCTAACCTGTTCTAAGTGCTATATAGAAGGTTATACAAGGACTTAGTGCCCTGTGGGGTGTGGGTAGGGTTGTTGATTTAATTAATTAATCTATAGAATTTTATTTAAAATATATCTAGCAACTGCGCCTCTGTACATTAATCCTCTATTCGCATTGTTAGGAGCGCGATGTTGTGCGTTGGTGGCTTAGTTATGGTGACGCTTAGTCAGGGTGGTGCCACTAGTAAAAGTGGTGGTCCCCCTATCAATTCCCCTTGGCCAGCACGCAAATGTTCGCTTTTCTTGGCAAACCATCCAAAACAAACACCGCTAGAAACAGCCATCTCCGCTCTCAGCTTTTGTGCTCTCTCTGCAACGACATGCTTCAGCTGCGACATGAAGCGTGCGCTTTCATGTCCTGACCTCGAGCAGACACGCAGCCGTCCTCCATCCCCGAAACGCCGCAAGCTATCTCCTTCCGGAGGCCGCAACGGCAGCCTGCCCAGTACCACGTCGCGATCCTCACGAACGCTACCTCTGACACCCAAGACTCTCCAAGCAATTTCTTCGCAGTCATCAGCGCCTAAAGATTTAACGCAATCAATCGCACAGTGGGCAAGTAATTGCCATACTTGCAGCGAGCCAGAGATGGTTCCCGTACAGACGCCCAGTGTTACCTCGAACGACAGCGGTCTGAGGAGAGCATCGAAGCTGGGTTACAGGCGACAGCGGTCTCAGAGCCCCACCAAGAAAACAAGTACCCAATATCGAACAAGGAACATGGCCGATGCGAGCGTCTTCGTAGACTATTTTCCGGAACCTCCGTCCGACGTGGAGGATCAACTCAAACCCATATTCAAAGTATCAATGTCAGGAGACATTGGGAATATTTTTTCTAGCCATAACCTGTCCAGCGCACAGTTAGTTCAAACTACTGTGAGCGAGCTCGCGGAGACGTACTGTTATAAGTCAAGGCAGATGGCCAAGGACTGTGCCGGTGAGGGCCAGTGGAAGAGTTATCTTCTAGCGGGTCTTCTAGAACCTTTGCAAGAGCTGTGGCCGGATATTGTAAAGCTGAGCGCATCTGAGAAGCGTAGGTTTGCTCATCCTGCTTTCGTGATATAACTAATCTTGCCATAGCATGGATAGCTGAACTTAGACCACTGCCACCATCATTTGAAGACATGCTTGACTCGCTTCCGGGGAACCTTCTTTCTTCCACGGCTGAGTCTCAGACCCCGCTGCCACCTTCGCAGGACCCATTCCTCCCACAGACCCCAATCCTCAGCCCCTCCAACGCTCCCAGCGATTTTACAACCGATGATCCGAATCGTGTATCCATAACGAAGCCAGACATAGCTGTTGGCCTTGCCCACACTTCTTTTTCTCAGCTCCAAGGCAAGATGTTATAGGACCTTCAGGATAGAAACCGAGTCTTGAGCGAACCACCCCAGTCTGCGATTGGTCTTCATTTCCCTTTTCTCGTCATAGAAGCGAAGGGCCTAGCTATCGGATCGAACATGGTTGGGGCGCAGAACCAGGCCGCTGTGGACGCCGCCTGCGCTCTGAACATACTCCGCGACCTCAAGCTTACGGCATCAGCTAATATGTCTTGCACTTCTATAGACCAGCCTGAGCCAAGGCAGATCATATTCTCGATAGCGACAGAAGGACCCATTCACGAGCTGTGGGTCCATTACCGAATGAACGAGGCATACCACATGACGCTGCTGCGAATATGGCGGACAACAATTAGAAAAGACGCAACAGAATTTGTGCAGGCTTTAGGGATGATATTGGCATGGGGCGTTTATGATTTCAGGACAGCTATTCTAAAGGAGCTTAGCGTTGTTGAAACTAAACTCCGTGGGCGCCGGATGGATTGATCATTCTGTTCTAGAATAAGTTACGTCTCACTTTGTTACTACTAAATCAAACGTAACGGCGTGTACTAACCTTCGCCACCTTTAACTGCCTTTCCCAAATGTTAATCCTAATATTGTCCCAGAATTGTGGCTAAGTTAGACTAGTATTACCACTATCTAAAAGACAATATAACATTAGCTTATAGTACTATCTATAACTTTTACAATTACCTACTCTAATAGTTTATCCTAAGCTATAGTAATCTCTCTTAATATAGTAATTTTTTTGCGACTAAGAAGTTTCTAATAAAAGGATTATAATAGTAGTAGTAATTTCTTCTACTATTATAGATATAAAAAAGCATTTTAAGGTGTTAATAAAAAGAGGTTATATCTCTTAATATAGCAATATATTTTTCTTTCCTAATAGTAGAGACTTTATAGTATTAATTTAATCTATCTAAAGAAAAAATAATAAAGCCTTTAATTATAAATAATATAACTTAACAATAAAGAGAGTATAAAAACTAATTATAAAAAAAGTATAGAGACTTTAATATTATAAAGATCCTATTAAGGCTACTAAATAGCTAGAAAAAGTACTACTAAATAGTTAACTAACTTATTACTAGTAATATTCTTAATTAGTTATCTAAAGAATTTCTTTTAATATAATACCTACGTTATCTTTTACTATATAATAAATCCCCCTTTTTATTAAGACTATCTTAAAACACTTTTCTATATTAATAATAGTAGAAGGAATAACTGCTATTACTAGTATTTTAATATATTTATTAGAAACCCTTTAGTTATAAAAAACTACTATATACTAAATAAGTTCTATCGCTTAATAGCTAGTTAGTATATTTTTTATAGAGCTTATTTATAACTAGATTTAGATCTATTTATAAATAATATATAATATAGTTTACTAGCGAGTGACCTACACTAGTAAGCGCGCCACCTTTGCCAAGACCCTACTATCACCAACAATACCATTATAATACAACCACCTACTATGTCTTCTAAGCCATCTAATAAAGCTCAATTACTTATTGCTATTAGAGATATCGAACAAGATCCAAATCTTACAGAGCGAGCAGCAGTAGGGCTGTATAACGTTAATCGCAGAACGCTCAATTAAAGACGCAACGGAACAACTGCACGACGCAGTAACCCACCTAAATCAAAGAATTTTACTCTCTTTAAGGAGCAGGCGCTTGTTGATTGTATAATCGAGCTAGACACGCGTGGATTCCCTCCTACGAAGCTTATAATCTGCACAATGGCCGATTCACTACGTTTATAGAGAGGAAAGCTACTTGTTAGTATTAACTAGACAGACAAATTTATTAAGCGCAGATGTGAAGTTAAAACGCGTTAGTCTTAGTTATACAACAACTAAAGGGCATAATAGAAAGATTCTAAAGTTATAAACGCGTAGTTTAAGCTTATAGAGGGTATTAAAGTTAAGTACAGTATTACAGATAAGGACACCTACAACTTTAATAAATTAGGCTTTCTAATAGGGGTTATAGGGTCCTAGCTTGTGGTTACAGCATTAGAGAGGCGTGCGAAACCCAAATTGATACAGTCAACTCTCGTTATAACGATGTCCGTTTTAGCGATATCCTCGATATAGCGATATTTTTCGCTTGCACGGATTCAACTCCACACAATCTACCCCTGTATCCGATATTCAATATCTAATACCACTTCAGCGCCAAGTATCGTTATAGAAGCTATGGGCCGCAAGGGGATATCCAATCATGAGAGGAAGGCTCTCCGCGCCTGGGCCTTCTCTCAGCAACCACAGCCACGACAGAAAGCTATCATCGCATGGTTTGAAGCTGAATTTGGCAGAAAGCTCTCCCAATCAACTGTATCTGAGTCTCTCGACGATCGCTTTCGACACTCGACGCCTACCTGCCTCCGCCTCCGCCTCCGCCTCCGCCTCCGGTACATCCATATCCGATACAGCCTACCGCTCACGAGCGGCTGCCTGGCCTCTGCTTGAGTCTATCCTGTATGATTGGCAGCAGGGAATACAAGTGCGAGGGGGACTAGTATCAGGCGATATACTTGCTGAGAAAGCTCGAGAGATCTGGCGTCAGATTCCAGCCTACCAGGGCCAGGCTATTCCTGAGTTCTCGTCTGCTGGGTATCAAAATTCAAGCAGCGATATAGGATAGCAGAGGTTACACAGCACGGCGAGCAAGCTCTGTACCAACGCAAACAGCAGCCGAGATGGTAGATGTACAGAACATCTGCATCCCGATACCCAGACAGCGATATTCACATGGACGAGACTGGGCTATACTGGAGGTGGGCAATATCAAGAGGGCTAGCTACTGCCTCAATGCCTGGTGTTAAGAAAGATAAAGCTATAGGGTATCTATCATGCTCTGCTGCAACGCTACTGGTACTGAGCGCGTAGCACCATGGGTGATAGGAAAGTCAAAACAGCCTCGAGCTTTGCGAGGAGTTAATATATTAGCTATTGGCTGTGTCTGGGGGGCCTCTAAGAAGGGCTGGGTAAACACTCTATCATGGCTGAGTGGCTTGCTGCATTCTATAGCTATATTGGCTCAAGGAAGGTTGTTTTTCATGGACAACTACTCGGCCCATCTTTCTGGCCTTCAACAATCGCCGCCTCCGTCCAATATCGCGATCCAGCGCTCTTACCAAAGAACTCAACAAGCATGTATCAGCCTCTTGATCAGGGTATCATCCAGAACTTCAAGACCTACTACCGGAGGCAGTGGCTAGCGTTCACGGTTAAACACTACAACCTTGGCCTTGATCCATTCAAATTCATGACGATTCTCTATACGCTCCACTGGATAGCTGAATCATGGCTGCTTGATATTAAGGATACTACTATCCTACACTGCTACATCAAGAGCACGTGCATCCCGAAGAGGTGGCTAGATCCTAGCTCTGGACTTGATAGAGAGGAGCCAATAGAGAGTCTATATCAGGCTGCTGCCTAGGCTGGCCAGATCCAGGATCCTATGGCTATAGAGAACTTTCTCAATCCAGTAGATGAGGATTTAGAGGAGGAAGAGGAGGATACATCCCTACAGGATATCGTAGTTGCTCAGCTAGGGCTTGTTCAAGGATTAGAGGAAGAGGAGGAGGTGCTACCTCCTCCTGCTCCAAGCGTTGCAGAGGCTCTTCAGGCTGTACAGGTTCTACTCTGCTATCAGGAGTATCAGGAGACTGCAAAGTATGAGGATATATCCTATATGAAGCGGCTAGAGAGGTCGTTGAAAGCTCAGTCAATCAGAAGTATGAGGCAGTCAACAATTTCGGAGTGGCTGCAAGTCCGCCAAGACTAGCTTAATAATCATCGATTAAACGATATTTCGATATAACGATAGAATTTGCTGTGCACGGATTAATCGTTATAACGAGAGTTGACTGTATTTGCCATAGTATATAAGAATTACAAACTCTGCGAAATAGTATAAAACTTAGGTTATAATTAACGCTAGTTAAGTAGAGGATTTAAAGACATATAAATAGTTCCCTAATTTATATAGTTAAGGTAGTAGCAAAGCTTATTAAAGGCGCTAAGCTAATAGGGTATTCTTTAGTGTTAATAACTAAACGTAACACTAAACTTTAAGCTACTAATAAGGCCACTACACAATATAAATTATATAAAAGAAAGCGAGTATAGTGTAAAGAAGTCCTTATAGCTAAAGAGGGCTAGTGGCTAGCCACTCTAAAGGAGTTTAGGGCGCGTAGTAATAGGTAAAAGATAAAGAAGAGAGTGTGCGCTAATAGAGGCAAATCTGCTTAATAGCACTATAGACGCTATAGCAAGCCTAGGCATAATAAAACAACCTATAGACAGTTTATAGAAGTAGATTCTAAAGAGATTATTCTATTTAGACTATTAAAAATAGTTTATGTTAACTCTATACTATTGTAAATAGAATAAAACTTAGTAGGGTCTTAGCAAAGTAATTAACTTAATAGAATAATCGACTCGAGTGTAAAGTATATTATTAAATTAATTCTCTTTTAGTAAAAAACGCTAGATAAAGATCCTAATATAGTAAAATACCTTATTAATATATTTAGACTATATTTTATAATATATCATAGTTATATATTTGTTAGATTATTACTTTAGTATTAAGTAATATTATAGTTTATTTTTACAACTATATAGCAAAGATTCTACTTATGTTACTTATATTTTAAATAGATATATCCTATAAATATATAAAGGAACTATATAGAAAGCTCTTAATTATTATATTCTATGCTTAGAATAATAAGTATATGTAAACCTATTAAGAAGATGTTTAAAAGATATTTAACATTTAATAGTAATATACCTTAGAAGAATTTTCTATAATAAGAAGTTAGAAGTAGTCTACTAGATAGGTTTAATAGTATTCCTTAATAAGTGTTCTAAATATATTTAAAAGCTATTTTATTAGTATTATCTCTATAATATAAGATTTATTAGAATTACTATTAATATGTCTAATATATAGCCAAAAGGTAATTTCTCCTAGAATATAATAGGAGTATATTCTAAATTTATTCTAGGTTTCTCTTAATACCTCTAATTAATTAATCTATAGAAGCGTTACTAGTTCTTTTATATACACTTAATAGTTTAATTCTATATTATACACTTTAAACATAAAGTAGAATAAATAATAGCTAGAGAAGAAAAGGTGTAAAAGTCTTTATATAGCTGTATAATATAGCTTCTTAATTATAATACTTAGGATAAATATCTTTAGCTTATATATCTTCTAGGTACATAGTAAAATATATTTAAAATAACTTTTTAATATGTTTTAGTAAGCTTAAAGGAGAGAAAAAGTGTTTAAAACTAGACAAAAGACAAAAAAAGTGCTATTACTACTTTAGGACTTATTTAAGCTTTTGGCTATATTAAGAAAGAGTATTAGAATATATTAGAATTATATTCTAATACTACTAAGCAGGCTAGGAACAAATCTTATAGAACTAGAAAATTTCTTTCTCTTCTTATAGTAATTACTACGTTTATATCCCTAAAATATATTTAAAATATTATACTAATATATTCTAGTTTAAGAAAGATAGACCTTTAAGATATAAAGGAGTTTAATACCTATAATAGGTTCAGAGTTAGATCTAATTATTATACGCTATCTATAATTAGTTAGAGATTCTTTAGAAACTAGAAAAGAGAAATAAGTAAGTATATTTAAATTAATTTAGGTGTAAGCAAAAATATATTTAAAATATAAATACAAACTATTTAAAGTCGCTAAGGCAACTAAAAGTCTAATTATAATTTTAGATAATAATAATAAGAGCCTAAGACTGTCTTTAAGCTTTTTAGAATATATAAAAAGTTAAAGAATAAGTTTAAAATTTATAAGAGGCTCTTAGTTATAATTAAAATTAATAGTATAATTATCTCTATTAGTACAATTGTCTCTAATTAGATCTTTACTAGCACTAACACTAGGGCTAAGGTATATCTTACTAAAACTTATTTATATTATATTCTAAATATATTTTAGTAGTATATACTTAATTTAAGAGTAGACGCTTTTATTAAATTAATAACTACAAATTAAAAGAAGTTAAATTAAAATTAAAAAGAGTAAACTAGTATTAGATAGAGAGAGACTTTAGTTTAAAAAGGAGAAAATTAAGTTTAAAAGAATATAGGGTAGGTAGTAGTATTAGTAAAAATCTATTTCTAATATATTCTAAACTTATTTTAGTTAGCGTTAAAAAGTCTAATATTTAACTGCGTATTCTTTTTTTTCTCTTAAACTATCCTTACGCAATATAAATCTATATTTTAAAGAGTTTATATATATATATATATAAGAATATATTTGTATTATAATACTAATATATTTAGACACTATATTAATAGTATAAAGGCTAGAAAATACTCTTAGGAAGTATACCTAAGTTTACTACTAATAATAAAGATAAATATAATATTTTAATAGGGGAAGTCTTTTGCAAAGTCCCTTTTAGAAACGTATCTACCTAGCTATATAGTATAACATGGATGGCAAGCGAGCGGCGCAGGCAAGCGAGCGGCGCACCCCATCAACTTTCGCACCCGCTCTAAACGCGTCCTACAACAACTCCACGCCACAACACTCAAATGGCTTCAAAGGAAGCAGATGTTCAGCTTGCCATCTTTTCAATCAATACCAGCCAGATCCAAAGCAACCGAGCTGCTGCAGCAGTCTACAATGTACCCGAAACAACGCTCCGCCGCCGACGCGCTGGGAGACCTACGCGACGCGATTGCCAGCCCAACTCGAAGAAGCTCACCCAGCTAGAAGAGGAGGTGATAATTCGTCATATACTTGATCTGGACCTACGTGGATTTTCGCCTACCTACTTAGCAATTCGCGATATGGCAGATAAGCTGCTAGCTGCGCGCGGCGCAGGCCAGGTTGGACAGAAGTGGCCAGCCAACTTTGTTAGGCGTACAGACTCTCTTAAGACGTGTTTAACCGAGCCTACGATAGACAGAGAGCTCTCTGTGAGGATCCTATCCTAATTAGCGCCTGGTTCAAGCTTGTAGAGCAGACTAAGGCCAGGTACGGCATCTGCGATGAGGACGTCTACAATTTTAATGAGGCTGGCTTCATGATGGGCAAGATTACGACTCAGCTCGTTGTTACAGGGTCAGAGAGGAGAGGCCGGCCAAAGGCTGTCCAGCCTGGGAACCGCGAGTGGGTGACACTTGTCCAAGCATCAACGCTGCTGGCTGGGCTATCCCACCGTTTATCATCTTTGCTGGCCAGCACCACCTATCTGCTTGGTACGAGGAGGATATCCCGCGCGATTGGGCTATATCTCTTAGCGACAACGGCTGGACAACGAACGAGCTTGGAGTTGAGTGGCTAAAGCACTTTATCAAGCATACAGAGACCCGGATTGTTGGCACGCGTAGGCTGCTTATCCTTAATAGCCATGCAAGCCACCACTCTCTTGAATTTCAACAGCTCTGCAAGGAGAACAACATCTACACGCTCTACATGCCGCCTCACTCCTCGCATCTGCTGCAGCCACTTGATGTGGGCTGCTTCTCGCCGTTAAAGCGCGCGTACAGCCGAGAGGTTGAGGCTCTAATCCGTAACTACATCAACCACATCACAAAGCTTGAATTCCTGCCAGCCTTCAAGACAGCCTTTAAGACAGCCTTTGAGCAATCATTTACATCAGCCAATATCTGTTCAGCCTTTCGAGGCGCAGGCCTTGTTCCTCTCCAGCCTGAAGCTGTTCTGTCAAAGCTGGATGTGCAGCTTCGTACGCCTTCACCAGCTGCTCTGCCAGAGGCTCTCTGGGAAGCCAAAACGCCGAGCAACATACGTGAGCTTGAGGCTCAATCAACTCTAATCCGTGAGCGCGTTCAACGGCACAAGAGCTCCTCGCCTGCCTCTATTATTCAGGCGATTAATCAACTTAAGAAGGGTGCTGAAGTAATGATGCTCTCAGCTGAGCTTATGCGCGATCGGATTACTAGCCTTGAGAGAGCCAATGAGGCAGCAACTAAGCGTAGACAGCGCAAAAAGAAGCGGATACAGAAGCAGGGGACCTTAACAAAGGGAGAGGGAGAGAATATACTTGCTCAAAAGGCGGCTGACCAGCAGATAGAGCATGAACAGCGTCAAAGTGGAGAGCGATCAGGCCTGAGCCGCCAGGCTCTGGCGCGCTGCACAAGGTGCAGAGAGCTTGGGCATAACTCACGTACGTGCAAAAAAGATACTTTAAATACTGCTTAATCTATTGTATCAAAATCTATATAGTATATTATATTGTGGTTGAGCTGCGCGACTTCAAAGGTGCGAAAAGTTGATGGGGTGCGCCGCTCGCTTGCCTGCGCCGCTCGCTTGCCATCCATGTTAAGACTTTTTAAATTTATTTTAAACGTGTTTTAACTATAATATAAAAATTTTTAAATCTAGAGCGTCTGTATAATTTATTTTAAACGCTATTATACCTATATACTAATTTTAAAAATTACTATTAGGTAAAGTAGTATTGTAAAATAGTAAAGATTATAGTAATTTATAGTAAGATAGGTTAACTATAAGAAAAGAAGTGTGTTATTACTATGGAGGTGTCAGATTGGATAGGTGATCCGAACAACTATTGTGAGTGGCAGGAGAGAGATGAAACAGCCCCTACCCAAATAGGGATAGTATGGAGGATTAGCCAAGAACCAAAACAGCGCACAAGCAGACCTCTAGAGGGAGGACACCCTCAAGAACAACAACAACCAACATTACGCATTATCAAGATATGGACTTTATTCATTAATAAACCCTTTAATCTGACAGGAGGACTAAGGGCCTAAAGGTATACGGGTAAGGCTAGGCATAAGGTTATTCTAGTCAAAGTTATATAACTAAGGACTGACTATATAGCTATGTAATAGTCTTACACACACCCTTTAGATTGCTAATAGTAGTAATTTAAAAGATACTAGGTTAAAATAGCGTAATAGGCAATAAACAACTTCTAACTTTAGTAAGAGAAAGAAAAAGAAGCTCTTAGTAGGTTCTTATATAGGCTACTTACTATAAAAGTTACTCTAAAACACTATAATAATAGTGTAAGTAAGCTAAAAGATATTAGACTAGAGGGACGCATAGCTATATGCCTTATTAATAGTGTAAAACATAGTAATTTTATAGACTATAAGTGTAAGGATAGGGTAAGATTTATTAGTTACCTAAACTACTAGAATAGAGTAAGACTAATAGGTTACCTAAGCTATCTATATATAGATTAGCATTTAAGTGTCCTTAGTATATAGCCTATAATAGTAAATTAGGTCTATTTTAATATAAAATTACTATAAGAAAGTAGTCTACCTAGATACTAGCGTAAATAATTATAACTATTCTATATAGCTAGGCTAGTAAGTAAGGGTATACCTTATAGAAGAGTCTAGTCTTAAAATAAGAAAGGTAGGTCCTAGTCTAGTGCTAAGGTTTGCCTATATTTATTATTAATATAAGCTGTCTTAATTAGCTCTAGTGTAATTAACTCTAGCGTAAGTAGTCAGAACTACTCTATATAGCTGCGCTAGTATAAGGAGATAAAAACTTTCTACTAATATTTAGACTTATGTCTTAGGTATATATATACTAAGAAAACTAATTTATAAAATAGATAGCTAATCTACCTAGGTATAAATAGTTAGTAGCTATTATTAACTTTTTAATAGATAGTGCTCTATATTAGTGTTAGATTTAATAGTTGAATGCGATAATATATCTTTATGGATGATGATAATTGTATTGTCTTTGTGTCTACCGTGTTTAGCTGGTTCTGACTTCTTCGCTAGTGTGCTAAGCTAGGTGGTCCCTGCTTGATTGTATAGATCCAACCTTAACGCGCTTGTTCTATCTAACAGCTGCATATCTAATATACTTCCTTAGCTTAGAAGATCCTTGCAAGCTAAACTATTTAGCAGCCTGTTATCCTAAAGTGAGGTTATTAAGGTGCCCTTGAATTTCCTTAAGAGGTGCTTTATTCGCTACTTTGCGTTCTGTTATCTTAACTAGCCTAAGTTAGGTTAGGAACCCTTCCCACTTGTTGACTGGGAGGACCTTTGTAAAGCTGTCGGCGATTATTTCTGCCGATTGTACGTACTCTACCTTAATCTTTCCAGTAGAGGCTTCCTGTCTTAACTAGTAATTGTGAATGTCGACGTGTCGTAGTTTAGTCTGAAACCTGGATATCTCCTTAGTGACTAGTCGAATAGTTTGCTTATTATCGCATTAGTAATTAATAATGAGCGCAGTTTAATTTACAGTTCGTCCAGTAGTCTTAATATAAAGATTGCTTCCTTAGCCACTTGTAATAGGGCGAGAAGCTCTGCTTTAGTTGTTGAAGTTGTGATAGTGTCTTGTTTGCTTGCTTTCTAGGTAATAAGTTTGTTAAATAGCTTAATAGCGTATTCTTGCAAGCTCTTTCTGTCTAGTGTGTTGTCAGCAAATGAGGCATCGCTGGCTACTTGAAGGCAGTTGCCTCCTCCGAGCTGCAGTGCTCTCTATCTAGTGCTTGATAAGTATAGTAGTACTCGATTAGCGGCATTGTGATGTTCCGAGCCCGGATTTGACAGGAATCGAGCTAGCCTTGAGGTTGCAAAGGCTATGTCTGGTTGAGTCGTTACTGCCGCGAACAGAAGCAATCTAATCTTGCGTTGGTATTTGTTAATTTCTAAGGGTGTCGCTAAGCCGTCTTGTGGTTTTAGCTTGATAGCTGCTATTAGGGTGTTGTGTCGAATATTCCTCTTGTTAACTAATTGACTAATCTTGTCTAAGTAGGCAGCCTGAGAGAGTTGAATTGTCCTAGTCTTTTGATCTCTAATAATCTCTACGCTAAGGAACCACGAAAGGTTGTTTCCTCTACTTAAGGTGTATTTTTCTTATAGGCGCTTAATTGCTTATTAGGCTTCTTCCTCTTTCTGCTTGTAAAAAGCCAAGATAATATTGTTAACATAGAAGAAGACAATAATTCTGTCTTTAAGAAGGCAGTATAGCTTATAAGGCACTGTCTAGAAGCCTAGAGCTTTAAGTGTTAAGGTAAACTCTTTCTGCTAGAGGAGTAGTAAGATCTAAAGACCATATAAAGCCTTTAGTAGTAGTAGTATTGATTAACGTCCAGGAACGTAATGTTCTAGCCTCCCATGGGGCATGGGGACGTGCTAAGCTGTATTTACAGAAAGCATTTCGTGCCTGCCGGCTGGCTACCACAGTAGCCTTGTTGTACATAGCCCATCCTCCCTTTAATAGGTCTACCTGCTACTACAGGCACCTAGATACCTATAGTAGCCGGCCCTCATCTGTGAGGGTGTTGTTGTCCTGCCCCTCTCTCCCTCGCCCTTGTAGCTCTGCTCCCGTACTGTCTTCCTCCCCCTACCTCGTACGAAGTAGGACCTCGTACGAGTTAGCAAGCTGCCTTGTACCTTGAGTAAAAACCTCGTAGGGGAAAACCTCAAGCTTGAACAAGTAGTAGTAGTCGCCTGAGCGGTACTTAGTTTGGGTGAAAGGCTTTGACCAAGTCTTGGCAGAGCGAAAACTCTGCATCTTGGCTTTTGGTCTCTTTATCGCAACAGCGCCAGCTTTTTGCGGATAAAGAACGTGATTCTAGTAATCAGCTTGTTCAGGCGAACAATTTCATACTACAGGAACCCCCCACACGGTCGTGTGGGTGGAATCACGATTTTGGTGTTCCTGTCGCCATATAAAGCCTTGTTGACTTGAAGTATCGTTCCAGGCTTCTAATAGCCACGGGGCATTCTTATGTATACCTCTCGGTCCATACTTGCATGGACGAAAGCGTTTGTAACATCGTATTGCTTGAGCTCTATATCATAGTAAGCTGCTATTGCTACTAGCATTCGGAACGACCTGCTGGCAAGCGTGGCTGCATAAGTGTCTTAAGAGGTAATATTCCGTTGTTAATCGCCCTGGACGACGAGCCGTGCCTTGCACTTCAGCAAGCAATAGTGTTTGTTAAGCTTGTAGGTGTATACCCACATATAGTTAAGGATCTGCTGTCCTATTAGTTTAATCTTCTTTATTAGTACTTCTAACTATAATTTTATTTGTTTGTAGCTTGCAAGGTGATCCCGCTCTACTTCTTTGAACAATTCGCCCATTAGGTGATCCTTAAGCTTGGTACAGCACGTTGGCAGAGGTGGGAGTTGACTTCAATGGGGCTTCAAGCCTTTAGCGAGCGTTCTTATTATCTTAGCCTTGTCTATAACATCCCCTCTGTATTTCCTAACATAGCTAGCTTAAGTTCCTGCTATAAAGGCGGCTGCCTAGGGGACAGTCTTGGATAACCCTTTTAGGTTCATTTCTAATTTATTTCTAGCTATTAACTACGCAAGTAATGCCGCAGGTGGTGGTGTAGTTATAGGAGTTAGATAGTTGTCCCTAATCTTCACTCCTTAGTAGTAGCCTAGTGGGTCTACTTCGCCTTAGGGATTTAATAAGCCTCTAACAGTGTTGTCTTCATAAAAGGACTCTGTTTCCAGTTAATAACTTGGTGTTGGGAGTTTGATTGTTCTTACGTATGTGGCGATTTCCTCTAGTGTGCTGTGCATAAGGTTATCTATAAGGTCTTTAGTTTTGCCACTAAAGACAGTTTGTTTGTCGAAGATAATATCGTGGGTGCTTATTACCTTAGCAAGTGACAGTATCCAGATTTAATAGATGTTTAAGGACCAGTATCCTACTAGGTAACTAATCTAAGCCTTTAGGTCTAGGCGTTGTAGCCTTAATTTACCTCAATGTGTATTATCCGTTATTGCGAACGCTTTGCAGCCATACGCTTTGAGGTAAGCGAGGTTAGGTTTCTTAATTAAGGTGACTACTCCATTGTTCAGAGCAACTTGTGTAAAGAATATCTTATATAGCGTTTTCTAGTTGTTCGCATAATTTGGTGTTTAATTATAGAGGTATACTGCAGCTCTTATAACTTTGGGCCATAGTTCCTAGGGTAGGTTAGCATCGAGACGCATCGCGCGCGATTTCTCTTTATTCACACCCCCTAAGCGTTCGGCACCTCTATTTTGAGCTTGTGTATCTAGGGCGGAAGGCTCGACAGTAATTCCTTGTGATGCCAACTAGCGCTCAATTTCCGGTTTCACTATCGTAATCTCGTTGTCTGCTTTAATGACCTTGACTGTAATATTGTAATAGTTTTTAAGGAAGAGAAAGAAGTTTAATAGAACTTTAATAACTAACTTTGCTAGTTAATTGTCTTTAAAATAAAAGTCCTATTGTAGGCCTAAGTACCTGTTAGTAACAAGCATCTAGCTCCTTTCACTAGTGCTACTTTGCGCCTTATAGGCATAAAAGTTAATAGCTAGTCTTTCTCCTAGTCCTTTATTGTTAATTCGCGGTGCTTAGCTAATTTGTCGCTGGATCTTTGCTTTCCTATAGGAGTCGCATTGAACTGTTGTAACTCCCTTAACTCGCACCCCTTTAGCTTGCTGCACAAGATGTTCGATAGCTGCTAGTCTAGGGTGTCCTAGTCTCTTATGCTATAATTCGGCTGAGGCCCTTTATAGTGCTCCTTTTGTTTGTGATGCATTCTTGCGGATGTAATATAAAGTGGGTGGTAGTGGATTATACTTAAGTACCTATTAACCGTGTATCTTAGATAGTTTTCCAATAACCTTGTCGTCTAGTCCTTTTAGCGTAGTTGGGTCCGTTTGCGTATCCCACTAGATTCCTCTATGCCTTAGTAGTTGAAAGGAGACTAGGTTACATAGGAGGTCTGGACAGATAGCCATATTATGTAGAACTAACGTAGTTGTTCTATATTAGCCTCTTAGTGTTAAGTTAACAGAGCTGTAGCCTTTTATCTATATCTTTGTATTCCTAGCCTATATATAATCTCCAGACGTAGGTAGACGGAAGTTGTAGATATAGTTAGGGTTATTCGTAATGTGGCAAGTTGATCCTAAATCAAGAATAAACGAGCGCTTTAGTGGGTAATTAGACACTTCTGTTTCTATTGGCGCTGATGTAAACGCAGCGTTAACGTTTGATATTCTATATCCCTCTAGTTAGTCCTTAGGGGACTTAAGGATCTCAGGTGTGGGCGTGTGCGATTGTTTAATAATCGGTGTTTATAATTAGGTTCTACTTTGTCTACAGATTAGCCCTTAGAAAGTTGCGTCGTTCTTACGCTTGAAGTTGATAAGCTTATTTATAATCTTATTAGGTTTCCACTACTTAGGAGCTTTGTCTGGGTTGACATAATAGCAGTCCCTAATACTATGGTGTTGTCCACAGGCAGGGCATTTTGCTCCTCCTGTTATAGCTGGCTCTTAATCTAAAGGCCGCTTAAGCTTAACATCTTTCTTGTCAGCTGTACGTTGATTACGGGGTCTGCCCCGGTTTCGGTTGGATGGCGCGCTTTCGGCATAAGAGGCGTCCCTGTCATTGCCCTGGGTAGTTGCACCACCTTTAGCGAGAAATGATGTATTATTAGTTATAAAAGCTGCTTTATGCTTCCCTAATCTAAGGGGATAGTTTGCTATTATGTGTTCTTAGAAGTGTTTTATTATCTCCTTTTGGCTTATGCTAGTTGCAAATTGACTATTATCTTGAAAGTTTGTAGACTATATAGGAGCAACTTTGTTTACAGCTGCTAGGAAGTCTTTTGTAATTACATTTAATTGTAATAGCTTAGCGACTTAATATGTCTCTGCCTTAGTGGCTGCTTAGTCGTACTCTGCTAGCTATGTGTCCTATTGCAACGCGCTCCTTATTGGCCTTAGTAAGGCAAGATATCGCTCGCGAGCTTGTTCTTGTTTGATTTGTTTGTCGACTTTAACTGTTAGTTGTAGGTCTATAATCTATTGTTGTAGTGGCTTCTCTGGTAGGCAGCACGTGCGCAACAGGTGTAGGGATATAGTTAACTAGATAAATGCCATAATATGTTGGAGGCTTGCTTGTTTCTTCTTAAAGTCGTGCTGGTTGTTCTTGTATTGTTTGACAAGGATCTTGTAATATTTAAGGTCTTCCTTAAACGCCTTCTGTCCAGTTGCTAACAGCGCAGTCGGTCTTGTTGGGATTTCGACGTTCGCGGCTGGTGTGTAATCAGCGACTACTGGAGCTCTAACAACTGCTAGTCTTGATATCAGCGGGACTGTTAACTTTAGATTAACCTTATCCCAGATGTTGTAGACAACGCATCTCGCCTGCAGCTGCGTTATCTATCCTATATAGTCGGTATGATCCCTTAGCGTTACTGTGGGATCGCGGTATGGTTGTTGCGCCATTTCGTATCAGTTGAAGCAGTGAGACTCTTAATTGTTAGATTTAATAGTTGAATGCGATGATGTGTCTTTATAGATAATAATAATTGTGTTGTCTTTGTGTCCACCGTGTTTAGCTAGTTCTGACTTCTTCGCTAGTGTGCCAAGCCAGGTGGTCCCTGCTTGATTGTACAGATCCAACCTCAACGCGCTTGTTCTATCTAACAGCTGCATATCTGACAATTAGATATTAAAATTCTTCTTACTAGAGCTATAATACAATACCTATAAGGTCTTATTACTATAAAATATAGAGAAAGTTAAGTGCTAGAATAAAGTAGTGCTTAAGGGTAATATTAGACTAGAGGGGCGCGTAGCTATGTGCCTTATTAATATATAGAGATAGAGGAGCGTTAGACTAGAGAAGCGCGTAGCTATAGGCCTTATTAATATAGTAAAATATAGTAATTCTAGTAACTATAGGAATAGAAATAGAGTGAGATTTATAGGTTACCTAAACTGCTAATATTCTTCTATAAGATTATAAAGATAGAAGAGCTTAAAGACTCTACTTATTTACCTATAATCTGCTTTAGAATAGGCTTAAGTTATAAGAGCTTTAACTACTTCTAATACTTTTATTTAGGTAGAAGTTTTGTAAGACTATTTACAGACTAAGAGTTAGTTTTAATATAAGTAGAAGTAATAGTTTCTTATAGTGCCTATTTCTATAACTAATAGTAGTATATATCTATATATTAAAGGGTTATCTTTAGCTAAGGGGACTCTATAACTAGTAGACGAATTATCTGTTTATTATTATAGTACATAGAGGGTTATTCCTTAAAGTCTAAATAGAGATTATTAAATATTCTAGACTACTAGTAGTACTTAGTGCACTCTATGGAGAGCAAAATAAGTTTGGCTTTAGTAGTTAACTTAACAACGCAGTATTAGAATATTGCTTTCTAGTCGATTAGACCACTAAATAGAAAGAAGATATAGCCTTATAAGGACTTACAAATTGCCTTATAATTAGTATAAGACGCGTTAGTTATGCTATAGAAGTTAGTCTCTTTAGTATCTTTTTAATAGAGATATAGAGTAGTATAGTCTACAAAGTAGTATAGTGCTAGGTTCTAAAAGTAATATAGATATATAAGGCACTAATATATAGCTAATAAGTATTTAGAGCTAGGGTTAGTAAGAAATTTAGCTAATTTTAAATAAGCATTAGTAATATCTAGACATATAGAACTAGCGGCGTAGCTAATAAATCTAACTATCTAGAAGTAATAATAAAATACGTTTTTATTTTTAGGCTTTATTAATAGTATAAGCTCTTTAAAAGGTAGAGGTAAAGTAGGTACCTTAGTCTAGAATAACTTTTAAAGTGCTAGATATTTAGCGTAGATTTTCTAAATATAGTTATGTTATAATAACTAAAGATAACTATTAATATAGTCTTTATATATAGTAATAGTATAGAAAATAGAGTTCTCTTAGCCTTATAAGTTAGTAATTTTATACTATTTAATAAGCTTATGTTTAAAGACGTTAAGAAAAAATAAATAACCTAAAAGGGCCATAGTAATAATATTGTTCACATAAAAGAAAACAATAATGCGATTGTTTTTCTATAAATAGGGTGTGTTAAGTACTAGTAATAGACTAAAGCTCTTAAGGGTAGTTATAAAGTCTTTATACTAGAGTAGTAGTAATATCTTAAGACTATAAAGAGTGTAATAAAGTTGCTAGTAGTACCTATTATTATAGAAACCTTCTAGTTAAAAGGTGTAAATAGGTTTAGGGAGTTTAGTATTAGTAAGAGCATTAATAGCGTTATATTAATATATATTTATATTAAAATAGGTAGTAATTTATAAGACTGCCGCATAGCTATATAGTCAGTCCTTTATTATATAATTTTAGCCGAAATAACCTTATGCCTAGCCTTACCTATACACCTTTAGGCCCTTAGTTCTCTATAGCAAAAAGACACCTCTTTTCTTATGGTTAACCTATCTTATTATAAATTACTATAATTTCTACTATCTTATATAATTACTATAAGAGCGCGAAATATTTATATAGTAAGAGTAGTAGTATAGGTATTACTTATAATAGTCTATATGTCGGATTAACAATCTCAAAGGCCTCAGGTATATGACAGGAAGGTGTGTGTGGAGGAGCGAGCATTCTGTTAATAGTCGTTGAGGCCTCTGTCGTGTTGCAAAACACTACATGTGTGGAGCGAGCCCTATATAGGACTAGCTTCCATACCCCGCGATATACTTCGCTCCTCAGTAGATAGAACAATAAGAATCCATCTATTAACAAATATAAATCGTTATCAAGTATTTCCTTTCAGCACTAGTGCAACAAGTCCTCCCAACACTATAAGTCTCCTCTTACTATAATTTATACTTTAAACTTAGCTAGGTAGCCTTGGTTAAATTTGTATATAAAGACCTATATAAGTGGCAAGACTTTAGTATTTAGAAAAAGCTCTAAGAGTAGAATCTTAGTATATATCTTCTTTTTAGTAATAGTATTTAGCTTCTTCTTTATAGCTGCTATAAAGCCTTCTCTAAACTATTTAGAGAGTTTTAGAATATTATTTTAAAATTAAGGTAGAGGCGAAAGCTAGTCTCTATAGACTTGCTATAATAGTGCGATTAATTAGAGCACTTTGTCCAGTAGTAAGGCCGACGCGAATATATTCTAATAAGTCTAGATAGCGTTAGTAGTAGAATTTCGTATATGTTTAGACAATATATTAGTAGTTTAGAAATAGGTATTAGTCCTATATTATTTTTTTTACGCAGGAGGTCCTATTAATATAGGTATAGGGAATATAGAGAATTAAGAGGGCGTTGGCAGTATAGCTAGTACTAATATTAGTAGCGCGAAGGTTTAATTAACTATAGAAACTAGTAAAGGATATATATCTCTACCACGGTATATATTATAAACTTAGCCTAATTTCTTGCCTATAAGTAGTATTTTAGTAGAAAGGATAGACAGCTTAGCGTCTTTATATACTTCCTTATTAGAATCTTCCTACTTACTTTCTAATTTTTTAACCTTAATATTATTAATAACTTAATCTAACTACATGCTAAGTAGGCTCTCTTTATTAGTAGACCTAAAGAATAGTTTTTTATTAAAGGTAATATTTCTTATTTAAATAACCTTGCCTCTATATCTTTAGAATACGGCTTTTAGTACCTATATATAGTAGGTATTATATAAATCTACGCCTACTAAGTAACTAATAAGCGCCCTTAGAGAAAGCTTATCTATTTAGAAAATCTTCTTACGAAGGTAGTATGCTCTATATTTATAGATACATAGATAAGTAATAGAAAGTAGTTTGCTATATATAGCCTTAAATAGTATAGTCTAGTTTAATAATTTAATAGGAGCCTAATTAAGTAAATATACTATATAGATATATATCTCTTTATATAGGCAAAGTAAAAGATTAAACGTAGTTCTAAGTAATTAAGATATAGTAATTAGTATCTTTCTAAACTATTCTATATAGCCTAATTATTCTGTAGTGCTAGGAAACTAGAGCTATATAGTAATACTTTGTTATTTACAGTACTTAACTATACTAAGATTATTTTAAAATCTATAAGCTTTCTCTTTATCTATTAGTACAAATACTAGACTAGTGTTATAGTAGTGTTTAATTTATTTATTTATAAGTTTAAAGACTCTATTTAGAATATCTATAGATTAATTAAGTATGCTTTAAACTACATAGGTCTTAAAAATAAAATAGTAACTATAAAAGATATACTAGTTACCTATAAGGGATTTAGTATTATGTGTAATAATATTAATAGTAATAGCTTTAAATACACTTATAGGTTAGTACTTTCTATTAGATCTCTATAAGATAATTTGTAAAGCCTTATTAACTCTATATTATTTATATTCTTATATACTAGGGGGAGGAGATATAAGCAGAGCTATGCTAGCAATATTATAACTTAGTTTCTCTATTAACTTAGCTCTAATATAGCCTATTAAGACGTGTGCGTAAAGACAAAATAATATGTAATTAGGTAGTAGTGCTATAGAGAGTTTCTTATAGCTCTTTTTATTAGTAAGCGCTAGGAAAGGTCTATTAGTATAGTCCTCTAGTAGTGCAGCAGGAGACTATTAGTTTACTAGAACATAGTGGCCGCCTATAGCCTTAACTATTACTTAGATAGAATTCTTAGTGTTATCTTTTGTATATAGGTATTTACGCCCTAAGTTAAAGTAAATATTTTTTCCCTAAGCCTTAAGAGCAACACTAGTAAGGTAATAAAATCTAAATATAAGGTAATATTTCTTAGTATAGTCTTTATAGGTCTACCTAATATCTAGATTTTAATATCGCATTTATCCTATATGGCGATTTCTACTAAATCTTCTCTATAACTAATTCTTTTACTTAGTATTATAGAATAAATTTATATAAACTTATTAGGCTTATTATATACGTATATATCTAAACTATAATTAAGAATCTAAGAGTAATAGAGTTCTAAGGTTAGATATTACTTATTACTTATTATAAGGTATTTTATTATATATGCCTATTTATATTCTTTATTAGAGGCTTAGTTACTAGCGTTTATATAACCTATAAGTATATCGCAATTTTGCTTTCCCTTCTCTCTTATTTATATTTTATTAAGTAGCTTAGCCTATTTAGTAACCTTATTATATTTTTAAATAGCTTTAACGTAAGCTAGATTAATTTTAAATCTAGTTTCTTATAGCTAGGTGTAGATGTATAGACAAGCTCCCTATTATAAGTTACCTAGGTAGGCGTCGCCTTTACTATAAGGATAAGGCTTTTTTTATAAACTACTAGCAATCTTAGTGTTAGTGCGCTTTCTATTATTCTAAAGTCCTCCTATATTATTTAAAGGCGTTAAGCTATAGCTCTAATTTCTTATATTTATATAGTAAGAAGACTATACTTTATTAAGCGTAGTATAAATAGTGTCTTATATATTACTCTTATTTAAGCTATATAGGTATAGTATTATTTAGTAGTATTAAATAAGCGCTGTAATAGATACCTTATTAGGTATACTTAGTAGTAGTATAGGGACTATAATAAGTTATTTTAGTATAATAATAACGCCTACGCGATTAATAATAGCTAGTGTAGTGTAGACTATTAAAGCTAGTAGGTTAAGTTCTATATTAATATATACTAAACAGATCTTATAAACTTTCTTATTTATTATTACTATAAACCCTAAATTAATAGCGTAAAAGACCTTAAGAAGATTAAGCTAGAAAGCAAAACCCTAGATAGCTAAAACCTTTAGTTTAATACCCTTGTTAAGATAAATTTAAAAGTTATTTATCTAGTTTTTTGCTAACTAGCGACTACGCGTGTACTTCTTTCCCTTATTATATTAATAGGCTGCTTCTTTTTATTTTATAACTATTAGTTTTAAGTAGTTCTTATAAAGAAACCTAATTTGTTTTATAATAGTATAGTTAGTAGGTATAGAAATTAGTATATTATCCTTTACTATACTTATAATATAGCTTTTAAGCTTACTTAGTAATTTCTTATATTCTTATTTATACTTATATTTCTCTTTCTATACTATAATATTAAGATTTTTATTAGGGTTAGATTTAATATCTTCTAGCACCGTAAGATTTATAGCCTTTAGATTAACATATTTTAGAATATATAGTATATGCATAGTACGTTTAAAAACTATATACTATAGTTTAAAGTTGTCTATCCCTTTTAGTATAACTTTCTTATTCTTTAGGGTTGCCATTATCACGTGTTTGCGATGACTTTTCGCGTGTTTAGCCACTAGTGTGGGCTTTTTATTATAATTTAGAGTCTTATAGTGTTTTTATAGTAATTTATAGTAACTATAATAGTAGTTTTATAATAACTTTTCTTATTATTATTATAAAAACTCTACTCTAGTCTATGCAAGCGATAATATAGCAGTAGGACTAATTAGTAAAAAGTTTTAAAGAGTGCGTAATAAGCGTTATACTAGACTTATAACTATAAGATAGTAAAGATTATAGTAATTTATAGTAAGATAGGTTAACTATAAGAAAAGAAGTGTGTTATTACTATAGAGAACTAAGGACCTAAAGGTGTACGGGTAAGGCTAGGCATAAGGTTATTTCGACCAAAGTTATATGGCTAAGAGCTGACTATACAGCTATATAGTAGTCTTATAAGTATTTTTAAGCTTTTTAAAGCTTAGAAGCTATACTAAGCTTTTCAAAACCATAAATATATTCAAAATATAATTAGAATATATTTAGTTTATACTTAGCCTCCTTTCTAAAAGGAGCCTAAGGAGCAGCCTAAGAAGCAAATTAAAGCTCTATAATATAAGGCAAGTAACTTAAAGTAGTAGTAAAAAAAAGGTAAAGTAAGGCAATTAAATATATTCTAAATATATTTCTAATATATTTTAGATTAACTTTAATAAATATTATTAAATCCTTTACTAAAAGAGATACCTAATACCTTCTTTAACCTATACTAATAAGGGTAAGTAACTCTACTCTATAAAGAATAACTATAGAAATAAAATAGCATTTTAAGTTTAGAATATATTTTTTACTTTTTTATTTAATTATATAAGAACTTTATATAAACAAACTTTATAATAGTATAAAGAAAATATATTTATATATATATACTAAAATATATTTGTACTATATTTAAAATATATTCTACTACTAATATTCTAAAGTACTTAGTATTCTAATAGTAGTTGCTACTAGAAATATAATCGCCTACTATATTAATCTTAAAATTAAACTAGTATTCTTAGAATATATTTAGAATAGCTTTTAAATAAGTTTTAACTTACTTTCCTTAGATATTATTACTATACTAAGCCTAATTAATGTTATATAAAGTAGTCTTACCTAAAATATATAAAATATTAGTTATTTTAGCTAAATTATATAATATAATATTAGTAAATATATTTAAAATAAAATAAGAATATATTCTTACCTTACTAGCATTAAGACCCTTAGAGAATATTATAGGCAGTATATAGGTTAGAATACCTAAGTCTATTATAATGCGCTAGTAGCGCGCTACCTATATAGTATCCTCTAGCTTTACACGCCTATTATACTTATTTAATAAGACTTTATACTATTTTAAAATATATTTAGAATAAAATAAAATTATATTTTACTAATACTTACCCTTTTAGATCTAGATAAAGGTAATACTATACTAGTTAATAGAATTATTAGTCTTAGCTACTTTTAATAAGTACTATTTAATAAGATAAGTAACTAGTACACTCTAAAAAGTAAAAAGAGCCTATGAAATTATCAGCACCCTTAGAATATAATCTAAATATCCGTACACCGTACGGGCAAGGGCATCTGAGGGTATTGAGGTTTTAATATTGCGGCACGATGGCATCACGTGGAGACTACGTGATGCCCATACGCCGCGGTCTGTGCGCCACAGGATCTTCTCCTTTCTATCCGCACCCTCTCTAGAGACAAGTAATTAATACCAAAGTCGTTCTATTATGTTATTTCCTTTCCTCGTACAATTATCCCGTACACCCTCCACACTTGCCAATGCAGAGTATTAGAATTCGATGTCTGTACGGCTGGCTGTAGAGCCTATTCGACACTAAATAAAGTTATAATATATTTTAAATTACTTAGTAGAGATTATTACTATTATGCACACAACACTTTACCTCTATATACTTAATAATTTTCTTACTATAGGCGTTCTTTTTAAACTCTAGATAGTTTTTAAGAAGGCTTTTTATAGCTAAGTATTTCTAGTAAGCTTACTAAAATATATTTAGAATATAATATAAATATATTTTAAAATTTATACTTATAAAATTACTAAAAGTAGCTATAGTAATAGTAGTAGAGGTAGTAGTGTTAGATATACTGCTGTTAGATAGAATAAGCGCATTAAGGTTAGATCTGTACAATTAAGCAGAAACCACCTAGCTTGGCACACTAGCGAAGAAGTTAGAACTAGCTAAATATAGTAGACACAAAAGGACAATATAATTATTATTATTAATAAAAACATATTATTGCATTTAACTATTAAATCTAATAATTAAGAGTCTTACTGCCTTGACTAATATAAATAGTATAATAACTATACTATAATCCCACAGTAACACTGAGGGATTATACCGACTATATAGGATAGTTAATATAGCTGTAGGCAAGATACGTTGTCTACAATATTTAGAATAAGGTTAATATAAAGTTAACAGTCCTACTAATATTAAGACTAGTAATTATTAAAGCTCTAGTAGTTGCTAATTACACACTAGCCGCGAATATTAAAATTCTAACAAGACTAACTACGCTATTAGTAACTAGACAAAAGGCGTTTAAGGAAGACCTTAAATATTATAAGATCCTTATTAAACAATATAAGAATAACTAGCACAACTTTAAAAAAAAACAAGCAAGCCTCTAATATATTATAGTATTTATCTAGTTAATTATATTCCTACACCTATTGCGCACGTACTGCCTACTAGAGAAGCTATTGCAATAATAAATTACAGACCTATAACTAATAGTTAGAGTTAATAAACAAATTAAATAAGAACAAGCTTGCGAGTAATATCTTGCCTTACTAAGGCTAATAAGAAGCGCGTTGCAATAGGACACATAGCTAGCAGAGTACGACTAAGTAGCTACTAAGGCGGAGACATATTAAGTTGCTAAGCTATTACAATTAAATATAATTATAAAAGACTTTTTAGTATCTATAAACAAAGTTGCTTCTGTATAGTCTATAAACTTTTAAAATAATAGTTAATTTGCAACTAGTATAAGCTAAAAGGAGATAATAAAACGCTTCTAAGAACACATAATAGCAAACTATTTCCTTAGATTAGGGAAGTATAAAGTAGCTTTTATAACTAATAATATATTATTTCTTACTAAAAGTAGTGCAACTACCTAGGGCAATAATAGAGACGCCTCTTATATCGAAAGCGCGCTATCTAACCAAAACTAGGGCAGACTTCGTAATTAACGTATAGCTAATAAGAAAGATATTAAGCTTAAGCGGCCTTTAGATTAAAAGCTAGCTATAACAGGAGGAGTAAAATGCCCTGCCTATAGATAACGCTATAGTATTAAGGACTACTATTATATTAATCTAGACAAAGCTCCTAAGTAGTAGAAACTTAATAAGATTATAAATAAGCTTATTAACTTTAAGCGTAAGAATAATGCAACTTTCTAAGGGCTAATCTGCAGACAAAACAGAACCTAATTACGAATACTAATTATTAAATAATTGCACACGCCCATACCTAAGATTCTCGAGTCCCCTAAGGACTAACTAGAGAGACAGAGAATATTAAATATTAACGCTGCGTTTATATTAGCGCTAATAGAAATAAAAGTATTTAATTATCTATTAAAGCGCTTGTTTATTCTTAATTTAGGATTAACTTGCTATATTATAAACAACCCTAATTATATTTATAACTTTTGTCTACCTATATCTAAAGATTATATATAGGCTAGGAATATAAAGATATAGTTAAAAGGCTACGGCTCTATTAACTTAACACTAAGAGGCTAATATAGAACAACTATATTAGTTCTATATAATATGGCTATCTGTCCAGACCTCTTGTGTAATCTAGTCTCCTTTTAACTACTAAGGTATAGAGAAATCTAGTGGGATACATAAACAAACCTAACTACGCTAAAAGAACTAGACGATAATATTGTTAAAAAACTATCTAAGATATATAGTTAATAGGTACTTAAGTATAATTTGCTACTACCTACTTTAAGCTAGCGTATACAGATACGAGTCACATAGGGTTTCGAGTCACCCCACCAAAACGCGACACCTGCACAAAACACGCGATATCTCTCCACAACGCTCATCAATATAGACGCCCGTGAGGTAGCTATACAATCAGCTATTGCTGATTACAATGCAAGCATTTATAATAGCCAGCGGGCTGCAGCTAAGGCGTATAGCATTCCTGCACCTACTCTCTCTGCACGTATACGAGGCGCAACCGATAGCCGTACCAGCCATCAACACCAACAGCGATTGACTCCTCTACAGGAGGACTTCCTAGTAGACTAGATCCTCGAAGAAGACGCACGCGCCTGCCCTCCCTCACACGCTCGCGCTCGAGAAATGGCCAATCGAATCCTACGTATGAACGGCGATAATCAGCCTATTGGCAAGCTCTGGCTATCCCACTTTATCAAGCGACAGCCACGCGTCGCCTCAGTCATTAGTAGAAAATTCGAGGCTTAGAGAGCTAATGCAGCGACTCTAGAGCAGTTACGCGCGTTCCTAGAGCGCTACAAGCAGACTCGACAGCGGTTTAATATACAGGCGGAGAATACATACAATATGGATGAGACTGGCGTTGCTCTAGGAGTATGTACAAACACCAGAGTACTCTCTAGTAGTTGAAAGAAAAAGGCTTATATTCGATCACCAGAGAATCGCGAGTGGGTCTCTATAATTGAGTGCGTATCAGCAATAGGGCGGAAACTACGCTGCGTGGTTATCTTCAAAGGCCAGAGCCTACAAACTACCTGGTTCCTATCGTCCTACGTACCTAGCTGGCTGTATACAACCTCAGAGAATGGATGGACGTCAAACGCGATAGGTGTTGAGTGGTTACAGCGCATTTTTATCCCTGAGACGGCTGTAGGTGATGGCCAGTACCGCTTCCTTATCCTCGACGGTCACGGCAGCTATATTGACATAGACTTCCTATGGCTTTGCAAACAGCATCGAATTGAGCTTCTCTATCTACCTGCGCATTTGTCGCACGTCCTACAGCCTCTAGATCTCGCTCCATTCTCTGTAATCAAGTCTAGTTACCAACGCCAGATCCAAGAGCTCGCATCGCTCGACGACGCCGCACCTGTTAAGAAGGAGCGCTTTATTGCCTGCTACTATCAAGCTAGGGAGGAAGGCTTCACAGAGCGTGTGATTCGAGCTGGCTGGCAGGCTGCTGGTATCTGCCCATTTGTAACGGTATTCGGACTGTTCATTGTTGCCTATGCTAGCTCATTGCTGCCTACACTCATTTACTGCTGCCTATCCTACCTAGCAGTATATATCTTAGCTACTACACACATACAATCAAATCAGTGTTTTCCCGACTTTCGCTTTGCAGCAACAACCGCTACAGTTATGAGCCCGGATTGCGACGGGATCTCACTCACCTGAATTACCTGCCTACTCACACATAGAGTAGAGAAACCCAGCGAGCACGATGACTACCGAGGACCCAGCCGTCACTCGAGTAACAGTTGTACTCAGTCGATCAGAGGATTGGCACAAGTGGCTGTTTATCCGCAAGGATACAGCACAAAAGAATCAACTCTGGAAATACGTCGACCCAGACGTTGCAGCAGACCAGCTACCCCAGTTAGAGGAGCCGATTGAACCTCAGCTTAGCGACTATGACCAACGAGCTACGACGTACGCTGGCCTAAACACCGAGCAGCGAGCCGATTACCGTTGGGCATACGAGAGATGGGAGAAGAAGGATCTAGAGTATAAGCGTCAGCTGAAGGCGCTGGCAGACTTTAACTCTGAGATTAGTAAGACGATAGCAGCGCATCACATTTACCTGATTGAGGACAAGGATACGCCGCACCAACGCCTTACGACCCTTAAGAAACATCTCGCACCGTCAGACGCGACGCGACGCCGCGATCTAATAGCGGTATACAAGGATCTCCAGACGCCGCCAAAGGGCAGGAAGGTTGAAGAATGGCTTCGAAGGTGGATCGAGGTCACCAACCAGTGCAAGGCCATCAGGCTGGCAGAGACTGAAGACACCCAAGCGCAGGAAGACTTCCTAGTCGCCTGCAAGACAATTGACCCCGAATACGGAACAGCAGGTCTACGAGACCTGATCCAGAAGGAGAGGCTTGGTAAGACAGTCCCCTCAGTGGAGAACTACGTCGCCGAGTTCTCAGCATACCTGAAGCGTACACGCCCAATTAGTACAGGCTTCAGCGCACACGCGGCAGAGCTAGAGATAGCAAAGCCAGCAACACCGCAAGATAATAAACCTACACGGAGCGGTGTATGCCTCTGTGGCAAAAGACACTCATGGTCGAGATGCTGGGTGATGAACCCAGATGCGCCTCACAGACCCCGAGGATTCGACAACAAGGAGGGTAGTAAGAAAGTGGCAGCGGCCTTTGCCAAGGATCCGAGCTTGAAAGCGAGGGTGGAGAAAGCCATACAGGACTGGAAGGCAACTCAGTCGAACTCTGAGCCTGCAGTCACTATTGACGATGGCAAGCCTCCTTCCAATCCATCGACCTACACCGCACAATATATGGTATCCGATGCCGTTACGGTTGACGAGCGCGACGAGCGCGACGAGGATCTGATGCTTGACGACGGTGTCAAACCTACCGAGGAGTTGGTGGCTCTATCGACGCTTGACGATGTCAGCAGCTACGACTCATTGAGCAACCGATTCATACTTGATCCTGGTTCGAACACTCACATTGTCAACACTAAGTCCTGGCCTGGATGGACGAGAGAGTATGAGGCCAGTGCCAACGATTTCGTAGGAGCAGGAATAGGCCGTATCAAGATAACTGCATGGGGCAGCATGAAGCTGACCGTGAAAACACCGAGAGGACTATCACCTATCGTCCTAACACACGTTGCCTTAGTCGAAGGCTTCTTGACGAGCCTTATGGGCTTAGCACGCTGTTGCTTGAGTCAGATCCACTTTGACTTAGGACAAGATTTGCTGTACAAAGTCAGCAAGAAAACTGTTATTGCTTAACTAGAGTATGACAACGGTCACTGGCTGGTCGACGCTGATGCCAGCCGCCGCCCAGACATACGCCTATTATCATCCTTCAGCACTACCTACCGACCTTCAAAGGACCCTCGACGCGATCTGATAGTCGACTACAGGACAGCTCACAGCACCTGGGGCCATCCAGGCAAGAAGGCAATTGAGAAGCTGGCCGACCATGTGGAAGGCTTGCGAGTAGAAGGCAAAGATAGCGACTTCTGTGGCGTATGTGTCGAATCGAAACTCACAAAGCAAGTCTCTAGAAGACAGCAGGAGGACTTTGCACCTAGGAAATTCTACCGCGTTGCTGTAGACTTTATCCAGCTTTTGCCACGAGACACAGACGCTTGTCTTAATGGTGACCGAGTTGCAGGTCACATGGTGGACCAGTATAGCAAGTGGCATGAAGTTGACTGCTTTCCACAGCGTACGAAGGCATTCCTGAGCCGCTGGCTTGTCCAAAAGGTTCGCAAGATACAGCGTATCTTTGACAGCGACGTCACCGCAATCAAGACTGATAACGACCGAGGATACGGAGTTGCACCAAACGTATTGGAGGAACTCTGCGCTGAGCTAGGGATCCGATACGAGCCGCGGGCAGACTACGCAGACGAGCAAAACGGCCTTGCAGAGCGAGCAGGCAAGATCATCGTCATTCGAGCTCGAGCCATGAGGCTTGAAGGAAACCTGCCAAAATCATTATCAAACGAGCTGTTTAGAACAGCAGCATACATACTGAATCGTACACCAACCGAAGCACTAGGTTGGAAGACTCCATATGAGATTGTATGGGGATCAAAGCCGAAGGTGAACCACCTGCGCCCTATAGGCTGTCGAGCGTATGTCCGAAATCCGTCTATCAAGAGAGGCAACAAGCTGGAGTCCAGAGCTCTTATAGGACATCTTGTAGGCTATGATTCGACGAATATCTTCAGGATCTGGCTGCCGACAAAGAACAGAGTAATTCGAGCTAGAGACGTCATTTTCGAACCAACGCGATTTTACGAAGGACCAGAAGGCTACGCAGCAGAGTCAGTTATTGAAGAGGTTATAGAGCTGCTTGCCTTTCCAGAAGAAGCTGAATCTGACGATATTGCCATTGAAGAGCTCATGACGCTTAGGCAGACGCGTAACGAGACGCGCAACGAGACGCGCAACATACCTGCAGCTGCAGCTCGCGCAAGCCAGCAGCATGTAGGGGGTGAGAGCAGAGTTGAGGAAATTGATGGAGTTGACGAGGACGTAGAGGATCTATTTCTAGGGGGTGGGCTACTTACGCCTACATCACCTGCGCCTCACGTGAGCCGGCAACGGAATAACGATACTCCGGCCGAAGTTCTCCCGATAGAACGAGATCTAGAGCTCTCTGCAACCCAAATCCCTGACTATCTACCTGATCGACACACAAACAATGCGCCGAGACGTAGAAATCTCGAAATTGACGAGTCAATATACTCACAACCTCACGCCGATGGCAGCAGCGCACTGACGACCTCACCAGTGCAACCAGATACCAGACACACGCGATTTCCTATGGAATACGCATCAATGACTACCTACACGCGTTTACGACAGCGCTGAAGCCGCAGCCTGTCTTCAGGATCCATCAGTCACAGGTTCCGCCACCGCCGAGGACCTGGAGAGACCTAGAGACTCACCCGCATGGTGCTGAGTTTCGACAAGCAGGTCAAGAAGAATACCGCAATATATGGAATAAAGGATGCTTTGCTAGGACTGCAAAGACAGCAGCAAATGTTGATGCTGAGGTCTTACCACTTATGTGGGTGTTTACCTACAAATTTGATGAGGACGGCTTCCTCTCACGATTCAAGGCACGATTGGTGATTAGAGGTGATCTCCAGCAGCCGTACGGAGACACCTACGCCGCCACACTCGCAGCACGCACCTTTAGAGCAATCACCGCTATTGCCAATCACTTTGGGCTAGAGCTGATTCAATACGATGTACCAACAGCTTTTCTCAACGCCCTACTCAACCGTCTACTCTACGCGCAGACGCCAGACGGATTTCAAGAAGATGGAGAACTACTCCAGATACTCCGCGCTCTCTATGGATTAAAGGAGTCACCGCTACTATGGTACAAGGAGCTCCGCAGGACGCTACAGTCACTAGGGATGAAGCCTGTGCCAGGCTTTCCATGTGTGTACACGAACAAGTGGCTCATACTATTCGTCTACGTTGACGATATCGTCATGGCCTTTCACCCACACAATACCAAGCTCCACCAGCAGTTCGAGCAGAAGCTTAGCGAGTACTATCAACTAAAGCGACTTGGTCCACTCAAGTGGTTCTTGGGTATACGCGTCGTACGAGACATCGCCGCTCGCAAGCTTTGGCTACTCCAGGACGCCTACATTAACAAGGTAGCCACAAAGTATGGCATAATAACCACTAGCCGACGCACAGAAGTACCTATGGTGGTCAACTACCTCGAGCCATCTACGGAGGAACCCAACGCAGCCAGAACAAGGCTCTATCAAGAGCTTGTTGGTCATCTCGCGTTCCTTACACAGTTTACACGACCTGAGCTAGCACGAGCTCACGTCATACACGCATCACATCTCACAAACCCTGGTCAAGCCCATGTAGAGTCTATACGAAAGGTGTGGCGACACATCCTAGAGACTAAGTACTACGCGCTTGAAGCTTGCACAGCTGAAGAAGATACAAGTTTGTGACTACAGGGAAGGACTACCACGACCCTATCTTCTTTGGAGCATCTGATGCTGCTTTCGCAGACAACCTAGAGACTCGCCGAAGCTCTCAAGGGTACGTTTTCCAACTATTTGGGATGACTGTCGATTGGAAGTCTACCCTACAGCGTACAGTCACCAAGTCAACTACTGAGGCAGAGCTACTCGCGCTCTCTCTCACAGGCTCAGAAATGGAGGAGTGGCTACGCCTGTTCAATGGCCTGTCACTAATACTTCACACTACTCCAAGTATTTTGTGTGACAACCAGCAGACTGTTGGTATTGTCACAAAAGAACAAGACAAGCTGGCAACCAAGCTCAAGCATGTTGATATACACCAGAGCTGGATCCGCCAGGAAGTAGAGCAAGGACGACTCTACGTACAATGGCGATCTACTGATATGCCTGCTGACGGCATGACCAAGGTGCTACCACGTCAGAAGCATGCTGAGTTTGTGAGGCAGCTACACCTTACAAATCTATACTCTCAACTTCAAGGCACAGTAGACATGTAGGAGAGATCATCCTTACGTCGTTAACTAACTACAGGATGAGGGGGTGTGTAACGGTATTCGGACTGTTCATTGTTGCCTATGCTAGCTCATTGCTGCCTACACTCATTTACTGCTGCCTATCCTACCTAGCAGTATATATCTTAGCTACTACACACATACAATCAAATCAGTGTTTTCCCGACTTTCGCTTTGCAGCAACAACCGCTACACCATTCAACATCAATCACGTGCTCAGCTCGTCGCAAGTCTCCCAGAGGCCTACTACGCCTACGCATCAGCAGCAGCCTCAGTAGCAGCCTCAGAGCTTCCTCTCGACCCCTCAAGGCCCTTGCGATCTCTATATAGCGCAGCGCAACGTCCAGAGCGTCGAGAATCTAGGTTGTAGGACCTGGCTACTCCTACAGAAAGCAGGTAAGGCGCTAGCAGCTGCAAATGCTAGAGCTGCAGGACTTGAATCAGAGAAAAGACGCCTTGAGCATCATCTACAAACTGCTAGCTCTTAGCGTTGTCGAAAGCGCATTCAGATAGACCTAAATTAACGCTTTGCAGAAGTAGAGACCATTAGAGAGGCTATGCGCGCAGCTGAGGCTTTAGCAGCTTAGCAACATAGATTTACTGTAGCAAGCGCTTCAGAAAGGGCTGTAGTAGTTATAGCAGCTGCAACGCTTGAATCTATGTGTACTCAATGGCAATTATAAAGGCGTTGTAGAGAGAAACCGCGTGTTTTGTGCAGGTGTTGCGTTTTGGTGGGGTGACTCGAAACCCTATGTGACTCGTGTCTGTATACGCTAGCTTATATTATATTCGCAAGAATATATTACGAATAAAAGAAGCACTATAAAGGGTCTTAGCCGAATTATAGCATAAGAGACTAGAACACTCTAGACTAGCAGCTATTAAATATCTTGTGCAGCAAGCTAAAGGGGTGCAAGTTAAGGGAGTTATAATAGTTTAATGCGACTCCTATAGGAAAGCAAAGATCTAGTAACAAATTAGCTAAGCACCGCAAATTAACAATAAAGGACTAGAAGAAAGACTAGCTATTGACTTTTATATCTACGAGGCACAAAGTAGCACTAGCGAAAGAAGCCAAATACTTATTACTAATAGGTACTTAGGCCTGCAATAAGACTTTTATTTTAAAGATAATTAACTAGCAAAGTTAATTATTAAAGTTCTATTAAACTTCTTCCTCTTCCTTAAAAACTATTACAATATTATGTTCAAGGTTATTAAAGCGGATAATAAGATTACAATAGTAAAACTAGAAATTAAGCACTAGTTAGCATTACAAGGAATTACTATTAAGCCTTCTGCCTTAGATATATAAGCTTAAAATAGAGGTGCTAAACGCTTAGGGGGTATAAATAAAGAGAAATTGCGCGCGATGCGTCTTAATACTAACCTACCCTAGGAACTATAGCCTAAAGTTATAAGAGCTGTAGTATACCTCTATAATTAAACACTAAATTATATAAACAATTAGAAAACGCTATATAAGATATTTTTTATACGAGTTGCTCTAAATAATAGAGTAGTTACCTTAATTAAGAAATCTAATCTTGCTTACCTTAAAGCATATGGCTACAAAGTGTTCGTAATAATGAATAATATACATTGAGGTAAATTAAGGCTATAACGCCTAGACCCAAAGGCTTAGATTAGTTACCTAGTAGGATACCAGTCCTTAAACATCTATTAAATCTAGATACTATTACTTACTAAGGTAATAAGCACTTGCGATATTATCTTTAATAAACAAACTGTTTTTAGTAGCAAAACTAAGGACCTTATAGATAACCTTATATATAGTACACTAAAGGAAATCGCTATATACGTAAGAACAATCAAACTCCTAACACTAAGTTATTAACTAGAGATAGAGTCCTTATATAAAGACAATACTATTAGAGGCTTATTAAATCCCTAAGGCAAAGTAGACCCACTAGGCTACTACCAAGGAGTGAAAATTAGAGATAACTATCTAATTCCTCTAACTACACTACTACCTGCGGCATTACTTGCAGAGTTAATAGCTGGAAATAAATTAGAAATAAGCCTAAAAGGGTTATCTAAGACTGTCCCCTAGGCAGCCGCCTTTATAGCAGGAACTCAAGCTGGCTATATTAGGAAATATAGAGGGGATATTATAGACAAGGCTAAGATAATAAGAACGCTCGCTAAAGGCTTAAAGCCCTATTAAAGTCAACTCCTACCTCTGCCAACGTGCCGTACTAAGCTTAAGGATTACCTAATGGGCGAATTGTTTAAAGAAGCAGAGCGGGATTACCTTGTAAGCCACAAACAAATAAAATTATAGTTAGAAGTACTAATAAAGAAGATTAAACTAATAGGATAGCAGATCCTTGACTGTATATAGGTATACACCTATAAGCTTAACAAACACTATTGATTGCTAAAGTGCAAGGCACAGCTTGTTGTCTGGGGCAATCAATAATAGAATATTACCTCTCAAGACCCTTATACAGCCACGCTTGCTAGCAGGTCGTTCTGAATACTAGTGGCAATAGCAGCTTACTATAATATAGAGCTTAAGTAATACAACGTTACAAACGCTTTTGTCTATGCAAGTATAGACTGAGAGGTATATATAAGAATGCCCTGTGGCTATTAGAAGCCTAGAATGATACTTTAAGTTAACAAGGCTTTATATAGTCTTTAGATCTCACTACTCCTCTAGTAGAAAGAGTTTACCTTAACACTTAAAGCTCTAGGCTTCTAGATAGTGTCTTACAAGCTATTCTGCCTTCTTAAAGACGAAATTATTGTCTTCTTCTATGTTAATAATATTATTTTAGCTTTTTATAAGCAGAAAGAGGAAGAAGCCTAATAAGCGATTAAGCGCCTATAAGAAAAATACACCTTAAGTAGAGGAAACAACCTTTAGTGGTTTCTTAGCGTAGAGATTATTAGAGATCAAAAGACTAGGACGATTTAACTCTCTTAGGCTGCCTACTTAGACAAGATTAGTTAATTAGTTAACAAGAGGAATATTCGACACAACACCCTAATAGCAGCTATTAAGCTGAAACTACAAGACGGCTTAGCGACACCCTTAGAAATTAACAAATACCAACGTAAGATTAGATTGCTTCTGTTTGTGGCAGTAATAACTCGACCAGACATAGCCTTTGCAACCTTAAGGCTAGCTCGATTTCTGTTAAATCTGGGCTTGGAACATTATAATGCCGCTAATCGAGTACTACTATACTTATTAAGCACTAGATAGAGAGCACTGCAGCTTAGAGGAGGCAACTGCCTTTAAGTAGCTAGCAATGCCTTATTTGCTAACAACACACTAGACAGAAAGAGCTTGCAAGAATACGCTATTAAGCTATTTAACAGACTTATTGCCTAGAAAGTAAGTAAACAAGACACTATCACAACTTTGACAACTAAAGCAGAGCTTCTCGCCCTATTACAAGTGGCTAAGGAAGTAATCTTTATATTAAGACTACTAGACGAACTGCAGATTAAACTGCGCTTATTATTAATTACTATCTAATGCAATAATAAGCAAACTATTTAACTAGTTACTAAGGAGATATCTAGGTTTTAGACTAAACTACAACACGTTGACATTTACAATCACTAGTTAAGATAAGAAGCCTCTACTAGAAAGATTAAGGTGGAGTACGTACAATTGGCAGAAATAATTGCTGATAGCTTTATAAAGGTCCTCTTAGTTAATAAGTGGGAAGGGTTCCTAACCTAACTTAGGCTAGTTAAGATAACAGAACGCAAAGTAGCGAATAAAGCACCTCTTAAGAAAATTTAAGGGCACCTTAATAACCTTCCTTTAGGATAACAGGCTGCTAAATAGTTTAGCTTACAAGGATCTTCTAAGCTAAGGGGGTGTGTTAGATATGTAGCTGTTAGATAGAACAAGTGCGTTGAGGTTGGATCTGTACAATCAAGCAGGGACCACCTAGCTTAGCACACTAGCGAAGAAGTCAGAACCAGCTGAACACGGTGGACACAAAAAGACAATACAATCATCATCATCAATGAAGACACATCATCGCATTCAACCATTAAATCTGACAAGTAGAGGTAGAGGATTATAGGAATAAGGAAGAAAAAGCAAATATATTTAAATCTTAATTTTAACTTATTTGTAGGCGCTATTCTACTTTAGTAGGTAAGGTACGCTAGCCACATTTCAGGTCAGCTGACCCTAATTTCAAGTCAGGTTGACGTGTACGTACGCGGCAGCACGTGGTAGATAAATCCATGGATGCCTCGCTAAAAATAGAACTCACCCAGCTGAACCTCTCACAGAGCCATGACAGCCTAGGGCCCTAGGCTAAGCACAAGAGCAGCTGTGCCTCTCCACAAGGCCTGCGACAACGCACGATCCAAGCCGTTGTCGGACACTATACAATGGCTTACCCTACTAGTATCACGACCACGTTCGCAGGTCCGGGAAACCAGGGCCTGCAAGTCGGACACAACTCTGGCTCTATCGAGACCCACTTCCATGCTCCCGCCAGCAAGTGCCACTTGCGCTTTTGACTAGCACTGCGCTAACCAGTGTGTCTCTGCAGAACCTCCTGAGACTCCACCACGCCCTTCAGTGTTCCTCCCGTTCTGCCGCGACCCGGACTTTGTCGATCGCCGGCGTGCGGTAGCAGACTGCCAGATACCATCCCCAAAACGTAATTGCAACCTTATAACGCTATCAGGTATTATACCTAAGTCGTTGTAGCTCTCGATTCCAATACTCGTTTGTTGTTCGTATCGTGTATGGAGGTCTTGACTTTCTTCTCAATCGTTTTCTAGGCAAGGAATTACCAGGAAGCGTAGTTCTCAACTTGTTAAACGTTGTGTTCAATGGTGTTATCATAGTATCGAGAGATCGATTGCGGCCTGAACTGGTAGTATCAATGTCCAGGGTCTTCTCCACCCAAGTATTGGAATCTTCTTCTATGTGAAAGAAGACTTCGTGCACTCTCGGTACACGGTATAACGCTGTTATGGAAAGCTGTATGGGTGCTAGAAAAACGCTTTGAGGAATCTTCTTCATAGTTTGTAGTATCATCGAGGGAGTAGTCCTGCATCTCATATAAGCCGTCTTCACAGTCCATTGCCCCCTGTGAGATGGAGTCATCGTCTTCTCCTTCTCCTGCAGTTTGGCCCAGCTTGTCGTTGTTATTATTGCCTTCCTTCCCCATTTCCAACCCAATCTTGCTACTCTCCCCGTCCCACACGTCATGTTCCAAGTTATTAAGATTAGGTATAGATTGCCAGCTACTGGTAATTTGTAACTTGTGGTTTTACCTTCTTGGTTGTATTGTAGGTCGATGATGCAGTTTGTGCATGGGCGTTTGGCATTGGTTGATATTGAGTTGACCCGACAACACTATTGAAAATGAAGATTTCTTGGTGCTGCACGGGCTCTTCCGGTCTCCACTCTCCTTGGTGGTGTATGAGTTCTGTTCCACGTTACACGGAATTGTGTTGTTCGTAAAGTGAGCAATCGTAACGATAAACTTTGGTACATGCAGGTGGTGAGTGAAGGCGTTCTCTCGATATTTGACTACTGCAATGTTGGGTTCATTGTCAAAAAATTCCTTGCCACAGACATCTTCAATAGTAGTAGGATAAGATAGGACAGCATTCCTTGTTACTGCCTGGTATCAAGCTGCCTAAGGACACTCCATACTTGCCTTAGGTATGTGAAAGATGGCGCGACCTCGGGACTCTGTCTTCGGGGCTGAGACAATCGTGGTGTGCCTAGAGAGTAACGTGCACGCCGTAGGGTCTCACTGACTAGCGCAAGCTTGATGCGCCAGTGCCCGAGCTTCATGTTACACGTACTAGGTCCCCGGTGCCCCGTACCTGAGGTTGAGGCTGAACCTGTTAATTGGAAATCTTTCTGCTACCTGGGAGCTGGTCCCTATGCATGAGAGTATTTTAAGATTGCTAATCGCAACGTGTGACGTCCACTGGGAGGCACTGACACAAGACATAGAGTGCTCAATATTTGGAGTGCTTTGGTGAAATGACAGCGTATGTAGGTAGCGGATTCAAGATCCAGTAGACACGAAGATTAATTGTACATACCTTCTGTGATGCAGCGCACAGGGGCGCTGAGCGGACACCGATGAAGGGCGAAGAGTGTGGATGACTGTGAGCGCTCAACCTTGACTCTTTGTGTGACGTGAGCTCCGGGCAAGACGGGTGACCATTAACTCATAACGCTATGGTCGCGTCCAGGTCATATTCCCTCGCTATTTAAGGGCCTTGCACCGATGGTGGTCTGCTTGCTTCTTCTATTACACTTCTCACATTCCAGAGCCTCTTGTCTGAGGATAGCTATTGACGATCTATATCTATTTTCAACGACCAAGAATATTTCAAGCCTTGAGATACACGAATCGCACCTACAATCCGAGCAGCAGCCGCATCATACCATGGCTGACAAGCGCTGTGAAGCACTATCCTACGTGAAGATACCAAACCTCAACGATTATGAGTATCTAGAAGGGCTGGGAACCAAAATCAAGCGTCTATCCACTTCAGCGGTTAGGATCTATAAACTGACCGATGCCACAGAGAAGTTCGCTCCCCTTGAACCAGGGGGGAAATCCGAGAACCTGGAAGTAGGGTTTCACGTAAATGAACCGTGGTACAAGATCCATGCATTGGTTTACTACCTGAACGAGGAGAGTAGTAGTAGTAGTAGTAGTATTGATTAACGTCCAGGAACGTAATGTTCTAGCCTCCCATGGGGCATGGGGACGTGCTAAGCTGTATTTACAGAAAGCATTTCGTGCCTGCCGGCTGGCTACCACAGTAGCCTTGTTGTACATAGCCCATCCTCCCTTTAATAGGTCTACCTGCTACTACAGGCACCTAGATACCTATAGTAGCCGGCCCTCATCTGTGAGGGTGTTGTTGTCCTGCCCCTCTCTCCCTCGCCCTTGTAGCTCTGCTCCCGTACTGTCTTCCTCCCCCTACCTCGTACGAAGTAGGACCTCGTACGAGTTAGCAAGCTGCCTTGTACCTTGAGTAAAAACCTCGTAGGGGAAAACCTCAAGCTTGAACAAGTAGTAGTAGTCGCCTGAGCGGTACTTAGTTTGGGTGAAAGGTTTTGACCAAGTCTTGGCAGAGCGAAAACTCTGCATCTTGGCTTTTGGTCTCTTTATCGCAACAGCGCCAGCTTTTTGCGGATAAAGAACGTGATTCTAGTAATCAGCTTGTTCAGGCGAACAATTTCATACTACAGGAACCCCCCACACGGTCGTGTGGGTGGAATCACGATTTTGGTGTTCCTGCCTGAACGAGGAGAAAACCGAGGTATCTCCAGTCAGGGAGAGTGCGACATTCGGCATGAAGTGGGAGGGGGACTGGAAGAAGAAAGCGTTGGAAGATCTCTTACAAAAGCTAATCGATGAGGAGAAAGGTAAGAGTGGCCAATCGCAGGGCCAGACAGGTTGGTAGTTTGTTATTTTCTTATTGATGACTGCGCTGAGATTTAGGATAGCCATCGCTACGGCAGCTGATTGTACAGACGTGCAACTTGCAACCAGGCCTCCTCCTACCTAATCGGCGGTCCTCCGGGTTCATAAGTGAGTTGGGGATTGTTAATGTGGGCTTTTGGGCGAACAGTATGTACTACTCGGGCAGTCGAAGGTTCACTGTATTCCGAAGCTGCAAAGAGCTGGTAATCTGTACTAGGGTAGAATAGACAAAGTCAAGCAATAGAACTGGTCAAGAGACTCAACAGTGCTCTTTCCCAGTAAAATTTTGAGCTTATAGTGCATTCAACTAGGTGGATTTTCTGTAATGCATGTACTGAGTTGGCGAACTGTGACAGCTTGATTCTGAGTTGGTCTGCAGCTCTGCCCGAAAAGCGGCTTGCATCTGTCGACATGAGTGGTTTGTCGTAAGCGCGGACCCACCAACTGTTGGCGCGGTTCTTCCCTCGGTATTGAAGGGCCTTCTACCGACGTTGCCCTCCATGCTTCCTCAACTACCTTTTGTGCGTTTGGGATCCTCTTGTTTCCTATCCGCTATTGACGAGCTATACTGTTTTCAGCGACGAGGTGTTCCAAACTTTGATATACTCAGTCAGCATCTACAAATCGAGCAACAGTCGCGTCATACCATGTCTGAATTCAATTTCAAAGAATTTGATCTGAGTCACCTCAGAGCACCGTGTATCTCTTCAGACTCCGGAAACAGCTGGTAAAAAATATCAAGGGTCCGTCCACTTCCACTTCAAGATGTCTAAACTGACCTAAAAAACAGAGAAGTACGGTCACCATGCACCCGGGGGTCACGGGGTTGGAGTAGGGTTTAAATTGAATCCAGCTTTTCGGAAAGTCCGCCCAGTGGTCTACTTCCTTAGCCAGGACAAAACGAAACTATATCGCATTGCCCACGGTAAAAACCGCGAGTGTTTCTACGACAACCTTAGTGAGGAGCTGGCGGAGTCTGCGTTGAAAGATCTCTATGATAGTGGAGAAGTAATGCATATATGTAGCCACGTGACTTACGTCAGAGGTGGTGTGTGTAGAAGGTTCCATCCAGGCGCACAGACCACTACCCTCAAGATAAAGCTCTCGCCCTCTCCTTTCTTCCTCGGTAGACTCCTCACTCCACACACATTTCTGCAGATAGTAATACAGCTTGTTGTCCTTATTACTTACCAGCTACAATATTCCTACATTATGAAGAGCTAGCGCATCGTGCCAGTTTTTTGGTAAGCTGAAAGAGTGATGCGCCCGGCTGCTTCGACGCCCAAGAAGCGGTTTCGACATGACTGCCCAAGGCCCCGGGTGCACTCAGGCAGGTGCTGCAAGCACGGACTACCCACTAGTGGCGTAGTACGAGGTCCAATGTGGCAGAGGCTGAGTTCTACAGACCAGGGTGGCCGCACGTTGCGCGATCACCACCTGGGCAAGGTGCTGGGGCGACGATGTGGCAGAGAACGAGTCCTCTTCCTCGCCTCATATGACGGTGCTATTCAAAGAGACAGTCAGCTCATGTGTCGGCTCGCAGCCTCCTCACAGTAATAAGTTTGAAACTGCACAGTCACACTGTGTTGCGCAGCTTGACCAGGCACATCCTGACTCGCCGCAAATTCGTTCACATCGCCGCGGTCACGGCTTTCCTAAGCTCAAAAGTACCGCATGACGCCATAGAATCTCTGACGTAGTGCAGAAGTTCTAGAAAAACCGTTTGCAAGTGAAGGAGGCGCGAACCGCTCCCCGGGGCCAGATCATACCACGTGACACCTGTTCCCAGATCACGACGCTAAGCCTATCCAGGATGGGTTACCTGCTAAGCGAGACGCTAGTGCCACTAGCGCGTGCCCCCACCATATAAATATCCTGACCCCCCCCCCCCGGCTCTCTCTTCTACTCTCCACAACTCGATCTGGCCTATTGACTTCAAGTTCAAGTACTTGTTCGTTCAAAGTCTCAGCATGGCTTTCGTTCTCGTCTTCCTACCTCCTCCTATATGACTTGTTGTCCGACTACAACTTCATATGTGCCTTGAGCACTGACCACTCTTGAGCCATGTCTTGGCTCGCTTTGGAGTTTGGCTCCTCACTCAACATGTCGCCATTACTTTGACTCACTCATGTCATCTCAACATCATCTCAACTCACTCATGACATGTCGACATCCACCTTGACTCACTCATGTCAACATCACCTTGACTCGCTCATGGCATGTCGGCACCCACTCATGTCAACATCACCTTGACTCACTCATGGCATGTCGACATCATCTCAACTCATGTCATGTCAACATCACCTCAACTCATGAGCCACCTCACCATCACGACAACAACATCAACACGTTCGCCACAAACAACCTCGCATCGCAACAACCACTGCTCGACCCTTAGTGTGAAAAACACGGCACCGGACAGGAGACGACACTTCTCCTGGCTGCTCCCAATCTTCGGATTGGTGTAGCAGTTAGCTCGATCGATTTGAACATCATGGATTGCGACTTTGGTACAGGGTGTGGTTCAAGGCCACAGGGTCCCTTGGGCTTGGGTTTTGGTTGGTCAAGAGGTGGAAGAGTATGAATGGACTGATCTTGGTGGATGGTTGAATGGTCTGGTGGGCAGATGGTTGATCATGATGGAAGGTTGGAGGGTCTGGTGGATGGTTCCAAGGTTGTGTCTTGGATGGTACTTGGTTGTTGGACATGTGTATGTGGTTGGATGTGGACATGTCTCATCACTATCAATTGACTGGTTCAAGCCTTTGGGCCCTTCATTATTACCTGCCTTCTTCTGTGTTGTCATTGCCAGGTTGTGTTGTGTCATGCCATCATGCTCGCATCCTGGCTTCGGGTTCGTTCTCATCATTTGCTGTCCCTGCCCTCGCTTTCAGCCATGTCACGCGCATTCTTTCTTCCCTTGCGCATGCTATAATATGGACGTTGCTGTCTTTGAGCCATGTCGCACCGAGTAGCTGAAAAAGGCGGCTACAGTGGCTACGTACCTCGGCTGCGGGGGAGGTCTGGGCCAAGCGCCAGGGCCTCTGTCCGAAGCCCCGGGCAGCTCTTGTCGCTTTCTCATCATTATTCCCGACCGTCCCACGTCTGTGGCTCCCCTCACTCGTGATGCACAAGCCGTAAGTCACGGCTACCGACGCGCCTCGATGCCATGGACTCGGAGCCTGTCCTTAAGCTGAAGATGCAAGGCGCTTCCCCCGCGCCGGTCAGGAAGAAGCAGAAGCGCAACAAACCCACGCTGAGCTGCGAGGAGTGTGTCGAGCGCAAGACGAAGGTGAGCCTGAGCGCATGCGATGCGCATTGATTCTATGCGGCTCGCGCGATGTTGTCGTGGTGGGGAGGGCGTTGGCTGACGTTCTGTTCTGTTCTGCAGTGTGATCGTAACAGGCCCCGCTGCATCGCCTGCTCCAAGCGCAGCACCGAATGCAAGTACTCCGAGGTCGCCAATCTGATCGCGTCTACAGAGTAAGGGCTCGTCTCGTGCCGCGTGGCTCGATGGCGTGGTGAACAGCGATGCTAACTGATCCATAGCGGAGCCGGCCCCACGCGTCAAGCCTCCCGCGCAAAGAGAGGGAGCACGAAACCTTTGCCAGCCCTTGGCGTTGTAACTCACACGGTACCAATTCAGGTAACATTCCTTATTCCCGCGCACTCTCCTCTCAACGTTTCGCCTAAAGCGTTTCGTTTGTAGCCACTCCAGAAGCTTATCCCATCTGGCAAGATCCCTGGAGTTGACAGATGCACAGGTTCCCAGCCCGGTCGCTCCCACCGGGACGTCAAAGATCCAGTATCGCAGTGTGTCGCTGTCTTCGACGGGCTCTTCGCCTTTCCTGCTCTCCAACATCCCCTATTCAAATCACTCGGCTTCCCCCTACTTTGGCCTCGGCTCCGAGCATCCCTTCGCCAACTACTGGACCAGCGGGGGAGGGCTCGCCGAGGTCATAGGCATCTTACCAGGCAAGGAGCAGGCCGACGCCCTGGTAGCCAAGTACTTCGATACCGTCGACCCCGTCTATCCCATGGTGCATCGTCGCAACTTCTACGCTGACTATGAGCGCTTCTGGTCTCTCCCACATGCAGAGAAGCTGGCTGCCGATCCAGTACTAGTCGCTCTCCATTTCGTTGTGTATGCAATGGCTACACAGTTCATCGATTCTACGACGGTCCACAAACGCTCGGAGATTGCTGAATTCTACATCTCCGCCTCTCAGCAGGCGCTGCGATTATCTTCGTATCTGAGTAGAACGTCTGTGCGGACTCTCCAAGCAATGGTGTTGATTTGCTACTTTCTCATGAACGACAACCACGCCTCGGATGCATGGGCTTTCGGTGGCGTCCTTATGCGACAGTCCTACGCCATAGGCCTTCACCGAGATCCGGACATCCATGTCCCACGATGCTCGCTTAGTGACAAGCAGCAACGGAGAAAGCTGTGGCAGGCAGTTCTCTTCCAAGATACATTCCTGACTGTTCTCCTCAAGTTACCACCAACCGCCAATTTCTCGGACGTGCGAGTCGAGTCTCTTACTGATGAGCTTGGAGACACCATGCCGAATGGATCATCCAATGGCGCCTCAGTCAATCCCATGAGTATCAGTAATATCGCTCAAGTGACTGACCTATTTCCCGTCTACGAGCTTTCGGATCGAAGATACATCCGATCCATGTGGCACATGGCGAATCTTGTCCAGCGCACCATATGCACGCCGCGCTCACTGGGCCCGCTTACCAAGTCGCCGGCTGAAAAAGTGGAACTTGTCAACGAGTTCCACCAGCTGCTGCGTTCTTTTCCTCACTTACTAACCACGTCAGACGACGCTGCGATCCGCGAACTAGCGGAAACGAATCCACGTCTGCTACGCCAGAACCTCTTCCTACGTAGTAATTTCTGGCATTGCGTTATGATCATCCAGGCGGACGAGAACGAGGCCGGCGGCGTGGCCTGCGATATTCGGGGTGCGCTTGAAGCAGCGCGCATGGCACTCCTCTCGTTCTTCCATTTCTGGGAGCACTTGCGCGTGGATGCCGGCGTGTGGTGGGTTTTCCAGCACCGTGCTTTCGAGGAAGCGGTGAGTACTACAACTAAAAAGATTCGCTTTGGCAAGTGTCTAACTTTCGCAGCTTCTCATGGCCCGCATCCTCGGCGCCCAAGAACACCCCCTCTCGCCCGAAGACCACGGCATGAGCCCTGCAAATGACCCCCTCCTAATCAGCGCAAGAGAAGACGCGAAGCAATGTTTGGACATCTTAGAGCGCGTCAGCGCCCCCGAGATGCAAAAGACGCGGACCGAGGTATTGAGGACGGCTATGGCGGACATCAATTGGGCGTAAAAGCTATCGATGGACAAGCTGAGCACGAGTAACAAAAAATATGTTAGCTGGTTTTGGACATTAGCGTGGCGTTAAGGGAGGTAATGGCATTTTTGGTGTCGGTACGTCAGTGTTGCGATATATGTTGTGACTGATAGACATGGGAGTGGTAGATAGTCTAACTTGCTTTCTTGCTTGAGTTAGTCTTGTGACAGTGTCTGCTATCTCTATTCATCCTATCTGTTTATTTTATTTTTCTTGCGTATCCTAACGTACATCATCATGTCTTATCACATCATATCCTCCAGCCAACAGCCCAGAACGCCCACCCAAGCATCTACACCCCGAAAACAATCCCGACCTTCCTTACTCTCCCAGCCCCGCAAAATGCCGCCTACAAAATCATTCTCTTATATCCAAACTCCATCTTTTTTTACCTTTATTTACTACCCTGCCATTTCATACACACGCATGCGTCCCGTTCTGCGTAATTGAAGGAATGCGAGGAGGAGGGCGCTGAGACCGATGAAGGTTGCTAGCATGCCGAAGATGAAGTTTGGGGTGGAGTCGTTGGGTTCTGAGGTGGTTTGGTCTGCGGGGGATGGTAAGTCAGCAGTTGACGCGGGAGGGTGCGCGTGGTGGGTGTACCGGGTGCCAAGGCGGGCATGGTGGTTGGAGGAGGATTTTATTGAGGGATTTGTTCGCGGTCGGGTATTTTGTGTACTTCGGGTGGAATTTGAATATTGGGATTTGGAGGAGTTGAGTGTGGATTTACTGAGTTTATATGTGCAGATGTGCGCTTGGAATGAGCATCCTAAGTATCCGTCGCGGCGGAGGCTATGCTCACCTGTCATGCCAGGATTACGACTAGCACAGCTTTTCTTGACCAATTGGATTGACTCGGCTGCCTCGAGGATCTGGCCCAGAGTAGCAAATGGCAAAAGTGCGCGATGCCAAGCAGGCCCCGCCAGGGTCGGCGGAAGGCGCGAAGAGGGTTGCGGGAAGGCGCGTGTCTCTCGTCTCTGAAAGTCAACCCAGGGTCCCGAATGACGTCCACCGCCAGCTTGGCATAAGGAATCGTACCGCTGATCTGGTCAGTCATGTGATAAGTCGCTCAAAGCAATCGATCGGGCTTTCAAGTACGCTGGCAATTTCGGACTAGTGCAATGACGTGCAGGGATGTGTCCTGTGGGTGGCCTCCTCGCGAGGAATGGTATGTATAGCTAAAATGACAGCTGGAAGCTTGCGCTCCGATTTTCAGGAACATGGACAGAACTACTTATACGTGATCATATGTATTCTTTTCATGGTCATGGACAAGGACTGCATTAGGTGTTGAGATGTTTTGTTGGATCAAAGCCGGGAAGCGACAGAGGCGGCGCTCGACGCGACACAGATCAAAATCCGAGCACAGTCTTAAGCGACCAAGTTAATAATACTCCTGGGAAATATTACCTTATGTCATGTGCGATGGGTGCGGTTCCGACTCTCTGACCGACGATCCTTGTAATGGAAACATGTGTGAGATTGA